>CM028138.1:92163928-93411071 GCA_016271365.2 Neoceratodus forsteri | reverse complement strand
ACTGCAAGTTGCATGGCCTGTGCAGGTAGGCAGTTTTTGAGTCTGTAGAGGATGCCCACTCTAGTGTTGACTGCAGATGAGAGAAGATGGATGTGACTATGGTAGGAGAGGGAGGTATCCAATGTGATACCCAGGTATTTAAAGTGTGTAATGTGTTCCAGTTGGGTGCCTAGTGAGTTCTTAATTTGGAGTGCCATCTGACTATGTGGGCTTTGGTGATGCACAAAGATCATGGACTTAGTTTTGCTATAGTTGATGATCAGGTGGTGATCAGTGAACCAGTTCTCTAGTTCCCTGCACAAACCCTGAAGGGCCAGTTAGAGGGTGCTCGGTTGAGGGTGTTTCCAGTACAGAACCACATCATCAGCATAGAGTACAAGATGACTGCTGCATGCTTTAGGGAGAGAGTTTAAGAAGAGGGTGAAGAGCAATGGTCAAAGTATAGACCCCCCCATGGGACCCCTGAACAAACTGTTTTGGAGGTGGAGATGGTGGTGTTTATCTTGACATGCTGTGACCGTCCTGAGAGGTAATCCTTGAACCAGGCAGTGGCCTCAGAGACCACATTTAGTTGAGGAAGGACACAAAGCAGTAGTTCATGACTGACTGTGTCAAATGCCTTGGTCAGATCCATGTAGATTGCCCCTGCAATTGAGCCTTGGTCAAGGGCCTCATGGATGAATGTGGTGAGCTCAGTAAGTGCAGTGACAGTACTATGGCCAGTCCGGAAACCATGCTGTTCCTGGCTGAGCAGGTTGTGTTTAGTTAGATGTTCTGTTAGCTGGTCTGAGACTATTTTTTCCAGTGCTTTGGAGAGAGGAGGAAGAATTGAGATAGGTCTATAGTTGCTGGTGTTAGTGGGGTCACCGTTCTTCAGAATGAGAGTGATTATGGCTTTCTTCCAGGTTGAGGGGAACTGGCCGAGGCATAGCGAAAGGTTAAGAATTTTTGTAAGGTGAGGTAGTGTGACATCGAGGGTAAGCCTAATGAGTTTAAGGTCTAGGGAGTCATTGCTGTAATGGGTATTGGCGATAGCTTTGGTAATATAGCGTTTTGCCTCACTGCAGGGGATGACTCGGAGTCGGAAAGGGGGCGAGTTGACATTACACGGGTTTTTGGGGGGAGGGAGGGTTGTGGTAGGGTGGAAGAAATTAGGAGGGAGGATATGGGAGAGGTCCGAGAAAGTGGAGTTAAGGCTTCTGCGATAGTGGCGGGATCTTGAGTGACATCTCCGTTTAGATTGAGTTGGGTAGGGGTTGGGGAACAGGATTTACCACTGAGTTCTTTTATGTTGTTCCAGAATTTTTATCCGTCTCCCCTTGAGGAGGTAAGGGTTTGTTGGTAATAATTAGCTTTCGCCTGCCACACGGCCCATGTACATTTATTACGTGCCTCCCTGTATAGCTGTCTATCCTGGGTGCGTTGGGAGTCAATGGTCTTGTGCCAAAGGTTGTCCCTTTGTTGCATAAGGTTTAGGAGAGAGGGTGTGATCCAGGGGTGGTTCTGGTTTTCACAACTTGCTTTGTGAGGGGAGCGAAAATATCACAGGCTTTGTTGAAGATGGTTATAAAGTGGGTAAGAGCAATGTCTATTGACTGCGTTGTGTATATGGGGAGCCAGTAGCTATTGGATAGATAGTCTTTGAGGTTCTCTAGGCCTCCTTTTTTGAGCTTTTGCTGCCAAGAGGTTTTTGGCGGGGCAGGGGGCAGTTTATCCGACCACCAGCAAGTAACCGGGGAGTGGTCACTGATAGAGTCAGGGAGCACAGTTGCCTGGGAGAGGTTTCGTGGCCTGTTGGTGAAAGTGAGGTCTAAGAGGGTGGAGGTCCCGGATCTAGAGTCCCGCCTGGTCGGGGAGGTGACTAGTTGTGTAAGATCCAATGCCAGGGCAGTGTTTTTGTAGCTGGATGCGGCTGGGGATAGCCAGTCGATGTTGAAGTCACCCATTAATATGATTTCACTGGTATTAGGTAGGTAGGAGATAGTGTGAAAGATTGACTCAAATACGAGTTTTTGGTTTCTCGGGGGGATATAGGCCGAGATGATGTGGAGTGTTTTGGAACCCAAACTGAGTTTGACAGTTAGTGTCTGGGCTCCATATTGTGGGGTGGGGGTATGTACTTCAGAGGCATTGAGTGGGGATTTAATATAAATTACGCAGCCACCGCCTCTCTCGCTGATCCTATCTGCCCTAAAGATGGTATAATTACTTAAGGAGACAGCATCATTGGGGACTGTATCAGAAAGCCAGGTCTCAGAGAGGGCTAGTATGGCTGGTGCCTGTTGGGCAATCGAGCCTTGTAGAGGAGTGCGTTTTTTGGGTAGGCTGCAAATATTAAGTGAGGCTAGCAGCAGTCTCCACTGAGATTTTTTTGGAGAGGTTTTTGTGCTGGGAGGTCCTGGGTTGGGGTGGATATTGCCAGATAGTAGTAGAAGTAGGAGAGTGTGCCGCAGGAGGGCCAGCCTGCAGAGTTTGGGAGACACACGCTGGGATTGGTAGGGTGATGGGTTTTTTTTTGTTGTAGGAGGGTACTGGAAGACTAGAAATGATGCTGGGTAGAAGGGAGAGGGAAGTGAGGGTGATGAATGTTGGGTTAACGTGGGTAGTGGGGGGCTGAGGTCTGAGGCGGGGGAGAGCTGAGGTACAATGCATACCTTAGTGAGTGCGGATGCTAATGTGGGTGTGTGTGAGTAAAAGTCTTTGAGATCAATTTGGCATGGGTGTGAGAAGTTGAAGGACTGGGCCAGTAGTTATCAGTGATAGCTGAAAGATTAGGGTAGAAGATATGGTGGTGTGGTATAGGAGCTGGGGGGTTGTACAGCAAGTAGTGTGATCCTGGAAGTCAGTAGTGCTGCTATAAGTAGGGAATACACTGAGTGGGAATTAAGTGAGAGGAAAGTTACAGCAGTCACTAGAGTTAGAACTGTATAACCTGCAGCTGGAAAAGTGGACTGATAGGTTATTTTCGCCTGGTCACCTGACTAACCCTGGTTATAAATTCGAGAGCCGACCAAGGGTGGCAGTGGGGGCGGTGGGGAGCTGAACGCATAGCATTCAGTGGGGCTTAGCCTTGGCAGCAACTCGAGGTGCTTGGGAGCTTCATTGACCAAGCTTCGTGCAGCAAAGCTGGGGGGTTGTGTCCATTGAAAAAAGGTGCCAGAAGGCCAATGGTCATGGCAACAGCCTGATTCAAGGTATTGAATTACCTGGTGAGTCTCGGGTTTGGGGCTTCTGCTGGCAGGGAGGGCTTCAGGGCAGGTCTTCCTGACCTCCGGTCTCCTTTGGGGGGGTGGTCTCTGCGGAAAAATGAAGAGAGAGGGGGGTTTAAATAAGCAAAAACAGGGAATCAATTAACTTGTTTGGGGTGGGCTGGTACTGAGTGTGGGGAGAAGAACAAAAGAGCACAGGGCTATCAGGTAACAGAAATGCGATTCAAAAGTAGAAAGGCAATTGTTGTTACTTGCTGGGCTATCTGAACTTCTGCACACTGTAAATGCACTTTAACTTAACAAAAACAGTCCCAAATGATTTTTCCACAGGGTGGGATTTCAGTAACACACTGGAAATGCACTTTAAAGTTAACATAGCAGTCCCCAAAAGAGTTTTGCACAGGGAGGGGAGGATATCAGCAAGCACTAATCCTGTAGATGCAGCGAGTCTAAGCTTTCAATACAAATTACAAGCAACTACAGAACAGTTATTGCTTGCTCATTTTTAAATTGCTCAAATTCTGGCACCAAATTAATTGTTCTGCTCCATTTAAGCCTGGTCAGCAACTCAAGGTGCTTGGGAGCTTCTTTGGCTGAGATTTGTGCGGCAAGGCTGGGGGCTTGTGGCCATTGAAAAAAGGTGCCAGAAGGCCAATGATCGTGGCAACAGTCTGGTTCAAGGTATTGAATTACCTGGTGAGTCTCAGGTTCAGGGCTTCTGCGGGCAAGGATGGCTTCAGGACAGGCCCTTGTGACCTCCAGTCTCCTTGGGGGAGAGGGGTGGTCTCTTGTGAGTCTTGGGTTCAGGGCTTCTGTGGGCAGGGAGGGCTTCAGGGCAGGCCCTTGCGGCCTCTGGTCTACTCGGGGGAAGGGGTGGTTTATTTGAGCCGAGGCTCTTTTACAAAGGTTCCACATCAGCGTAGTATAGAACATCACAGAACTAGAAGAAAAATACTTATTTTCTTCTAGTTTACTCAGTGGTAATAGCCGAACTGTGGACAGTCCCATTTCACCTCGTATCTATATGCATGGCTCTTATAATTCTATGCCTTTACGGAACTCACTCATGTCCTATAACTTATAACAATTATGCTAACTCAGCGAGCATGAAAGAGCCCTCTCACATTAAGAACAAAACCAGCAAGAAGGTAATAATGACAGACTAAACAAAACGGAATCTACAGATGAACTTCTGACTTCTCCACTAAGCACGAGGTCACACAGACTAGCTCCTTCCACCACAGAGCTCAACAGTACTACCTCACAAAAATAAAAACAAAATAAAAACACCCTTTTAGAGTAAATGATGTGGCAAACCACAACAAAAAAACACATGCCAGGTGCCAATGCACAGCTGATCATTTCTATGATCAAGTGAAGTCAAACAACCACTTTAGAGTGATTTCTCTAAATGACCTGAAAGACACTCTGAGAGACAGCCATTGCTCCTACAATCCATACTGCACTGAAGACAGACACCATGTGGTCATCTCTGAAGAGTACCATGTGACCTGCAGTATCTGCAGTCACATGATACAGTAAGTTGTTTATTTTAGCCTCTTTCTGGCTACATGCTTGATAACTTCGCTTGGCCCCATGAGAACTTCGCCAGTGAAGATCTCAATTCACAAGTATTTGGAGTGGGCCCCACTTTGTTAAGTGCCAAATCACAAGATGCGTTAAGTTTGTGAAGTGGAAGATCTTGGCAGATTGTATCACCTTTTATTTATTTATTTTTTTTTTAATTTATTTCTAAGAATCAGTTTACAACCTTTGAGCCAGAGGCTCGTTTCCAAAGGTACTTCATCACATAAAGACATACATTGTGTTTTTGGTTACATAGCATAGATTTGCAAAACAATAGGCGTTCAACAGAGGCGCCACGTCACACTGTGGTCAGACAAATACAATTAGGTTACAGGGTACATGTAATTGATAACAGGTGTTACACAAGTTGGTATCAAGTGAGCAATCTAGTTGGTAAACACCTAAACAGCTGGCACTGGCCAGGTTAAACATAGGCACGTGTACAGGGAAGTGGTGGTGGGGATGGCTAGGTGGAGAGCTGCCCCGGGGCGCTATCAAGAGAAGCAGAGTGGAGGCTATGTTCAGAGACAGGAGCAGTTATGAGTGCTGATGATGTGGTTCGAAGGTGGTTTTGAACTTGGAGATGGTGGTGGCATTGGTGATGGGGGCAGGAGAGAGTTAAACCAGGTTGGGGCTGTATAGCAGAAGGACCTCTGGCAGCGGCTGGTTCTTGATCTGGGGACCTTTAGAGTGGTCTTGTAGGAAGACCGTGTGTTGCAATAGTGGGAGGGCTCTGGTGGATGGATGCCATTCCCCAGGGGAGAGACCAGGTAGGGTTTTTTGTGAGAGACAGGTTTGGTATCAGAGCCGTCTCATCCAGGGTAAGCAGGTTAGCCTCGACATACAGCTGACAGGTGTGTGTGAGCCTGGGGCACCAGTAATCAATCTGCAGGCTTTATTCAGGGTTAAGTGAATTTTGTTGAGTGCAGTGGTGTCGGCAGCACCATATACTGGTAGACCATAGTCTACAAGGGACAGAACGGATGATGTAACAGCGAGCCGGAGAGCATTTGGGGGAAGGCAGGTTCTATGGCGGAAGAGGATGCCAAGCTGTGTGTCAGTGGCGGATGTTAGGGCGTTGATGTGGTTGTGAAATGTGAGGGCTGAGTCAAAGGTAACCCCAAGGTATTTGTAGGAGCAGACTTGTTCCAGTGGCTGATTGGTACTTGGAAGGATATAGAGTGGGTGGTTGCTAGCTTTCATTTGGGGGTGGGAAAAGAGCATAGCTTTGGTTTTACTAAGATTGATGACGAGTCTGCGCTCCTTAAACCAAGCCTCGGCACTGTTGAAAAACTGCTGTAGGGAGTCCTGTAGGGAGATAGGATTGCTGTGGGTGGCAAAAAGGACAGCGTCGTCTGCATACAGTAGAATTTTGCCAGGGCATGCACTGGGCAGGGTGTTCAGATAGAGCAAGAAGAGAAGGGGGCCCAGGATGGAGCCTTGGAGGACCCCAGAGAGAATGGGACGGGTATCAGAGAGTGTGCTATTAATTTTTACACACTGAGATCGAGTGTCAAGATAGCTAGTGCACCATGCTAGGGGGCCAGCTGAGAGACCAGTGTGGCAGAGTGCATTCAGCAGAAGTGGATGGGAGACGGTGTTGAAAGCCTTTGAGAGGTCGATGAACACTGCACCAGCTAGGGAGCTGGTATCCAAGGAGGAGTGTAGAAAGTTGGATAATTCAATAAGGGCAGTGCTGGTACTGTGACCAGCACAGAAGCCATGTTGCTCTGGGCATAAAATGTTATGCTTAGCCAGATAATCAGTGATTTGAATGGCCACCACTTTCTCCAGGGCTTTAGAGAGGGGGGGAGGATGGAGATTGGCCGGTAGTTGTTGACCAATGACCTGTCGCCCCCTTTATGAATAGGTGTGATAATGGCTGTTTTCCAAGCTGTGGGAAATTGTCCCAGGCAGAGTGACTGGTTAATTAGGCTGGTGAGTGGGGCAAGGACTTCATCTAGCACCAGCCTGAGGATCTGGGGTCCAGTGAGTCACTGCGGGATTGTTGCCATTGAGAGCTTTGAATAGGATGGGTCTGGCTTCCCGGGTGGAAATCTTTCGCGGGTGGAAGCTGGGGTGCTGGAGGACAGGGGGAGGTTGGTTGGGGGGAGGGTCAAAGAAATTACTAGGGAGGACTGAGCTAAGGTCAGTGAAAGTGGTGTTGAACCAGTTAGCTATGGTGGCAGGCTCGGTGGAGGTAGTGTCATTTCTAGTGAGCTGGGATGGGGCAGGGGAGCAAGCTTTACCTTTAAGTTGCTTAATATTATCCCAGAAAGTCTGGGCTGAGCCCCAGGAGGAGGTAAGGGAGGCCTGGTAATGGTCTGCCTTTGCTTTCCTGATGGCCCATGAGCACTTATTCCTTTACATACCCTTAGTTATACTGTCACTAATGTTGCAATCACAATTAAAAAAGAAATCAGTAATACCAAAAATTAATTAGCACAATAAATAATAGAACATTATTGGCATATATTTTCACTTTTGTTTATTGTATGCCACTCTAAGAATTTAGGCAGTGTAGTCCAGTTGATAAAGCACCAAGTTGTGAACCTGAAGATCCAGCAGACCTAGATTTGCAAGTGTCACCTGCATACTGTGTGACCCTCATAAAGTCAGTTTAACATCCCTGTGCTCCCATGTTACACCTGCAAATGTGCCGTGACTCAGCAAGTCTCTTGCAGCCAAAAATTGTTAAATAAATTTGAAAAAAAGTTACCACTACTGGACAATACAAACACGCTCAACCATCGATTTTAATCAGTGTCCCAGTTCTCAAAACTAACAAATTAGAACAACAGTCCTGTGTGCAGAGGACCGGGAGAGGATTTGTTGGTTTTTGGAGGCCGGGATGGCAGGCAAGAGTATCCATTATGTTCACTTGGGGCTCTATTTTTGGAAGTGGGCTGTTCTGTTCTATGGGGAGTGTATAGCATTGATAGTTTACTAGTTTTATACATCTCTTATAGATACTATGCTCAGTGGCATACCTCCATCTTTGTACAGCCTGCTGAAGTTTGCTTCTTGTCTGCCTCTTATTAATAAAGTTTTTTTAATATAAAAAAGAAAGAACAAGAGTCCTGTAATACAGGAAATGATATAATCAATTTTGACCAAAATAAACACTTATTTTTTTTTTTTAGGAACATGAAGCATATAATAGATAGTTCTCACTTTTTAATATAAATAAAAAATAACAATGGAAAAATAAGACATTAACTAATATTAGGTTGGCCCAGTGGTGTGGAGCGATGAGGCACTGGTGCTTTACCTCCTGCCACAACAGCGGCCCAGGTTCAGAAACAGACATTGTTCACTCAGGGGTCAACCAGGGGACAGGAATGATTGAGCATCCCAAGGGCAGCTCTTCTCCCTTGGGAAAGGGGTGTCCATGACTCACTGCAATACTGCCACCTGGAGATATACGGGTGGCAGTACAGATCTGGGTGTGTCTGTACATAGGACCATGGCTAGATGTGTTAGAATACCTCTGTGGAGGTGGCGCTCACTTGTCAAGGCATTGCACAAGCTAAACCCTAGGGGAAAACCTACAACAAAGGTAGAAAAAAAACCTTGGCTGCAGGATGAAGTCTGGTTCTTTACAGACCTCTCACTGATGACCTTGCATCTCACCACAGTCCAGAAAGGCGGACGTCGGGATGAAGGTAAGTAATGGAGAAACCAGGTGATGGGGCTGGAGGGACTGAACAGAAGGGGGCAAGCCAAGGGAGATCAGGGGTATAAAAATGTATTGATTTGACAAAGGATCCTTCAAGATCTGAAACTCGTCAGGCGCTATGTCAGCATGCACCTTTCTAATAGTAAAATTAACTTTACTTGACTCCCGGTGTCCGCATATTTTGAGGTGGTGAGTGCTCAGCCATTTTTGAATTTGCAAAAATTGATATAGAGAAAAGTCAACTAATATTAATTCTTTATTATATGACATACAGTATATGTGAGATACAGGTTCCCTTATGGTTTCATGTTACACAACTTTTTCTTTACAGTTTTATGGCATACTGTACAATTTTCTTTTATAATTCTTGACCCGGACTTGGCCTGAGCTAAGGGATACTGTTCCATAATCCATTCCTTTTCATGCATTGTTACACGCAACAGCTGTCACAGCACTGGTTGCCTTTGGATGCTCCTGCTTGACTGCCCACTTGCCATTTGGTCATGTTAGGTCACATACATAGTTGTTGACTTGAATGTGCCCAAGCTCAAGGATTCTATTTTTATTTATTTTTTCCTTTTCTCTATTTGCCCCCACAGTCAACTGCCATACATCAGACTGGTCATGGCACCCCTGTGCTTCAACCTCCTGACCACTTGTGCTCTCACCCCAGTACCCCTGGCTTGACCCCCAGAGGACGGGGATGCGGCACTAATGACTGCCTGGGGAGAGTGGGACCCAGAGGCTAATCAAAGCCAGGGGCAGGATTCACTAGCGTGGCTGGCTGTGAGGAGCTTTTCCTTGCTTTGGCAGGGGTGGGGACATGCAGTGATGTCCAGTGTCCACCCCACCCCTCAGATGCCAGCGTCAGTCACTGCATGAGCACCTAGATTCTGCTAGGGGGTCCATCACACACCGAGTGCAACCCACACCCTTCCCATCGGAGTAGGGGAGCAGTCCATAGGATGCTCAATCCTATTCCCCCCAGCTGGCCCTCCAGTGACCCGGGTCCATTCCCGAACCCGGGTTACCAGCATCACAAGCGGAAATCCAACTGCTGCACCTGTGGGCTGGCCTCAAGGATTCTATTTCACTATCCCATCCATTAAGCATGCATTATCACACTTAATAGTTGTCACAACATGGGTTGTGGCTGCTTCCATGGGCGTCATTTAGGGGTAGCCAGGGGTTGCGGTTCAGACCCCTATGATTTTTTTGCAACCCCTATGATGCCCACTGCAACCCCTAAGAACCCTAAAACACTAGCATTTATTTATATAGATGTGGTGGTTGGGGGAGTTTTACAACCCCTATGATTTTGCTGAAATGGGACTTTGCAACCCCTATGATTCTACTGAAATAATGCTACTGAGTATAACCTACCTCCTTCTGCTTGCTATCCCCCTCCCTGTGCAGTCCATCATCCTTTTGCTTTCCCCACCACCGTTGAAAATTGGGCCACTACTTTCAGATCATCCTGATTGATAACCCTGAGGTCCCTTTCCTATGAGGTATATGCCATGACCTCTCCTCCCGTTTTGTACTCAGCTCAGGTTTTTTTGTATCTGATGGGCATAACTTTGCACTTTTTTGGCATTGAATCCCAGCTGTAAAATTCTGGACCACTCTTCTAGTCTTTCCAGGTCCCTCCTCCTGGCCTCCATTCCCTTCATTATGTCCACACTATTGCAGATCTTGGTGTCATCTGCAAATAGATAGACTATTCCTTCATGCTTCACCCTTGTGTCCCTTATGAATGTATTGAAGAGAACAGGGCAAAGTACTGACTCTTGACCCCCATCTCCCCCGAGACTTCCCTATTTAGTACAACCCTCTGGGTTCTATTCCTTCATGCTTCACCCTTATGTCCCCTATGAATGTATTGAAGAGAACAGTTATGAGGAAAGGCTGGAGGCCTGTAACATGGTTATGCTCAGAACCTTTCACTTTTCAGCCACAAACCTCGCCTGTTGTGTGTACTTCCATGAAGCAGAACATTTTCCTTTAATGAGTTTCCTCAAGTGGTGTATCGGTGAATACTATCATACCCAGAAGTTTGCAATTGTAGAGATATATTGGTCTATATTTAAAATAGCCTGCCAATAATTCAGTGGTCAGGGGCACAGAGGAATTTCAAATCTATGCATCCAACATTTTAGCCATTTATTCCACATTAGATTGGCAGTTTAGTAAGGTGATGAGTTTGCTTTGAGCATGTTGTATTTGATCAAGTGTTTACGCCAAGAAAGGAAATTCTTCACAGCCACAGGTGACACCTGAAATGCACTGCTAACACTCACCAGTCAGATACCATTCCAGCTTGCCAGCAGTGTCTCCAGTCAGGTCAGCTACCAATCTAGTTTGCTAGTAGTGTCTGCAGTCAGCTACCAGTCCAGTTTGCCTGCAATGTCTACAGCTAGGTTTGCTAGCTACCAGTCCAATATGCCACCATTCTCTCAAGTCAGCTACCAGTCCAGCTTGCCAGCAGTGTCTCCACTCAGATACCAGTCCAGCTTGCCAGCAGTGTCTCCAGTCAGGTCAACCACCAATCCAGTTTGCCAACAGTTTCCCCAGTCAGCTACCAGTCCAGTGTGCCAGTAGCATCTACAATCAGCTACCAGTTCAGTTTGCCAGCAGGATCTACAGTCAGCTACCAGTCTAGCTTCTCAGCAGTGTCTCCAGTGAGCTACCAGTTCAGCTTGCCAGCAATGTCTCCAGTCAGATACTAGTCCAGCTTGCCAGCAGTGTCCCCAGTCAGGTCAGCTACCAGTCCAGTTTGCCAGCAGTCTCCAGTCAGCTGCCAGTCCAGCTTGCCAGCAGTGTCTCCAGTCAGGTTGCTAGCTACCAAGTCTAGTTTTCCAGCAGTGTCTTCAGTCAGCCACCAGTCCAGCTTGTCAGCAGTGTCAACAGGCAGCTACCAGTGTGGCTTTCCAGCAGTGTCTGCAGTCAGCAACCAGTCCAACTTGCCAGCAGTGTTTGCAGTCAGCTATCAGTTCAGCTTTCCAGCAGTGACTACAGCCAGGTTGCTAGCTACCAGTCCAATTTGCCACCAGTCTCTTCAGTCAGCTACCAGTCTAGTTTGCCAGCAGTGTCTCCAGTCAGTTAAAGTCCAGCTTGCCTTCAGTGTCTCCAGTCAGCTACCAGTCCAGCTTGCCAGCAGTGTCTTGAGCCAGCCTCCAGTCCAGCTTGCCAGCAGTTTCTTCAGTCAGCTACCAGTCCAGCTTGCCAGCAATGTTTCCAGCCAGCTACCAGTCCAGCTTTCCCTGCAGTGTCTCCAGTCAGCTACCAGTCAAGCTTGCTAGCAGTGTGTCCAGTCAGGTCAGCTACCAGTCCAGTTTGCCAGCAGTGTCTCCAGTCAGCTTGCCAGTAGTGTCTCCAATCAGCTACCAGTCCAGTTTGCCAGCAGTCTACAGCCCGGTGGCTAGTTACCAGTCAAGTTTTCCAGCAGTGTGTCCAGTCAGCTACTTGTCCAGTTTTCCAGCAGTGTTTCCAGTCAGCTTGCTAGCTATCAGTCCAGTTTTTCAGCAGTGTTTCCAGTCAGATACTTGTCCAGTTTGCCAGCAGTGTCACCAGTCAGCTTGCAGTTTCCCAGTCCAGTTTGCAGGCAGTGTCTCCAGTCAGCTTTCAGTCCAGTTTGCAAGCAGTGTCTTCAGTCAGCTACCAGTCCTGTTTGCAGGCAGTGTCTTCAGTCAGCTGCCAGTCCAGTTTGCAGGCAGTATCTCTACTCAGCTTCCAGGCTAGTTTGCAAGACCCAAGCAAGGTAAGACATGTCACTAGTAAATATTTCTAAGAGTAATAAAGGTAAACCCAACTTAATGGGGGGTGTCCAGTGAGCTGAGCATTAATGTTGAAAAAAATAAATATCCAGGGACTTAAGTACTTTATGTAAGAATGGGCATCGCCATTGACTAATCTTGGAACCCTTATGGTTTTGGTGAAATGCTATGGAGAGGGTGGTGCGGGCAATATTCTGGACTGTTGTGACTCTGGGGAGGGACAAGGGTGCAAAATACTGGGCATGGGGAGGAGGTAACAAGGTAGCAAAATTTGTTTCAAATGACCTCCAAAATGCACTGAATTTAAAACATTTTTTTACGGGGACCTAGGAGCCCCCCAGCCCCCCAGCCTACAATTTCCCTTGCAACCCCTATGGTTTTTCTGAAATGATGCCCCTGGCTGCTTCATTTACTCCAAACTTCATATTCCTTCTCCTCCTCCTTCTCATGGGCCTACTCCAGTGTGCATTGCTACAGTCAATCTAGGATTCATCATATTCTGCCTCTTAAAGGACTTGCTCTCTTGCCAACTGCAGAAATCAGCAGCTCCATGTATGGTGAGACTACACACCACAACGCCCTGTGCAAAACATCTTGGCTCACAAGCCAGACAAATAACACAACAGGTGCTTCTTATTTATTGTATATAGTACATAAGAAAAATACACAAGCACTTACAAGCAGTATCAATGGGAAAAAAGTGTTCTTCCACTGCAGTAAGTTGCAAGTACTTGTTTATCACAGTTTTGTAAACTTTTCAATCTGAGGCTAAAGGACAAAAGCTCATTTAATGTGACGTAGTAAAGATCAAATGGTGAGCTCGTTTTTTGTGAAACAGCACTAGCAAATGGGCATGAAGGAGGGGTGGAGGAACAATGGGGAAAAATCAGAAAACTGCATCATAGAAGCAAGAAGCCTTTTTGTGAAGCAAATAAATATATCAAAATAAAGGAGAAAAACACTATGGTTCTCATAAGGGGTGGAAGGGAAGGTATGGGAGAAAAAGATAGCATTCAGGAAGTATAAGGAAGCACAGAAGGAGAAGGACAGATCACTGTACCACTTAAAGCAGAAGGAAACAGGGAAGGCAGCTAGAATAGTAAAAGGCCAAACCAAAGAAAAGATAGCCAACTCAGTTAAGAAAGGGATAAAACCTTTTATAGGTACATTATGGAGCAGAGAAATACCAAGGGAGGGATTGTGAGGCTTAATAAAGTGGAGGCTGGGTGGGCAGAGGTTGACAGTGAAAAGGCAGGGATACTGAATGAATACTTCTGCCAAGTATTCACAAAAGAAGAGGGGGAGGTACCTAAACCAATCAATAGAAGGACTCTGAATAGGGAGTCAATACCAGTCCATTAACAAAAAAAGGGTCCTAAAAGGACTCCTAAAACTCAAGGTGGACAAAGCAATGGGGCCTGACGGGATTCACCCCAGAATTCTAAAAGAACTAAGGGTAGAACTAGTGACACCACTGACTACCCTTTTTAACAAATCATGGGGCATGGTATGGTATCTGAGGACTGGAGAAAAGTGGATGTGATTCTCCTACACAAAAGTGGGAGCAAAGCAGAGGCAGAAAATTACAGACCTGTTAGCTTTAGCTCAGTGGCAGGGAAAATGGTCGAATCATTTCTGAAAGAAAGAATTGTTGAGTATCTAGAGGCCAGTGGGGGTACAGGACCCAAAGCAGGAAGGATTCACAGCGAGAACGTCATGTCAGACAAATCTAATAGATTTATTTGACTGAGTGACCAAAATAGTAGACAAGGGAAGAGCTGTGGACATGGCCTGCTTAGACTTTAGCAAGACATTTGACACAGTTCCACACAAAAGATTAATAAACAAGTTAACTAGCCTGGGAGTGGGTCCCAGGCTGGTAGCCTAGTAAAAACTTAACTGGACAGCAGCACACAGAGGGTAATAGTAAACAGAGTCCTCTTTGAAGAAAAGGGGGTTACTAGTAGGGTACCACAGGATTCAGTACTGGGACTGGTCCTTTTTAATGTCTATATAAGTGACATTGCAGGGGGACTGGAAGGAAAAGTATGCCTCTTTGCAGATGACACAAAGAACTGCACTAGGGTTGATATACAAGGGGTCCTGGAAAGGATGACAAGGGACTTGGCAAGATTGGAGGAATGGTCAAAAGTGTAGCAGCTTAGATTCAATGCAAAGAAGTGCAAAGTAATGCACCTGGGAAACAAAAACCCAGGAGAAGAGTACACAATGGGGGGTTACTAACAACAACAAAAATGGAAAGGGACCTGGTGGAGTTAGGAAGAAGTAGGTTGCTGGTTAATGAGGATCTCAGCTTATCAAATAGGTAGGGAAATGGGCAGACTGGGTGGGCCAAGAGGTCCTTATCTACTGTCAAAGTCTATATGTTTCTATGAGATCACAGTAGTATTGGCCTGATCAGATATGGTTACATGATATTTACAAGTCCACTGATGGATTACTTTTGTGATTGCCTCTGTCCCACCCTGCATGCCCAAGGATATGCCTAACCATGCATTTCAACTCCATTAGTATCAGGAAGTGGGATTTCTAAACAGTTTACACAGAATTTATTGTGTAGGATTCTGTCCTCGGAGTACTCTGTGAATGACTGAGAACCAGTGCTGGAGGTGACCAAATAGCATGGGGGAGTTTTCGTGCTGGTTAATTATACTACATATAGAAACATAGACTTTGACGGCAGATAAGAACCACTTGGCCCACCCAGTCTGCCCATTTCCCTACCTACTGGATAAGCTGCAGATTCTAGTTAACCAACAGCCTACTTTCTGCCACCCCCACTACAATTGCCTTGTGTCTGTCCCATGCATGTTTGAATCCCCCCACTGTTTTAGCCCCAATAACCTCCCCAGGAAGGCAGTTCCATGCATCCACCACTCTCTCCGTGAAAAAAGATTTCCTCACATTAACCCTAAGCCGTCCCCCCTCTATCTTTAAATTGTGTCCCCTTGTTCTTACACATCTCTTTTTCTGAAAGATGCTACCCTCCTGGACTTTGTTGATTCCCTTGAGGTACTTGAACATTTCTATCATGTCCCCCCTGTCCCTCCTTTCATCAACAGTATACATATTACGCTCTCTCAGTCTCTCATCATATGATTTCTGATGCAGACCCTGCACCATTTTAGTTGCCCTCCTCTGGACTGCTTCCATCCTGTCTATATCCTTGTGTAGATGAGGTCTCCAAAACTGCACACAGTACTCCAGATGGGGTCTCACCAACTGTCTGTACAGAAGATAACCACTTCCTTTTCTACTTGTGATGCCCCTTCCTATGCATCCCAGTATCCCCTAAGCTCTCTCACTGACTTCTCACATTGCTTACCCACCTTTAGATCATCCAATATGACTACCCCAAGTCCCGTTCCATTTTTGTTGTTGTGAGTACCTCCCCTGCTATTGTGTACTCTTCTCCTGGGTTTTGTTTCCCAGGTGCATTACTTTGCACTTCTTTGCATTTAATCTAAGTTGCCATATGTCTGACCATTCCTTCAAACTTCTCATCCTTTCTACCCCCCTTGTGTATCAACTCTGTTACAGATCTTTGTATCATCTGCAAAGAGGCATCCCTTTCCCTCCAGACCCTCTGCAATATCAGCTATAAAGATGTTAAAGAGGACTGGACCCAGTATTGAGCCCAGAGCTACTCCACTAGTGACCCCCCTTTCTTCGGAATGTGTGCCACTCACTATTACCTTCTGTGTCCTGTTGTGCAGCCAGATTGCAACCCAGGCTACCACCCTGGGACCCACTCCCAAGCTGGCTAACTCGATTATTAATCTTTTGTGCAGGACTGTGTCAAATGCCTTGCTAAAGTCTAGGTAGGCCATATCTACAGCCCCTCCCTGGTCTATTACTTTGGTCATCCAGTCAAAGAAATCTATTAGATTCATCTGACATGACCTTCTTGCTGTAAATCCATGCTGCTTTGGATCCTGTGCCCCGCTGGTCTCTAGGTACTCAACAATTCTTTCTTTCAGAAGTGATTCCATCATTTTCCTACCACTGAGGTCAAACTTACAGGTCTGTAGTTTCTTGCTTCTGCTTTGCTCCCACTTTTGTGAGGGACTCACATCTGCCCTCCTCCAGTCCTCAGGTACCATCCCATCCTCCCATGATTTGTTAAAAGTGTGGTCAGTGGTGTCACTAGGTCCTCCCTTAGTTCTTTTAGTTCTGGGGTGAATCCCATCAGGCCCTATTGCTTTGTCCACCTTGAGTTTTAGGAGTTCTTTCAGGACTCTTTCTTCTGTAAATGGACTGGTGTCAACCCCTCACCCAAGTGCTTCTATTGTCTGATTTAGGTAACTCCTCCTCATCTTCTTTTGTGAATACTGAGCAAAAGTATTCATTCAGTGTCTCTGCCTTTTCACTGTCTCCCTCTTCCCACCTCCCCTCTCCCTTATTAATCTTCACTATTCCTCTCTTAACCTTTCTATGCCCCCTAATGTACCTATAAAAGGTTTTATCCCCCTTCTTAACTGACTTGGCTATTTTTTCCTCAGTTTGGGCTTTTGCTATTCTGACTGCCTTCCCCACTTCTTTCTGCTTTATTTGATACAGTTCCCTGTCGTGCTCCTTCTGTGATGCCTTATACTGTTTGAATGCAGCATTTTTCTCCTTAACCTTCCCTGCCACCTCTTTTGAGAACCATAGTGTTTTTTTTACTCTGCTTTGTTTTCTTCATCTGTTTCACACAAAGGCTTGTTGCCTCTAAGATGGCAGTTTTGATTTTTCTCCATTGTTCTTCCACCCCTCCCTTATGCCCATTTGCTAGTGCATTCCTCAGGTATTCACCCATTTTGCCAAAGTCAGCCCTTCTAAAGTCCAGTATGCTTGTTTTTATATGGCTTGTCTCCACGGTTGTGCTTATTATGAAGCACACTATGCAGTGGTCGCTTGTCCCCAGATGTCTACCGACCTCTAAATTTGTGATCCTCTCTCCATTTGACAGTACCAGGTCTAGTATAGCTTCCTCCTGAGTGGGTTCCAACACTAGCTGTCTAAGGCCTGCCCCCTGCAGGGCATCGAGAATGACCCTGCTCTTGGATGTGGCTGCAGTACATGTCATCCAGTTAACATCTTGCATATTCAGGTCCCCCATTAACAGTATCTCCCCTTGTTCAGCCATTTTGTGAATGTCCTCTATCATTTTCTTGTCCATTTCCTCCCCTTGAGATGGAGGTCTGTATACAACCCCTGTGCGGATTGTGATGCCATTCCTTGTCTCCAAGGTGACCCAGAGTGCCTCTTGTCCTCCCCCTTTACTTTTTAGTTCTGTAGCTTTGATCCCTTCCCTAATGTATAGAGCTACTCCACCTCCTTTTCCCCCCTCCCTGTCCCTTCTGTAGACTGTGTACCCCAGTATGTTGACATCCCAGTCATGGTTCCCCATGCACCATGTTTCTGTGACTGCCACAATATCCAAGTGTTCATCTTCCATCAAGGGTGCTAGCTCAGGAAGCTTGTTTCCCAGACTACTGACATTTGTACTCATTGCCCTCCATTTAATGTTGGCTTTATCCTTTTTTCCCCGATGCCTGCTCTTTTTGCTCTTGTCTATTTTTCCATTTACCTCTGTCCTGACCTCTATTGAGCACTGTACCTCAGTGTTTACCTTACTACCCATCATGTTTTGTGGGGGGGAGGCTTGAAATTTCCTGCTCTTGTTAACTGCCTCCCCATAGCTAGTTTAAAAGCTTGCCAAGGAAGCATTTAAACCTGTCACTTAGGATCTTGGTTCCCTTCATGGACAGATGCAGACCATCGTGCCAGTATAAACCTTCATCTCTCCAGGTGTACCCCCAGTCCCTAATGAAGCCAAAGCCCCGTGCTCTGCACCAGTTTTGCAACCATTCACTAAACTGCATGGTGTGTAGTGCCCTAGCCTAACCCCTGTCATGGACTGGCAGCACCTCTGAGCAGGTAACTGTGCTTGCTACCTCTCTGAGGCCCCTCCCCAACTCCACAATTTCATCCTGCACTGAACTGATTCCATGCCTAGCTAGGTCATTTGTCCCAAGGTGGACAATGATATCTAGTTCCCTCTCCTGTGATGCTGCTTCTGCAATCCTGAGGATTCGCTTCTTGTCCCTCCAAGCCATGGCACCAGGCAGGCACCTACTTCCCTCTCCTCTCCTTCCTCAGGTCTACCTCTAACAATTGAGTCCCCTATCAGAAGCTGTTTCCTTCCCCTGTGGTGTCCCTTGCTACCCTTCTGTGGGTCTCCCTTGTGGGTGTCCTCAGCATTCTTCTTGGTCTCCACTGAGGGTGCCATCATAGAGGAACCTTGCTCTGCCAGACTGGCATATGGTTTGTGTAGAGGTACAACTAGGGAACTTCGCCTCTGTTCCACCACCAGTACCCTCCCAGAACCCACTGTGGTCCACCTGCTCTTCATATTTGGCAGCCTCTGTGGCAGTGGAGCTCTTTGGTTGGGGGAGGCCTCCTTAGTCCTTGCCAGTTCAGCCTGGAGGTGGGCTACCTCCTCCCTCAGAGCTGACAGTTGCCTGCAAATAGGACAGCAATGCAGTTTCCAGAAGGTCTCCTGGAAAACTGCTGCCCCACAGCCAGTGCATTACACCACTCCCCACATGTCCCTCTCCCTTATAATATACAATATGTAATATATGTATTTATATATATTTTTTCTTCCTTTGAGTGGTGTGTTCTTACCCTTTATGCACTGTGCTGGGTTATTAAGAATATGACAGTTCTGCCCCAAGACCTGTTGAGGAAGTGATGTCAGAACCTTGGCTATAAAGGAAACATCACACCTGGGGGTGGGGTGTGGGAAGGGTGGGTGGGTAGTCCACAACCATGGGTGACTGTTGGAAACAATCAAATACACCACTGCTCCACCACCCTGGTGAGTACTGCCCTTTGTAGTAATTCAGCTAATCTCCAGTAACTGATTTGTCAACTATTTAAAAGTAATTTGATGCAAACTGTTACAGAATACTAGTAGACAGTCCAGTTAGCCACAAAGGAAAATCAAATATGCAGTTATTTCAACCCTTCTGAAGTTGCTCACAAGATAAGTAGTTTTGAAAACCCCCTTCCTGATTTAAAAATAAAATTAAACACAAAGCAATCCCAATGTAAGACTGTAAAGTAAGAACAACTTCCCTCAGATGTAAGTAAGAGAGATAAGTTGCAGATTTCTAATCCAATATAGTATATCCCATGCAACTTCTCAGTTGTTTCAAAGCACAGCCTGTTACACCACTTGAAGAGATGGGCTTCTGTCTGAAACAGGATCACACCAGTAGTTTATGTCTTCATTCAGGATCACTGCTGCCTGTCAAGGTTCCATGCTCATCTATCTGCTTCAAGGCTTGTTCATGGGACTGGTCCAGGAAGGTTTGCCACCATAGTCACAGCTGAGCTAATGCCCACGTTACTGTTTGAGCAAACTGCTAAACTGCATTAAGAACTGACTACTGGAAGCATGTCTCTAAAATAAATGCTTTGACCCTGTCTAACTCTCCTTCCTTTGCCCCTTCAAGCTCCACAACCTCCTCCCCCTATACTCATGCAATTTGACCTGGCTCTATCCCTTACCCCTATTCCTCCTAAACTACTAGCCTACAAACCCCTCAGCCTCCATCCCCTATACCCATGCAGTCTGGACCATGATCTATCTCCTGGCTCCTTACCTCCTAATATACCAGCCTCCCTTCACTCCACTTTCTTCCTCACCCACCTGATACCAGATACCCCAGTCTCTACACTCTACCTCTGCCCAGTGCAGGCAGGTTTCCTCTGCATACAGGCGTGGCCAGCACTAGATGACCATTCCCTTCCCCTTCATGCCTCCTTATTTTACTCTAAACTCTCTCTGCCCTTAACTTGCTTCCCTCTTGTCATGTTTGACCACTGCCTTGTGCAGGCAGGATCCCCAGTATGCTGGAGGGGATAGCCCATTCCTCTCCCCCTCCCCTCTCCCTCCCTTTCCTTTCCACCCCCACTACCCCCGCCTCTACTTTTCAACCCCCCTTTAACTAACTCTAGTTTGGGTCACCCCTAATCTCAAAGAACTTTTACTCAAACTCATACCTGCACTCCTGCTTACCTGTAATTCTTGTTGTCTGTGTCTCCCCTCACCTTGTCCTATTTCAATCCTTCCAATCCCACTCAGCCATTTTTTGATCATAAAACTATGCTTCACCAAGAGCTGCTAAATGCAAATTGTAATACCATACCTATCTAGCTCCACTGTTGCTCCGAGTTCTTCTAGTTCATATATGTTAGCACCCCCTTTCAATATTTTTGAATGGACCACTCACTACATAGACAGTGTCGGCAGATAATGGCCTATGGCCCACCCAGTCTGCCCATTGTGTTGTATATAATCAAATTGTATTCCTATATGTTTACCAAATCTCTGTATATGATTGAAAGTATTGAAGTTGTGTTTCTATACTGTGTACCAAAACTTTGTATACTATCCTCATGTTCCCCTTCCCCCAGGTTGCACTGGGAGACGAGCAACTTGTTGCTCAGTGTGCCTTCCTGATGAAACATTTCAATAAATAAATAAAAATAAATAAATAAATATCCCTCATTTTTGAGAGGTGTTCCTGATGTTAAAATCCACAATTTAGGTGTGGACTCTAGGGCTGATGGTGTGGCCAGCCAGGAAGACTAGTCCTTTGTGAAACAGGTTCACTTTGCAAAATTGGGTACTCAGTCCATAAGAGCAGTGTACAGCATATGCAATAAAATGCTTTCTAACTGTGGCAACTGTAATATGTGCAAGAATGCTGAAAAAAGTAAGGACATACATCATAGTAGAGCGAAAAAGATCTCTGAGACATATCAACATGTGACATGCTTGACCACTGGGAGCGCGGTCTGCAATTGGAAGGGGGAAGGTTAAGGGGGGGAATGAGGAGGCATTACTTTGCAGAGAGAGTGGTGGTGGTGAGATGGAACGCACTGCCAGATGAGTTAATCGAACTGAGGACAGTGGATAGCTTTAAGTGGGGTTGGGATAGAGTCAAGGGCAGGATTAGTACAGACAATAACACAAAGGGGGAAAAGACCAAGAAAGAGGAGGAAGGGAGGGATTTGGATGGGGGCTGGGGCAGCTGTAGTAATATGAAACTAAGAGCTGCACAGTTGGGCAGACTTGATAGACCTGTGGGCCTTTCTCTGCTGGCAGTTTCATATGTTCGTATGACCAGTTTTGTAGTTTATGCACTACATTGTAACTGTAACAAACTTTTTATAGGCAGAATCATCTGAAGCCTAAATACTAGACTGCAAGAACATGTAAGGTTAAATACTAAAGCAAGACAAAACACACAAGTGTGATTACATTTTCAGTTGGAACATACTTCTAACCCAAGTTGCCTGAAAGCATAACTATTGAACAGAATCCCACCCAGCCCCAAGAGAAAGGAAAATAGGCTAACAAAACTTTTTCAGAAAGAGTACAAACAGATTTTCAGGCTAAAAACACGAAACCCTGAAGGTCTAAATGAAAATATTGATGTTGAACTATTTTTGGTAAAAAAAAAGTGTTGAAATGAAACAAAAATATGTTAAAATATATAGTGCTAAAAACTGTGGATTAATTTTCTTTTTCTTTCCTTCCATTAAGGTTCTCTATCTTTGTTATCTTTGGAACCATCCCAGACTCTGGTAACATCCTGGCTATTAAGGTTTGATCCAAAATTTGTTTGCATCTTATCCCTGGGATAACATGTTGGTCATGTTTCTCTTGATATAACTTCTAGCTCTAGTGTTGGTGTTACCATTTTATTACGTTTGTATACAGGCATACGCAGCAATACATATTTGTACAGTATAATGGCTTTCAGAGGTGTGTTACTGTACTGTCCAATGCAGCTCAAGCTGCAGTGGGCTTGACAGTGACTGCCCAATCACCTGGAGAGCTGTACATGTGCTCACTGACAGCTCATTTTATTCATTTATTTAGTTTTTTGTTGACCGGGTAAGTGCACTAGACAAATTCTGCCTATTTTCAGGCACGACTCAGAGGAGGGGTGTACAGATGAATGCCAACTGACCTTGAACTAGATTAAGCTGTTGGTGGTGTTTTAGCTCATAAAGTGAACTTCTGAGGAGGTGAGAGGTGGGCTGTACCAGTCATTGTACTGAGCTTGGATTATTGCCAGCCACCCAGCTAAGGTGGGGTGCGGAAAGGTTGTATGTGAGTGGGTGGGTTGGGTAGAGGGACACTGGTCCACCACTGCTTCATTGTAATTTTGTGAACAGAAACTCTGTGGTTCAGGGGAAACCACTGGACACCAGGGCATTTTTAATATTCTGTAAATGTCTGACCAGTCATTTTGGGAGAGCAACTAGACACCAGACCATTTTCACTTTTGTGTAAACAGGTGATTTGGGTGGGAGAACCACTGAACACCAAGAAATATTTACATTTCTGAAATGGGCAAGTCAGAGGATTAGGAAACAGTGGACACCTGGGCATTTTTACTGTTTTTAAACTGGCAATCAGGGAGTTGGGGGTCACACTAGGCCACCAAAGGAGGAGTTTAGATATGCTCACAAGAGTGATGGGGGAGGGCATTACATTAAACCACCAGAGAATGAATTTACATATGTGAATGAGCAAAGGGGGTGCGCCAGTGGACACAAAGGAAGGAACCTTTACTTGGTATGGGTGATTGGGGGAAGGTGTCTTCTGTACAGCCACTCTTTCTTCAGGGGGTTGGGGTGCAGGCTTAGTTCCTAGCTAAGAGGTAGTTTGGAGTGGTGGTAAACAATGCTTCTTGTGGGGGTTGCTTACCACCACTGCAAAACTTTGAATATACTGCTGCACTGGTGTGAATAAGGGGATGAATTTATTTGCATAAGTATAGTGTAGGGAGAGAAATGGATTATTATTCCTATTATTGGGCCCTATGAATGAACATTACATGTTGCATGCAGCTGTGCATAGGAGAAGCACATATGGCACTATGATGCCCAGATGTGCACACTGCAGGAGCATGGCATGCATGAAGGGTGCATAGCGTGTGCACAGCAAAAGAGAGGAAAGCTCCACCAACACTCCTTGATGCACCTATATGGGGGGTGTGACCACATAATGTGGCGTGTAGGCAACAGCTGCATGTATGCACTATGAAACATATGACAGAATGCTGCGTAACATATGCCAAGTCAATGGTGATGAAGCAGTGTCTGTACCACATGGCTCATACCTCCACTGGCATGGTGGCATCAGCATGCAGCATGCTGGCCACAGCTGTTCAGCCCACAGCCATACAGGCCCTGTGCGAAATGGCATTAGGTATGCAGCATGGCCCTGGCCAGCATGGTGGTGACACTGTGATGTGGACATGTGGTTCGGCAACAGTGGAAGGCACACGTGAAGGCCACACATGCCATGGTACCACACACACTCCAACGGCCCACGTGATGGGGCATGACCATCACCATGGCATGGCAGAGAGTGTGCCCCATGGGCCACCCTCACAGTTGTGGCCTTGTGTCAGCAGTGTGCCCATCTGGGCATGCCACCGTGTGGCATAGCAGCCTGGTGGATGCCCACACATGGGCATCCCCATGCCACCCACCCCGAAACCATGGCTGCCCACTCCTAGACACCAGTGACTTGCTGCCCAACCTCCCAGAGACAGTGAACACACAAGTGATGTACCACAATTTGGTTTATTGTACAAAAAGCAGCAAACATTAAACACCTTGTACTCCAAGCAAACACCACCCCCAGCACATGCCATAAAAATAGCCCCCTCAATGTCCAGGTGCACTGGTTGGCAGCAAATGTCTCCCTCAATGGGCCTTTCCCAGGCCAGGGCCTTGCTGGTGATAAGCCCCCACTGTCATCATCATCCTTCTCCTCTTCCCCAGACACATCTGTTGCCGGTGAGTGCCATCCTGTGTAATGGAGCATGATGCACTGGACTGGTCCTCTGTAGTGCTGTAAGACAAAAGAACAGTGATCAGTACACCTATATGTACCACTGCCCCCCCATGGCCCCAAGTACTCACTGGTGATGGGACATACGCCTCCCATGCCCCGTAGGCCTGGTCCTCATAATACAGGTCCAGCCCTGTCCCCTTCAGAAATTGAGAGTCTGGGAGCCACTCCTGGAACTTCATCCTCCATGCTGCCCTGCAGGACATGTAACATTTAGCCCCGTCCGGCTGTATCTGAAGGGTCAGCTCCAGCCTGGTAGGCATCCCTTGGTGGTCCTATGGGAATGGAAAAACAAATATACGCCTGCACCGCAACTTGTACACACTCCACCCGCCCCCTCCATGGCTTGCTGCCCTGTGGGTTGTGCACAGCATACAAACCTTCTCAAAACCCCTGATGCTCCAGAATTCCCCGCAGCCCCAGTTGTCTGTAAAGTCACCCTCAGATGCCCTAAAGAGTTGCCAGGGGAACATGGCCTTCCTCTCGAGCATGCATTCCACCATGACCGAGAACATGCACCAGCAGCCACTGCATGTGTCGCTGTTGTGTACTTGGGCAGGGCACTGTGCCACATGGCCATGCCCCTTAAGGGCATACACAGTGCACAGTGGCAGTACAAAGGGGATCACAATACATGGTGCACCGCAGCACTGGAAGCACAGACTGTGTAGCGGAATGTGCCCTGGTATATTAATGCATGTCCACCTCATTGCTGAGCTGGCGGAACAGTGACAAAGGCACTGCCCACAACCACAGGTATTTCACATCCGCATCGATGCAGCAATATTGCGTGACACGCACTGCATTGTGAGGTTCTGGCTCCCATGGGACACTGTCACACGGGTGTGTTCCAGCATCCACGGTGCTGTTGCACTATGGACTCACCAGTCACATGCCATGTTCATGGAGACCAAGATGCTATGCATCCTGGACTACTATGCCATGGGATCCTTTCAGAGGGAGATGGGCAACATGGTGGGTGGGTTGGTGCCAGTCCTCCATGTCCAGGGCTGTCGCACAGTTTATGGGTGCTCTCCTTGATCATTGTGGGGAGCACATTGCCTTCTCCACCACTGCATCAGAGGTCCGGGTGACTAAAGGTGCATGCTATGCCATGCATGATGTGCAGTGCCATAGATGGTAAACACATAGCAATCCTGACTCTGGTGGTGCATGAGGATGCATATCAGAACTGCAAGGGATACCACCACATCAATTCCAGGTCATCTGTGATGCCCAAAGCATCATCACTGTTGTGTGTGCCAAGTACCAAGGATCATTGCATGACTCTTACATCCTAGATGCTTCTGGCATGGGGGCATTGCTGTGTGTTGGATGGCTGGACTGGTGGCTGATTGGTGATTATACAATGGCAGGAAAATTTCCTGGACTCTGATTGGTCAATGTGTGCCTGAGACAGTGATGTTATTACACAATAACATCACTGTATTGCTTTTGGATGCTATGGATGATGCACTTTTGGCTATGGATGATGACCATTTGGATTCCTTAAAATCATTTTTGTATTTTTAATTTTTTTTATTTTGTATGACAACGAGCCATTGTATAATAGCAATAAGGCACTCCAGGGATGTGTGTTATTGTGTAAAAATGTCACTCCTGGTGTGGTGGAAGCGCTCGGCTTCGCCTCTTGCTTCAACCCACCCCAGGAGTGACATTATTACATGATAACACACACCTTGTCGTGCCCTATTGCTTAACTAACACAGCCTTGCATGGGTATGGATGTGCCCTTATGTGTGCTAGGCATGACACTGATATGATGTTCTCCACCCCTGCAAGTGACAGCAGATGTCCACTGTGTACCAACCTGATGACACCATTCCATGCCCCTGCCACCCTGCTAAGGAGGCATACAATACAGTGCACAGACAGACGAGAGTAGTTGTTGAGCAGACCATTGGCCAGTTGAAGATGTACATAAGGTGCCTAGACCTCACTGGTGGGAGCTTTATAAATGTCCCCCACCAAGGCATGCAAGGTGTTCATGGTGTGTGTCATGCTGCACAACATCACAAAGCGAGGTAATGTGCAAATGCCATGGATCCCACCCAAAACTCCAGGGCAATGTGGATGACAGCAATGTGCCTGTCTAGGTGCCAGGGACAGCAGGTTGCTGTATGGCCCAGCAGGCACTTATTGAAGGCACATTACAGCACTAACTCAGACACACTGCATGATTGTGGTGTGATGTGGCACAGCCATGTCCTGCTGACACACAGGCCACAGTGGCCAGACCTCATGGACATCTGTGCATGTGCCAGTGCAGTGCATGTCACAGGGGATGGTGTGGCTGTTCACAATGAAGATCCATATACCTGAGTGCAACACGGTGAGGGTGGGTGGGTGGGTGGTAGGGCAGGTTGACAGAGTGTGTGCTGCACAGTTGGGCATGTGCATGTGGCATTCATATGTTGTGGCACTGTGATGGTACAGTGGATGAGGCATGGTGTGTGTGTGTGTGTTGGTGCCACAAATTTGTGCACTGTGGTGCATGCCTATTCAGTCTCATTAGTGTTGGGCTTGCCCAGAAGCCATGCAGATGACCTGCTCCCCAGCCTCCATCCAGGAGGACATGTATGTGGGCCCATCAGGCCTCTGCATCTGCCCATTGACCGGTCATTCACTGTATCATCCATGGTGGCCCTGGCTGCATCCTCCTGGCACCCGATGTGCACTACTGCATTGCCACCATCACTGTCCTGTGGTGTTGCCCACATTGGTGGTGTTTGCGGCCTTCCACTGGCATCATGGCACTGCGGTTTGGGTGGGGTGTGTGGCAGGGTGGGTGTGTCTGCTTCTGTCTGCTGTGTCAGGTGTGGTGTTGGTGGGGATCACTGTGTGCCTGTGTCCATGCAGCTACCTGTGGGTGCTGTCCCTGTCCATTGCATGCAGGGGGCTTCACATCATGTCATGGATGCCTTCTAGTGCCACTGCACAGCGCAGGAGGGCTATGTGCATGTTCCTCTAAACCTCCAAGTGGGCAATCATGGCAGCTGTGTTGTGGTGTTATGCATCCAGGTGGTCCTGCTCCAGCTGCTGCAGTTGACGGTACTGTCCCTTCATGTAGCTGTGTGCCCATGCAGCGTAGCATCTTGTCCTGAATACAGTTCAATGGGCCCTCATCACTGCTGTCAGTGCTGTGTGTGTGTGTGTGTGTGTGTGTGTGTGCGCGCGCGCAGGTAATGGGTGGCATGTCATAGTGTGTCAGTCTCATCCCCAGTGCTGGCACATGCTGGAGACCCCCGCACAGCGCCACTATCTGTATGGTCCCTGCACACATACCATGTGTATTCTAGGCACCTGATCCTGCTGCTATGTCACTCCCCATTATTTGTCCTTCTCCTGTGGCATGGCAGTGCTGTTCTCATCACTCCCCATCTCCAACGGGGTCTTGGACTCTGCTTTTGCACCTGTTGGGAGACAATGGGCAGGTTAATGGGATGTGCACCTTGTACAGGCATGCCCCAGAGGAGGTCCCCCAGGGTAATCATATTTACCTCCATGTTCTGGTGGAGGGTTGATTGTTGTGGGCTGTGACAGGGACACTGCTGTGGCCGAGGGTTCCCTGTTGAGCATAGTGCCTCTCTATGCTGAGCTTGAGCTGTCTATGTGTACTTTGAAACAAGGTTAGTGTGACCACAGTGCATTCAGCAATTGCAATGCCACAAGGTTGGTCGATGACCATACCTGCCATGGTGTCTACTCTATCCACCTCACTGTGAATGGCAACGTCAGTCAGCATCTTTGTGATGAAGTGCTCCAGGGGCATCAGCTGGCTGTCAGTGAGCCCCACCCATGCCAAGGCATGCCTTGCTGCCTGTGGTGAGCTTTTTCTTCACCATCACCCACAGGTCCTGCCACTTGTGCTTTATGGCTGTGAGTGTCCTGGCCTTGGACCCGGCAGCGCTGATGGATGCCTGGATGTCCAACCATAGTGTGGCCTTCACCTCACAAGAGGTTGTACATGAACACCATACAGGCAGCTGTAATTTTGCTGTATATTGGCTACCATGGCAGCCACCTGTCCGCAGCTGAAGTTAATTGCTCTCAAGCACCCCCAACCCGTGAGTGTCCACATCCACATTCCCACCTGGCTCTACTGCCCTTGGCCTCCTCTCACTGCAGCCCTACTTCCACTTCACCTTCCTGGTCTGCCATTGCGTGATCCACGGTCAGCTGTACAGCATTCATAAAATTGCCTCTGTGAGGGAGGGGTGTTCCTACTCCTTATATGGTGAGGCCCAAGGGTGTTCCCACATATTGGCACACCGCCCACTCTGTCTGTATGGTTTACTATGTGGTACCACTGGCTCTGCCCATGGTGTGCATTGCCATTCATGAATGCCGCATAGTAATGGGGTCCTGCCTGCCTCATAGCTGCATGCCTCACCTATGTCCATTAGCAGTATAATTTATGCAAATTCATGCATAGGGCCCTATGTTTGTGCTTAAGCAGCTTATTATAACTGTCGGAATATAACTCACGCATTTATTGCTGTTGCCATTATTAGCTATTGCATATTATACAATGGCAAGAAAAAATCCTTGATTCTGATTGGCTAACAGGCATCCAAAGCAGTGATGTTATCCTGGCATAACATCCCAGCTGTAGTGCCAGCCAACTGTGTGCCACATCACCCACTTCAGATTCATACAGAGCACCTTTTGAGAGATAGCCTGATGGGAATCTGCCTGAATGTCTAACTTTCCTCAGCTAATCTTTACTTTATTCACAATGGACTCTCTAAAGAAAATGTTATGTGAAGAAAAAGAAAATACCAGCAATGAAGAACAGCCAAAGAAAAAAACACAGAAACAAAGTAATTTGCAGCTTGAAGAATCTCAGCTTGATGACACCGAAGTGAACCATAATGAGCCTACAACCAAAAGACAAACCAACTGGGCTGTCAACATCCTTACAGACTGGCTGAATGAAACAGGCATGCAACTCAACCTACAAATAATAAGTGCCACAGAACTGAACAATATTTTACATTAATTCTATGGCTCTGTAAGGAACAGCAGAGGGGAGCAGCATGGTATTAGCAGTCTCGTCGGACTCCAAGTGGGCATAAACAACCACATCAAAGAGTCGCTACTCAGCTGGAACATCAACATACTGTCCAATGCTGAGTTCCACAGTGCTAACAATATTTTCACTGCCCAAGTAAAAAACCTCTGATGTGAGGGAAAAGATAAAACTAAGTACTACTCTCCCCTCATGAACAGTGACTTGCAGCACCTATGAGAATCCCCAGTCTTGAGTACAGAAACTGCTGAGGGTCATCTGCGTCATGTGTGGCTGGAGTTGGAGCTGCACTTTGCAAGGCTGTGACATGCAGCACCAACTAAAGCCCACATTTTTTATTTCAGCCAAACAGAAACAGGGCAAACTTTTATCTCACTTAACTTTAGTGAAAAGACCAAAAATCATAGTGACCCCCTGGAAAAAGACAGGGATAAATACAGAGGGTGCATGTTTAAACTTTCTAGGCACCCCCATTGCCCAGTTACAGCATTACAGAAATACCTATCCAAACTACCTCAAAATGCCCCCTGTCTCTTTCTGCACCCACGGAAAAAGCCAGCCAACCCCTGGGAGTAGGAAACTGTGTGGTGTACCCTGGAGCCCCTAGGTAAAAATGACCTTGCCACCATTCTCCAAAAGATGTGCACTGCTGCTGGCCTCTAGTGCTCCTACTCCAACCATTGCTTGACAGTGATGGCGATCCAGTTGCTGAGCAATGCCAGATTAGAGAGCCATCAGATAATGTCTGTGATCGGGCATAAGCAGGAATCATCATTAAGAAGATCCTAGGGCCCAATGATTGAAGAGAGATGACACTGGAGTGCAGTCCTCTCCTGAAGCACAACAAGCAACTCCCCGAATCGAACCCTGCATGCCTTGTTGGAAAGGAATTTTAAGCCACTGGATGCCACTCCTTCGACATCAGCACAAAAAGGAATCTCGTCTGCAGTGGGAACAAACACCATGGCAACAGAAAACATACAGCAAAGCAACAGTTTCAGCTCTTCTCACCAAGAAACAAGCAGCAACCAATTCATAATTCATGGCAACACCATGTGTGTTTTCAACATCTATGAATCCTAAACACACACCTAAACATGAAAAAATGACTGTAAAAAATCTTCCTGCGCTTTGAAAGTTTCAAGTTTCAGTTAAAGTTCAAGTAGTAAAAAATGCATGAGCTTACTAATTAATGTTTTAAAATAGATAGATAGATAGATAGATAGATAAACAATTTTTATTTTTCAACAGGAGTTAACCTTTAGGACTACAAAGCCTTGTTTACAAAGCTGTCCTATATAGATAGTGGTTTCAAGGTACAAATCTTAACATGGTTTCATACAAATCCAAACATAAAATATACAAAGGTGTATAGACGAGACTAACATCAATTATAAACTATACATAAAATAATAATGAATTACTTTTTAGTATTATACAAAGGGTCTGAGAAATGGAGCTTTCTGATTGGCTGCAAACATTCTAAAAGCATTATGTTAATCTTTTATTAACATACATGTAGAGCTTAGCCATATGCTGAACAAGGTTTAACACTGCTTAAAAACATTTTTTTTTATTATAATAGCAATAAGGCACTCCCAGGGATTATGTTAATGGTCAGTTAATCACCCTCTAGGGGCATGTGGCACTCGGCTACACCTTGTGCCACAGTACACCCCTAGAAGGTGATTAACAGACCATTAACATAACCCTTGGTCATGCTTTATTGCTTAATTAAAATAATTCTGTGTGAGCTGAATAGAACTCATAGCAGTATGTAACAATAAAATACACTCTAAGTACTCATGGTGATTTAGTAAAGTCACAACCAATAATCCTATGGCCCTGAACACTGGCAATTTACTTTCCACACTGGAATCAAACTTCTCTTAAACTGGCCCAGACTACTGGCATTTCTAGCTTCCACTTTCAGTTCATTCCAGATCTTAGATAAATAATATTTCTTTGGTATCTGGCTGTATTGATTTTTCACTAATGGGAGCTTCAAACCTCCATTTTGAATAGCCCTCAGAGAATATTTATTTGCAGACATGCATACATATGGTGTTACATTTCCTTCCTTAAAGTACATAAATGCCCTTTGCCCCAACCATTTCTTTTTCCGTGTCTCCAATGTCTCCCAATTTAATTTCTGTAGTATAATGCAATGACATTGTAAAACATACCCAGCTATCTTGTAATATACTTTATTTAAATTCTCCAAAGTTATTTTAGTCGCATGGTGATTAATAACGCTCCTATATTCCAGTAGTGGCATTAGAAGTTGCAGTGCTACTTTATTTCTGTCCTGTCTTGACAAAAATGAGGTCTTCCTTCTAATGACCCCCAATCTAATATTCACTTTCTTTACTGTACTCTCTACATGTTTACCAAAAGTTAAATTACAATCCAAGTTTACCCCCAATTATTTACATTGGGACACTGACTCCAGTTTAATTCTGTCTACTATGATTATGTGTAATTCCTGACTTAGTGATTTTACAGCATGTTTTGTCTTGAAACAACATAACTTGAGGTTTTTTTCTTACTCAGAATAATTTTAGAAGTAAGCAGCCAGCACTGCAATGAATCAAAATCAGATTGCAACTTATATTGCAGTTCTGTTATGGTGTGGGCTCTGGCAATCAGAGCCATATCATCAGCAGACAAGAATATTTGTGATTGATCAATCAGTTATGGAATTGGATTTACATAAATTAGGAACATACTGTAAGGGGACCCAGGATCGAGCCCTGGAGAACATCCCTATATGTCCCTTCCTTCTCAGACAAAATTTCCCCCACACTAACCTGCTGTGTACGCTCAGTCAGGTATGTCAGTATCGAAGTCTTAACTGACTGTGACATTCCCACTAAAATGAGCCTCTCCATCAGGACACAGTAATCTACCAAAGCAAAGGCTTTGGAGAGGTCAACGAACACAGTTCCCACAGACTCGCTCATCAGTTAACTGTGCAGCAGATGCTCAGAATTTTATTTCAAAGTTTAAAAATGACTTAAAATATCACATGAAGAGTAAATTAATTTAAATACTAAATACATTAAAATCATTTTGCCTTAATTTATTAAAAAAAAGTCAAATAGTACACATATCTACTCCAGTTTTAAAGTCACAAAAAGGAACTATTTTACTGCTGTGGAAGGATATTTACAAATTCCTTCATTAAAAACCTGTTTAAACAGTAAAATACTGTACTTGTCTGTTTCGTCATTTTACAGTTCCGAGCGTTTGTGTAATAGGAATAATGCCCTCCAGGGTGGGTGTTATGCTTGGATAACATCCCTTCTCGGGAGCTGGACACCCTCGGCCTGCAGCCTCTGGCCCAACCACTCAAAGCAGGATGTTATTCCAGCGTAACATCCACCCTGTTTGGCATTATTTCTTTACTATTAGTGCTACTGCTCATAAGACACATTCTGCTTTTTATTAAGCCAAATGCTTTTCTGGGTAGACAAAGTGCAAGGGGACATAGCAGCCATGCTGCCACACTGATACCAGAATTGAAAGAGCATATTGTTATGAGCATCTGACCACATTCCAGACTGTTTCTGCCTGTAGGAGAGACAGCAGGATTGCATAGAAGTGCTGAGCATCCAAGTCCAAATAACAAACAGTTCTTGGAAGTAAAATGTTTTAGTCATGTGTCATTTAATTATACATGAAATTAGGTATAATAATGCCTTCCTGACAACAGGAGGTTGAGACAGGGACCCCCTTCGGAAAGATAAAGACCTCAGAAGACCTCTGCATCTGTCTCCAAGAAGATGGTAATGTCTGTGCCTATTTTATTCATGTTCTGATGTTGCTTGCTAGGCAGATATATTTTGTTTAAGAAATTCTGTGCCAACAACCTTATATTGATTTCTGTGTGCAACTGCATAATAATATAACTCCAGGCCATGGCAGAAAATAGGCAGGGTTATTGCCTAACGTACTTACCTGGTCATCAAAAGCTAATAAATAAATAAGGAAGTATACCAGCTAATCTGTGTCCCATGTATTTATTATAATAGGTACCTCCACAGACACTAACGAACCTTCCTTACAACAGTGTTATGTTAGTGCATTGGCACTGCTAAATATGGGCAGGCCAGGAGCACCCATGCAAACCTGGCTTAGTATATCTGCTGTCAATGTTAGCAGGTATAATAACCTTTAAATACTGAGCCCCAGATTAGTTAACCTTTAATAAAATTTACTTTAAAGTCTGCAATTTGGTACCATAATTTATAAGATCCCTATCTATAATATGAACAGTTTATCAATTTCTAATAAAAGAGTTAGGCTATTTCTTTTGTATTTTGTAATGTGTATGAAAGCTAATCCTTTAGTAATATATTATTGCTTCAAATAAAGAAAACTATAACATACCTTTGTAAATATATTTCTGTGCACAAGAGGTGAAATAGAACTGCATAAAATTCTCTTCTTAAAGCAATAGATGCATAAAGTATACTAGGAAAAGTCAGGAGGATGATTGTGAAATTATATTAAGTAGACAATACATTGAGCAACTCATCCTGATTCAGACCATATTTAAATAGTCTGTACTGCTAATGATATGCATACCAGAACCCCAATGATGCTCTGAGGTGCAAAGTGTCGGATTTGTATGCATCAGCTTGTCTGTTTGGTTGATTGTATACTGCTGGATCCTGTTAAAATTCAACAAATTGCAAAATAATAATAGCGAAAAATGTGGAGGCAGAGAATGTTTTCTTGCAGCTATTTTAGGAGACTGCTCTTTTGGATTGAGTGCCTGATTTCACAGAGTGTTCCTGATTTTGCCTCAAACGTTTTCCCTATTATTCATAAATTAGGCATTTTTGTTACTGAAAAGTAGAGATCTGAACAACAAAATATTGCTAGACAATAATGGTGCAATCTTGATTCAAACAACATGAAGTCTTGCTGTATTCTGACATATGCAGTTAGGTCCTGCCTTTCAACTGCCCAGGAGAACAAAGGGTTAACCTTTCTATACTTTGCATAGAATGTTCATCACGAGCTCGGTTGAAGCCCCTGTCATCTGTTGTTTAAACTGCAACTGTCAGATTCTTTACTTCGCCTCACTGAACAGTCGCTCCGGAGATTTCTTCTGCTGCTCGGTTCAAAAAGTTGGTTGAAGTGTCAGTTTTCGGTTGGTTTCTACCAAATTGCTGTTTCCACATAGTCAGCTCAAGTCTCGGTCTGTGGTACTGTGAGTACTAGATAGGTTTTTGTTCTGTTTTCTATGTGGAACTTGTAAATTGTGGATCAGTTCGGCTAAACAGATCAATTTGAGGTGAAAGAAAAAACTCGTGCTTCACTTTAGAGTGTGGTTACGGTCCGTGTGGTTCTAAAAACCTGGTTAATTCGTTTTTCCAAGACCCGTGACACAGTTCAGGAACTGATAGAAGTCTTGCCAGAGCGGATTGCTGAAAAAAAGGATACGTTTTTGGATAGGATTTGCCATGTCTGACAAACCCAAGAAATAAATGGGCCCACTGGGTTTTAACACTGCAGTGTGTGTGGAGGTCTTTGCCAAGGCTGATCCCCACACCACCTGTGTTTATTGTCTGGGGTTTGACCACTTCAATTTAGACTGCTAAATTTGCAAGAATTTTCCCAAATCTACCCTGGAAAAGAGATTAGGTAGACTGAGGGAAAGGGAGGCCGAGAAGTCCGCTGGCCCGGATGGCCAGCCCGGTTCAGTCCCAAGCGAACCAGAAGAAGTGCCCTCTGACCAGGGTGATACTTCTTCTGGTAAAGGAGAGCAAATTCCAAGGAATCCATTCTGACAAAAAGTAAAAGAAAAGACAAGTCCACCGGTTCGGACTCAGAATTTCATACTCCAACCGCCGATGAGATAGCCAAGGTGTTTAGAAGTGTGCAATTGCTTAGTTCGATTCCGACCGAACCAGCACCATCTGGCAGGGGCTCAGTTCGGTCCGTTCCCCTGGTTCCGGATTATACTTTATACTTTGGAATAATTTTATGAACCGTAGGAGGAGGAGGGAGAGTATGAGGATGATTATGGTGATGATGAAAGTCTGGATGTGCCTACTGACCCAGACATCTCCCCAGACAGACCTTCAGGTGTTTCTCCTCCTAGGCTTTCTGAGTCCCCTTCTCAGTACATGTTCTACAAAAAAGTGGCTGATACCCTCCAGCTTCCTGTGGAGGAAGCAGTAGAGGATCATGAAGGGCCTGATTATGTTGAGATGATGGACATCCCAGAGTCCAGGAGACTGTCTATTCCCCTCCACAAATCCTTTGGGAAACAGACACAAAAAATTCTTAAGTTTCCTAATTCTATACCTCCTGTGGACAGATGTATGGACAAGAGGTACACTCTCTCAGGCTCAGACATGGAGTTCCTTTTTCAGCAATACAGTCATGTTGAGGTTGTGCAGGTTGCTGCCTGTGATAAGGCAAACATTCCCTTAGCATCACATACCCCAGACAAGGACTCCAGGAAGATTGCTGCCTTGGCAAAGAAACAATACATGGCAGCATCTTTGGGACTCAGGCAGGCTAACTATGTGGCCTATACAGCCAGGTACCAGAAGTCCAGGTGGGACACTGTTCTGGCTCTGGCTAAACAGGCTCCCGACCAGCTTGCCAAGGAGTTGGAGCAGATGGCTGCAGATGGGATTGAGGCATCGAAAGTACAATTTCATGCTGTTGTAGACTCCAATGATGTATCATCAAGAGTCATGGCTACATCTGTGGCTCTTCAGAGGATGGCTTGGCTCAGATGTACTAGCTTCTCACAGGATGCCAAGGATAAGGCCATGGATTTTCCTGTAATTGGTAATTCTCTGTTTGGGGAGTAGACAGAGAATTACATGAAGAAGATGGACGAATACAGGACCACTTACAGGAGTGCTCAGGCATAAGAAGGGCAAGCAACTCCTCAAAGACAGCAGTCCAAGGGCAGGGGCAGACCTTTCCAAAGGCCTTTTTACCAAGTTCAGGCCTCCTCAACTTCCTTTTCGCAGAGGGGGTTTTTTAGAGGGAGAGGCAGAAGGGGGAGTAGCAGGCCTGCATCCACCCCTCAGCCTAAAGCCCCTGCCAAGCAGACACCCTGATGGTCGACTGTCCTATACCAGTAGGGGGGGAAGGCTGACTTAATTTGTCCAGGACTGGATGTCTCTTACATCAGACAAGTGGGTCCTGGAAGTAGTAAGCCAGGGACTGGTTCTCAGCTTCAAAAAATCTCCCAAGATTAGAACCAGGTCTTTTCCACCTGCAAATCCCTCAGAGACCCTTGCCCCAGAGGCAGAGGTTTCTTCTCTCCTAGCTCTCACAGCTATAGAAAGAGTTTCCACCCTACACAGGGGCAAATGATTGTACTCCAGGTACTCCTTAACCCCCAAAAAGACAGGAGGGTGGTGACCCATCCTGGACCTAAGACATCTGAACAAACATCTTTTAAAGTCAAAGTTCAAAATGGTAACTCTGGGAATTATCCTTCCCTCTCTAAGGCCAGGCAACTGGCTAGCCTCCCTGGACCTCAAAGATGCCTACTTTCACATTCCCATCAGGTGCTCCCACAGAAAGTACCTCAGGTTCGAGTTGCCCTCAGGCCACTATCAATTCAGAGCAATGCCCTTTGGCCTAACATCAGCCCCAAGTGTTTTCACAAAGTGCCTGGCAGTAGCTGTTGCCTTCCTAAGAAGACAAAAGATCTCAATCTTCCCATACTTGGATGACTGGCTCACAGTAGGTCAGTCTCCAGACCAAGTCAAGTCACATCTGCAAGTGACCCAGCAAGTGCTCACTTCCTTAGGATTCCTTCTCAACCTACCAAAGTCAGTTCTCGAACCAGTACAGCTCCTCACCTTCATAGGTGCAGAACTGGATACAGTAAAGCCAAGAGCCTTCCTTCCCCTGGAAAGGGCAAGGACCCTTATGGATCTGGCCTCTTCATTCACCCTTCAGGTGTCTCAACCAGCAAGGCATTTCCTTCAGCTACTGAGCCACATGGCAGCTTCTACAGCAGTGGTCCAGGATGCAAGATTCCAAATGAGGGACATTCAGTTCTGCTTAAGAGCCTTTTGGTCCCAAAGAAAGGATTCCCTTACCAAACTAATCCCAGTGACTCGAACCCTGATCCAAGTCTTGCAATGGCAGCCAGATCAGGACAATTTGAGACAAGGGGTTCCATTTGTCACTCAGTCTCATTCAGTGATACTCACCACAGATGCTTCCCTGCTGGGTTGGGGAGTCCATTTGGGGGATCCTGCCACCCAAGGACTGTGGTCACCTCAGGAATCTCTGCTTCACATCAATCTCTTGGAATTCAGAGCAGTATTTCTGGCACTCAAGCTTTTTTTAAATCTGTACAGAACAAGGTGGTTCAGGTCAGAACAGACAACATCACCACCATGTAGTACATCAACAAGTAAGGAGGCACTCGGTCGACGGCCTTGTGCACAGAAGTAATGAAGTTGTGGTCCCTGGCCTATTCCCTGCAAACCTCTCTGATAGCAGTTCACCTCCCAGGGAAGGACAATGTCCTAGCAGATACACTGAGCAGAATATCCCAGGGCCATCATGAATGGGCCCGGGATCCTCTGGTGTTGAAAGTATTTTCTCAAGATGGGGCACTCCAGAGATGGATCTTTTTGCAGCCCCAGACAATCACCAACTTCCTCTCTTTTGTTGTAGACACCCAGTCTTGGGCTCAGTCCCCCTGGATGCTCTGATTCTGAACTGGGAAGGGAAATTTCTGTATGCTTTTCCCCCCTTCCCCCTTCTGTTCAGGGTGCTAGTCAAGATAAGGTCACAACCATGCAAGGTGATTCTGATTGCTCCAGACTGGGCCAGACAGCCATGGTATCCCTTGTTGCTGTCCCTAACAGTCCACCTTCCCCTCTCTCTTCCCAGGAATTCCAACCTGTTAACATCCTCTCAGGGGAGGATTTGGTACCCGAATCTTCAGTCTCTCAATCTCAAGGCTTGGCTTTTGAAGAATTAGAGTTTGCAGATCTGCATCTTTCCCAAGGGGTTCTGGATACCCTTAAGGCTTCTCGAAAGCCTTCCACCAGGAAGACTTACAACTCCAAATGAAAAAGATTCAGCATTTGGTGTTCTAAGAAGAATATTTCCCCAGACTCTGCTGAATTGCCTACGGTTCTGGATTATATGGTCCGTCTTAATGGCCTGGGCCTCAGACCAGCTACCCTCAAAGTGCACTTGGCAGCTGTTTCTGCTTTCCTGTCAGTAGGCAAGTCTTCCTCTCTGTCATACCATCCTGTATTCTGTAAGTTTTTCAAGGGATTGCTTCACACTAATTCACCCTTTAGGGATCCTGCTCCTGCTTGGGTCCTTAATGTTTGCATTGCTCAGCTTATGCAACCCACCTTTTAGCCTTTGTCCTCAGCAGAGCTTAAGTATTTGACTTGGAAAACTGTGTTTTTGGTAGCCATTACTTCTGCCAGATGTATCAGTGAATTGCAAGCCCTGTCAGTTGAATCTGATTTCATCTCTTTTCACAGAGATAAAGTGGTCCTTAGGACTAACAGAATGTTCTTACCTAAAGTGGTTTCAGATTTCCACCTCAACCAGTCTATATCTGTCTGTGTTTTCTTCACTGACCATTCCTCCTCGGGAGAGAGGAGGCTACACAGCTTGGATGTTAAAAGGGCCCTTAGCTACTACATAGAGTGTACCAAAGGTCACAGGTTTGAATCCCTCCAGCTGTTCCTTACTTATGGAGAAGTTGGTAAAGGCAAACCTGCCACTAAGAGATCTATTGCCAGGTGGATTGCTTCTTGTATACAATTCTGCTATGAACAAGTGGGTAGAACTCCACCCTCAGGCCTGAGGGCTCATTCCACAAGAGGTTCAGCTGCTTCCCTGGCTGCTGCCAGGGATACTCCTCTCTTAGAAATTTGTTAAGCAGCCACTTGGAAAACAGTCCATACTTTCACCAAGCATTACTCTCTGGATATCCATGCTAGGAGTGATGCTTGGTTTGACACAGTAGTATTTCAGAGTCTGCTCCCAAAGTAGGTTCTGTCCCTCCTATATGGAGGTACTGCTTGGTAGTCTGCATATGTCAGAATACAGCAAGACTTCATGTTGTCCGAAGAAAAAATTACTCACCTTAGTAATGTTGTTTCTTCTAATGGAGTCCTGTTGTATTCTGACCTCCCCCCGCCTTCCCTCTCAGAACCTAGTTTTTGGGATGTGGGTGGGCAGGAGCAGTGTTGGCACCCTAGGGGTGTCCTTCATACACCCTCTTTTTTTGTTTGGGTGGGATGTTGTGTTTTGGATGTGTTTTTGTTTTTGGGTTTCCTGACTTGAGTCTTCCTTTGAAACCAAAAAACATTTTATATATTTTCCAGTTGGCTAGTAAGAATTTTACAGTTTCCATACAGAACACCTAGTGAGTCTTTGCTCGTAAAGATCTGACGGTTGCAGTTTAAACAGCAGCAGACAGGGCTTCAACTGAGCTCGTTTTGAACATTCTATGCAAAGCATAGAAAGGTTAATCCTTTGTTCTCCGGGGTAGTTGAAAGGCAGGACCTAACTGCATATGTCAGAATACAGTAAGACTCCATTAGAAGAAGCAACATTACTAAGGTGAGTAATTTTTTCTTTCTTTGGTAAAATACTTTCTTACTATGCTGCACATTAAGCAGACTACCAGAGCTGTTATTTACATTCTGTGAAAAGTGTCTCTAATTTTGGTCATTTACTGGTGATTTCCCTGAGCCCTGCTCATGATTTACAATGTAGAAGGATGAGATGTATGACTGGAGGTTCAAGAGTGGCTGCCAGCCAAGATCATACTGCTGTGAGCACACGATGATCAAGGGATGAAGCAGTTTTAAATGAGACAGGTAAGTAATAAGCCATGACAAGGTGTGCATTATAGGTTTTTAATGCACATGACAGGGGTATTGTAAAGCATGAACTGAAGTCCAAGTGTCCTTATACCCCTGTTTAGTGCATTAATATCTTATGATGCACAACCTGGAGGTGCTTACTACACTTGAAAAATAACACTACATATTTTTTTGGTGGTGGGGGGTGAGATTCAGCACCTGACCAAGCATTTATAGAGGGCACTGGGTCAGAATAACTGTGACCACAATGCAGTTATTAACAACAGCATGGCAATAATGCCATTAGTTTTATTTTTGTGGGGGCTCTGCCCCCTGTACCCCCTGGACAGAAGGATTCTCAGTCCGGTGGGGGAGGAGTGGATCACAGGGGAAAGTTAAAATATGTGGGGCAGTGGAATACTGTTTACAAGGCCCTGTATCAAAGAAACAAAGTCCTGAGAGCACAGAAATGTTGGAGACCGGGTTAGAACCCTGGTCTCTTCTGCCGCTGGCCAAGCTTCTTTAAACCCTAGCCCTCCAAGCCACAGGAGCAGCTCAACCAGCTTCCTGGATTCTAGTGGTCTTGTTTGTGGTGAGCACCACAGACAGTGACCTGGGGGCACTTACTGAAAGCACTGTAGATACCTTCTCACTGTCCATGCTAGGCCCAATCTAGTGCTCTATAGACTGGCGCTATTCATGTAGAGCTATTGTAACTGGGTACCTGATAGAGATATATTTACTGGTTGCCCATCATTATCAACTGCTGGCAGTGGCTGGCAAACTTCATTATTCACATATGTGAATAACGAACCATGAATAATGGAGTTTGCCCAGCCACTACTCACTAACTTTCTGTCAGTGGTTCCGATAAAACGCAAATATCTGCAGCTCTGAATTGCCTCACACTGTCAACACACTTGAAGCTGCCAGCATGACAAATAGTTTTTCTGTCAGTCACCACAAAAAAAATGTACCATAGATGTTTAACTTAATTTACATAAAAATCAGTAAAAGAAAAGGCAATGTCATCCCTATTCACACCAAGCACTGAATCGGAACTTCAAAAGTTCATAGAGGAGCGCTAGCGTATGTTTTTTTGTGGTGCCTGGAAGAAATATTGTTCATTGCACTGGTAGCTTCATCACGAGCATGTTGGCAACATGAGGCAATTCAGAGCTGCAGGTGTTTGCTTGCTATGGAAACTGCTGGCAGAACGTTGGTGAGAGGTGTCTGTTTAAAAAGTGTTGAAAATGCTAAAAAAAATTTTGACAAAATTCAGTTAAACAATTCCCTATCAAAAAATAATCATTCTGTTCTTTGTGTTACAATAAACTAACAGAACAGTTCAGCACTGCTGTCTCACTAATGATTCAATATCACAGACAAAGAACCAGTAAATATAAAAAAATAAAACATGGGAAGTGTTTAAATTTGGATTTTATGCATACTCAGTTTACCCTCAGTTTGCGATGCCCTCATAAACCCCTTAGGGCTTCACCATCACAGTTTATGGAGCATAGCTCACCTCAGGAGTGCATAAAATTGTCATTATACACACTTCCCCATGCATTATTCTCTATTTAATGTATGGTCAGGTGACATCTCTCAGCCAAAGACATTTCTGGATATTTTCTTGCCATTCTATAATTTTGCTTAAGATCTAATGTTCAGCTGCTATGCTGCTAAATTTTAATTCTTCTTTAATTAATGAATAAGATAAGATGGTGAAATATCCCATTTTAAAAATATAATTTTTTTATTTGTCCATTAAAATGTCAGACTATTAGTTTAGGAGCAAGGGACAGGCAGCGAATTGGCAAGGACACTTAAGAGGGCAGCTGGGGGACAGGTTTAAATCCCTCCAGATCCACTTGCTCACTTTCTGACCCTACAGTAAGCTGGTAACTTACTATACCATTCATTGCTTCAGTCCACTTTTCTGTAAAAGTTGGTAACAAAGGGGTGTTTTTTACTTTCTATTTTTGAGTTTGCAAAACAAACTTGCACACTTGTGCCACATATAAGATAAAGTATGGGGTGCAGTGTGTTACAAGAATTTAACACACACCTGAGTTGTTGGATGGCACATAAACCCGGAGGGTGAAGCCTGAGGGGTTTATGTTAGCCATTCAACAACAAGGCTGTGTGTTAAATTCTAGTGAAACACACTACACCCCATATTTTGTTATATTTAATTGAAGGATTCCGTTTTTTTCCTGTTGAGATTTGAAATAAAAAAGATGAACGTGAAGTCTTACCTTGTGCTAATGAAACACTTTCATTTGTAACACAAACATAGAACTGCAGGTCAAACACTTAAATTGTACTTTTTAACTATTAAAAAGAAGAAAACAAATAAATAAATATCTAGATGGTTGTTTTTTCAGGTTGGCAAGTCTGTTTTTATGTGGTATCATTGTTTGACCTGCAGAGGAAAGGTGATGGTTGAAAGGGAGAGTAGTTAGGGACCATGGTGAAAGTATGGACTGTAACAATCTGGTGTCTTACAGTTAAACATAAGATTTGTGACATAAATTAAAGTGTCATTGTTTTGTTTTGGTTAGAATACGTTATTCAGAGATGTCCGAGTTCTCGATGATTCGGTTTCTTGTTGATTTTTTGCAGTTGTTGGTTGGAGTTGTAGATGTTGACTGTGACGGGGCTGTGGAAAATGCAGGCACTCCCAAACATAGCCTGCATGTTACCGGAAGGCATTTCATTGTGCTGGGTAGTGAGTTGTGGAGATGTGTCTAGCTGTGGCTGAGAAGCTGTGGAGGAACCATTTCTTCCGTGGTTTGAAATTGGCTGAGCATTTTTTAATTTTAGTTAGGTAGTGCGAGGCAACCGGAGAATGTTTTGTAAGGAGCAAGTGCCAGTGAGGAGGTGAGTTTGTATGGTCAGTGGTTTGTGAGGTGAAACAGACAGTGGGAGACCCGAGTTGTCTTTCTGTATTGTCTCGAGCGGATTTGAACGGGAAGGTACCGCATGAATGCCGTAACACCTACCCAGGTGTTAAGGTATTTAAGACACGTTTTTTGCCATCGAAAAAAATGGAACCCAGTAATTATAGAAGGATAACAGTGTAATATAAATTAGAATACACTCTTTCAAAGGAAGTGAAGGACACTTTCGCTATTGGCACATCATAGGGTGAAATACAGGGATATATTGTCCCTGGATCCCCCCCAGAAATAACTCAGGTCACTGCTTTGTCACTTTTGGATACTCGTTGGCAATATTTATTTAAAAGGCACAATTTATTTTCATCAATGTACATCACACTTCATTTCTAACAATCAGTATTTACAACTCAGGCATACCAGTCCCATATCACTTCTAGGACATAACAGTCCTGTCTTCCCTCTCGTGGTTCTTCCTCTTGTTCTCCTCCTCTTTCGCCACTGCTTCTCGGGGTCCGGACACCGTGATCTGGTCCCCCCCTTTCCATCACCATAACCGGGTACCACACTTACCCAGACCACTTACCCCCACTAGGTGTGGACAAGGCGATCCACCCCCTAGTTCTATATCCCTCCCCCTCCCTCATTACTCCCACAGCTGGGTTCTTTTGTCCCCAGCCCATGGTACTTACCCCTCCCCTCTGCCTACCTCCCCTTTTCCCCTGCTCAGCCCTCTCTCCTCCCTTCCACTGTCCTCCCTAGTGTCCCGATACCTTCCAGCAGGACTCCACCTAGCCCCTTGGACCCTGGCCACCCATCTGCATCCCTACCTTACCCATGCTGGGCCCCATTTGAGGTCCACTTCCACCTTGCGTATCTACCTCACCAGTGCCTATCTCATGTTCTCCTCCTCTTTCTTGCAGGGAGTGTGGGTGGAGAATTTTACAGCAAGAAAGAGGGCTTACTGAGGGTTACATGCCCTTAAATAGCCCATAAGAACCCCTGATCAGGACCCCATCTGGCCTCTCCCCTTGGCCAATGGCCAGTGAGCTCTGAGCCTGGTCATATGACACCTTCTGTGAGGTCATAGCACCTCCCTTTCCCCTGCAGCCCACTCCCCTGCCCCCCCCCTTCTGTATTCATTCCTGGCTGTGTCCAAGGACAACGTGGCCTGCCTTTTAGTGGCAAGCCTAATTATCTAACCACAAAATGCATGCACTGTCTAACATTGCCATTTTACAGGTCCTCCTTTGCCAATAGGGTTTTTAAAGACTGGAACTTCCTACCATCAGCTTTACATCATCTCATATCTTATACTGCTTCCAAATTGAAGTTAAAACAGTTTTGTATTGACAGCTCTAAATGTAATTGCCATGGTCATGTTTACTGTATTGACTAGCATAATAAATTTTGTATATAATGTGTATGTATTGTTTGTAATAAGTTTTCTTATTTGTTCAGATCCTCTATGAAAATGAGCAACTATGTTCTTGGAGGTACCTGGTTACCAAATTTTAAATACAAAGGAATAAAATAAAGGAAGGCATATCACTCACAGCTTCCAAGGGGTGCATTAGAACATATAATGTGAAGTTCAGGTCCTACTTACCACAGAAGGATAATTTCACAACTATCCCTAGTATGTATCATTAGCCAATTAAACTAATTGAATTCCTAAGAGCTGTCATTTAATATCAATTAATCTGAGCCTACTTGCCAGACTTTTGACTAAAGCATAACAACAGTTAATACAACTCCACCTAAAATCAGGAAAAAGATAAACTGGATGAACAATGGAGTTTGCCCTTTAAGGGGCAGACCAAGTTGTCCTGGTGCACCCCTCCCCTTAGTGTAAGATGGTGTGCTTAGAGAGGGAGAGGGATGTAAGAGGAGGGACAGGTAAGGATAGGACAATAGGTAGGCAGACAGGAAGGGAAGGGACAAAAAGGGGTACATAAGGGTCAGCACAGTGGTGGTTCAGCCACTTTTGCTGAAATTTTTATTGGGTTAATTACACTGAAAACTACAGCACGTCAGGTTGGCATTTTGAATTGTTGGAGCAGTGGCTGAGGTTTGTGTTACAACATCAATGAAAGGTAAGGAAAAGGAATCAATATGAGGACAATAGCAAAAAAAATGTGTTTATGTACATGAAAAGGATGGCTCTTGACTTGCAGTGATGTTTTACTATGGCGTTATGGCAGCTGGGGGAAAATGTTATAAATTGATAGCAAGCAAAAAAGCAACAAAGTACAGCAAGGTGGAGGGGTGCTGGAAAGCTGAAAAAAGTTGTTTTCTGTGTGTTTGGGCCCTGCATGGGGTCCATAGAGTAATTTTGGACCTGAGGCTATGCTTGAAACTTTGTGAGAAGGAGGGCTAATAGGCCCACGAGGAGAAGTGGGACGAATGCTTGATATGGGAGAATAAAGAGAAAAGGGTTTTTTTGTGTGGTGGAGATGCAGGTCTGAAGCGAGCAAAAGGTGGAGAGCGAGCGATCAGAAGCAAGAAATTCAGAGAAGAAGGAAAGAGTGAAGGGTTGGGGGGCAGGCCTGCAGGAATGGGCTGGTTGTTGAGCAAACATGTTAAGGCCATGCGGAGTGATGTCAGACACAATGGAAGGGCTTTGCAGTAGACTTGGAAGCCATTTGGCTTATGGGGCAGATGCCAGGAAGTTTTTTTCGATTGCAAGTGAACAGCAGGGGAAAAGAAGGACACTGTGCCTGCATTTAAGGGGCAAAGGGAGCAGGAAGAGCTTCAAATTCACTTGGTTTTGCGGCATAGGCTGGAAGAGTCTCTGAGCACATGTGGGGGAAGAGCAGGATGCCAGGCCTGCGAACAATAGCTACAAGGGGAGGGACATAACAGGGTGAGATGACACAGGTCACTCGGTGACGTCAGATGCCGACGGTTTGGAAAAGGTGATGGCTTGATCTCAACGGCCCAGGAGCCCAAATGGTGAGGCCTGGCTAAAAAAGGAAAAGGAAAAAGGGCAAGCCAGGTATGGAGTGGCAGCAGATGCAAGGTTGCCAGCAGGCCACATGGCTTGGCCAGAGGCTTTATGGATCGGAGAAGGGATAAGGGAAAGGCCTAGTAGGCCATGGGGGAGGACTGACGATTAGGTAGGGAAGGTGTACTTGGACATGTGAAAGGGATGGTAGGTGGTGAGGGGGCCCAAGAAAGGGATGGTGGCCTATAGAGCCCCCCCAAAAAAGACCACATTAAGTCACGGTTTTACCACAGAGAATAACAGGATGAAAGGCCTAGGAAGCACTGGAGAATGGCAGATCCAGAGCCTCAGGAAGAAGGGAGTGGACTGGTGGACCAGGTCATTACAGCGGGTCATTAGACGCCGACTCCCACATAGGCAGGCCATTGAATAGGCCTAGCCAGGGGGAAGTGGAGCACACGAAGAAAGTGTGGAATGGTAATGAATGAAGTAATGATGGTGGGGGGCAATAAAGAGACTGGACGGTGGCAAGGGGAACATAATGGCACAGGCTAAGTACAAGGGGGTGGGGGCATGGACAGAGAGTGCAAATAGGGTAGAGTATATATATATATATATATACACATAAATACGTATAAGCGAACAAAGAAAAGGGCATTTTCATTGGCAAGATGAGGCAAGGTCACAAAAAGCATGACTGGGCCATAATGAAGATGCTTTTGTTCAGTTTTTTTCACAACATTTATACAGGTACACAAGAAGAGATGTCACCAAAGAGGAACAGGCCATCAAAGGAGGATGCCTATAAGGTGATTGTGGAGCTGGCAGAGAAGGCCGACAGGATGTGGCAGATGGTTGAAGGGGAGGAACTGGGGAGATCTGGGGAGAAAAGGAAAGCGGGAAAAGGGAAAGGAAGGGGTGGGGGAAAACAGCAGACGGGGAGGCCATGCAGCCCAAGAATGCCACAGCCACCACAGGTGGTGAAACATAGAAACATAGACTCTGACGGCAGATAAGGACCGCTAGGCCCATCTAGTCTGCCCATTTCCCTACCTACAGGATAGGCCGCAGAGCCTAGTTAACCAACAGCCTATTTCTTCCTACCCCCCACAAGAATTGCCTTATGTCTGTCCCATGCATTCTTGAATTCTCCCACAGTTTTAGACCCCACAACCACCTCAGGAAGGCTGTTCCATGCATCCACTACCCTCTCTGTGAAATAATACTTCCTCCACATTGCCCTGAACGCCCTCCTTCTATCTTTAAATTGTGTCCCTTGTTCTTGCAAGTCTCTTTTTCTGAAAGATGCGACCCTCTTGGACTTTGTTGATTCCACTGAGATACTTAAAACTTTCTATCATGTCCCCCCTCTCCCTTCTTTCCTCAAGGGTATACATATTAAGCTCCTTTAGTCTCTCCTCATACGGCTTCTCTTGCAGACCCTGCACCATTTTAGTTGCCCTCCTCTGGACTGCCTCTATCCTGTCTATGTCCTTGCAGAGATGGGGTCTCCAGAACTGGACACAGTACTCCAGATGGGGTCTCACCAACTGTCTGTACAGAGGGATAACAACTTCCTGTTTTCTGCTGATGATGCCTCTCCCTATACATCCCAGTATACCCCCAGCCCTCCCTACTGCCTTCTCACATTGCTTGCTAACCTTAAGGTCATCTGATATGATTACCCCTAGGTCCCTTTCCTTTTTTGTTGTTGTTACTACCTCCCCACCCATTGTGTATTCTTCCCTGGGTTCTTGTTTCCCAGGTGCATTATTGCACTTCTTTGCATTGAATCCTAGCTGCCATACTTCTGATCATTCCTCCAACCTTGCTAAGTCCCTTTTCATCCTTTCCACGCCTCCTTGTGTATCAACCCTGTTGCAGATCTTTGTGTCATCTGCAAAAAGGCATACTTTTCCTTCCAGTCCCTCTGCAATGTCTCTGATGAAGACATTAAAAAGGACTGGACCCAATACTGAACCCTGCGGTACCCCACTAGTAACCCCCTTTCTTCAGAGTGGACTCCATTTACAATTACCTTCTGTGTCCTGTTGTCCAGCCAATGTTTTACCCAGGCTACCACCCTGGGTCCCACTACCAGGCTGGTTAATTTGACTATTAATCTTTTGTGTGGGACTGTGTCAAGTGCCTTGCTAAAGTCTAGGTAGGCCATGTCCACAGCCCCTCCCTGGTCTACTACTTTGGTCACCCAGTCAAAGAAATCTATTAGATTCGTCTGACATGACCTTCCCGCTGTGAACCCATGCTGCCTTGGGTCCTGTGCTCCACTGGCCTCTAGGTACTCAACTATTCTTTCCTTCAGAAGTGACTCCATCACTTTCCCTACAACAGAGGTCAGACTGACAGGTCTGTTGTTTCCTGCCTCTGTCTTGGTCCCACTTTTGTGAAGGGGAATCACATCCGCCTTCCTCCAGTCCTCGGGTACCACACCATCCTCCCATGATTTATTAAAAAGAGTAGCCAGTGGTTTCACTAGTTCCTCCCTTAATTCTTTTAGAATTCTGGGGTGAATTCCATCAGGACCCATTGCTTTGTCCACCTTCAGTTTTAGGAGTTCTTGCAGAACCTTTTCTTCTGTGAAAGGACTGGGATCGACCCCCCTATCAAGAGTGCTTCTGTTAATTGGATTAGGCACTTCCCCCTCCTCTTTTGTGAATACTGAGCAGAAATATTCATTCAGTATTCCTACTTTTCACTGTCCCCTCTGCCCACCCACCGTTCATTCTATTCAGCCTCACTATCTCCCTCCTTTGTCTTTCTACGCCGCTGATGTACCTATAAAAGGTTTTATCCTTCTTAACTGAGCTGGCTATCTTTTCCTCAGTTTGGGCCTTTGCTATTCTGACTTCCCTCCCTGCTTCCTTCTGCCTTAACTGGTACAGCTTTCTGTCCTGCTCCTTCTGTGTTTCCTTATACTTCGGAATGCTATCTTTTCTTCCTGACTTTCACAGCCACCTCTTTTGAGAACCATAGTAGCTTTTTCTTTCATTTTGATTTGTTTATTTGCTTCACAAAGGCTTGTTGCCTCTGTGATGGCAGTTTGATAATTCCCCATTGTTGCTCCACACCTCCTTCTAGCCTGTTTGCTAGTGCTTTTCTGAGGCACTCTCCCATCTTGCCAAAGTCAGCCCTCCTAAAGTCCAGTACCCTCACTTTTGTATGGCTTGACTCTGTAGCTGAGTTTAACGTGAACCACACTGTTTGATAGTCACTTGTCCCCAGATGGCAACCCACTTCTAGATCTGAGATCCTCTCACTGCCCCCGTTTGAGAGTACAAGGTCTAAGATTGCTCCCTCACGAGTGGGTTCCGAAACTGGGGGTGCCTCCCCAGACAGTCAGCCCAGTCCCACAGCTGCCCCAAATACCGAAACTGTTAGTACCTCCCCAAGAACAGATGGCAGTTCCACTGCTGGAACCCAGACCAGGTCCTCCAATCACAGTGGTTCCTCTGCCTCAACCAAGCATCCAGCCACAGGACACCAGACCAGGGCATCCTGGGGACAACAGGCCACAAGGAATGGACAAGCCCACAGGTAAAGTATTAGGCTCAGAGAAGGAGAGCATTAAATACTACATAGGCCAAATTATTGCGGCCCGCAGGACAGGGAGTTTGCGGCAGACAGAATCGGCCTTGGGAGAGATCAGGTTTGAAAAAAAGTCAATGGGAGAACCAGAGAAAGTGACTGACAGTATAGGTAAAGGAACAAGGGATATAGGAGCCCCAGGAATGAGAATAAGAGAGCACGTACCGCTGGCTACGAAAGAGAAAATTTGGAAGGGGGAGTATGTAGACATATTTGCCTTAGTGAGTAGAGAGGCTGCCATGAAATATGAAGAGACAGAGAATATCAGGAAGAGCAAGATGGCGGCAGCCATAGTTTTGTTGTGGAAGAAGGAGGAGGACAAATTTACAAAAGGAAAGATGTGGGATGGGTGGTTTGTGGGTTTCGCCATGTACCCAGCAATAGTGCTAGAAAAGAAACCAGAACTGGGCATCCCGCTGATTACATACTCGTTGTTAATAAGAAGGGCCAAGGCAAAAGGAGAAGTACAGTGGATATACTATGACAAATTCTTTTGGCAAAGAATGGCAATGTATGGGGATGTGAGATGGGATACTAAGCAGCTGGATTTATGGACAGACTATGTAACTGATCAAGCCACACCAGAGGGAGAAATAGGAAAAAGAGGGAGGTACCTCAGAAATATTGCTGGGGATATAACAGGGCATTTTGCTCATGGCCCCAGTGCCAATTCCAGCATGCATGTTCAAGATGTGGGAGAGCCCGTCCTGCAAGCAGATGTAGGACAACATGGACACAAGGGGCTCCAGGGGGAGGGAGTCAGGGAACAGGACAGCAGCCCTTTCGAGAAGGGCAGGGGTACAGAGGGCAATCCTAGAATAGAGATTCAAGAGGTAGAGGATATGGCGGTGGGGGGGCCAGACTTACTGAATGGAGGGAACAAGATTGGGGAGGTAATGGGGGGTGAAAAAAATGAGGGAAGGTGGGTAGCTGAGCAATTTCACGGCACGAGAACCCCCATCAGGTTAGAGGTGTGGGGAAAATGGTTAAAAAGGTGTGCAGACAGAGGGATGGCAGAAGCATTGAACAAGGGTTTTAGAACAGGTTTTCCGTTACACTGTGAAGACCCAAAAAAGGACAAGAGAGGCTAACAATTTGGGGTCAGTTAAAAGAAAGGAGGACATTTTGATGAAAAAGATAGAGAAGGAAAAGGCAGCAGGCAGGATCGAGGGGCCATATTCAGCCCCCATATTACAAAATATGAGAATTTCTCCATTGGGCTTAGTCCCTAAGAAACAAAAGGGAGAATACAGGGTTATTCACCATCTGCCATTTCCAGAAGGGGAATCGGCAAATGATTTCATAAATGAGGAACACAGTAGGGTTTTCTATGCCACATTAGAAGAGGCCATACAGATTATCAGGGTAATTCCCCATGCTTGGATGGCCAAGACAGATATAGAGCCCATCTTCTAATCACTCCCAGTTAGAAGAGTGGATTGGGACTGATTGGGTTTCAAGGTGGGGGACCACTACTATTTTGACAAAGCTATACCCATGGTTTATTCCATAGCCTGTGCTACATTTAAAGCATTTAGCACCTGTTTACAGTGGATACTTCAAGAAAAAACAGGTCACAAGATGGTTATACATTACTTGGATGATTTTTTGTTAATTGGCAGTGGTCAGAAGGAGACAGAAGGGATGCTGTCCAGCTTCCAGGAACTGTGTGTAGAGCTGGAGGTACCATTGGCACCAGAAAAAACAGAAAGCCCCAGTAAGGTGTTGGAATTCTTGGAAATAGAAATAGACATGCAGAGAGAGGTGTTTTGATTGCCAGACAGCAAGGTGCGCAAACTAAAGGAACTCATTCAGGTACACACGAGCAGGAGGCGGGTGCAATTGAAACAGGTGCAGCAAGTTATGGGGCATCTCAACTTTGCTTGCAGGGCAATTGGACAAGGTAGAACCTTCACCAAGTGACTAGTGAGAGCCACAACTGTAATAACCAGACCACACCACTAGGTGGACATAACAAAGGGGAAAAAAGAGGATTTCAGGGTGTGGGAAGGATTCCTTAACAGCTACAATGGCTGTTCCTTTTGGGAAGGGGAATGGGTTTATAACATGGACCTTGAACTATATACAGATGAGGCAAGGAGATTAAGAATGGGGGGGGGCTATTTGAGAGGAAAATGGTTCTCGGAGCCATGGCCAGAATGTTGGGTGAGAGAGGGGAAGGTAAAGGACAACACACTGCTAGAAATTATGCCTATCTGTGCTTGCACCTTGGTGTGGGGAGAAGATTTGCAGAATCAGAAAGTTACATTTTGGTGTGATAACAAGGCAGTGGTAGAGGTTTTAAACAATAAAGAAGCCAGGTCCGAGACGCTCATGCAGGTGTTAAGACAGCTGGCATTAAGAGAGTTGCAATTAAATATATCATTCAAGGTCTAAGCACATAGAAGGGGTGAAGAACACCCTAGCTGACAACCTTTCCCATCTGCAGCTGGATCATTTCTGGATGTTGTCACCAACAACAGAGGAGGGCAAAACACCCATACCAATGAACATCTGGGACATTGGCAAGAGGGAGCCGAAATGCTGTTTCACAGCTCATGGGCACCGTGGACCTTGAGAGCCTACAAAGGGGCTTGGAGGGTGTTGCACACATTCAGGGAAGCACATCACATGGAGGTAAGTGGGCCACTTACATAAGAACAGTTAGGAAAGTTCACGGTAGACCAATGGCAGAGAGGAACATCTCACACTACGATGGGGTATACCTAGCGGGGATTAGTTTACTTTGTATCCTAAAGAAATGGAGGGACCCAACCAGGTCAATGTTGATAAGGAGAATGATGCAAGGGTGAAGTAGGCTGAAACAAAGACTGAAAGACAGTAGGCAGCCAATAGCGGAACATTGGCTAGCAAAACTTAAGGGCATATTACAAGCAATCTGCAGATCTAAGGATGAGGCGCAGTTATTTCACATGATCTATTTAGTGATGTTTGCAGGGTCCCTGAGAGTGAGCGAGGCTGTGGGGCATGGCAGAAAGGATGAAGAAGGGGGGGTTGGAATGGGAAGACATAAGTTGGGGGATGGGTGAAATAGGGATGAGAATTAAGAGGTCAAAAACGGATCAAGGGGGGAACAGTTATACCATAACCATCAAGGTTCATGTAGATGGCACAGTGTGCCCAGTAAAGGCTTTGTGGGTTTATGCTGCAGAGTGTGGGATTAAGAGAGGGAGATTATTTGTGTATGGGGAAGGGAAGAATGTCACAAGCTACCAAGTGATGGCCATGCTTAAAAAAGGCAAGGAGTTTCTGGGCAAGAGCCCAGGCAATTATTCATCTCACTCTTTTCGAATAGGGGCTGTTTCACAATGGGCAGCAGCAGGAGAGATGGTGACTAATATGTTGGAAAAGGGGCACTGGCGGTCTGCCAACTACAAGAGGTATATTCAGGCCCTGAAGTTAGGAAATAAACATGTCATCTATGTTTTGTTTTACAGGTACGGAACCAGATTGGGGGGAGGGGATGAGGGGGCTTAAAGAAGGGGGCAATGAAGAAAGAGAGTCAAGAAGATGATTAAGATGTGTATTTTGCTTAAATCCTATAGGTAGAGGGAGGTTCACAGAAGTATGGATCTGTGGGCATTCCTACATTTATTGGGTGGAAAAGAGAGCTGAGAAAAAGGCTGGGGGAAAACAGCTGAACCAGGATTTAAGAAAATGTAGGTTGTTTTGGCATGGCATACGAGGGATGAGATAGGGACAGCTTCTTCCTACCCTGAATGAAATGAAAGACTGGCCACCCACTCCAGATTTAATTATTATACATCTAGGGCGTAATGACATTGGGGGAAAGCCATGGGTAGACACATATATGCAAGTAAAAAGGGATTTAGAGAAAATACAGCAATGGTGGGCAGGGGTGACCATAGCCTGATCTGACATGATACCAAGGAGGGTATGGAGACATGAACACAGTCATGTAACAGTAGATAGGGCCAGGAGGAAGATGAACAGAAGAGTGGGAACTATGATAAGAAAGATGGGGGCCATGTAATAATGCAAGGGGTGGAAGAATGGGTAGATGATTTTTACAAATCAGATGGGGTACACCTGTCAGACTTAGCAATAGACATGTTTAACACAGAAATGATGGGATTTATTGAGGCATGGAGGAGACAGGAAGCAAAATTAAAAAAAAAGGGGAGGAGTTACCAAAAAAGGGGGGAAGGCGAGTCATACAATGCAAGCTGGAGACTGGCTATGGGGAAAATGGGGTGAGGAGGGGAAGGGGGAAGAAACAAGGAATATGATGAGAAGCAGAAGAAGAAACTGAAGGAGAAAAAGTGATCTCGGTTCTCACCGTTACGTTTCAGAAAAGAGAAGAAGGCACCCAGGTTTTCACCTGGGGGAGCGAGAAGAGGAAGAAAGAGGGCTGATCAGAGATTGATATATATGGATGTAATAAAAATACAATTATGGAAGAGACAATAACAAATGTTGATGGAAATTGTAAATGAAATCATGATATACAATACTGTAAATTAATTGCCAATCTGAGCACAACAACATATAAATAGTTGTGTCTTTTTTTGGGGGAAAGGGGGGAATCCGGGACAATTACTGTTTAGCAGGTGTCAATATAGCTGCTATCATTGCATCCTTATTTATTCCCTATACCTGGAGGATGGTTTGCAACTGTATGCTAAACATATACCTAAGACTAGTTGGTTTTTGATTACCATTGCCTAAAACCTGCTACTGTTGTGTAACTAATGTATGTAACTAACTTCCCGGTGCCTTGTATGTCATTTTCATGCCTTCACAGCTGTCCCATTTCTGTATTGTGTAATTTTACATGACACAAACTGCCTGTTTGCACTGAGTGTACTAATCCAGGTCACCCCATGAAAAGGGACCTCTGGTGTCAGTGGGCTCACCCAGTTATCAAAATGCCCTAAATAAATAAATATATATGCTATCCACCAATTTTTGCTAAACTTGCTATTCAAACATTTCAATGAAAATTCATGGATCACAAATTTAATCGGTTATTGCCTTAATGTGACATCAGGAAAAAAACTGTAACAGATGCTCCATGTAACGTGCTCAGTAATCATTATTTTATCTTTGTTAAATAGAATAAAATGTTTAAAAAAAATTATCTATAATCACAACAGGTCAGTATTACTGTCTGCATTTCCAAGCAGTGCACCCTGTTACCCCTGCCCTGTTCTGAGTTCTATGATGTTAATGTGCGACTGCAGCATGTCATCAGCCTTGCAGCTGAGCTTTGATGGTGCTGCCGTTCACCTCTCCTCCATCCCAGCTTCATCCTGAAATAATAAAGTGGACTTTAATTACCAGGAAAACTATTGAAATGACATTTTGCAGTAAGTGCGGCATTCTTACCAAGCAGAGACACTGTTTTAGAGCTTCAAAAATGTCAGCATCATGAAAGACCCATAGACATCCTCTCAACAGCTGGATATAGAGGTAAATCTTGCCTCAAGCAACTTAGCATGCTTTTCCTTGAGGCTTACTAGCTTGAGATTGATGTTTACCTCAGCAATTCTTTTAAGATACTAGACCAGCATACCATGTGGTGAAGCTCTGTTTTAGAAAATCTTTGAAGATTTTATTATTAGAAATGACCAGTGGCCTTTTGGCACGTCAGAACATGATGTTAGTACATATATCATGATGAGGCTGCTGCCTGCAAGATTGTTTGTGACAGGCTTAGTTGTATCCAGTACGTAACTTGTGCCGGTGCTAGTTGGGGCTGAGCACCGGCACCTCTTTTCATTTAGGGGCTGAGCCCCGGCACCTCTTGACACACTGACACACACTATTCTTTAAACATTAACTTGGAACAAACTTTCTATTTATTTTTGCACTCACTGTTATCCCCAGAAAAGTTTGTGCTGCCACCCAGTGGCAGCCAGCGACACATGCCTCCTTGAGCTTGTCCTCTTGCTGCTTGCTCCTGGGGGGGAAGGGAGTTCAGGTTGCCTGTTGCCATCGGCGGTGTGCGTGACCGGTTGCCTTTCATTTCAGTGTGCTTGCTGTGCTCGTGCTGATGACAACCGCGACATGCTTCACTCATGCAGCCAGGCATCACCTGTTTAACTGTTCTGTGGTCAGGTGGTGTGCTAACATTGCGTACTTACAGTAACATAGTGGGAGGAGTCAGTACTAGTCGCCGAGTTGTTGCTGGCTGTAAGCAGTTTTGTTTCTCTGCTGAGTCTGCTCACCTCGTTGATGTGCTGAAAAAAATAAAATACTAATGAAACAAACTTCTGAATAAAAAAATTACATGAATATAAACTTTGTCAAGTTGTGCTGAGATAAGGGAGGGAGTAGCCAGTGCAAGCAAGGCAGGGAGCGAGTGTGCTAACCAAGGGTTTGGAGAAAGAAACAGTCGCACAGAAAGAACTCCTAGGCCGTGGCTGCAGTGGCAGGAAAATAGATTTGCTGGTGCCGTGGTAATATGGACTGGAGCTGGTCAGCGAAGGACTCAGAGCAGGGATGGGAGGATATTCGAGGAAGCCGGCAGCGTTTTATTAAGGGCAGGGTAGGGGTGCTCCAACCAAGTGCTGGAGCAAGCAATTAGGCACATTCGAACTTCAAAAGGCATTCTTAAGGCAAGGAGGAAGTAGTGAAGGAGAGGAGAAGTGCAGGGCAGAACAGAAGCTTGTGCTTCCGGTCAGGACTTGATGAAAGATTTTCTATAGTAATACTACCTCATATAAATAAACACAAATAAGTATCACTATAAACCCAAAGAAAAAAGTATTAAATCTTGGCTGGCTGGCTCTTCAAACAAAACAGAGTACAGTAAAGAAGGCTAGCACTAGCAGAATGATTGTACTGAGGCGGATAGGTTTCGCCCAGCTACAGCACGTTACTGTGTTTGAGTGACTGTTTCTGAAGGGGCTCTGTAAAATTAAAGGGTAAGACAGTCAGATCTGAGCAGGTGTTCAAGCTTTGGGTTGATTCCCAAAAGTTCCACTTACGTACAGCACATTACTGTGTGGGACAGTACTGTCTTTGTAGGGGCTGGGGCTTGAATAAAAAAAAAAAAAAGGGTAACAGGCCGAGGAGCAGGTGTGCAGACTGCGAGCTTTGGTTTGATTCCCACAAGTTCCATGTATGTACAGCACATTGCTGTGTGTGACAGTAACTGTCTTTGAAGGGGCTGGGGCTTGGAAAAAAAAGGCTAACAGGCAGAGGAGCAGGTGTGCGGACTGCAAGCTTTGGTTTGATTCCCACAGGTTCCTCTGACATACAGCACATTACTGTGTTAGAGTGATTGACTCTGAAGGGGCTGTAAAAAAAAAAGAAAAAAAAAAAAGCTAACTAAGACTGGAAGAGGGGCAGGTTACTTTTCGGTTCATTTTGGGGAGTGTTGACACATCATAACTCCAAAAAAAATGTCTCACGGTCAAAATAAAATATGGTCATATTTTTCTAAGCCAGGAGGTAGTACAAATGAGGCTGAGCCAGTCACTAAGTGGAATAAAGTGGAGAGTGATGAAAACAACGGAAAAGAATCAGAAGATGCACTGGGTGCCACTGTTACATGTGTTAGCGGTCTCAGCAGTACAAAAGAAAAGCAAGTTCATGATTATGAAGGGACTAAAGGGAAGAGTTTCGCAGAAAGCATTTGTGCTACTAGTGACTCTAAATCACAGAGCTCTGGTAGTGAAGAGGAATTCCCTGAACATGTCGCACCTCATAACAAAGATTTACTTCCTGCAGGATGGAAGAATGAACAGAAATGTTTTTTTCAGAGTAAATACCCAGTGGTTAGTCATCAGCAGATCAAATCTTAGTTGCAGTGTGTGTCAACAAGTCAGTAACTTGGGTCCTGAAAAATCTGCCGGAATGAAGTTGGCAAAAGAATCATTCGAAACAACTGTTACTTCATATGGTACCAATAAAACAAAGCAACAGAAATCACTGCAGAAAAAGATAGGAGAACATGCACAAACTAAGTCACATGTCGTGGCTTCTCACATTCTTGAGAAGTCAAAAAAAGACACATTGCTGCAATTAGCTGCAAATACACAGTCTGCTCAAATTGCTACTACGGCCAGAATCTTCAAAACTGCTTATAAAGAACCGAAGCGTAACCGGCCGTCATATGGTTTTGAAGCAGAAATAGACTGTCAGAAGTTGAATGGACTGGACATGGGGTGGATTTTGCATTCGAATGTGGCATGTTCTAATACTCAACATCACAATTCCTCTGAGATGAAGGAAACGTTGTTTACCCAAATCACATTGACTGTTCTTAAAGTGAGTCTTTTACTCGATGAAGCTACTGCTTTAAACTAGAAGAGTGCTTTATTTGTGTACATGCGACTGATCTTTCCTGGCATGGAGTCTCCTGCTAACTTATTTGTGGAGCTACAGGATCTGATGGCTGAGGGAATAGTGAACTGTTTATTGTCTACACTTAAAAAGATTAACATAACTGAAAACTTCCTTGCCAAGTGCCTGCTAGCGGTTGCTTGCAATGGAGCTGCAGTGATGTTTGGATGCAATGTATTGTGAAGCGGTTGCAAGACACGTTTCTTCATAGCATGACACTGCTCCTCTCATCACCTAGAGTGTGTGGTTGGTGATGTCATGAAAGATGTTGGAGCTACATATCACTTTAAAAGTCTGCTAAACAAGCTATATTCTCTTTATAGCACATCTGGGAAAAATAGATTAGAGCTGAAGGAGAGTGCTGAAGCTCTTGATATTCAGCTTTGGTAAGATAGGTAGAGTGTTAGACACCTGGTGGGTCATATCAAGCTTTAGAACAGTAGAGGCTGTTATGAATGCTTACCCTGCTTTTTATAAGCACTTCACATCTGCGGCTGATGACATTTCTCGTGATAGCGCAACATGCAAAACTTACTGTGGTCTAAGCAAATGGTTGTCATCTGTTCAGTTTGTTAGCAACCTTGGAATTATGTATGATGCCCTATAGGAGTTGTCAGAGTTATCTCTTGAATTGCAACATCACGATTGTGCAGTCATTGATGCACACTGAGCTATCTGCCACTAAATAGTGGTGTTCGACACAATGGTAGAAAAGTGAGGGAAATTTTTGGCACAGTATGAGAAAGCCATAGAAGAAAAGATGTTTCAGGGTGTTCTTTTACATGAAGGAAATGTTTGCAACAAGAAGATTCACCCGGGACAATTTTTCCATAGCTTAGTGGATAATTTAAGAAAACGTATACTGTCCACAGGAGGCACCGCTGGTGACAAGAGTGGATACGTGAATCTGATCACCAAAATTAAAGTATTTTATAAGCAGTACTGGCCCAATGAGCTACCTGCACTGTATGGAGAAAGTGAGATTGAGTCTCTTTGTGAAAGATTTGATATTGGTAACATTCATGAAACCATTCGAGCGTACAGAATGTACAAGGAGTCGGGTGGTAAAGAAATTCAGGAGCAGTATAAGGACCTGTTAAGAGCCATGAGCACTATTGCTATCTCCAGTGTGGAGTGTGAGTGAGGCTTTTTCCAAATGAATCTCAAATGCACGTCAGCACAAGCATCAATGCTTATAGAAACTATTTCATCATTACTATTCCTCAATCTAGTCAGCCCACCATTGAAGAAATTTAGTCCCATCCCTTATGTTCGGTCATGGCTTGCCAAAGGGCACAGAGCAGCCAATGACACACAAAGTAAGGAAAGAAAACACGAGGATAACCAGAGAAATATGGAAATTCTCTGGTCTTTTCTTGATAAGTAGATAACAAACCAAATCAAACTCAGAATTTATTTCTGCAAGCTATAAATCTGATGTAGCAATCAGGATGCTTACTTAATGTTATTTGTACTTTAATTCAGAAACTGTATTTTGGCTACTGGCTAGCAGATGCTGAAACAGTGCTTCATATACTCTTCTCTTTGTACTACACTTCCACCATATTCATACATTAACCACACACACACACACCAAATTACTGTAGCATTTATTGCAATCATCCATCATAAAGTAATGGTGGCCTACCCCACTACTAGTATCCATTACATTATGATGGATACTTACACAAAATGTTATGCTAACTTTTGTTAAGGAACGGTAGTGTCTCTTACCTGGCCAATCCAAGTTGGGGATTAGCTGTTCATCAAAACTGTTCCTGAGGAATGCCTGAAAAGGAAAGCAATAAATTTAAACAGGACACAAAGGATTAAGGTTTGGATTTAAACCACATGTAAATCATCAGATTAAAAAAAATGTTTATACTTATCTGATAGGGCAACTGTAAGACATGTCAAGACCTGTAAAATAAAATAGAGGTAACTAAATAAAATCTTCTAAAAAATATATATATAATTTTTTTAAATGCAGATGGTGCAATGCTAGACATTTTAGTAACCTGTTCTGACAGCCCCCAGAAACTCTTGGGTTTTAGATGTCTTGTTTTGAGTATTGTGGCTTTTACTGAAGATAAAATACACGTGTTACAGGTTTACTAGTACTTCATCCTGACTCCTAGGGAAAAAAAATGTTTTCACCTGGATGTAGTCAGGAATTTGGAGACTCCTGCTCACCTTATTAAGCAACAACATGTACCATATAGCATCTAGCTGGGTACAACTTTGCCTGGTATTATATGGTGCATGGCCTGGGGTTCTTTGATAAGTCTTATGCCATGTCATATGATGAAATGTTGTTCTTACTTGACCAGCTAACCTCCAATTGTAACAAATTAATTGAAGGAGCATAGTTATAATGTTATAGGTAGGCCAGAAGCTCTTGGGCTTTGGATGCTCTGTGGTGATTTTGGGGGCTTTTATTGAAGATAAAGCACATTTCTGTTGCAGGTTCCCTAAGGGAACCTGTAACAGAACAGAAGTGTGCTTTATCTTCAATAAGGGAATATGTAACAGAAGTGTGTTTATCTTCAATAATACCCCCAAAACTCACCACAGCGAATCTAAAACCCAAGAGCTTCTGGGGGACTACCACCCCTCCACCCCACTCCCCTGGCCTTTGGGTCATCACAGTACTGTGCCATTGTTTCTACATGCCCATGATCCTTTATCTATTAAAACCTTTTCATGCTTCAGTTTTGATTAGTTCTATTACTTGTACTATGCTAGATGCTATGTGTGGTACATTTTGTTGCTTAGTAAGGTCAACCAGAGTCTCCAATACCATAACTCCAAGTTACGATATTGGAAACTCTGGGTAACTCCCCCCCAAAAAAAATTCTCCCCTTGGATTCAGGGGTAGGGAACCTGACACAGAATAGAAATGTGTTTTATCTGCAATATAACCCCGGCCAAAACTCACCACAGAGCATCTAAAATTATAGAGCTTTTGGGGGCCTACTGGCTCCCAGACCCCTGGCCTTTGAGTCAATTCACAGCATCTTGCCCTTTATAAAAGTCCACGGTCCTTTACCAGTGGTCAACCAGACTCTCCAATACCCTAACTCTCGCCCCAAAAGAAATATTATTCCCATGGATTCAGGGATAGGGAATCAGACACAGAAATGTGTTTTATCTGCAATTTAACCCCAAAAACCCACCACAGAGCATCTAAAACCAAAGAGCTTCTGGGGGCCTACCGGGCCCCAGAACCTTGGGTCTGAGGCACTTCACAGCATCTTGCCATTGCATTATACTTCTACATGCCCACAATCCTTTACCAGAGCCCGATCAGCCAGACTCTCCAACACTGACTCCACCCCTTCAAAAAATAAAATTGTCCCCTGGATTCAAGGATAGGGAACCTGACACAGAAATGTGTTTTATCTGCAATATAACCCCCAAAACTCACCACAGGGCATCTAAAAACCCACAGATATATTACTGGCCTTGAATAAATTTAATACATCTTATCCAATTGTATGTAATATTTTGGATGAGTTCAGCTCAGCTACAAGGTAAAATGGGGGAAGAGTGAACTCTTGTATTTAGGGGACTTCTTTAACATTAGGGATCCCTTACTGATAGGTATAAGGAGAGATAGAATTAAATATTTGGGGGTTATTCTGGCCATGGCTATAAAAAGGGTTTAGCAACTAAACTATGCCCTGTTAATGTTTAAGATCAAGGCTGACTTAATAAAATACTGTACCAACACCTTGCTATAGAACTATTAGGGAGGATTATTATTCTTAAAATGAATATTTTTCCCAGACTGTTATTTCTCTTTCTCTTTGAATCTGTTCCCATTATTGTTCCGAAACAGTTCTTTGTGGATTTGGATAAAGTGGTGAGAGGATTTCTTTGGCGGGGGGGGGGGGCATCATTCTAGGATTGTGCATCACAAGCTTTGCCAACGTAAAGAGGAAGTGAGGATGGGCTGCCCGATTATTTGGTTGTACTACTTGGCTGCACAACTTCAGATACAGTAATAACTTACTGGTTTCATGATCCTCAGAATAACTTAATAGCTTTTAGTTGTATGGAAGTAGAGAAACTTAAGGGAATGGCACAGTCCAACTCTTTGGCGCTTTATAAATCAGGTAAGAGGAATGTGGGTTTAGAGGTCCTGGGCACTGCAAATTCCACTATAGAGGCTTGGGCTTAAGTCTCTAGGGTGCTCAAGGCCCCAGTGGATATATCTAAATTGACTCTGATTTACAATAATAAGTATTTCAGGCCCTCATTATAAAAGAATACATTTAAAAATTGGTACTTTCATAAAAATATACAGACTATTGAGAGGTCTATATAGGGAATAGCTTTATGTAATTTGATCAGATTCAAGCTATGTACAGCATGCTATCCACACAAAGGTGGCAGTACAGGCAGGTTAAAAACTTTGTGTTTAAAAAGAATGGTAATTTCTTTCTTTTTATAAATAATCCTTTGGAAATACTTTTCGAGAAACTGGAAACTAATAAACATTTGATTTCTAGATTATATCATAATTTGCTGCAGGAAGTTTCTTCTCCATTGGTTGTGGTTAAGTCCACCTGGGAAAGAGATCTTAATGTCCCAATTTCCAAAGTGAACTGAGCAAATATCAGGAATCTGGAAAATATTAGGGTTCAGACTAATAGATTATTACAGATGTATTTTAATATATTACATAAAGACTACCTTACACCTGAAAGGTTACATAAATTTGATGCCTCTAGACCCAGGCTCTGTCAAAGATGTAATAGTGAAAAGGGGAATGTTGTCTCATATGTTAGTAGAATGTGAAAAGCTTAGAAATTTTGAGGCATTTATCTGGTCTATGTTATGTAAGATTTTAGGCTACAGCTTCCCATTCAATCCAGGTATTGCAATTTATGACTTCCTGGTAGACCCATTGGATCCCCTGGGTAGTCAATAATGTCTCTGGAAAACTGGCATTCTAGTGGCTAGCAAGATAATTTTACACCATTCAAATGGATAGAGAAATGTTGTACCATGAAAGAATTGATGAAGCAATTTATTTTCTAGAAGAAGGTTATGAAAAATATGTCTATTTGATCCCCAGTATTGCTTAATTTGTCTAACGAGGCTTCCTAAGAATTTGGCTTATGGATGTAGTGGCAATGATGTAACAAAGGTCTTCATGAGTGGTAACAATGACTGAAACACCCATGCTCTGAGCCATTTCATCTAAAAAAAAAATAAGACTGCTGACATTGAGTTACAGCTGTCTATCAGAGGTACGGACAGTCCGTAATGCAGTATGTGCCAGGAATGTAAATTCTGTCAGCTGTAAATGTGTTTCAGAGGTGGAATGTGCTAAATATAATGGGGGAAAATTCAACTTGCTTTACAGTATTAATTGATACATGCATTCAATATATACTTAATGAGATGTCATTTGTTCAATGTCAAGGGCCATACAGGGGTTATCTTGGTTGGTAAAATCATTACAAAACTGAATTAGTTCAGGCAGTACTTGTGAAGAGGCTCAACCACCAATTTCAGCCAATTTTAGTGTAGGTGTGCTTAAGCACAAACTCAATGTCCATAAAGAATGTCTAGTGGCAGGAACCACATGATCTTCAGAATGGTGCATTTAGCATTTGGAATATAAAAAAAAACACATTCCCTTTAGTTCAGTATTTAAAAATCCCTATTCACCCTCCAAGTTTACAGATTATACTGCCCAATATGTCACTTATTAAAAGAGCACTGGAATTAAAACAATATACTGTGATATAACCCCAAAACCCTGCTCCATATGCGGACAGTAATAATCAGAGACGTAAGTCCTAATTAAGATAAGCACAACATCAGAATGAAGAGCATGACAGTGCCCTAAATAAAGGAAAGTCTGCTATAATAAGTATGAATAGCCAGAAAGTGTAGAAACATAACTTAATTAAAAGCATGGATTTTGTATCTCAGCTAAGATATCCTGTTGGTGTAAGCTGTGACAAAAATTCAGATAAAAACAATGACATGGTATCATAACACAGGGCTAGTGACCTTCTCCTGTGTGCCCAATTTGCTGCTTCCTTATACTATTCCAGAAGCTGATACCATATTTGTAAAATTTCTTCCTCCCTAGCACACCCATTCCTGGTCCCAAAACAAAATTCAGTAACGATCGGCCCCTCCTTATCTCGAGTGTATGATTTTTGGGGTGGATGCCAACAGTACCGAAGACTAAGGCAGTTCAGTTGGGACCTCTCCACTGCAATGCTGATAGGAAAAATAAATATTTTCCTCCTATTGGCTATGTGCCATGGCCAACAACATTACTGTTATTGATTTCCATGTCCTATCCCCCAAGGCTCCAGCATACCATAACCCTGTAATGCCCCCTCCTGACCTCTGATCCATGATTTTGAGACAGGGCCACAAAGGGTGGAGAAGGCAGCATCAATAATAATGCTTAACAGACTGTTCAATCAGTCTGCCTAACATCAACAAGGATGTTGATCACCCTACCCCCTCCCTCATAGGGGTGCACTCAATATATAAATGGGTAAGGCACACATTCTGGGTACTAAGTGAAGTCATTCGATATCAAACAACCTGACCCTACTAGCCAGTCTATTGACTAAAGCATAACAGTTAATATGACTCCACCTTAAAACAGGCAAAAAAGACAAACTTGATAAACACATGTAAACTGGGGCATAAGCAATTATTAAGTGGTACATGTGTGCAATATATACTTAATGAAATGTTCATTTGTTCAATGTCCAGAACCCTGCAGTGGTTATCTTGTTTGGTAACATCATAACAGCATACTATAATACTGTGCATGCCTCCCTCCAGACACCTGATTCATTGTTTTGAGAGTGAGCCACAATTATAATCACAATCACCAGGCTAGCTCAGTTAAATTCCCCATCTAACTCACCTGTGGTGCATTCTAGACCCATTACTATAATAAATATGTGCCTGGAAGGGAGTGAGTGGAGCAGGCAGCATTAATGATAATGCTTGACAGATTGCTCAGTCGTTGTACCAAGCATCATCAAAGATGCTGATCACCCTCCCTACTCCCCCCAGGGGTGCACCTAGTATGGGTATAGCATGTACCATGGGTAAAGAAGGGAGGAACTCACTGAGCTAGCCTCACAGTTGTAATTACAATGGGTGCATGGAGGGGGTTGCTGCACCACCAATACATGTGGGTGCTCACTTTCATTAAAATTCATAGAACAGCACTGGATACAGAGTTGAAGAACCATTTGAAAATTCACAGTTTGTCTGCCACTGAAGTTTATTTTACCATTTTGTATTTTAGCCTTTAGACATCACATTATAGACATACCATCCAGAGACAAGGAAAAACAAAGGACCCCAGTGACTCAAGGCTAAGCACAGCAGTGCGTGGGAATGCAGGTGGTCACCATTTTGTACTGCAGTTAATTATCAGATTACATCCAGCTAACCAGTTACAGCTGCATATGTCATTAAAAATAATGATAATAATAATAAAGGAACTTGTAAATGATAGTCTTTATTTACCCTCTTATAACTGAATAAATCACAGCAATAACACCTAACCAGCACTTCATCATACAGCAACATTCCTAGTTTCATTCTATTCAAACAACTTGTTAAAGTTAGGAATGTCTTGTATGTATGGCTTACTCTTTTGAGAGACAAGATGCATTCTTAAATGAAATAAAGCCCAATGAGTTTTAACCCCATAAAATATAACATACATAGAGATGGGCGAAATCCGCAAATTTAATTCTGCAAAATATTTTGCTAAATTAGTGCATTTCGTGAAATATTTTGTGGGTGCGAAATGTGAAATTCCACTGGTGAAATGCAGAATTTCGACCGCGAATGGGTGAAATTCCACATTTTGCTGGTGAAATTCCACTATTCACACCTGCTAAATATTTCACTGATTGTGAGAATTTCGTGACATATTCTGCATGGCGAAATTCTCAATTTCACTGAAATTTTGCCAGCAAAATTAAATTTCATTGCATCTCTAATCATACAATATCCCAGAAATATACTCATGGGCTGGCATAATTAAGAGAATTAGAAAAAAAAAGTGTGAAGAAAAAATAAGAAGTTAAATCAATTTATCATTAAAAAATTTTTTTTTGTTTTGCCAGCTTGACCCTGGTGACCAAATTGTGTAACATACAAACATAAGAATTTTTTCTGAAGCCAAAAGAAGAAGCAGTTATCACTAAATAAATGATTTATATTTCAGATGGTGCTTTCAATACAGGGTTTCTGTATGTACATTTATTTATTATATATCAGTATATACATAGAACCAACAAAATTGTATCTCTTATGGTTCATCACTCCATAAACTTTTAATTTTGCTAAACCTGTATTGTGATATACAGTACTATTCCTAGAAGTGCTCATTATCAAAAGGAGAGTGGCGAGGATAACTATCATATCTCTGTACCACTGTAACTACAGTTGGACCCCACAAAAAAGTTGTAGTTAGAGGCCATCTACAATATAATGGTACATTGGGCATGGGGGGTGCTATGGAAGTGGAATCAGTGACAGGATTGATGTTGTTTGGTGGTACAGTGACAGGAGCCAGTAAACCTGATATTCTGGGAGAGGATACTCTGAGTAGCTAGATGCCCAGCCCTTTAATTTCTTGATCTGCCCCCCCCCCCATGTGCCCACATTTGTTCTCTCAGAGTTTGGAAAGCACTGCAGTCCTTTCCATTGACTCAGCTGGAGTATCTTGAGATCTTTTTTTATATTGTGGTGGGCCATTTATTTTAAAATCAAATCCACTGCCCAACTAACAAGACCCAAACAGCACCCAACAGGCCTCCTTTACAGTTCAATGGAGAGCACTACAGCACCGTGAAAACAGTGACATAACAAAATATTGGCTAGTGGGGGTGGAACCATGAGAAGAGGAAATGTAAGGGATTACACTGCTTACTTCTTGAACTTGTGAATAGCTTAGTAGTTTCCTCTTCTGGGGGTAAGGTATGTTCTTGTGTTGTGTGTGGTCGGGGGTGTGTGGAGGGACTTTTTGAGCATGATTAGTGCTCTTTAAACATGGAGCTAATACTAAAGTAACCATGGTTGATGCTATCTCTTGCTTATTACTGAAGATATTTGTATTAACACACAATCTTTTACCTGAGACTTTACCTATTCATGTAGTATAGCTCTGCTCTTAAGTAATAACCCTAACTGCTTATGACATCACAGCAAGATGTAAGGGAAATTATTCTGATGTCATAAGCAGAGAAATAAGGTAGGTCTACTAACACAGGGGCAGGATGCTGACCTACGGTTTCAGCAACCCAGGTTCAGGAACAGATCCGGCACATTTGAGGGCCGGCCAGGGCAGATGGATTGAGTATCCTGTGACTGCTCTCCTTCTCTAGGGGGGAAGGGGTACAGTGACCAGTGCATTATGGACTCCTAGCAGAGGCTGGGTGTACTGCAAGCACCAGCACCTACCCATTGGGGGCAGGGCAGAGTGACACTGGTCACCATTGCACATCCCCGCCCCCATATAGGGGGAAAAACTCCAATGCCTGCCAATTCCATGATGCCCGATCCTCCGCCTCAATTAGCTCCCAGGGCCAGCTCCCTGACCTATTATGGTGATTGCAGCACTTAGGGCCAGTACTGCAACCCACCTTGGGGGGTAAGCCATAGGGCATTGAGGAGTCATGGCTAAAAGTTGGGAGTGGAGGCAAGAGGGGTCCGTGACTGGGTAGATGCAGGCAGCATGTAAGCAAAAAATAAAAAAAATGAAAAATGAAAAATAAAACTATAACAATTAGCTGAGAAATATGATTAAAAAGTAGCGTATTTAGCAGGAGATGAAGTCTAATGGACAAAGGGCCATTTTGCAAGCACATGTCTTTAATAATAAATAATGGAGTCCATTAAAAAAATGTTAAATGTTTTGAGATGTGAGTTCTACCGATGTGTGCTGTGTTTGTTTCTCAGAAAACTGGCTAATCAGTTTAAGCATCTGCTAATACCATATTACCATGACATTAATAATGTGGACATGACACCCTTTAAAAAACAAATAGTATTTACATTCTTTTCACAATTCTCATGCAAGTAATAGTTATGTCAATTGTCTCATTGCTGAAGACAATGGTAAACTTCCATTTTCATAGAGGGTGACTAGTAAGTGTTTGGCATAGAGAAATATCCGTTCCAAATGCAGAAGCTCCAGACATCTGCCTGCACCCTCTGTGAAAAATAGTGGAGTCTAAAAAGAAATATTCTCTGAATAGTTTTTTTTTTTTTCTCATCTCAGGACTAGGTCCTGATAGAGGTATATGGTTTCTGATAGGAAGTGATTACAGTGGAAAATTCTGGGAAGGATAACTGACATCTGTAAGAGGAACTATCAATTATCACATCACTATTTCAAGACAAAATGGAATCAGAAAATCAGAATTTCCTTTGAACACTAGTATAAAAGGGGGAAGTGAAGCCTGACCTGACTTAACTACTATTTGTTCTGACACCATCTAAATGCTGGTTAGATTGAAATTCAGTATAATTACTAACAGTACTAGTCTCATAGACTTAGGTGGCTAAAAATGAACCATCCATTTTGTGCAAATTAAGTGGTTTAGACCTCAATTGATATGGGCATTTCTATTTAATTGACATCGACACTTTGATTTCCAGCAGAAGGTTAACAGTGTAAAGGTGCAAGAAATAAGAAAGCGAGCAAAACAATAGCTTGACAAGTGGCAGCAAAACTGCTATTTGCAAGGGACAGGTGCCTTATAAAGCATTCACTGACAACAATTAAAAGCTAACATTTTTTTCTTACTAATCCAAGAAGCCTGAACAGTAAACCAATGGAAATGGAAAGAATAGTTACAGTAGCACATGTAAAATAGACACACAAGGGATTACAACAATGAGGGTCAACAACATAGGCAAGTGACTATGGGAGGGAATTAGGATAGCAAGTAAGAGATCTCTTGTCACGGAGGGAGTTTAATTGCCTTCAAATCATGTGGGATGCAGGCAGGAGAAATACAAGGGCAAGAGACAATTTATTGGACACTATAAGCTACAATTTATGGTGCTGTTAGTGACCTGTGGTACAAAGAAGGAAGCTAAACATGATGAAAACATAACAGGGAAGAGGTGGTGACTGAGGTTAAAGTCTGGAAAAACATAGGCAATAACAACCACTTCATGATTCTATTTTAAATCAATGAACTTGGTGAGAGAAAACAGATCCACAGGTAATGGATTTTAGCAGGACGAACAGTAACAAAATGAGGGAAATAATTGGAATGGAACTAAGGCAGTCAGGAGAATAGGATGGGTTGAGAAGATGTAGACCAGGCTGCAATCAACAACAACAAAAAAAAACTCTAGCAAGAGCCACTGTGGCTGAGGCTGAGGTTGGGACAGTTGAGGTCCAGGAGAACAAAGTGAACTATGCAGCTGTGTCAAAGATGTCAGCATGGAGCTGCCCATATATGCGTGACAACTTGTGCATGTGCAGAGAACTCTGGCGGCATAGTGGCACAGCGTTCTCTGCGCATGACTGATGACTCTCACATGTGCACTGGGCTCCAGCTGCCATACTGGATACAGCAGACTATGTCATCATGTCAGCAGAGTTCATGCATGAGGCATCGCGCATGCAAGGAAGACTTGGCGCCACCATATTGAACATGGTAGACAGTGCCGAGCTCCGCCGATACTGATGGACAAAATAGTGTGGTGAATGCACAGTGATTGTTGTTCACCTCCACTATTTAAAAAGTCCATTCATTATCCAGTGGGCTCCCTTTTCTCTAAAGAGATTGCAAGACATCTGCAGGCTACACCCACTCCAGTCATAAAAATGTGTGGGGGGAAATTGTGCCTGGATGGAACAAGAGCAGATGAACCAAAAAGAGGACAGCAGAGAGAGAGAGAGAGAGAGAGAGATAAGGAATTTGGGCATGAGAGAGAGAGAGAGAGAGAGAGAGAGAGAGAGTATGCTCTATAAGGGAATGGCAATAACTTGTTAACTGGGGAGAAATTAATTACATGTGAGTTGAACACTCATTTTACATTACTCTTTACTGAGAAATGCTTGTAGGGGGGTGAGGAGGGCTTAACTGCCAGTAGTAGATCATCAAACCTATTCAGCCTAGCAGTGCACATACGAGTCAAAACATTCTATGCGTAACTTTATTCAAAATGGCTGCCTGGGGCTTGATGAGCTAAAGGTCTGGAGGCCAAAGAATGTAATCAAGTGGAAATTGCAGTAGAGCTGGTTGCAAAAGGTGCTGTAGATGCAAACAAAACTTATCTCTAGATTACTACCCCCTGAATTACTAATGGAGCCTAGAAAAGAACTTCCATTGCCAATTACATATCTTTTCAGGAAATTCAATGAAATGAGGCAGTTCAGACTGCAAAAAAAGCACACATGACCCTCTTGTACAAAAGGAGATATAAAGGACATCCTTAGAACAACAGGCCAGTTTGGCGACCTCATTTGTTGAAAATATGTAAGACACTATTATTAACAATATGTTGATTAACTTTTAGTTATGTGGAATATCATTTGAATATTCAAGGGTTATCTTTATATGGCAGTAATTTTATTTATTTTGCATTTGTTTTAATTAAGATTATATTTATGACAGTGGATGTGCTGTTTGTAATGTCTACTGTGTACTGGTGCCCTGGGCCTCCAGGGAAAGGTACCACAAATCAAGAAAATCTCCTGCTACTATTGGATTGCACAATTGGCTATCCACAGGGTAATATTTATAGCCAGCATGGTTTTGTGGGAGGAAATGTTATCAAGCTAAATTGTTTTATGTTTGTTGAGGTACCCATGAAGACAGATGATGCCCCAGGCTTTAAATATTTTTAGTAAAGCCTTTGTCAAGGTGAATGGGAGGCTTGTACACAAAAATGGTAAGTGTAGAATTGGAGGGGAACTGTTAATATGAATTAGAAATTAGATGAGTGGAGTCATGTGATGGCCAGTTCATAGTAGCAGCTCCACAAACACGTTCCCGCTATCCTGCCTAATGTACTACTATTTTGTTTGGTAAACTAATTTCTACTGCTAGCTACATCTCAATAAAGGTGCCTGCATCCAGATTACAGCATCGGAGGAAGGTAGAACACCTAAAAAGCTTTATAACTGCTGCACAAGCATGGAGGCAGAAATGAGACAGGCCCTGCCGCACCACACACCTCTTCAAATCCCAGAGAAAAATACAAAATGGTCCATGGGACCCTCTGCTAGTTCCAGGAAATCTTCAGTCACTTCTCCACAGCCCGTTTCTCTCACGGAGCAGAAATTCATTGAAGAGCTCCAGCCATTTAAAACAGCACTCCAAGATTTGACATCAGAGTTAAAATTACTGTGGGCTGACCTTGGGGAAGCCATGACAGCAATTACTGATGTGGCTGCCAGAATCACTTCTCTGGAGGGATGGCACGACAGGGTGGACCCTGACATTTCAGCGCTGCCACAGAAACTCCAAAAAGTGGAAAATTAGCTTCAAGATCTGGAAGGCCGAAGTCGCTGCAATAACATTGTTATATTTGGCCTTCCAGAAGATGCTGAAGGAGCTTCCTCAATTTTATTCACCCAAATGTTATTAGTTAAAATTGCAGGGCCCTCCCCTAATAATAATACCTACATCATAGAGGGCCCACAGATCTCTGAGGCTGAAACCACCTGGGGATACTTCTCCTAGGCCATTAATATTGAAATTACTCAACTATTCGGAGAAAATTCATGTGCTTGGCAAAACTCGTGAACGTAAGGACATTCTTTATGAAGACAACAAGCTTCGATTTGCCCAGGACTTACCCATTGCAATCAGGCAGAAGCATGCAGCCTACCATTCTTTGGTGTCCAAATTCCTTGCTGCTGGGATTAAATACAAGGTTGCCTATCCGTCTCGCTTATCGTTTCACTACAGAGGCACTTGGCACAACTATGATTCTGCAGAGCAAGCTTCTTCTGCTGTGAAAACAGCATTTTCAGAACTGTTTCAAGATCGCTGAAACATCTTAAAAGGGGTCTGGAGTTCATTAAGTTTTCACTGCATGAATGTGTATACTACGAGCCACACAAATGCTGCCTTCTCATTCGCCATTAGAGGGCACTTCAATCTACTATTATATAGCCAAAACAACATCTCAACCCTGTTCTCAATCTGGATTTTCTCCTGGATCTACTCAAAACAGTTTTCCACCAATTGCAAGATTTAACAGTGGACTGTGCACTCTTTATTTTCCTTTATTCTCCTCTTAAGCCAAATTCTCTGCAGACTGTCCTCCTTCCCTTGCAGCTTGACATGGAACTCTGATCGGCAGTGCACCAGCAAAACCCTGCAAGACAGCTGGTCCCTTTCTTCTTTATGACCTCTTCTCTACAAACTGATCCTAGGGTGCACATTTCTGGACTGCCTGTGTTTAATGACCAGGTTTGAATTGTACCATGGTGATCATACCTGGCTCTTTGTAGCTAGCAGTGGAGCCTTTCCTGTTGTGCTGGCTCTTTTCTTTTTTTTGTTCTTTCTTTTTTTACTATTATTATTATTATTATTATTATTATTACTCTTTAGCTCTGTTGTTTCTATCTAATGCTGAGCACAAGTTAATATTGGGCAAGAGCAGGAGGGTAGGAGGATATCCTGCTTCGCAAGCGGTGTGTTGCAATTATGTGTATAGCCCTGCTTTCACTTTATGTTTTTCACATTGTGGGATTGTTGAAAACTTCATGGTTTTTCCACACACTGGACTTGGAACCGATATCCTCGGGCAGGCTTTTTTCTAACAGATGTTATAGTAAACTGTGGGCAAGGGTTTATTCAAGGGGGGGCTCATAGGGGGTTATAACTCCAGATATGCATTGTGGTTAACTACACAGAGCCCGGGTAGACTGAAGTCATATGTTTTTGTTGGGGGTAGGGCTTGGATTGGGTGTGGGACATGGGCATTTTATTGGGCTAATAATTTTTTTTTTCATTAGAAGTTATAGGATTACAGGCTGCATATGTTCTGCAGGTTTTCACTTCATATATTATAGGTGGGTGGGGGGAGGGTTTAAGGGGGGCACCACCAGTTGGATGATTTTTATGTTTTGGTTGTGGCATGGACTAACTCTGAAATAAGTTCATTTTACAGGATACCAGTAGATATTTAATCAGGTTATGACATTAAGCCTAAGATTTTGTTCATGGAATGTCAAGGGTGCTCAATCTCCTACCAAGACAGCTAAGATATTAATGCATATTAACAAAGTCAATGTGGATGTTGCCTTCCTCCAAGGAACCCATTTGCCCACCTCCCAGATTCTTCATTTTAGGAGATCCTGGGCAGGTCAGGCACTAGGTGCAGGATTAGACACTCGCAAGCGGGGGGTGGCTATTTTGATAGCCCGGAGGGTTCCTTTCAGGTTGTTGCACTCAATAATGGATACTCAGGGGAGATATGTACTTCTAAGAGCCATATTGGGCAACTCAGAGTTAGTGCTGGGATCAATTTATGGCCCCACTAATGATGACCCACAATTCTTTACTAGCCTCATGTCCCATCTGGCTCCATGGTCCGCCCTACCCATTCTGCTTCGGGGGGGGATTGGAACTTAGTTTTCTGTAATGGGTTAGATAGGTCTGCACCTAGTCACCCCCCTCTGACACTAGCACAGTTGGCTGTGAGGAATGTGATGGACTCATTGGGTCTCATAGACCCTTGGAGGGCACTCTTCCCCACTCAAAGGGAATACGCATTCCATTCTCTTCCCCACAACTCATTCTCTAGGATAGACTACTTCTTGCTTGGAATTGAGCACCTTTCCACAGTTATGACATTTAACTATTTGTCCAAGATGATCTCTGACCATCATCCAACATTACTGCACTGGAATCTCTCTTCTTCTTTGGAATGAGATAAGGTTTGGAGGTTCAATGCTTAGCTATTAAAATCCACATCTCTGGTTACCCGCCTTCAGCATTTCATATTTAACTTTCTCGAGCTTAACTCCCCTACCATGTCAAAGCTCAGTCTCCTCTGGGGTGCCCTGAAATGTTCTGTAAAAGGAGAAATTATCTGTGCCTTGCCTCCATTCAGAAAAAGGCTATCTCCCAAGAATCATCAACTCTGCTGCAGCAAATTCGGATGTTGGAGGAGTCCTTCCCACTCCAACCTACTCCTCCTGAACTAGAAAGTCTAGAAACTCTCCACTCTCGGAACAACATTCTCCTCAGTGATAAGGCTGAACACCTTATCTTTAGATCAAAAGTTACTTACTTTGATCAAGGGGACAAAGCCGATAAACTATTGGCCTTACGGTTACAAGCTCAGGTTGCAGATAGAATTGTAACCTGTCTCTGTAACCAGGAGCGTCATGCAACCAGAAAATTTGGAGGGGCACAAAATACAAACCTTTCTAGGGGGGTCCGGGGGAATGCTCCCCTGGTAAAATTTTGAAAAAGTGAAGTCAAATGGTGCATTTTGGTGACTTTTAGCAGGCCAGGAAGCTGTTTCACAACATCCTAAATGTAATCATAATGGTAGAGCAATGATACATTTTTTTTTCTGTCTTTGTTCAGTCTGTGGACAGCGGCCTTTTGTATTTTCTTCAGCAATGCAGCTCTCTTGATGACAGAGCACGGTACCACATACGAACATACGAAATTTGCCAGCAGATAAAGGCCTAGAGGTCTATCAAGTCTGCTTGAATGTGCAGCTAGCACCCCTTATTCTGCAGCTGCCCCTCCCTTCCACCCTTCCCCTTCATTAACCCTCCTCCTTGTCCTGTCCCATCCTCGTTTGAAGCAGTCCACTGTTCCACTGCATACCACTTCAGCAGGTAACGCATTCCACCCAGCCACCACCCTCTCTGTAAAAAAGTGTCTCCTCATCTCCCTCCCGAACCTTCCTCACTCCAGTCTCATATCATGGCCCCCGGTGTCCCTCCCCTCCCTTACTTTGAACAGCCCCTCTGTACCTGTCTTGTTTATTCCTTTCATGTATTTAAAGGTTTCAATCATGTCACCCCTGTCTCTCCTCTCCTCCAGTGAGTACATGCTCAACTGCTTCAACCTCCTCTCATATAAGTCTCCCAGCCCCTTGATCATCTTTGTCACTCTGCGCTGCACCCCCTCCAGTAACTTAATGTCCCTCTTCAGATATGGACTCCAGTACTGCACGCAGTACTCCAGGTGTGGTCTAACTAATGACCTATACAGTGGCAGAATCACCTCCTCCCTCCTCGAGGATATACCCCTTGCAATACAACCAAGCATTTTGTTGGCCTTTGCAGCTGCCTTCCTACATTGTGCTGAGTTGTTCATTGACCCTGTAATGAGCACACCCAGATCCTTCTCCTCCTCTGTCTGGGTGAGCTGCACTCCCCCTAGCTGGTAACTCTTCCTTGGGTTCTTCATCCCAAAATGCAGCACCTTGCACTTTTTGGCATTAAAGCCCAGTTGCTAGGTGTCTGACCAGGTTTCAAGCTTTGCCAGATCATCCTGCAACCCCTGCCATCCCCCTAGGTCATCCACCACCGCGCCTACCTTGGTATCATCAGCAAACAGACTGATCTTGCTCTTGATGTCCCATGATATGTATGCAATGAACATCCCAAACAACACTGGTCCCAACACCGAGCCCTGTGGAACACCGGCTGTCATCCCTCAAGTGTGAGAGCTCCCACCCACCACCACCCTCTGTTGCCTTCCCTGCAGCCAGTTTCCTACCTATCTCACCAGTTTTGCACCCGCCCCAGTGCCTACTAACTTCCTTCCCAGCCTTCCCATGTGGCACTGAGTCGAATGCCTTACTGAAGTCCAGATACAGGACATCCACTGCATGGCCCCTGTCCAGTTGCCTCAGTTACCCAGTCATAGAACCTCGACCAGGTTGGTTTAGCAGGATCTGCCATGTATGAAGCCATGCTGTCTGCTGTCCTGTAGTCCTTTGGCCTCTAGGAGGGCCACCAGCCTCTCCTTCAGGATAGTCTCCATTAGCTTACCCACGATGGATGTGAGGCTCACTGGTCTGTAGTTTCCTGGTTCATCCTTGGGGCCACTCTTGTGGAGGGACACCACATGAGCCATCCTCCAGTCCTGAGGTACACACCCCGAATGTAGTGAGGCATCAAATAGGTCTGCCAAAGGTCCTGCAAGGACCTCTGCCAGCTCCTTCCGTACCCTGGGGTGGATGCCATCTGGGCCTGGTGCCTTGTCCACCCTCAGTGCCTTCAAACCCTCTCGAACTCTGCTCTCCATGACTTCCCCATCTGTCACCACTTCCCACCCTGCATCTACCATTTCTCCCACCTTGGGTGTCACCCCCCTCTTCTCTTTAGTAAATACTGAGCAGAAGTACTCATTTAGTGCTTCGCCTCTATCGCACCCCTGCTTCCACCCAACCCCCTCCTTTCTAATCCTTACTATGTGGTCCTTACAGCTCCTTTTCCCTGATGTACTTAAAGAAGTCCTTTCCCCTTCTTAATGCCTTTGCCAGCCTGAGTTCCAGATGCTTTGGCTCCCTTACTGTCTTGTCACCTCCTTCGATTCTGTCAAGTACTCCTCCCTGTCCTCCCCCTCCCTTTTCTTGTACTTCCTAAAGGCAGCTCTTTTCCTCCTTACCTTTTCCATGACCTCCTTGCTCAACCAGAGCAGTTTCTTAGCCCTAGCTTCTTGCTCTGGGCTTTGCAGCAGTTTTGTTGCCTCCACTATCCCCAGCTTTATGAGCTCCCACCCTGGTTAGTGTCCATACTAGATTGAATTCTGGCCAGGTACCCTTTTACCACTTCCCCATCCTCCCAAAGTTGGCCCTCCTGAAGTCCAGCACTATTGTGCCAGATTCCACTCCTTCCTTGCCCATATCCAATGTGAGCCATACTGAGTGGTGGTCACTCCTGACAGTGGTTCCTCCACTGTAAGTTCTCTCACAAAGTCCCCATTTGCCAGCACAAGGTCAAGGGTATTCCCAACCTGGTTGGTTCACTGACCATTTGCAGCAGGAAGCTGTCCTGGAAGGCATCCAGCAGTACCTGCTCCCTCTGTTCCTGGTTGTTGGGGTGCTCCAGTCCACTCCTGGCATGTTGAAGTCCCCCCAATCACCACACATTCTTCTCACAGATCCTCCTGATCTGTCCTGCTAGTTCCCTGTCTAACTCCTCCATCTGAGATGGTGGCCTGTACACCACTCCCGTTCTAAGAATCCTATTCTTGGAATCCTGGATTTGCATCCAAAGTGACTCCGTACTACCCTCCTCCCCTTCCTCCCTTACACACGTCAGTCCTTCCTTCACATATAGTGCCATTTCTCCTCCTTTCCCAATCACCCTGTCCCTACGAAATAACCTGTACCCTGGTACAGACAGGTCCCAGTCATTGCATTGGGTGGCCCATGTTTCCGTGATGGCTGCAATGTCTACCTCTCCCTCTGCCATGAGAACCTGTAACTCTGCAGTTTTCCTCCCAAGGCTCCTAGCATTAAGGGTAACCACCTTCCACCCTTCTCCCCCGCTCCCATCCTGCCATCCTTTCCTAGCATCACCAACAGTACTTGCCATTTGTCCTTTGTCACTGTTATGGCGGCTAAGCTCACATGGTTTCCCAACCTGTGGTCTCTGCATATCTCTTCCCCAACTACCACCCCCCACTCCTAGTTTAAATTCCCAACTTCCTCTATGTACTCCTCCATCCTCTTTTTCAACACTTTCTTTCCCTCCTCACTCAAGTGTAGTCTGTCCTTGGCATAGAGACTACTGTCCTCCCAGGTCCTTCCCCACCCCCAACAGCCCATACCCTTTAGCACAACACCAGGTTCTTAGCCATCCGTTAAATTCCTCTATTCTCAGCTTTCTTGTTGTGCTTGCCTTTATATGCAATAAAGCAAATAAGGACATTGAATGATGAAATATACCAGACCCACAACTGCCTGACCCCCTCAGAGACCACAGGCAGCGAGCTGGGGCTGTGGCAGCCATCCATCCCTACCTTGCCCTGCCACAGACAACCTTTTGAATCAAGAGGCCTCAGCAATAGTCAAAAACATGGACATTTGAAAATGTCTATGGCTACTATCAAGGACCAGTTATAGCACTCTGTTCATAGAGCAAGATGGCTCAGTCAGTCTGAAGTTGTGGATGAGTATTAACTGGTGAATTTCACATACATTCGAATTCCCTAGACTGCACCATACAGCCAGTACCCACCACCCCACCAACACAGTCAGTCCCCAGCACCTATATGGCCAGTGAGCTCTACCGTTTCAAGCATTCAGCTCTCAAGTAAAACACCACCAGCTCCTCACCCCTGCAGCAACACAAACAGCTCTTGCACCAGTGTAGCCAGCATCGACCACCACACTAACACAGCCATTCCCCTGCACCAATGGCCAGTGAGCCCTCCCCCATCCAAGCGACCAGCTCCCGCGCCACATGGCCAGCTTCCTAAAATGAACATGGCCAGCTACCAACTCCTGCTACACTCACTCTGTCATGCCAGCAGCCACTTTAAATGGAAACTCTCTCCACTTCCAACTCTCGTATCCTATCATTGCTCAAAATAAACTAAAAAAAATCTCAAACCTATTGCCCTGCTTGCAGTGATGCTGCACATATTTCCCTCTTCACTCAAACTCGGCAATCGCTAACACACTCTGTTCAGCAAGAAGGCATTACTTGATATAGGATATAATGATATTCCTATTAAAAAAAAAATGCAGCATATATTTAAAACAAATCTTTATTTATGTTCTCCACTGCATGACTGCAATAACTCTGTGGGGCTGGAGTATAGCCCAGAGGTTAGAAAATGAGCTGTGAATGAGTTTGGTACATCCAGCAGACAGACCTGGGTTTGATTCCCGCAGCCTCCACCTGCATATACTGTGGGACTCTCAGTAAGTCACTTAACCTCCCCAGTGATCCTGGGTCACTCCTGAAAACAGGTACCTGTACCTAGTGGGCGTTACCTGGATACTAAAGAACAAAATAAAATAATCCACACCAGGATGCGAGGTGTTGTGGTATTTACCCATTTCTGGTGTAATTTTCATCACTTGGCCTGTGGACTTGGGACACACCACACAGCAAGCTTGAGTAAATCCCGCAATAACCCACACACTGTCATGGATTGTTGCTTAATTTCACACCACAGGTTAGTGTGTATAGCAAGAATTTCAGACATACGCATACACGGTATTGGATGGTTGTATAAAGCCTGAGAGTGAAGCTCAAGGGGTTTAAACAAGTATGCAACACTGAAGGTGTGTTAAATTTTAGTTTTACACACTGCTCCATGTCTTGTTTCACAGAATTGCTGTGGAGCATTTTCTTTCACCACAGGAATTATATCAATATAAATCAAATGATCTCTATGCTGTGAAAGTGCAAGGATAGCTATGTGCACGTGGGTACCATTAGGAAGGCAGTGTATGCATGCATGCATGCATGGAGTGAGGGAACCCTGGGGTGTGTTCGCTGTCATAATGCTGAATTATAACCGGGTTTACCTACAGGAGAAAACACTCCCCAGTTATTATATATAGAATAAACTGCTGGAGACTAACATAGTTCAGAGTCAATACAGAGTTCAAGGTGGGAGCAAAAGTTGTTGATTGGGAAGGATGGTGAAAGAAGGAAGTGCACTAGTGAATGCGTAGGGTGGAAAAGGGAACCACACTAGCGAATGTGCAGGATGACAGGGGTGGAGAGGTAGGAGGGGGGTGGGCAGCAGCACAGGAACCAGAATCGAGCAACTTCAAGAGTAGTGAAGACACACAAGAGAGAGAAGAACAAGTAGTGGGAGGAGGCAGAGCTGATGGGAAGAGTGAAGAGAACCTCATAGTTGGGGAGCTCAGAAGAAGACAGCTTACACGCATGATGCCGCAGTACAGTTTCTGGCTAGGGGGACCGAAATGGATTAGGAACAAAGTCAACTGTTGGGAAATCCAGCCTGATAAAACAGTCTGTGTCCAATTATGAGCTGTCCTCAGTCCTCACTGTATGCAAGTTACTTAGTACACATGCACAAGAAGCAGAACCTAAGTCATACTTTTCAACCCCCTGCCATGAAACTCAAAGACAATGGACCAAAGTCAGGATCTAATTAAAAAGAAAAAAATTGAGTATATCTACTAAGAAACCTGATAGAATAAGGGTCTTAGTGTAAAAAGCATTTCCTTAAGAAAAACAAGTCTGTAGTTCTAATGTTTAGCATTACCTTGTGCTTACAATCCTATTCAATCACAAAAATGCCGATTTTAAGAGGGAAAGAGGAAAATTTTGAGGCACAAATCAGGGGCAGTTGACAGTTATGCACTAAATCAGTGGCCCTAAATAAATATACTGACAAATTCCTTCCAAGAAGATACTATTTTACTTTACCTTATGCTCCCTCCAGGCTGTCAGTCAGAACGGAATTGCACTCTTGCTTGAAGATATCTCAAACAAAGGTAAATTGTTTGGAAACAAGAAATGGTTTTTAAGCCAAATGTGTTAGTTAACGTGTTTATTTCTATAGTTGTTGTCTATGTGGAGAACGTTCAAAAACAAGACACGCTGGCCTGGCACAGAGCTGCAGTGCACTGTTCCACACACTACTTCAAGTTAGCGCAGTAATCCATGTTTGCGGAAACACATGCATGCTCACAGGCAAGTATGACTACGCATAGGCACATACATACATGCTAGACACACAGTAACAGACTCATGTTTCCCTGCAGATAAGTGCTTGCACCTACATAGGAAGACTGCCAATGTGGGCGCTCTGTATGATGATGTGCCATCTTTCTAGCTGGGTCAATTGCACACTGTGTTGGCTGCGGCTAGCTGCAGCCACTAGGGACACTGGAAGTTTGAGTTTAGTCTGCTCCGGCACTGAGCAGACACAGTAGAAATTATTGGGGAAAAATTAAAGCAGAACAGAAACAGGCAAAAATTTGGTACATGGTACAAACTAGGCAGAAACTGGTATGTTAGGTCGTGATTTTTTATGGATTGTACCACAATATTGGGAGGGCACATGCCCCCTTGGGCCCTATGGGCATGACGCCACTGTCTGTAACCCATCTGGCAGTTTAATCACCTCCCCTTGCGATATAGTTTTATGTTTCCAAGAATACTACCAATCATTATACTCTCGACCCTCTTTAATATTCAATAACAATGCCCTTGATCTCTTTTTACAAGAGGTAAATCTCCTGCATCTGGAACAACACCAGATAGCTTTTCTCCAAACTGCCTTGGCAGTAAAAGAAGTTATAGCAGCCATTGACGCATTGCCACCAGGCAAGGCACCAGGCCCAGATGGCTACACTTCCAGTTTCTACATAGCCTTTAAATCTCAGATGGGACAGACTCTTCTGGATACTTATAACTACATATGTAGCCAAGGTCTTTCAGATTTTACTCTGACAGAAGCCACTATAGTAGTAGTACTTCCCAAGCCCAGCAGAGACCCATTAATGGTGTTGAGTTACCAACCTATTTCTCTCATCAATGTTGATCTTAAAATACCTGCAAAGGTTCTAGTTAATGGGCTGGCTCAGGTCTGGCATACTCCCCTAAGTCCAGAACAGGTTGGTTTCATAGCTGGACGGCTCTCAGCAGATCACCTGCGGAAGCTTTTCCATCTTAGTTCTGCATCTAGGGACCCCATATTCCTTCAGTGTTGGTGTCACTAGAAGCAGAAAAAGCATTTGATAGAGTATCATAGGATTACTTTTTTAGCTTACTTCCCAAATATCATATCCCTGCCCAGTTTATTCATTGGATTAAAGTACTCTATACTCATCCCACAGCCTGTATACTGTGTAATGGGGTCCTATCCCCAGCATTCACTCTGCAGCAGGGTACTAAACAGGGCTGCCCTTTTTCCCCTTTTCTGTTTAATCTATTCCTGGAACCTCTTATAAGGAAAATTAATAACTCTCCCTTAGTCTCTGGCATTTCTATCGGACCACACCAGTACAAGCTCTCGGTCTATGCTGACGATATTCTACTGCATATCACCCATCCATCTACTTTTCTACCTGCTACCCTGGATATTATCAAAGATTTCGGGCATTTGTTGAATTTGCCTGAAGCAGAAGTGATGCCCCGTAATGCCCAGGTGTTAAAAGTCAGACATCCAACACTTGGGATTTACTTGGACTAGAGATAAAATGAAATACTTAGGTATTTATTTATCCCAATTGGCGTCTAAAATGAAAAAATATAATTGAGACCAGACTTTAACACAAATTAAAATTGATCTAAATTGTTGGGCTTTACTTCCTGTTTCTCTCTGGGGCCAGATAAATGTTGTAAAAATGAATGTGTTACCCCGTCTTTTATACCCATTACAGATGTACAATTATCCTGTACCGAAATCTTGGTTTAATCAAGTTCACAGTATCATCTCTAAATTTATATGGCAGGGGAAGTCTCCTCACAGGGCCCTTTTTATATTACAATGAACCAAAGAAAGGGGGGGACTTCAGGTTCCTAATATATGCCAATATTATCTCTTGATTAACTGTTCCATCCTCTCACATTGGTTAAGGTTCGCAAATGTCTCCCACACAGACTCATACTCCCCATTATGGCTACAAATTGAACAAACTCTTTGTGTCTAATGTGGGGAGGACATCCTTGCCCTACCTAATCGGATCCATGACAGGTGCACGACAAAATATTTGTCAAACACCCCATCAGCGAAACCAGCAGGTCGACCGCATTCTGCAGTTGGCTGCCAGTTCCCACTGGCTGGCTGTGTTTTCTACGGGGGGCTTTGCCCCCTAACCCCCCACACGAGGGGCTGCGCCCCATGCACCCACCTCACTTTAGGATTATCAACTCCGAGTCAGAGCTGATTGGGGGGGTGCAGGACCCCTAACAGACAGCGCCAGGTTTCAGCGGGTTCCCCACAGCAGCATGGTGCTGTAGTCGCTGTGGGGGACATCGCTGGTGAAATGTTGCTGTTGGGTGAGTAACCGTACCTTATCTTCCCCTTAGTCAGGTCACCCGGCAGCTAAGAAACAGACCACTTATGGCAGCCCTCTGTACGCATTTACAGCTATGTGCATTCACCCATTCTTCCCTGGTTAAGGATGTCTCACAGCCCATTTTGGGAAATCCAAATTTCAGGACTGGAGGTCAAATACTTACCTCAACTTTTTGGTCATATGGTGTGGGTAAAACAGTAGCTGACCTGATTAAGGATTACAAATAACTGACCTTTCAAGAAATGAGACTCAAATTTGGTATACCTCTGTCTTTCACTGCTTTAAATATATCCAACTTTCACACATGCTTCTTCAGCACTTTGGCATGGGCCCCTGGGATCAATATATGGTTGGCCTTATTCTTGCTACAGTCTTGACCGTCCCTTCCTCTCACTTCATCTCTTTTTTCTACCATGAGTTATGTACTCAGGTTGGGGAATTAGAGAGCCAACCACATTATATCTGGGATAGGGTCCTGCCCCCCACTTCATCTCCTGTCGCCTGCCAGTGGTTGCAGATTTGGGCTCGGCTGTATAAAAATGTTAAATGGGAACGTTACCGCTTACTCCAATTTCAAGTGTTAACATGATCTTTATTATACTCCTGTGAAACACCATAAAATGTGAAGGCTTCCGTCTAATCTGTGTATCAGATGTGAGAAACAGCCTGGCACATTATTCCATATTTTGTTGGAATGTGAAAAAGTTTCTCCATTTTGGGCTGCCATCCAATGAGAAATAGATTCCATCATTGGTTTAACTGAAGCTTTCCAGCTGGAGATATGTCTCCTGGGAGAGTCTGGTGACAGTTTAATAGGCAATCAACATAAACATATGACTCTGATCTCACTCTGTGCCAAGAAGGTGATACTGCTTCATTGGCTGGACCCACATATTCCAACTTATACTGAATGGCTCCATGAAATTCTCTTCACCTTGCAAGCCGAACACCTCTTAGCTAACATTTCAAACCGTAACAAGGTATACCCAAAAATATGGGCACCCTTATATACTTTGTCCTGGATTCTCCCCTTTCCCCCAAAAAAGGACAGATCACTTGTGGGTTGTGCTCAGATTGGCAATCAATTTATTATATTTCATATTTATATTTACAAATACCATCACCGTTTATGATTACTGTCTTTCACATATCTTTGTTTATATTGCTTTACATATCAATATCAGTTTAACCCCTCCTCTTTCTTCCTCTTCTTCTCACCTCCCCAGGTAAAAACCTGGGTGACTTCTTCTTCTTCTCTTTTACTTGTAGGCAACGGTGAAAACTGAGACCGCTTTTTTCCCCTTCTGTTGCTTCTTCTTCTGCTCATATTCCTTTATCATCCCCTCTCCCCTCCTTCTCCCCCTTTTCCCCTTTTTTACCCCCTGCCACCCATCTTTGGCAGGCCACCAACGTCTGACTGGACACCTTTTGCCAGCCACCTGTGGCAGACCTTCCCGGACCCCCAAAGTCCCCTCTCCCCATCCTCCTTTCGACAGGTGGGTGGGAGGCTACAAACATTTCAGCAAAAGAGGCTGTATACCTCTGTGCTGTCCCTTATGAACAATGTATTTCTCCCTCCTACTTCCCTTTCTGCCTATCCTTTCTTGTTCTTTTCTTTGGCCCCTCCCTTTCCTGTATGCCTGCCCTTTGTCCTGTGGTTCCCACTCCCTTCCCCATACACCCACCCCGAGCGAACTAACTCTTTCACCAGGGAAGGGGTCCACAGGACAACCTGGTCTGCCCCTTAAAGGGAAAACTTCATTATTGACTATTTAAAGTCATATATTAATAGTGCTTAGTAATCCTATAGTAGATATGTCCTAGCCTTGGTAACAAAAAACAGTAAAGTCTATGCTGTTTAGACCTCCTATACTTAACCTCAATTTTACAATGTATGGTGAATTTTTCTCCTCTGGTGGTGTGGGGTGGGAAGGGGATTTTCATAGGTGGGTGGGGGGTTATTTGTTTGTTATTAGTTGTTCCTTGGTGCTTTTAAAAGACATCTTTGATATTCTGTCCAGTATAGCACCAACAATTTTTTCCCAGCGACATTAACTTTGTATATGTTCTTTTCTATTATTAACATAGCTCCTGCTTTGTACACTGTCTGGATGTATAATCAGTTTAAAATTTCAATAACGTATATTAAATTTGAAAAAAAAAAGAAATTAGATGAGTAACAGAAGGCAGAGAGTAGTCATTGGGTGACAAATGCCTGTTTTCATAAATGTTGCTTGTTTTGTTTAACATGTTTGTACTCTCCTGATGTGTAACCTTTGTAAAAGAGCCTTGGCTCAAAGGTATTGTAATTCCTAGATTTTAATAAGCAATAAATAAATAAACAAAAAATAAATAAATGTCTGAATGGGCGGCAGAGACAGGTGGAGGTCCACCGGAGTCATTTTTGGGACCCTTGCTGTTCAACTTGTTCATTATCAATTTTGGATTGAGGACTAGAACCTAGCAAGAGTGGTTAATAGTGGAGAGGAATGTCAGAAATTACAGCAGGGCCTACTGTTGTTAAACTGTCCTGTTGGTCACACAGACAGCAGATGCAGCTTAGTGTGGTGTAATGCAAAGTAATGGAACTATGGAACAGAAACAGAAAATGAGTTTTCAAATTAAATGGTACACTATGGTACACTATGGAAGCATGAAAGAAGATGATTTGTTTTAATAAACTCAACCTTAAAATTATCCAGATAGTACTCAGTGGCAGTCAACAAGGCCAATAGCATACTAGTAAAGCAACCGGTTGTTCAAGCTGGCTGCCTAGTTATCCACTGCTGCTGGAGCTCCGACCGTGTGATGCAAATCCAACTCATATCCACTGTGTTGATGCTGGTATAAACAATCTTAAATGCTGATTAAGAGTTACTCAAGAGAAGGATAATTTTGAAAGTATGGTATAGTGTTTTCCAATTCTCAGAATAATTTGCCTTTTACCTGAATTTGACTTTTCAAGGGAAAACTGGGATGGAGGATTGGAGAAGTGCAGGAGTAGATACACAATGGCTCCCTCAACAAGTTATCGCTTCAGCTGAACATGCTGTCATTAATGCTGAAGCCAGTCTTACAGGAACTATATCCAGACCCTCAATTGTGGTGCCTGCTAAAGCTATTAAAACTGTGAGTCATTTCTGAGCAATCTTTCCAGCTCACAAACCATATCAGAATGCAATAATCTTTACATAAGTATTGCCACACAGCCACCAGACTAACTGCCTAGTTGCCTTAACAACTGTTACAGCAAGATACATTTTCTGTTTCCTTGACACAGTATATATTCAAGTCCATCGAGAGGGTTAGAGAAACCAATGACTATGTCTTTTCAGAACACAGAACAAGACATGAATTGCATTCTCCAAGCTTTCCTAATCTCACATTATCAACACTGCTACCACCAACACCTCTCCCACTTACGCAATGCTCCACTCCACTCAGTCAGCAGGGGATATCCCTTCTGACTTTACAGTTGCTGCAGGCATGACACCTAAAATCAGCAGTAGCAAGAAATCTCCAACTGATGCAGGCATGCCACCTACAATCAACAGTATCAGGGCAAAAGTAATCCAGGGGCACTTTGTACAGAGAAAATAACCCTCCTCATAATTCTACATAGTATAGCAGTAAATCAAATAAAAGTAATTATCACCCACTTATCCTTTAAATTCAGCTTTTAAGGAATTGGCAAACAATGAGGCATCTCCCAATTTCTTGGAAAAAATTACTTCAGAATAGATGGATACAGTATACATTTAAAGGGGAAGATTACAATGGACCAGCAAGGTAGTAATGAAGTACCCACAGGGGAAGGCAATTTGAACTCAGGGAAAGCATAAGAAGCCTAAGGCAGATGAGAAAAAAATTAGAATTTCCTAAAAGAATGAACAGAATAGTTATCACAGACTTCTACAGATAGTAAAGGGAAGGGGAGGCAGAGGGAAAGAATTATTTGGAGGTGGAGTCTGCCCCACAACTACACTAGATTTCATTAAATGCCAACATTAGAAAACGTGATATTGTAAATGAAATACTGTTTGTGTACCAGTCTTATGATGAACCCAAACCCTGAATCAGACTCAGGAGTGTTATACTGGAGTATACATGCAGGGACAATATCTCCTGAAAGTCAGTAGCTGTCTGATATGCTTAACATACTGAAACATGTGTAATGTTTAATAAGCACCTACAAGGAGGATCACTTACAACTCAGCTTTGTTAATGCCATGCCTCAGTGCCATACATTTTTTCCTTCCCTCTATTAACTCATAGCATCCACAGGCTCACTCTGAGATTACACCACTTGCCTCCTGGAACTCCTGTATACTTTTAACAGTGAATCCTGGGCCTTTTTAAGCAAAATCAAGCCATAGTCAGCATGTCGCAAACAAATGCTAATAGCTCAATAACTGTACATGCTAGACACAAAGTATGAGCAGCAGAGTTATTCAGCACAAAATTGCCTTTCCAATGGTGGCATGCATGTAATAATAAGTAATTTTGTTTTTTTTTTCTATGGTGGGCAAAAGGGCAAACTAAATATTTTTTTCACTAAAAAAGGGCAACATAAGCCATTTTTTGTTGGAAAATATGTGAAATATCAACACCAAATTAAGCATACAGACATTAGATGGTGTTTTAATATTATGTTTGTTAAAAAAATATATCTTTTTTCTATAAAACATAATTTTTCCCCATTTTAGTCAAGGTGCTTTGGTGAGATTTGAGGGATTAATCGCAACCACACACACCATATCATAAACAATTGCATATAACTCCAAAAGTATACATGATACACACAAAGTATCAGCATGAAAGATGATGAGCACAAAAATGCCTTTCCAATGGTGCTATGCAACCAGTTGTAATCAATACGGTTTTTATTTTATACCTGCTGACGTGCCAAAAAAGTGAATTTTATTCAAGCTGCTTAGGTGAATCTTGATGGAAAACATGTCAGCCATACACACCATACCATAAACAAATGTGAATAAATCCTAAAGTATATATGATATGCACAAAATATCAGTGACAAAGTTGTTCAGTATAAAATTACCTTCCCAACGGTGCTATGCAGTCAAATATATATTATATTCTGTTACACTATATATTAAAATATATAAGTGACTTCTCCAGATGTTGCAAAGGCACACTGAGAGTCAGTAGCTGACTTTTGCAGATGTCCTCAGGACACACCAGTGTATTTTACTGACGACTACAGGTGTCTGCTAGGAGACAATGAGTTTTTAAGGGTCACTAAAAAGCAAGGGTAACCTAACATGATGACAAACAAGATCATATATTCCATGGCAATAAAGCACACTAAAGGTATCATGAGGTATATAGCATGCAACCACATGTAGCATCATGTGTTCTATGCTAAAGTTATATTAATGGAGTAAATTACAGAGCAATACAGTGCAACTTCTTAAAATGGACTACAAGTTTTTCAGCATAATCATTGGGGCTTAGGGTGTAATGTCCCACCTCCAACTCCAGTACTTCATGGCAAATTGCATTCTCAGTACTGTATACTGTATTCACATTTTACTGAATATATTGAAAATAATCTGGTGGAAATTTAACTAAAGGGGAAATGTAAATGATTAGTGTATATAGCAGTAAACAGAACAATACATGACATTCTAAGTACAATCTATGCTATAATGAGTATATTATGAGAATGTTTTGGCTCCAATTTTAAGACATTATTCAGTTTTCTTTTGTATCCCACAGGAAAGATGAGCACACTAATACTGGCCTCCAACAACAAATGGTTATGTTTTTAGGCAGCTTTCTCTTTGTAAATCCATCTGCCCCTCCTTCCCAGCACTAGGCTAATATTACATTCACAAAACAGTATTACACTTAGAATTTCCTACTGAGGTAGTACATATAATCAAAGGTATGCTTTCTCTGCATTTTTGAGCACTTTGAAGCAATGTATTACATGTATTCTAATTCTATAAAATGTTGTATCATGGAGTTGGAGACTCTGGCTGCAGATCAAATGTAACATTCTAGCTATCTTCATTTACATTATGGGAAGGGGCGACCATGGAACATAGCCTGTTTCCAGCAAGGGTTCAAGAGGGTTGGTGCCTGGTCTGCGTGTAAGCCACCCTCCTCCCTGAAAGTTCACCTCCTGTGCCCTACAGAGCTTCCAGCCAAGTGCTTGTGGAAGCCTCTAAGCCAGCCAATTGGGAACTGGATAGCATGAGTGGGTGGAGCCATCAGGAAACCTGCCCTTTTTTAAAGTTAAAAGCAAACTCCTGCTGAACCTTTTCAAATGAAACACCATCTGTTTCCAGCAGGGGAACAAGAGGATGAGTGTTTGGTCTGTTCATGAGTCACCCACTGCCCCAATGATCACCTCCTGTGCTCTACAGAGCTTCCATACCAGAGCTTACTGAAGCCTTTAATCCAGCCAGTTGGGAGTCAGGTAGCATGAATGGGTAAAATCATTAGTTCCTATTTTTGTGTTGCCTATTAGCAGTCCTCCCTGCTGTGGACTGGAGTGCTAACAATCACAGTGCAAAGGACATTGTGAGAGTCTACAATGGAAAGTCAACTAGAAGAGGCATTCAGGAATTCTGCACATTTCAATGATGGTAAAACTGTATATAAAAAGATACCTGCCTTGTCTTTTTGAATCTATTTATGCTAGGTCTTAGGAACAACCCTTATGGGTGAGGACTACTAGTTAACTTCGTAGTCTGTTTGTACTGAAGTTAATCCTTATGGCAACTACCAGTTAATTTAGTAGTCTGTGCTAAAGTTGGTGCTTACTGTTTCAGCCTATCTGGGTGACTAGTGCTAGTTCAGTTAGGTTTCTGCTTCTGTGCAAAAGTTGTTGCTTACATTATAGGGATGGGTACGGAGGGGAGACAGTCAGCTATGGAGTCTATGGGGTGCGCTTCTCTAGGGATATGCTCTGGGGGAGGGGCCATTTGCAGGACCTAGACAGAGCACCAGGCTCAGCTGGTGGCAGCAAGTGTAGAATGATCTCAGCTGTGTCATCAGCTCAACTGGACCCTATGCCCCCACTTCCCAGAGGTCTAGAGGGGTGGAGAGTGGTGGGGAGGGAGGAGCAGAGGCAGGGTTAGCCACAAGAAGGTTGCCCAGCCCAACAGCATCCAGCTGGCAAACCACCTTTCACCCTTATAGGAGGCTCAGATACCCAATTCCATGGGGGGTTCTCTGAGTCAGTCAGAGGAAAAGGGCAGGACAATGTGGTGACACCCAAGGGGAAGTGTCGGAACAAGTTTACCAGGAGAGTCTTAGTGGTCAGGAACTAAATGATCAGGGGTGTAGAGAGGCTGGTGGAAGGTGGGCTTGAAGTGAGGTGGATGCTTAGGTGCCTTTCTGGTGCCTCAGGCATCTGGGATTTAGACAAGATAGAAAGATGGTGGAGTGGGAGTTGGGGGAGCTGGAGTGCTGTTACACATGGGTACCAATCATCTGGTGAACCGGTCAGTGCTGATGAGGAAGCAGAACTTTCTTAGACTGTGGAATAAATTGGCACCACACTTAACCTCCCTGGCCTTTTCAGAGGTCCTCCCTGTGTGAGGCAGGGAGGGAAAAAATGATAGAATAAGGAGGGATGAAATAGAGGAGTCTAATGGGTGGCTTATGGGATATTGTCAGGAGAAGGGCTACAACTTTGTAGAGGATGGGCAACTTCTGAGACATGAGACTTGAAGGGTGATGGACTCCACCTGACAAGAGAAGGGGCCAGGGTGCTAGAGTAGAAGTTTGACATCTATGTTGGATATTTAAACTGACTGTGGGGGAGAATCAGACTAGGGGAACCACTGTGACAGGTGAGCTGAAGGGGAACCTAGCTAGTGCTTTCTAACATCTGTGGGCTTGTAGTAGCACACTGAGTAAAAATGGAGTTGAGATCAAAACTGGGGTAGTTGAGTGACAACAGCAAGGGGGAACAGAAGGTGTACAAACACCACACTAAAACAGGAGCTAAAAGGACCAGGGAAGAACAAGGGAGAAAGTCAGACAAATAGCAAAACAGGATTCATGTATACATAGAAGGTCTGCCTTAAAACCTGAAGCCTAGGTAATAAAATCAGTGAGTTTCAGGCAATGATGGCAGACACTGAGATGGACCTTGTTGCCATCACAGAAAGTGGGCTTCAGAAAATAACAGCTGGGACCTGACAGTCCTACGTACTCATTGTTCAGGAAAGATAGAGGAAAAGGTTGAGGGGTGGATATAGTCCTTTATGTTAGGGACAGCATTAAGGTTGTAGAAGATGAGTGCTTCAGGGGTAGTAATGGGGAGACAGAGTTGCTGTGTGTGCAACTCATGGCAGCATCAAACAAAAAGATACATGTGGGTGCAACTCATGGCAGAATCAGGCAAAAAGCTACAATTGGGGGTGATCTATAGACCACCAGGGCAAGGGGAAGAAAGGGACAGCGAGCTTGGGGAAGAACTAAAAAGGGGGCATAGCAAAGTTGGGAGTAGTAGTGGGTGATCTCATGACGGGCATCGGTTGGGATGTTCCAGTGACCACAAGAATGAGAAGACAGACTTTGCAGGATACATTCCAGGGCTGTCTACTGATACAGCTAGTTCAAGAACCCACCAGGCAGGAGTCCATTCTCAATGCAGTGCTCACCAATACTAAGGTGGTAGGAGCTATGAGATTAGGAGAACCAGTAGGAAATAGTGACTACAACTTCACTGGGTTTTAACTGGTCCTTGGGACTGGAACACCTCAATTGATTGCTGAGGCCCTTGATTTCCAAAGGGAAGACTTCATCAGGTTGAGGGAGTTGGCCAAGGTAACTTAGTCAAGGTAGACAGCATAGGTGGTATGGAACAGAGATGGGGAGGGGTAATAAAGGGGGCCATTCATGAAGCAGCTAAGTTGTGCATGAGAACAATAACCAAATGGAATATGTTCAAGAGACCATTGTGTTTCTTGGTAGGAGTCAGGGAAGTGGTGTGGGCCAAGGAAAATACCTTCTCTGGGTACAAGCAGAAGCAGGGATGAAGAATAGGAAAAATGTCTACTGAGAATGAAGTAAGCAAAGAGGATGGTTAGGGAGGCAAAAGCAGACACAGAGCTGCCTATTGCTGAGCGGGTCAAGGGCAGAGAAACTCATTCCTTCAGGAATGTATTTTTTTGTCAACATAGTTTTTATTAAGACAGAGGAGGAGGAGGGCAGTACAGTATGCATGACTGCACAAAACATCATAACTGTGAGTCTATTACAGAGTAGGCAGGACATACATTAATGCTTCACCAAACCAATAAATTTGACTTGAATTGGAATATCAATGAAAAGATACAGAGTGTGGCAATGGAGAAAGGCATAACACATCACTATAATGAATTATTAAGACTTTTAAAGCCTACAGCAAATGCAAGAACAATAAATATTCTTTCGTCCCCATGATCCTACTGGGCAGGCTGATGCCAACATAGGACAGTATCATCAGGAAGGGAATATATTGGCCTCAATAGCTGTCGCAAGAGGGCCCCACATCTCCAAGAAGACCTCTTGCCATCCCAGAGCAGAATATTGTGCTCTCTCAATAGACATGCAGGCCTTCAGATTATTAGCCCACTGCTGATTGGTAGGATAGAAAGGTGCGATCCAGGTCTGTGCAATCATCTTTCTGGCATTTACTAATGCTAAAGACCAGAGGGCTCCCAAGCCCTTCCCCTTGGGTGATCATGGTCCGCACCCAGAAAAAGTTCTACAGGACTGACCAGAGGAAAAAAAAAACAGCACTTGGGTCATGATTGCATGGACTCCATGCCAAAAGGGTGCAACTTTAGGGCATAATAGGGCAAGATGCATAAAGTCCCCTAGAGCCACATTACATTTAGGATAAATATCTGATTTTGAAGGGTCAATTTGATGTAATTTAACTGGAGTAAGATAGGCCTGATATAGAAAATTAACCTGCACTTGCCATAGCTTATTACTCCTAGAACTGTCTGCTAAATGCTTTCATGCTCAGTTCCACAAATGAACATCGATTATACACCCTAGATCCACCTCCCACTTTGTAGTGATGTTTTGAAGTGCTTCCCATTCCAATCCCTGGAGGGTGCGGTAGAAATTGGACATTTTAATTTGGTACCAGGCTCAGGGTAGAAAAGGCCCTCTTCAAATGGTGTAAGTGGGGCCCAGCCATCCTCCAAGCTCAATGTTGTGCCGAATGTTTCTCAGTCTAAGAAAAATAAAGAAGTCTCCTCTGGGGATTTTCCATTTTACATTTAGGTGATTAAAACTCACTAAGTGATCCACCTCAAACAACTGACCTACCCATCCCATGCTTCTGCGTTCCCAGTCTTTCAACCTCTGCACCATAGCCACAGTAGGGGGGGCCTTAAATTTTATTGCCTCTGATATAAGGGTCTAGCTAGTAGGGGCAGATAGTTACCCATTAAGGTAGTGCGTAGTATGCCATGCCCTAATAGTCGCAGATATAAAAGGATTGAGATGTTCGGGTTCCACTCCTGTCCACAACACCTCAGTGAGCAGCCCCCCCCTTTAATGCTCCAGTCACAGCTCACTTCCCCCATCTCTAACCACCCCAGAATCCTCCAATCCGGGGGGGGATAGCCATAATCTGTGCCGCTAAGTAATATGATTGAAAGTTTGGAAGACCCAAACCTCCCCACTTCTGAGGCAGCTGAAGGATTGCTCTTTGGACCCTAGCTGAGTTGCCCCACCAGATAAATCTATGCATGATGGCATCAATCTTTTTAAAGTGACTCCTTGGGACTCTGATCATGAGGGACTGATACAGATATAAAGGTTTAGGTAAAACTGTCACGTGTATTGCTCCCACTCTCCCCATTAGTGACAATGGCAGAGCTGTCCACCTTTCACAGTCATCTGACACCTTCCTGAGTACAGTAAGGGTCTGAAATTCAGACAGTAAAGGGCATGAGTTTTACTGGAAATATATATGCCACGCTACTTAATCTTGGGAACCAGCTGTGGCCCATTCAAGTGATGTATTAAAAGCTGCCTATTCAAGGCACCAACTGGGAGGATCTCACTTTTAAACCAATTAACCTTGTGGCCTGACAAGGATCCATAGTCCTGTAAGACATCATGTACCCTAGGTGGTTCTGAAAACAAGATGTATAACAAGGGGGAGAGGGGGCATCCCTGCCTCATGCCCCGACCTAAAGCAAACCTTGGGAATAAGTGACCGTTCACTATTATCTGAGCTGAGGGATCCGTGTAAAGAGTTTTCATCCAAGAGATAAACTAAGGACTGAATCCCAGTCTCTCCAAGTTAATAAAAAGGTACCCCCCACTCCACCCGATCAAAGGTCTTCTGTGCAACCAGTGCCAGAATAGCCGCCCCATGTTTATTACTGGATTTACCCCAACGATGAATAATATTCAGGGTTCCCCTGATATTATATTTCCCTTGTCGGCCTTTCACAAAGCCAGTCTGGTCTTGGTGGACTATATCGGGGAGCAAAAGGTCCAGCCTGGAAACCAAAGCCTTAGCCAACGCTTTATAGTCTGCTGTTAGGAGTGATATAGGCCTATATGAGACACACCAGGCTGGATCCCTGCCAGGCTTTGGGAGGATTGTTATGACAGCAGACCGGGTGGAGGGGGGCAATCTACCAGAGACCAAGCTCTCAAGCAACATATCTCTGAGAGGTTCAAGCAACAGATCTTGAAAACATTTAAGAAAATCTGCAGGGATACCTTTAGGTCTAGAGGCCCTTCCACCCTTCAGAGCTTTAATAGCCCTACAAATTTCCTCCCCAGTTAGTGGTGATTTGAGAGTACCCACTTGCTGCTCACTAAGTGGATGCATGATGGCCCTGTCCAGAAATGCATGTATTTTTTCCAGCAAAAGGGAAACCTCAGAGGCATTTAGTCCCTTATAGTAATCCCTAAATGCCTGCCCCACTTTCTCCTGATCATCCACCAACACTCCAGCTGAGTCATGGATCTGTTGCACCACCCTTTCCCCATCTTTCCTGCACAGTTGCCAAGTCATCAACTTCCCGGCCTGATCACCATCAAAGTATTGACCTGTTTGGGATAGTAAAACAGCTCTTTCTAATCAAGCTCCACATACAGCATTATATTGCCATTTTAACTTCTGTATGGTGTGGTACAGGGCTTGAGCAGGTGTTATCTTATGTGCCTGCTCACATGCCTCAATCCAGGAACTCAAAACCTCAATATCCTTGGCAGAGATCAGAACCTTGTGTGCAGCAAACGAGATGGTTTGGCCATGGATATAGGCCTTCAGTGCCTCCCATCTGGTTGTATGGGAGGTGTCCCATTTTCTATTAAAAGTCAAAAACTCACGGATACAGTTCTTCATATGATCCTCATATGTCTGATCATTCAATAACAGTGGATCCAACCTCCATGGTCTATTCCCAGGTGTCACCCCGGATAAATCCACAGTTAGAGAAGCATGGTCCAATAAAAGGATAGGAGAGTAGTTCGCTTCCCCAGAGGGCTGGCAAAAGAGCTGGTCTATTCTGGCATAAGGTCTGTGGGCATGAGAAGAGAAGCTATTATCTCTGCCAGAAGGAAACAAGTGCCGCCAAGCATCCACAAGACCCACCTCCTCCTCCTCCTGTACTCCCAAGGCCCTTACATTTTTATGTTGATTGCACGCATGCCCAAGAAACATGTTGCGGCAGGTTTCTCCAGATGCAGGTTGTGGAGGCGTGGCACTGTTGTGCCCAATGCCTCCACAGCCTGCAAATGCTTGTTCCCTGTCCCCCAATGCTGTGGCACACTGCTGCTGACACTAGTTCAGCCAGCATGCCACAACTTTCTCAAAAATCAGCCGCTGCAATCAGGGGCCGCCTTGTCATTGCAGCGTCAGCTATCCGCTGCAATGAGGGAGCAACCCGTCATTGCAGGGCGGGATGTAGGATCTCTGATATTGTTTGTGAACATGGCGGCGGCTTGCCGCCGTAGTCACAAACAATATCTAACCCCCCATGTTATTTGCTGATGGGGGAGCCCACTCTCCATCGGCATAATGTCACACCCCCCCTTTAATTATGTGCCGACGGGGTGCCCAATCCCCGTCGGCAGAAAGGAACCAACCCTTTTGTTGTTTGCCGACGGGGATGCCCAATCCCCCGTCAGCTACAGCTGTCCCCCCAGACTCCTGTGGCACGCTGGGAGCCCACCCCAGTGTGCCACATGCCCCTGTGATGTTGGCAGCGGTCCCGCAACGTTTTCTTGTTTCCTGTACCTGAAAGAAAGGAAACGGTCCCTCGTAGTCTCCCGCACCCCCCCACAACCCGCACCCACCCACTGTGCACTCAGCCTCCCCACACCCCCCACACCCCATACTTACTTCCGGAGCTTGGTGTGATGATCTTCGCTGGACCGGGAACATGTCTGCACTTTTCAAAGCTGACCGTGAACTGAGGAAATGCTGGTAAGCTGTATAATGTAATGAATAGGGTTTTTTCAACTTTAGTGCATATCTCGGGCATTTTTGGGAATATTTTCACCAAATTTTCAACATGGGATTTTTGGGACCCCTCCTCATGAATTCTTGAACTGTCACGGCATTAATCGGCCCCAAAAGGTGGTTTCACGGTCACTGAGCGGAATCACCCTTCAGGGCCGATTAGTGAAATGACAGTGCCAGTGTTCATGAGGTGGGCTCTCAAAAAGCCTATGTTGCAAATTTGGTGGGAAAAATCCAAAAACCGACTGTTTTATGAGCATGCGTTGTGCAGTTGCTACGCACGCTAGTAACTTAGTGAATTTGCAATATTTTCACACCAGATTTTCAACATTGGCATTTTGTCACACCTCCTTGTGAGCTGTACAGCTGTCATTGTTCACATCCTGGCCGAAATGTGTTTTCTCATTTCCAGCGTAGAATAGCACTGTCTCTGTGGGAAATCAGTGTTTGGGACAGATTAAGAAAATGACAATGATACTGTTCATGATCAGAGGTCCTAAAATGCCTATGTTGAAAATTTGGTACCGACATTCCACAAAGAGACTGTGTTATGAGCTTGCATTGCGCAGTTGGCACGCACTCTTGTAACTCCGTGAATTTATAATATTTTCGCTCCAGATTTTCAACATTGCCATTTTCCCAGACCTACTTATGAACAGTACAATTGTCATTTTTTCCATCCTGGCCGAAATGTGTTTTCACACTTCAGGCGCAGAATAGAGCGGTCGCTGTGGGAAATCACTGTTCGGGAAAGATTAAGAAAATGACAATGATACTGTTCATGAGCAGAGGTCCTAAAATGCCTATCTTTTTTTTTTTTTTTTTTTTTTTATTTTACTCCCCGAGCTACCTGCCACCCAATTATCAGCCCGGTCACGGGCCACCGGCTTCTGCACCCCAAATCAGCCACAGCCCCCGATACACGTGGCTTGCCCCCCACGGTGGGGCCTGTGGCACTCCGGCATATGCCGCAGGCACTGGGATTAGGTCGGGGGCTTGGCCTGGGGAGCACATTGAAGCCGCGGCGAGCTTCATTCGTGGCGGCAGGCAGCTCCTCCATTTTCCGCTTTTCTGGGGAGGCGGGGTCGTGCCATGATGTCACCATCCGCCCCGCCTCCAATGGGTTGTCAAGCGTCGGCTGCGTGGGGACTCCCGGCCTCCGCCAGGGGTCCCTAGCGCACCGAATGCTACCCACACCCTTCCCCGGAGAAGGAGAGCTGCCCAGCGGATGCTTGATCCTACTCCCCCCAGCTGGCCCTCCGACTACCCGGATTCGTTCCCGAACCCGGGTCGCCGGTGTCGAAAGCGGAAATCCCACCGCTGCACCGGCGGGCCGGCTCTAAAATGCCTATCTTGAAAATCTGGTGATGATAGCCCATCAATTGACAGTGTTACAAGTGTGCATTGCGCACTTTCCACACACTCTTGTAACTTCGCAGATCTGTAATATTGTCACACCAGATTTTCAACAGTGGCATTTTTTCACACCTCCTCATAAGCAGTACAGCTGTCATTTTTCACATCCTGACCGAAATGAGTTTCCACAGTTTCGGCGCAGAATAACATGGTCACTGTGGGAAACCAGTGTTAGGGACAGATTAAGAAAATGCCAGTGGCACTGTTCATGAGCAGAGGTCTTAAAATCCCTGTGTTGAAAATTTGGTGACGAAACTCCATAACATGACTGTGTTACGAGCGTGCATTGAACTGTTTCCATGCACCCTTGTAACTTCGCAGATTTGTAATATTGTCACGCCACATTTTCAACAGTGCCATTTTTTCACACCTCCTTATGAACACTACAGCTGTCATTTTTCACATCCTGGCTAAAATATGTTTTTGCACTCTTGCCGGAGAATAGCATGGTCACAATGGGAAATCAGTGTTTGGGATAGATTAAGATCGACGAGTGAGAGGGGCGAGTGACTGAGCTCAACTGAGCTCTGTCGGAACTGCTGCAGATTTGTTTGTGGGCAGACAAAGACCCCAACACAAGAGCCCAGTACAAAAGGCCAGCCTGCAGCACTGGGAGAAACACAATGAGAGAGAGACTGAGGAAAGGGGAGTGAGCGAACTCTCCGAAGTGCTGTCTGGACTGCTGCGGATTTCTTTGTAGGCAGAAAAAGACACCAATGCAGTCAGGGGCCCAGTACAAAAGGCCAGCCTGCAGCGGTGGGAGAAACGGTACAAGCAAGTGAGACAGGGGGACTTAGTGAGCTCAACGGAGCTCTATCAGGATTGCTGTGGATTTCTTTGTGGGCAGAAAAAGGTGCCAATGCAGTCAGGAGCACCGTGTGGAAGGGCAGCTTGCAGCGCCAGGACAAACAAAATGAGTGCATGAGAGAGAGGGAGACAGAGCGACCTCAATGGAGCTCTGTCAGAACAGCTGCGGATTTCTTTGTGGACAGACAAAGGTGCCAATGCAGCCAGGAGCCCCATACAAAAGCGCAGTCTGCAGCGCCAAGAGAAACAGAATGAGCGAGTGACAGAGCAGTAGTGAGCGAGCTCAGTGGAGCTCTAGTGTGACTGCTGCAGATTTCTTTGTGGGCAGAAAATGCGGCAACGCAGGCAGGAGCCCAGTACAAATGGCCAGCTTGCAGCGCCAGCAGAAACAGAATGCATGACTGACAGAGGGGGAGTGAACGATCTCAATGGAGCTGTGTCGGGACTCCTTCAGGTTTCTTTCTGGCCAGAAAAAGCCACCAATGCAGGCAGGAGCCCAGTACAAGAAGAAGAAGAAGAAGAATCAGCATTTATATAGTGCTTTTCACACACAGTATCCCAAAGCACTTTACAAGCAATGCTAGACTGGTAGTGAAGTGACTGAATGTGTGGTGGTGGCCATATTGCACATCATCACCCACACACAGCCTGGATAATTGCATGAACTGGTTTATGGGAAGGGGAATGTTGGCCAGGACACTGGGAATGCTCCCTGCTCTTTGCAAAGAGTGCCCTGGGTTCTTTTACTTCCACCAGGACACCCACTATGACAACACCAGGATGGGCAGAAGGGACCTCAGTTTAACGTCTCATCCAAAGGACGGCACAACCAATCAGTACAGCACCCCCCAATACTGCACTCGGATGCCAGCGATTTTTAGGTGCAAGTCCAATCCCGGTGTGGGACGAGAACCCATGACCTTCTGGTCCAGAGGCAGATGTGCTACCAACTGAGCCACGCTGACAAAAGGGCAGCCTAAACTGCCAGGAGACACAGAACGAGCGAGTGAGGGAGAGAGGGAGTCAGTGAGGTCAACGGAGCTCTGTTGGGACTGCTGCAGATTTGTTTGTGGGCAGAAAAAGGCAGTAATGCATGCAGGGGCACAGTACAAAAGGGCACCCTGCAGTGGCAGGAAAACCAGAATGAGTGAGTAAGTGAGGTCAGCAGAGCTGTATTGTAACTGCTGCAAGTTTCTTTGTGGGCATAAGAAGGCAGCAACACAGGCAGGAGCCCAGTAGAATAGGGCAGCCTACAGCACCGGAAGAACAGAATGAGTGAGTGAGAGAAGGGGAGTGAGCAAACTCAACGGAGCTTTGTCGGGACTGCAATAACATGACTGTGTTACCAGTGTGCATTGAACTGTTTCCACGCACCTTTGTAACTTCGCAAATTTGTAATACTGTCACGCCACATTTTCAATAGTGGCATTTTTCCACAACTCCTTATGAACACTACAGCTGTAATTTTTCACATCCTGGCTACAGTATGTTTTTGCACTCCTGCCAGACAATAGCACGGTCACTCTGGGAAATCAGTGTTTGGGACAGATTAAGATTGACTGAGTGAGAGGGGGGAGTGACCAAGCTCAACTGAGCTCTGTCAGGACTGCTGTGGATTTGTTTGTGGGCAGACAAAGGCCCGAACACAAGAGCCCAGTACAAAAGGGCAGCCTGCAGCACTGGGAGAAGCAGAACGAGAGAGCGAGTGAGGGAGGGAAAGTGAGCGAACTCACCGATGCGCTGTCAGGACTGCTGCGGATTTCTTTGTGGACAGAAAAAGGCGTTAATACAGGCACGGGCCCAGTACAACAGGCCAGCCTGCAGCGGTGGGAGAAACAGTATGAGCAAGTGAGACAAGGGCACTTGGTCAGCTCAACGGAGCTCTACCAGGACTGCTGGGATTTCTTTGTGGGCAGAAAAAGGCGCCAATGCAGGCAGGATCCCCGAACAAAAGGGCAGCTTGCAGCGCCAGGACAAACAGAATGAGCAATGAGAGAGGGAGACTGTGCAACCTCAATGGAGCTCTGTCGGGACAACTGCAGATTTCTTTGTGGACAGACAAAGATGCCAATGCAGCCAGGAGCCCCATACAAAAGCACAGTCTGCAGCGCCAAGAGAAACAGAATGAGCGAGTGACTCTGCTCATGAACAAAGTCACTGTGATTTTCTTAATGTGTCCTGAGCTCTGATTTCCAACAGTGGCCGTGCTATTCTGTGCCAGAAGTGAAAAACAAATTTTGGCCAGGATGTGAAAAATGACAGCTGTACTGTTCATAAGGAGGTGGTTGAAAATCTGGAGTGAAAATATTACAGATTTGCGAAATTACGAGCGTGCATGGAAACTGCAATGCACACTTGTAAAACAGTAATTTTTTGGATTTTTTCACCAAATTTGCAGCATAGGTTTTTTGAGAGCCCACCTCATGAACAGTGGAATTGTCATTTCATTAATCGTTCCCAAAAAGTGATTCCGCACAGTGACCGCAAAATCACCTTTTGAGACCAAATAATGCCATGACAGTGACTGAATTCATGAAGAGGGGTCCCAATAACCTCATGTTGAAAATTTGTTGCCAAAATTCCTCAAAATGCCTGATATATGCACCAAAGCTGAAAAAAGCCTATTTATGCCGTTATACAGCTTACTTGCATTTCTTCAGTTCGCTGTCAGCTTTGAAGAGTGCAGACGTGTTCCCAGTTCATCGAAGATTGTTGCGTGGGGCTCTGGAGGTAAGTATGGGATGGGGGGATATCGGGAGGTCGGGTGTGCAGTGGGCGGGTATGGGTTGCGGGAAGTGACCCGAGTGGTGTAGGACCTTTTTCTTTCTTTCAGGGACAGAAAAAAAAAAAAGACGTTGTGGAAATTTTTTTATTTTTTTTTTGCAGGCTTCTTTTCAGCACACTGTGGTGGGCTCCCAGTGTGCCACCTACCTTTTTGGGGTGGGGGCGACTTAGGCCGATGAGGATTGAGCTCCCCATTGGCAAAGAACAACTATTTGGGGGTGCATGATGCCAAGGAGATTGGGAACCCCCCCTCGGCACACAACAAATGGGGGTGGGCATTATGCCAATTGGGATTGGGCTCTCCTGTTGGCAAATTAACTGGGCCAGGGGCATGCCAATGGGGGCATTGGGCACCCCAGTCAGTCAGCTTTCCCTCAGCTGCCATGTTTAGGGACATGTTACACCAGGCAAGGTACGGTCCTGCAATGATTGATCAGTCTCTCATTGCAGCGAAATGGCTGATGCTGCAATGACAAGGTGGCCCCTCATTGCAGCTGCCAAATTGTTTCAACTTGCTGGCACTTACGCAGAACCAGTGTCATCAGGACATTGGGCCTGCATTGGGTGAACAGTGCCAAGCCCACAAATGCAGTGCCGGCGTTGGTTGCCACTATGCTGCACCTCCACAACCCACTTCTCTCCTAAGCTGTCGCATCATGTTTCTTGCGCATGCACAAGCAAACATAAAAACGGACATGAGATTGCTGGATGGGGTGCAGCATAGGGCAATAAAAATTATCCTAGGTCTAGGGGATAAACTCCATGAGGAAAGATTGAAGGAGCTCAACATGTATTCCCTGGAGGCCAGAAGGGAGAGAAGGGGACATGATAGAGACCTTTAAGTACTTAAAAGGCATAAACAAGGTCAAAGAGGAAGGATTGTTCCTCTTGAGGTGAGGAATGGTCACAAGAAGGCACAGTCTGAATTTGGAAGGTGGAGGATTCAGGATGGAGATGAGGAGGCACTACTTAACAGAGAGGGTGGTGACTGCGTAGAACTCACTGCTGGAGCAGTTGATCGCCCTGAATTCAGCTGACAGTTTTAAAAGGGGATGGGACAGAGTCAAAGGAAGGGTAAGTACAGATAAGAACAAAGGGGGGATAGTCTGGGGGAGGGAATGATGGAAAGGGAATGGGAGGGGGCAGCTGCAGGAGAAGTAAACTGCATGCTGCACACTCGGGCAGACTTGATATGCATATGGGCCTTTTATTTTTGCCAGCACTTTCGTATGCTTCTGTGATAATAATGAACCTACAGACAAAGTTGACAATAAAGTTCTAATATTCACATAAGGCCTAATATTGCTGCACTGGAGCTGTCAAGAAGAGCTACTGCAGAAGTGCAGAGTAGAGGTCAGGGCACTGGTAGGTATATTCAGTTCATGCAAACTATGTTGTTCTTCATGCCAGGGCAGGTTAACTATGTAATGATTCTGGAGGATGGAGTACAGAGGTATGGTATGGCAAAGTCCATTTTGAGATTGATAGCCCCCATGCATTCTGTTTCCCTGGCAGTTGCCAGCAACAAACTGGATCAGTGATGATCCTCCAGCGGGAACAATTCCTGTCCCTGTTCACCCCCCCCGACTTTCAGAGTCCTAATGAGACTGGCTGGCACTCATTGTCCCCAAGTACCTGACTTCTCCCCTCCGTATAAGCTGCAACCATGCAGGTCATCGAATGACCAGGCAGACATTCTTTCTGCAGGCCCCTTTAGCCAGCACAGTAGCCACTAGTTACAACAGCCAGCCATCCTTTCCCCTCCTCCCTATAGCCAGCCTTGTCCCCTCCCTAATGAGCCTGGGAAAATATGGTTGGGTCAGGGTCAAGCAAAATAAAACCCTGGAAAAACAAGGCACTGGCTGCAAGGCATCTTTAGTAGATAGACTACTTGTTCCCAGAGTTTCATGATAATTGACCAGTCCACCTCCCTTTCCCATGTCATGTGCTGTATTCTGCAAGCAGTGTGTGAAAGATGGCCATGGCCAGGCCAGGGCAAATAAATAAATAATATGCTGAAGTTCCTCTTCCTAAGATATTCTCTCCTCACAGTGCTTAAGTAGATAGAAGACTCTGGCAAGGACGATGATCAGTCATTTAGGGGACTGGGTCTATAGGCACTTTTGGGAGCATGACGGAGTAGGGGAATATCAGTTCATTTCAGTCTGGTCATTCCTTTCCTACTACACAGTGCTAGATTAGTTTAGATTTTCCACCGTCACATGATGGACTGAGCATGTGGTGGGAGAGGTCACTCTCAGAGCAAGTGCATGGAGTAGTACACAGGGGCATGGCAGACTGGGCAGCTAATCACTTGTGTATGCTCTACTGCAGGTTCATGTTGGGATAGGTGGGGTCAGTTTAAATGGATGGATATTGGATCAGACAGAGCTTTAGCTTTATTGTATTTTATTTATTAGTTTTTAGAAATACCTTTGAGCCAGAGGCTCGTTAGAAAGGTTCTACGTCATGAAACAAAATATAGAGCATAAGAAATGGTACATTTAACATTTAGTACAGAAAACAATTATTCTACTATACAGTGTAGTTACAGGTCTAGTACAATCAAGAGTCAGGAGTTACATTTTCCTTCCAACAAAAAAGGAGAGAGGTAGAAGAAATTTACAACAGTAAAAAGACACAGAGGCATGGAAGGGTAAAATTTGTTCCCTGTGACCTAGGCAATGGTTAGGAACCAGAAACCTGAAGGAGATACAGTTGCATAAGACCAGAGCAGGACAGAGGGTGCAAAAAATACTAGATAGGAGAACATGGTATGAGGCAGAAAACCATGAAGGGGTGGGGGAGGCGACAGAATAAGGGGAAGAGGGAAGTGGAAAGTGGAGAGGGAGATAAGGCAGTTGGTAGTCAGGGTAGACAGGGCAAGTAAGAAACTGAAAACTAGAGCAGGGGCAGAGGTAGGTAGGGGAGGGGGATTGGGGAGGAAGGGCATAAGAGGGGTGGGTGGGGGGATTGAGGAGGCATACCAGCAGGTGGAGGTGTCATAGGGGAGGATGGGAGGGAGTGAAACTGGTGGAAAGTGAGGGGTTATAGGGAGGCAAGGGGGTGGACAAAAGAATCTGGAGGTGGAGGGGCAGGGGGAAAAATAAGGTACAGGACCTTTGGACTTCCCTTTTCTGATGATAGCCACCAGCCAGGGCATCAGTCACACCAGGTAAGGGTTGAGGGAGAAACTGGAGGTGGGGTTTCTAAGCATTTAATAATGTTGTTTTAGTGCTGTACAGGATGATTCAGAGCAGTCGTTTTCAGATTCTGATGCCCATCTAAAATTGGATGTGTAATCAGAGCTGGAATCAGAATTTTTCATAATCCGATAGACGCAGATGAACGGAATTCTGATGAACCTTATCATCCTACCCCAAATTATGTAGGTCTTTGTAAGAAACAGAGCAGTCTTTTTGTTTTTAGAAAATATTTTATTGAAAGCGTGTTACATACATCAAAGCGTATAATACATTCAATATATCAGAGTTCTACAGTTAGCACAGGTGGGATGATTTCAGACACTCATGCAGTTGTTGAGAATAAAATGTCCAGAAGTTTGTTGAGTGAGCTTGAAAGGGCCAGAAGGAGGAACATCCACCGGGAATGAGAGCCATTGAAATCTTGTGTTGTTATAGGAATTACTAACTACACAATGACCTACTTTTCTATGTAAAATTACAGTTGGTACTGGCTATGCGAACCTGCTTCCATATTGCTGCTAATAACCATTAACTGGGGAAGTCACCCCCTCTCTATGGCCTGTATAAGGGGGGGGGTCCACATCTCCTAGAATTTATGATGTCTACTTAGTGTGCACAGCTGGGCCCTCTCCAGGGTAAGACAGTATTTAAGATTATTTGCCCACTGAGCAATGGCAGGAGGAGCACTGGCCATCCACATTTGTGCCACTGTCTTACGGGCGTTAGTGAGGGCCAGTGACCACAGTGGATTGTTCTGTCTGTGGCCCAGATGGTGAGGGTCAGCACTGAGCAACAGCTCCAATGGAGAACATGAGGGGCTGTAACCTAGCACCCCACCCATGATTTGGTGCACCTCATGCCAAAAGGGGACCACTTTAGGGCAGAGCAAAGCCAAATGAATGAAGTCTCCCTGCTGCCACTTACATTTAGGGCACTCACTGGGTTTTTGAGGGTCCATAGTATGCAGTATGCCCTATATAGAAAGTTTAACTGTACCTGTCACAGCTTATTACTGTGAGAGCATAGAAGAATATGGGAGCAAGCCAACCCTCCAGGTTTCATCATCTATTGGGTGTTGTAGATCTGCACTCCACTTTTCCCTAATGTTCTTGGGGTGAATGGACAGCTGGATTCTAATAACACCATAATAGACAGACAGGGGCTTGGAGCTCGATTGGGGCTTGTATAATTCTTCGAAGGGGGAAGGAGTGCATCCCCCACCACCAGGCCTGGCAGATGAGCACAACTATTTCTAAGTCAAGTAGACAAAAAAATCACCAGCCTGTATTCCCCACTCCTGTCTGAGCATGGAAAAATGTTTAATATTGCCCCCATTACACAATTGGTGCATGTTTGCCAAGCCCCTATGCTTCCATGTCAATAGCCATTCAATCAGTGTGACTGTACATGGGTTCCCCCCCCCCCCATTTAACAGTCTGTATAATACTGGAGTATATGGTGGGATTACTATGGTAGTTGATAAGTTTATGTACTCTCCTCCATATTTTCTCCGAATTGGCGGTGAATGGGCTTGACAGGGCCGGCAACTGTACAGTGGTGAGCGCCAATGGGAGCACATCCTCCCTTTGTTTGCCCTTTAGACTTTCCTCCTCCAGACCCAACCATACATTCCCACCCTCATTGCCCCACGAGTATGAAAGCCAGCTGAGCTGCTCTGTAGTAACCTAGAAAATGTGGCAAACCCAAGCCCCCCTCCTTAAGTGGGAGCTGCAGTATTGCCCTCTTGATTTTAGCTGGTTTACCCCTCCACAGGAACTTATGCAAAATTGCATTTAATCACTTAAAATTTGCAGCTGGAATGCCAATGGAGAGAGAGACTGGTAAAGGTAAAAACAGCGAGGTAGTATGGACATTTTCACCACTCCCACCCGCACAATTAGTGATAGCGGGAGGGATGCCCCACCTGTCACAATCATCTGCTATTTTAGTGAGGATTGTCTTATAATTCAGGGCATATAAGGAGCCCAGATTCACGGATATATTGATACCTAGATATTTAATTGTTCTTACCAATTGTAAGCCTCCCAGATTTGATATTAAAAGGGCTCTGTCCTTTAGGCCAACAGGGAGGTGCTCACTTTTAGACCAGCTGACCTTATGGTCCAAAAGACATCCGTAGTCCCTCATTAGTTGGTGAACCAGAAGAAGATCATGGGTGGAATTTTGTCAGTAAAGCAGCAGGTCATTCACATAGAGTGCTATTTTGTGCTCTGCTCTTCCTCCCTTGAACCCCGTGATATCATCCCTATTTCTTAAAGCAGCAGCCAGAGGTGGCAAGGATAGCACATATAGAAGGGGTGATAAGGGGCAGCCCTGCCAGGTGCCCCACCCTAGGGGGAAAGAAGGTGTGATGGTCCCATTGACTGTGATCTGGACCTTTGGTTTGGTGTAGAGTGCCTTGATCCATGTCCTAAAGTGGGGGCCTAGGCCTAAGCTTTCAAGGGTCTTGAATAGATACTCCCACTCCATGCAGTCAAATACCTTTTGGCATCCAAGGCCATGACTGTGGTACCATGTTGCCATTTATCTCTGCCCCATCTAAAGATTATGTCCAGTGTGCATTGAATATAGTGCTTCCCTTCACGACCTTTAACATAGCCTGCCTGGTCCAACTGCACCAGACTCGGGAGTACAGGGTCCAGCCTGGCTGCCAGCAGCTTAGCGAGGATTTTATAATCCGCTGTTAGTAGTGAAATCGGCTGATATGAGGCACACCAGGCTGGGTCCTTTCTGGGTTTAGGGAGGACAGTGATGGTAGCCGACCTCGTAGAGGGTGGCAGCTCACTCCTACCCAGGGCTTCAGTTAGCATGTCAAATAATGGATCTATCAAGTCCCCAGAGAAGGTCTTACAAAAATCTATGGGCAGACCTTCTGGTCCTGGGGCCTTGCCACCTCTCAGGGATCTGATTGCACCGAGGACCTCAGCCTTAGTAATGGGGTTGTCTAATTCCCTCGCCTTGTCCCCATGTAGCCTAGTGATGGGTGCCTGGGCAAAAAAGCTGTCATAGTCCTTGGCGCTGGAGACACCTCAGATGTGTAAAGATTGATGTAAAATGACTTGAAAGCCTGGCCTATACCAGTCTAGTCCCACACTAAGCTACCCCTGTCGTCATGTATCTGCATGACTGTTTTTTCACCCTCTTTGTGGCACAGTTGCCAGGCAAGTTTTCCCCCTCTGTCCCCATCAAAGTATGATCCTGCCTGTGCCAGTAAGTTTGCCCTCTCTAGACCTGCACTGTGCAAAAGGTTACATCAGCACTTTATTTTTTGAACAATATGGTACAGTGTTGCTGTGGGGTTGCATTTGTGTGCTGCTTCACATGGCTCGATTTTTTGCCTTAAGAAGTTCAGCTCATACTCCCCTTCCCTTTTACTACTAACTGAGAAGGCAATTGACTGGCATCTGATATACACCTTGAGAGCCTCCCATCTGCAGTGGTGTGATGTGTCGTCGCTTATGTTAAAGTGTAGGAACTCAAAACAGAGCAGTCTTGAAGGGGTTGTGCAACCTAATGGGTAGTCAGTGAAAATGCTGAAGCACGGGTGTAATGTGCTCTGAATATGAAGGCTTGTAATCAGTCTGACTTTAGCATTTTATGCCAGCTGCAGGTGACACAGCAGGCTCGATTCTCAAAGGGGGCTGAGATTGGCACAAGCTGTATCAAAGCCCCATGCATCAAAGACCCTGCACCAGATTCTGGTACAGCAGGGGTCCTGGTGCCTAAGTCCCCACACTTGAGGTAACCTCTCCCATACAACAAACACACAGTGCATGGGAAGTGGTTCCTGCATGCTCCTGTGACAAAGGTAAGCAGTCCCCCATCCCTGATCCCCTGATCAAATGAAGAAAACCCTTTCCCTGGTGGTCTAGTGGCCCCCTCCTGATCCTCAATATTGACCTTATTTATAAAGTAAAAACAAAATCTGTCTAGATGATTATTCATGCAAGCATACACTATACTGCAGGCGCTCACTGACAGTTCAGTTTGGTGGCTGGCCACAGAGGGGAAAGGTGGGCTGTGCTAGTCACCGGCTGCGTTTTGGAATGGGGACCAGGGTGGTGGGCACTATCTGCTAGGGTGGGGGGTGGAGGTCCACTAGACCATCAGGAGGAGTTTTAGTTTTTAAACATTGTAATTATGGAAAACAGTGGGGATTGGGGTGGCAGGGCCACTAGACCACCAGTATGGGATCTATATTGTACATTGTAATTATGGGTGACAGCGGGGTCAGGGTCAGGGGTTCACTAGACCACCAGGATGGGTTCTTTATTATACATGATAATTAAGGGCAACAGCGGAGATCAGGGTGGGGGGAGCACGGCACATTGCCCAGAGGTTAAATCTCCCAGAGTAGAAGTTTCAAGTACCCTTAGACTAGCCCTGGCTAGTTTAAGGTTATTTGGAATTTCTCCCTCAAGAAACATTCTAAGAATCCCATTTTTGAGGATGTGGCAGCTTGCGTCTGCCACATGCCCCCTCATGCCATGTCACAGCCCATTTCTGGGGACACAGGTGGTGCAAGCCTTGTTTCGGGCAGGCATCCTGCAGTTGACACAGGCTGCCATTGAGAATCACTACCAGTGCATTGTTTGGTGCAAGGGGCACATTGCACCATTCTTTGTGGTGCAAGCCCTTTGCACTGCACTGGGAGGCTTTGAGAATCAAGCAAACTATCTCCCCAATTAGTCCTACTTAGAGAACATTACAGAAGTTGAGTCTTGAGGTTAGGAAGGAATGTTCCTGTGTAGTCACATCTTTTTGCACCAGATAGGCTTTACTCCAAAAGATATTTTGCTGTTAACAAAATTCACAGCAGACCATGGCTGATACTTGATGTTCAAGTATCAGCTCACAATGACTCCAAAATGTTTACTCTCTCTAACATTATACAATGGGACACAAAAATCTTTGTTTCTGATTGGTCAGCTGGCACCTCTACCCCATTGTAAATCTTCCACAGTACCAACAGGAAGAGGTGTCAGCTAACCTAATCTTGTGCCACCCACACAGAAATCACTACGAGCCCCCAACAGAACCTGAAACGCTGCCATTTTTATTCTGTTCGCCAAGTAGAAACTAACTGCGGGAGATTTAAACAAGCATTTGTCAATGCCGAATGTTGTCTTGCTGGCATTGGCATTGGTAGTGCAGGAGTTAGAGAGATGCATAATAGGAATGGCAGTGAAGTATTGAACTGATGCCAACCCACCCCCACCCTGCAGAGACTGACAGGCATTGGGGTGTCCCTCTGGGTGTTGGCCATAGTGCTCATGCCATTTCACCTCTCCTTATCCTGCAGACACCGACAAGTGGCGCGGTGTGCATTGGGGTCTTCGGGCTTTACGCTCACCCCATTCCATAAGGAAATACACTGAGATGGGTGCAGTATAGGACAGTGGGGTGAACTTTGGAGCCAGAGCGTCCAAGGCACATCTTGATGATTGTCACTGGCTGCACGGTGGGGGTGGGGTGGAATGACGTGAGCATTATGTCCAACAATCCCAAGTCACACCCCTGACACCGGTCAGTCTCTACATATGGGCGTTCAGCACCAAATTTTAAACATAGGCATTTTAGCACCTCTGCTCATGTATAGTGTCACTGTTATTTCCTCAAAGTGTCCCAAGAAGTGATTTCCCACAGCGAGCACGCTATTCTGCACCCGGAAGTGCGAAAACACATTTTGGGCAGGATATGTGAAATGGTGGCTGTACAGTTCATCAAGAGGTGTGGAAAAATGGCAATGGTGAAAATCCAGAGTGAAAATATCACAAATGCACGACGGTACGAGAATTTGCGTAATCTGCCAACGCACGCTCGTAACACAGTCATTTTATGGAGTATCATCACTAAATTTTCAACATAGGCATTTTAGGACCTCTGCTCATGAACTATATCATTGTCATTTTCATAATCTGGCACAAACACTGATTTCCCACAGCGACTGCGCTATTGTGCGCTGGAAGTGCGGAAACACATTTCGGGCAGGATGTGAAAAATGACAGCTGTACTGTTCACAAGGAGGTGTACAAAAATGACAGTGCTGAAAATCTGGCATTAAAATATTGTGCATGCACGAAGTTACAAGCCTGCATAGCAACTGAGCAACGCACGCTCGTAAAACAGGCATTTGTTGGATTTTTTCCACCAAATTTGGAACATAGGCTTTTTGAGAGGCCACCTCATGAACACTGGCACTGTCATTTTGTTAATGGATCCTGAAAGTTGATTTCATGCAGTGAATGCGAAATCACCTTTCGAGGCCAATTAACGCCATGACAGTGATAGAATTCATGAGGGGCCCCAAAAACCCCATGTTGAAAATTTGGTGCCAAAATTCCAACAAATGCCCGAGATATGCAGCAAAGTTGAAAAAAACCCTATTCATTCCATTATACAGCTTACCAGCATTTCTTCAGTTCTCGGTTGGCTTTGAAGAGTGCAGACGTGTTCCCGGTCCACCGAAGATCGTCAGCGCCAGACTCTGGAGGTAAGTATCGGGTGAGGTGAGGAAGGTGTGCAGTGGGTGGTGCGGGTGGGGCAGGAGACTATGAGGGACCTTTTTGTTACAGGGCAGAAAAAATTACATCAGCGGGACAGTTTTTTTTCAGGGACATAGCACACTGGGGCAGGCTCCCAGCGTGCCACCTAACTGTTTTTGGGGCTGCAGCCAATGGGGATTGGGCACCCTCATCAGCAGAAAATGGGGGTGAATTTATGCCGGCGGGGATTGGGCACCCCCGTCGGCACACAATGAAAGGTGGAGGGGGAGGCAAGAGCCAAGGGGGATTGGGCACCCCCCTCGGCATATAAGAAATGCAGGGGGGTGGCTGATTTGTGCCGATGGGGAGTGGACTCCCCTGTCGGCACACAATGAAAGCAGGGGGGGACGCAAGAACCGAGGGGGATTGGGCACCCCCCGTGGCATATAGGAAATGGGTGGGGCAGCTTGTGTGGCCACAGTAAGCCTCTGGGAGATTGGGCACCCCGGAGTCAGCCATTGGGTGGGCGGCCGCCTGCCATGCTGCTCATGTGTGAGCATGCAGGAAGGGTCCGCTGCATCTGACGAGCTTTACTCGGATTGCAGCGGACCTCTCCTTAGGTGTGCTCACCACATTAGCATGCATGGGGCATGCAGGCTGATTGGGGGAATAAGGGACGCACTTACTGATGCATGCCCTGCATTCACCCAACAGCGGCTGCGCCTCCAAATCTGCACTAACACAAGATGTTGACTTGCGTGAAACGCGGCAAGCCAACATAAAAATGAACTTCAGTTGCAAGCTCATAGGCATGGATGAACTAGAAACAATTTTCTTCTTAGCGACTGATGAACCTGACACAGAAAACATACAAATAGTAGAAAGTAACCCCAATTTAAAGTTGCCTGATCCTGCACCAAGAAGCACAATCCCAGGCCAAGTAAGTGTCAATGAAGCTCATGCAGTAACTGCCCCAGAAGTTCCACTCACACATCCGGAGACAACAAAGCCAGTAACCGCTACACACACACTGCCTTTGAAAATGAACCACTCTAGTTTAATTTTATTTATTATTAAAAATGGCAAAAAACTTCAAACTCTACTTCTTTTATTTGAAAAAAATAATTGCAGCAAATTGTTTTCTTCTTCAACCAACTACAATATCTTCACAAAAAAATTTTCCTGCTAGACTCAATATCAACATCTTTTTAAAATCATTATATAACAAGCATTTATCAATGCCGAATGTTGATTGCTCTGGTGTGTTGAGCTCGCTCACTGCCCCTCTGTCACTCACTGAGTCTGTTTCTCCCAGTGCTGCAGGCTGCTGTTTTGTACTGGGCTCCTGCCTGCATTGGCACCTTGTTCTGCCCACTAAGAAATCCGCAGCTGTCCTGTCAGAGCTGCATTGAAGTGGCTCACTCCCCCTCTCTCACTCACTCATTCTGTTTCTCCTAGTGTTGCAGGGTCCCCTTTTATACTGGAATCCTGCCTCTGTTGGTGGCTTTTTCTGCCCACAAAGAAATTTGCAGTAGTCCCAACAGAGGTCTGTTGAGCCTGCTGAGTCCCCCTCTCTCACTCACTCATTCCGTTTTTGGCGGTGCTGCAGGCTGCCCTTTTATACTGGGCTCTTGCATGTGTTGGCACCTTTTTCTTCCCACAAAGAAATCCACAGCTGTCCCAACAGAGCTCCGTTGAGGGCGCTACCTCCCCTAATGTTACTCACTTATTCTGTTTCTCCTGGCGCTGTAGCCTGCCCTTTTGTACTGGGCTCCTGGCTCTGTTGGCACCTTTTTCCGCCCACAAAGAAATCTGCAGCAGTCCTGACAATGCTCCGTTGAGCTCGCTTAGTCCCCTTCTCTCACTCGCTCATTCAGTTTCTGGTGGCATTGCAGGCTGCCCTTTTCTATTGGGCTCCTGCCTGCATTGCCACCATCTGCAGCAGTTACAATACGGCTCCACTGAGCTCGCTCACTCCCCCTCTCTCACTCATGCATTCTGGTTTTCCTGCCACTGGAAGCTGCCATTTTGTACTGGGCTCCTGCATGCATTGCTGCCTTTTTCTGCCCACAAACAAATCTGCAGCAGTCCCAACAGAGCTCCGTTGAGCTCACTCAGTCCCCCTCCCTCACTCACTTATTCTGTGTCTCCTGCTGCTGCAAGCTGCCCTTTTGTACTGGGCTCCTGCCTGCATTGGTGACTTGTTCTGGCCAGAAAGAAATCTGAAGAAGTCCCAACACAGCTCCATTGAGCTCGCTCACTCCCCCTGTCTCCCTCACTCATTCCATTTCTGCCTGCGCTGCAAGCTGGCCTTTTGTATTGGGCTCCTGCCTGTGTTGCCACATTTTCTGCCCACAAAGAAATCCACTGCAATCACAATAGGGCTCCATTGAGCTCGCTCACTACCGCTCTGTCACTCACTCATTCTGTTTCTCTTGGCGCTGCAGGCTGCACTTGTGTACAGGGCTGCTGGCTGTGTTGGCACCTTTGTCTGTCCACAAATAAATCTGCAGCTGTACTGACAAAACTCCATTGAGGTCACTTAGTCTCCCTTTGTCACGCGCTCATTCTGTTTGTTGTGGTGCTGCAAGTGGCCCTTTGTACGGGGCTCCTGTCTGCATTGCTGCCTTTTTCTGCCCACAAAGAAATCTGAAGCAGTCCCGACAATGCTCCTTTGAGCTTGCTTAGTCCCCTTCTCTCACTTGCTCATTCCGTTTCTGGTGGCGTTGCAGGCTGCCCTTTTCTAGTGGGCTCCTGCCCACATTGCCACCATCTGGAGCAGTTACAATTCAGCTCCTCTGAGCTAGCTCACTCCCATTCTCTCACTTTGTCTGTCCACAAATAAATCTGCAGCTGTACCGACAAAGCTCCATTGAGGTTGCTCAGTCTCCCTCTCTCACAAGCTCATTCTGTTTGTCGTGGCGCTGCAAGTGGCCCTTTTGTACGGGGCTCCTGCCTGCATTGGCGCCTTTTTCTGCCAACAAAGAAATCTGCAGCAGTCCTGATAGAGCTCCATTGAGCTCACTCAGTCCCCCTGTCTCACTCACTCATACTGTTTCTCCCACCGCTGCAAGCTGGCCTTTTCTACTGGGCCCCTACCTGCATTGACTCCTTTTTCTGGCCAAAAAGAAATCCGCAGCAGTCCTGACAGCACTCCAGTGAGTTCGTTCATGCCCTCTCCCTCACTCACTCTCTTGTTCTGTTTCTCCTAGTGCTGCAGGCTGCCCTTTTGTACTGGCCTCTTGCATTGAGGCCCTTTTCTGCCCACAAACAAATCTGGAGCAGTCCTGACAGAGCTCAGTTGAGCTCAGTCACTCCCCCCCGACTCGTTCCATCTTAATCTATCCCAAACACTGATGTCCCACAGTGACCGTGCTATTCTCCGTAAGGAGTGCTAAAACATATTTTAGCCAGGATGTGAAAAACAACAGCTGTACTGTTCATAAGGAGGTGTGAAAGAATGCAACTGTTGAAAATGTGGCATGAAAATCTTACAAATTTGTGAAGTTACAAGGGTGCGTGAAAACAGTTGAACACATGCTTGTAACACAGTCATGTTATGGAGTTTTGACACCAAATTTCCAATGTAGTGATTTTAGGACCTCCGCTCATGAACAGTGCCACTTTCATTTTCTTAATATGTCCCAAACACTGATTTCTTACAGCGACCGCGTTATTCTGTGCTGCAACTGTGAAACCACATTTCACTCAGGATGTGAAAAATGGCAGTTTACTCATCTGGTAAAGGTGATTGTGGGGGAATATATCTCTGAGGCACTCCACATTCATGACATGTTGGGTTGTGTACACCTGATAGGTTGCTTGATGCACATGTGACTTGAAGAAAGTCCATCCCCCACCTGAGGGAGGGGTCTGCTCTCCTAAGGTCAGTTCGATGTATTCCATAGAAACATAGAATTTGACGGCAGAAAAGGACCGCTTGGCCCACCCAGTCTGCCCATTTCCCTACCTAATGGATAAGCTGCAGATCCTAGTTAACCAGCAACCTACTTCTTCCTACCCCCACCCCCTTGAATTGCCTTATGACTGCCCCATGCATGCTTGAATTCCACCACTGTTTTTGACTCCACAACCTCCTCTGGAAGGCCGTTCCATGCATCCACAACCTTCTCTGTGAAAAAATACTTCCTTAAATTACCTCTGAGCTTCAAATTGTGCCCCCTTGTTCTTACACACCTCTTTTTTTGAAAGATGCTACCCTCTTGGACTTTGTTGATTCCCTTGAGGTACTTGAAAGTTTCTATCATGTCCCCTCTCCTCCTTTCTTGAGGTTATATATATTAAGCTCCTTAAGTCTCTCTTCATATGTCTTCCGGTGCAGACCCTGCACCATTTAAGTTGCCCTCCTCTGGACAGCTTCCATCCTGTCTATGTCTTTGCGAGGATTGGGTCTCCAGAACTGCACGCAGTACTCCAGATGGGGTCTCATCAGCTGTCTGTACAGAGGGATAATAACTTCCTGTTTTCTGCTGGTGATGCCTCTCCCTATGCATCCCAGTATCCTCCTAGCACTCCTTGCTGCCCTCTCACATTGCTTGCCCACCTTTAGGTCATCTGATATGACTACACCCATGTCCATTTCCATTTTTGTTGTTGTTAGTATCTCACCCCCCCATTGTGTACTCTTCCCCTGGGTTTTTGTTTGCCAGGTGCATTACCTTGCACTTCTTAGCATTGAATCTAAGCTGCAACAATAATCTGTTAATACCTTTTCCATGTAGCATTACAAATAGTCTGTTTTGTATATTTCATCTGTCCTTGATAGGAATGTGCTAAGTATCCTTTTCATACCCCGTATTTTAAGCTGAGGGTTGTTTTGTATTTCCCACTGAGGGGGTTCTACAGATACTTCAACAGTTTGGTTGATGTGGACTGTCAATGGTACTATTGGTCAGAATGACATTATAGGTCTAAGAGATATTCTGTCAGTGTAGAATATTAGGAAAGGTAAAGAGAATTTCAGTTTGCAGCTTAGTGCTTTAACTACTAGGCTACATGGTCTGCTCGGGTCTGCATGAGTATGTCTGTAGTTCTCCTCCACGTCCGGCAGATGCTTGTGCCATCAGGGAGGGGAAAGTGTTAATGTCTGTGCCAAGCCTATGTCATGCGCTGGGCCCTGTTTGTTCAAGAATGGTGTGAGAGGTCTCATGTTGCACTTGGCCCATGGCACTATGTCTATCAATGATGACATTACTCCCAGTACTTGTGAAACTGCTTGAAGTTCTGGATTTCTGTGTTTCTGTAATTGTGTAGTCTGTGCAATAATTGAGTGGACTTGGGCATTTATTAGGTTGCTGAGACCTGGATTTGTGTCAATCAGTGAGCCTAGACTATCTATAGACTGGCTGGGGATGATGGGTAGCTTTCTGATAGGTTATTACACAGCTGTGATTTTGTAGGCAGTGTACTACCACATTTGTTCTCGAAAGGACTGTTGTACTGTTTTGGTCTTGATCAACTGGTTGTTCAATAGGGTATTACTTGTATGCCCTTAACTCTTTTACCATCATCAACACACTCAGGGTTGATGTATGGTAGGTTGAATGGTAACACTTGTATTGGTATAGTTTTCCCAATATGTGAAATTGACGGAATTTGTAGTGTGATGTATGTGCCCTACAAATGTAGTGAAGTTAGATAATCTCCTGAGCTTATAACTGTGAGGGTGGGCCTGATTGTTTCCATTTCTAGGGTTTGAATTGTACAGAATTGTTAAGGTCCAGAACTGGGCATAGCCCTCTAGTCCCTTTGTGGCTACCTTGTCAAATCTGGAGGACCCTCCTTTTCACTGTTTTGTAATGTGTTACCCTGTCTATGGTCTTGTTGTGCAGTAAGTTTGCCAGTACTGTTTGGACTTGTGTCGGGGTAACATTTTTTTCTGCACAGGAAATAGGACTAGAATGTTCTTTGTTGGTATGCAAGAAAGTTGTATCACATATCCTAGTTTTATTACTTGTAGGACCCACCTGTCTTGTGTGGTTTGCTCCCATGCTTGCATGAAGAGTAGTAGTTGGTCACTGACTGGAATGTTTTGGTATTGCTTGTAGCAATAGTAGTTGTTATTTCAACTGGGCTCTGCAGGGGGAGTAGTTTCCTCTACCTTGCTTGGGAACCCTTCTAGATCGATATCTGATGCATTTTTTTTTGTGGATATGGCTGCCTGTAGTAGTGTAGCTTGTAGTTGTAATTGCCCCTGTCTTGTCTTGAAAGGACTGAGAATGGTATGTTTTTCTAGCTGTCAGATAAGTGGATCTGTTTGACTGGTCTTTGGTATCTTATCCTCTTTTCCCTTGAGGTATCTTTCTAGACCTTAACGGAACAGTCTGTTTGACTCCTGTTTGCGCTTGGTGGAGTTGAAATGTTGCTGTATTTCAGAGTACTGGGGGCATAGGCGGTAGTTATCATGGAATCTCTACGATGGCTAGATCCCACTGTTTTTCCCCTCAGAAAAATAGCAGCTGAGGTCTCATGAGTGTTGGGAGTCAGTCAAAGGGCTGCTCCCATGTTGAGCGAGATCTCAGACCTGAAGAGACAAGGAGAAGAGGAGTGAGTTGTTTGGGCATTTCTACGGACATGGGAGCCATAAGAAAACATTTTGGTCAGCTCCATGTTGGTCTGCAGCCTTAAATACCCTGTATGGGGTACACCAGTAGCGTTGAGGTCGCAGAAAGCCGTGTTTCAGTCAGGTTCCACCATGGCATTAGATGCCGTTTGAATGGTGACATGACACAGAGACTGGGATACCTGGAATGGAAGTAGGGCCACTGTCCTGCACTGAGACACTGCTCTAAGGGGTGCCAAGTTGATATTTGCCTTGCTCTTCTTGTACAGGTCATTTGATGAGCCTTTTTTTTTGAAGCATTTGCTTCTATAACCACTAGCAGGGGTATCCAGTTAGTCAATCTCCTTACATTATAAGGCCCGGTGGATACTTTATGGACATTTGCACCTGGAACCGCTAGCAGGGGTATCCAGGTAGTCAAATCTCCTTACATTATAAGGGCCAGTGGATACTTTATGGACATTTACACCTGGAACCACTAGCAGGGGTATCCAGGGTGTCAAATCTTCTTACATTATACAGTAAGTAGGGTTTCTCATTTTAGGTTATAACCGATAAACACCGGTAAAACACCAGTGTGGTGAAAATCGGGAAATCAGTTATAACCGAAAAACACCAAATTTCATTGTGTCCCCACTCTTCCAGCTGTCCAACTGTGAGCTGGATATGTGGGTGGATCGTGTTTTTTTTGTATTACACCTTTCACTTATATGGTGGAACAGAGCTCTAATACTGTGCTGCTCCTAGCTCACCATCACCATCTACAGATTTATATATGTATAGTTCTGCAGTTATGGTGCACTATTTTGTAAAACTAATGCAGTATTAACGTAGTGCAATATCTATGGTGCTAACATGCAATAGTCATGGTACACAGTTTGAAAAAGTGTAATATCTATTTTTTAACTTGAGTGAATAAACACTGATTTATAAAGATTTTTGTTGTCTGAGAAATTGATTACACCTAAAATAACAGATTTTTGGTACTTCTGAAAGGGAGAGAAAAATGCCGAAAATAAACACCTTTTTTTACAAAAAATAAACACCGAAAACGAGAAACCCTAATTATAAGGCCTAGTGAATACTTCATGAAAGTTTGCTCCTGGAACCACTAGCAGGGGTATCCAGGTAGTCAAATCTCTTTACATTATAAGGTCCAGTGGATACTTTATGGACGTTTGCACCTGGAACCGCTAGCAGGGGTGTCCAGGGTGTCAAATCTCCTTACATTATAAGGCCCAGTGGATATTTTATGGACGTTTGCACCTGAAACCACTAGCAGGGGTATCCAGGCTGTCAAATCTTCTTACATTATAAGGCCTAGTGAAGACTTCATGTAAGTTTGTTCCTGGAACCTCTAGCAGGGGTATCCAGGTAGTCAAATCTCTTTACATTATAAGGTCCAGTGGATACTTTATGGACGTTTGCTCGTGGAACCGCTAGCAGGTGTATCCAGGTAGTGATTTTCCTTACATTATAAGGCCCAGTGTATACTTTATGGTGGTTTGCTCCTGGAACCGCTAGCAGGGGCTTCCAGGTGGTCAGTCTCCTTACTTGTAACTTGCACTGTTCTACTTAAAAGCCTTGTAAACCGATGTTGTGATATACTCAGAAGCTATACATCATGCATTAGTTTTCTGCACTTTTTTGCCAGGTATATTCCAGTGATATAAGCACAAACTGATAACCAGAAGGCTGGATTTTGATAGCATCCTGTATTTAGTGACAATTGTCCTATAAGTTTTGCATGTATGGCTTATACTGAAATATTATGAGCCTTACCATCGCCTCTAGATTTGGTTAAATATGCTGGAGATGTAGGGTATGCTGCAACCTTGGTTCAGCTGCGGCTCTTTGTTTTGTCCCTGCAGTATGCTGAGAAGGTACCATGAGGGGTTTTTTTTTTGTTTTTTGTTTTTTTTTATTCTTACCCTGTACAGTAATCAATGTTCTGCACTGTGCGGGCTGTTGCTGAGCTTGTGCGTTAAAGTGTGCACTGTCCCTTTAAATGTGATTAGAGTGAGCGAGGGGCTCAGTGTTATGCTGCCTTGCCCACAGCTGTGGTAATGGTGCTGCCCCCAATGTATTTTCCCCATTGTTAATTGATTTGCAGATCATTGCCATTACATTTAATTATTCACATTGTGGTCTGCTGTTGCAGATCAGTTGGTGCTTTCAACAAATGTGCTCTGTGCTGGTGGAACGTTTATGAGTGTAGTTACACTCTCTGCAAGATGGCAGCAGTGACTCTCAGTCAATGTCCTGTCTGGCAGCCACCTACACCCTTAAACTTGCATGGGTAAGGGGTGAGTGGAGAGCTTTTCCGAGAACACAGCAGCAAAGTCTCACAATATGCTATCTTGTGGCTGCCAATCTGGATAGGCAAGTTAGTTTAGTTTCTCAATGCTCTTCCTCCTCATGAGACCTACTTGTTTATGGTGTTTTGGTCAGGTAGATGATAGAGGAGTTTCCTCTACCTTTTGATAGAAGACAGTGGTGAGTTTAAAAGACATAATGTGTCATAAAAAGGTCTAGAGAACATGTCATTTTGAGGTGAGACTCAGAGGGACTGAGAAATTGCTTCAGAGCTGTGTGTAGTGATGTCTTGAGTGAGCACTTCAGGTGCTTCTATGCTTGTAATGGTGAACTGTGGCACATTATTTAGTATTGTAGCATCCTTTAAATTTAGCCTCCCTTAAATTTCAGAAATGTGATAAATTATCTTGTTCAGGCCCTTTTTTATTAAATTAATAGGACCAAGTCATGCATTCACATTGGTATGTATTACTTCTGTCGCACACAGTACATAGTAGCAGCTCCTTAATTAATATGTGATTGTGCCTTTAAGAGAGAAAAAACAACTGACTATTAGTAAAAAAATGACTATTAAAGTTCACTATTTTCAAAACAGCTATTTTAATCAAACCTCCTTGTATGTTCACCTAATACAGAACAGTGATGTGTATCATTTTTGGCCCTTTTTGTATGCATTGGTTAACTCTGGGATAAAGTAGGCATGTGCCTTTGGGGGGAAGCAGACTGCTTTAGCTAAAACTTGCCTTGGCTGTGGTAAACTGAGTGAGGGAGATCTGCATTGCTGGCTGCTATTGTAATAGTCTACGGTTTGGGGCAGAAACATTTTTTGTTCTGTAAAACATGTTTCTTCAGTTCTCTCTCATGGTCAGTAAGTTAGGGGACTTTGCTTTGAGAAGCTGTAGCAATTTCTAGCTCTATTCTCCCCTGCAAAATATGTTGGATTTAGTCAAATCTAGTTTGTTTATCCTCATCTAAGATGGTGGCCGAAATCTCGTGAGAGGTGAGAGCCAATCAACTTGCAGCTCCCATGTAGCAGGAGATTTTCAAACTGGAAAGAAGGGGGGGGATGGTCATTCTGATAGGAATTGTTTGAGAAACTAGGGCCATAAAGAAACATTTGGATGGCTCCATTTTGGTCCATAGAACTTCCTTTTCTCTGTGGGACTGTTTTTGTGTAGAAAATAGCACAAGGTGGTTGCAGTGCCACTGAACTCCAGTAATTTCTGAATCCAGTTCAGGCATTTTAAACATTTTCCAGTGCAAGGAAGCTTTTCTGGCTGAGTTCAAGAGTACCCTTTTTACAAGTTAGTGGGGCTAGCAGGGTCACCAGATTCTTGTTGGTGACTAATACAACTCAGGAACCAGGTTGATTATTTATTATATTACCTCATGTAAATCACTGCATAGATTCTGTCCTAGCAGTGCTAGCAGGAGTGTTCAGGTAGCTAATAATCTCTATAGTTGCACAATGCAATAATGTTCATAATTTGAATACTGTGCTGGCACTTTCTCAGCTAACATTTTCCTAGACAACCGATGCTGGTAGAAGCTGCAGTGCTAACATTTCTAAGAGTACAAGTTTTGCAATTTTAAACAGTTGCATATCTGCAGAAACATACTCTTGTGGTCTTATTCGATCTTTGTTGTAGGATATTAATAAATGGCTTAGCCAGGTGGCTTCTAACCTTAGTAATGAAGTTGTTCTTTATAATAAATATTTGTTCTTCAGAAGAAACACACTGGAGCTCTAGGGTGTGCTTGCAACCTGATTTTTGATGCATATAAGAACTGACCTTAGGAAAGCAGTCCCCCTCTCAGATGGGGGATGGACTTTCTTCAAGTCACATGTGCATCAAGCAACCTATCAGGTGTACACAACCCATGATGTCATGAATAGCGAGTGCCTCAGAGATTATCCCCCACAATAACAGCTGTACTGCTCATAAGGAGGTGTGAAAAATTGCCATTGTTGAAAATGTGGCATGACAATATTACGAATCTGCAAAGTTACAAGGGTGTGTGGAAAGTGTGCAACACACACTTGTAACACAGTCATTTGATGGGCTATCATCACCAAATTTTCAACATAGACATTTTAGGACCTCTGCTCATGAACAGTATCACTGTCATTTTATTACTCTGTCCCAAACAGTGATTTCCCACAGCGACTGCTCTATTCTGTGCCGGAACTGCGAAAACACATTTCGGCCAGGATGGGAAAAATTACAGCTGCACTGTTCATAAGTAGGTGTGGGAAAATGGCAATGTTGAAAATCTGGAGTGAAAATATTATACATTCGCGAAGTTACAAGCATGCGTGCAAACTGTGCAATGCACTCTCGTAACACAGTACTTTTATGGAGTATCATTATCAAATTTTCAAAATAGCCATTTCAGGACCTCTACTCACGAACAGTATCACAGTCATTTTCTTAATCTGTCCCGAACACTGATTTCTGACAGAGACCACGCTATTCTGTGCCGTAAGTGCGAAAACACATTTCCACCAGGATGTGAACAATGACAGCTATACTGTTCACAAGGAGGTGAGACAAAATTCCAGTGTTGAAAATCTGGCGTCAAAATATTGCAAATTCACAAAGTTACGAGCGTGCATAGCAACTGTGCAGTGCACGCTCATAAAACAGTCATTTTTGGGACTTTTCCCATCAAATTTGCAACATAGGCTTTTTGAGAGCTCACCTCATGAACACTGGCACTGTCATTTCATTAATCAGCCCCAAAAGGTGATTCTGCACAGTGACCGTGAAATCACCTTTCGGGGCCGATTCCTGCCATGACAGTTGAAGCATTCATGAGAGGGGTTTCCAAAAACCCCATGTTGAAAATTTGGTGAAAAAATTCCCAAAAATGCCTGAGATAGGCAGCAAAGTTGAAAAACCCTATTTACTCCATTATACAGCTTACCGGCATTTCCTCAGTTCACGGTCGGCTTTGAAGAGTGTAGACATGTTCTCGGTCCACCAAAGATCATTGTGCTGGACTCTGAAGGTAAGTATGGGGTGAGAGTGTGTGTGGGGAGGCAGGGAGCGCAGTGGGTGGGCGCAGGTTGCATGAGGGGGGTCTGGGAGACCACGAGGGACCATTTTTTCTTTACAGGTAAAAAATTAAAAGACAATGCAGGACGGTTTTTACCTTTACTGGGGCATTTGGAATGCTGAGATGGGCTCCCAGTGTGCCACTGGAGTCTTGTTTTTGGAGGGGGCGCTGTAGCCGATGGGGGATTGAGCACCCCCATCGGCAAACAACAAAAGGGGGGATCCTTTCTGCCAACGGGGATTGGGCACCCTGACGGCAAATAACAAGGAGGGGAATCCTTTCTGCTGATGGGGACTGGGTACCCCGTCGGCAAATAACAAAGAGGGGGATAATTTCTTTTTGCAGACGGGGATTGGGCACCCATCAGCAGACACTGAAATGTGGGGGCACATTATGCCGACGGGGAGTGAGTTCCCCTGTCAGCAGATAAACATTGTGGGGGGGTTATATTGTTTGTGAACAGGGCGGAAACTTGCTGCCATGTTCACAAACAATATCAGGCTTGCTAGATCTGCCCTGCAATGATGGGTCGCTCCCTCATTGCAGCGGATGGCTTACGCTGCAATGACGAGGCAGCCCCTGATTGCAGCAGCTGATTTGTCACAAGTTGGTGCAAACATTCCAAACTTGTGTCGCCAGCAGGCTGCAACGGCATTGGGGGAAGCAGGACAAGCCTTTGCAGGCTGTGGGGGCATTGGCCACAACAGTGCCGTACCTCTCCAGCCTGCTTCTCAGTAAGTTGTGCCAATATGTTTCTTGCGCTGCGTGCAATCAACATGAGACGGGACTATTTTTTTCTGTGTAATAATAAAAACACTATTCATTTATTTTCAATAAACATACACAACCAAAATACAAAATAAACAAACAAAACAATACTTCTCCCTGTATAATCACAATATATTACAACAGGGTGTGGGTATATGCTAGGTTTTACAACACATGGTGTACTGTGCTCACTCGGCCTGTGGCCTCATGACCAAACAACACACCAGGTGTTGTAAATCCTAACATAAACCACACTCTGTCATGGTATATTGCTTAAATATTATTTAAAGAGGGCAACCCCACGACACAGTTTTGACTAACCAGTCGGTAAGGGCCTGGTTTCAGAAGCAACAACATTTCTACAGTTTAATACATTTATCCTCCATTCATTCCACAGTTCAGTGAGTCACATTCTGTTTCTTTATGCAGTACTGTAGGATGCACAGCTAATTAAAGAGCTAGTTTCCTGTTTGGAATAAATAGTAAATTTCAGAATTAGTCAGCTATCACATTGTATATACAAATTTTTTTTTTTCTGCTTTGCTAATAGGTAGATTTTCTACCTGGCAGTACAATGTATGATGTGTGGAACAACACTCTACCTGGAGGCTGATACAGTCAGTTCTATTCTCCTCTCTATATCATCAACATTGTGGCCTCACTGTGACATCACTAGTAATCAAGAAGCATCAATCTTCTGCTGCTTGATTGGTAACTTGAGACAGATGTTACCAATCAGGCAGCAGCCTTCTAATGCACAATAAAAAAGAATGAAGTCACATGTTGATGATGTAGTGGGAGGAACAGAACTAGACAGGTCTGCATTCAGGTAATACACTGCTTTCACATCACATACAATATTATTGGGGGTAGAAAACCATCTACTCAGCACATAAAAAAGGAAAACATTTTTCAGAAATAAAAATTAATAAATGGCTTCTTTTCAAAATTACTAAAATGTTTTGCATGCTATTTTTTGCCACTACTGGATCTTTAAAAAAACAAGCATTTGTCAATGCCGAATGTTGATTGCATTGGTCCATTGAGCTCGCTCACTGACCTCCTCTCTCTCACTCGCTTGTTGTGTTTCTCTTGGCGCTGCAGGCTGCCCTTTTGTACTGGGCTTCTGTCTGCATTGGCACCTTTTTCTGCCCACAAAGAAATCCACAGCTGTCCCGACAGAGTTCCGTTGAGGTCGTTCACTCCCCCTGTCTCACTCGCTCATTCTGTTTCTCTTGGCGCTGCAGGCTGCCCTTTTGTACTGGGCTCCTGCCTCTGTTGTCACCTTTTTCTGCCCACAAAGAAATCTGTAGCTGTCATGGTAGAGCTCCACTGAACTCGCTCACTCCCTCTTTGTCACTCACTCATTCTGTTTCTCCCGCCGCTGCACGCTGCCTTTTGTACTGGGACCCTGAGTGCATTGCTGCCTTTTTCTGCCCACAAAGAAATCTGCAGCAGTCCCAACAGAGCTCCATTGAGCTCACTCACTCCCCCTTCCTCACTCACTTGTTCTGTGTCTCCCGACGCTGCAGGCTGCCTTTTCATACTGGGATCCTGCCTGCGTTGCCGCCTTTTTCTGCCCACAAAGAAATCTGCAGCAGTCACATTAAGAGCTCCATTGAGCTCAATCACTTACCCTCTCTCACTCACTCATTTTGTTTCTACTGGCACTGCAGGCTGCCCTTTTGTACTGGGCTCCTGCATGCATTGGCATTTTTTTCGGCCCACAAAGAAATGCACAGTTGTCCTGACAGATCTCTGTTGAGGTCGCTAATTCCCCCTCTCACTTGCTCGTTCTGTTTCTCTCGCTGCTGCAGGCTGCCCTTTTGTACTGGGTCCCTGATTGCATTGCTGCCTTTTTCTGCCCACAAAGAAATCTGCAGCAGTCCCAACAGAACTCCATTGAGCTCACTCACTCCCCCTCCCTCGCTTGTTCTGTGTCTCCTTGCACTGCAGACTGCTCTTTTGTACTGGGCTCCTGCCTGTATTGGCACCTTTTCCTGCCCACAAAGAAATCTGCAGTTCTGACAGAGCTCGGTTGAGCTCGGTCACTCCCCCCCTCACTGGCTCGATCCTAATCTGTCCCAAACACTGTGATTTCCGACAGCAACTGCGTTATTCTGCACCGGAAGCACAAAAACACATTTTGGCGAGGATGTGAAAATTGACAGCTGTACTGTTCATAATAAGGATGAAAAAATGCCAGTGTTGAAAATCTGGCATGAAAATATTACTAATTTGTGAAGTTACAAGGGTGCATGGAAACCGCACAACGCATGCTAGTAACACACTCATTTTATGGAGTTTCATCACAAAATTTTCAACATAGGCATTTTAGGACCTCTGCTCATGAACAGCGTCAGTGTGATTTTCTTAATGTGTCCCAAACATTGATTTCCCACAGCGACCGCGGTATTGTGCACCGGAAGAGCGAAAACGCATTTCAGCCAGGATGTGAACAATGACAGCTGCACTGTTCATAAGGAGGTGTGGAAAAATGGCAATGTTGAAAATCTGGAGTGACAATATTGCAAAGCTGCGAAGGTACGAACGTGTATGGAAACTGCACATTGCACACTCATAACACACTCATTTTATGGACTTTCGTTGCCAAATTTTCAACATAGGCATTTCTGCACCTCTGCTAATGAACAGTGTCACTGTCATTTTCATAATGTGTCCTGAACAAGGATTTCCCTCAGCGACTGAGCTATTCTGTGCTGGAACTGCGAAAACACATTTCGGCCAGGATGTGAAAAATGACAGCTGTACTGTTAATAAGGAGGTACAGAACAACAATGATGTTGAAAATCCTGAGTGAAAATATTGCAAATTCATGAAGTTATGAGCATGCTTAGCAACTGCGCAACACATGCTCATAAAACAGTCATTACTTGTATTTTTTCCACCAAATTTGCAACATAGACTTTTTGAGAGCCCACCTCATGAGCACTGGTACTGTTCTTTCAGTAATCAGTCCTGAAAGGTGATTCTGCGCAGAGACCACAAAATCACCTTTTGGGACTGATTAACGCCATGACAGTACCTGAATTCATGAGGGGGGGTCTCAAAACCCCATGTTGAAAATTTGGTGCCAAAATTCCAAAAAATGCCTGAGATATGCATCAAAATTGAAAAAAACCCTATTTATGCCATTATACAGTTTACCAGCATTTCCTCAGTTCACGGTCAGCTTTGAAGAGAGCAGACGTGTGCCCGGTCCACCGAAGATTGTTGCGCCAGACTCCGCAGGTAAGTATGGAATGAGGGGGAGGTGTGGGGAGGCTAGGTGCATAGAGGGTGAGTGCAGGTTGTGGGAGGGGGCAGGGATACTGGGAAGGACTGTTTTCTTTTTTGTATGGTTAAAAAACAAAAATAACATTGCGGGATGTTTTTTTCTTGACGGGGCATGTGGCATACTGGGATGAGCTCCCAGCATGCCAAGAGAGTGCTTTTTTTAGGTGGTTCAGCTGTAGCCAATGGGGGATTGGGCACCCCTGTTGGCACAAATCTAGTGTTTTTTTGTGGGGGGCATTTTGCCAACAGAGAGTGGGCTCCCCCATCGGCAAATCAAACTGGGAGGGGACATAAGCCAATGGGGAGTGGGCTTCCCTGGCAACTTAAACTCAGATGAGACTGAAGCTGCTGGGAACTGGGGCCCCCGTCTGCAAACAAAAACTGTTCTTGGGGTGCATGCTGCTGAGGGTGATTGGGCACCCCCTTGGCAGTGGGGGTTGATTAATATTGTTTGGGAACACAGTGGCAAGCTGCTACCATGTTCACAAACAATATTACACTTGTCAACGTTCCGCCCAGCAATGATGGGTCACTCCCTCATTGCAGCGGAATGGCTGACACTGCAATGATGAAGCGGCCCCTGATTGCAGTGTCTGAAATGTTTCAAGGTGGTGGCACGCTGGCTGAACTAGTGTCAGCAGCAGTGTGCCATGGCATTGGGGAAAATGGGCCAAGCCTTTAAAGGCTGTGGGGGCATTGGCCACAACAGTGCCGCGCCTCCACAACCTGCTTCTGGCAAGCTGCCATAAAATGTTTCTTGTGCATGCATGCAATCAACATAAAAATTTGCTTAAAATTAAAAGGGAATAGTCAAAGCGCAAGGGACAATAGCTCAGAAACAAAACCAACAGGATTTAGAACTAAGAAAAGGATGTTTTTCCTTTCTCAAGGGTGCTGGAATCTGGGGGAAAAATTTAAATAGGCACAACATTCTTCTTAAGCTCCCTAAACCTTAGTATGAATCTTAATATGTGTCAACAGAATACCTGAAGATTAAACCTATGTGCTAGGGATTCACTGTCATTTGTAGAGCTTATGAAATGGCACACATGCTATAAAAGACTTGATGAGCTGTTAATTGTATTCTATTATTTTTATCACATTGGATCTCTGATCAGAGATAATCTGATGAGCTGCTACCAAGTGACTGTCATGAAGTCACGTGTACCAACTTGAGTAGGTGGTCCAAGATGGGTCTGCTACCTGTTAAATGCCTTGGACTATTTCCTGATGTTGTATAAAGCCCTCTTACAGCATTTACAACAGACCAGAGTTTAAATCATATAATTACACTCTGCTACTTAATGTCTCATTTGACCAGTAATTTTTTTTCACCAGATGGGACGATTGGTGATCACCAGTAAAACAGAATTAAAGAATTTTGCAAGACCATAACAGTCAGTGATGTACTCAAATTCCACTGTTTTGTACAGGAAGTGCTAGTTCACTTGAACGACCTTTCTATGATGATGAAGAAGAGAACTGTCGATGCAGAAGTTCATGAAACCCAACTACCATTCCAGGCTTTGCTTCAAAAATATAAATTAAAGTTCGTGAAGAGTAGAAGTGTTTCGATGCATGGTGCCAGCAGCTGAAAAGACTCTAACCTCTCATTGGCTTAGCTCTACAGTGCCCAGGGTGGAAGAATGGAAAATGAGGGTGTCTGGAATGTATAATATGGAACACCTAACAGCTCAGCTATGCCTCACAAGTGACAAGTTCAGTGAAGCCTGGCAGCCCTGAGTTGTATCCAACACTTTGGGCAGGTATTAGTATATCCCTCTGATATGTGACATATTTGAGTTGACGATGGGACACACACATAGTTCTACACATTGTAAATAGTTGTAGTTTGTAGTTCTGTTTATTATGCTAACTATATCATTGGTATATTTTTTTTTCTTTTTGACATGTAGCGACAATCACTAGGACATGTTTATTTCTGCCCCTTGCAGACTCTGCTACTTCTCAGGTAGAATGGGAGTTTAAGTTTAATTTTTATGTTTGCTTGCATGCATGTGCAGGAAACATTATGTGGCAGCTTAGGAGAGAAGCAAGTTGTGGAGGTGCGGCACTGTGGAGGCCAATGCCGCCACTGCATTTCTGGGCTTGGCCATCTGTAACCAATGCAGTGGCAGGCTGTTGGTGACACTAGTTCAGCAAGCCTGCCACCAACTTGAAACAAATTGGCCACCTTAATCAGGGAGTGCCTCATTATTGCAGCATCAGCCAGCCACCTCTCCTTTGGGTCTCAATAGTGCAGACAACTAGCTGACAGTGCAATGGCGGGTGGTCCCTGATTGTTGCAGCCGCCCAGTGTCATAGTCTTGTTTTATCCTGCTCTCACTCTCATTCATCCATCCTAGCAGATAGTGGTGTAACTATGCGCATCCCAAACCCAGCTTCATCAGCTCGGCGGTGTTGAGGAGGGGGGGATAGACAGATAGACATGTTGGCAGCCGCAACACAAACTAAATTGCTCATGAGGGCTGAGGCTGTTTGGCATCTAGCGAAGTGGAGCAATTCTGTTCTGTCTCTAGTCGTATGCACACAGCAACACAGCAGCTGGTAATGCGGTCCTGACTCCCAGAGACAAAGATTATTGAGAGCAGTCTGAGTAGGAGAATGAGAGAGCCACAGTCTGCCAGCATCAGAATCCCTTCCCGGTTCTCGCTCGCTAGAAGTTGCCTGCATCTTCTAGTGTCCTTCATGTCGACTCTCAGCCTGTGTCAGTCATAGCCTGACGAGTGATTCCTCCAAATCCCAGCCAGCAGCCCACCACTGCCAGCGGCCCACCTGAGCTGACCTGGCCATTTCCTCAGTCATTTGTCCTGGTCTGATGCCCTCGCTCCGCACCCGTGGCACAGAACAGTCCACCACCACCAGGAGAAGACAGACGCCCTCTCCGTCTCCTCTGTAGTCCATGGCATGGTTCCATCCAGGCACTGCTGCCACAGACTGTGAGTGACACAGAGGTGGTGGGACTACTAGCAACCCCTTAGGAGGGCTAATTTAGGCAGGCAGGTGAGTCAGGTGGCAGGCCTATCTCCAAGTCCCACTACCCGTAAGGCCTCATCCAGGCCAGCCACAGCCTGTCGTCGGTCCATCCAGTTGTGGTTCATTTGTCCACACAGTTCTCCTCCTCCATCCTGTCCTCCACTCCTCCTATGACCGTCTAGTCCTACAGCCTTAGGAATGAGGGAGGAGGACTCTTGTCTCTGTGTCAGTGACTTGTGTCGAGGGAGCAGAAGAGTCGGCTGGCATCATGATCATAGACTCACAGTGTGTCTCTTTCTCGGCTCACTCGCCCCAGCCATCCAGTCCAGGACTGCCATGGAGCAGCAAGCAGCAGTGTGTGTGTGTGTGTGGCCACAGACGAGGCCCCTGCCGAGGACCGGGCCAGTTCATCAGGCTCACCCAGAACTGAACATTGAGAGAGCCCAGCAAGCAGAAGCACCAGCAACAAGCCAGACAGACCATGTGTGCAGATGAAAGAGGTAGGTGCACTGTGCAGACTAGTACAGTCAGTGCAGGCCCCAAACTCCTTGTGCCCCACACATATAAACTTTTATTAATAATATGCCCTGGCTATGGGCACAATAACCAGCACAAAAAGGAACAGATATAGGAGGCAACCTTGCCCTTTGAACCATGCTAGCTGGACCTCAGGAATGAAACAAAAAAAGCATTACTGGCCACCAAGGCAAGTGGGTTATGAAATGTTCACCCAAGAAGTACATTTTCTTCCCAAGGCAAACCCCTCCTGCATCTAAACCATGTAACCCCACTGCACTCAGTTTCTTTTATAAACCAGGGAGAGTAACTTTATTGCAATTATTCTGAGGGTTCACAGTAAATGTATAAAACAATCTGCCTGTCATAGCATTTGGTTAACCACAGTGTCTCACCATCAGTCGTGCTGTGGTGCTTGATTTGAGAAGAACACTCATAGTTGTCAGTAAGGCTGTTAACTTGTTTCATAGATTGGAGCACAGTGGTCTGATAACCTTTGTAGAAAACTGCTACAGCAACTGAAGATTAGTGAGAAGGTCTAGCATCTACTTTCACACATTTTAAGACCATGATGTAAGTTAATGTATTATCTGATACCCAACCAGTTATCGAAAATCAGGTGACTGATGAAGAAGTACACACCCCACCCTACTTCAACTGAACTTCCTCTGAGAGGTATTTCTTACCAAAATGCCCCTGTGTACTTAATTAGTCTCTGCTGGGTAACTTGTGGAGGAACAGGATGGAAAAGCAGAACTAAAAATCACGGAGTTAAAGTTAAAGTAATATCTTCCAGTAATATCCCATCAGTTGTTATAATATCTATTTGACAAAAAGAAAGAGCTTTTGCTTTTAAGGTTATACAGTATATCAATATACTGAACAATCACATACAATAAGGTGATGGGTATTTGTAAATCAAGCCATTTGGCAAAACTGACAAACTGGTGATAAAACAAAGTTTTAAGACTGTCTGAAAGATATTAGATAAATTACACTAGGGAGGGGCAGGACTTCGGATAAAGCGGGTTGCCCAAAAAAAAAGGGTAGGCCCCATTGTCCCATGGCCCAGGCCAAGAAAGTGTGAAGCTCAGAAAGAGAGGAAGGGGGGAAGGGCGGGGTTTAGAAGAGGGAGGCCCAGTGACATCACAGAGGGGGCAGGGCAAAGGCCAAGAAAGCAATGATGTGGCAACAGAGGAATGGGTAAGAGAATTAAGAGGTATGGAAAGAAAGCAGTTAAAAGGGGCTGCACACCAAGGGGAGCTCACAATTTTGCTCCATAAGGAATTTGCTGTGGATGCACATCAGTCGTTGGCATTAAAATTTGAGCCATTGGGCATTTGATTTGGTTTTGGAGTTAACTTCATGGGTAGTAGTAATAGTAAAAAAAAAAAACTTTAAGAGAATCAAGGAGTTATTGAGAATAGCAGCGAGAGGACAATCAGAAGCTTGAGGTAAGGTACATTAAAATGATAGTGAGACAGGCAGACAGCCTGTGGAGGCTGTAAAAGATATTGCAATGCCTGGAAGATGCACTGAGAGTTGTGGTTAGGATCTCCCGTTGTTGGTGTTGCTTCCTACCGCATTGTTGTGTGGACCTGGGCGAGCAGTGAGGGGGCAAGAGTTTTAAAAAGGCATAAGGGAGAATTTTGTTGTGAACGTTAGGACAAGGGGGGTTTTTGGTTTCAGACAGCCCACGAAGCCACAGGCAAGAGGACAGGGCTGTGCAGGTTGTTAGTATCGCCTAGCAACTAGAGTAATCAGCACCAAACAGTTCTCTCAGAAGGAGATAGGAAGTGAGGCATAGCAGCGTGACAGTCGCCAGCTCAGAATGGGGTGATGTGATGAGTTGGGCAGGTGAGTGGTTGTGAAGCTGCAGGCCTGCGGGGGGGGGCGGAAGGCCCCTGGAAAAGCAGAAGTCCCTCATAAGGAGGTGATGTTTGTGGTGCAATGGGCTAAGCCTTCAGCTAAAGGGGCTAGTTGTTGTGTTGGTGGGACGAGGAGCTTCTGGGTCAGAGTCACAGCATGGCGAGAGGCGCGGCCTACTGGCAGAAAGCAGGCTGGCGGGCTGCATGGTGCAGTTTGCCTGGGAAGGAGCCTGACTGGAAGGAGGAGAGCAGAGGCACGGTCAAGGAAAAAGGGGGTTTGTTGGAAGGAGCACTGGCACAAGGGGGCAGAAAAAGAACAGAAAGAACGGGCTCCAAAAAAGCAGGGGCCTGACCGTGTGGCGATGGCGTGTGACGTCATCGCCACATGGGTCAAAAGGAGAACGTGGTCCTGAGGATGGGGGGTGGAAAGAAAAGCTGCAACACAATCGCACAGCATGCCAAGAGGGTGGAAGCTGCTGTGCCTGCATACAAACACAACTGCAGCTGTTTGATCACTACTCGGGGCTGAAGCCCTTACAATGTGAAAACTCAGTAATAAAAAAGGGGGGGGGAGTGCATTGGGGCAAGCCAGAAGGGGAGAGGAAGTAAGAGGCACCATTTGGGGGGAAGCCGTTTTGTGAGGAATTTGGATGACCAGTGGCGTGGACGCAATGGCCGACTGCAGGGCAATGGCAAATGATGCCTGGGTAGTTTAGGCCCAAAGGAGAGTCATGAAACAGAGTGGTGTGGGGAGTGCAAAATAAAAGAAGCATCGCGACAGTAGGAGAAGCAGGGGGGTTGGGGGAAGTGGCAGGCAAATATATATATATACACAATAAGAAAGGGGATACGTGGAAGGCAGTGCTTTTTGTTAACAGATGTTTGTCGTTGTAGATACAAATGGAGGATGGCACCAAGAAAAACAAAGACCAATAAGGAGTAGTGCTTCAAGGTGGTGATGGATTTGGTGGAGAAGGCTAATCTGTTGCTGGAGGTGGCAGAGCCCAAGGGTATGGAAAAACGGTAAAAAGGGAAGATGGGGAAGGGTAAGGAGACTAACAAGAGGGTACCAGCATGGGTCACCACTAGGGAGCCTAGTGGGGTGATTCCAGTGACGGAACCACAAACCCCTTCCCCAGAGAGCCCGGTACCTGAGCCGTGCCCGGACCACACCCTGGAGCCAGAGGGACGAGCAGACCCAGCAGTACCGATGTGCCAACCTACCCTACCAGTACCAAGCTTAGCGCCATCACCACTGCAATCGAGCTGTCCCCAAGTAACAGGAATACCGACGCCGGGGCTCAGTCCTTCAAAGACACCCACACCAGGTAATCAAGGGGTGACAGTGGAGAGCAGTATAAAAGAATATATAGCACAAATGTTAAAAAGTATGGGGGAGAATAGCATTGGCCAGTTAGAAAAGGCATTGGGTGAGTTAAAAGGGGGTAGGGATGATGTGGGGGGGAGGGGCGACGGTGGGTAATCAGGGGGTAAGGAAGGAGTTAGGGGCTCCTTGAGTCCGCCTAGCAGACCATGTTCCCGCAGCAGTGAAAGACAAGATATGGAAAGGGGAATATGTGGATATTTTTGCATTAGCAAACATAGATTGCATGGAAAAATATGAATAAAAAAGATAGCTTTGAGAGTGAAAGACACGGCAGCGACAGTAGTGCTGCTCGGAAAGGAAGATGAGGACAAAACATGGAAAGGAAAAACATGGGATAACTGGTCCATGGGTTTTACGTATTTCGGGGCCACTCTGATAGAGAAGCGGGTGGAATTAGCTATCCTCTTTCTCAGCTACTCCCTCATCATAAAAAATGCATACAAGAAGGGGGGGCATAGCTGGTTATGGTACAATGAAAAATTTAGGAAGAGAATGACGCATTTTGGGGATGTACAATGGGATGCCAAACAAATAGATTTGTGGTTAGAAATTTACACGGGGCCTTCAGACAAAGAAACAGAAGGTGAGAAAAGGGCGTTGGCAGCAACGAAGGCATGTTGGGGATACAATAGAGCAGCCTGTTCCTGGCCAAACTGCCGATTTCGGCACGTGTGCTCCAAGTGTTGGGGGCATCACCCAGCAGCCAAGTGCAGGTACAGCTGGGAAAAAGGGATGAGCAGTCAGGACAGTGCACATCAACCATCCTTTCGGAATGGGCAGAATTCCTTTTGGGGGCAACACTGGGGGAGGAGGAACAGGGGTACAGGAGCAGGGGGAAAGTGGCAGGCCTATCAGCCCCGACATCAGGACACATGGGGGGACCATGAAGGGTGGGTTCCAGTTGGCGTGGACACCCATTAACATAGGAAGGATGAAAAAATGGTTGGGGGGATATCCAGACAGGATCGCGGCAAAAATATTGGGAGAGGGTTTTGAATATGGTGTTAGCTTACAGTTTAAAGGGTGCAGAAAAAATATGGTGGCAAAAAACTTAAAATCTGTACGGGGAAGGAAGGGGTGTTGGCACAGAAGATTCAGAAGGAGGTAGGGGTGTGTAGGGTCGAAGATCAGTTCACAACCCTGCCACTAACCAGCCTGAGGCTTTCGCCTTTGGGTTTGGTACCCAAAAAACAAGAGGGTGAGTATCGGGTAATACACCACCTGTCTTACCCAGAGGGGGATTCAGCCAATGATTCCATAGGAAAGGAGGACAGCAGAGTCACCTACACCACACTGGAGGATGCAGTAAAAATTATTAGAACAAAACGGGAAGCATGGGTGGCAAAAACAGACATAGAATCAGCTTTCGCCTCATACCGGTTAGGCTGGAAGACTGGGACTTACTGGGTTTCGGGGTGGAAGACAAGTATTATTTTGATAAAGCCATGCCAATGGGGTGTTCAATAGCAATGCAATGTTTGAGATGTTTAGTACCTGGCTACAATGGGTTTATCAGAACAGGTTCAGGTACCAGACGGCTGTGCACTGCCTGGGTGATTTCCTGTTCATTGGGGAGGGAATAGTAGAGACCCAGGTCATGCTTAAGAATTTCCAGAGATTATGCCAGGAGGTGGGTGTTCCATTAGCCGAAGACAAGACCAAGGGACCGAGTTGCATAATTGAGCTCTTGGGACTGGAACTGGACACGAAAAAGGAATTGTTCCATCTGCCCGAGCAGAAGGTTAAAAAACTTAAGGAACTATTGAAGGCAGTAAGAAAACGCAGGAGGGTGAGACTGCAGCAAGCGCAGCAGTTACTGGGTCACTTGAACTTCACATGTAGAGTGATCACACCAGGGCGTGCGTTTACATGGCGTTTAGCCTGGGCTATGCGAGGGGCCACATGGCCTCACCACTGGGTAGATCTTAATAAAATGACTAGGAAGGACATGGGAGCATGGGAGCAGTTTCTACATGAATATAACAGGCACACATTTTGGCAGGATGAATGGGTGTGTAGCATGGACTTACAGCTATATACAGACGCTGAGGGGGGTATAGGGATGAGAGGGTACCTCCAGGGAAAATGGTTCACAGAACAGTGGCCGGTGGTCTGGAGATGGGGGGGGGTGACAAAAGACATCACCTTTTTGGAACTATTTCCCTTATGCGTGGCTATGATAATATGGGGGGGAACTCCGGAACAGGCAGGTCACATTCTGGAGTGACAATAGAGCAGTCGTAGAAGTACTGAACAAAAAAAAGGACAAAGTCAGAAAGAGTTATGAGAGTATTGAGCAGAATGGTGTGGTTGGGCTTGTCCTTGAACATGTCTTTCAGGGTAAAACACATCAATGGAGTTGACAACGTGATAGCTGATTGCCTCTCCCTATTGCAGATGGACAAATTCAGGACCTTTGCACCCGGAACAGAGACAAAACAGACTGCCATTCTGGATCACGTAGGGGCGATTGGACTGGGGATGCTGAGGCATTGTTCCGCAACTCCTGAACCCCTCGAACCCTGGGAGCGTATGAAACCTCCTGGAGGGCTTTTCAAAAGTTTTGGGATGAGTACTGTGGGCAGGTAAGTGGTTCAGCAACAGGGGAACAAGGGGCTCAATTTATAGTCAAGGGTTGGAACCAGAACATAGCACACTCAACCATGGGGGTGGTCTTGGCAGCCAAAAGGTCAAATCTGCACATTAAGGGGCTGGGAGGACCCTACTTAAACTAACCTTATTAGGAGAATGATGCAGGGCTGGATGACAGGGACAGGGAAGAGACAAGATAGCAGAAAGCCGATATCAGAAGGGCTGATGGTAAGGTTACTGAGGGCGTTAAGGCATATCTGCATTTCCATGGGGGAGGCGGTGTTATTTCAGGCACTATGCACCACCATGTACAGTGGGTCCTTCAGGATGAGTGAGATAGTGGGCCACAGCAAGAAGACGGAAGGTGGGGGTTTACAATGGGAGGACATGGAATGGATGAGTGAAGCCATAACAGTCATGTTACGGGAGTCCAAAACCGATCAGAGAAAACAAGGGAGGAAGGTGTGGTTGTGGACACACCAAAATAAATCCATTTGTCCGGTGATGGCGCTGAACGTGTATGTGGCAGACTGAAAAAACAGGGTAATGGAAGGATATTTGTACAGGGTGATGGCAGGCCAGTCTCGGGGTACTAGGTGGCTGCGGTATTGAACAAGGTACTCCAATTTGTTGGGGAGTCAACTGAGGGATATTCTCGCATTCATTTAGAATTGGGGCAGTGTCAACAATGTCTGCTCAGGGCAAAGGAGCCGAGGAGATCAAAGAGAGAGGCAGATGGTCATGAGGATGTTATAAAAAATACACACGAGAATTACAATGCTAAAATGTTTGTTTTCTCTCCCATAGCAGGTGCATCAAGAAGAAGGGAAATAAAGGGGGAGGGGAGGAAGGACATGGACAGATATTCATTCTTTGTGCTTTGATCAACCAGGTGCAACCAAGAAGCTCGAGGCATGGATTTGCGGGCACTCTTTTGTGAATTGGGTGGAAAAATGGTCAGCCCAGAGACAAGGGGGAAAACAACTGTACCTGGATATTGACACAATAAGGCTGGTGTGAAAAGGCCGACGGGGCATGAAATGGGAGCGGCTGCTGCCAGAGCTCAGGGAAATCAGGAGGGATCATAGGCGACCAGAATTGATTGTGGTACATCTTGAGGACAACGACTTGGGATCAAGGCCTTGGTTGGAGATTTTTTATCAGATAGAGCATGATGTTAAAATAATAAAAAAATGGTGGGCAGAGGTTACTTTGGCATGGTCAGACATCACTCCTCGCAGGGTATGGAGGCAGGCAGAGAGCCACAAGAGCATAGACAGGGCCAGAAAATGCATAAATTCGAGAGTGGGGAGAGTATTCCAGGGTGTTGGGAGAATGGTGATTAAACATGGGATCATGGAGAGGGTAGACGAGTATGACAGAGGGGATCGAGTGCATTTGTCGGGTCTTGGCCTGGCCATGTTCAACACCGAGATTTCGAATGCAATAGAGTCATGGCTGGTACAGAAATAAGGGTAAAAAAAATGAAAATTTTGGGGGAGGGGAGAGGAAAGGGGAAAGTCCACCGTCCATCGCAAGATGGAGGTGGACTAGTGGAAATTAGAAGCAGGGGCACAGTGTGTACTCCCGTGCCCCTGGTGTAAGACATAAGAATAAGAGGCCAGGATACCCCCCATGATGTACGTCGGGGGGGGGCAGCAGAGATTGAGAGATCTGGCTATTAATTAAGAGAACAACAAGAGACAAATGATATAATGTATGCACCAAATGGAAATGTAAAGTTTATGTACATATGATGTGGAATATGGAGAGAAAAATGTACCAAGGTGAAAAAATGGTGAATTATCATAAATATATCAAATCAGTAAAATTATTGCCAAGACTGAGCAACCTCACACTACTGGTCCATGTATTTATTGGCGGGGTTCTGGGGACAAAGAGGGTTGCCCAAAATAAAAAGGGCAGGCCCCATTGTCCTGTGGCCCAGGCCAAGAAAGTGTGAAGCTCAGAAAGAGAGGAAAGGGGGAGGGGGGCAGGGTTTAGAAGAGGGAGGCCCAGTGACATCACAGAGGGGGCAGGGCAAAGGCCAAGAGCGCAATGATGTGGCAACAGAGGAATGGGTAAGGGAATTAAGAGGTGTGGAAAGGAAGCAGTTAAAAGGGGCTGCACACCAAGGGGAGATCGCAATTTTGCTCCATAAGGAATTTCCCACCCTCCAACCCAGAAGAAAGGATAGTAGGGCACTGTGGAAGGTGGAGCACAGTGCGTCACTGGGAAAGGTGGATCACAGTGGCTGACTATGGAATTATTGCCGAAGGTGGACAGCAAGAGGAAAAAGGGGGGGGGGGAAAGAGACAAAATAGAAGAACAAAAAGAAAGGGACGCAGGAGGAAGAATAAGAAGCGTGGGCACGGTGCGTACACCTGTGCCAGAAATAAGAAGCAGGGGCACGGTGTGTATGCCCGTGCCCCCAGTGCAGGACATAAGAATAAGAGGCCAGGATTCCCTCCATGATGTACTTCGGGGGGCAGCAGAGATGGAGAGATCTGGCTATTAATTAAGAGAACAACAAGAGAAAAATGATATAATGTATGCACTAAATGGAAATGTAAAGTTTATGTACATATGATGTGGAATATGGAGAGAAAAATGTACCAAGGTGAAAAAATGGTGAATTATCATAATTATATCAAATCAGTAAAATTATTGCCAAGACTGAGCAACCTCACACTACTGGACCATGTATTTATTGGTGGGGTTCTGGGGACAATATTAGCGGCGGTCCAGCAGAGGAGTGAGACTGATTTTAATTTCAAAGATGCAGCCAGTCTTGGTAACAGAGGACTGGGTCTGTAGTCTATGGATTTGAAACCTGTGGCACGCAGTTCGCTGACTTCTCTGCGATCGGATTTCACCAGAGTAAGCACACAGGACATGGGAGGGGGAGGCTACCATACCGCCGAATGTAGTGTTCATCGAAGAAGCTAAGCAAACGGGCGACAGAGCAGGTACTACAGACAAGCTGCTGCAGTGGAAGAAATTAGCAGGAGTCAAGAGCTGCAATTGGCAGACTGTTAGAAACTTGTGAAACAAGTATGTGGAATATGTCAGTTGGTCACCTTGTCACTGAATTTTGGTTTTGCGGTTAGGTTTCGTGTGTGTGTTTCTTTGACTGTTGTTTTTTTTTCTGGGTGGAGGGGCCGTGAAATGATGGTATTGTGTGTGTGATCGCTTCCCCGGTGGTGCTATTCTGAACCCACTTCAGTCGCCTCGGAGCATGACAGCAGCGGGAGAGTGGATTGGAGCACACTGATTTCATGTTGTGCTGCGGTTTGGTTGGCACAAGTAGTACCCATTGAATGAATATGTCCTGATAAGGACACGGCTGAGAAGAGCTTCTAGCCAATCAAAAGTTTAGATTTTTTATGCCCATTTTATAACAGCATTTAAAATATGCTGCAGCAGATTGCTGCATAAGTAAGATAAACATGATGATATTCAATTGCTCCAGCTGCTTTAGTAGAGGAGAGAGTTAGAGAAATGGCTAAAAAAAGATTTGTATTTCTTACAGTAAAGTCCCAGTTGTCTCCTCTCCTGTGTAATTGTTTGTTCAGTATATCAGTTCACCAGCCAGCCCAGGTTGGTACAATTTGGGCATGCTGCTTAACTCGGACTGCTATATCTCGATGTAAACTCTCTGCATCAGTTAGTTCCTTTTACTGGGGCCAAGGAGGGATTGCAGAAAGATATGATTTAGAAGGATGCTAGTGGCACAGTTGATGCATCTGTCATGTACTGTATGCCTCCGCCCAACACACAAATGCACACAAGGATTTAAACGGTTTGGGCTGAATTGTCTAAAATGCAATTATATAAAAGTTGACTGTGGATGGAGGAGGACAGCACCATTTAGAAACAAACAGAATGGCAGAAATATGAAAGCAGTGACACAGGCACATGACGGTAGAGCAATACCTCATCTCGTTTTTAGGTGTTTGAGAATTCTTAATGTTATATGTGCCAGCTTTGGAAAGGTAAACACTGCACATTCAGAGTGTGTGTGCGTGTGTGCGTGGGTGCATATGTGTGTGTGTGTGTGTGTGTGTGTGTGTGTGTGTGTGTGTGTGGTGGCACATAACATTTTATTAGGAGAAAATTGCCATCCAACAGAAAAACATTTGATAAAGAGGCTGAGGCTATGGCATTGTTAAACGTTGTGAGAAAAAGCGAATGTGGTTTACTGAATTTATACCATAACTCTCAGATGCAATCATAGCATACCTAGGCTATATCTATTACATTGAAAAAGGGAATCAGTCTAAGTATAACGGGAACCATAGGAACTGCCAGAACAGTGTTAGTTCCACCTGTTTATTTAGCTGTGTAACTGACTGAGTTCAAATGGAGCAGCGGCCAGGTCACATTGAGTGTCTCGTTTGTGTGTTTTTTGTTTGTCTTTTTTTTTAATCTGAGAAAATAGGAAGGAACACAGCTCAAGCAGTAGCAGTCTTTCACAGAGAGTTTGATAAAACAAATACTTACTTGGCAAGTCACTGTGTATGTGTTTATCTCTGCTTCAGAATTGTGATGAAACACAGCAGTGCCACAGCCAAGCTTTGCTCCCAGCAACTCCTCTGGAGCTCATTTCTCTCAGGCGTGCTCTGCAAGCTCCTGGGCACTGTGGGAAAGCACTCCAGACGTACTTGTGCTAATCGTAGCTGCATGGCAAAATCAAACAGCTATAAGCCCTCAGTCATGTGACTTATCAAGGAAGGCTTGCAACATCCACTGTGCATGTCACAGCAGGGTTTCAATGTCATAACTATTACTACATTGTCTCTGAGGCCACAAAGCGACAGTCCTCTCTGACTGTGTATCAATCCCGTATTTTCTTTGAGAAAGATCAAACGTCAGGATTTTTTATGTAGAAAGTCAGTTTGCAGCATGACTGTGTCTGTGTGAATCAATTCAGGGCTGAAAATCTGGTAAGAGACAAGGCATGGGTCGAAGGAAGAGAACAGCTTGGAAGGGACTCTCAGTAAAGTGCGCAATTTCAGGAAAGTTAAAGGAGTGAAATTATGTTCAAAATACAGACGGGTGTCTCCAGATACCAGTTCTGTTTTTAACCCATGCCACTTGAAGGATTTAACTCTGTACTCTAAAGTCCTCAGGACTGTGGATCGACAGCAGGCCTTTGGGTTAAGAGGTGCATCCTTCTGCCAACTCAAATTTCATGCTGAAAAGGAGTCCAAAAAAGGCCCTGTTTGTCCCTCTGGATGTCCACATATGCTTATATCATCTTGCCTAGCACAGAGTTCCATATTGCTAGTGTTGCCAGTGAGCTCCTGCTTCCACCTGCTCGGGTATCGCAGTACAGTGCTGTGCCGAACTATTGCAGTGGATGCCTCAGCCCACTCTCCAGGCACTGCTGTAATCTATGGAGCTATGGAGCTGTTTATTTTCACCCATGGCTTTCATAGTTGAACTCAATTTGTTGAGTTTGTAAAACAATTTTTTGGGTGTAGACACTATCCAGAGAGATAGTCTTCTTAGCTGCTGGTTTCCCTTTGTCAACCTCTTCATAAGTGACGGACAGCTGAGTGCTGACAGTACTGTTTCCTAGGTTCTATCAAGGCAGTAGCTCAATACCATTTTAACATCCAGGCAGTGCAACTTCTGTTCACCTGTGCTAGAGGATCATGGAAATGCACAGTCAGAGTAGCAGACTGAGTCAAATGAAATTCTGACACCACCTTAGGAAGGAATTTCCTGTGTATCCTAACTACTGCTTTGTCAGATAATGTAGTTAGGATCTTTACAGAGGGCTTGCAATTCACTTACACTTCTGGCAGAAGTCATTGCTGTGAGGAACAGTGTTTTCCATGTAACATACCTGATCTGCTGAGGTCAGTGGTTCAAAAGTATACTCCACCCACTGTGCAAGGTATATTATCCAGTCTTGTGGAGAACTGGTTCCCTCATTGGGAGAAGCAGGTGGCTCAGACCATGAACAAATCTTTTGAACACTGGCAGTGATGCAAGTGATTTTTCTTTCCCTGCTGTCTTTCAGGCTGAAACAGCTGCCAAATGCACCTTCAGGGTGGAAGACCTTAGCTGGAGAGATTGCAAGTGCACCAAATAATCTAGAACAACAGGCAAAACTGGCAGCAAAGTTAAGACTTCTTGTGCAGCACACTATATGGAAAATCTTTTCCATTTTGAGGAATATGTTTTCTTGTACCTGGTTTTCTGGCCTCTTTAAGAACCTCCAAAACTTTCCTGGAAAGGTTCATGCTAGAATACTCTAGCTTTTCAATAATCAAGCCTTCAGTAGCTGCATTCTGAGATCTAAAGAGACACTCTGCCCTGTGACAGGATCAGCAGATTACGTCTTGAGCCTTGTTTACACTGCTGACTTTGCAGTGCATCAACCCATGTGCATAGGTTGATGAGCTGCAAAGTGGGCAGTGTAAACACTTTGAATAGTGCCTTAAGTGACCTTTGGATCCAACTCACCTGTGGGTATCACTAGTGGAACGAACACGTTAAGGAGCAGTGTGTGGATGCTTTGCTGCCCTCACTCCAATACAAGTCCTCTGTTCCTTCTTCCTCAAGTGAATTTACAGCCCCTCCTCAGAACGACATGCAGCTCTGCAAGGGAGGGGCTGCATAAATAGTTAATTGAAGGGGAAGCAGCCAACAGAGTGGGAAGGGAGTGATGCAGATTCCAGAGCGCTGCTACCATGTAAACACGGCTTTGGGGGCAGTGTGCTTGGCTTCCTGTTTGACAGGGACAGCAGCAGTGAGTTACTGTCTGGAACTGTCAGATTGTTTGTTGCTGACTCGCTGCTCAACTTTAACAATACAGCCTGTTTTAGAGGAATGGAGGAAAACCATACAGAAACTTTCCCCTCCAGTTGTGCAATAGCATCTCCTCTGGGACTTCCCCCTTGGAAGGCGGACTGCAGCAAAACCTGGGTAACTTTCTGGTTTCCCAAGAGGTGAAAGATCCAGTTCTGCACATGCCCCATCTCTTTTTTCTTTTTGTTAAACTGTTATACATCACACAGCACTATCCTCATATAGGAAGGCATGGAATAAGATTATAGACATTACTTTTAATACTGTATCCTTCCTTGCCAGCCCCCTAGCATCCCTTGTCTGTTCCCAGACCCAGTAGCCAGTGTGACATACAGTGGCGGCATCAGTGCTTCAGCCTTCCTCATAACTGGGCTAGTCATACAGCAGTTATTCTGACACCTAGAGAGTATGCCAAGTTCCATATCTGCATTGTCTCTGTGCAGAGCTTTGTGGATCTTGTACCTCCCCATTTGTTTATGTAATATATTGTAAATTTGTTGTCTGTCTTGATCTGGACTGCTTGTCCTTGCAACAGGGAGGAGAAAGACAGCATTGACAGAAGCACTGCTCACAGCTCCAATAGTCTTATGTGCTTCATGTTAGGTATGCCAAACAGTGATAGTAGGAACTGAGTTGCTGGTGCAAACTGTAGTGCTGCTGCTTATAATACCAGTGACCCAGCTTCAGGAGCGAGCATGGAGCATCAGATGGTTGGCTGGGGAGAAGAGGACTGATCATTTAGTGGACAGGTCTTCTCCAGGGCTGGTGGGCTGTGGTGCTAAACAATAGTCTGACCCCTCATGTTGGCTGGGGGTTGGTGAGCCAGATGCTACAGGAACAAGGGGATTGGGAGAAGAAGACATAAGTGCATCAGGAGTAGGACCATGGTTGATGTCACCAGGATGTCATTACACATTGCCTTCTCCAAAGTGGAAGTCAGGGTGGAAAATGACTGTCAGATGATAGGTTGATGCTGCTGCAGGCCACTGTGTCCTCTACTGGATCCAACCTACTCTGGGCTGGCTGCACCTGGCCTTCACCTCTGCCTGTTGCCAAACTGGATTATATGGGGGACTTTGCTGAGGTGCTGAAGGCAACCCTGCCTCAAGGGGAAAGCTGAGGGGTTGGGCCTTCCAGAATGTCACTACTGGACCAGGGGAGGCCAGTTCAGTGAGCAGAAGGGTCTCGATTAATGGGGGAGTCAGCTTGATTTCTCAGCCATGTTTTGTAGTTTTGGTTCCAGATTTTCAACATGGGGTTCTTGGGACCCCACATCATGACCAGTGATGCTGTCATTTTGTTTCTTAGTCCCAAAATGTGATTTTGAGTTCGCTGAATGGAATCACCTCTCCTGGACTGATTAATGAAGTGACAGTGCCACTGTTCATGAGGTGGGGTCCCAAAAAGCCAATGTTGCAAGTTTGATAAAAAAAATTGAAAATATGACTGCATTACAAGAGTACGTTGAGCAGTTTGTACAGTACACTCGTAACTTCACCAATTTTTAATATTTTCATGCCAAATTTCCAACATTGTCATTTTTTACACCTCCTTATGAACAGTACAGCTGTTATTTTTTTGTAGCCTGTCTGAAACATGTTTTTGCACCTGTGACGCAGAATGGCACAATCACTGTGCAAAATCAACTTTTGGGACAGAGTACTGAAATCACAGTGACACTGTTCATGAGAAGAGGTCCCAAAAAGGTCATGTTGAAAATTTGGTAAACAAATTTCAAAAAGTAATTGCGTTAGGCGTGCGTTATGCAATTTCTACGCATGCTTATATGTTCACCACTTTTTCATATTTTCTCTCCAGATTTTCAGCATTGCCATTTTTTCACATCTGTTCTTGAACGGTACAGATGTCATTTTTCACATCCTGCCCAAAATGTCTTTTTGCAGCTGTTGCACTAAATGGCACATTCGCTGTGCGAAATCACATTTTGGGATTGAGTAACAAACTGATACTGCCACTGTTCATGAGGTGAGGTCCCAAAAAGCCCATGCTGAAAATTTGGAGCAAAAATACCAACCAACACCGTGGGCGTTAGGGTATCCACCCTGTACAGACTGACAGGCGTCGGGGGTGTAGTTGGGGTCCTCAGCTGTAATGCTACCACCATCCCAGCCCCATGCTGCAGCCACTGATAGGCATTGAGGTGTACCTTGGGGTCTTCAGTCCTAACATTCACCCCATTTTCCTATACTGCACCCATCTCAGCTTATTTCCTTATGGAATGTAGTGAGTGTAAGGGCTGAAGACCCCAAGGCATACTGTGACTCCTGTCAGTGTCTGCAGGGTTGAGTAAGGTGGAATGGCATGAGTGTTATTACAGATGACCCAAAAGCACACCCCAATGCCTGGCAGTCTCTGCAGACTAGGGGTGGGGGTTGGTGTCAGTTCAATACTTCACTGCAATTATGCATCTCTCTGACTCATGCAGTACCAGTGCCAATACCAGCAAGCAAACATTCGGCATTGACAAATGCTTGTTTAAGATCTGTCACACAGCTTGTTACTTCATTGCTTTCCTTAAAAGGTTTTGGTCATTTGACTGGAGATGCAGCTAAATGTTACGCAAAATTGCAGCAAAATTTCACCCTCAATGTCACCCATCGCCACCGGCAACCACAAGTACAATTGAAACCCCCAGTCCCCACACAAGTTACCTACCCCCAATTTGTTTCATTAAAAAATACCCTTCACTCCCTGGTGTCTAGTCAATCCCCAGCTGCCACTGGCTGTTATAATATTCAATAAGTACCCCGAGGTTCCCTGTCGCTCTCTCAGTTTTATAAAAAAAAAATCACCCTCCACTTCCTAGTGTCTAATGGACCCCACCCCATCAGTAGATATCAGCACCACCCAGATCCCTCCCGTAGCAGTCAGGCCACTGGCACAGCCCTCCACTCAACTCCACGGCTGGCAACCCGACTGAGTACTTGACTGAATGAGAATGAATGAGCCCACATCGTGCTCATTCATTCAAGTGCTCAGTGGCGCTCAGTCAGGCTGCCGGCTGTGGAGGTGAGTGGAGGGCTGTGCCGGTGGCCTGAACGAGTTACTGGGGGTGGAGCTGGGTTGATGTTGATATGTATTGATGGGGGGGGGTCCACTAAACCCAGGGAGTGGAGGGTGATGTTTTATTTTTTTTATAAAACAGATGGAGGGGACAGGGTAACTTGGGGAGGTACTTATTGAATATTATAACTGCCAGTGATGGTGGGGGGGGCCATTATACACCAGGGAGTAGAGGGTATTTTTTTTTTAAATAAAACAAATCAGGGGGTGCAGGGTAACTTTGTGGGGAGGAGTTCTTATTTAATATTATTATGGCTAGTGATAGCAAGGGGAGGAACCACTAGATACCAGGGAGAATTCTGGTCAGTGGGCAGTGGCCACAACATTTCACTGCGAGAGGCAAAATTATTCCCGCGGGTGGTGAAATTTCACCCTCAGGTGTGAAATTTTGGCCGGGAGCAAAATTTCACCGGTTTGGGGATGAAATTTCACTTCCAACTGCGGGCGAAATTTTGCATTTCACAAATTTATCTTCTGCCAGTGAAATTCTGGTGAAAGTGTGATTTCAGTTATTTCGATCTAATTTACAAACTGTTTGTCCATATTACACCAAATTTGGTATGGCAACATTGCTAGAGTCCATACAGAACTGTGCCAAGTTTCTGAGCAATGCCTTTAAAGAAGGCTGAATTATAAGCCTCCCAAAGTTTGAAAAATGTAACATTTAATTTCACAAATATTTAAACTAAATGTATTTGTCTAAATTGCACCAACTTGGGTATGATGACCTTACCAAGGTCCTGACATACTGTAAGTGTACCAAGTTTCATGTCTCTGTATGTAAGAGGACTGAGCTATAAGCCTCCAAACTTTCAGAAATGTTTAAAATTACTGTAAATTTCATAATTATGTAAACTGCTGAATTTTAAGCCCCAATAATTTTAAAACTAGAGCACATAATATCACCAGTTTTATTAGGTTCATTGACCCTAAATATTAAGCTTTGAGACCACCACCACAGCCCAGCATCAGAGTGTCATGTTGCCATGCTGATGACCTGGGTTCAGAAGCCAGCCAGGGAAGACATGTTGGGAGGCAGGGCAGGGCTGAGACAGCTGTTGCTTGGCAGTTCTTCTTAGTCGGGGAGTGCTGAGGAGGGGCTTCGCCAACACAGTGCCCCCTGTGGCTCAGCCAGGGAGCTTGCTCTTGCCACAGGGGAAGCCGTAGCTGTGCAAGGCCGACAGAGGCACTGTCCCCACCAGGAGAGAGGGGAAGGAAACAATGCTGGAGAAAAACTTGGCAGCCAACTGAATGATGGCTGGATTCAGCCTGTTCAGGGTATATCCCTGTGAACAGGGTATATCTCTGACAGATGAGCTGCCAGCCAGAGAAAAAAATCAGTAAGGAAAAAAAACGACACTGTGTGTGTCAACTCTCTAATCACTTGCTCCACGGCTTGCCAAGTTATAAGCAGCCAAGTACTGCAAAATAACATCAGTAATTAACCCTTAGGCTGCCAACAGAATTAGAACGTATAGGAATTCAGGACCGATACAGTATATCAATCCATGGCACTGCAAGGGTTAACGCTGAATTTTATGAGCTTTTGTTGAACTGTGGAATGCTATGATACTTTTGTTGAAGCCACGCCAATACATTTTGCCAAGTCATACACCTGAGTTGCCATTATAGAGGACGGTAAAGGATGGGTATAGTGGCAATGCCGCAGCATTCATAGGAGGCCCTATAGTAAAAGTATAGTGGTGCCAAGTGTCAAGTCACTATCTTAAGTGATGCACCATGAGGAATAGTCATGAATATCACTCCGCACTGGCCTGAGTTCTTGTAATATGCCAAACAACCACTAGAGCTCAATGACTTAATGACCTGTGGAAGCACATGTCGTGCAGCATTGTTTCTGTACAGTGCCGCCGGCTGACTCTCAGACAACCTTGAAGATAACCATACATATTGTTTCTGTTTGAAAACAGTGGCACCAAGTGATGCCAAGCCTCAAGCCTTACATCTAGTTGCGACTTAGGCCACCATGACATAAGTATCTGGATATCTTTAGTCATGACATAGAATAATGCTGGGCATCACAGTCACAGGAATGTTTGAGAGATATTGCAGGGCCACAGTGCTAATGCAGGTAAGGTGATTCAGTGCTCATAAGTACTTTGTGAAAGTTAAATTCCACCAGTGGAATTCTAGTGCCATTACTTGTTATGTGTCCATGAATTTTTGAGCAAAGTTAGTAATTTCTAAAGTATTCACAATAAATTTTAGCCTACTAAACCACATTTATGAACTTAATTAAATTCTATGACATATTTATTTTGGTGTGCATGCCAAATCTTGAGCGTGTACCTGTAATAGCAGAGGTTCAGTAAACATTCAACTATTTTAAACATTTTCACACATTTTAACAAATACTTAAATTGTGAAATTTAGAATTCCTAAAACGTACAATTTATACAACTAATTACCTCTTTATTTAACAGTTTCTGTGACTCTTTCAAGAAAATATTTATTTAAAACTTTTACCAGGAAGGCATGCTGAACAGAGTACTGCTCGATTCCAGATGAGTTCTGGAGGACAGGGGCAATAGGAGAAATGCATAGTTACAGAGAGTACAGAATACAACAAAGTTTACAAGACAGGTTACAGAGGATACAGAGCATGTACATAACCCATGTTATAAGGCAATCAGTGAAAAGAGCAACCCTGCAATTTCTAGGGTAAGGTAAGCACTACTGTGGTAGATAGTTGTGCAAGGTACTGGAGCATACTCACGTACAGTGCAGTGCATGTAAAATCATCTCCAGGTGAAGCACGGCTAGTGTTAGAGCAGGTCCTAGTCACATGCGTAAGCAGAGGTAAAATGAGTTTTGAGAAGGGACTTAAAGTGCTGGATGGGGGTGCTCATGCCGAACAACTGCTGGGAGGGAGTTCCACAGTTTAGGCATGTGTAACCTAAAGACTGACTGACCTGCCGTGGTAGTCATGTGAGGGACAGACAAGAAACGAGAGTCAAAGTTTCTGATTTGGTAAGCAGGAGTGGGGGCAACTGTTAGAACCAAGGTCTGAGCGTTCCCTAGGACTGCTCTCCTTCTTTGGGGAGGGGTCTGTGATTGCACAGGAGTGACACCTGGAGGAGGCCGGGTTGCCGCCCTGTGTCAATGCATAATCAAAAGCTTCCTGGGGTGGGACAGACGCTGGGCGTCATTGCACATCTCCGCCCCAGCCTACAGGGGGGAAAAGCAAGGTGGGGCTCCGTCTCCATGAAGCCCTCCCTGGGCTTCAATTAGCCTCTGTCACTGGCTTTCCAACCCAGATACTGATTCTGCGGCACTGGAAATAGCGGGGACCAGTGCAGTGGCCACGCCCTCCTGGGGGTAAGCTGGGGGTGACCGGGAGAGTGACGGCAATGTGACGGTAGGTGAAAGTCCGGGGCCATGACCAGGGCTGAACTTGACAGAAGGCCCTACCAAAGAAAGTAAAATAAAAAAAAAAAAGAACCAAGTTTAGTAGGGTGGCAGCGACTGGGACCAAAACTTTGCCGTTAGCCTAGTACAGTGTGAAATTCTCCAATCGTAGAGCAAGGGGAGGTCAAGGGTCATAGAAACATAGAACATAGAAACATAGACTTTGATGACAGATAAGGACCGCTTGGCCCCCTAGTCTGTCAATTTCCCTACCTACTGGATAAGCTGCAGATCCTAGTTAACCAACAGCCTACTTCTTCCTACGACCCCACAAGAATTGCCTTATGTCTGTCCCATGCATTCTTGAATTTCCCCAACTGTTTTTGACCCCATGACCTTCTCAGGAAGGCCATTCCATGCATCCACCACCCTCTCTGTAAAAAAATACTTCCTCACATTGCCCCTGAGCAGTCCCCTCTATCTTCAAATTGTGTCCCCTTGTTCTTGCGTATCTCTTTTTCTGAAAGATGCTGCCCTCTTGGACTTTGTTGATTCCACTGAGGTACTTAAAAGTTTCTATAATGTCCCCCCTCTCCCTTCTTTCCTCAAGGGTATACATATTAAGCTCCTTTAGTCTCTCTTCTTATGGCTTCTGTTGCAGACTCTGCACCATTTTAGTTGTCCTCCTCTGGACTGCCTCCATCCTGTCTATGTCCTTGCAGAGATCGGGTCTCCAGAACTGCACACAGTACTCCAGATGGGGTCTTACCAACAAAGGAAGGCCGACTTTGGGAGGATGGGGGAAGTGGTAAAAGGGTACCTGGCCAGAATTCAATCTAGTATGGACACTAGCCAGAGGTGGGAGCTCATAAAGCTGGGGATAGTGGAGGCAACCAAAACCTGCTGCATAGCCCAGAGCAAGAAGGATAGGGCTAAGAATCTGAGCTGGTTGAGCAAGGAAGTCGTGGAAAAGGTAAGGAGGAAAAGAGCTGCCTTTAGAAAGTACAAGAAAACAGGGAGGGGGGAGGACAGGGAGGAGTACTTGACAGAATCGAAGGAGGTGACAAGGGCACTAAGGGGAGCCAAAGCATCTCTGAACTCAGGCTGGCACAAGGCATTAAGAAGGGGAGAAGGACTTCTTTAAGTACATCAGGGAGAAAAGGAGCTGTAAGGACCACATAGTAAGGATTAGGAAGAAGGGGTTGGGTGGAAGCAGGGGTGCGATAAGGCGGAAGCACTAAATGAGTACTTCTGCTCAGTATTTACTAAGAGAAGAGGGGGGTGACACCCAGGTGGGAGAAATGGCAGAAGCAGGAGGGGAAGTGGTGACAGATGGGGAAATCATGGAGGGCAGAGTTCGAGAGGGTTTGAAGGCACTGAGGGTGGACAAGGTGCCAGGCCCAGATGGCATCCACCCCAGGGTACTGAAGGAGCTGGCAGAGGTCTTTGCAGGACTTTTGGCAGACCTATTTACTGCCTCACTACATTCGGGGTGTGTACCTCAGGACTGGAGGATGGCTCATGTGGTATCCCTCCGCAAGAGTGGCCCCAAGGATGAACCGGGAAACTACAGACCAGTGAGCCTCACATCCATCGTGGGTAAGCCAATGGAGACTATCCTGAAGAAGAGGCTGGTGGCCCTCCTAGAGGCCAAAGGACTACAGGACAGCAGACAGCATGTCTTCATATGTGGCAGATCCTGCCAAACCAACCTGGTGGAGTTCTGCGACTGGGTAACTAGGCAACTGGACAGGGGCCATGCAGTGGATATCCTGTATCTGGACTTCAGTAAGGCATTCGACTCAGTGCCGCATGGAAGGCTGGGAAGGAAGTTAGTAGGCACAGGGGCGGGTGCAAAGCTGGTGAGATGGGTAGAAAACTGGCTTCAGGGAAGGCAACAGAGGGTGGTGGTGGGTGGGGAGCTCTCACACCCAAGGGCAGTGATGAGCGGTGTTCCACAGGGCTCGGTGCTAGGACCAGTGTTGTTTGGGTTATTCATTGCAGACATATCATGGGACATCAAGAGCAAGATCAGTCTGTTTGCTGATGATACCAAGGTAGGCGCGGTGGTGGATGACCTAGGGGAATGGCAGGGGTTGCAGGATGATCTGGCAAAGCTTGAAACCTGGTCAGACACCTGGCAACTGGGGTTTAATGCCAAAAAGTGCAAGGTGCTGCATTTTGGGATGAAGAACCCAAGGAGGAGTTACCAGCTGGGGAGTGCAGCTAGCCCAGACAGAGGAGGAGAAGGATCTGGGTGTGCTCATTACAGGGTCAATGAACAACTCGGCACAATGTAGAAAGGCAACTGCAAAGGCCAACAAAATGCTGGGTTGTAGTGCAAGGGGTATATCCTCGAGGAGGGAGGAGGTGATTCTGCCACTATATAGGTCATTAGTTAGACCACACCTGGAGTACTGCATGCAGTACTGGCGCCCATATCTGAAGAGGAACATTAAGTTACTGGAGGGGGTGCAGCGCAGGGCGACAAAGATGATCAAGGGGCTGGGGGACTTATCATATGAGAGGAGGTTGAAGGAGTTGAACATGTACTCACTGGAGGAGAGGAGGGACAGGGGTGACATGATTGAAACCTTTAAATACATGAAAGGAATAAACAAGACGGGTACATAGGGGCTGTTCAAAGTAAGGAGGGAGAGGGCCACCAGGGGCCATGATATGAGACTGGAGGGAGGATGGTTCTGGAGGAAGATGAGGAGACACTTTTTTTCAGAGAGGGTGGTGGCTGGGTGGAATGCGTTACCTGCAGAAGTGGTATCCAGTAGAACAGTGGACTGCTTCAAAAGGGGATGGGACAGGACAAGGGGGAGGGTTAATGAAGGGGAAGGGTGGAAGGGAGAGGCAGCTGCAGAATAAGGGGTGCTAGCAGCACATTCGAGCAGACTTGATAGACCTCTAGGCCTTTATCTGCTGGCAAATTTCGTATGTTCGTATGTCTGTACAGAGGGATAACAACTTCCTATTTTCTACTGGTGATGCCTCTCCCTATACATCCCAGTATCCTCCAGCCATCCTTACTACCTTCTCACATTGCTTGCTAACCTTCAAGTCATTTGATTTGACTACCCCCAGGTCCCTTCCCATTTTTTTTGTTGTTAGTACCTCCTCCCTCCCCATTGTGTACTCTTCCTCTGGGTTTTTGTTTCCCAGGTGCATTACTTTGCACTCCTTTGCATTGAATTTAAGCTGCCATACTTCTGATCATTCCTCCAACTCTGCCAAGTCCCTTCTCATCCTTTCCACCCCCCTTGTGTATCAACCGTGTTGCAGATCTTTGTTTTGTCTACAAAAAGTCATACTTTTCCTTCCAGTCCCTCTGCAATGCCACTTACAAAGACATTAAAAAGGGCCAGACCCAGTACTGTACCCTGCGGTACTTCACTAGTAACCCCCTTTTTTCGGAGTGGACTCCGTTTACTATTATCTTTTGTGTCCTGTTGTCCAGCCAATGTTTTACCCAGGCTACCACCCTGGGATCCACTCCCAGGCTGGCTAATTTGTTTATTAATCTTTTGCATGGGACTGGGTCAAATGCCATGCTAAATTCTAGGTAGGCCATGTCCACAATCCCTCCCTGGTCTACTACTTTGGTCACCCAGTCAAAGAAATCGATTAGATTCATCTGACATGACCTTTCCACTGTGAATCCATGCTACCTTGGGTCCTGTGCCCTACTGGCCTCTAGGTACTTAACAATTCTTTCCTTCAGAAGTGAGTCTATCATTTTCCCTACCACTGAGGTCAAACTAGCAGGTCTGTAGTTTCCTGCCTCTGTCTTGCTCCCTCTTTTGTGAAGAGGAATCACATCCATCCTCCTCCAGTCCTCAGGTACCACACTATCCTCCTATGATTTGTTAAAAAGGGTAGTCAGTGGTGTTACTAGTTCTCCCCTTAGTTCTGTAGAATTCTGGGGTGAATCCCATCATGCCCCACTGCTTTGTCCACTTTCAGTTTTAGGAGTTCTTTCAGAACCCCTTCTTCTATGAAAGGACTGGTATCGACCTCCCATCCAGAGTGCTTCTATTGATTGGATTAGGTACCTCCCCCTCCTCTTCTTTTGTGAATACTGAGCAGAAGTATTGGTTCAGTATCCCTGCTTTTTCACTGTCCCTCTCTGCCCACCCACCCTCTCCTTTATTCAGCCTCACTATCCCTCCCTTTGTCTTTCTTCACTCCCTAATGTACCTATAAAAGGTTTTATCCCCTTCTTAATTGAGTTCGCCATCTTTTCCTCAGTTTGGGTCTTTGCTATTCTGACTGCCTTCCCTGCTTCCTTCTGCTTTAACTGGTACAGTTCTCTGTCCTGCTCCTTCTGTGTGTCCTTATACTTCCTGAATGCTATCTTTTTCTCCCTAACCTTCCCTGGCACCTCTTTTGAGAACCATAGTGTTTTTTTCTTTCATTTTGATTTGTTTATCTGCTTCACACAAAGGATTGTTGCCTCTGTGATGGTAGTTCTGATGTTTCCCCATTGTTGATCCACCCCTCCTTCTTGCATGTTTGCTAGTGCTTTTCTGAGGCACCCTCCCATTTTTGACAAAGTTAGCCTTCCTGAAGTCCAGTATCCTCACTTTTGTATGGCTTGACTCTGCAGCTGAGATTATCATGAACCACACTGTTTGGTGATCAATTGTTCCCAGATGGCTACCCACTTCTAGATCTGAGATCCTCTCTCCATCTCCATTTGAGAGTACCAGTTCTAAGATTGCTCCCTCCTGAGTGGGTTCCAACACTAGTTGTCTGAGGCATGCCCCCTGCAGGGCATTGAGAATGGCCCTGCTCTAGGAGGTGGCTGCAGCAGAGGTGCTCCAGTTATCATCTGGCATATTCAGTTCCCCCATCAACAATATCTCCCTTTTATCAGCCATTCTAAGAATGCCTTCTATCATTACCTTGTCCATTTCCTCCCCTTGAGATGGGGGTCAGTATGCAATCCATGTGAGGATTATGGTTCCATTTCCAGTCTCCAGGGTGACCCACAGTGCCTCCTCTCCTCCCTGTTTACCCTTTTATTCCATTGCTTTGATCCCTTCCCTTACATAGAGAGCTACTCTTCCTCTACTTCTACCCTCTCTGTCCCTCCTGTAGATTGTGTACCCTGGTATGTTGACATCCCAGTCATGGTTCTCTGTGTACCATGTTTCTGTGACTGCCAAGATATCCAGGCATCCCTCTTCCATAAAGGCCACCAGTTCAGAGAGCTTGTTACTTGGACTACAGGCATTGGTCCTCATTATCCTCCATTTTTTGATGGCTTTGCCCCTTTTTTGCCCCATCCCTGTCCTTACTGCCTTTGCCTTTTTCTCCATTTACCCCTGCCCTTCTCCCTGTTGACTTCTCTATCTTGGTGTTTATCTCACTAACTACCTGATTTTTTTTTGTGGGGGGCTAGGATTTCCCTGCTCCTTTTCAGTGCCTCCCCCCTTGGCTAGTTTAAATGCTTGTCAATGAAGCATTTAAACCTATCATCCTCCTGGATAGATGCAGACCATCGCACCAGTAAAGGCCTGCGTCCATCCAGGTGGACCCCCAGTCCCCAATGAAGCCAAAACTCTGAGTTCTGCACCAGTTTTTCAACCATTGATTGAATCCCATGGTGCAGAGTACCCTAGCCTCACCCATGCCTTAGACAGGCAGCACCTCCGAGAAGGTTACTGTGTGTGCTACTTGTCTAAGGCCCTTCCCCAACTCCACAAACTCCTTCTGCACTACCTGTTCTGATCCCTTTCCCATCCAGGTCATTTGTCCCTAGGACAATGACATCCAACTCCCTCCCCAGTGCAGCTGCTCCCATGATCCTGAGGATTTGCTCCCTGTCCTCCAAGCCATGGTGCCAGGCAAGTCTGGTAGAGGATGCAATGGTGTGTGGAGGGAGAACAGTCAAGGACAAAGTAAGAGAATGAGTGAACGAGATGGTCCAGTCTGGCTAGGGTGGACATGGGAGTGGCACCGTAGACTACATCACTGTAGTCTAGAATAGGGAGGATCATTTTCTGCACAATAGAATGGCGAACCTGCAGAGGGATACATCCACAGTTGTGGTATAGGGCACACAACTTGGGGTGCAGCTTTTTGTGGATGGCATCTATGTGTGCAGAAAATTCGAGGTGCTGGTCAAGCCAGACCCTGAGGTATCAAAAGGAGGTGCAGACCTCTAACAGAGTCCCATCCAGGATGTGGAAACTGGGGGTGGGGAGAAGCAGAGAAAGCCTCTGCCTAGTGCTGAAGGTCACAGAGGCAGTTTTATTGGCACTGAGAAAAAGCTGATTAGAGCGGAACCAGAGATGGACAGCACTGAAGTCCAGCTAGAGACTGGACCCACAACAGCAGGTGAGGGACCAGATGTATGCAGCACCACATTGTCCGTATACATGTGAATGGATGTGTGGGGACAAGCAGAGGGCAGATCATTAAGGAAAATGGAGAACAGTAGCGGGCCAAGGACCGAGCCCTGGGGTACACCAGAGGTAACTTGGAGGGAGGTAAGAGTGGAACCTGCTGGTTGCCTCACTAGAAAGCCCTGCAAGGGAGAGCTTAGACAGGAGAAGTGCATGTGAGACCGTGTCAAACACCTTTGCTAGATCTATAAACATAGCTGAGGTGATGTGACCTTTATCCATACCAGTAAAGATGGAGTCAGAGAGCCTGAAGAGGGAACTGGAGGTGGAGTAGGACTTCCTAAACCAGATTGGTAAGGTGGGAAGAAGGATGAGGAGTCAAGAAAGGTGGAAAGTTGAGTGAGGACTAGATGTTCCTTGATCTTTGCAAGAATGGAAGGTAGGGAGATAGGGCAGTAGTTACCATTGGACAAGGGATCGCTGCCTTTTGGGAGGGGGAGGACAGTGGCACATCTCCAGGTGGATGGGATAGAGGTGAGCGAAAAAGAGAGGTTGAAAAGACAGGGGGATGGCAATGGCAGGGGCAGACAGATAAAGCATTTTGGCATCTAGCCCGGTGGAACATTTACCCATGGAGGGATTTAGGGTGAGCAGGGCATTGAAAACTTCAGATGGTGAGATCTGATGGAAGGAAAAGGAGGGAGTGGGAGGGGTGGAGTTGGATGAGATGGTTGAAGGAGTTGGAATTTGGGGTGTAGGTGGGAGGGTGGACAGAAGGGACGAGATACAGTTTGTGAAGGAGTTAAATATTGATGTTACTGTGTGGGGCACAGTCACCGTAGTGCCGTCTAGGTTTAGAGCAGGTGTGGGGGGCTGTGCCGGAAGGGTGAATAGTGAGTTGACCACCTTCCAGAATTTTGCAGGGTGATAAATGTTGGTATGGAAGGCGGTTTTAAAGTAGTTTGCTTTGGCCTGCCTGAGTAGCCTAGTGCAAACATTTCTCAGCGTGCAGTACTTAGTGTGGGCTTCGTGGGAGCCAGTGGTTTTAATGACTTCCGAGCCTAGTCCCTGCTCTGAGATGAGTCAGGATGTCAGCTGTAACCCAGGGCAGGTGGGGACCTCTTACCCAACTCCGTCTGAGAGAGGCATAGCTGTCCTATATCGCTAGGAACCTCGACTTGAAATTTTCTAGAGCAGAGTCGATAGAGGTAGCCCGTGCGATGAAGGACCAATCTGTGTTGGCCAGGTCAGTTAGTGGGGAAGTGAGGTCCAAGGATTTGTAGAAATGAGACAGAAGTGTTCTGGGGGGAGGAGGCTTGGTCCAAAAGATCTTTCTGACTGAGTAGATCATGTGGTGATCACATAGGGAGTCAGGTAAGAGGCCTGAGGAAAGTACCTGGTGCGGGTGCGAAGTAAGGGACCAGTCTAGGAATGAGTGGTTCAGAGATCTGTGGTGTAGGCACATGGGGACTGTGATAATTTGAGATATGTTTAGTGTGGCAACCTGGTTCCAAAGCTTGGAGTTACATTTGGATAGTCAGTTCCAGTTGAAATCACCCAAGATATGGATTTCACCCCCCCCCCATCGCATAGGGTTTTAGGATGCCTAAGTTATCCAAGATAGCGGGCATAGGTGAGTCAGGTAGACAGTAGCAACCTGCTACAAATATGGGAATTGTGTGTGGGAGGGAGAGTTTTGTTAGCAGGGCATCTAGGGACTGCAGAGGCTGGGATAGTATGATGGGAGTAAACTTTAGGGAGGATGCAATGTATAGAGCTATACCACCTCCCCTTTTGCTGCCTGCGTGGTCATGCCAGATGACTGTGTACCCAGGAATTATGATTTCAGTGTCCTGTATGTGAGGCTTCAACCATGTTTCTGAAATAATCAGAACATCAGGTCTGAGTGATAGGCCTATAGGTTGTAGCAGAGATACTTTATTGAGTAAGCTGCAGATATTTAAATGAGACAATTTTAAACCCCTAGGGAGTTGGAGGGGGGAAGGAGGGAGGAATGGGACCAGGGTTTAGCTCCATGTCACCAGCTATTAGGAACAGTAATATCAATAATTGCATAGCTTTATGCGTTGCCCACTGAAGCTTGCTGGGGGTTGCATATGTCTGGAAATATTGCTCTGAGGTGTCATAAGCTAGGACTTTTAGGGCTAGTAGCTGATTGTGAAAGCTGCTTGGCAATACAGAAGGACCAATTTTCCATTTGTTTAGGAGACATACAGGGGGTGGCCCGAAAGCGGGGCGGGGAGACAGACGGGGAGGCAGTCTGAGTGTTGATTGCCAGGTGATGAATCTGCATCACTGACTAGGAGGATGGAGGGAGAGATGTCCATGGTGCAAGGACAGAGATTAGAGTTAGGTAACAAGGTAACATGGTGAGCCTGCCTTCCAGGGTGTGTGCCAGAAGTAAAAACCCTCTAGTGGAGGTAGACGATAAGTTGCAGAGGGGAAACATGGCTGATAGGCTCAGCATGACACGTGTTACCCCCTATATATTGACAAGTTCACCAAGGGTTGTGGTGGGGCAGCTGACACGGAGCTTTGGTGGGGCACTCCTCCTGTTAGGTATTGGAAAATGGAGTTTGAAAAGGGCACTCCATCTGGTACCTGATTTCAGCTTAATGTTCGGCCGGGGGAGGGCAAGCTTCGGAGTGGTCCTCGTGACCAACTACAATGACTCAGAGCTGAGGAGAAATGCAGAAAGAGAGCAGCATTAAGTACAGGAAAGGGGAGGTGGAACTACACGGGAGGGGAGGTAGCCGCAGCTCTGGGGAAGCACAAAAAACCAGGGCTACAAATTAAAGAATGACAAGATACAAGCACTGCACTGAAGTAGCTGTTTGGGGCTAAAATAAAATAAATGAAAGGAGCTGCTCTGAGGAGGGCTAAACCAATTTGTGAGCTTTTATATTAAAGTGTCCTGCTCTGCCAAAATAAAAGTAAAAATGCACCGCTCTGCAAAAATTGGTCTGCTTGAGAGCGTGAGACCCAGTTGCTAGAGTACATCAGAACTACATAGAAAAACCCTTTGCAGCTGAGCAAATGCAGTTTAATTAAACTATCTGCACTGCTCTGCCGACACCTATTAAATTAAGGTGGGCAGTCTGAATTAAAATTAAGTAAGGCATCAGTCCAATTTAAGGCAAGCAGTCTGTAGAGTCCAGTTTAAAGTTTGAAAAGTTTTGGCACCAAAAATTCCAATGGCTCTGGCTCTCCTCCAGTTAAATATTTGAAAATGGAGTTTGAAAAGGGTAGTCCATCTGGTACCTGATTTCAGATCGATGTTCAGCTGGGGGAGGGCAGGCTTCGGAGTGGCTCTCGTGACCACCTACTATGACCCGGAGCTGAGGAGAAAATCAGTAGGTGCCAACACAGAGCTGCCAAATGCTTTAACTGACTTGAATATATTTATATGAATATAAAGTTTCCATTATTTAACTCCAAAGGTAGCTACATTGTAAGCAAATAAATATTTTCAGAAATTCTCACATAAATATTAAATTACCAGACTGTGAGCCCCTATTACACAAGAGCGGACCAAGGGATGAACCGGGTAATTATTGTACGGTGAGTCTCATCTCCATAGTGTGCAAATTCATGGAAACAATACTAAAGGAAAGACTGGTGTAATACCTGGAGAACAATGGCCTCCATGTTGTGAGGCAGCATGGGTTCATTTCAGGGAAATCTTGTCAAACCAACCTGATACAATATTATGAAGGTGACAGGTGAGCTGGATAAGGGTCATGCGGTGGATGTTCTTTACTTGGACTTCAGCAAGGCCTTCGATTCAGTGCCTCATGGGCATCTTGGGGGGAAGCTAACTGGTGTAGGGGTAGGGGCAAAAATGACAAACTGGATTACCAGCTGGTTGAGTGGGAGGCTGTAACAGGTGGTGGTGGGAGGGGAGCTCTCAACTCCAAGGCCGGTAATAAGCGAGGTGCCACAAGGTTCTGTGCTGGGACCAGTATTATTTGGGCTCCTCATATCAGACATCATGCACAGGATGGTGAGCAAGGTAAGACCGTTTTCAGATGACACCAAAATGGGAGCAGTGGTGGATGGAGCGGAGGGATGGAAGCAGCTGCAGGGGGACCTAAGCAAGCTAGAGGAGTGGTCAGAGAGGTGGCAGTTGGAGTTCAATGCAAAGAAGTGTAAGATTTTGCACTTCAGGGTGAAGAACCCAAGGAGAGGATACTGGCTGAGGGAGGGGAGATAAGCTGGGGATCACTGAGGAGGAGGAGATGAACCCTGGGGTAATAGTAACAGAGACCATGAACAACACTGGACTGCCCAGGAGAGCAGCTGCAAAAGCGAACAAAATGCTGGGGCGCATAGCGAGGGAGTTTTTTCATCCAAGTAAAGAGAGGTGATCTTACCCCTCTACAGATCACTGGTAAGGCCACTCTTGGAGTATTGTGTGCAGTTTTGGAGGCCATACCTGAAGCGTGATATCAGGCTACTGGAGGGGGTGCAGAGGAAGGCAATGAAAATGATATGTGGAATGGAGAGGAGAGACTATGAGAGCAGGCTGGGAGACCTGAGTAAGTACACCCTGGAGGTTAGAAGGAACAGGGGGGATATGATAGAGACATTCAGGTATCTGAGGGGAATCAATAAGGATGGGGTAGATGGGGTCTTTAAGCTAAGGAGGGGGAGGGACACCAGGGGGCACAGGCTAAGAATAGAGGGGGGAAGATTTAGGAGGGAAATGAGGAGACACTATTTCACAGAGGGTGGTAGCAAAATGGAATGCACTATCAGAATGGGTGGTATATGTAATCTGTGAACAGCTTTAAAAGGGCATGGGACAGGGAACAGGAGAGAGTGAGGATGGGGGAGGTGGGGGTGTCAGTAGGATGACAAAGGGGAGGGGGTGGGGCAGCTGCAAACTAGGGATGCTAGCTGAACACTCCAGCAGACTTAAATAGACTGGGTGGTCTGTTTCTGCTGGCACATTCATATGTTCATATGTTCATATCTCTTCCCAGCCCCTCATCCAAATGTTATGAAAATTGGCAACCATTTAGGGTCCACTCCAAAATGTGCATGCCAAATGTCAGATCTCTAGCTATAATACTGAATGAGTTATGACCAATGAAAGAATTTTGGAAAATTTCTAGAAGTTCATAAAATTTTACAACCTTTTATAGAATTTCACCAGCATTTTGTGAAATCAGAATTTGCTAACTTCACACGGCCCTATGATATTTACTTGATTGCTTCTTGGTGGCCCATTAGGCAATACCATGACATTCAAGTCGGTTAAAGCATTTGGCAGCTCTGTGTGTTGGCACCTACTGATTGGTCCGGGATTCATATAGCAGATACATAGAAAGCTTACATAAAGATGGAGGCCAGGGGCACTCCTTGTCCTCTGGACTCAAGGGAATATTGTGCTAACCATGTGAATTGGAGGCTTTCACTGACAGGGACAAGTCATAGAGCCTTGGAGAGTGGAGTGGGGGGGGCGGGCAGAGAGTCCAGGGGTTGAAGAGCAGCAAAGGGAACTGTGCAAAATACTATTAATGAAAAAAGGAAATAAAGTTCACTTCCAGCATGGTCACTCTGGCACTTATCAAATCTTTTGTCACCAAACGTGCTTCTGTTCAGAGACAAGGAAACCCATACAATTTGAATGTTTTTTTTTATTTTTTATTATAGCAATGGAGGTTTGAATACTAAAATCAGATTGCTTGAGAGCAGCAGCCTTATATTCTATTTATCTTTAATTAATAGTCATGTACAACCTCATCACCTGCTCCACAATCCCCACACCTAGTCCAAACTAGAATGTCAATTAACATTCTAATTCAGGTTCCACTCAACACCATTGCTGTCATTGCAAAATGAAGCCAGGACACAAATCAGTCAAATAATTTCTGGTTCAGGTTGCATCTTAAATCTGATACTACAAGCTCCTTAGCATCCTCCCCACAGTTGGCAAGTAACAAAAAATGCTACTACAGTAACCTCTCTTTGAATGTCCCAAATCTCTTGTCTTGTCTTATTTTAAGCTGTATTATTGTGGCAATAGTTTTTTTCTGTTGTTGTTTTTTTTTTTTTTTGCTTAGTGCTCTCAGCCCTGGCAATTCCCACTAACATTGTTAACAGTGCACTGGGCCAATGCATTTCACTGCAACTATCACAGTTTGAACCATAAGCAGAAGGGTAGTGTCATCATGGCAACACAGCAATGAGTACACTGCAGTGACTGAACAGTGCACTACTGAGAGAATTATCAGAATGTTAGGAGTGAGGAGTGAAATTAAGTGTTTTTTTAATCAAGAGGTCTTGGATCTAGACATGATGGATCTATGTGATAATGTTGATTGCCGATTGGGTGATCACCGTTAGGAGGATGGCACATCGCCAAAAAATATTTCAGCAATGTACTCCCCGGATCCATTTTGCTGTGCACCTGGGAGTACATTTTCATTTTATGCATGGGACTTTGGCCCCAGCACCCCTGCAACCTGCTACTTAAAGATTCTCAACTCCAGTGGAGGGTGCATGTTGGGGGGGTGCAAACACGGAACAAATACAAATTCGGGCCAGGCGCAACAAAAAGTACCTACATCCAGACCCGAACACAGCACCATTCCTGCTGCAGCCCTGTACCTACCCACCATGCCGCGGAAGTAGCTCAGTAGCTTGCGACAGCACCACCCCCTACAACCCCTCTGTCCCCTCCCACCCCATGTTTGTCATGCTCTCTCCCCCCATGCATGTAGGCATGTAGTGACAGGATGTTGCTATATTCGCAACCCCCATCCAGTTGCCCACCTTCCCCAGTCGCCCTGATGACAGGCATCGCGAATTGAATCACCCTTTCGGTAGTCACCCAATCGCGGTCGCCTAAGTCACGGGATATCAGACACGATCGCCAAAACATAAAGCACCATCGATCCAGAATACTCAGAATGGGTGTGCTCCATTCCAGCAGGTTTCCATCATCAGCTCACAACTAAAATCCACAGAAGGACTATTTAACAGCAACAGTAAGGAATTTAACACACAAAAAAATAAGAGAGTAAATGACACACGTTGTGAGTTCCCACTGCTATAAAAGTAATAAGGCACTCCCAGGGGTTATAGTAATCATAAATTAATAATTACCTAAGGGTAATGTGGCAATCTGCTTTGCCTCATGCCGCATTACACCCCTAAGGGGTGAATACCATATGATTAATGTAAGCCCTGGTCATACCTTATTGCTTAAAAGTCAGTAATTTCCACTTTACTTAAACAGAAATGTGTACACAAAGCATTGATGTATCAACAGTTTTACTTCCTTTTTACTTGCAAGTCTGCAAACAAGATACTTGCAAAGCTGTTATCATACCCTACCATTCCTTCAATTAAACATTTTCAGGTCTCGCCTAAGCCTAACCACAAGTTAAGGATGTGGTTTGGAGTATGTTGCTGTACCCCCTGTTCTCACAGATGTGTTTTCACACTATGGAATCAACAACATTAAGTGGGCTGTCAGCCTCCTTATTTCAGAGGATTGTTTCACTTTACAAGTCACTCTAAATTTTGAGAAAACAATTTGTCATGTGAGGGTCCATTCAAACCTTTAGAAAAGGCCAGAACTGATGGTCTTCAGATTGTTACACATCTCTTATTTATCTGATCAATAGTTTCTATATAAGAGGTCAGCGCATGATGATAATATAATGTCCTTTTTTTGAATTATTTAAGCCTTTGGGACTGGCCACAAGACATCTGTCTGTTTGTTTGTTATTTTTGACTTTATAGCCAGGAAAGGCACACTAGAGCTGAAATTAATTTCCAGGTGTGACCTGGGAGCACAAGGAGATGGGGACTTGATCTGGGTCACACAGTATGCTAGTGACCATTCTGAGTTTCAAACCCATGTCAAATAGGTGTCTATGTTCTTGGTGCCCTACCCGCTAGTCTATATTGCCTTTCAGCAACTAAACAAACTTATTATGTAGCCTTGACTACTGTCTACCCTATCTTCTTTCTTGAACCTTGATAATGTACATAAATAAACTTAGGATACAGTTAGAGCTGGGGGAGATTTTGAAATTTAGCTTCAGAAGGAATTCTGCAGAATTTTAGAAATTCTGCCATATTCAATTCATAATGATGAAACTTTCAAAACTGATATTCATCTGCAACATGGTCATTCGTGGTTTGTGAAAAACATGTTTAATGTTCTGTTATTTACGTAAACTGAGGGTTTGGTTTTTGCAAGCCGCAGCTAAATAACTCTTCTGAATTTAGTGAATAATTCTTGGCAATGACTGTGTTCAGCACATGGCCAAGTCAGAAATAAAACAGAATGTTATTTGGGCACATCAAATTGAAATGCCATTTCCCTGCCCACTCCAGAGGAGGAGAGTTTTTAAAGGGATTTCCTCTGACTGTCAGTTAAAAAAAGCTTATCCAGATTTCAACTATAAACCCAGCTGTGGGATTCCAACTACAGTGATGTAAGAAGTAATAATTAGAGGTTGACAAAATTAAAAAAAATTGCTTCACTGAGAAATTCACAAATTTTCCTGAATTAATGAATTTACCCTTTAAGGTAAATTTCTACTTCATCTTAAAGGAGAACTTCATGAATGGTGAAATTTGTGAACTTTACTTCTGAATTTTCGCTCCAAGGTGAAGTCTGCAAGGATCCACGGGATTGGAGGTCACATGGTGGTGCAGTGATCTCTATTGCCATGCTTAAGCTGAATTCATTGGTGTGAGGAAGGAACAGTTGGTGTTAAGTGTGCTCTGTATCTTTTTGGATAAAAACTTTTGGAAAACATTTAAAACAGGCACTGCCACATAGTTCTTCAGCAGCTGGTCAGGCATCCTTTGCATACTGATTTCCCAAACTCAGGAACTCGCTCCCCACAAACATTCAAAATGCCTCTTCGTCCAACACCTTAGCCTCTCTCATGCATTCTTTCACCACCCTCTCCCTGCAACTATCACTGATCTCACATGGCCCCACCAAAATGATCAAGTACCCTAACGTGGTCCCCCTCTCTATGAACTATTCTTTTAAAGTCATATCTCCCTGTACTGTTATTCAAAGGTTGATGTCTCAGCTAGCACTTATCACTATCCAAACATTGTTGTATTTATGTCTATAAGTCCTACTACTTTTGAATCACTGGTAATACACTTGTTTATCTGCTTGCTTCTAATGATACTGTATACTATTTATTGTACTTAATTGCTATGCCTAGCACTTGCTGCTTATGTACTTACTGTAAATCTTTTTTGCAGTGTTATACCATTGTTTGTTCTCCCATCCTGTTACTCCCTTCCCCCAGGACACATCTGGAAATGAACAGTTTTGCTCAGTATGCCTTCCTGGTGAAACTTTTAAATAAATAAAAAAAATTAAAAATGTGTTACCAAGGGGCATGGCATGTCACAGAACATACCTGTGCTAATGAGAAGCACCTGAAACTTGGAACAGGCTCTCCAATAAGAATGCCCTGCTTGCTCTTCAATCCTTCCAATATGAATGATAAGGGCCCCCTGAAATGCACAAGATGAGGCAAGTAGTGAACAAACTTCTGCATGGAGGTCCAAATTAAGCTTCATACCAGTCACTCTCCCTGTCAGGAACACCAGCTGGAGGGTAGCGATCTTTCTAGACACTTTTCCCCACTTGGGATACCAAGGAGGTGGAAAACAAAGTGAAGGAGAAGGGTCCTCTTTTTACCTTAAAAGTTAGTCTTGTTGGAGCCCCTGAAGCTATCAGCTGTACTTAACACCTAATCAGGGAGGTGAGATTCACATTCAGAAAAACAAAGTAAAGGAAAAGGGTGTTTTTACACCTTAAATGTCATTCTGGTTGGATCCCCCTGAGCTATCAGCTGTACTTCCAGTAGCAGCCACACACACTGCCAGATATTTCCCGAAATTTCTGTGATATTTTCAGAAATATCTCCTGCTTTCTGCATTTCCACAGTAGGGGCAGCAGAGAAAAACTTTTCAGAAATTTTGCAAAATATCTGGAAATAGCTGGCTACTACTGTAACACCTAATCAGGCAAGTATGATTCCCATCACAGTTCAGCTCCTGCCCTACTTGGATTTTTCAGCAGCAAAGTCAATTACAAACAAGCATTTGTCAATGCCGAATGTTGGCTTGCTGGCATTGGCATTGGTAGTGCAGGAGTTAGACAGATGCATCATAGGAATGGAAGTGAAGTATTGAACTGATGCCAACCCACCTCCACCCTGCAGAGAGTGACAGGCATTAGAGTGTCCCTTTGGGTGTTTGGTACTGCAGTGCGGGAAAACATGTCGGGCAGGATGTGAGAAATGACAGCTGCACAGTTCATAAGGAGGTGTAAAAAAATGCCAGTGTTGAAAATGTGGCATGTAAATATACCAAATTTGCAAAGTTACACAAAGATTACGTGGGAATATGCAATGCGTTTGCAACACTGCCATTTTATGGGCATCGGCACCAAATTTTCAACATAGGCATTTAGCACCTCTGCTCATGTACAGTGCCACTATTATTTCCTCAAAGTGTCCCAAGAAATGATTTCGCACAGCGATCACGCTATTCTGCGTCGAAAGTGCGAAAACACATTTTGGGCAGGATATGTGAAATGACGGCTGTATTGTTCATCAAGAGGTGTGAAAAAATGGCAATGGTGAAAATCCAGACTGAAAATATCACAAATGCAGGATGGTATAAGCGTGCTTGCAATCTGCCAATGCATACTTGTAACACAGTCATTTTATGGAGTATCATCACCAAATTTTCAACATAGGCATTTTAGGTCCTCTGCTCATGAACTGTGTCACTGTCATTTTCATAATCTGGCCCAAACACAGATTTCCCACAGCGACTGCACTATTGTACACCAGAAGTGCATAAACACATTTCGGGCAGGATGTGGAAAATGACAGCTGTACTGTTCACAAGGAGGTGTACAAAAATGACAATGCTGAAAATCCGGCATTAAAATATTATGAATGTGTGAAGTTACGAGCCTGCATAGCAACTGCGCAACACACACTCGTAAAACAGGCATTTGTTGGATTTTTTCCACCAAATTTGGAACATAGGCTTTTTAAGAGGCCACCTCATGAACATTGCTACTGTAATTTCGTTAATGATTTTTGCACACTCACTGAGAAATCACCTTTTGAGGCCGATTGATGCCATGACAGTGATAGAACTCATGAGGAGGGGCCCTAAAAACCCCATATTGAAAATTTGGTGCCAAAATTCCAAGAAATGCCTGAGATATGCAGCAAAGTTGAAAAACCTATTCACTCCATTATACAGCTTACCGGCATTTCCTCAGTTCGCGGTCAGCTTTGAAGAGTTCAGCGTGTTCCCAATCCACTGAAAGCGTCGTGCCAGACTCCGGAGGTAAGTATGGGGTGGGGGTGAGGGAGGCAGGGTTCGCAGTGGCGGGTGTGGGTGGTGGGAGGGGCATCGAGACTATGAGGACGGTTTTTAGTTTTACAGGAAAAAAAAGAAAACCATTGCAGGACAGTTTTTGTGTTGCAGGGCATTTGGCACACTGGGGTGGGTTCCCAGCATGCCACCCAACTGTTTTTTTTTGGGGAGTGTCAGTAGCTGATGGGGGATTGGGCACCCTCATCGTCTCACAAAACAGGGGGGGGAATAATGCCAAGAGGGATTGGGCACCCCCATCAGCAAACAAAGAAAGCGGTGGGGGGGCGTGAGCTGAGGGTCGGGCACCCCCTCAGCATTCAACAATTGGGGAGAGGTGATGCCGATGGGGAGTGGGCTCCCCGTTGGCACTCTAAAGAAGACAGCGGGGAGGGCGGCGAGCCGAGGGTGTGGGCACCCCCGGCATTCCCACATCTGGGGGTTATGCCGACAGGAGTGGGCTCCCCCATTGGCACAGTAAAACAGCGGGGGGGTTACCAATAGGGGGATTGGGCACCCCCGATGTCGGCAGCAGTAAGCCGCTCACCGACCATGCTCATAATGGCGGCAAGCATGCAAGCAAAGGATCACTGCGAATGATGACGAGCTTTGCTTGGATTGCAGCAGTCCTTTGCTTAGATGTGCTCACCCCATTATGTATGCATGGTGTGGCACCGGCATGCAGGCTGATTGGGGAATGAGGGATGCACCTACTGATGCATGCCCTGCATTTGCCCAACAGCGACTGCACCCCCAAATCTGCACTCTCCCTACATGTTGGCTTGCGCGTAAGTGCGGCAAGCCAACATAACAAAAGCATCTCTGGCAGAAAGACACATGTATTTAGGAATATATATTTTAGGGATTGTTTGGGGGCCATTGGCTGGTGGGGGCCCTAGGTTAGTGCCTATGTTGCCTATGCCTTGCCAGCCCTGACAGACAGTGTTTTTCACAAAAATCACTCCATTAAGTGACTACTGTGCCTTGTGCCTCTAGATCACCAATTATTTGTTGTATGTTTTGTGATTAAGATAGTTTAAAGTTGCAATTTCATCTTCTATATTGTGTGGTGAAGCAGTTCTGTTGGGGGCTGGGGAGTTCAGCTGTAGGAACTTCCATAAAGATAAAGGCAGGTTTGGCAGCCTTTTCTGTCTTAGCAGTACTAGTGCTGTTGTAGTCAGTGTTTTGTGTGATTTTTTTTTTTTTTTTGGTTTTCTTTGGTTTGTAATTTTAGTTGTGTAGAACAGTTATGTATGTTTTACTGAATTATGTGTGTCACAGTACTTTCACTATACTGATTTCATTTTTGTTTATTGAGTGAAGTTAGCAGTTTTTTTCATGTACACAATGACATCATTACCATTACCTGAGTTGTTGAGTTGTTGCATCTTGCATGTTCATCTTAGTTCCTGAAGTCACTGTTGTGTATTGTTTGTGTGAAAAAAAAAGAAAAAAAAATGGTGGTGGTGTAGGTGCTGCTGGTGATTTATTTATTTAAAAAATTGGTAACTGGGAAAAGCACACTGACCCAGGGCTCATTTCCAGGTGTGACCCGAGGAAGGGGAAAAGGGAGAGACATATTACAAGTACAATACAAGATACTGACGTACAAGTCAAAAGTCAACAAATTAAGTACAAAGAAGTTGGTACACTTTGAGGAAACAGCAAAAGTCATGGACAATAAAGGTAACTCACTGAAGCAGCCATGGGTAAAGTAAGTAATCAAAAAAGAAAATTGCAGTGACATGCTGTATTAAGCTGTGGTGGAAACTGGTGTACTAGGAGCAGCAGTAGGGGTGAAAATGCAACCAATAAAACACAGCAAGTACAGGAACATTTCAGCAGCAGGTGAGAGTGCACACTGATGCTAATAAGTGAGGAGCTTGAACTCAAAAGAGGGCACTGCTGCTTCCACTGGTTATGCCCGCCACCCTACCATGACACTTCCCTTACTCCGTCCAAGAACCGCTGCTGGCAAGGATGGACCACTATGTCCACCACCCCACTCACCACTTCCCTCTGGTTTTCTTCCTACTCAGCCTGTCATTTGCCATAAGATGGGTCCTCTGGCCCCCAGTACCCATGTGGGTCCTCTGCTTGTCCTGAAGGACATGTCAGAAGCAGAAGAAGATAGGTACTGGTCCTGCTATATACATCATTGGTGAGACTGCACATGGAGTACTGTGCCCAATTCTGGTCACCAGGATACAAAGGGGAGGCAAAAGCTATTGAAAGGGTCCAACGCAGGGCCGCAAAAATTATCTCAGATGTCAAAGACAAGGGATATAATGAGAGACTATCTGAACTGGGGTTATACTCCCTCGAATACCACAGGTTCAGGGGAGACATGTGTCTAGTTTTTAGGGCAATGTCTGAAAAAGAACCATGGGAAGAGTTTGGGCTGGATATAAGAGAGCAAAATTATTGCACTAGAGCGCACCCTCTACAGTTATCAGGGGAAGGTTTCATACAAGCACAGGTTTAATCTGAGGGTTGTGCCAGACTGGAACAGTGTACCAGTAGAAGTGGCTGCCAGTTTAAATATGAAGGCATTTATGACAAAACTGGAACAACATTTATTATCAACTGGGATTCAAGGGTGTAGTTAGTACAATGTGCAAGCTTTAAAGACTTTGGTCTTCTATGCTCTGTAAGAACCTATAAAACCTATGAAACCTATGAAGACATGTTTATTGCATAGGTTGCAAGTGACCACATTAACACTAACCGTAATGTCCCATAGAACAACGCTGCAACTTTAACAAACCATAACTCAACCAGTCTTTGGAATTCAGGGGCAATCTATACATCCAAACAAGGGTCTCAATGTGTACTACTATAGTAACACATGTAACCAGTGGAAAAATTACTGGAGTGTGCACAACACCCCAAAAACACCTCCTGATTTGACCATAGTGCCAACTCCATAGTTTAAGTCCAATATTCGTGCTTATTTTGTATGACAATTCATTCATTTTTTTTTTATTTATTTAGTTTTTGTTGACCGGGTAAGTGCACTAGACAAATTCTGCCTATTTTCAGGCACGACCCGGGGGAGGAGGATACAGATGAATGGCAACTGACTTTGAACCAGATTAAGCTGTTGGTGGTATTTTTAGTGAATGCAGGAAATTTGGCCAGGGCAGTGGAGAGATTCCCCTACTCTTTTTTTTTTTAAAGTGCCATGGGATCTTTAACATCCACCTGAACTACCACCAGAAGAGGCAGATGGGACCTCGATTTAACATCTCATCCAAAAGACGGCACCTCAAGAGTGCAGCACCCCCCTCATGCTGCACTGCAGTGCCAGTATCAGGATATTAACCCAGTTGCCTGGTGTGGGGCTAGAACCCACAGCCTTCTGATCTCCCAGCCTCAGAGGCGAGTGTGCTACCTGCTGAGTCACTGACACTGCTATTATTATTGAGTAACTACTGGCTTTGTATCTGAAGAATTGTATCAGTTATGTGTGTAGTACTTGAAAAAATGTACCGTGCTTGTTACTGCTCCCTTCTCCCCATCCCTTGGGTTCGACCTGGAAACGAGCCTTGGCGCAGTGTGCCTCTCCTGGTCACCAACTTTAAATAAATAAATAATCATCAAAAATGCAATAAATATGCATCTTCTCTTGGACTACAACTATACCAAGCTTCAGACGAGTTCAACAAAATTTGACCTAGCGATGTTAAAAAAAAAAAAGTAGTAGTTGGTGGAAGTCATTTTGACCAAACTTCATTTTTGTGTACCCCAAGAAGAAATTACAGGTGAAGTTCCTATTAAATAATCAAACTTTGTGAAAATGATCCACAGAGGTGAATTTGGCAACTTTGCCTTAACTTTGTCTGTAAATTAAAACTTCACTAGATCTCTAGTAATGACTCACAGAACAAAAATAATAAATTAATATGCATAATCTGGTATATTTCATTCTGTATTTTAGGTAGCATGGTCTGCATACATTACTTATTGCTACAAATGTGTGGGATGTTGAAATGCAGACAGAATGGAATTCTGCTGAATTTCAAAAAAATTCATAGAATACCATCTGCAGCAGAATTCCTAGCAAAATGGTTTTTCGAGGATTAAATATCTACAGTTAACATGATCTAAAATATTCTGCAGTTACATGAGCTATGGACAATTATACTGTGATTTGCACAGAAATGCTTCTCGGAATTCCACAAAATTGAAAAAGAAATTCCAAAACGCTTTTCAGAAATGGAATTAGAAATTGCAAATTATCATTCTTCACCAGTTCCAACAGTGGAATTCCACATTCCACACAGCCTTTTTATTGCTTTGAAAATGCACTCTTTTGCAAAAAGATACCTCTTCTACATGTTATTAGAAAATGGGTAAACAAAAATCTTAATGCTGATTGGCTAAAACCACCACCCAGCTGGTCAGGTATGAGGCAACAGAGACCAGGAAATAATAAGTCCCAGTCTCTGTGTGCCTCATTTCATTCTAATGTTATTGTGCCCATAAAATGTTCAAATAATAACTCCCTCCATGTTTTGATTCACGATAAGTGAGGGAACGCTCCCCACACCTGACGGTTTCACTTGAACTCCCCCAACAACAGCAGTCTCCACATACAACTGCCACAAAGTCTGCCAAACTACAGTTTTTAATGAGCAGTTTTCTGGTTTTGTATTACTTTCATGTGCTCAACAAATTTTAAATACCGCCATAGCGCTACCACCTGCATTCGAGCTGGTCACTTAACTTGTCACCTCCTTTGAACAATGATCACAGTGTATTTCAAATTGCAGCTATTCCTAATGTAAAACTTTTTTTTCTTTCTTGTTTAGCAAGACATAACCCCCCCCGCCCTTCACAAGATTAGCTTCCCATCACTTGCTCTGAACTCTGCCTGTGTATCGATCAAGTTGTTGTTCTCGATGTCACCATCTGATTGTGCTGCAAAAAAAGATGTTCCTGATTATAGTCTGTGCCTCTCTAAAGAGCAACATAACTTCTCAGCCTGCAGCATGAGAGAGAGAGAGCAGGTGAGAAAGAGGAAAGCTAAAGTGAAATGTGGGCTGCAGTTTAAAAAAAAGGCAGATGCAGAGTGAAGAACGTAAGGTCGGGCAGTGCAGCATTAAGGAGAGACAGTAGCTGACTGTCCTAAAGCTGCTGAAGTAAAATGTAAATTGAAAACATACAGCAACGGAGCAACCCTGAGCAGGTGTTTTATTTGGGGGCAGGATCACATTCAACATGTAACAGAGATGTGTGAGAGCAGCATAACTTTTCAGGCTGCAGCATGAAGAGAGCAGGTGAGAAGAGGGCCACAGTGAAATGCAGGCTGCAGTTAAATCGGGAAAGGCAGCGGAGGGACAGCGGAGAAGCACCCAGCTAAAATATCAAATGTGTAATAGACACTGACCAGGCAGCAGGGAAAGATGTTTTTTCCCAGTACATTTAAACTCAGTAAGCGAGCAGGTCATATGCTGCACACTAGTAGCAACAAGCTTCTCTGCGCCGCCTTGCCTTCGCCCGCTCTGACGACGAAGACAACAAAATACATAAAAATAGGTGTTTTGTTTGTACTGTACACAACCGGTACCTTGTTTTCTTTTCTCCAGTCTTCACCTTCCGATATGATACCCGTGCATTAAAGTTACGAGTTGTGCCATACATTTTATCTTGCGGTGGGGGGGGAGGCCTGGAATATCTGAATCCGTTTAAAAAAAAAAGGAGGAAAAAAGCACCTTTATCTGAAAATAAATAAAATAAATGCAGTTCTGTGGTTCTGAGGCAACCTATAAAGATGCAATGGCTAAGACACAGAGCATACTGCTTTTAAAACAATAGCTACAGTGCCCCTAGTGTCAGTACTAACAATACACATACATCATTAAAGAAAACAATTCTAAGGTGGAGGAACTATTTTCTAACAAAAGTTACTTTAAAATAATTTTTCCTTAACTTTTTTGTATTAAACTTATTTTTTTGACAGTGCCCATTTTCTAAGCGCAATAATACCCTCCAGGGTGGGCGGTATTGTGCTATACCGGACCTTCCAGGGGCTATAAGGCCCTCCGCCTGCGGCGTCGGGCCTCATTACGCCCCTGGGCGGTCCGGTATAGCACAATACCGACCACCCTGTTGGGTATTATTGCTTACACAAACCCTCAGTTAAATTCAAAACTTCTTTAAAGAGCACCAATCAGAATCTATCCTGCAAAACATTCCATGGCAGGAACTAGGCAGTTTGATAACAGTCTGGATGGGAATCATTGGGATAGTGCCTAAACCACTCTGTGCATGCTGTTGTAGATTCTTTAATTATCTGAAGGTTAAAATGATCTGGGCAGATCCACTCTGAGTCATGTTTCCCTGTATGTGGTGTTCACTTCAGGAGAGCTTTAAATCTCGGGTGAAAGCAGGCTTCCATTTGTATTACAGGGAGGGAGCACCAGCAGAGGGGCCATTTGAAATACTTTAAAAGTGTTTTTTCTGTTGTGTTTATTTCTAACCTGACTTTCCAGTGAATGTAACTCCACAGGGGGTGTATCCAGGGCTGGAACCAGATCAGAAAGCACCAAGTAGTGATGCAAACAGAGGGGATCATTCAGGGTACGTCTGGATGTCCAATGAGGGCTTTAAATCTTGGGCGATGCTTGATTTTGGTGTGAATTACAGGGAAGGAGCACCAACAAAAAGGGGTCATATTAAATACTTTAAAGGCATTTTTTTCTGGTGTGTTTATTTCTAACCTAACTTTACAGAGAACTTAAATCCACAAGGAAGTGTATCCAGGTTCAGAGCCAGATTGGAAAGCAGCCGAGCGGTGACACAGACAGAGGGGACCAGTCAGGGCACATAGTGAAATCTCTAAAGGAGGATAAAAGCAGTATTCTTTTTTTTTTTAACTTTTTATTTTCAATGTGTAAACTTCACAACATACAGAGCCATTATTACAGTAGATAAATAATTAACAATAATACAGCCTGTTTCCTTTGTATACCATTTATAATAGCAGTAGATATACTTGAATAAACTTATTCTAAATATAACAAGTAGTCACAGTGGTAATCGTCTGAGATAGTATGTAGAGTATAAAAAGATGAAAGAAAGGATTAATTTAAGAACACTACCTATCTATTGGATAAATATTTTATTCTTTATATAATACCATGTGAAAGAAAACTAAATAAGGAAATTATGAAGGGGGTAAAGTGACCTGTGTATAATCTATGCAGAATAAATTCTGAATGATGTGGTATCATGTAGATTATCTATCCTGTGCACCTATTATTAAACAATTTCAGGCTGATGTTACAGTTTGTGTGTTAACTTCTCTAATGGATAGACCTGGATCAATATATCTCTCCACTGCGCCAGATCAGGCAGAGGTCAACGCTAACTAGCATTTTGTTATTGCCTTTCTGGCAGTGGTCAAGAGGATGTTAAAGAGATATTTTTGATGATTATCCAATGTTTGTGGCAGGTAATCCAGTAATAATGAGGTTTGCTGGATTCAAAGGGGCAGACCCTGTTATCCCCAAGGCCCTGGACAATGGGGTTTGCCCTGTGCTGTAGAAACAATGGGGGGATGGGAGGGGAGTAAGAGGTGGAATAAGGATGAAAAAGAGAGTGACATCAGAATGTGATGTCAGAAGGGGACGGGCACAGAAAGATAGATGGCTGATGATTGGGCAGGGGATACAGAAAGGGGAGGGTAAAAGGAGGGTGATTATAAGCTGCTCCCCTGGGTCCAGATCTCACAGTTTTTGCTGTTTAGAGACTTACTCTATCAGCATGTCAGATTGGCAAACAAAAAAAAGTTCTCAAACAGTTTTAGTTTTAAGATAACTTGCCTGCAAGTTTCTGCAAACTAAAGATATGTTAATATACATAAACTTTTAACTGGCTGGCTGTCACTGGAATCATCAGGACTTGGGGTGCATTCAAGGCATCCGAGCTGAAGGGTAGGGTATTTTGATTATTAATGAAAGATGCTCTGAGAAGCAACAGCCACGTGGCTAGCATTTTGATCCCTATTTTGGTTGCAGTTTTTTTGGGAACTCCACTTGATATGCAGCTTGTTTTTGTATCAAGCAGTGTAATTTGAAATTTTACTTGCTTGAATCTCACCTTGGTGGGTGTCTGAACTACCGGTAACAGCAGCATCCATGATGAGCTTGCAGATTCCGATGACATAAGTTTTTTTTTGCTTGTCCAAAGCAGGTGGCGGGTTGCTTAGCAGCTGCGGGATGTGGAGCTGACAGAGAGATAAGGCTGGGACACCGATGCTTCCATTTTTGCAGTGAGCGTGTGGCTCTGTGCTGTGAGAAGCAGCAGCTGGTGGATCTCCATCCCCTTTGCTGTAACAAATGGAGCCACATGGTCGGGGGACCAAGGGTTTTTAAAATCGGATGTTGAAAATGGTTCTGAAGCCAGAGGCCTGGGACAGGAAGACACATGGCAAGCGAAGAGCTACGTGGTGTGTCACATGGATGGACAGTTCTTTCCACAATAAGTGGGTTATTTTACAACTCAGAGGTTTTTAGCATGGGCAATTAGGAGCACAGAAAGAAAGAGAGTGAATTTAAACAGAACAGAAAAAGACTGAATTTAAATTGAACTTAGAAGAAGGGGGTCTGGCAGTGGGAGGTGACTTGTACACTCCCAGTACAGCCAGCTAGAAAGATTTGATATCACAGGGGTTGCAAAGGTGAAGAGGGAGGGTTTTTAAAATTCAAAGGAGGGAGTATATAAGAGCAATTTAGCAAATTACCAGATGAGACTGGGGTACTTTTATTTAAATTCTCTATTGAGGAGACACAGGCTGTACATAAGATAGTCACCATATTGGAAACAAGCTGTGGGTGGCCATTTTGAATAAGGCCTGAGCAGAAGAGACAGCCACCATTTTGAGATAGGGTGAGCAAATACTATTTCATATTGGGGCCACAGAAGGAATTTGAGCACATGGGGGATGTTTTCCAGGAGCAGCAACTGACTGAAGGATAGGGAAAAGGAAATGATACAAATATTATAACTATAAATATATAATGGTATGAATAATAATATAAATAAAAATAGTTATGATAAGTGGAATAAAGCAATAGAACTAGTATACTGAACAGCAGGATGATAAATAGCAATGATGCAATGATGAAAGGGTATGGCCTGCGGGGGTGGGGGGATACTAATTTAATTAAGAACACAAGACAGCTGTCTTCCCCCCAAAAAAACCTTAGTAGATAGGGGTAATAAAATGGGGATATACATTATGGTGCAGTCCTCATGGGGGGCATCGCACAAGGGGCTGCTATGGTAGTACATTGATGCAAGGCAATAACTGTTGGAATTTGTAGTACAGCCCACGTACAACAAGAGTAAGAAGATGGCCCCAAAGAAAAACAAGATGATGAAGGCTGACACATATAAGGCTATTGTAGATCTGGTGGACAAGGAAAATAAAATATGGGAGTTGGCTGAAGGCATAGAGACTGGGCGAAGGGAGAAGCAGAAGGAAGAGAAAGGGAAGAAGGACAAGGGCAACAAAAGGCCACTTGCAAGCCCAGATCACCTGTCACAGCATGTGGGAATAAACTTCAGATGAGGCAAATTTACAGGTTTAAAACACACCGTGGTGTGAAATTTATTTTTCAAAAGTTAGAAAAATAATAATTGAAAACAAAAAAATTGCAAAGAAAATCACTACTTAACATCAGTAGTTTCTCATATGATACAGTCCTGGACCTTAGACCTCCTGAGACCCTTCTCATCTGCATTCAACAGCTTGTCTGTGCAAACAGTATAACCTCTTTCCTCCTCTCTTAGGGTAGAGCCCCACTGGACTGAACCAAAGTGAACTCAGTGAAGAGGTTTTATATCTTTTTGTGGGGTCACCTGACTAAGTCCTTTCTAGTTTCAAGTCTGAACATACTGTTACATGTCTGGACATGCTGTTTTAAAACCAAGGGAGTGTGTTTGTTCCAAGGGACTTTCTGGTTGAATTAGTTACAGAGTGTATCTCTGCAGATATTGACTTTCTGTACCTCTGATTCATAATGACTAAGCATTTTTATAAAGCATACCACAGTTTTTGTTTCACTTCATACACTAACAGGTTTATAATATGAATTTATGAAAATACCATAAGGATTTTGTAAAACTGTACTCATCATGAAATGATTAGTTTGATAAGGCATCTGAATCATTTTTCTTTAAAAAGCCTTTATTAGCTGTATTCATTCCTGCTATCTAAGAAAGCCTTCATGTTTATTTTACACAAAATGCACTTATGCACTTTACACCACACCTCTACCAATGTTTGGCATTATTCCAGGAACTGGATGGATGGAAATGGAAAAAGAATGAAAAGAGAGCACTAGTAGGAAGTTTAGTAGGGATAGTAATGAGCTACACTAGGTGGCCAACCTAGGGTAAGGGGGAAAAAGAAGAAAAGCAAAAAGAAAAATGTTAACTGTTGCACAACAGAAGTTTTGGTAGCTAGGAAATAAGGAGATAGAAAAGTGGTCTATCAGTCACAGCTGAGGGTGTAGCCTAACTCTGAAACACCTCCCTCTCTCCTTAAGAAAAAAACAGGTCTCAAAACTATACTGTTTTTTCAAGGACCCCTTCTCAGTCATAAACATTCTACCAAAACAGTAGAATGGGGGTTGGTTGAAACTTTCTCTCACCCTCTATGAGAGCTTCACCCCCAAGATCCTTTAATTCAGCTAGTTTTTAGTATTGTCCACCAAACCAAGTTACTGCAATATGATAATACTTTCATTACATTACCCTGGGACTGTCATGCAGTTCAGCACAGTACCCATCTATGCTCTCAGAAGACTTCGGTCTGTAGTGACTGTCTCCCCCCTAACTATTTCACTCTGGTTACTACAACGCAGACATTTCATATGTAATATCAGGCACCCATCAATAGGCATCGTTTCAGCACCCATCACATGGCATTGTTTCAGAATCCGTCACTTTGCATTGTTTCAGCCCTGAGCACCCACTATCCTACCTTCATCAGTACATTAAACAAGCATTTATCAATGCCAAATGTTTGCTTGCTGATATTAGCATTGAACGTGCAGGAGTTAGACAGATGCAGAATAGGAATGGCAGTGAAGTATTGAACTCATGCTAACCTCACCTCCACCCTGCAGAGATGGACAGGCATTGGGGTGTGCCTTTGGGTTATCACCCATAATGCTAACAGCATTTCACCTCACCCTATCCTGTAGACACTGACAAGCGTTGAGGTGTGCCTTAGGGTGTTCGGCCTCAGAGTCACCCCATTTCATAAAGACATAAACTGAAATGGGTGCAGTATAGGAGAACGGGGTGAAGTCTGGGGCCGAACAGGCCAAGGCACACCTCGATGGCTGTCACTATCTTCAGGATGGGGGGTGGGGTGGAATGGCATGAGCATTACAGCCAGCAACCAAAAGGCACACCCCTTATGCCTGTCAGTCTGTACAGGGTGGGACGTTATGGTTAGAAACCCTAATGGAGTTTGTTGGTATTTGAACTACAAATTTTCAACATGGCCTTTTTGTGACACCCCCCTACCCTCATGAAAGCATTTGGGACCTCTGCTCATGAACAGTGGCACTGTGATTTTGTTAATGTGTCCCGAACTTTGATTCCCAGTGACTGTGCCATTCTGCACCAGATGTGCAAAAACACAGATCAGACAAGATGTGATGAATGACAGCTGTACCATTGATAGGGGAGGTGTGAAGAAATAGTAATGTTGAAAATCTGGAGTGAAATATTGAAAAAGCTCAAACTTCTGAGCATACGTGGAAACTGTGCAATGCACGCTTGCAACACAGTCATTTAGTGGAATTACTGTATTTCACCAAATTTTCAACATAGGCATTTTGTGACCTCTGCTCATGAACACTGTCATATGATTTTCTTAATATGCCCTGAACATTGATTTCCCACAGCAACCACGCCATTGTGTACCAGATGTGCAAAGACACATTTCGGGCTATATAAGAAACATTACAGCTGTACTGTTCATAGGGAGGTGTGCAAAATGGACAATGTTGAAAATTTTGAGTGGAAATACTACAAATTTTTAAAGTTACAAGTGTGCGTGGAAACTGTGCAATGCATGCTTCTAACATAGTCATTTTATGGACTTTTGTCCTGGCTGTGTCCTCTTGTCCTGCTATTTTTCTTATATTTAAACATGTTAGACTCTTTCACCTTGTTAATGCCCTTAAGGTGTTTGAATGCCTTGATCACATCACCTCTCTCCCTCCTTTGCTCAAGGGTATACATATTGAACTCTGTTAATCTGTCCTCATATGTCTTATGATGCAGTCCCAAACACTGATTTCTCACAGCGACCATGCTATTCTGTGCCGGATGTGTGAAAACACATTTTGGCCCAGAGGTAAAAAATGACAGCTGTACTGTTCATAAGGAGGTGTGGAAAAATGGCAATGTTGAAAATCTGGAGTGGAAATATAATAAATTCGCAAAGTTACGAGGGTGCGTGGAAACTGTGCAATGCACACTCGTAACATAGTCATTTAATGGACTTTTGTCACCAGATTTGCAACACAGGCATTTTAGGACCTCTGCTCATGAACAGTGTCACAGTGATTTTCTTAATCTGTCTCAAACATTGATTTACCACAGCAACCACACCATTGTGCGCCAAATGTGCAAATGCACATTTCAGGCAAGATGAGAAAAATGATAGCTGTACTATTCATAGGGAGGTGTGCAAAATGGGCAATGTTGAGAATTTTGAGTGGAAATTTTGCAAATGTTAAAAGTTATGAGTGTGCATGGAAATTGCACAATGCACACTCGTTACATAGTCATTTTATGGATTTTTGTCACCAAATTTTCAACATAGGCATTTTAGGACCTCTGCTTATGAACAGTGTCACTGTGATTTCTTAATCTGCCCCCGAACACTGATTTCCCACAGTGACCACGCTCCTCTGTGCCAGAAGTGTGGAAACACATTTTGGCCAGGATGTGAAAAATGACAGCTCTACTGTTTATAAGGATGTGTGGAAAAATGCCGATGTTGAAAATCTGGGGAGAAAATATTACCAATTCGTGAAATTATGAGGGTGCGTGGAAACTGTGCAATGCATGCTCATAACACAGTCACTTTATGGACTTTTGTCACCAAATTTTCAACATAGGCATTTTAGGACCTTTGCTCATGAACAGCATCACAGTGATTTTCTTAATCTGTCCTGAACGCTGATTTCCCACAGCGACCATGCTATTCTGTGCCAGAAGTGCAAAAAACACATTTTGACCAGGATATGAAAAATGATAGCTGTACTGTTCATAAGGAGGTGTAAAAAAATTTCAATGTTAAAAATCTGGAGAGAAAATATTACTCATTCATGAAGTTACAAGTGTGCATGGAAACTGTGCAATGCATGCTTGTAAGACAGTCATTTTTGGGAATTTCTTCATCAGATTTGCAACATAGGCTTTTTGACAGCCCACCTCATGAACAGTGACACTGTCATTTCATTAGTCGGTCCCAAAAGGTGATTCCATGCAGTGACCACAAAATCACATTTTGGGACAGAATAACATCCTGACAATGACTGAATTCATGAAGAGGGGTCCCAAGAACCCCATTTTGAAAATTTGGTGCCAAAAGTAAAATAAATTGCCAAAATATCCACATAAGTTGACCCCCCCATTTATGCCATTATACAGCTTACCAGCATTTCTTCAGTTCGCAGTTGGCTTTGAAAAGCGCAGACATGTTCCCGGTCCACCGAAGATCATCATGCTGGACTCTGGAGGTAAGTATAGGGTGACAGAGGATGTGGGGAGGCGAGGTACACAGAGAGTGGGTGCAGATTGGGGAGGGGGTAAGAGACTCAACGAGGGACCGTTTTCTTTTTTACAGGGTTTAAAAAAAAGATGCAGTACTTTTGGCATGCTGGGGTGGGATCCCAGTATGCCACCTGGTAGTTTGTTGGGGGGGAGTGGAGCTGACAGGAACTGGGCACTCCATCAGCCATACAGTGTGCAGGGGAGTGCATGAGCATGCTGGGGTGGTCTCCCACTGTGCTACCTGGGTGTTTGTTGGGGGGGCTGTCTCCAATGGGGATTGGGCACCCCATTGGCCATACAGGTGTGCTTCAGGGGGATAGTGCATTAGCCAAGGGGGATTGGACACCCCTCGGCACACAACAAATGGGAGGAAGCATCATGCTGACTGGGATTGGGCAACCCCATCAGCAAATGAACTGGGGAGGAGGCATGCCAACTGGGGGATTGGGCACCCCTGTTGGCTTCACCAAGGACTGTGTGATGCAGCAGCTATCCGTCGGCTTTGTGGGGACTGTGAGTGGCCGATGGAGAAGCTGTCACCATGTTTATTAAAAGGGGACACCAGAAAATGCAGCTGTAATTGGCTGTTGCAGTCAGGGACCACCCTTCAAAAACAGCTGATTGTTGATGACAGGGCACTCCTTGATTGCAGCGGCTAGTTTGTTTCAACTTGGTGGCAAGCTACACTAAGACCAGCCCCAAAATGGGCTGCTCGTATTAGCAACAACACTGCCATGCCTCCACAACTCGCTACTGCAGCAAGCTGTCCCAATATGTTTTTTGTACATTTGTGCAAGCTAACAAAAAAACAGGAAGTAATACACAGCAGTTTTATGCTGACTTCTAGCTTTCTCCATATCCATCACTTGACATCATTTCAGCACCCAGCACTTGGCGTTGTTTCAGAACCTATCACTTGGCATCATTTCAGCCCTGTGCACCCACTGTCGTACCTTATCACTATATTAAAAAAGGGGAAGTAATACACAGCCGTTTTATGCTGACTTCCAGCTTCCTCCATCTAGCTATCAGGGTGGTGGTACAGGCCTATGCCACAACTCTCTCCAGGGCAAGTTGTATGCAGTCTAACCCCATTCTAATACATTGTTTCCACTCAGGGGCCCAATCATAGGTTCCACCCCATTCCTAGATCCTCCATGACCATAGGGTCCTCATTTTATATTATACAGTATGTACATTTATTTTATGTTATAGATTTCTTGTAATCATTTCATACATTTTATGTATCCATTTTCCTTTCATATATTTTCTGGTAGACAAGGAACCTTCTCATGCTGAATGTCAATCAGCTAGTTCCTAACACCCAAAACCTTTGGGGTTTCCTTTCAATCTTTTTTTGTAACATAGCAGGGTGTTTCTTTTCTACCTTTATTAGTAGCATACCAGGAGTTTCCTTTAAACCCTTACACCATCCTGGTACCCTCAGCTGACTGTACTCAGCACCAATCTTAAAAGCTATATTAATTTTAAACATTACTTGTTCCATAGCTTTCATCCTGTATCACAAGGGGTTCAAAACATGGGAAAGTCTCTTCAGTCATCGTGGTGTCTTCCCTGTGGCTTGTAGTCTTCACCCCAGTATGCATATGTTCTGAAACAGCCTAACCTGGGGCCTTCATCTCGTTTTCCTCCAAGTAGCAGCAGCCCAGTAAAATGGGCAACAACAGGATCTCAAAAGTGGCTGGCAGCAAGGGTTCCATCAGGGGGGTTTTCCTCCTCTAGAACCCATGGATCTTGATACTCTGCCTCTGCCATGAATTCTTCCAGTTGGGAACCCGCCACCCACACCTGGCAGTGGTGCTCCACCTTTCTCAAGTACTGGTCCACCTCTGTGTTCCATCGAACTTCATTCCAGGAAATAGCTCCTCTGCTGTTCTCCTCACTTGGGCTCTGGTATGCATTCTGGTAAGTCCATTCTCCTTCACCAGATCCTTGGCATCCATGAGATCCTGGAGGTGCACCATCCTGTTTTTTGCTCCTATGTCTGGATACCAGGGCTGGTATCTGGGTACTGGTCTCCCCCTTGTTTCTCTGGATAACCAGTACTATCCCACTTTTCACACCAAGTTTGTCACAGCATGTGGGAATAAACTTCAGATGAGGCAAATTTACAGGTTTAAAACACACTGTGGTGTGATATTTATAAATATATTTACTTTTCCAAAGTTAGAAAAATAATAAATGAAAACAAAACAATTGCAAAGAAAATCACTACTTACATCAGTAGTTTCTCACATAATAAATTCCTGGATCATAGAGCTCCTGAGACCCTTCTCACCTGCATTCAACATCTTGTCTGCACAAACAGTAGAACTTCTCTCCTCTTCTCTCCTCTTCTCTCAGGGCTGAGTCCCACTGGACTGAACTGAAGTGAACTCAGTGAAGAGGTTTTATATATTTTTGGTGATGTCACCTGACAAAGCCCTTTCTATTTTCATTTTTGAACATGCAGTCACATGTCTGGACATACTGTTTTAAAACCAAGGGAGTTTCTTTTTTCCAGGAGACTTCCTAGTTCAATTAAAAGTACAGTGTATATCTCCACAGATATTGACTCTCTATATCTCTGATTCATAGTGAATAGGTATTTTTATAAAGCATGCCATTTTTTTGTTTAGCCTCATACACTAACAGGTTTATAATGTACATTTGTGAAAATACCTTAAAGATTTTCTATAACTGTACTAATCATGAAATAATAGTTTGATACAGTGTCTGCATCATTTTTCTTTAAAAAGGCTTTATTCACTGCATTAATTCCTGCCATCTAAAATAGCCTTCATGCTTATTTTACACAAAATGCACTTATGCACTTTACACCACACCTCTCCAGGTGTTTGGCATCATTCTAGGGACTTGAAGGTATGGAAATAGAAAAAGAATAAAAAAGAGAGAACTAGTAGGAAGTTTAGTAGGGATAGTAAAGAGCTACGCTGGGTAGACAACCTTGGGAAGGTGGGAAAAGAAGAAAAGCAAAAGCATTAACTATTGCACTACAGAAGTTTTGGTAGCTAGTAAATAAGGAGATGAAAAAGTGGTCCATCAATCACAGCCAATGATGTAGCCTAACTCCACCACGCCGCCCAACACCCAGGGAACTGGAGGTGCCCTCTACTCTTCATCCAGTGCCTGCACCAGGCATCTGCTGATCCTGGAGCCCAGTCCCATGCTTTTGCATCTCCCACTGCTCCCACATCCAAAAAATCCTGTAGAGCCTTTGTTGTCACCAGGTCCACCTGTGACCCCGACACCAGACAATAACTTGCCAGCTGGACCTGCAATGCTGGGGACAGTCCAGGTACTGGACCCATCCCCAAGACCCAGGTAACGATGGCCTTAATATAGGCAGTAGTATCAAAGAGTATGTAGAGCAAATGATAAGGACCTTGGGTGATATTGCTATGGGCCAATTTGAAAAGGCACTGGCTGAAATTGGGAAGGGAAAATAGGAATAAGTCAAGATGGACACAGGTATGACTGTTGGGGAGGGGCTGGGCACTAGAGAGATAGGAATGTCAGGCATGAGGATAGGGGATGGTGTGCATTTGGCTACAAAAGAAAAGATTTGGAAGGGAGAATTTGTGGATATATTTGTTCTAGTGAGTAAGGAGGCTATCACAAAATATGATGAGAAGGAAAGCATAAGGAAGAAGGACATGGCTGCAGCAGTGGTCCTTTTAGGAAACGGTAATGAGGAAAACCCTTTAAAAGAGAAGACATGGAATTCATGGTCAGTTGGTTTCACAATTTATTCAGCAATCATGACAGAGAAGAAACAAGAGTTGGTCATATAGCTGCTCACTTATTACTTAATAATAAGAAAGGCCAAGATGAGAGGAGGTAATAACTGGTTGCAATATGATGAACAGTTTCTCCAAAGAATGGTGACATTTGGGGATGTCAGATAATGTACCCGGCAATCCAACTTGTGGTTGGATTGCCTGATGGGAATGGGGAGCAATGAGAATGAGGGTGATAAGAAGATGAGCTTGGTGCAAAAATGCTGCTGGGGATATAATAGAGCTTTTTGCTCATGGCCACAGTGTTGATTTAGGCATGCCTGTTCAAAATGTAGGGGGGCAGACTCTCGGCATCCAAATGCAGGACCAGCTGGTTCAATAATGGTAATGGGGAGCTAACCACATTCAAAACAACCAGCCCTTTAAAGGGGAAAATGAAGGGCACTGGGACCAGCAATGTGGCAGGGGGCACAGGGGGAGGGGCTACATGGGAGGGTGGGACTACAATCACTAGAGCACACCCAAACAATAGCAACCACAAAATATTACAAAAATATATGATGGTGGTAATCCCTATAAATTTAAGCATTTTGGTATGATGGGTAAAAGAAATACCTGACAGGGATGCAGCCATAAAACTGGTGGATGGTTTTAGGAAAGGTTTTAAATTACAGTTCAAGGGGCCTCAAATAAGCAGGATAGCTAGGAAATTAGGATCTGTCAAGGGTAAAGAGGAGTTGTTGGAGCATAAAATACAAAAGGAGGTAAAAGCGGGCAGGGTGGAAGGACAATTCAAGGAAGCACCTCTCCAGAACCTTAAGTTGTCTACTTTGGGACTGGTCCCAAAGAAACAACCAGGGGATTTCCAGGTGATACGACATCTGTCCTTTCCCCAAAGCTGAATCGGTAAATGACTTCATTAGGGAAGAGGACAGCAAGGTGACATACATCACCTTAGAAGAGGTGGTAGAACTTATCAGAGCCACCCAGGGGTGGGGTGGGCAAGGTTGGCAAAAAGAGATATTGAGGCAGCTTTCAACTTACTGCCAGTCAACCCAGAGGACTGGGAGTTACTAGATTTCCAGGTAGGGGCAGATTATCACTTTGACAAAGCCATGCCAATGGGTTGTTTCATTGCCTGTGCAACATTTGAGCTGTTTAGCAGTTGGCCAATTTTTTTTCAGCATAGATATAGTATAGGTCGATAATTCACTAGCTAGATTATTTTCTATTGATAGGTAGGGGAAAGGAACAGACTGAGCACATGTTGGTACGTTTCCAAGAACTCTGTCAGGAAATAGGTGTCCCACTAGGACCTGGCAAGACAGAAGGGCCTAGCCAGAACATAGAATTTCTGGGCATAGAAATAGGTGCAGAGGCAGAGCTTTTCTGCTTGCCAAGCAAGAAGGTGGAGAGGCTGAGGCAACTGTTCCAAGCCACCAGGAGGAGAAGGAGGAGCAGGGTGCAGCTAAAGCAGATACATCTGCTGATGGGGCATTTAAACTTTGCCTGCAGAGCAATTGGGCCTGGATGGGTATTCACATGATGCCTGGCTAAGGTGATAAAGAGAGCTACAAAACCATATCACTGGGTGGATAGATCAAAGGGAAATTGTGCTGATATGGGATTTAGGAGGTTTTCTTGAAAGAATTTAATGGGAAAACTTTCTGGCAGGAAGTCTGAGTATTTAACACAGACCTGGAATTATACACGGTTGCTGCTGGGGACCTTGGGATGGGGGTGTATTTTAGGGGGAGGTGGTGCTCAGAGGCATGGCCAGAGGAATGAAAAAAGGCAGGTTTAAGTAAGAATATCATCCTGCTGGAGATCTTATTAATATGGGTCAGCACACTGCTATGGGGCAGGAATTAGGGAACCAGAAAGTCACTTTCTTGTGTGACAACAAGGCAGTAGTGGACATGCTGAACAAAAAGGGGACCCATGTATGAGACTGTTATGAGAGTTTTATGGCAATTAGTACTACAAGGCATTAAGCTTAGTACATTGTTTAGTGCTAGGCATATTGAGGGGACACAGACTGATATAGCTGACAGCCTCTACCATCTCCCTGGACAGGTTCTGGGCCATCACAATGAAAGGCAGAGGTGCAGAGGACACTGGTACCAGCATTCTTTTGGGAGATTAGTTGGAGGGAGCCAAATTGCTGTTCCATAACTCCTGGTAGCCTAGGACCTTAAAGGTATATGAATGGTCTTTGTGAGTTTTTCAGGCCTTCAGAGAGGAGGGATGAAGGATGGAGGTAAATGGGGCAGTAATGGAAGATCAAGTGGGAAAATTTGTAGTGCACGGGTAGCAGAGGGGGATAGCCCATCCAACCATGAGGGTTCATCTGTCTGCTATCTGCTTAATTTGTAGCATAAATCAATGGGAGATCCTACAAAAAGCATATTGGTTAGGGGGATGATGCAGGGCTAGTTAAGAATTAAAGGGAAGACAGAGGATGCGGGAGGACCAATGGGTTTTCAGATCAAAGGAGGAAGCTATATTGTTTGCCACAGTATATACAGTAATGTGGCACGGGACTTTCAGAGTGAGCAAGGTAGTGGGGTATAGCAAGGGGGACAGTTTAAGAGGATTAAAACTGGAGGATGTGACTTGGGGAAAGGGAGAGATAGAGCTTCTTCTTTGAAGGTCAAAGACAGATCAGACAGGTCAAGGGGCAAGGTGGTACTGAGACAGAGTCAGAACATAAGTATATGCCTGATTCAAGCAATGTGGGCATACTCTGCAGTGTGTGGGAAAAGGACTGGTTGTTGTTTAAACATGGGGAGGAAAAAGCAGGAACAGGCATACAGGTGATCGCCCTGCTAAAAAAAGCACATTGAGTTCTTGGGTGAAGATCCCAAAAGATTCTCTTCACACTTCTTGAGCATTGGGGTGGAGTCCAGAGCCACAGAAAAGGGGGGGTCAAAGGAGGATCTGAGGGTACTCGGATGCTGGGCTTTAACCTGTTACAAAAGATACTGTATGTGAGGCCTCTGAATGACTGATGCTTTAATAAAGTTTCTGTATCTCTTTTACAGGTTCAGATACATTAAAACATGCATTTGTCAATGCTGAATGTTGTCTCGCTGACATTGGCATTGGTAGTGCAGGAGTTAGAGATGCAAAATAGGAGTGGCAGTGAAGTATTGAACTGATGACAACTCCACACCCACCATGCAGAAACTGACAGGCATTGGGGTGTGCCTTTGGGTTGCCAGCTATAACGCTGATGCCATTTTACCTCACCCTACCCTATAGACACTGACAAGTGTCGTGGTGTGCTTTGGGATCCTTGGGCGTTATACTTACCCCATTCCATAAGGAAATATGCTGAGGTGGGTGCAGTATGGGAGAATGGGGTGATCTTTAAAGCTGAACACTCCAAGGCACACCTCGATGCCTGTCAGTGGCTGCAGGGTGGGGGTAGAATGGCAGGAGCATTACAGCTGATGATCCTAAGTCACACCCCTGACTCCTGTCAGTCTCTACAGGGTGGGGTATGACAGTTGGAAACCCTAATGCCATAGGCGTGTGTTATTATTTTTACTTCAGATTATCAACATGGGCTTTTTGTGACCCCACCTCATGAAGAGCGGCAGTATCAGTTTGATAGCCGAAAGGTGATTTTGCACAGCAACTGCACCATTTGGTGTCACAGGTACATAAACACAATTGGAGCAGGATGTGAAAAATGACAACTGTATTGTTCATGAGGAGGTGTAAAAAAATGGCAACATTGAAAATCTGGAGTGAAAATACGAAAAATTGGTGAAGTCATGAGCATGCATAGGTACTGTGCAATGCATATCTGTAACCCAATTATTTTTTGGGGGGTTTAAACTACACTTTCAACGTAGGCATTTTGGGACCTCCCCTCATGAACAGTGGCAACGTGATTTTCTTAATCTGTCCCAAAAGTTAATCTCCCACAGCAACCACGTCATTGTATGCCACAGGTGCAAAAACACAATTCAGGCAGGATGTGAAAAATGAAAGCTATACTGTTCATAAGGAGGTGTGAAAAAATGTCAGTGTTGAAAATCTGGCATGAAAATATTGCAAATTTGCAAAGTTACAAGAGTGCGTGGAAACTGCGCAACACCTGCTTGTAACACAGTCATTTTATGGACTTTCTTCACAAAAATTTCCACATAGGCATTTTAAGATCTCTGCTCATGAACAGTGTCACTGTCATTTTGTTAAACTGTCCCAAAAACTGTTTTTGCACAGCAACAGCGCTATTCTGCACTGAACGTGTGAAAACACATTTTGGCCAGGATATGTAAAATGACAGCTGTACTGTTCATAAGGAGCTGTGGAAAAATGGCAATGTTAAATATCTGGACTGAAAATATTACAAATTCTCCAAATTTGCAACATAGGCTTCTTGAGAGCCCCCTCATGAACAGTGACACTGTCATTTTGTTATTCAGTCCTGAAAGGTGATTCCGCACAGTGACTGCAAAATCACCTTTTGAGACAGAATAATGCCATGACAGTGACTGAACTCATGAAGAAGGGTCCCAATAACCTCATGTTGAAAATTTGGTGCCAAAATTCCCAAAAATATCCGAGATATGCACCAAAGTTGAAAAAACCCTATTTATGTCATTATACAGCTTACTGCCATTTCTTCAGTTCGTAGTTGGCTTTGAAGAGTGCAGCCATGTTCCCGTTCCACTGAAAATCATCGCGCTTGGCTCCAAAGGTAAGTATGGTGTAGGGGGTGTGGGGAGGTGGGGTATGCAGAGGTGGGTGCAGGTTGAGGGAGACAGCAGGACAGACCATGAGGGACCATTTTCTGATTTACAAGTTAAAAAAAAAACATTGTGGGACTTTGTTTTTTACAGGGGCATTTGACATGCTGGGGTGGGCTCCCAGTGTGCCACCTGAGTGTTTTGGAGGGGTTCTGTAGCCAACAGGGGATTGGGCACCCCCGTCAGCACATACCAACGTGAAGGGGGGACAAGAGATGAGGGGGATTGGGCACCCACTTGGCACACAACAAATGGGGGGACATTATACCAATGGGGAGTGGGCTCCCCCATCTGCAAATTAAACTGGGAAGAGGGGCTAAAACCTATGGGTATTGGGCCCTCCATCAGCAAAGAAAGACTGTTGGGGGCACATGATGCTGAGGGGGATTGGGCACCCCCTTGGCACACACGTGAAATAGGAGGGAGGAGGCATTATTATACATTACAAATCAGGTTTACAACCTTTGAGTCAGAGACTCATTTACAAAGGTACCTAGTCGCGAGGGGGAAGACATCAAGACAGTTATTACAGTGCAGATTAAAACAGAGGATAACATTACAGGTGCAGTAAAAGGAACATTTAACATAGATGCATTTAGGTTACATAATGTAGTAGTTTGTATGTTACTTAGGTTATATAATGTTACAAAACTGTGAGTTACACTCATGGATATAGTAGGTCCTCAGAGAAGACAGCGGGTTACATCCCTGTTTGGACCTAGTAGGTAAGGAGTGGGTCTGGGGGAGGGAGAGGCTGTCCAGTGGATGTTGTCAAGCCAGGGGACAAGGTGAGTGGGTACCACAGGTTGCAACAGGGGGGTAGTTGCACCTACAACAGCAGGTATTAAAGATATGGTTCCAAAGGGCTGTTTTGAAGGATCCAATTTTTAGCAAGTTGGAGATGCAGCTAGGAAGGGAGTTGAACCAGGTGGGGGCTTGGTAGAGGAAGGATCTCTGGGCAAGAGAGGTCTTGGTTCTGGGCACCTTGAAAGTGGCCTTAACAGAGCTACGGGTGGTGACAGACAATGATGACTGCTGTGGGGAGGGTGAAACCCCTGTGGGGAGAGTCCTAGCAGTGATTTCTTAGTGATAAGGCAGGTCTGGTAGAGCAGTCACTCCTCAAAGTTGAGCAGATTGGTGGTAGTATAGAGAAGGCAGGTGTGAGTTCGACTGGGGGCACTGGTCAGGAGCCTACAGGCCTTATTGATGGAGAGTTGGATTTTGGAGAGCATAGTGTTGTCAGCTGCAGCATAGATGGGCAAGCCATAGTCCACGAAGGACAAGATGGAGGAGGTGCTAGCCAGCCTGAGGGCAACCTGAGGCAGGCAGTCTCTGTGTCAGTATAGCAGGCCAATCCGAGTGTTAATGGTGGCTGATAAGGCATTAATGTGAGTGTGGAAGGAGAGGGCAGTATCAAATGTGATGCCTAGGTACTTGTATGTGGTCACTTGTTCTAGCTGGGGATAATCAAGAGGGGGGGTATTTTTAGTTTTATTTTGGTGGTGGGAGAAAAGCATTGATTTGATTTTCTTTAGGTTAATGACCAGTCTGCAGTCTCTGAACCACATTTCAACTTGGTTATAAGCTTGCTGGAGGGATATTTGGAGGGAGGTGGGATTGGGATATGAGGCAATGAGGACTGCATCATCGGTGTACAGGAGCATTTTTCCAGTACATGAGCTGGGGAGGGTGTTGAGGTAGAGACTAAAAAGTATTGTACCCAGGATGGAGCCCTGAGGGACCCTGGAGTGAATGGGAAGAGTGCTGAAGAGGGAGCTGCTGATCTTGACATGCTGGGATCTAGTAGAGGGGTAGCTAGAGAACCAGGAAATGGGACCGCCAGAGAAGCCAAGTTGGTGGAGAGAGTCGAGTAGAAGGGGATGACAGACAGTGTCAAAGGCCTTGGAGAGGGCAATGAACACTGCTCCTGCAAGGCTGCCAGAGTCAAGAGCAGCATGCCGGTGTTGGGAGAATTCCAGGAGAGCTGTGGTTGTACTGTGTCCTGGCCAGAAACCGTGCTGCTCTGGGCACATAATGTCGTACTTGGTTAGGTATTCAGAAAGCTGGATCAACACCACTTTTTCACGGGCTTTAGAGAGTGGGGGGGGAGGTTGGAGATCGGCCAGTAATTGTTGGGGGTGGTCCAGTCCCCACTTTTATGTATGGGTGTGATTTCAGCAGTTTTTCAAGCACTTGGGAACTGACCCAGGCATAGAGACCAGTTTAGAAGGTCAGTCAAGGGGACTAGGACTTTGTCCAAGACCATACGGAGGATCCTGGAGTTGAGGGGGGTCACTGCTGGGGTTATTGCTGCCTAAGACTTTTAGCAGGTGTGGTCTGGCTTCTTGGGGGCATAGGGTGCACACGTAGAATGGTTGGCAATGCAGGACCAGAGGGACAGAGGTGGGGATTGGGTCAAAGAAGCTGCTGGGGGGGGACCGAGCTTAGATCAGAGAAGGCAGTGTTAAGGCAATCGGCTATAAGGAGTGGACCTCTGGTGGCAGTGCCATTCATGGAGAGCTAAGATGGTGGGGGGGAGAAGGCTGCCCCATTGGCAAATGAAGTAGGTCGGGGCATGCCGACAAGGGGATTGGGCACCCCTGAAGTCAGCGCTCTGCGTGGCAGCAGTCCATGCCACCATATTTATTGAACTACTTCACCAGGAAAGGCATGCCACTGCATGACGAGCTTGGCTCTCATTGCAGTGGACCTTTTCTGGTAGCCAGTTTACACATTGCTGGTGTCAGAACCTGCAGCTGCCCTACTGGGGAATGAGGAATGCACCTACTGATGCATGCCCCGCATTTGCCCAGTGACCACACCTCCAAATCTGCTACTACTGCAATATGTTGGCTAGCACACAAGCACAAGTCAACATAAAAAAGGAGAAGGAAAATTTGGGGGAGAAGGGGTAGCAACCAGAGTTATTCTTATAATTGTCTTGTCATCAACAGGGGCAAGGAAGAGCTTAGAGAGCTGGATTTGCAGCTACTCTTGTTTTCTGGTCAGAAAGGAGAGCAGCACAGAGTCTGGGGGGTCGGCAGCTGTACCAGGATCCCAGGCAGTGTAAGTTAAGAAGGAGAGGAGTAAGAGGGATGAAATGGGCCTAAATGTCACCCCACTCCATCTGAAATTACATTCACAAGCCACTGTAAATAAGAATGGGGTGATATTTAGGCCTCATAACCCCAATGACACAACCCATCAGCTGTCAATCTTGTGATGATGGGTGGGTCCGGGGGTGAGGGGCAATCCTAAAGAGTTTTCATTTCCTGACTTTTTGTGTTTTTACCCTAAATGATGCATTAACACATTTATTTGCATAAAATGCCCTTACTTTTTGAGAAAGAATAAAAAACTAAGACTTTGCACAAGTTGGTGGGAGCATGGGCCACTTGGGCCATGCATGGCCAACAGCTTGTGGAACTTAGTGGGAGTGCAGGCCCTTTGGGCCCTGAGGTCCCACCAACTTGTAAACATGTGTGTACCATCAACACCCTCCAAATTTCAATGTAAAAGACCAAACCATGTCCGAGGTATAACATGTAAAAGTTTCAGATTTTCATTCATCAGAGATGCAGAATTCCACACCTGTTAACATTTTACAGGCACAATGACTTAAAACTATATCCATAACAGTAAGGCTATATACCCTATCAATTTCAAGTCACCAGCATAGTGCAAAACACTATCTGCAACATGTAAATTGCATCACACAATATCTCCCCAAAAATAAATTTCTCAAACACGTCAACACTGTAATCCACATCTACAGCACATGCCGAGAACATCCTCCAAATTTCAATGCAAAAGACCAAACCGTGTCCGAGATACAACATGTTAAAGTTTGACATTTTCATTCATCAAAGTTGCAGAATTCCACACCTGTTAACATTTTACAGGCACAACAACTGAAAACTACATCCATGACACTAAGGCTAGGTACTCTATCAATTTCAAGCCACCAGCACAATGCAAAACACTGTCCTCAACATGTAAATTGCTTCACGTAATATCTCCCCAAAAATTTTTTTCTCCGACAAATAGACACTGTAATTCACATCTACAGGACATGCCGAGAACACCCTTCAAATTTCATGTAAAAAGACCAAACCGTTTCCAAGATATAACATGTTAAAATTTGAGATTTTCATTCATCGGAGTTGCACAATTCCACACCTGTTGACCTTTTACAGACACAATGACTGAAAAGTGCATCCATGACACTAAGGTTAGGTACCCTATCAATTTCAAGCCACCACGACAATGCAAAACACTGTCTGCAAAGCGTAGTGTGCCATGCAATATCACCACATAAAATATATTGTCCGACACATAAACACAGTAATTGACATCTACAGGGCATGCTGTAAACACCCACCAAATTTCAAGTAAAAAGACCAAACCATTTCCAAGACATATAATGTTAAAGATTGGTAAAATTGGCCTATCTAATGCATTATAAAATCTGGCCATCTTGTCCCTATCTCACGATCAAAGATCACGATCAAAGAATCTCACAGTCAAAGAATTTGTCAGCTCATGATCAAAGAATTTGCAGGCTCATGATCAAAGAATAAAACGTGCTGAAAATAAAAATTTTGAGACAAATGCGGCAAACCACCACCATGGTTCAGCAATACGAAGCCCACTGAGCAGAACCCACCCTCATTTGTCTTACTAGGCCACCCCTGGGCTGAAGAATTTGCATTTTTCCAAGGGCCATCTTGTCCCTTGCTCGCGATGCAAGATCACGATCAAAGAATCTCACCATCAAAGAATCTGCAGGCTCGTGATCAAAGAATAAAAAATGCTGAAAATCAAGATGTTGACACAAATGTGGCAAACCACCACCATGGTTTGACAGAACAAAGCCCTGTGAGCAGAACCCACCCTCATGTGTCTTCCTAGGCCACCCCTGAGCTGAAAAAATTGCATTTTTCAAAGGGCCATCTCATCCCTTGCTTACTATGCAAGATCATCATCAAAGAATCTCATGACCAAAGAATTTGCAGGCTCACAATCAAAGAAATTGCACGCTCATGATCAAAGAATAAAAAATGATGAAATGCGAGTTTTTGGATGATTTAGATTAAACCACCACTGTGCCTCGATAGAAAGGAGTCTCCTGATCAAAACACACCCTCATTTGTCTTCCTAGGCCACCTCTGAGCTGAGAAAATTGTATTTCTAGGTCACGATGCAAGATTGCTATCAAAGAATCTCACGACCAAGAATTTGCTGGCTTGAGAACAAAGATCATTAGTGAGCCACGATCAAAGAATTTAAAAGCTTATAACTATTGTTTGACCATTTTGGATGAAACCAAAGGCATGGCTCAATAGATCGGAGTCCCCTGAGTAAAACCCATCCAAGTTTTACTTCAGGAGTGACCCCTGAGCCGAGATATTTGTGTTTTTACAATGGAAAATCTAAAAACAAGATGGCAGACCTCACGATCAAAGAATTCTCTGGGACAAAGATTCTTGAACCATGAGGCTGCAAATTCTTTGACCACCAGGTGGGACAAGATGGCCAGAACCCCATTCTTTGTTCGCAAAGCATACATATAAATGTTCCCATTGACTTATAATAGGAACTTAAAAGTGGCATACATTTTGAATGCCTTAATATCTTTTCACCAAATGAAAAGCGGCATGTTCGGCCACCAACGCTCTTTCAAATGAGCTATTTTGCAGAGTGGCACACCACACGATGGCCACACAGGACCACATCCAAAATCCCAAAAGCTGCCTCCAAAAATGGATAATTTTGCATTTTTCACCATTTTGGTGCGCAAAGACCTTAAGTCCGACCAAGACAAAATTTGGCAAATCAAGAGCTCTACCATGATCCACCATGCGTACCAAATTTCAGGCAAATCCATTGAACAGGTGTAAAGTTTTTAACATGCAGAATTTTGATTTTAACAAAGAAGTGACATCTCAGCCCTAAATATAGTGGCACAACCGCATGACTATTATATATATATATATATATATATATATATATACATACTTATATATATATTTGTGTGTGTGTAAATATATATATATACTGTATATATATTCATGGCAAAAAATCTCCATTAATGCATCAGTCAGGTTTGTTCCACAATGACAAAAGTGAGGAAATTTGGTGTTATGGTTGAAAACCCTAACTCCACATTCCACTCCCCACCCCACCCCCAGCTCCACACACATGCAAATAGGGTGCAGGACCAAGGCAACATGACCAATCACAGACAACCAGCAGCAGGTGACAGAAATAACATACAACTGCCTAAATGTAATACAAGACACATCCATCATCCTGGGCCAGCAAGAGTAGAAGTTATGCAGCCATCTAACTGACTTTGTCCTATGCATGCATACTGCAGTGCCCATCAGTTGTTGCTGTATCACATTATTCATTTTTTAATCTCTAATAGATTTCTTATGTCTTCTGAATGACAGTGTGGTGATAATAATTGCTATAATAACGTGCCAATATCTGGCAGTGGTCTTACAGAACTTTGTTGAATGTTAATGCCTCCTGACATTACCCCACAATAAGACAATTATGTGTCAGTACACTATTCTCTGCACAGTATTACTGTACCATCATCTTACATTGTAAAATTGAAGATCTGTGTGGTACAGTCAGACCCGATAACTTACTTGGTCATACTACACAATAGTTGAGTTGTGGAAAGTTTGTCATTTAAAGCAGCAAAGTGTGTTCCTCCACTATTTGATATATTGCTGCTAGAATGGTATTCAAAGGACCCATGTTCACATGTTTGTCTTCATGACTCATAGTATGAGAGATCACTATAAGATAGTTTCATGTGTCTAAGTACCCACTGATCTTACCATGCCATGAGAAAAAATTGGATCAGTACAGTATTATCTAGTAAGCCATTCTCCACTATTATTTGAACCTTCACAGCAGTATACGGGACTGTGTCACCCAAAATACTCCATGGTACCAGCTCACTCTCTTTGCCTTGCTTTGACTTTGTAAATGCAAATGGATGTTTCTGTTTGTATACACATTCCTACCTATGTAGTGACAGTGACCGCTAAACACAGCATGTTGCCACCTCTGTACTTATGAATGGATAATATTAGACACCATTTACACCAGCATTTCATGTGTGTAAATGGCAGCTAATGTTACCCTAACAGTAGCAAATAATATATCCGAATACAATAATAAACACTGTGCTGCTTCAGTGTAATCTAATGCTGAAGAGCTCAACAGCTATGTGGAGCTGTGGCTCACAAATTGTTAAAATATCATTATGTCCCATGGTTCACATAATTATACAAAACATTTCACATATTTACAGTAATATGCAATTATCATAGGGTGGGAACACCATGCAGCATTTATAGCACTGTTAGTTCTGTTAGTGGTTCGGCATGTGGCAGATAAATAAAAAAAAATATATTCATTCTGCATACTATTTTTAATCGCTACTAACAGAACTGTCATACAACTATTGAGCACTGCATGTATTAATACATTTGTGACCAGAAATCATTATTCATGCAACATGTGTGTGTCAATGTGACCAAGCCCATTTTGATTTGAACAAGGGACACTAAACAGTACATGTAACTGAAAGGGTCCCACACTGTTATTTGTTTTCTGCCTATGTCCACATTAGATAACAAATCATGTTATATATGTTTAGATCTATGTTGATACCTTCTGATATTAGCACAGCATTACTAAACAATGTATATCATAGGAATTCTGTGTACAGTTAGAGTTGCCACCTGTCAGGTTTTTTACCTGGTGATCAGGTTTTCAGGGCTCCTATCAGGTAACCCGGTTTTGCTCTGAGCTGGTCAGGTTTTTGAGCCATTTTTAGTGCTTCCATACTTTTGAAACATATTTTGTCATATCATTCAGTGTTTCAGCTACATGTCCAGGTTACAAACAAATTCTGTTGTTAATACAGCCTTTTGTTTGTGAAAGCAGTCAACCTGGGAGGTGTAAAATATGGCCATTAACATCATTAGTACTTACTTAACCTAATCTTTTCCACTGCATCTTAAACTGGCATAGCAGCAAAGCTGTCCCCACCTTTTGTAACAGTAACAGAGCCAGTTATCTTCCACTTTCATTTACTGGTAAGCATTTTCATCTCTAACAGAATTTAGGCATTTTTAAATGTTTTAAATTATTTTTTTCCTCAAGAAAAAGAATAGGGTCACTTCTTTGGCTTTGAAATAGTACTCTGGACATAAAAAGGAAATGGAGCCCCAGAGCCAGAAAAAGATATAAAGTACACATCATAGGAAACAATTTCTTTATTATGTATTATATATCATGTGTACTGTTGTATGCTATTTACAGTATTTCCTTTGTCTCCCCTCAGATCATACCTGTAAATAAGATTTATTTTATCTCTGTAAGTTTGTCTGGTAAACCAATGTCAATAAATAAATACATGAGTAAATAAATAACTAGGAATAATTTAGGAACATAACTTTAACAGGTACAGTACAGTATCTTAACATTTTTGTTGAACTGTTGCTTTAAAGGTTGTCTTTTCGATATAACAAATAGCTTTCTAGGAGGGGAAATGCATGGTGAGTCATGAAAAGGGGTGTGGCTAGGGGCGGAGTTTAGGATCTGGTTTTTGCCTTATCCAGAGGTGGCAACCCTATGTACAGTACTATTGTTTGGACATGTGACCCTGTGAAGATGTGCACAACACTTTGTTAACCCATGGCTGTTCAAATGCTACAGTTGTTGGCCCATGATGATGGATGTGTCTTGTAGTATATTTAGATAGTTGTATGTTATTTCTGTCATCTGCTGCTGGTTATCTGTGATTGGTCGTGTTGCCTTGGTCCTGCCCCCTTGCACATATATGTGTGTGTGTGTGTGTGTGTGTGTGTGTGTGTGTATGTGGAGCTGGGGGTGGTGGTGATGGAATGCAGAGTTAGGGTTTTCAACCCTAACACCAAATTTCCTCACTTTTGCCGCTGTGGAACAACCCTAACTGATGCATTAAACTAAGTTTTTGGTCATGAATTTCCTGTCGTTTTGAGAAATCATAATGTCATACTATATTGTACATGTTGTTGAGAATTTGCCTCCCTTTTTGGACCACAGACTCACCAAGATATAGACAGCTTTGTCATAATAAGTACTTATGAAATGGGTGGTAGAAAAGCAGCATTCCGATTGGCTGCTCCGAGTGTGCTAATATGTCTAACACCATAGGAAAAAGATCAGGTTTGCCAAGTGGGCATTGATATGGGTGATGCTGCCCATTCAGAACCTTGAGAAACGAAAATGTAGCCATCTTGTTTTCTGTCAACAGTGGTGCCAGCCTAACAAAAGAAGTAATACCTCTGACCTCCCGTTCACTTTCCCTCAATATTTTGACATTTCCAACTCCAACTTTAACACAGAAAAGTACCTGTGTTACAGTCCATAATGAAACAAAAAAAAGATTGTGAGTGCCCCAATCTGTTCTGAACGTGCCAACCTTTCACCTCTCTTGCTTTCAGTTCTCCACAATGACCAACCTGCTAGCCGCTACCTATATCCATCTGTTCCTCCCATTCAACAGATTTTCATTCCCATGTACTGTGCGCACAGTCACAGATGACAATGTTTGTTTGATCGCAACACATTTAAATGGAGAAAAAAAATCAAGATTTCTTCCGGTTCTGCCGGCCCGCCCACTCGCTGGCAGTGCTTTTCAGGGAACGTCATGCGCTCGTGCCTCCCACTCAATATGTTTTTTACGCTATAACTGTCCTCCGTTGTGCTGCCTGCTGCCCTAACAATGTAGAAATTAATAGACACATTGGGGGAGAAAAGCAAGCATCACGTTCACTACCACCTTCACAAATGAAATGGAATTCGGGGGGTATCGCTATGATAAGCACACAAGTAAAAAAAACTGCAACTACAGCAGCCTTCCCAGGTCAAAAAGTCCTCAACTCCCCACAAAACACAGCAAACTAAAGGCGGAGGAACTACTTTATTTTAATTAAAGAAAAGATTTGTATTTATAATTACTTAATGCTGCTTTTTACTTTTTACATGCATCTATAATGTAGATGCCCATTTCATAAGTGCAATAAGCCACTCCAGGGTCTGTGTTGAACATTTTATACGAAGCTAGGAGCTTGGACGCACTCAGCCAGTGGCCTCGTGCCTCACTACGCCTCCTAGCAGTGTGTTAAAGTGTCTAACACACACCCTGGAGTGTCTTATTGCTTACTTGTCTTATACTATTCATGCAGCAATAGTTCATGTGCTACACCTTTCACATGAAAATGAAATGATAAATTAAAGTAATAGCAGATTAATATGTCGACCACATGTACCAATAGCACATGTACTGTGCTAAGTAGAACATCTGCACAGATGAACGTCTTGCACTTTGTTTCTATGCAACAATATACCAACAACAATATACATATTACCACTATAACTTAATATATAATAAAACACACAACACAGGTAGATAAGGCTTAAAACAATATTTATTGTCCAATTAAAAGTTGATAAAAAAGCCTGAATTAAAATTCCAGTTGGTACACAAAATCAGCCTCACAAAGCAATTGTAAAAAAGTATCACACCAAAGTTTAAAATACATGTAAAACAGTATAACAGGTACTTCATGAGTAAGATTTGACAGTAGCACACAACACATGAACACAGCTACCACAGTACTCTCTGTACACTGTATACATGCATCAAACAGCAATGATGCTATTGTCATTGTGTGACTGATAGTGTGAATGTTCCTGGGGTGGGTGAAAAACCACATGCCAACAGTTTAAATAATAGCAGCACAAACACAATGTTCTCTAAAAAAAGAGACATCTGAAAGCTATTTTAAAACATTTAATTGTAATATATGTATGTGTAGACATACGCATGTATATACACATGCATATACATGTACAGACATATAGATATATGGGTGCATTTGGAAAATTCTCATCCGACCCCTGAATAGAAGCGATCAAGAAATATTACCTGGAACATAAAAAATCAGTTGTTATCGGTGTAAGTGTCTGATTTACAATAGTGTACTATTCTATACAGTACATACATTTAATTAGCTTATTACACAAACCAGAATCAAATGGCATATGGTAACAGGTACTATATACATCAGTGGAAATGATCAAAGCTATAACCAAGATTAATAGTGAATGAATTAAGTATCTATATCACTAAAAACTTGTAGTTACTAACAAGTCATTGTTTCACAGAATGCTATGAATATTACATTAAATAATCTCTTATTCAGAAAATGTCACTTCTTGATAATAAACAAATATATACCGAAACACTTTACTTTACTATTAATGATGCTTATATGAAATTACTACAAACTAGAAAAGTTCTACTAAATATCTATGTCATATTAATAAACATATTAACAATACGTTTAAATAATTGTGAATCAAATACTGTTCAACAGTGAAATATTAAACATTGTTTAATCAATTCAGTTAATTAGCAATTAATAGAACTACTTAAAACCTAACAGTATTAACTGTAATTATACAATGGCAAGAACATTTCCTGGACTCTGATTGATCAATGTGTGACTGAGACAGTGATGTTATTACACAATAACATCACTGTATTGATTTTTTGGATGATTGTTATGAGCTTTTTTTTCAGAAACAAAGATACACTCACTATAAATCTACTAAAAACATTGTTATTTTTATTTTTTGTTTTCTATAACATCGAGCCATTATATAATTGCAATAAGGCACTCCAAGGTGTGTGTTATCATATAATAACATCACTCCTGGGGTGGTGGAAGCACTCGGCTTCGCCTCGTGCTTCAACCCACCCCAGGAGTGACATTATTACATGATAACACACACATTGTGCCTTATTGTTTAATCAAACAATGTATTAATAATACATATGCATATGTACAACACAGATGTGCATCAAGAAAACAGGGATAGTACAACACTGTTGTGGCACAATTTGGTGGTATTCCTTGAAGACTCAAATGGACCAAAAAAATAAACACCTGATGATACTCAACATGTCACTGAGTGATGTGTATTTCATCGTATTGTACTCTTAAGTACAGGTCAGCAGGTCATGTAAAAAAACAGTGTTCAATTGTGCTAACACAGAAGTGGCACAAACACCAGGATATCTTTCACTCATAAAATAGCCAAATAATGTCATGAAGCAGACAACTCTTTAAAAAGACATGTGTTACACAGTTTTGTTTATGCACATGGACAAGTATTGTGCCTTAGTAGAGGCACACAGTTGGCAAGTGTGTCAACTAGTACATGTTATGGCTTCATACGAGATACTCATAAGAAAAGACAATGACAGAAGAGGACAACCAGATAGGAATATCTCTTTTGACATTTCAAAGTCTTCTTTAGACATGTAAGTGTGGTTTCTCTAGTGACTGTGAAGACAGCTGGTGCCGATTGAAGACCACTGCAACTATTTTCACTTTATCACTGATCAACGCAACAATCTTATAAGTCAAATTGAGTAAACATATGCATGTAAACCATGTGATATGTTAGCAGTGTAATCTTGGATGCAGATTTTCATGAAAAAAAAAACGTTTATCTACCAGAACTCACTCTGTAACAAAATGGACGGCAAGTAATGTCACATGTTGTGTGACTATTCCTCTGATGCATGAAGATTGTAGTAGTTCTTCAATATCACCACATATGCAGTTTTTAAGTGCTGAGGTAGTCTCTGTTTGAAAGTGCTTGTTAAGTCATTGCATTCAACCCAGTCAGTTCTGTACCTCAACAAACAAGTTCAATGTCCAGAATGTACAGACTGGCCTTAGAGGTAGATCACAGCCTGAGTGTCAAACACTGCTTGGTTAAATATAATTCTACCAGCTGTGAAATCTGTGATGGGTGTGCCACCTCTGAGCCCATTAGAGTCAAATCTATGCAATACAAGCATAACATATTGAGATGAAGTCCTCAGACGTATGGACTGAGTACATGTACCTCCACACTTACACACAAGTGACCACTTTCAGCATTGGTAAACAGCTTCCAGAACTTGACACTTTTAGTCTGAGGCACAAAGAAACCCAAAGCATGTCTTTAGTGATTTCTAGCTCTGAATTACCACATGAGACAAATTCATACCTGGTAACATATGACACAGTGAAGTACTGATGCATTGGAATCCCCTCTTCATCCTAGCTGTTTATTATGGCCATCATAAACTCACTTGCGTCCTACTGCATGTTAGCAGCAAATGTACTGCATCCATCATATGTACCTAACACCTGCTGTAGAGATGTCAATGACTACACATTGTTTGACTGATCAGAAGCCATGTTGACAACTTCCTTCAATGCCTTTGATAAGGGAGTCTCTTGTGAAGCTAATATTGCCTGCACAAAGTGTGGCATGTGGAGAAAAGCTTGCATAGCTGACTTAGCATAGCAGTTTACCCTAGCACTGTTATCAAACACTGGGACAACAGCCAACCAAGTGACTTCTGAGCAACAGCTGGTTCTGCTTCTGCATTTCAGATTCTGACGTTCTTAATACTCTGCACAGTTGATCCAGTTGTGGCAGCTCATTTTCTCTTGTTGCTAGGTGAGGCTGTGACTGTGAGATGCAAGACAACTACATACATAGGTAGTGGTATTAGAGACATCTGTGGCTGATACAGAGTATGTAATCTATTGTACTTGACAATACATTGCTTGTCAGAGAGTATCTTCAGAGGTGCGAGTGTTATGATGTGCAACCCAGAAAGACTGCGGACGCGTGAAAGTGCGACATAGCTCATGCCATCTTTGAAAATGTCTGTCCCTATGTCCACCATTGCTGAATCCAAACTCAAGCTCTGAGACTTGTGACTTGAAACAGCATAGGCAACACATATTGGGAACTGCTTCCTGTTGACATAGATATCCTTAAATACCTGGAACTTAACACAGGTACGATCAATCTGCACAGGCTGTTCCGTGTTGTCAAAGTGGACAACAAGTGTCTCTATAAATGTCTTCTGAACATTGTAAATGAAGTCTAAGATGTGACCCATGGCACCATTTTACCATGCCATGTTCAACATCAAAATTACGTCGTAGCATGACACGCGCATTCTTACAAATTGTAAGAACAAAGCTTCCAGGCCAGCTGTGCATGAGCCATCTGACTTCAGTTCAGAGAGTCACTCAGTCATCTTCACTACCAGCTTCTGACTTAGAATGACACCATCAACTGTATCAACAGCACGTAATATGAGAATTTCTTGATTCTGTCTCTGCAACATAACACTGTTGAACTCAGCACATTTCTTAAGTTGTGGCATAAGACACATGATCTGTGTGCCCCTGGAGTACACATCACTGAAAACATCACATGCTGTTTCTAAGGATGTAGTATCCATTCTGATTCTTCGACCATGCAACATTGAAAAATGTTCTGGTGACAAAGAACCTGTATGAGCTTGATCCAACCGTGCCTTGTAAGCCAGATCACCAGTCTGCCACATATTCTGACACAACTCAACATAGGTAAATAACTCCCACAGGTTAAAACCTCCAATGCAGCCCAGTGTATTCTTAGCCTGCTTGACACAGCTGCAAAAACATGTTCTGCATTAACTGGTGCAAATTGTAAAAGGTCTCCAAATACAACAATGTTTTTACCACCAAATGCATCTCCATAGTCAGTCCCCAAATTCTCCTGTAGACTTAGGTGTATACAGGCAAGCATCAAATTAGAGACCATGCTAATCTCATCAATGATGAGTAACTTCATCTTGCTAAACATAGAACGAAGCTGAGATGCAACCTCAAATGACAGCTTACGATAGTCTCCTGCTTTGCCATGCTCCACTGGCAACATGAAGAGATGGTGTAACGTAACTCCACCAATGTTGTATGCAGCCAGTCCAGTGGGAGCACTAACAGCAACAGACATTGATAAGCCTGTCAGTTTCTGTATTTCAGCCATAATGGCCTCTATAAGGAAGCTCTTTCCTGCACCTGCTGAGCCACTAACAAACATCAGTAGTGGCTTATGGTCAAGACAGTCACATTTCTTTAGTTCATGCAGTATCCCATGCTGGACAGCATCAGTAATTGCAGAGTGCACCACACGTTGCTGCTCATTGAGGCTCTCTCTCAATTCTGCTGGGTCAACACTGCAGTGTGTGCATGTTCCATAGCACTATCCACTTCTGACATGAGTACTTCTGGGGCATTCAGAGGCAGAGGTTCTCCAAGGATACCTTCTCCTTCTGGATCAAGATTGTACTGAGAACTAACAGGAGTGTCCTTCTCAAGTCATTTCTGTGTCTTTTCAAGCTGCTCCTTCTCAATATAGAAACATAGAATTTGACAGCAAATAAGGACCACTTGGCCCACCCAGTCTGCCCATTTCCCTACCTAATGGATAAGCTGCAGATCCTAGTTAACCAACAGCCTACTTCTTCCTACCCCCACCCCCTAGAATTGCCTCATGACTGTCCCATGCATGCTTGAATTCAACCACTGTTTTTGACTCCACAACCTCCTCCAGTAGGCTGTTCCATGCATCCACAACCCTCTCTGTGAAAAAATACTTCCTTACATTACCTCTAAGCCACCCCCCAACTTCAAATTGTGCCTCCTTGTTCTTGCACACCTCTTTTTCTGAAAGATTCTACTCTCTTGGACTTTGTTGATTCCCTTGATGCACTTGAAAGTGTCTATCATGTCCTCCCTCCCTCCTTTCCTCAAGGCTATACATATTAAACTCCTTAAGTCTCTCTTCATATGTCTTGTGGTGCAAACCCTGCACCCTTTTAATTGCCCTCTTCTGGACTGCCTCCATCCTGTTTATGTCTTTTTCAAAGACTGGGTCTCCTGAACTGCATGCAGTACTCCAGATGGGGTCTCACCAGCTGTCTGTACAGAGGGGATAAAAACTTCCTGTTTTCTACTGGTGATGCCTCTCCCTATGCATCCCAGTATCCCCCCAGACTTCCTTACTGCCCTCTCACATTGCTTTCCCACCTTTAGGTCATCTGATATGACTACCCCCAGGTCTCTTTCCATTTTTGTTGCTGTTAGTATCTCACCCCCCATTGTGTACTCTTCCCCTGGGTTTTTGTTTCCCAGGTGCATTACCTTGTACTTCTTAGCAGTGAATCTAAGTTGCTATACATTTGACCATTCCTCCAGCATCTGGTCCCTGTATATATGTGTCTGAGTATTCAGTTTTGAATGTCTCATAACTGTAATTGAATTCTTCCTCAAATGTATCATAGTCACCTTTTAATTCAGACTCATTCCTTCAGGGTTTAAATTAGAATAGGAGGGGCAAAGTAGTAATACTCTCTGCTCCCAGATGTGCCTAGATGTAATTTACAGTGGTCATTGAGTCAAGGCTTATGAATCTTAATGAGACAGCCATCCACTCCTTTGACCTTGTAAATGTCACATGTACAATCAGGTGAGACATCCGTCATGTAGTCATATCACTTACCCACCTCAAATAAACACATTCGATCCGTGTCTTCATGTCAATGGGGGTAGTATGTATCAATGAGGTTATTATTCAAGATATGTCTTGAAGAGGGTGTCTTGAGAGCCAGTTCCTCTATCTCAACATGAGGAATAAGTACATGTTTGCACTTCTCTTTGTAGTTTACACTGAGAAAGCGCACAGCATCAGATTTGCCATACAAATGTGTACCTATCAAGCAATCGGCGGCCACATAAGCACCACATTCTCTGTGTAATAGGGTCTTCAATCCCAGTGACCACAAACTGAAATGTCAGTGACTTGCTTGAACTGGCAATATCTTCCCAAACATCTTGCAAGCTAGTCTGTTCATGTTTGGTGATGTACGAAGTGACATGCCGAACCAGAGCCAATGAGTTGTCAGTCACAAACTGAACATCTATGTTTGCTTGCCACATTAGAAGAAGAATGAGGTTGTAGTCATTGATGTACACCTCATTCTCATCTCTAGGTAGCTCATATACTTTCTTGGTTGATTTTGTCTTCAAGTGGTGTCACATAGCTGAAAACAGTTTGTTCATGCACCATCCTGACAGACATGCCTGGGAAATCCAAAACGACATCTTGTGCACCAATCAGATTTGTTCTTCACTACCCAGTAGCAGTATTTTGCACAAATGTGGCATTGAATCTTCTGCATCAACTTCCACAGTGTCGGACTGGCGTACTCATCTGGTATGTGGCAAGTGATGTATTGCTTAATGAATGCTAGCACTTGTGCTGCTTCATGTTCTCCTATGCATGGGGCATCCTTGATCCAGAGTAACATATGAATATGAGGAGCACCTCGTGCCTGATATTCCATCCTCCAGAAGTAATGCTCCATGATACCAAGAGGCAGATTATCTTTTGACAAAATGAAAGTCAGAATATCAAGGAATCGCTTGTGAAAATGCCTAGTAACAGACACTTGGTCAAGTGAGCACATTTCTCTGAGAGTCATTAATGAAATGCCCTCTAAATCACAATTTGCCCACTTCAAGAGTTCAATGACCTCATTCCAGGAATACTTGGCACAGTTTAGTGTGACAAACCATGTGGCTGCACCATACTCTTGTAGTATAGTCATCACTTCAGAGTGTTTACAATACCAGTATTCTTTGGTGCCATGTAGACTTGACAGAATAGTAGACAAATTCACTTGCACATTTTCTTCCTTTTGCTTTAATTTCTGCAAAAACTGTGCAGCAGTGATTCCATCAAGTGGAGCTGTGAGCCAAATAGTATGTGCAATAGACACAGACAGTATGCTAAGCTCAATCTCCCAGAGGAGATGAAACAGGTACTGTATGTTGCATCTGAATTTGCCATCCTTACTGAGCACACGGCTAGTGCAGTACTCATAACTTTGTACATGCACTGCTCTTTCTCCAGGTGTCCACCTGACCCTTTTGGGAATAAATCTGGAAAACAGTGTGCTTCCAATGTTGCCTCCCAAATGCTGACAGGCTCACCTTCCAACTGTTTCATTTGGTACAGATCAATGTTGTCCCCTACTGGATCTCTGCCATGCAGTGGGTGAATAGTGTACTGTTCATACACATTATCATTTGTCTCGACATTGACCTTCTCAATCATTGGTGGTGTCTAAGACACCATGTTCAACAGACATACTAGTCATACGATCAATATCAAGGTCTGCATAAAAGGGATTGTTGTTCTTAAAATAACTACGAGCAAGATTAACCTTCTCTACCTTGACAACAACCTGCCAAATGATGAGCTTTGACTTTGTTGGAACACCATTGACAAGAATCACCAAAGTGTTCTCAATGGAGATTGCTCCACATTTTCCTGCAGAGGAAGTGGAAGATACATAATAGAACCCTTAAGAGACCTAATGAGTTATTTTTGTGGAATGTTCTGTGTTTCTGTATTAAGATGTAGGATAGTTTGAAATGGTTTCATAGTCTGAATAAGAATCCATTCAAACATATTCAATGTGGCAATCTCAGCAGGTGTAACATGTGCCTCCATATTGTTCAAGAGTGACCTTGGTGGCAGAATGTTAGCCTTCACCTTGGAGAAACCGTGCTTGCACATCACAATGATTGGGTCTAACTGGAAGTCACACTTTAACAGCAGAAATGCTGACAGTTGAAACCACATGTCATTGTAGGGTGACAAGGTTTCCAGGTTCACTGTGATCATTTGTTTTTCGTAACAGAGCCGATCACATGACACACATACAGCATCAAATTTCTCTCTTTGCCAACTCAAATTTGGCAAAGAATTTCCCAACCTGTTTGAGAATATCAGTTTCTAATACAGACAGAATTTCCATCAGCACTTGATGACTTGTCAATCACAGTATCTGTGACACTGCTGACATGTCGCAGTGGTTTCAGAAATGTCATGGCACCATGCATGTCACCAGACTGCAGTAACTCATTCAGACGACTATACTGCACAACAACTCATTGCACCTCATAGACCCTGTACACAAAGTTTTGCATGCCTGATTGATGCACTCCCAGCATCCGCATGTGGTGAAATACACTGTCGTAAACACCACTATCTAGACATGCAAGCGAATGACCCATAAGTCCAGTATGTGGATGGATCTCACAAAGGTCTATACTCTCAAACAGTTTATGTCTGTCTTTACGATCAGTAATGACAAACAGGTTGATAAAGTGCTTGACTTTGTCAAATGATGATTGCCTTCGGTTGTAAGTCACATCACATGTCCATGAGAGACAGTGACACTTACAAGGCTAAACAGTTGCCTCACACTCATCATCTGACTCCATTCTAGTGTCATCACACACACTCAGCACATTACACAGTTTAACGGATTCATCAATGCAGAAGTTGCTGTCCTTTTTCTGTGAGTAATATGACTCCTCCCAGAAATATGCCTCTGAGTGCTGTGTGTGCAGCCAGTGACCTGTGAAAACATCACAGAAATTGTGTTTGTTCAAGTCAGGATAGTGTTGTAGCCTCATCTTAATCTCATACACAACTTTCCTGAACTGCTCAAGTACATGTGCCATCTTACTCCACAAGCGTTGAAGAACAAATACTGCTCTATTAACAAATGTATGGAATCTGAGATGCAGTTTCATCAAAGAGAGATGACCCCTTTGTTTTCGTGCTCACATCTTATCACAGCAGCATTAAGTCTGTCAATCTTAGCTTTAGAAGCTAGTGATCGAAAATACTTTTGCTTCCTCAGATAACTATCAGCAGCCATGGCTTTACAACACTGCTTAGTACACTTCTTTATGCTTGCCTTTGCAACATTGGTGTTCCATTTCAAAGATTTCCGCAACTGTTGCTGGGGTCCATATTTTTTCCTTGCAGTTGAGCAAGTACATACTTTTTCTGTGGAATGTGCAACCTGTGAAGTCACTCCTTGAGCGAAATGCTGATTCAGTTTACATCTTGATGTACCATGTGTGGTTTTCAGACCACTCTTAAGCAACAGTAAACTACTGTGATACCTGTTTTGTTTCTGCATAGAACTATGTCTCTATTTAGAGGGCATCTTTCTTCTCTGGAGATGCACAGCAGTGTGGAACAATGTTACGTAAGTATCAGACACCTGTATAAGAAATAGAGAAAAACAAATATTTAGTGGGGAGCTAATTTTTTTGTTCTAACATTACATAATCACACACACTGTTCATGTGTCATCTTACAAGAGTAAATAGCACTGCTTACAAAACATTGCACAGATAATCCTTCTCACAGCCGAACACTAGTGAATGCAATATACAATGTTTTCAAGTGTTGCAGAACAGAAACTGACTTGTAATGTAGAAAATATATCTAAATATGTCAGAAACTAAAGTTTTGTCACAATTTTAAGTAGCCATAGTATTGTTTTCAATAAATACTTTGTTTTTCAAGTAGTGTCGAATGTACGACAGTGTTGCAAAATATGGTGTTGTGAGCACGAAAGTGTCAAATAATAGTGTTGTGAGCATGAAAATGTCAAAAAATAACATAAAAAACACCCTCTTTAAGGCTAAGCCAATCAGACACCACTTTGTATTTGAATGACAGGCTCTCAGACCAATGGAACGTAACATTGATCAGGCCATGTCAGGCAACCAATCACAACTGCTGAAGACTGGAGAAGTAGGACATAGCAGCCATCTTAGAAAAAAACTGAGCAGCCTGCTTTACTCTGTGTAAGTACATCACATTTTCTATATAATATTTCTAGCATTATTAAAACTAACACCACAAAAATAGCATTAAATGAAACATTTTTACTACTCTATTTGACTATGAAAATCTAAATAATCTGTAATGCTGTAAAAAGAAGTTATTACTGTTTAAAGTCAGAGTGTCAATCAGTACTTGCTAGCACAGATAGAGCTGCAAATGGAGGCAGAAAGCAAGCAGCACGTGAATCATAACACAAGAGGCAACCAATCATACATCTCTGTGTACTTGTGATTGTTTGAAGTAGCCTATGGAAATGTAGTATTTTCCCTCCTAGAAATCTTCCAACATTTCTGGTTGACAGGAGCTGCAGCCATTCAGTGTAGTCATAGGCAATGCATCCACTGCATTGGTTAACCATGAGAAAGCATTAACCAATAACCTTCTAAATCATTGTATTTTGGGACAGCCCACCAAAGCAATGTTGAAGGAGACAGGGAAATTTTAGTTTCATATTCAGTAGTGAGTAGACACTGCAGGAAAACACTGATTTTTTTGGTACCTCTCTGTCCACTTCTCAGCTTAAAACCTCAGAATGGCAGAAAACAGCAAATGAACTGTGTGGGTCATCGGCAGTAGCATAGTACGACGAACTTCAGAGTATGCTTAGAGGAGTAATTTTGGGAAAGACCTGCAGCTTCCAAATTGCTCTGTTAAGTGGTTTGGCAGGGGTGGCATGAGGTGGGAGCATCTCATGCCAATACTGTACAGACTTCTGAGGACTCAAGTTTGACCAGACATACTGCTGATTCATCTTGGAGGCAATTATTTGGGCACCAAATGATGGGTAGATTTAGTGTCAGAAGCAAAATTGGACCTTGCTTCTATTATGGGTATGTTATCTGCATGTAAGATAATTTTTTTCTGATATTACAGAGCATAGGGTCTGTCAAACAGAACAGCACATGTACCTGCTTGACAGAGCATGAAGAAAGGTCAACATATAAATATCTGGATATCTGCGCATGTCTGGGATGCACACCATATGTCACCCTGAAATTAAGTATTGTAAGGATTGGCTATACCTACCAGATGGTGTGCACTTCTCTCATGCTGACAATTGCCTTTACCTGGGAGACCTTTGAAATGGAATCCTTACAGTCCTCTAAAAATATCAGACTGTTAAAATAGATATCTGTTAAAAAAAGCTCTTTTAAGAACTACAAAACCTTGGTCAAAAAATAGAAAAGCTGCATACATAACACACACAACACAAACACATGCTATCTCAGTTTCACAGTACTACATAAACTTTGATGCATGAACATGTTGAGAATTGTGACATGCATACACCTTCTGTTAACAAGATGTAGTATTAATATCTAGGTATGTGGTTTCAGTATGCCTTATACAGTACAGTTCAAACATGACATCACAGAGATAGTAATGTGTTCTTCATGTGATGTAATCTAATTATCACTGTTCCCATATGGCATTAGTTCTTATTACAACTGTACAATCATAATAATGATACTGCCTGCACATGTGTAGTTAAAAAGCTGAACAGAAGACAAGCACAAACACACATATAACAATATACCACTTTAATGTACTATTTTCTGTCTCTCTATTCATTTTAGGTGAACAAAACAAAATGTGACTCTGGACTCTGAGGGAGGTGTGCTGCCTGGTTGAGGCAGCTCAGGCCAAGGGGAATACAAAGGTGCTGATGTGCAGCACCAGAAGGAAGTTGGATGTAATGTGGAGGTGCATCAATACACATCTGCATATGTGTTTTAAAGTTAAAAACAAAAATTCTCAGATGTGGAAGTGGAAGTGGAAGCTGTTGTGCCAGTGGTTCTATGTTCTCAAGAACCGAGGGGGAGATAATGGACAATGACGCTGGCTGGCAGAACCTCGCACATGAGATGTGGGAGGCTGCTGGAAAGCCTGCTGCAGGGGAGCACCTACGACATTATGCGTAAAGAAGCCATTTCTTACTCAGCACAATATATATTTAAACTATTATGACTAACAATGTGTGTGTTGTGCTGGGACAACATCATACCTCAGGTGGTTGGGCACAAGACCACAGGCTGAGTACATCCAATACCTGAGAAGTGACACTATCCCACCACACCACACAGCTTGAAGGACATTATTGCCATAATGCAATGGTTTGTTGTAATACAGAGTGTAAAAAATAATGCTAGCATGTATGTAACTGCAATCAGAGAGCTGTACCGTAAATTTCCATGGCCTCAGTTTTCCTATTGGTCTGCACTCAGGATGCAGTACCTAGCCTATGAGCAGGTGGGGGCATTTCCTGGCTGATGCCATGCAACTCCAAACTGTCCTAACTTGTCTGTTCCTGCAACCAGGGTGGTGTACCATTGTTGTCCATGGCCTCACTTTTACAATGGGTCTCCACTCAGGATGCAGTACCTGGTCTTGGGGGGCTCATTGCCTGGCTGATGCCATGCAACTACTAACTGTCTTAACTTCAGTGTTTCTGCAATCAAGAAGCTGTGCCATTAATTTTTAATAGCCTTTATTTTTCTGTGGGTCTCCACTCTGGATGCAGTACCTCATCTTGGGGGGGGGGCATTGCCTGGCTGACACCATGAAACTGCTAACTGTCCTAACTTGTCTATTCCTCAATCAGGCAAGTGTACCATTGATGTCCATAGCCTTTGTTTTCTTGTGCATCTCCACTCACAATGCAGTACCTCGCCTGTGGGGGGGGCATTGCCTAGCTGAGGCTGTGCAACTCCTAAGTGTCCTAACTTGTGTACACTTGTAATCACATACTTGTACCATTGATGTCCATGGCCTCAGTTTTGCTGTGTGTCTCCACTCAGGATGCAGTACATGATCTGGGGGGCATTGCCTAGCTAACACCATACAAGTTCTAACTGTCCTAAATTGTGTCTTCCTGTAATCATAGAGGTGTGCCTTTGATGTCCATAGCATTCATTTTCCTATGGGTCTCCCTCAGGATGCAGTTCCTGATCTGTGGGGGGGGGCATTGCCTGGCTGATGCCATGCAACTCCAAATTTCCTAACTTGTGTGTTCCTGCTACCAGAGTGGTGTACCATTTATGTTCAAGGCCTCAGCTTTGCAATGATTCTAAACTCAGGATGCAGTACCTGGTCTGGGTGGGGGCATTGCCTGGCTGCTGCCATGCAACTCCTTACTGTTCTAACTTGTGTGTTCCTGCAATCAGGGTGGTGTACTTTTGATGTCCATAGCTTTCATTTTCCAGTGGATCTCCACTCAGAATGCAGTACCTACCCTCTGGGGAGGGGGTATTGCCTGACTGATGCTATGCAACTCCAAACTGTCCTAACTTGTCTGTTCCTGCAACCAAGGAGGCATACCGTTGATGTCCATGGCTTCACTTTTACAATGGGCCTCCACTCAGGATGTAATACCTGGTCTGAGGGGTAGCATTACATGGCTGACACCATGAAACTCCTAACTGTCCTAACTTGTATGTTCCTGCAATCAGGGTGGTGTACCATTAATGTCCATAGCCTTTGTTTTCCTGTGAGTCTCCACTCAGAATGCAATACTTGTCCTGTGGGGAAGGGGGCATTGTATGTCTGAAGCCATCCAACTCCAGACTGTCCTAACATGTGTGTTCCTGCAACCAGTGTGGTATACCGTTGATGTCCATGGGCTTCCTTTCCTTGTGACTCTCCACTCAGGATTCACTACCTGTTCTGCGAGGGGGGGCATTGTCTGTCTGATGCCATGCGACTCCTAACTGTCCTAACTTGTGTGTTCCTGCAACCAGGGTGACGTACTGTTAATGTCCATGGCCTCAGTTTTACAATGGGTCTCCACTCAGGATACAGTACCTGTTCTGGGGGGGCATTGCCTGGCTGAGGCCGTGCAACTCCTAAGTGTCTTAACTTGTGTGCACTTGTAATCACATACTTGTACCGCTGAGGTCCATGGCCTCAGTTTCTCTGTGGGTCTCCAGTCAGGATGCAGTACCTCATCTGGGGGAGTCATAAGTAGCAGACAATACTAACATTGTTGAAACAAATCTGTATAAAATAACTGAAGAGATACATACCACACTCAATATATATTATTATTATCTTTAATTCACAGGACATCACAGGCGCTCCCCACCACATGTAGAGGCAGTACCAGCACATTCTGAGGCTGTGGAGGCTGAACATTTTGACTCTGACAGTGTCATCTTTGTCAAGTCAGAAGGTAAGACAATCCTATTGAAATTATTTGAATAGCTGTTCTCAGTACTTGGTGGGCATCACATGGTTGATCATCTGCAAGCACTCTGCTGCTGTAAGATAGCTGTATATGACTGTAGTTTTGCTCTGACTCTGCACTCAGGATGCAGAACCTCCTTGTGGGGGTCAGGGGACATACCCTTGCTGACCCCATACAACTCCTAAGTGTGCAAACTTGTGTAGATCTGCATTCAGCAAGGTGTAGTGGTAATGTCCATGCCAGTAGTTTTCCTGCAGCTCTCCACTCAAGACACAGTACATGTTCAATGGTGATGGGGTCATAGCCTGGCTGACACCAGGGAACTCCTAACTGTACAAATGTCTGCACCACACATGTCCATGACTGTACTTTTGTTGTGGCACTACACTCAGGCTGCAGTATCTGCTTTTTTGGGTGGGGGTATTGCCTGCCTCAGAACATCCAACTGCTTAGTCCCCTAACTTGAGTACATTACCTTGCTGAGCATGTGTAACTCATAACTGTCTTAATTTGTGTACACCTCCTGTCAGAGTGGTGTACCATTGGTGTACATGATCTCAGTTTTCAAATGGGTCATCAGCTTGCTGTATCTGTACAACTCTTCAGTGTTCTAACTTGTGTGAAGCTGGCACCATGCACATATACTGATCATATTTATGGCTTTTGTTGGACTGTGCCTCTGCACTCAGCAAACAGTATGTTGTGGAATTGTATAAAAAGTAGTGACACATCATTGCCTAGCTCAGCCTGTGTAACTACTCAGTGTTCTCACTTCTATACAGCTGTAATCAATACTGTATACCATTGATGTCAATGACTGTACTAGTACTATGGCTGTGTACTCATCTTCAACACAACATCAGGAGGGGTCTGATTACATTGCCTGTATGAGACAAAACAACAACTCAGTGTCCTATCATGTACACATCTGGTATCAGAGATGTATATAATCAATGTTCATGCCTGTATTTCACAAGTGCTTATGTACTGAGGATGTAGTACATACTTTGTTTTAACATTGATTTAATCTCACACCTACAAGTTGTCAGCAGGCAGGGTATTAACTGTAGCACATTGTGGCACCCCCGAATTATTACATATGAATAGATATGGAAGATAATAAAACTGTTGATTTACATGAACATATTGACATGATCTGTATTAAACAATCTATTTATGTATTCTCTAGTGGTCGGGGAGACTGTTGCTACAGGGACACAAAAGCAAGTGAAGCAGGAGCCTAACACCAGTGCTGAAGGCAAGTGTTGTAACAGAAATACATACAGTTGTTGGTAACTGCTAAACAGACCATGAATACATGTTATATCCTATTATACAATAGGGTATGAAAATCCTGTAAACTCATTGGTAAAAACACATCACATGACCATGGTATATCCTATATTATACAATGGCAAGAAAGAATCTTGGACTGTGATTGGTCAGTTTGGGGCTGGACCCATGGCGTTATCCCAGCATGATGTCATGGGTCTAGTCTCAGCACTGTGAACCAATGTAGAGGAGATCAGCAGCCATACTCTCTTTTTTTTGCATCTCCTCTTAAGAAACAAAAATATTTTTTCACACTAATAAAAACATTCTTTAATTTTTTTTTTATTTTATAAATAACAACAAGCCATTGTATAATAGGGATAATGCATTCCAGGGTGTGTGTCATGCTGGGATAATGCCACGCCTGGGGCATTGGACACACTTGGCCTGTGGCCTCATGCCCAACCACCCCAGGCATGACGTTATCCTAGCATGACACACACCCTGTCACGCATTATTCCTTTAATAACACACAGCTGAGAAATGGCATTTAAATAAAATGTACGTAAACACATAAAAAATTAATATTACACATGGGGCCATTGTATAATCACAATAAGGCACTCCAGGGTGTGCGTTATTGGGGGATTTAACCACTTCTTTTATGGTTAAGTTACTGAGCTGCACCTCGTGATACTCCACACAAGGCGTCAGTAAATCCCCCAATAACCCACGCCCTGTCATGCCTTATTGCTTATGTCTACAGTTACTGAATCAGGGAGGTGTACAGTTGATATCCATGGCTTTAGTTTTGCTGTGCCTCTCCACTCAGTATGCAGTACCTGGTCTGTGGTAAAGGGGGAGACATTGCTTGGCTGAGCATGTGCAACTCCTCAGTGCCCTAACCAGTGTATAACTGCAATCAGGGAGTTGTACTGTAAATTCCCATGGGCTAGGTTTTGCTGTGCCTTTCCACTCAGGATGCAGTACCTGGTCTAAGTGGGGGGTGGGGCAGTTGACTCTGTGCAACTCCAAACTGCCCTATCTTATGTACACCTCCAATCAGGGAGGTATACCATTGATGTCTATGGGCTCAGTTTTGCTGTACCTCTCCACTCAGGATGCAGTACCTGGTCTGGGATGGGGGGGCATTGCCTGGCTGACACCATGCAACTCCTAACTGTTGTAACTTGTCTGTCCCTGTAATCAGGTAGGTGTACCACTGATCTCCATAGCATTCATTTTCCTGTGGTTTTCCACTCAGGATGCAGTTCATGGCCTGGGGGGGGCATTTGCTGGCTGATGCCGTGCAACTCCAAACTGTCTTAACTTGTATGTTCCTGCAACCAGGGAGGTCTACTGTTGATGTCCATTGGCTTTCTATTCCTCTGACTCTCTACTCAGCATTCACCACCTGGTCAGGATGGTGGGACATTGCCTGGCTAAGGCTGTGCAACTCCTAACTGTCTTAACTTGTGTACACCTGCAGTCAGGGAGGTGTACTGTTTATGTTCATGGCCTCAGTTTTGTTGTGGGTCTCCACTCAGCATGCAGTACCTGGTCGGGGGAGGGCTTTGCCTGGCTGACAACGTGCAAGTCCAAACTGTTGTAACTTGTGTGTTCCTGTAATCAGCCAGGTGTACCACTGATGTCTATATCCTTCATTTTACTGTGGGTCTCCACTCAGGATGCAGTACATGGTCTGGGTGGGCATTGCCTGGCTGATGTCATGCAACTCCAAATGGTCCTAACTTGTGTGTTCCTTCAACCAGGGAGGTGTACTATTGATTTCCATGAGCTTCCTTTTCCTGTGACTCTCCACTCAGCATTCACTACCTGGTCAGGGGGGGGCATTGCCTAGCTGAGGCTGTGTAGCTCCTAACTGTTCTATCTTGTGTATGGCTGCAATAAGGTAGGTGAACCATTGATGTCCGTTACCTTAGTTTTCTTTTGGGTCTCCACTCAGGATACAGTACCTGGTCTGGGGGAAGGCATTACCTGGCTGAGGCCATGAAACTCCAAACTGTCCTAACTTGTCTGTTCCTGCAACCAGCCTGGTGTAGCTTTGATGTTCATGACCTCAGTTTTACAATGGGTCTCCACTCAGGGTGCAGTACCTGGTCTGGGGGGGGAATTGCTTGCCAATGCCGTGCAACTCATAACTGTCCTAACTTATGTGTTCCTGCAATCAGGGTGATGTTCTGTTGATGTCTCTGGCCTCAGTTTTACAATGGGTCTCCACTCAGGGTGCAGTATCTGGTCTGGGGGGGCATTGCCTTCATTTCCCTGTGCATCTACACTCAGAATCCGGTACATGGCCTGGGGGGATGGGGCATTGCATGGCTCATGCCATGCAACTCCAAACTGTCCTAACTTGTCTGTTCCTGCAACCAGGCTGGTGTATCTTTGCTGTCCATGACCTCAGTTTTACAATGGGTCTCCTCTCAGGGTGCAGTATCTGGTCTGATGGGTGGCATTGCCTGGCTGACGCTGTGCAATTCCTAACTGTCCTAACTAGTATGCTCCTGCAATCAGAGAGGTGTGCATTGATGTCCATAGCCTTCATTTTCCTGTGGGTCTCCACTCAGGATGCAGTACCCGGTTGGGGGGGCATTGCCTGGCTGATGCCATGTAACTCCTAACTGTCCTAACTTGTGTGTTTCTGCAATCAGGGTGGTGTACCATTGATGTCCATAGCTTCTGTTTCCCTGTGCGTCTACACGCAGAATGCAGTACATGGCCTATGTGTGGGGGGTGGGGGCATTGTGTGGCTCATGCCATGCAACTCCAAACTGTCCTAACATGCCTGTTCCCACAACCAGACAGGTGTACCTTTGAAGTCCATGACCTCAGTTTTACAATGGGTCTCCACTCAGGGTGCAGTACCTATTCTGGGGGGGCATTGCCTGGTTGACGCCATGCAACTCCTGACTGTCCTAACTTGTGTGCTCCTACAATCAGAGTGGTATGCCATTGATGTCCATAGCCTTCATTTTCCTGTGGTTCTACATTCAGGATGCAGTACCTGGTCTGGGGGAAGGCATTGCCTGGCTGATGCCGTGTAACTCCTAACTGTCCTAATTTGTGTGTTCCTGCAATCAGGAAGGTGTACCATTCATGTCTATTGCCTTTGTTTTCCCTGTGCATCTCCACTCAGGATGCAGTGCATGCCTGTTGGGGGGGCATTACCTGGCTTACGCCATTCTACTCCAAACTGTCCTAACTTGTGTGTTCCTTTGACCATAGTGGTGTACTGTTTATGTTCAGCAGCTCAGTTTTACAATGGGTCTCCACTCAGGATACAGTACCTTGCCTGTGGGGGGGGCATTCCCTGGCTGATGCCATGCAACTCCAAACTGTCCTAACTTGTGTGTTCCTGCAATCAGGCTGGTGTACCATTGATGTCCATGGGCTTCCTTTCCCTGTGGCTCTCCACTCAGGATTCACTACCTGTCCTGTGAGGGGGGGCACAATATTGTAGTGGTGGGAGTGTGGGCCCTTCATGCCCTGTGCTCTCACCACATGATTTTTTTGCACATAAGGACAGTAACTGCAATGCAAACACAAGCACAAACAGTTACGCTCATGGTCACAGAAACTCAAATAGTAATAGTGACACAAAGCCAAGTGCAAACAAAAATGCAAAGCAAAACACAAACACAAGTGCAAACAGTTGCACACATGTTCACAGAAACTCAAATGGTAACAGTGACGCAAAGCCAAGTGCAAACAAAAACTCAAAGCAAAATGCACACAGTGGCATACACAGGAACACTAACACAAACAGGTACGGAAACGCAAGTGGGAACACTAACTGTAACAGTAACGGAAGCATACACACTATTTTTTGCCTAACAGCTGCGTAGAGAAGCACAGTGAGTACAAAGAATGTATGCATGATAATGGGCCTCGGAGCAGATAATTAGCACTTGGAATACTAAATTGCATATATCTCAGGAACCGTACGACGTAGGAAAAAAATTAAAATTTTACATGATTCATGACTTTCCTGGTTAGGTTTGCACTTAACACTTAGCCCCCTGAGGGGGTCAGCATTTTCACAACAAAAAGTCTGCATCTCAAAGCATTTCCAAGATACGGGCCCTGAAAGGCACAGCGGGCGCCGCAATGTTTGTCTATGGGAAAAAGTGTCAACTTTGGAGCACTGTAACTTTCCATCCATACAATATGTTGTCACCAAACCACCGAAAGACACATCAGTGGGATGTTGGCTCTCTCTCCCCTCCAAATATCAGCCCACAAGACCAAGCCAGTGTTTTGCAGCAAGTTTCCTGAAGCTTCTTTGTATGTAGAGCATACGCCTTTATTTCCCTCCTAAGTATCACTTTTAATGTTTCCCACAATATAGTTGAAGTAACATCTGGGGATGTACAGTACTTTGTTGTAATATTACTGAAATTTTTTACTTCATCAACTCAGTAAAGTGAGGATCATTCAATAAAGCTAAGTTAAATTTCCAGCTATTTTTTTTAGGGTCGAAATGAATATGTAATGATAAAGTTAAAAGGGCATGGTCAGAGAGTGCAATAGGATGGAACCTATCTGACAGTCCTGTACTAGTGATCAATATTCTGAGATGATAAAAACATAATCTAATCTAGAGTACATTGTGTGGACATGACAGTAGAAAGTAAAACATTTTTGTTGGGCATGTAGAGAATGGCAAGCATCTGTAAGCTCTAGTCCTAAAAGTAATTTTTTGTAATATTTTTGAGCTGATGACATTTTCTGGGCTCGAGAGGAAGTCAAGTCTAAATGTGGTTCAAGTGCCATATTACCATTACCCTTATTAATAGTATTCCCTTTTGATATTTTAATATTTGATTAAAGAGTAGAAGAGGAGTCTGCCCCAGGGTGAAGAGGAAGATTCACTAAAGTATAATCTGAGTCTTCTAGTTTGCCTGTTAATATCACCATATGCCCTGCAGGATCTATATAAGTCATGTCAGGTTTGAAAGGGGAGTTCTTGGGTATTAAGGTAGCTAACCCCCACCATCTGCTTGACTGGTAAGAATAATAAAACACACTTCTAAAATCCAAATTTAGATAATTATTTATGCTCAATAGGTGATAGATGAGACTCTTGCAGAATTATCACTCCCTACATACATTTTTTAAGTGAAGATGAGACTTTAGCCCATTTTACTGGGTGCGTCAGACCATTTACATTTTAAGATATAATTTTATTTTTTTTAGTTAAGAGTTTTTTATTATTTTGAAATATACAAAGGTTTGAAACACCCAACAACATTTAGTTTTTACAACCTCATATAGTACAGATACATATATAATGACTTATAAGGTTAATATGGGTATTAATTGAGTCAAGGTATTTAGTACAGAAATGGCTGAAGCATCCTTTAAATATTATAAAGTAATGAGATGCCATACATAAAAAAGGAAAAACTTGCATATTCTGAAATACGGACACCTACCTTGGATCCTTGCCAGAATTCCAAAACCATAAGGAGGTACTACTGCTCACTAGACATGGCTTCCTGTAGGTCAGTAGGTATACCTTCCAATGGACAACTCTGAGAAGATCTCTGAAAAAGAGATGGATAGGATGCCACAGAGTAACTAAGAGTAAATAGTAGTGGTTTTGGGATAAGGTATGCTAACATATAACTCTGCACTGTGCCATGTATGAATATATACATTTAAAGTAAAAGCATAACCAAACATTAACACTATATAAAGTCAAAGACAAAAAAAAAACTATTTACAAAACTGTCATTCTTATTGTCAGTTAAAAAGAAAAGGACAGCACATACATAATTGAACATATCATCAGTATTCTAGCTATACAGTACAATCATATAGAGAAGGACCATGAAAATATTATGAAAAGAGTCAGCCGACACCTGCTCTGGCAGCCAGATACGCCATATAGGGGGACCAACATAAAGAGAAAAATGACAATTTCCCTTTCAGCTGATGAGAGCGCCTATCTAATTCAGAAATGTAAGTCAGTGCTGACAATAGCGCTGTATATTTGGAGTAGTAGGATTTCTCCAGTTTCTGAGGATAGAACACTTCACTTGCATACTAAGCAACATTAACCAGCTGAATTCGTGGCGAGTAAGATTTGGGGCTTCAGATTTGAGGCCAAGAAGCATAAGGGGAGCACTGAGGGGGATACTACACTGTAAGATTTTACTTGCAGCTTTGTGGGCATTCTCCCATATATCTGTGATCAGAGGGCAGGACCATAAAATATGACACAGATCTCCCCCCGACTGGTGACATCTCCAGCACTTATGTGTGAGCACATGCATTTTCTTCAGCATTGGGGGGGTTCTATACCAGGAGTGCATTACTTTGTTCTGGATAAGTCTGCTCCTAGCTTCTGTATAGACAGAATGCCCTACCTGCCAGCACTGCATCCATTGCTGATCTATAAGAATTATTTGAAGGGCTTTTTCCCACTTAGCCTTCCAAGATTGGTTATGTGTGGGCAGGGTGTCTCTGACTAGGGCATACATAGTGCCAGCAGTCCCTTTTTCTAGGTTAAGCCACCTGTGTATTGAAGGTGTGAGATCTGCTAACACATTCCCTTGATGGAGCAAATGTTTTATGGCATCCCTGATTTGAAGATACTTCCAGAAATCAGAGCTACATATATGCCATTTGTTCTGTAGTTGATGGAATGTATCTACCAGCCCAGCACCTTTGACCAGGAAGTATTTTATGAAAAAGATACCTTTTTTTTGCCATGTAGGCCATGTGACTGGCAACCCACCAATGGTAACAGTGGGATTGTTCCAAATTGGGGTGTAGAGAAGGGGGAGAGTGGGTAGATTCAGTTTTTTATGAAGGAGGCACCAATATCTTATTGAGGGACCTATAGTGGGGTGAGATAGGACATCTTGGGAGCCCCAGGCCAGAGTAATGTAGCTGCAGTAGGAGAGCTACTTAGAGCTTGTTTGATCACCAATCATTGAGGATAGTCTTCAGATTGTGCATGAAGCCATTTCAGGGTCTGTGCACACTGATATGCCATCTAATAGCCTTCCAGCCAGGGGAGACCCCATCCTCCAAGTCTCCAGTGTGCCATGAGTGTGTTTTTTCCAAATCGGGGTTTAATTTGTTCCCATAGAAAGGCGCTAATAAGCTTATCAATTTTTTGAATCCATACTGCAAGCAAAATAAGGGGAATATGGGACAGTAAATGGAAAAGTCTAGGAGCCATAGACAACTTATAGGCTGCTATCTTGCCAGCTCGCATGAGATTGAGATGGGACCAGAGATCTAGCTCAGTTTTGCAGGTAGATATGAGAGGGCCCAGGTTGTTGTCCCACCATTTCTCCACATTAGCTCCTACTTTAACACCCAGATATGAGACAATGGTTTGAGACCACTTAAGTCCATACTGAGATACAGTGTGAGGAAAACACTTAGAATTAAGTGGAAGAATCTCTGTTTTGGCTTGATTAATTTTGAGCCCAGAAATATGGGAAAATTGGGCTAACAGAGTGAGAAGAGATGGGATAGAATTGGAGGTATCCCCTAGAATAACCAGCAAGTCATCTGCATATATAAGGGTTGAAGGCAGTGGTTGTGCTGCATCAATACCCTGTATAAGGGGGTGTTGCCTGATTGCGGCAGCCATCAGTTCAACCGTTAGTAGAAACAGGAGGGGAGATAAAGGGCAGCCCTGCCTAGTACCTCTGTAAAGTTGGAAGGGTTCTGATATTATAGAGTTGGTAAGCACCTTAGCGAGGGAGGGATGTGTAAAGAGTTGATGCAGCAGCTTGAAAGCGGGGTCCAAATCCAAAATGTTGGAGGACAGTATGAAGATAATCTCATTCTACAGAGTCGAACACCTTCTCATAATCAATCGCCAGCATGGCTAACAGCGTTGAAGCAGATTTTGCTATACAAATGAGACTGAGAAGGGTTCGAAGGCGGTCTGCACTGTACCTACCCTCTACAAATCCCACCTGGGAAGGGTGTGTCAGATATGCAAGTACAGGATTTAGTCTGTTAGCCAATACCTTGGCATAAACTTTGCTGTCAACATAAATCAGGGAGATGGGGCGATAGCTAGCTGGTTCTTCAGGGGCTTTCCCTTTTTTGGGAAGGACTGTAATAGTAGCTTCTCATAAGGTTTGTGGTAAAATACCCTTAGCCTCAGACTCTATAAAGACTTGGCATAATAAAGGAGAGACCATAGAGGACATAGCCTGGAGAAATTCCACAGGGAATCCGTCACCTCCAGGTACCTTCCCTGTTTTGAGTGTCATCAAGGCAGTAGAAACTTCTTGTGAAGTTAAACGAGTTTCTAGAGTAGCAATTTGGAAGGGAGAGATTTTAGGTAATTTAATGGAGTGGAGGAAGGCCTGAGTTTCAAGGACAGTTTCGGGTCTGGAGGAGGCATATAACTGAGGTAAAAAGTTGTCATAATGTCATTCACACTCTGAGGATGGGTTTGAATACTACCAGAAATTGGGTTTTTCAACCCAGTTATATATCTTTGAGATTGCTGTTTACGGAGTTGGTATGCTAGAACCTTCCCATTCTTATCCCCCCCATCCCAGTATACATGACGGGTTTTGAGAAGGGCTAAGTCAGCTTTTCTAGATAGTAGATCATTAAGTTTAATACATAGATGTAGTACTTTTCTACCCAACACAGAATGGGGAGAGGGGTGGGTTTGGGCCTTATAGACTTGCTCTGTCGCAGCCAGCTCATTTTCAAGAAGAGTAAATCAAATCAAATCAAATCAGACTTTATTTGTAAAAGGCGCCGTTCCAAAACCAAGGCGCCCGTACATAACATAATAAAAATCAATAAATAATTAAACAATGTTAAAAAATTTATCTAAAACAGCCACATTAAAAATCATTATATGCATGGTTAAAAAGAAATGTTTTTAACACCCCCTTAAAACTTTGGACAGTCGGGCAATCTCAGACCTGATGAGGTAGAGAATTCTACAGGGTTGGGCCATAAACTAAAAGATCTGGGCCCTAGATGTCTTTAAACGAACCCTGGGAATCTCCAGCAATCCCTCGTCAGTGGATCGGAGAGGGTGGGAGGGACAGTAGGGACAAAGGAGATCTTTCAGGTGACCAGGTCCCTGATCGGGTAGGGCCTTATAGGTCAGTAAACCGGCCTTGAAGGTGATTCACCAGCGTACTGGCAGCCAGTGCAGTCTGCAGAGCACAGGCGTTATATGACTGGCCCTAGAAGAACCAGTCAATAGCCTGGCTGCCGCATTCTACACTAGCTGCAGGCAGTGAATATCAACCCCCAGTAGCCCAAGATAAAGGGCGTTGCAGTAGTCAAGGCAGGAGGTAATGAAGGCGTGGACCAAAGTAGGAAGATTGTCAGGAGAAACCAGGTGCCTCACCCGGGCGATGTTCCTCAGATGATAAAAAGAGGCTTTGACAACTACCAACACCTGAGATTTAAGTGTCAGACAGTCATCAAACACAATGCCCAGGTTCCACACCCAGTCTGAGGTAGTTAGCTGAACACCCCCAAGCCATAAACCCGAGGGTGATCCCGCCAACAAACCCACCTCCTGGCAACCTGGGTCCACAACCAACACCTCAGTTTTCTCTGGATTCAACTGCAGCCAACTCACATTCATCCAGTCCTGGATTTCAGCTAGACAGTTGTTAGAGACCGAAATGGCAGCATCTTGGCTGGGCACAAAGGACATGTACAGTTGAGTATCATCTGCATAGCAGTGAAAACTCAAATTGTACCACCTAATAATCACTCCCAACGGCAGCATATACACCACAAACAACATGAGCGTCAAAATGGAGCCCTGTGGCACCCCACAGGATAGGGGGAATGATGTCGAGGAAAAAATCCCAGACACCACCCTCTAAGTCCTACCCTTGAGGAAAGAACAAAACCAACTGAGAACTGTACCAGACAGCCCACAGATAAACCGCAAGCGCTCCAATAGCACACCATGGTCCATGGTGTCAAATGCTGCAGAGAGATCAAGAAGGACCAAGATGGAACGGGTCTTTCAATCTCTCGCTATTAGGAGGTCATTTAGTACCCAGACAAGAGCTGTCTCGGTACTATGTCTCTTCCTAAATCTGGACTGGAGAGAATCATAGACATTGTGGCTGGTCAAATGATCATCCAGCTGCGACGCAACCACCTTCTCAATAACCTTACCCATGAAGGGCAGGTTAGAGACAGGCCTGTAGTTGGCCAGACAATCCAGGTCCAAGGAGGGCTTTTTAAGAAGGGGCTGAACCACAGCCTCCTTCAGAGGATTTGGAAAAATACCCTCTCCAAAGACCTCCAGACTGTCTCAGTAAGGACTGGACTGATTTTATCCACACAGCCCACTAAGAGACATGTGGGGCCCGGGTACAAACCACAGTTGGTCAGATGCAATAACTGAATGACCATCACAATGTCATTGATTGTGGGAAGGCTGAAGTCAGACCACACAAATTGGGTGTCCGACATCTCCTGCTGACTATCACAGCTCCCATTAGGGAGGGTCAAGCGGACATCAGTCCTAATTGTGGCAACCTTATCTGAAAAGAATTGAGCAAACTCCTCACACCATTATTGAGAAAAGGGTCTTCTGGGCTGAAGACAGATTGGATTGCACAATCTGTCCACAGTCTAGAAAAGCTGAGCTGGTTGATTCTGTGCAGCAGCAATCTCTCTGGACAGGAATTCTGCCTTCTTATGAGAGATTGCTGATTGATAGACCACATAATGGTCCACCAAACTAAGTTTGTCACAATCCAGGCCCGATTTCCGCCAGCACCTCTCTAACCTTCGTCCAACTCTCCTCAACTCCCTTGGAGTCTCATCAAACCAAGGAGACCTGGGGCGAAGAGTGAGGGGATGAACACAAACAGGAGCAATGGAATCCAGGGACCCTGCTACCACCTTATTATAGGCGAGTACCAAGTCCTCTGGATCCATGCAGTCACTCAGAAAACCTGATAGATCCAGTACAGCCATCAGGCCATCTGGGGAGACACCCCTCAAAGGGCAGTACTGGACCATCTCCATAGGGGCTGACCTACTAGGGGTGGCCTCAAAACTGAACCCAATGGTATGATGGTCAGATCACCTGACTGGTTCCACCACCAAATCGGATATCTCCATCCCCAGTAGGAACACCAAGTCCAATGAATGACCACCAATATGGGTCGAGGAGGAAATAACCTGTGTGAAGCCCAGTGAAATCATTAACTGGCAGAAGTCCTGACCAAATTGCAAGAGTTCATCGTCGACCCAGGCATTGAAATCCCCCAGAACCAACCATCTGGGGGATCCTAATGTCAGGTCAACAATGAAGTCTGTGACTTCCCGCAGGAAAACATTCCTGACACCTGGTGGATGGTAAATGAGAAGTATCCTGTACCCCACACCCTCACCCACGATACATTCCCTTTCTTTGCATTTCCTTCTGTGGGCAGCATAACCAATTATTTTGCCCTGCATAGTAGATTTGTATGCCTCCCAGGTAACTTTGGCTGAGGTCTCTGATATGGGGTTTTCCTGTAGAAAAGGCTGTGTTTGAGATTTAGCCCATTCAACACATTTTAGGTCATGCATAAGAAGGGGATCTAGTCTCCAGGAAGTAGACCGCGGGGTAGGCGGTCCCAATAGCAGAGTCAGCTGTACTGGGGCATGATCTGGTATAACCATGCAGAGAATAGTAGCCCCTAGAACAAACTGTGTGACGGATTGGGATATTAACCAGAAGTCCAGTCTGCTAAAGGATCCGTGTACCCCTGATTGGAAAGTGTAATCTCTGTCAGAGGGGTGAACAAGGTGCCAAATGTCTACTAGTTGATACTCAGAACTAAGATTTAATGTGGCCTGTACTCCTCATGGATGATACTCTTTCCCTTAGTCACTTCTGTCCAGAGCAGGGACAACAGTTAGGTTGAAATCACCCCCCACCAATATAGGTAGAGCAGGATTCACCATTGTCCCCAGTTGAGCATTAAGGTTCAGAAAAAAAGCAGGATTTTCCTCATTTGGTGCATATATATTGGCTACCAGGAGTTGGCCATGTGGAATATCCATTAGGCCAATCACCCATCTGCCCTGAGGGTCAGCTTTGCTACGAAGGATAGACCATGAGAGAGATTTGTGGATTAAGATAGCTACACCTCTGTTTCTAGTGGGAGCACTGGTATGAATTTCTGTACCTACACAGTCTTTCACCGAGTATTTATGGTCCTGCTTGGTTAATTTAGTATCTTGTAAAAAGGCAATCTGGGTTTTTAACCTTTTCAAGTGAGTTAATACTTGTTTCCTTTTTGAAGGAGACTTGAGACTCCTAACATTCCATGATATAAAGGTGGTATCAGCCATAATCAGACCAGTAGTGGAACCAGGTTAATGGAGTAATAAAATAAGGGAAAACTGTCGGGGCAATGTAATGCGACTAGACATACATCACTTGAGGGCTCGTGGTATTTAAGGTTTCGGTTGACAGATTAGACATTATTTTAGGCTAACACTCATACATACAGTCCATAAGAAATGACAAAATATATAAGAATAACAGTTTTACAGAAGGGAGACACAGAACATCTAAACTATTTACAAATAGTGTGCAGCTTTGCGTAGAGATACAAGCGGGTATCTTGGGGAGAGGTCATAGCATCCTCTGTAGCCTACCCACTTTAGCCTGGTAGAGGGGGGCAGAACCGATGATCCCAATACCTTTATACTGACCTAAAAAGAGACAGAGATATATACTCCCCTGAGAATAGCAGGAAGGAGCTCGCCTATAGTCTGTTACCCATGCCCTGGCATGGGGGGGGGTTGTAGGTGACCTTTTTAAAATGGCATCAGCAACTCTTGGCAGTGTGTGGTGCCAGATGGCCAAGGCCGCTGTCTCATTAGACCTCCTCCTCCCCTCCCCCCCTTCCCTTTTGGTAAAAAAAAAAAGACAGGGGAGAAGGACAGTAACTATTCAAGCTGTCATTCAATTGTACATCCAGGGAGATATTAGCGTCTTGGAGCATTGCACATTCTGCCACCTTATCATAGCAGCCAAAAGAATTACAGTCTATCTTCATAATGTTGCCTGTATTCTTATCCAAAAAAAAGGAAAACAAAACAGGCTATGAATATATGATGGATGCTGTCAGTGGGAGTTAACTAAATTATTTTTAGATTTATCCAGTAGCTGTTATAAACTGTAACTGAATGCCATTTCCCCATGATCAGTACCAAGCCTCGCATAGTATACTAAAAGCAGAGTATAGACACTTATCTAACATCGATGCTGTTAATCCATCACTTGCAGTAAGTCTGTGTCTGAAGGAGCTTGCTGTGCCCATTTGTCTACCGGCGCCTCGGGTGTCTGAACAGGGTGAAGAGGTAATAATTCAGTCGAGGAAGAGGCCAGGTCCGTGGTTGCCATCATAATCGAGTCCCAAGCAAAGGCCTCAGTCCCAACAACAGTCTGCACCATCTCTTCTTCTGGGTAAGATGGGAAGACAGTATTGGTGTCATCTGAGTCTGCAGGCATTAGGAGGGCAAAATGGTTTGGGGTAGAGAATTGCACCAGGATGTCTTCAGGGGGCACTAACGGTAACAGACGAACTGTCTCCATCCGATCCTGGGGGTGATCCCATTTTGGGTGTTGTTCAGATTGCTGCCACTTCCATACTCGGGCCGGGAGACCCTGTCTCCTACCTTGAAATTGGAAGGTGGGTGGAGGAGATTCCGCAGCTGCTCCAGCATAGGCCCTCGCAGTTTCGGTAGCAGCTGTTTTTTGCTCTAGTGCTGTTTGCTGGCTACTGGCAGGGCTCGGGGTATGTTGAGGTTGCCAGTTTGTATGCAGATAGTACATGAGACTGTCTAGGGTGGAGAAAGATACATATGTCCCATTTACCTCTACTCTCATAGCTGCTGGATATCGCAAGGAGAACTTGATATTAAGTAAATGCTTCCTTTTGCAGGTGTCTGTATATGCCCTTCGTCTGGCAGCCAATTCCCGAGAATAGTCCTGGAAAATTAGAATTTTTTGACCTTGCCAGGATAGGGCCCCAAGCTCTCAAGCTCTAGCAAGTATCCACTCTTTATCAACAAACTTTAGAATACAAGCCATAATAGGTCTGGGTCTCTCCCTCTTCTTCAGTATTGGGCTGAGTGTTATGTGTGCACTCTCAATCGCAAGTCCTGGTAGAAGCTCATGCCGTAACAGCTCAGGCAGAATATCATAGAGGAAGTCAGTTGTGCTGCCACATTCTGCACCTTCAGGAAAGCCTAGAAGCTGGAGATTGTTCCGACAGCTTCTGTTTTCCATGTCATCTACTTTACTCTGTAAGGCCTGTATCACTCTGTCCTGCTTTCTGATCGTAGCTGTGAGTGACTCTATTGCAGCCGTATTTTTGTCTGTTTTAGCCTCCGTGTGTCCAATTCTAGATTCTAGTTGCTGAACAGTGGACTTAGTTTTATTAGAGGCCACTGTAACCTCAGCCATTTGTTTCAGTAGAGCCGTAAACATTTCGGACATTTGCTGCATATTTGGGTACGAAAAGGCCTCCTTCTGCTTATACCATTCCATTCTTTTCCTCCAAGTTTTAAACTGGGTTTCACACCAGCTGGTGCAAGGTAAGAATGAGCAGATTAAAGAAAGACATTCCGGATAAGTCCAGCAAGGTGCCTTCTACTGCACCACACTGACAAGCTAATTTAGGTGGTGCAAAGAGCGGATAATTACCTGGGGAGTTGTAGAGCGCTCTCTCTAAGCAGCCATTTCATTTGGAACCAAGCCATGCCCCCTCCTTGAGATATAATTTTAAACTGCAGCATCAGACCACATTAAACAGAAAAACAAAAACGACAATGATCCAGCATAAAGTTTCTAGTCCCTTAACCCAGTATAGAGCAATACAAATAAACTTATATATCCTATTATATGTGATCCACTGCAACCTAAAATCATCAGAGTATGGTGTACAGACTGTAAACTAAAAGATAACAACAACTGTTGGACAATAACATGCAAACATGCCCAGAATCAACAGACCTGGGGAAAAAGCAGTTTAACAAGAAAAACTAATGTACGATCAGGTTGAACTTCCACTATGGGGGTGCATGCATCCGTGGACCCCTTTTTCTTGGACAACCATTTCTGTCAATCTAGAAGTGTTTCCAAGATGGAGGGTACTTGTTGGGAAAAGTCCCAGCAAGCCTCTCTAAGTGGGAAAGAGTCTCCCTTTGAAGACTTCCTCCCATTGACAATAGTAATAATAACAATATCTGGTCAGATTCACCACTGCTGCATAATGAAGTTACTGAAGTTGTGCGGAATTGTTAGAGAGGCATGGAGAAACTGAGGAGGTGTAAAAAAATGGTAATGTTGAAAATCCGGAGTGAAAATTAAAAAAGAATCAATGAAGTCATGAGCTTGCATAGAAACCGTGCAACACACACCAGTAATGCAATTATTTGGGGGATTTGTTACACCAGATTTTCAACATAGACATTTTGTGACCTCCCCTCATGAACAGTGACACTGTTATTTTCTTAATCTGACCCAAATATTGATTTCACACCGTGACTGTGCCCATTGTGCTCCAGATGTGCAAAACCACATTTTGGGCAGTACATGAAAAATGACAGCTGTACTGTTCATAAGGAGGTGTGCAAAAATGGCAACGTTGAAAATCTGCAGTAAAAATATTAAAAAATCTTGAAGTTATAAGTGTGCATGGAAACTGTACAATGCACACTCATAACATAGTCATTTTGTGGAATTTTGTCACCAAATTTTCAACATAGGCATTTTGGGACCTCCGCTCCTGATTTTCTTACTCTATCACAAACATTGATTTCCCACAACAACCGCGCCATTGTGTGTCAGATGTGTGAAAACACATTTCAGGCAGGATGTGAAAAATGACAGCTGTACTGTTCATAAGGAGGTTTGAAAAAATGGCAATGTTGAAAATCTGTAGTGAAAATAAAAATAATTCTTAAAGTTATGAGCGAGGGTGGAAAGTGAGCAATGTACACTCGTAACACAGTCATTTTGGGGGATTTTTTCACCAAATTTTCAACATAGGCTTTTAGGAGTCCTCCTCATGAACAATGACACTATTGTTTTGTTAATCAGTCCCAAAAGGTGATTACACACAGTATGCACAAAATCACCTTTTGGGACCGAATAATGACATGATAGTGACTGCATTCATGAGGTGGGGTCCCAAAAACACCATGCTGAAAATGTGGTGACAAAAGTCACAAAACTGGTTGAGATATCCACCTAAATTAAAAAAAAAACATTTACTGTATGCCATCATATAGCTTACCAGAATTTCTTCAGTTTGCAGTCAGATTTGACTAGTGCAGATGCGTTCTTTCTCCACCGATGATCATTGCGCCAGGTTCTGGAGGTAAGTATGGGGTGAGGTGGGTGGGGAGGTGGGGTGTGCCGAGGGTTGGTGCAGGTTGGGGGGGCACTGCAACAATGGGGGACCATTTTGTTGTTCACAGGTTAAACAAAATAAAAAAAACTGTTGCGGAAAGGTTTTCTTCTTTACAGGGACATCTGGCATGCTGGGGTGGACTCCAGCATGCCATCTAGAGTTTTGTGGGGGTGACTGGAGTCAACAGGATTGGGCACCCCATCTCCAAAGAAGAAACAGTCTTTGTTTGGGGGGGGCACGATGACGAGGGGGAATGGGGTCTCCCTTGGCAGATAAATGATTGGATGCGGGACCATTATGTTGATGGGGATTGGGCTCCCCCATCAGCAAATGAACTGGGAGGGGCATGCCTACGGGGGGAATTGGGGACACCCAACATCAGCTTTCTGGGGACTAGAGGCAGACATCGACAGTGACAGCCACCGTCATGTTTATTGAAATGTTACACCAGGCAAGGCACGCCCTGCAATGAGGGAGTGCTCCCTCATTGCAGTGGCCACATTCTTTCAACTTGGTGGTACACTTTTGCACTGCTGTCATAGACTGCATGGTCATTTATTGTTGCCAAAGAGACAAACACCACAGAGCAGTGGGGACATTGGCCACAACACAACAGCACATCCACAAACTGCTACTCCTGCAAGCTGTCACATGTTTCTTGTATATGCACACAAGCAAACATAAAAATCATGCCTAAAATACAACATGGCATGATCAGTCTCTGCAGTCCTGTAACTGCCTGAGGTTGGCAGCTCTACTGAGAATTTTTTTGGGGTCTGCTGCTGAGCTTGTAAAATTAATAACACTGCAGGAACCTGTGTGTGTGTATGTGTTTGTATGCTTGTGTGTGTATGTGTGTGTGCGCATGTGTGCGTGTGCACACGTGTGTGTGTGCGTGTGTGCATGTGTGTGTGTGTGTGTGAGGGAAGGAAGGACTCAGCAGGCAGCTGAGTCTTTTCAGTGCACAAACTTTTGACTGTGATAGTTAATTTCACTGTTGCAGTGCATGCTTGCACAACAGAAAATACAATGGGAAACAAGCATCTGTCAATGCCGAATGCTTGCTTGTTGGTATTAGCATTGGAAATGCAGGATTTAGGCAGATGCAAAATAGGAATGGCAGTGAAGTATTGAACTTCACACCAACCCCACCTCCACCCTGCAGAGATGGACAGGCATTGGGGTATGCGTTTGGGTTGTCACCCATAATGTTCATGCCATTTCATCTCACCCTATCCTGCAGACACCGACAAGTGTTGAGGTGTGCCTTGGGGTATTCAGCTTTACATTCACTCCACTCCATAAGGATGTACACCGAAATGGGTACAATATAGGAGAATGGGGTGAACTCTGGGGCCAAAGAGTCCAAGGCACACCTTGATGCCTGTCACTGGCTGCAGGATGGAGGTGGAATGGCATGAGCATTACAGTTGGCAATCCAAAGGCACACCCCTGACGCCTGTCAGTCTGTACAGGATGGGACATTATGGTTAGAAACCCCTAATGCTCCTGGCATGCATTGGTATTTGCACTACAAATTTTCAACATGGCTTTTTTTGTGACCCCCACCTGATGAAAGCATCGGGAACCTCTGCTCATGAAGAGTGGCACTGTGATTTTGTTAATCTGTCCCGAATGTTGCTTTCCAACAGTGACCGTGCCTTTCTATGCCAGATGTGCAAAACCACAGTTCAAGCAGAATGTGAAAAATGACAGCTGCACCATTCATAACGAGTTGTGAAGAGATGGCAATGTTGGAAATCTGGAGTGAAAATATTAAAAATTCTCAAAGTTACGAGCATGTGTGTAAACTGTGCAATGCACACTAGTAACACAGTAATTTTTTAAATTCTTTCTACAAATTTTCAACATAGGCATTCTGGGTCCTCTGCTCATGAATAGTGTCACTATGATTTTCTTTATCAGTCCCGAACATTGATTTCACACGGCGAGCACGCCATTGTGCCCCGGATATGTGAAACCACATTTTGGCCGGGATGTGAAAAATGACAGCTGTATTGTTCATAAGGAGGTGTGAAAAAATTTCAATGTTGAAAATATGGAGTGAAAAATATAAAAAATTCTCAAAGCTACAAGTGTGCATGGAAACTGTGCAATGCACGCTAGTAACATAATTATTTTGTGGAATTCTGTCACCAAATTTTCATCATAGGCATTTTGGGAAATCCATTCATTAACAGTGCCACTGTGATTTTCTTAATCTGTCCTGAACATTGCTTTCCCACAGCAGCCATGGGATTATGCAGTGGATGTGAGAAAATGCATTTTGGGCAGGATGTGGAAAATGGCAGCTGCACTGTACATAAGGAGGTGTGAAAAAATGGCAATATTGAAAATCTGGAGTAAAAATATTAAAAATGTTCAAAGTTACGAGCATATGTGGAAACTGCGCAATGCACACTTGTAACACATGTCTTTTTTGGAATGTTTTCATCAAATTTGCAGCATAGGCTTTTTTGGGAGCCCACCTCATGAACAGTGGCACTGCTGTTTTGTTACTCAGTCCTGAAAGGTGATTCCATGCAGCAACAGCAGAATCACCTTTCAGGACCAAATAACAAGATGACAGTGACTGAATTCATGATATGGGGTCCCATGAACCCCATGTTGAAAATATGTTGCCAAAATTCACAAAAATGGCCAAGATATACACCAAAGTTGAAAAAAAAAACACATTTATGCCATTATACAGTTTACCGGCATTTCTTCAGTTCGTGGTTGGCTTTAAAGAGTGCAGATGTGTTCCCGGTCCACTGAAGACCATCGTGCTGGGCTCTGGAGGTGAGTATGGGGTGAGAGGGGTGTGGGGAGGTGAGGGGTGTAGAGGGTGGTTTCGTGTTGGGGGAGGGGCAAGAGACTCAATGAGGGACCATTTTCTTTTTTTACAGGTCTGTGTCAGTAACTGTACTTTTACTGTTATTTGAGAAAACCATCACCCTTGCTAGATTTTTTCATTTATTTCAGCATTTTTGTCTCCCCACCATTCATGTGGCATGAAGCACAGTGCTAATTTTACACACAGACTGTCCTGTACTGCACATTGGTTTCAGTAATTGACCACATTACAATATAAGGCAAGATGCTAAAAATATTCTTTTTGACATTGGATGTCTAACTGAAGTGGAAAAAATATTTTTTATTTATTTTTATAGTTACAATTTTGGCCAACTGCATTTAAAATGCAGTGCAATTTAGTGCTTTCTCTTTTTATACTTTGAATACAGTATTTTTCTGTATTGTAAAGACACTGTTTTAGGATGAGAAGTTCAGACAATATGGATATTCATAAGTGACAAAGTAAGGTGATAATTTAGTACATCATTATTGAAAGGGGAACATTAAGCTGTTTACAGTGAACACCAGACTTAGTTTTATATCACATTATGATGAAGGCAGATGCTAGATGTACTTTCTGCAACTTCTTTGTCAAAAACTTCAATGTTCCCTCTGAGGCTGTTCTTGCAACCTACAAAAGGTAGAAATGATGAGGTATCTCCTCGCTATTCCTGGATGCAAGTTTCCTCTGCCCTGGGAACATCTGCCTGCCCTTAGTGGGTGGCACCTGCTTGCCCTCCTCCCCCAAACCTGTCTATCTAAGTGTCCTGGTCATGTCCCTAGACAAAGTCCTGAGGCAGGACTTTGTCTAGGGGCATGACCAGGACACCTGATGTCTTGCAGGGAAGGAATATGAGCCAGAGGAAAAATAGTGCTCTCTAAATCCCATACACACACAGGCAGAGTAGTAATGAGGCTTCCGTGGAGGACACTATTTGTAATACTCTACCATGTTGTTGGGAAGTTAATTATGCAGGGAGTCCTTTTCTCAAAGCAATACATCTGCAGGCTCCACCTGCTGCAGCCGCAAAAATAGCAGTCCACTGAAAAGTATAGATAACTCACAAAAATGCCCTCCGTGCTCAAGAGTGCTTAGTGAGAATGACACAAAGAACTGTCTTGTGTCTGGAGATCTTTAATATGGTTGTTTAGCAAAGAGATAAAATAAATAAATATAAATAAAATTTCTAAAGATGGAAGAACTACAAGATTATATCAGCCTTTGATAAGGAAGTTTGAAGCTTAAGTAAAACAGTAAGGTAAAACATCAGTAGTCTGAATGGCTTCAGTGGCAGTTCCCCGAGAGTACAGGTGGACATGAACCATCTCTATGTAAAAGTAACCCAAGTAAGTTTCTAAAGGAAGTTGCAAGAATGCTAAAGAACATGAAAAAGTCCTGACCTCTAATAATACACAGTATATAATAGTATTAGTGCATCAGTCCTTCAAAAATCAAAGATTCAGAACTCGGCATGCCATGTATGGGCTATGTTTACAGTATATGAAACTAATAACAAGAGAACTGTAGTGCTTAAAGTATTCAATTAAACAGGTTCTGTATGTTCTGAAAATTCTATGAGGATAAACGGCTTGCAATTCTTGAAAAGAACTGTTAAATGGAGCTAGAGGAATAAAAATGAGTAAGCGTCCAAGATTTCAATACAGGAATTATGTTTGCAAGCACTAGACCTTAAAGGTGGTTTCTGATGAGAACTATAAGGCATTGGCCCCTGCCACTCACTCCCTGTAGCGTGCTAGCCAAGAAGAAATGAGTTACCCTCACAGTGGGATCTTTAGGTAATTTGATACACCAATACTCCCATTACAGCCTTCATCACCATCTAAAAAAATTAAATCCCCGTCCCATTTCACAAACATTGCTCTTTGGCTTAGGCATTCTTTCTTTTCTGCTCTCCAACCAGGATATGGCTGAAACAATCCTTTATATCAATTTCTTTTGGGCTTTCTTGGAAGAGAGGACTGCAGAGACAGCCCTCCGATCTGACTCCAAATCCATTCTGAGTTATGAAAATAGCCCCCAGTCAATCTATAAAAAGGTTTGGCAAGCTATACAATGGGATACTACCCTGAGAGAATTAAATTATTCATGCTTAGCCAGCAATCTTCAGTGGAGGCCTTGTCAAGGGTAAGGGAGGCAGACCAACAGGAGAAGTTATATTCTGTGTGGTGCACAGGTTATCATAGGATCAGTAGCAGAGGTACATGATTTTAGTTTGGACATAAGTTGCTGCAGAGTGGGTTGCATCTGTTTTTTTTCCCTGCTTTCTCCCCCATCGTTTTCCATTGCTGTCCTCTGAGTTGATAGGGAGGGAAAGGTGGATTTGAGGTGCTATGCTGATTCAGGAAGTAGAATCCCCTATGTTGCAGTTGTTGTGTGGCTTCTTCTGCTGTCCCGAAAGTTTTTGGGCTGTCCAGGAATTGGACTACAAGCTGAGCCAAATAGGGCATATAACATTGTAATTTATTGTCTCTAAAGACTTTTTACAGAGGAATGCATGTTCATCTCCTTGCCATAATTCCTGGTGGATAATCAATTGTGTACGTACACGGCATTCTTATCCAATTTAAGATCTTTATGTTGCCAAGCTGTATGAAGACTCTCTTGTTTTGTTGTAAACTTAAGAAAGCATGTGATGACTGAATGAGGTCTTGCTGCAGGATTTGTAGGTTTTGGACCCAGAGTTCAGTGAGCTCATTGAATGTCCTGTTCGAAGTCAGCCAGGAGGATTAAAACAGTTCAAAGAAATTGCTGCAAAAAGGGTATAATTTGCTGCTCCTCTTCTCCCTCCAGAATACCATAAAAACGATGGTTGTTCATATGAGATCGACTTTCATAGTCCTCTAGTTTGTCCTGTAATTGTTGATTAGTTTCTAACAGTTTAGTGACCAATTGTTCAAGTAGTATTATTTTAGCGTCATTTGTGAAGATTTGTTGATCTGCATCATTGATTCAGGTTTCCAGTTCTGAAACTTTTTCTGTAATTTTATCCATTTTCTCTGACATTTCTGCTCAGAATGCTTTTAATTCAAATAGAATTGAATCTAATTCTTCCCTCTTTTAGATGATTAAAAGGATTTACCCAGTGAAGATCCCTTGATGCGTGGCTGAGCAGAAGTCCCCAAGGCCTCATATTCCAAGCCAGTGGTGTGGACCTGTGTTTACCATGGTAGGTAATGTAGAAACAAACTTGAGAAGTTAATCTTTTTCATTTTTCGTATTCACTTTCGTGACTTTATTTGGTCTGCAGCATGGAGTTCTACTCTTAGGCTGCCATTTGTCTCAGTGACGTCACTGGAAGTCAGCAGCATTCTTAATGAGTCCTCCACACATTCCTGTCCCAGTAAAAGGAGTGGAACAGCACAGTAGTGGAACAGTTGGAAGACAGTCATCTTAGGCATCAGCAGACATCTATAGTAGGAAGCAGGAGGCTCTGTCATTTGACTAAAGTAAGGTACCTGTTCACTCCTGTTGTAACAATCACTGTAGGGAAGGGGAGAGGCTCAAAGGCAGGCCAGAACTGGGAACAGGTGCAATACCCTATCTAGGGTATGAGTATAAAGGGATTTAAAGATGGTAAAAGGGAACACTAATATAAAACAATCTAGGGTCAGATAAAGAGCTAGAGGAAAGGGAAAGTGCAGTTACCTCAGTAGGAAGCAAAGAAAAGTAAGGGGTAAAGGAAAGAGGAAAACATTTTTGTATAAGTGGTAACTACTTGTTGAGAGGGCTAAAAGGGAAAGCACTATTTTGGTAAAGGTACAAAGGGGCAAGGCAAACAAAAAGAGGAGAAAACTAGAAACACCCTATCAGGGGTAATGGTCCCCATGTATTTCCAGGTGGCACAGGGAGAATAGGAATTGTGAGTGCTGGGAGTGATGCAGTGCAGTGACTGTGGGGTGGCAGTTTTCAGACAGACCATCTGGAGTCTGTTGTGCTGCTATATCTTCATGCACCTCTGGGTTTAGAAAGGAGATTGCTAGACTCTGGGCTGAGTTGGCTAGTATTTGATCAACCTCATTTCCCACCCAAGGGCCAATAAGTCTGCCACCATTACCTTGAAGGATACCAGGGAGAAGGAGCGGTTGGACTCTTGTGGGCACTGGAAGGGGGTGTGGTGGGCCAGAGGCACATTCTGCAAACAGTACCGCTACATAATTCCTACACCCTCTTGTAAGGTTGGACTCCCAGGAGGAGGCAACTGTGGTAGTGACCAGGGAGGATGTGGATGTCCTCCATAGCAGTAGAGGTAAAACTTAGTAGAGGACCCCAGAGGAAAAGGGAGTAACTTCCAGTAGGGGACTGGATTGTGAAGGGAAGAGATCTGGGAATAAGTATGGGGAGAAGGAGGTTAGGTACCTATGTGGCACCATGGCCCAGAGGGATGGGAAGTGGATTCTGAGGATTGCTACAGCAGCAGGACAGGGGGTAAAGTTAGATGTCATTGTCCATCTGTGGACAAATAACCTGACTAGAGAGAGGGCTTGGATAATGCAAGGGGAATTTAGGCAGCTTGGCAGGGGTCTTAGGCAGGTAGTGACCCCAGTGGCTTTCAATAAAGTTCTGCTTGGCTATGATGGGGGAGGAGAGGGATTACTGAACCAGGAGATTCAACCCATGGTTGAAGGGATGGTGCAGAAATGAAGGGTTCAGCTGCATTGAGGAATGGAGAGACCCACCTGGAGATATAAGAACCCATACAGGGGTAGCAACTTGCATTCCTCTGAGAGGGTAACCATAACCACAGTCTCAGTGGCCAGTTTAAATGTTACTTTGATGAACATTTAAACTAGCTGGGGGTGGAATGAATCAGGGGGCAGAAACTGCCCCCCCCACAGGCTGAAGTAGAGAGCAGGGAGAATCCAAGGGAGAGAAATCCCTCAAGGTGCAAATTAATAAAGCAAGCAGGATGGTAAACAAGAAGAGGGAAGGGAACTAGAGCATTGAAAATAGAGAAGGGAAGGCAAAAGGGGGGGAAGGGCAGAGTGGTAAACAAAATCTGGAAGTTCATGTACATGAATGCTAGAAGTCTCGGAAATAAGATTCCAGACCTCGAGGCCATGATGGCAGAGACTGACCTGAGTATTGTAGTTATTGCTGAGTCATTGTGCACTAACAACCATGACTGGGACATGGCCATACCTGGCTATGCTTGGTTCAGGAAGGGCAGGGTGGGAAGTAAAGGGTGGTTGTGGTGCTTTATGTGAGGGGAAACAATAAAAGCAATAGACATGCTGGGAATACAGGGGAAAGAGGTACTGTGAGTCACCATGGAGATGGGGACAGGAGCCACTATTTGCACAAGCATGATCTACAGACCCTCAGCAAAGAGGGAGGAATTAGATAAGGTACTGAGGAAAGTGACTGGCAAGATGGCTGAAAAGGGGAAGGTGCTGCTGATGGGGGACTTCAGTCTGCCAGATGTAACTTGTAGTCTCCATGCTGCAACTTCATCTAGAAGCAGGGACATCCTGGACTCCATGCAGGGGGCTTTCCTCAGGCAAATAGTCAGGGAATTTTATTTAGTTTTTTGTCGACTGGGTAAGTGCACTAGACAAATCCTGCCTATTTTCAGGCACGACCCGGGGGAAGGGGATACAGATGAATGCCAACTGACCTTGAACCAGACTAAGCTGTTGGTGGTATTTTTAGTGAATGAGGGAAATTTGGCCAGGACACTGAGGAAATTCCCCTACTGTTTGCCAGTAGGGGGACTTTTTGAGCCGTCGAAGGATGGCTGCCTCAGTTGAGGCGCTGCTGTTGGCAGGGACGGATGTGTTGCAGTCTGAGGAAAATGTCTCCTCTACAGCTTCACTGCAGTTTCCGATGGAAGTTTCCTCAGCTCATATGGAGCTTGAGCAGCTTAAGGCTTCAACTACTTTGCCTGCTTTGCCTGACCTACCTCGTCTGGAAGCCGTTGCTTTACCCGGAACTGATTCTCCCTTCTTGATGGACGTCTCTTCTAATAAGGAGCTGCATCACCTTTTGCAACTAGAAGAACAACGCTACAATGAAAAGAAGAAAGATCTTTATCATCATTTTTATTCCTGAGAAACATCTTCTACTGCTCCAGTTTAAGAGTGCTTTGTTGTTACAACACGACCGGTCGCCATGGAGACGACCCACAGTGAGGCACCGTCTACAAAAGAAATTATTTTTCACCGTGCTGGACAGGATCATGCGACCGCTACGGTGTTTTCGTTTTCTGCTGGCCATAACTCTTCTCGACAGGATAGAGTAGTTAAACAGGGGAGCCCGAGTACGCTACATTGGGCAGACACCCCTGTGTGTGAAGGAGACACTTGGACGGTTGAGAACTCACTACAAGTGGCTGGCTGGGTGCGCTCCCCGGACACAAGTTCCTGGATTTCCAGCTTCACGCCTATTAAGATTCCAGGAGTTCACCTTGTCTCTACACCTCACCCTCTTGAAGAACTCGTGAGTACTGCTTCAGAACCTCAGGCTACTGTCTCAGCTGCTGGGCCCCTTAAACCTGGTTCCCCTGCACCTAAACCTGGTTCCCCTACCCCTACTCCTGGTACCTCTATACTCAATACAGATCGAGATTCTCCTCGCCCTTGTTCTGATCTTCCGCGTTCTCCACTCCACCTATCCTCGGATTTTGCTTTCTCAACGAACCCAGAATTTCAACCAGGGGGAATTACAGGGGCTCGTACTCAGCCTTGTGAGGTGGAGGCTGCAGCCCTCAGTGGTGATTCAGTGTATTCTGATATCCTGAAATCTATTCCTGCAGAACTCAGGAATACTACTAAGGGTTCTCCTAAGGTGGCCTTCCAGCCCCTCCGGTTGCCCCTCCTAATCCTTATGCTTCCTTTTTTTCTAACTCTGTTTCTTCTGCCAAATGTCATAATGCAGTTTGTATTATTTACAAAGGGGGTTTGGAGGTATTTCCAGATAGGATTTATGTGGGTCATCAATTATTGAGGCATAGTTTGCATTTTCAAGTTTCAGAACTGTATGCACTTATTCATGTTTCAGGGGAATCTGTATTTGATGTCAGTTTTAAATTAAATAGTGGTCTTGAAAAATTTTGGGCTCATTATCAACAAGCAAAAAATACCCCTTTGTGGGCCCCTTTTGAGGTTTTTCCTCTTACCAGACCTACTCATAAAACCATTACGGTTCTGTTCCGTAATGAAGGGGTCAGCGTCACTGACCTACTGTACTGGTTGAAACAGCGTTGTACTGTGTCCAGCCATCCCGAAGCTATCTTTGATTCTGATGGGATTTGGACAGGTGGTTGGAAAATCCATGTTCTACTGCATACTGATGATGGGACTCCTCGTCATCTTCCAAATAGTTTTTTTTGGGTAGAGACTGAGGGGTTTTGTTTTACCTGGGACAACCTAGGACCTGTTATAAATGTGGCCTTTCGGGACACATTAGTAGTACTTGTGACCAGCTGAAATGTTCCCTATGCCACAAGACTGGTCATCTCAGTAAACAATGTTCTAACTCAGTCCGGTGTAACCTTTGTGGGGAAGAAGGCCATGTTTACATGACTTGTCCAAAGGCAGCTCATAAGACGTCCCTTTCTGCGGACAGAGATGAACAACGTCTTTTGATTTCGCTGGCCCAACGGAAGGTTACTAAACCAATGGGTTTGCAGTTAGTCATGGATATACCTACTACGACGTTGTCTGTTACCTCGATCCCTGATCCTCCCCCCCTCCTGAGGTTAGTGAACAAGGTCCTGTGGCTGAGACTCTTGACCCCTCTTCCTCTCCCTTAGCTGTCCTTCCTGTTAATCCCCCTGATTTCTCTTCTGACTCTGTGACTGTTAAGGATTCTGCACTTCTGTCTGACTCTATGCCCCCCCCAAACTTGAAGAACCTCCTGCCCAGATAATCTCTACTCAGAAGAGGTCCATTGGACCTTTACCCACCCCTAAAATGTCTAAAACCTCATTTCATGATGTTTCCAATAGATTTTCAGTTCTCTTAACTGCCAATCACTCTGACATGGACTCGGTTTGTTCTTCTGCTGATTCCGTTATGCCTAAGGACACTGCTGAGTCTGTCCTGACGGATGACGGTGATACTTTTACCCAACCCTCCCATCGCAAAGGTAAATCTCGGAAAAGAAAACATTGAGTTCCTTTCTTTCTTTAAATGCCTTTTTCCCCTCCATTCCTCCTTTTGACGACCAACGTCAATAGTATTAAAAACAAACTTAGACGGACTGTGGTGTTCTCCTTTCTACAGTATTTTTCTTCTGGTATCTTTCTTTTACAACATACTAGGCTTCACTCCATTTTCGAACTTTCTCTTTCCACTAAAGAATGGATTTCAGGGGTTTCATATTGGTCCATCGGCCCTGAACGTTGTATGGGGGTTGGTATCCTTTTCCATCATATTGCACCAACAGTAGTACAAGTGTTGAACCTTGTCCTAGGTAGGGTTTTGCTTGTAGACTTCATTTTAAATGCTGTTTTTTTTAGACTTATTAACACTTATGCTCCACAGACTAAAGCTGATCGTACGCTTCTTTTTCAGCAAATCAGTCCCTTTTTGCATATAGTTTATTTTGTGATTTGGGGAAGGGATTTTAATTGTGGTTTAAGTCAGGGAGATAGACGTTCGGCCACCAAAACGACAAAAATATTTGGTGATATGGCTGCTCTGAAAAAAGTTGTGAGTGATGCACATCTTAAAGATGCTGTTTTGTCTCATACTGGTGTTCAGGAACGTACATTTTTTAGGGGTTCTTTATCTACCCGTACTGATTTTTTCTTTTTGTCTATTTCTTTGCCACTTCGATCTGTCTCAGTTGACCCGACTCCTTACTCAGACCACCGTCTGGTATTGATTTCCTTGGGAGTCACTGCCCCCTCTAAAGGCCCAGGATATTTCAAATTAAATTCTATGATTTTGCAGGAATCGGGCCTCCTTCACCTAATTTCCACTTTTTTGGATTGTAGGAAATCATTATATCCTTTATATGATGACCCCATCATTTGGTGGTTAGAAACTAAATCGGATGTCCGTTCCCTTCTAATTTCCCGTGGTAGATGTTCTCGGAAAGGTTCCTACTTTTCATACTTAAAAGACCATAAACAGCTCCAACATTTGTATTCCCTCGCACAACTTACTAAACATGTTTTCTCGGCTCAGATTGCTCATTTTCAAGAAAAAATGAAACAATATCATTTGTCTCAGTCCACAGCTATAGAGTCCTGGCAACAACATGAAATACAAGGCCCTTTTTTTCATACTTGCCCCTTACTAAGCCATCAGGAATTGGTACAGGCTAAAACTATCTCGGCTCTTTATGACAGTCAGGGTGTGGTTCATGAAGATCAGCACAGTATTGTATGCATTGCATACGACTATGCTGCTTCTTTATTTTCAGTGAACCGTGTATGTCAAACAGATTTTCTTTCTTTTTTTCATGCAGTTCAGGTTCCACATGCTCCACAAACACAGCTTCTAGGTCTAGTAGCTCCTCTCACGAAGCAGGAAGTTGCTACTGCTATACGATCTTTGTCTAAAGGAAAGGCCCCTGGTTTAGATGGTCTTACCTCTGATCTTTATCATTTTTTAAAAGGTGAACTGTTAGATGAACTAACTTTGGTTTATAATGCTGTTTTACAGGCACAATCTGTACCTTTTGAGATGTCTACTGGTACTCTTATTTTTCTCTTTAAGGACAGAGGTGACAAACTAGATTTATCAAATTGGCGACCTATTAGCCTTTTAAATACTGATTTTAAAATTATTTCCAAATTATTGAATGCGAGATTGTTAACAGTAGCAAAATTCTTGATTTCTCCGGCTCAGTCCTGTACTGTACCGGGAAACTCAATCACAGACCAACTACTTCTATTGCGGAACATATTCTCTCATGATTCCATTTCCCCTTCAGCTGGATTTGTTCTTTTCCTAGACCAGAGGCAAGCTTTTGATAAGGTAGCAAATGTCTTTTTATGGCATTACAACATTATGGCATCCCCACTACTTTTATATCTTGGCTTCAAGCCCTTTACCGAACTGCAACAGTCTATCCTTGCATTAATGGATTTTTAGGCCATCATGTTCCCATAAAAACTGGGGTTCGGCAAGGGTGTCCTATTAGCCCTCTCTTATATATTTTTAGTATAGATCCGTTATTACGACTTCTAAATTCCTCTTCTGGTATTGACCCTATTACATTGTCATCCTTTTTCGTTCCTTATAGAGCTTTAGCTTACACAGACAATTTAGTTCTTTTAGTGGGAAATAATCCCTCTGCAGCTAATGCCTTATCTATTTGTAAAACTTATGGTACAATCTCAGGTACCAGCTTGAATTTATTGAAGTGTATTGGGAAGCCCCTGAGAGGTCAATTAGCCCCTCTGCGTCACATAGCTGGTCTCCCGTGTACATCAGGCCCTTTAAAAATATTAGGTATTGAGTTTGGGTCACCTCAAATGGATGTAGATAACTGGGATAAAAAATTGTTAATTGGATCTCGTATGGTTCAGAATTGAAATAGGACAAAAATGAGTTATAGTAAAAGGGTTTATATGATACGTACCTATTTGGTGCCTCTTTTTCTATGTCTTAGTTCTGTTTTTCCTATTCCCAAGTCAAGGGAAGTTAGAATTTATTGTTTGTTTTTTCAGTCTTTCTGGGGCAGTCGCTTAAACCCTATCAAGAGAAATGTTTTATATTTACCTCATCAACAAGGTGGACAGCATATGATTAACCCAGTTCTGTTTTTTTTTTCTGTCAATTTTTGTATGCTAATTTCAGACCATTATTTCATTCCCCAGATAAATTTTGGTGTGATTTCTTTGTTTTCTCCATTTCCCCTTGGTTTGCAGCATGGGACTTAGGAACTCTGCATCATATTGATAAGGGTGTTCAATCTCCTCTGTATTTAAGAGATGTTTTAGTTAAGTTAAAAGCCTGGGGGATCACAAGTAGACAAGTGATTTCCCTCTCGAAAAAACAGTTATATGCCATTGTTTTGGAGACTCATTTTGGTATTTTGGAGGTCTTTCCTAAATGTCCAGTAATACATCATGATGCCTTACTTCTTTTCTTAAAAGAGCCTCGTGTCCCTTATAAATTTAAAGATCATCATTGGCTTAATTGTCATGAGAGATTAAATGTTAAGGCTAATCAAAAGCATAAGAGAGTAGAAGAACGTATTTGTTGTAGACCAGGATGCATTGTTCAACCTAAGACTCTGCTGCATTTATATTTTACTTGTTCTTATGTTCTTGGTTTTTGGAAATTCCTTTTTGATAAGTCTAATTTACCCTTTTTTTACATCTTACATATCCAGCTCTTTTATAAGGTAATTATGCCAGTAATTGGACTACCGGGGATAAGAGAACACTGTTTGTTATTTTTTCTATTATTAAATGGTTTATTTGGCACTCCAGGTGCCTGTTTACTCTTCAACAACATGAACTTTCATACCATGAACTATATGGTAATATTTTTAAGTCCATACAAGATGTTTATTTCTCTGAATCTAAGACTCTCACAAAGATCCACTTGATGGCCCTCTGGAAGAACTTACCCTGGATTACTGATAATGACTTTCCGATCATGTAATGATGATATTTGATTTTGTTTATCCTATTCTTTATTTGTTTAATTTTCATCTGCTTTTCCTGTGCTCTGCCTGAATTTTTTTTACTGTTGATTGTTTTGTTTTGGTATGTATGATTTCCTTAATAAAGTCTTCCCCTACTCTTTTCGATAAGTGCCATGGGATCTTTAACATCCACCTGAACTACCACCAATCCAGGCAGATGGGACCTCGGTTTAATGTCTCATCCGAAAGACGGCACCTCAGAAGTACAGCACCCCTCTCATGCTGCACTACAGTGTCAGTACTGGGATTTTAACCCAAGTGCCAGATGTGGGAACTGAACCCACAGCCCTTTGATCTCCTGGCCTCAGAGGCAAGTGTGCTACCTACTGAGCCACTGACACTGTTAATCCACTTGTGATGGGGCAGTAATGGACTTGATACTCACTAATAGGGACAGGGTTGCAGACACCAAGAAGGCCACCTGGGGACCAGTGATCACCATACAGAGAAGTTCAATATAAGAACATCTCTGGAATTGAACCACACAAGGGGGGAAGGTCCTGGACTTCAGGAGGGCAGATTTTATAAAGTTGAGTGAATGCATCAGGGATGACTTTGTGAAGGGATGTCCTTGGAGGGGTGGGGTGGAGGAACAGTGGATGAAGCTAAAAGGAGCCATAGTAAAGGCAACAAACCTCCACATCAAGCAAGTGAGCAAAAGCAAGAGGAGAAAGAGACCATTGTGGTTCTTGAATGAGGGTCAGAAAGGGTAAAGGCTAAAAGGGTTGCATTCAGAAGGTATAAGGAGATGCAGAGGAAAAAGGATATAAGGTATATCAGGAGAAACAGAGGGAAACGCAATAAAAAATGCATGGGTGCAAACTTAAAGTGAGACTAGCTCAGTCAGTAATGAAAGAGGCAACACAGTTTTACGTATGTAAGTGAAAATAAGTCCTGAGGAGGAGTTGTAAGGTTAAAAGGGGGACTGTGCAGAGGGGGATGAGGAAAACACAGAAATCCTGAAGAAACACTTTTGTACAGTGTTCACAAGAGAAGTAGAAGGGGAGGGGCCACAAAAAAAGTAACAAGAGCTTTGAAAGGAGGGAGGTGGACACTAGTCCTTTTTTTGGAGGAGACAGTCTCGAAGGGCTAAAAAATCTGAAAGTGGACAAAGCAAAGGGGCCAGGTAGAGTGCATCCAAGGGTACTGAAGGAGTTCAGGGAGGTACTGGGTGAACCTCTGACAGTTATATTTAACAGCTCACTGGAAACAGAAGTGGTTCTGGAGGAAGTAGACATAGACCCACTTCACAAAAATGGTAGCAGGCAGCAGGCAGCAGGCTGGCAATTATAGGCCAGTCAGTCTGACATTAATGATGGGAATGTTAAGGAAATCACTACTGAAGGAAATGATTGCAGAATATCTTAAATCCAATGAGTTGCAAGGCCTGAGGCAGCATGGATCCATGGGGTGAGGTCATGTTAAATAAGTGTGATAAATTTCTTTGTTTGGGTGACAAGGAAATTAGAACAGGGTGGAGCGATGGAATTGGCCTAGCTAGATTTCAGTAAGGCTTTTGACACTGTTCCAAATAGGAGATTAGCAAGCAAGCAGGATGGCTTAGGAGTGGGTCCAAAGGTGGTAAACTGGGTAAGAAAATGGTTAGGGGATACTGTAGTTGACAGAGGGTGGTGGTAAATGGGGTTGACTCCAAGGAACTGAGGGTGACCACCGGGGTGCCTCAGGGATCAGCGCTAGGGCTGGTTCTCTTTAATATCTGTTAAGTGAAATTGCAGAGGTGCTAGAAGGGAATGCTGGCCTTTTTATGGATGACACTAAAATCTGCAATGGGGGATACTCTGGGGAGGTTGAAAAGGATGAGCAGAGGCTTGAGAAAACACAAGGAGTGTTCAAGGTTATGGCAGCTGGGTTTCAATGCAAAGAAGAGCAAAATAATGCACTTAGGAAACAAAAACCCATGGGCAGAGTACAAAATATGGGGAGTAGTTATGACAACCACCAAACAGGAAAGAGACCTGGGTTAATAATATCTGATGATTAAGGAAGTAGCAAAGAAGGTTAAGAAAAAGAAACAGGGATTGAAAAGGTGCAAGCTGACACAGAAGGAAGAGGATAGGGAGATTTATTAAGAGAAACAAAGGGAGGCAGGGAAGGCAGCTAGGAGACCTGAATCATAAACAGAGGAAAACATTGCCAAATCAGCAAAAAAGGGGATAAAACTTTCTTCAGGTACATAAGTGGAAAGAAGAAAACCAAGGCAGGGATAATAAGACTGAAAGGGGGGATGTGGAAGAGGACCAGAAGAAAGCTGACATACTGAACAAGAACTTTTATTCAGTATTCACAAAGGAAGGGGTAGGTAACAGGCCACAGATAGTGGAGAATGGCATTAAGGAAAAGGGAGAGTCCTCAGGGAACTAGCAAAACTAAAAGTAGACAAGTCTATTCGGCCAGACAGGGTTCACCCTAGGACACTAAAGGAACTAAAGTAGGAACTGTATGTGCCTCTGATGGCTCTGATCAATTGATCACTGGATATGGGAGATGTTCCAGGGGACGAGAGGAGGCAGATGTGGTCCCACTACACAAAAGTGGGAATAGGGAGGAGGCAGGAAACTACTGATCTGTAAGCATAACTTTGGTGGTGGGCAAGGTTATAGAAACTCTACTTAAAGAAAGGACAGGGGAAGACCTTTACACGAATGGATTTCAGGATCTGAGGCAGCATGGGTTCACAGGGGCTAGAGCCTGTCAAACAAACCTGGTAGAGTTTTTGACTTGGTTACCAGGGAGGTGGACCAGGGAGGAGTGTTGGATATGGCCTACCTGTATTTAAGTAAGACATTCAACACCGTTCCACATAGAAGACTGGTAAACAAGCTAGGCAGCATGACAGTGGGTCCAAAGACAGAAAAATGTGTACAAAGTTGGCTAACTAACAGAAGTCAGAGGGTGGTGGTAAATGGAGTTCACTCAGAGGAAGGTAAGGTAACTAGAGGGGTGCCACAGAGGTAGATACTGGGACTGGTCCTCTTCAATGTCTCTGTTAGCAACATCACAGAGAGACTGGAAGGAAAGATATGCCTGTTTGCAGATGACACAAAAATATGCAACAGTGTGGACACATGGTGGGTAGGAGGGTGGAGAAAATGAAGGAACATCTAAAAAAATTGGAAGACTAGTCAAGGGTTTGGCAACTGGGCTTCCATGCCCCAAAATTTAAAATTTTGCACATAGAGCACTGAAACCCAAGGGCACTGTATCATTGGAGGGTGGATGTTAACAATAACAAAACAGGAAAGGGATCTTGGGGTCATCATATATGATAACCTGAAGGTAGCTAAACAGTGCAATAAGGCAGTAGGAAAGGCTAGTAGGATGCTGGGGTGCATAGGGAGAGGTGTCACCAGCAAAAAGGGAGGTAGTATTACCCCTATATAGATTAATAGTGAGGCCACACCTGGAGTACTGTGTAGAGTTCTGGAGGCCCCACTTCAGGAAGGACATAGACCGAGAGGAGGCGGTGCAGAGAAGAGCAACCAAAATGGTGGATGGCCTGCATCAGACGCCCTATGAGGAGAGACTCAGGGAATTAAATATGCACTCATTGGAGGGAAGGGGAGAAAGGAGAGACATGATAGAAACATTCAAATACTTCAAGGGTATTAATAAGGTACAGGAGGGTGGCATATTGCACAGAAAGAGATGCTCAAGGATAAGGGGGCATGATATGAACCTGGAAAGGGGGAGACATAGAGGGAATGTGAGGAAATATATTTTCATGGAAAGGGTGATGAATGCCTGGAACAGCCTCCCAGCAGAGGTGCTGAGTACTGAAATGGTAACAGGTTTTTAACATGTATAGGATAGACACAGGGGGTTCTTAGTAACAGGGCTGGAGGGGAGATAAGGCTGGAGATCAAGTAAGGTCTATAGTAGCACAGTAGGTAGGGACATTTGGGCAGACTAGGTGGGTCAAGAGGTCCTTTTATGCCTACAGCTTCTATTTTTCTATGTTAAAGGTGGCCCGGCAGTGCAACATGGCAGTTGGGAGGACTAGTGTGATGCTGGAGTGCACTGCAGAAAAACAGAGGTGGTGTTGTCTCTGTACAGAATGCTGGTGAGACCCCACCTAGAGTATTGTGTCCAGTTCTAGAGACCACATCTCTGGCTGGATATAGACAGACTGGAATTGGTCCAGAGGAGGTCAACTAAAATGTTGCAGGGGCTGCAACAAAAGCCAGATGAGGAAACAATAAAGTACCTCAAAATGCACACCATGAAGACAGGATGGGGGGGGGGGATGTGACAGACTTATAAATACCTCAGTGGGTAAATAAGGTACAGGAAGGATGTATTTTTCAGAAAAGAACAGTGCTCAAGAACAAGGAGCATGCAAATATGCTGGACGGGGTAGATTCGGGAGAAATGCAAAGAAGTACTTCTTCACAGAAACAGCGGTGGATTCCTAGAACAGCCACCACTGGAGGTGGTGGGGGAGAAAGCAATGGTGGGTTTCAAGAATACATGGGATAGGCATAAGGGAATCTTAGCAGAAAGGAGGGCAGAAGAATGAGCTGGAGATGATGTAGGGTCTGCAGTGCTACTGTAGGGTAGGAAAAATAGGCAGAGTGGGTGGGTCTAGCAGTCCTTATCTGCCATCTACTTCTATATTTCTGTGTTTCTATGTGTTATTGTCTTGGTTTTGTCTGTGTAAGTCACATGGGCCATAAATTAATTATAGTCATTAGAAGGGAACTTAATTTGGTGGTGATGTGTCAATATCAACAAGGTACTGTGCCATCAATCAGTATGAAGTGCAGTTAAGGATGAGTTATTGCCAGTTTTCTTTTTTTTGAAAGTACAACAATTTGTCACTTTTAACATTGATTTGACCCAATCAAACTTTGGGGTTACATCTGATCACTTTAATCTTTGGCCAAATAATTAAAAAAAAATAATATTGCTCTTCCCAGGCGATCAGGACTATCCCTAGGGTCATCCCATTCCCCACGCCAGTTACTTTCCCTTCCCAGACAGTTGTTTGTTTTTTGTTTTCATCTTCTGGCACCATGCAAGTTGCTGACTGAACTGTTGTTTTTTTTAAACTGACTGGAGGAATGAGGAAGGGTGGAAGATGTTTGGATTTACTGGGGTGGATGCAAGGTTTTGAAATGCTGTCACTTACCCTCATTTGTGGCCTGCAAGAATTCCCATACCAAGGAACTAAAGTGTCTATAGACAAAGTGTAGAAGCCAAACCAAAGATAGGGGTCCAAACTGAAGCCAAATTGAAGTTGCCAGATTTCACATTCACACAACCTGAAGTGCAGCATCACAATTTCAGACAGTGATATATTGCAAAATGTGGAAGTACCAAGTTTTGTTGGCAGCGACAATCCCGACCTCCCCCACAGCGACGGCACAATACCGACACAGGTATTGTGCCACCTATTCCATGGGTGTTTTCTGTGGGAGGCTATGCCCCCCACACAACCACATGTGGGTGGCTATGCCCCCCCACAACCCCCAGACTTTGGGATTCCAACTCCAGGTCAGAGTTGGTCTGGGGAAGGGGCAGAACACTGGGGGAAGGCAAAACACGGAAAAAGGACCATTACCGTGAATGTTGCCGTAATGATCTTTTTTCCTGTTTCGCCATCAGGGTGTCACTGTAAAGGAGTGCACCAGCAAAATGCTACAGGAACAAATGCAGTTCAATGGCCCTTACTCTAATTTATTGCACATGATCCGAGTGGCATCAGTATAAGGTCAGCATTGGAGGCAGTAGGGAATAAAAGATGTCTGACCAGATTAACTGCTGTACTCTTTTATTCTGTGACAGTACGACAGACATTAGTACTAGCATACCTTCATTTTCATATGGTTAATTTTTAACTTTTACCAGTCACAAGGGTTAAATGGCATCAGATGGGGAGGATGGGCAGTGGTAATATCCAAGCAGTTGCAAATGCTTAACTTTCAGCTACAGCATTAACAAGACATATAGCACTTGCATTTTTCTTGTGTTTTTATTAAGCAGAACAGTAGTGTCTGTTAAAGCATTATGTTTTTAGGTATATATGAGATAAGAGATGGTCCAGGAAGGGACTGTATGACTAAGAAGAGCATGGGGGGATTGTGTCGAAGGGGGGCCAGGAAAAGGCAGCCATCTTGAACAAATACTTTTGTTCAGTGTTTACAAAGGAAGGGGATGGTGAGGGGTCACAGAGGGGTGCCAGGGACACCGAGGTTAGAGAGTTGGACACTAGTCCAGTTACAGAGGAGTCTTGAAAGAACTCACAGATCTAAAAGTGGGTGGATAAGGCTATGGGTCCTGCTGGGGTCTGTCATAGGATACTGAGGGAACTGATAGAGGAGCTGGCTGCACCTCAGGTGTTACTGTTTAACCTCTCACAGGAGATGGGGTGGTTCTGGGAGACTGATGTAGTCCCACGTCACAAAAATTGTAGTAAAATCGAGGCTGGAAACTACAGGCCAGTCAGCTTGAATTTAGTGGTGGGGAAATTACTGTAATCACTACTGAAGGAAAGGACAGTGGAATACCTTGAATCCAGTGGCTTACAGGAACTGAGACAACACAGATTCACAGGGGGGATGTCTTTGTCAAATGAATCTACTAGGTTTCTTTGAATAGGTGATTAGTGAATTGGATCAGAGTGGAGCGACTAATGTGGTCTACCTAGACTTCAGCAATATCTTTGACATGTTCCACATGGCAGACTAGTAAGCAAGCGAGGCAGACTAGTAGTGGGTCCATAAGTGGTAAACTGAGTAAGAAATTGGCTAGGGGATAGGAGACAGAGGGTGTTAGTAAATGGAGTTCAGTCTGAGGAAAGGAAGGTGACCAGTGGAGTACCAGAGGGATCTGTACTAGGTCCAGTCCTCTTTAATGTCTTTATTAGAGACACTGCAGAGGGACTGGATGAAAAAGGTCTGCCTGTTTGTGAATGACACTAAAATCTATAACAGGGTAGACACTCTGGGTGGGGGAGTCTGTGTGGAAAAAATGAGTGGGGATCTGAAAAGGTTAGAGGAGTGGTCAAAAAAGTACAAAATCATGCACGTGAGGCACAGAAACCCAGTTGCAGAGTACAAATGGGGGGAGGGCATTGACGACCACTGAACAGAAAAGAAACCTTGATGTTATCATATCTGATGACATGAAGGTGGCTAGACAGTGTGACAAGGTAGTCGGAGAGCTAGTGGGATACTGGTGTGCAAAGGGAGGGGTATCACCAGCAGAAAGAAAGACATGATATTAACCCTCTATAGATCACTAGTAAGACCTCACCTTGAGTACGGTGTCCTGTTCTGAAGACCTCATCTCTGAAAGGATATAGAAAGAGTGGAGGCAGTCCAGAGGAGGACAACCAAAATGGTGTAGGGTCTGCATTAAAAGGTCTATGAGGAAAGACTGAAGGACCTCAATAAGTTTGTTTATTGTTTATTGAATAGAATCAGAATTACAATCCTTTGAGTCATAGACTCATTTGCAAAGGTGCCACGTCCAATAAAAGTAAAAGTACAGAGTAAAAATACAAGAAAAATATATATACAGGTATCACAAATATACAATTATATTGTAATAACACAAGGACCGATAGTCGTGGTTTTAGCTTATATTGTGGACTACATCAACTGGGAGCATACAGAAATTCCCTGGTCAGTGCTAAGACAGGGTACAGTTTCATAGGACCTTGAAGGACCCAGAGTCGCAATATCCGGACAGTGGGGGACATAGGATGGGGGCTGGCATCAGACTAAATATTTGCTACAGGATAATTTACAGGGATAGAGTAGGCTGTTGTATAACATTTGTCTCTGTAATGATGGTGGGGGGTGGCAATAGTATGTGTGTGGGATTAATTACAGTCACAGGTTGCTGAGTCAAGGAGCAGAGTTTTGAGACCTGACTTAAATAGGCTGAGACTATGGGTCATGGAGATGGATGACGGTAGACTGTTCAGCCATAGAGGGGCCCAATAGCGGAAGAATCTTTGTCCAAGTGAGGTTCTACAGTGGGGAACTAGAAGGGTAGAGTTTTCTGTGTACCTTAGGGTCCGTCTATCGGGAACTGTGCAGATAAGCGGGTGGAGGCTGATGGGGCTTGCTTAGGTTGAATCTTTTTGGCAAGGAGGCAGGTAAAGTACTTAAGTCTGCCTTTGAAATGTAGCCAGCCTGTCTGATTATAAAGCTCACATGTGTGTGTTAATCTGACACATCCCGAGACTAGATGGCAGGCTTTGTTAAGGGCAAGGTTGAAGCTGCATAGGGCAGTTCGATCTGTTGATTCATATATGATAATTCCATAGTCCACCAAGGATAGGACAGATGAGGACACAGCGAAATGCATGGCCTGGGGGGTAGGCAGTGCTTATGCCTGTAAAGGATCCCTAATCTAGTGTTAATAGAGGAAGAGACCTATTGGATGTGAGAATGATAGGAGAGGGAGGTGTCTAAGGTGACTCCAAGATATTTGAAACATGGGACCTGCTCTAGAGTGGAGCCATGGGTGTTTTTTACAACTAGGGATGCATGACAATGGGGGGTGTGGTGGTTTGCAAAGATCATGGTCTTTGTTTTCTTGTAGTTGATTATAAGATGGTGTTCAGAGAACCAGGTTTCTATCTCCCTAAAGTAGCCCTGCAGAGCTGATTGAAGGGAATTAGGATGAGGATGTTTCCAAAAAACTACCGCATCATCGGCATACAGCAGCATGTGACCACTGCAAGATTTAGGGAGTGAGTTAAGGAAGAGGGTGAAGCGTAGGGGGCCAAGTATAGACCCCTGTGGGACACCAGTACAAACTGGTTTGCATGTGGAGATAGTAATATTTATTTTGACTTGTTGTGTCCGATTAGAGAGGTAGTCTTTGAATCAGGTGCAAAGTTAAGGGATGAAAGGGTATGGAGTAGGAGCTCATGGCTGATGGTATCAAATGCTTTGGCCAAATCAATGTAGATATCCCCAGCCACAGAGCCTTGTTCTAGGGCCTCATGGATATAAGTAGTGAATTCAATGAGTGCTGTGGAGGCGCTGTGGCCCCTCCGGAAACCGTGTTGTTCATGGCAGAGCAGGTTGTGTTTTGATAGGTAGTCAGTTAGCTGATCTGATACTATTTTTTCAAGGGCCTTAGAGAGGGGTGGCAGGATTGATATTGGCCTATAATTGCTTGCTGCTGTGGGGTCGCAGCTCTTCAGGATGGGCATGATTACTGCTCTCTTCCAACCCGAGGGGTATTGGCCGAGGCATAAGGACAGGTTGAGGATTTTTGTGAGATGAGGTAGTGTCACATCCAACAAAATCCAAATGAGTTTGAGGTCCAGGGAATCACTGCTATAACAAGAGTTCACCAGAGCTTTGGTGAGATAGCGTTGTGCCTCGTTACAAGAGATGACTCTTAGCCTAAAGGGGGCAGGGATGTTGGTGGCTGAGATGATGTAGGGTGGGTGGGTGTGTGGTAGGGTCAAAGAAGTGAGGTGGGAGAATATGAGAGAGGTCAGAGAAGGAGGTGTTGAGGGCATCAGAGATAGCAATAGGGTCATGAGTGGTAGCCCTGTTTACTATAAGCTGAGTAGGGGTAGGGGAAACAGTTCTCACATAGAGATCCTTGGTATTGCTCCAGAATTTTTTCCCAGAGCCCCAAGAAGAGGTGAGGGTTTGTTTATAGTATGTAGTTTTGGCTTGTCTGGTGGCCCAAGTGCATTTGTTAAGGGCCTCTCTGTACCATTGCCGATCCTGTGGGAGCTGTGAGGCAAGGGCCTTATGCCATAGGTTATCCCTCTGGTGCATTTGATCAAGTAGAGCTTGGGAGATCCAAGGGGTGTTTCTTTTCTTTAATATTTGTTTGGAGAAGGGTGCAAATATGTCACAGGCCTTATTGAAGATGACAATAAAGTAAGTGAGTGCAGCGTACACTGACTGGGCTGTGTGTATAGGGGACCAGTCGCAGGAGGCAAGGCGAGACTTGAAATGAGCTAAAGTTCCTTTTTTAAGGTGTCTATGCATAGTGACATTTGAGCGGGAGGGGAGATTTTTGTGGACCACAGGCAGGTCACAGGGGAATGGTCACTAATCGAGTCTGGGAGCACAGTGACTTGGGAGATGTTCTTAGGCCCGTTGGTGAAGATAAGGTCAATGAGGGGTTGAGGTCCCTGTTCTGGTGTCCAGTCTGGTTGGAGAATTAACGACCTGGGTGAGGTCACAAGCTAAGGCTGAGTATAAGTAAACCCTATATGAAAGGAGGGAGAGGGGGGATATGCCAGAAACTTTCAAATACCTTACAGGTATAAATAAGCTTCAAGAGGGAAGCATTTTTCAGAAAAAAAGATGCTCAAGGATAAGGGGTCATGCTATGAAGCTGGAGGGATGTAGACTCAGGGGAGATGTGAAGAAGTACTTCATGGAGAGTGAGGTGAATGCCTGGAAAAGCCTCCCAGTGAAGGTGGTGGAGGCCAAAACTGTAAAGGGATTAAAGAATGCATGGGATAGGCATAAAGAAACCTTAGTGAAAAGGCAGGGGGGGCGGATAAGTAATAGATAAAGTAGGGTCTGTAGTGATGCATTAGGCACAGAAAAAATGGGCAGACTTGGTGGGCCAAGTAGTCCTTATCTGCCATAAAATTCTATTTCTTTGTAAGTATAGTTGTGTCTTTTGTGTGCTCAAAATTGTGCCATTCACATAATTTAACCCCCTGCTTTACGAACATTAAACTGGAGAACCATTTGCCTGCAAGATAACAAACTGAGTGACCAATACATACAAATCTGGCCATGCCCAACCCAACTTGATCACGCACTGAAGCAAATAACTAAGCACAGCTAAATGGATTTAGTGGTGATAAGTACTTTGTAAAATTTAAAAGAGACCTAACTTTACACCTATTGTAAATTTTATAAAGTAATTTGTCCACAGTTAGCTTCTTATCTGTAACTGTTAAGGATTTGAAAAGTTTAAGTGCCAAGTTTTTATTGTCAACAGTAAACCCCTGCAACTGTCCTGGGTACCTCCATCTGCAGATAATAACTGAAATAGCCTTTGTTCTTGAGTGCTGCATTTGTGTATGAGAAGATGATATCAACTTGTTACTTCCTCTTTGCAGCAGGTCTGCAAATTCTCAATAATAAAACAGCAAGCAGTAAAGGTGTGAAAGACCCTAATTACCTTCAGTTATCTTCAAAACCTCCTTAAAGGAGAAATACAGTCAAATTTTGAAAAACCATATATTGTGCAGAGTGTTCAGATATCGTGTTTAGTTCTGATGTACCATTCCCTTTGTCTGCTATTAGGATTTTTTTTCAAAATCTGACTACTAATTTTATGGCCTCCTGGGATCTCCATGTTTGCATTAGTTATTGCTCCTCTTTGTCCTATAATACATCCTCCCACATGTGACAGAGATGCATCTGGAATCACTGATTCAGAGAGGGAAAGTACTGCAGCAGTAATATGAAGATACATGCCTGATGATCTGGCCTCAAATAAATAGCTCTAATTCAATATTTTTGTCTTCTATTTTTTTGTCTAGATCTAGCCAGCAGGCGTGAATGTTTTGCTTTTAAAGCGTTTAATTTTATCAAACTTCACCTAAACATAAAAAGCACCAAATCACTCTAGGTCATCAATGCTATAATTAGTAAAGACTCTAGCTATGTTCTTACAGAATACTCACTCAATTAGACCAAAAAGTGATTGCTAAGTTGTAAATGTAGCCTTCAGTGCCCACTGGATAACAAAATTGATATAAAATCACAGATGTATGAATTGACTCTAAACCAGTACTTGATGACTCTATGGTCGCCCACACATCACTATCACATGGAACAGGAGGCATTGTAGGAAAAAGAAGAGCAATAAACCATGGTAATATGGAGATCCCCAGGGGCCCTAAAACTAGCAGGAGAGGAAATAAAATGTCACTAGGTTAGATCAGTACCTGCACAGACAGCGCTGTCAAGAACAGCGCCATCAATACAGAGCTGATCAGAATAGTGACAGTACGCAATGCTGCAAATAAACACAGTACAAGTGGTAGCGATTGCAAGCACGGTATGCAATTGCTACCACTGTTGCAATGTATTTTTGCAGGGGACTCTGCCCTCCACACTCACCAATGCAGGGGGCTCTGCTACCACACACCCCATTATTAAAATAATCAACCCTGAGTTTGAGTACGGGGGGGTGAGGGGATAAACATTTGGGAGACCAGGATTAGAACTCTGGTCTCCCCCACCAATCCAGCTGAGCTGCTTTTGTAGTAGCACTCCATGCCATGTAAGCAGCTCAGCCAGGAACTTCACTTCCTTTCCTCTTCTCCTGCATCTAGTACCATGGGCAGCGACCTTGGGAGTGCTCAGTGCATAGTGCACTTTTTCCCATATTGCAGTCTGTGTTACTGGCACTATTCTTGTAGCGCTCTTATGACTGGGCAGGAATAAAACTAGTAGGCAAAAAACTGGAGTGACAAGATCAATGTTTAATTTATAAAATGAATTCAGAAAATGACTAACCCAGGGGCTTTATCCATTGTAAGACATTGTATAATACTTTTTATTTCCACTACAGTAATTGCAGCATGAATGAGGCCCTTTTTCTGATTGCTTACAGAAAGAAGTTTGATCGCAGAGAAGTAGAACTGAATATCTTTATGTTTTTTGAATAGTTGTGACTCATAATGGTTCTTAATGTTGGGGTAATGTTGGTAGAAAGGGTGTTTAAGGAAGTGCTCGTAATTAAAGAGCCACTGACGCCTCAAGGAAAACTTTGCAAAACATAATATCTGAACAAGAAACAGCTTATATTTCTCATTAGCTCTGTATTTCCTATCTCCATTATTTATCACTGAGGTCATATGCCTGAAACCCGGATAGTTATTCCTTGAGTTATTCCACAGTGTCAGTGGCTCAGTAGGTAGCACGCTCGCCTCTGAGGCTGGGAGATCAGAGGGCTGTGGGTTCAGGCCCCACATCTGGCACTTGGGTTAATATCCCAGTACTGACATTGTAGTGCAGCATGAGAGGGGTGCTGCACTTCTGAGGTGCCGTCTTTCGGATGAGACGTTAAACCGAGGTCCCATCTGCCTGGATTGGTGGTAGTTCAGGTGGATGTTAAAGATCCCATGGCAATTATCGAAAAGAGTAGGGGAATTTCCCCGGTGTCCTGGCCAAATTTCCCTCATTCACTAAAAATACCACCAACACCTTAATCTGGTTCAAGGTCAGGTGGCATTCATCTGTATTCCCCCCTCCCCTGGGTCGTGCCTGAAAATAGGCAGGATTTGTCTAGTGCACTTACCCGGTCAACAAAAAACTAAAACTAAATAAATAAATACATTGAGGGTTCATCTACTCCTATTGCGTCTTTCCAACCTGATGTCATAATATTCTGCTTGTGACATCACAATTATTCTCATGACAACAGATTGTGATGTCACAACAGAGCATTATGATTTCAAGTAGGGACTAAGCTGTAAAGGTGGATGAACTCTGAGGGATAAAAATCTTGTTTTCATGGAAAATTGGTTTTGTAATAAATAATGGAGAAGAGAATTCCATAGACTATATGACATACAATCTGAATTGTGTCTGAATATCATGTTTTCTAAAGTTTTCCCAATGGCATTAGCTGCTCTTTAAAGTAAACAAATCCACTAGACCACATGGGGTACACCCAAGAGTGCTTAGGGAATAACAGAACTGTTGAAAAAATCCGTAGTAATGAGTGAAATCCATTTTACTGGAGGGTTGAGAATGTGGTGACACTATTCATGGGCCAGGATAGAGAGAATCCTGAGAAGTACAGGCCAGTGAGTCTGATTTAATTAGAAATCATAATTAATGAACATACAGGGAAATTTACTGAGACACAGGGGCTGCAACATAAAAGGTAGTATGGGCACATTTAAAAATTTCCTGTAAAACTTGGTGATAACAGACTATACAGCAATCAGAAGGTGGACAGCCTCTTCTATGACTTCAGCAAGCCTTTGATTCTGTAATGCACAGAATACTGGTAACAAATGTGGGTGACCTGTTGTTAGGGGAATTTTTGATTAGCTGGATAGCAATCTAGTTGGAGGGTAGGACCCATAGAATGGCCTAAATGGTGTATTCCCTAGATTGAGGGTTGTGATAAGTGAGGTTCCATAGGGACCTGTACTAGGTCCAACCCTCTTCAATATGAACAGCTGTGGTGTAGGAAATGGGCTACAAGGGAAGAAGAGACTATTTATGGATGACACCAAAATGTGTGGGATAGTAGACAATATGGAAGGGGTTACAGCACTGAAAAAGGATATAGAGAATTTAAAAAAGTTGTCAAGCATCTAGTAGCTAAAGTTCCATGCCAAGAAATGGCAGGTAATGTACATAGGTAATAAGACCCCCACAAACAGAGTGCAGCATTGATTGGGTGAAATTTGAGCATTTAAGGGAAGAAATTAATTTAGAGGAAATCATTTGTCATACCATAAAGTCCTTTTCTTACAGCAATATAATGTATTGGAATACAAATAGATGGGGATTTACCGCTCATGTAAAGAAGGCACTGATGCAATTATAGAAGGTCTCTGGTGAGGCCACACCTTCAGTGTTGTATACAGGTCTGCAGTTCACACATTCAAAAGCACAAGCATATGTCTGAGATAATATCTGAAGAAAGACATGAAATTACTGGAAGAGGTACAATGCAGGGCAACAAGGATGATCTGGGGATTGGAGGACAGACCATACGAGGAGAGGCTGAGAGCGTTAAACATGTACTCCTTGGAGGAGAGAAGGGACCGGGGTAAATGATTAAGACCTCTAAGTTCATAAAGGGGATAAACAAGGCAGGCACTGAGGGGATACACAGGCTGAGGAGGGAAGAGACATGAGACAGCATAGCCTTAGATTGGGGATTCAGGACGTAAATGAGGAGACACTTTTTCACGGAGTGTCGTGGCAGAATGGAATGCTCTACCAGATGAGGTGGTAACCTGTAAGACAATGGGTAGTTTCAAAAGGGGATGGGACAAGGTGAGAAGGGGGGGGTAATTGGGAGGGGCAAGGTCAGCTGCAAGGTGAGGGTGCTAGCTGCACACTCGAGCAGACTTGATAGACCAGGTGGCCTATTTCTGCTGACAAATTCATACGTTCATATGTAATAAAGCAGAGACCAACCAAGATGATACAGAGGTAGGTGAGTAAGATTTATGAGGACAGGTAAGAGACCCTCAGGACATATTCCATGAAGAACAGGAGGAAAAGAGGGGACATGTTAGAGCTATACAAATACCTGAGCCGTACAACTAGGTAGACAAATCAGAGCTGTTGTGGCAGAATGGGGGCAGTTAAGAAAAGATGCTGGGAAGTACTTTTTCATGGAGAGGGTAGTGGATAAGTGACATAGACTATCCTGCACAGAAGTCATCACAAAAACCTTTGCAGAGTTTAAAACTAGCTGTGATGACTTCATAAGGATTATTAATCATAGACAAGTATGAGTTAATTGCCAAAATTCAGCACTTCTACCTTTTTTGCCTTAACTTTTAGACCACTACAAGATCACTTTAACCTTCAGTTCATTAATTACAAAGCATGCTAGCCCTTCCTAGATCATCAAGGCTAGTCCTGTGGCTACCCCATCAACCATCTGGAACATTTTCAACCCTATTCCACCTTTCCTGGACACTCTTTATAAAGGAAATATTTTCAACATCTAGCACTGTGATAGGTGCTGACTCGGTGTATTTTTCATAAATCTGACTGGAGAGCCATGAAAGGGAGGGTGAGGTTATGACTGCTTGGAGACAGTGGTGGAGTTTGAATGTTGCAACTTACCCCTACAGTATTTGTAGCTTTCTAATCCAAAATACTAAGGACCCCAAGTGTTGAGCTGGAATTGAAGATGGGGGCCTGATTTGTCAAAATTCCCTTGATTGACACAAGTTGCGCTGAACCTTCACCTGCAGAAAACTCGGGGTGTACCAGAGACCCTGCACTGGATTTTGGCACAACAGGGGTCCTGGCACTAAAGTCCCTAGAAATGCCACCAGCTGAGTGGTGCACAAGAGGTATTTGACAGATAATGCAATCACCCCCTTGCCCACTGCAAAGCTAGCCCCAGGGCTAGGATGTAGGGAGGGGTTAGAAACCCTTAATAATGACTGATGGTTGTACAGTGCACCCTGTCATAGTGCCATATTGGACTATGTGTGAAATGCCATTGTGCTGCAGGTTATGATGGTGTCAGCAATGTGACAGTGCCCTGTACATTCACAGCCTGGCAGACAGTGGCAGCTGTATGGTGTAGTCCTTGATCCTGTACTGGAATACCTGCTGCTAGTGTACCCGGACAGCTGTCAAATATCACAGACAACCATACACTGTCCGTGGATGCATGGTATGCAGTGCCCTTGTGTTACAGGAGACATACCCACAAACAGATGTGATATGCCCCAGTTGCACAGCTCCAAGTGTGCTGGCATCATGCATGCACAGCTGCTGTAGTGCCCACAGCAGATTGTTAAGGCATCTCCACAAGTAGGTGGCAGAAATGTGATGAACAACAAAGTGACCACTAAAGGATCTGGCACCACCATCATTAAGTGTGGAAGCTCTGTTGCTGCTACCATTCTGTACTGTGTAGGACACTGCTCAGATACATATATGGCAGATTACATACAGTAAAACATCCACATATCTTAAGGTGTCAGTTACCAATACTTTTATAAAGCTTCTGCATGGATCAGCCTGGAAATGCAACTGTGCTGGAGGGTACAGGCAGATTCATGAAGAAGCCTTATAGGAATACCAGGGACTGACCCTTCTCTTTCTTTGTTTTTAACATATTTTGATTAAGTATATATTAATATTATTTTCTATCAATATGAATGATGTCCACTCTAGTCTAAGAGCAGGTACTAAAGAGTTGTTTTCTAGTTTCCCTATTTTTTCAGTCTTGAGCAACCTAGAAATAAGAGAATAATCTGGTGCTTAAATGGTTCCCAAAGCTGACTATATTGTATTTTCCAGAAGTTTATTAGACAGTAAGAAAAGATAAAATCTAAAACCTGTTTTACATGCTGATGCAAAATTCGTGTAGGCCTTTACAGTGGGTTTGTATAACCTCCAGATATCTCTCAAATTTATGTCTTTTCGAAAGTTGTTTAATGCACTTGAGTCTTGTTTAGCTAAGGTATGGCATGGGCCTGACTCTTGTTTCGTCTACAATAGTACTACAACTGAGATAAAATATGCTGCATTAAAACAAAAATTAAAATCACAGACCATTCTAGGAACTCCTTGAAAAGATTGACAAAAAAACACATGCCTATTTTTATGAGCATAGACAATGAAAATCAGTATGTCTTCATAAAAGTGTTTGCATTTTATTCACAGAAACCTGCCTTCTGATACTTTTATTGGCTCTCTGACTTCAAAGTTGCATCCTTTTCTGAACAATATGGCTACCCTCCAGATTTGGATGAATAGGGTGAATAGAACATTTCACACACACATCGTTGTTTTAATATAACAACTTCATCGCCCTCCACAAAAGAGTGATGTCACACCTTGTGGATGTCAGTTCTGTCAAGAGTTATGACCTTTTCAGTGGAGAAAATGTCCCCCTGACATTCCATGGTACTAGACAAATCAAATCAAATCAAATCAAATCAAAAATCTTTATTTATTCAGGCGAACATCATTGAGCATAGCTCATTTACAAGATGGACCTGAGTGGTCATAACAAAAAAGGTTACAGAGTGTATACAAAAACATGATATTGAAATAGCACAAATACAAACATTTATGAGTGAGATAGATGTACAATTATTTACATATATACAAGGCAAAGGACAGTAAACCAAAACCTAATAAAGGTGAGAAACAAACAGTCTGGTGGGGATAAGGCTTGGATAATGGTACATGGGTGGGCATATATGTTTGAGGTTAGATGTGGAAAGGACCAGAGGAATGATAGAAGAATAGGGAGGAGATTTAGAGGGGTGGGGAGAGGGGTGTGGGAAGGGTGTGGGGATTGGGGAGGAGGCGAGGGGTGGGAGGGTGGGGTGGGGGAGAGAGGTGTGGGAGGGGTGTGGGGGTGGGGAGGCGGGGTGTTGGGGGGTGGGGGGTGGAGGACTAGGCCTTGTGGAAGCAATTGCATGAATCTGGGATTAGGCTGGTGTACAGCTTTTGAAGGATGTAAGGGGATCAGTGTTTCCATTTTCAATGTCTTTTGGATAGAATTCCAGATAAGCCAGGAATAACTGATTGCAGCTCTTCCATACCGGTGCAGGTGATAGGAATCTTCAGCAGGATCAGTTTGTTGATCCTCAAGGTGTAGGGCCTGGAGTGATCTGGTTGAAGCAGTCTGAGATGTAGGAAGGAGTTTGTTTGTCAGAGCTTTGTAGATCCAGAGTAGCAGCATTTTTCTTCTTCTATGTTGCAGGGATGTCCAGCTGACTGCATTGTAGAGAGAGCAATGATGGGTGCTAGAGGGAAGGTCAGTAATGAATCTAATAGCTCTATGATACAGGGTGTCTAGTTTGTTTAGATGGGAGAGGGAGCAATGACCGTAGAGGAAGTCAGCATAATCAATGAGGGACATGAATGATGCAAGGATTAATCTTTGTCTAATCTTTAGACATAATGTATAATATTTTTATTCACTGTCAAACTGCTAAGATATTTTTGTCCCACCTATATACAGTACCTGATTTTACCGTGAGTCTTATTAAACAGAATTGTGGGGTTTACTCTGGCCAAAACTCTGTGTAAAACCCTAATGATTATAAGAAGGCATTTGTTTTGGATATTTAGGATACACTGAAAAACTATTCTTTTTTTTAAATGACTTTTTATTATTTATTTATTTTTTAAAAAATGTATTCTTACGGATATTCCCCACATAACACAATGTCACAGAATTTATACAGAAATGCAGAAAATATGGATCACACAAAAAATAATCACAGAAGTTACCCTTCTGACCTTTATATATGAGCAAAAAAAAATTACACTGAAATTCACCAGCTTGAAGGAGTCAGGGAACAGTTGGGTGATTAGGTAACCCCTTCCCCCCAAAAAAACACTGATAACAATACAATTTAGACTATATGGCAACATCCTTTCCCAAAAGTATGGGTCTATCCCATGCACCCTATTCCAAACTAACTGGAAGGGGTATTCATAGAACAATAATTGTATGAGTGAGCACTGTCATAGCAGGACACATTCACAGTCCCATTACCCAAATAGACTGAGACGTATAGAATGCCTTGGAGAAAAATGGCCACAGCCATGGTTTATTGATAATCATAATCATAATCCAAGTTGCATCTGCATCATTGTACGTGCAGCAAGGGAGTTGTAGCAAGGTTTGGATGGCCAAATCATGACCTCAGTCCATCCTTTTACCCCAAAAGGGACCCTCTGTGTGCACTCTGACTGCTCCAAAGGGTACGGCTTCCAGTGGAGCCCCACCCTCCAATGCATAAGGGATGGCTCCTGGGCCATGTGACTATACTCCTTCCCTGTCAGATGGTACTACACAAGCCAGTCACACCAGAAAAGGCTACCCCCACAAGGAGCTCTAGTGGTCTGAAGAAGAAGAACTATATGCTAAGATAAGAGTTTCCCCATTATCCCCTTGTACACTTCTTGTGCAACTATCATGGTACGATGTATTACATGACTGTGACAAACTATCACTAAACCTAAGCAAAAAAATATTTTCACCTTGCTGAAAAAGGCAAAACCCCCACAGAATCTCTTGGAGAAAAACTGGGAAAATTCCTTCATGACCCTTAAGGTGGTGCCCTCTAGTGAGACACTGGGTTGCCTATGCCCTGCCACCACCATGCCCTGCTTTTACTAGCATGGGAAGGTGGGAATTCTGGCTGGAGTGGAGAAGCAAAGAGGGCTGTGCACCACTGTACACCAGGTTAAATACCTCTTTGCTCTTCCTTTTTTTTTTTTCCATTAACATTTTATTTATTTTAAGCAGAGATTAATCCAAAGAGAACAAATGAAAAATAAACATACATACAGATTATAAGGTTCTCGTTACAGACAAAGTGAATGTTACTCTGCCAAAACTCCCCCCCAAAACACCTACAAAACAAAAACAATACTCCAGAAACATCCCACCCCTCACCCCCATCTTTAACTTTCTACTGCGCCCGAGGCACTAGGAATAAAGTATAACCAAAATAAAGAAAGAAACCGGTGAGATCAACATTAGCCTAGATAACAAGCATAACACAAGGACCAAATCCTGTCAAAAGGGCAATTGATTATGCAGGGTAGCTATCATTCTTTCAGTTCTCAAAAAGCCAGAAGCTCTGCCAGCCATTCGAATAGAGGCGCATCTATCCTTCCAATGGCGAGACCAACACTGACTATAACAGAAATCAAGGCCATATAATATTTCCTATTCCTGATCGGGAAAGCCGTCATTTCACCCAAGAGACAGACTTCGGGCCTAAACATCTCATCCAGACCTAATAGGGGATCTAATTTATTTTTAATCTCCTGCCATAGTGGAGCGACTTTGGGACATTCCCAAAAAATATGTAAGAAGTTCCCAGCATCACCCTGACATCTAAAGCATTTGGGATCCCTTAGCAGCTCCAAATCCTTTAGCTTCTGGGGGGAATAATAAATATTGTGCAATACCTTAAATTGTATGAGCCTCAACTGATCATGTCGAATATACTTGTGGCATGCATGCCATATCCCGACCAGTCTAGCACAATATTAGGGAATACATCAGCCCAATAAGAACATGGGGCAAAGTTTACTGGTATGCCCAATGAAATAAGACAGAATAAATCTTGGAGATCGTGATGAGGATTCCTATCAGTGGGCATATATTAGTCAAGAACAAGATCTGAGAAGACTGCTCAACCTTCCCTCCAAATTTCTGAAGCAGTACATGCCTAAGCTGATAGACCTTGAAAATATCCTTAGAGGTTAAATTAAGTCTATTTATCATTGTGAGAGCCGAATTAAATCACCTTCCACACTAAAAAAATCCTTGAGGGAGCAGCTCTCGGTATTTTCAACCACTCTGATTTGATGGTATTATTATCGATCAAAACGTGGTTCCCCATACCGTTGTTCCCAATCTTTGACATGCTTGTACTTGAGGAACCCATAAAGCTGATTATAGGCTCACCACCAGCCCTATAGGGATCTTTTCAACACGGAGGGAAGTGTTTTGGGGCGCCGGATAAAAGGGCTACAGGATTGATAGCACATTTCTTAATAAGAGCCATCTCAAGTTTGACCCACAGAGGAACATAATCCGATGTGGAAAAGGAGTCCTCACCTAAAGCCCACCTTCCATACTTACTCAATTGGGCCGACCAGAAATAGAGACCAAAATGGGGTAGTCTTAGTCCACCAACAGTTTTAGGGGCTGCTAGTTTATGGTAGGCCATTCTGGACTTTTTATGATTCCAAACAAAATCAGCAATCATGACGTGGAGTTTTTTAAACCATGACGTAGGAAGGAAAATATCCAACCTACTCAACGGGTAAAAGAGTCTCGGGAATATGTTCATTTTAATTATATTTATCCTCCCCCTCTTTGCTCTTCCTTTCTGGCCACAAGCACTCCATCTCCTGGGGGCTCTCATTGCCTATCTGGCCCCTCCCCTAGTGGAGGTATTCATGACTACCTCTCTGATCTTCCAGCTCAGGTGTCAGAAGGTTCAGTGAACACAGACAAATCCCCCTGCTGCAATCCTCTGCAAGATCCCCAGTTTTACACTGAAAACCTATTCAGTACTTACTGGGCAACAGCACATATTTTCTGAAAGTGCTAAATGTGCGCAGATAGGAAATTATTCTATCTGGTTTTCAACCTTTGTCTAAAACCTCACAAGTCACTGATATATAACTACCTATCACTGGGCTATAGAATATTACTCGTGAGGTATCTGCTCTAAACCAGTTGAAGTGCAAGAATGCTGTTAGCTATTTTCCCATAAACTATTTCTAAAAACGCCCATTGTCAGTAATTCAACTAAACTCTCTCCCACAGTCAATCAAACTTTTCCCACACCCACAATTGGTTACTCACCTTAAACCAAAACAAAAAGTAAAAAAAAAATGAAGTCGCAGAGATCGTCCACCTCAGCTGCTTCAGTCCAAATAACTGCCAGGTTTCAAACCCTCACTGAAGAACTAAAGCCTCTATTGAATGTGAAAAGGATGAGCATACAGGAAATAAACAAATTGGCAGCAAATATATTTAAAGGTATTCAGTTTCTAATTTCCCACAGGCTTCTGCAGAAACACGATGTGGCAGCCAGTAGGACATCAAGCACTTTAATCACTCAAGTACCGAAACCCAGTGTGCCTCTGACATAATACAGACAATTCATTATGCACATTACATCTGCATTTTACTGCTTTTCCAGCACTTGTCCCCACAGAAACTTACTGCCTCCTTTCCATGAATCAGTGCTATCTTGCCCCCACCAGCTCTACTGTCCTGGGATATTGCCGGAGTTTCGTCAGTCTCCTTCCCAAACATGCCACCTGGATACAAAAATCATTCCTCATCCCACTAAAACATTTAAATTAAAAATACTATAGATATCTTTCAAAGCACAGCTCCAGAATCAATCCCACAACCCAACAAACTCTGGTTAGAGCCAAAACGTCTGCAGGATTTGACCTGATAAGGAATAAATGTAGTGTGTATGACCCATTGTGAGTAGCCTTCTCGGAAGTTTTCGCTTCCCCTTGATCTTCTGTCAACTACACAAACATGAAACTACATAAAAACACATTTTATAGGGTTGCCAGTTTGTGGTAAAATGGTGAAAAAAAACATTTAATCAGGGTGAGGGAGCTGTTCTACAAATCCAGTCTGCTTCATCAGTCTGAAATATTTTGCATACAATAGAAGGACATCAGTATTTGTTTTAAGTGAAAAGGCGTTCTATACAAAGAGAAGAAAATGTAACAAAATTATCTCTACTTAGTTTTAGATCTATTTTTTTTTCTGTATTTCCTTCAATGGAGATGGTTATATCATTGCATGGCTCTTGGATTTAGGCACCCTGTCATTATTCGGCCAAGCATTGGTCGTGTTTCTGGACAGTAGCAGAATGCCGCTGCTGCTGCAGATGGGGGATATACTAACAATGCTTACATAACACAGCTGGCCACCGAGTCCTCATCTGTAATAACAGACATTACATTACAGCTGCATTACAGCTTGTAAGATCATCAGTGGAGGTGTGTGTCACGACTGCTCATGGAGATGCCTTGTGCATGGCAATCACATGTGTGCCACATTAAGCAACGGGCTGTCTCCAAGTCTCAAAACTCGAAAATACATGACACTTCAAAAGGTACCTCCAGTGAAAGAAGGGGTTCATTGTACACTGAAGTTACAGTTACTGCTACCCGTCACTGTGTAGTGTAATAGGCCTTCAGGAGGAAGGCTAGGTGTCCAATAGTACTTTGCCTCAGAGTCACATGTGGGACCACTGGCACCTCATATAGGCAGGTACACCAGGAAAATGTTAATCTGTGTAATACAAGCTCTGCCACGGGTGTGGACTGGAAGGGTGCTTGGGGAAATTGGTCTGGGGGATAGGGGAATAGGCTGGGAGTGGAACTGATGAGCAATATGTCCCATGGTCAGATCTGGCAGGGCTATTAAGACCAGACAGCCTGGACCCAGAATACTTATAACTGCTCAGAAAAGACAGCTTCCTGTTATCTCCAGGACACCTGGGTTCAGCTCAATGACTTGTAGGTCCTCCACCTCTTGGAGGGAAACCATGTTAGACTACAGACATGATCACCTGGAATGGCTCTAGGGACAGTTAATACTCAGTCTCAGAGTGGCCACCTGGCTATGGGGTGTTGCTTTATTGCCCATTCACTGGACTCAGACCAAACTACTTCCTTGGGCCTGCCTACCTTCATCGTAGAGGCTCTAGACATTGCATGTGCTTAGTATTCCCAACAATCTTAAAAAGCTGCACAGGCTACTAAATGTGTCCAGAATGAGTTTGACAAATATGTCTGAGACACTGAATGGCCTGAAAGACAGACATTTAGTGCTTTATTCAGAGAGTGTGGAGACCAGGGGTTGGGGGGGAATTTTTTTGGGTGACCATGACAGCTGAATTATATATCTGTATGTTGTACAAGGTAAATATTTCATGGAATTACTATCATCTGGATGCCACCCTCCTCTTTCTCTGTCACCCTAGAATGTGTTGCCTCACTAGCAAACCCTGATAAGGCAGACACCCATAATTCTACCTGAGGGCTGTGCAGAGTGAGCAAATGATATAACTCTCTAACATCCCCCATAGTGAGACACCTCCACCTTGCAACAATGCTATATATTCCAGGTGACTAATGTAGTCCTAGCTGGGATGGGACATGGCATCCCTCCCACACACCCTTCCCAGGATGAATTCACATCAAGAGTCTCCTCAACAGAGGCACCCCATCCAGGCAGGGTATTGAACTCCAACTGAGGGCCTGATTAGTGGGACTTCCCTCTGTAATACTCAGTTTACTGTGGCTGGTGACGATTAATGGACTCCTTTGCAGTGCACTACCAAATCAATAACTCAGTATCACACACTGGACTGTCTGCCTCCTGAAGCTAGTCCTCTCTCCACGGTTGTTGTTAGTTAGCCCACCCATTATCCATAATAGTAATATACACTAGTACCCTAACCACAAGGGCTTCCACCCGCCCTTCCTTACTGCTCACCTCTCTCTTTCAGCGTTTCTCTATCCTTGCATCAGTGCTGTGCTCCAGCCTCTCCAACTGTCCCATCTGTTTTAAACTGTTGATCCCTCAGGGGTTGGCGTGAGCAAGAGTGTGACGGTCGAGTCACGGCACCGAACAGCTAAAGTAACAGAATGAAACACCCTTCCTAATGCAGCATGGCTCTCTCATTGACTCCTCTCCTAGCTCCGATTCAGAAATGCGGTCAACCTCTCAAGGCAGCACACACTGGCAGCACAGCTCAGTCCAACACACCGACTCCCAAAATTTGAGAAATAAAAACCTAGTCCTGTCTTCTGCTCTCACACAGGACAAAGATCAGCCGGGAAAGCCCACGATAAAAAAATGAACAAAAGAATGTTGAGAGCCTGAGAGACTAGCACACACTCCTGCTACCCCCATTGATCTCTGCAGCACACCATGGTGTTTCGGGGTATCAGTAGCTACACCCTTGTACACTGCCTACATAACACAGCTGGCCACTGAGTCCTCATCTGTAATAACAGACACTACATTACAGCTGCATTACAGCTTGTAAGATCATCAGTGGAGGCGTGCGTCACGACTGCTACTGTTTGTGCTCACAAGAAAAACAGAAAAAGCTTACCTAAAACCAATGCAACTACTGTCCCGACTAATACCCAGTTCTTCCTCAGGGAACTTTTGAAATCGCATCTTTTCCCTGATTTCTCCCTAATGATTGAAAATTAGAGTTCTGTCAGTGCCAGGTAAAGGGGCCAATACTAGAAAAAAGTCCTTAAAATGCAAGGCCATTTTCAGTGATATATATGGTATTGCATGTGCTGTCCTCTCTCTCTATCTTTCACTCTCTCTTGGGCTGTACTGCTCCGTTGTGCTCCCGCTAGTCCCGGCTCCTGACGGGCAGGATGAAAGTGTAAAAGCAGGTGCCCTGCTGGATACAGCTGTATTGCTGCCCGCAAAAGTTTACGGATTGTTAAACCTGCCTGCGATGGGTGTGGGGAAGGGGTGGAGGCAAACAGCGCACAGTGGGAGACTGTGGGGGGGCTTATTTACAACCATAGTAAACCGTAGTAAACTCCATGAGGGGCAGAGTTGGGGTGGGTTAAACATACTCTGTGGGGGAGGGCACCTCTAGAGACATGAAGCGGCAAGAAAAATAGGGTTGTTTAACTACCATGCCTTATACAGTCAGCGTAGTACTTGGGCTGGGCTCTTTGTGGAAGAAATACTATTGTGCGGATAGAAAACATGACGTATGTCCTTTTCTGATGCAAAACGTCTGCAGGCTCTGCCCACTGCAGACATAAAAATCACTAGACCCACAGACATTTACTGACCCAACTAATATACTTGTTGAAAGAATAACTCATTCATCTCTAGCCAGCAGAGCTAAATAAAGTAACATTTGAACAAAATCTACCAGCAATTGGCTGGTGGTTGGTGCCAATTAAAAAAAACTTTAATTTACTAAAGAATATGGGGAAATCCCTCTGGAGTTACAGGAAAATGTCAAACTGATAGGGAAGCCCGAGTCAGATGTGCCAAAGTATTATGCTTTGCAAAGTTTACCCAGAAGCATCAGTTACAGTCAGTGGTGCAAGCGGTAAACACCAGGGATAAACAAGAAGTACAGGAAGTCAGGAATTGGTTAAAATGAAACGCAGAATGATGATCCGCACTCTGAAGGATCTTATCAAGACCCATCTATCTGCCAGACTAACTGTATAGCTACTACTATGGTAGATTCAGTTAGATACTGAAGTATATTTAGAAAAATTACATTGTTATACATGTCAGATTTTGTGATGGAAACCCTGATTTCAATTCGCAGGCCCACAAACTGTCACTGTGTGTCTGGTTTACAAATGTCAGTTTCAATAACAGTGGAATGAAGTACAGGAGCTCCCTTACTGCTACAAATAAAAAAAGTACAGGAACTGGGTTCCCGTGCATTCAGGTTCACTTGCATCATTGGTTACAGTACCTCGTATTCCTTCATAATGCATTCCATTCCAAATCGGAACTTATAATTCATGCTTCCTGGCTCTCAAATTACAGTTCCTAATGCAACGACCATTACTTGTTTTCTCACTCTATCAATAAGCTACAGGAAAACAAACATTAAAGAAAATACATGAATATGAAACCAGCTAAATTAACAAGATCTCTTTTGTATAATTAATTAAACTGATCAGCTACAATGACTTGCACCGTGATACTGTCCCGAATTGGTCAATCAGCAGAAGCCTCGCCACGATGTTACCTTGTTTTCTTGGATCACTTTTAAACAATATACACTCACCGAACCCTGCTTTAAACAGCATGCAACACTGAAAGCTAGTAGGTGGAACCATACGCAGACATTCAGCAGATTGCTCATGTCACTCTGCTAGTATGCTGCCAGTGCGTCCTTCTGGCGTGATCATTGTTTACATTTAGGAGCCCTGTGTGTTTGGATGATTCCCAAACCACGTCTACACCAACCAAGCAAATGCAAAAGGCAGCTGCATCCCGCCTCCACTTACTCATTATACTACAACAGGTCTGGGCTGCTTCTGTCACTCACAACCATCAGTCTGTGCCTGGGTTCTGCTGTGCGTTCCTGCCCTGCCACTTCCCCAGTGTTGCTCAGCACGCCCTCAAATTCCAAGCCTCTGATTGTTTGCGTTCACAGAAACAACATATAATGATTAGTAAACTGTAGTAAACTCCATGTGGGGCCGAGTTGGGGCGGGTTAAACATACTCTGTGGGGGAGGACACCTCTGGACGTCCATCAGTCTGTGCCTGGGTCCTGCTGTGCATTCCTGCCCTGCCACTTCCCCAGTGTTGCTCAGCACGCCCTGAGTTGGGGAGGGTTAAACAAACTTTGTGGGGGAAGGCACCTCTGGAGACATGAAGCGGCAAGAAAAATAAGGCTGTTTAACTACCATGCCTTATACAGCCAGCGTAGTACTTGGGCTGGGCTCTCCGTGGAAGAAATACTGTTGTGCGGATGGAAAACATGACGTAGGTCCTTTTCTGATGCAAAACGTCTGCAGGCTCCGCCCACTGCAGATGTAAAAACAACACTTGATAGTGCTTCCATCTTCATCTCGACTGTAACTTACCTTTTGTTTCACCACATCATTGCATATTTGATAAAGCCTACTTTCTGAAAAGTCCTCAAACTATTTGAATACATATTTTACTGTTGAAGATTGTAGCAAATTAACATATACTCCTGCACTCCAGTTTCGCTGTTATTCCCCCAGGTCTGTTGACCAAAACCAGGCTCTTCAACAGTATTTGCTTCTCAGTAGTTTTTTGTTCTATTTCACCAGCAACCAACAGGAACAGCTGCTACTAAAATAGAAAGCCAACCCATCACATATGTATTCAACACTGCATACAAAATAATGCACAGTTTAAATAAGAAGCACTTGAACCTCTGTTTCAAAAATAACAGGATTTCTCTTTCTTTTCACCTAATCTTACAAAGACAGAGGCTGCTTTCATGGTAGCAAGACTTGAACCTGCAACTTACTTGCTGTTTCCTCATATATTCCCCTTTCAGTACTCTCTTCTCTTGATAAATGACACAGCAATCTATGCTACAAAATATGAATTTCTAAATAAAAGTCAGCAATTTACATAAAATCAGACTTCAATTTCAAACAGCACCACTTGAGCCTGCATTCAGGAAATGCATACTTCTTCAGCTTGCATTGATCACACAAGCAGCAGAGCATTATAAATCAGGGCTGCATTATTTAAAACAGCACTCTGACTTGCAGTCAGCAAACCACATTCCCTACATCTTCAACTCCTGTTTCGCCAGTGTTCTTGTCTTTATCACACAAATGAAAAGCCATCCCGTCAGTTAGCTTTTTTCCACTTAAAGAAATAAAACAGTAAATCAAGGATACATTTTCAGTGTTGACAGTCCAGGCTGCCTTCTGGAAACCACACAACCAGTTGTTCTGACCACAGCTATTTCAGCAATTTCCTTAACTCACAAAATTAAACTTCTTGCACATAATCAGCATTTATAAACACTGTCTTGACAAAAACATCCTTTTAAAATACAAAACATTTTCAATGCCACAGTCCTCAATTCTCAATCTCCAATTTTAAGTGAGCTTACCAGTATCACCCCGGCCCCACCCTCTCCCAATAAATATAATCCCTTCTGCCATCAGGACTCCTGTCTCTCATAACAACTTCCTATAAAAATAAAAAAAATACAGCATCTGATTAACCTACTTCACAACCCCTCAATTAGCCATTCACAACCAAAGAATATCCATCAATCAAAAAAGAAATGATAACATATTACTAGGAATCAATGAATAATACTAGACATAATGGGCCCTATGCACGAACAAAATATTTGTCTATGTGCTGCGTAACTGAGGTGTGTAGGCAACCTTATGCGTGAATGCCGCATGGCGGGGGTCCTGCAGACCTACAGTGGCATTCACCAAGGGCGTCCAAGGCACTTGTGCAACTGTCTTCCTAGTCCCTTTGGGAACTCCGCATTGGGGGCATGTCAGGGGTGTTCTGCATTATGAGGCATTCACCAAGCCATGTTGTGCTAGGCACAGGAAGTGCCAAGTATGCCAGCTGAGACTAAGCATGCCCTGGTATGCACCTCAATGTTCTGCATCCACCAGGCGTGGCAGCACTAGCCAATGAGCATCCATGCTGCCCCAGCCCACTAGGCTGCAGAGGAGGAGTGGGGCAGCTGCTCAGGTGAGTGCTTTGCAGGTGTACATCCACTGCCACTTTATGTGGCTGGCCCCTAATCTATGCACCAGCCACAGGGGCACAGGGGATCCACTCAGGGACTTGGTATGGGCATCAGATTGGATGCCTGCCCAGATCTACGACTCTGCCCCTGACCACCTGCATGACCCTGTGTGATGAGGGGCTTGGCCATGGACAGGGACCCCATGGCTGCATGCAGTCAAGCATACTGTGCACCCTGCACCTGTCCAGGGCCGGGTAGGTATGCAGGTAGGGTACACTCCTGAGGCATGTATAACCCACCCATTAGTGCATAGGGCCCATTATAAATAAAAATAAATGTGGAGTTTAAAACATGCCAGTGTAACCCCTAGGTGGCACTATCCCAAGGGCTACTAACCCTGCCTGCTTGGTTACTGACAGGTTAAGGGGCCTGAGCTCTAAAATGGGTGCCTCCACCCAGAGGTCAGGGTTGGTAGTGGTTAACCTAGCTTAGACACAGCCCTCTGGGACACTGTGACCCTCCCTTTGTTCCCACTAGTGGCCCACACAGTACACAGGAGTCACCTTCCCAATACCCCACATATGCACACTCATTACACATACAGTGCCCACTTACCCTCAGGACTGATTCTGCAGCATGTCCTTGAGGACCCCCTGTAAAATAAGGTTAGGCAATGCCACAACAACTACGCAATACTCAATGCTATATGTACTGACACCACAAGTAGTATATAGTTCAACAAATGTAAATCTGATTTATTCAGGGGAAGTAAAAAGGAAGGGGAATCCGGTTAATTGGCAGTAACCACATAAATCACAGCACTGTGCATGCAATTTAGGGTCCAAATGTCACACTCTCAGCGTACCCAGGATGGGGGGCTAAGCAGGTCCGCTAGCCGGAGTTGGCCAGCTGGTGCAGCTGGTTGGGACCCTAAAGAAAGGAAAGTCATGCACAACAAAACTGTAATCAGATGGCACACTTTTGATTCATAAATTGTTGCAGGGGGTTGCCCTGAATGGTACTCATGATACCCAATACAGCTTTCAGGATGAATGGTGTTGTTTCTGGGTTTCCAGCATTCAGCACACACTGCAGAGTGAGGGAAATTAAGATCACAATCTCCCTTCAACTTAAAGCACATTTATATGTAAAGGAAAGTACTGTACCAAGCAGACTGCTCTAACACCCCGATCGCAATTAGTGCAAAACCTGGGAACATACACAGCATCAGCACTCCCTGACAGTCCGATCGCGTTCAGCAAACTTTTGGTCTTCTTCAGGTTAAGCCTGGTTCCCACACTTCTGTTTCTTCTTCTTCCTCCTCCTCCAAACTTGGACTCAGTCTGAACTATGATTGCCAATGGCCGCAGACCGAATTGGGGGCCTACACATGCGCTTCCCGCACAAACTACTCGCCGCTCAAAAAACAGGGCTCCTTCTCTCTTCACTGTCACCTCAGATCTGGCTTGCCAGCAACAGTTCAATGCCTTTCCCTTAGATCCACTAGAGTCCAGTTGGTTGATGAAACTGTCAGTCACAACAGGGCTCCCTCTGTAGGTGCAAAAAAGGCGCCAGTGGACCCGAACTACACTTCCCAAGGGCTCTTTCCATTTAGCCCCCTTGTAGCAGGCTCCAGCTTAGAGTCCCTTTTCTGATTGGCCCAAGCAGTCTCCATTTTAAGACTCCACCAACCCAATTGGTCCAGTTCAGCAGTTCAGAACCAAAATGGTGGGGCTTCTCAGACCAGTTCGTGCTACAAGAAAGGCAAGTTAGACAAACTGCATTTTTACTGTCACCCTAAATGATTTCAGACAAACAAATACATCTTTGAAAAGTGCTCCCTCTGCGCCACTAGCAACAGCAGAATCAGAGCAACTGCTCAGCAGCTCAGGCAGGACTCAAGCAAAACACACACAGTCCCCACCAGGCAAAGTAATTAGGTCTGCGAGCAAGCAGACTTTAAAAAGAGACAGCACTAGACTTGAGGAAGTAGCAGCCACCACAACTAAATGGCATTTCTCATCAATGCCAGCTAGGCAGGGAGCACACAGACAAGCTCCTGGAAGGCTTTTAAGAACCCCCATTTGCAGGGGGGGGGGGGTTACACCAGCATTACCTCCTCTTCCACTATGGAAAAGGGCATAAACAAAACATCTCTCAAGAAACATCCTCAAATACAATAAATAAACGACACTCAAAATACAGTATCATAAAAAATCTTTAAAGCAGCAGTGCAACGAAAATAGGCTAAAATTTGACTCCACCTTTTTCTCGTCCTAATCAATGCCAGATGTCTTCCAGTTTATTTTGGTGGTGAAATTTTCTATTTCTGTTATCAATTAAGTATTTTATAAAAGTTTTAAAATAATTATTTCTCAATAAAAAAGATGGTCACCTCATTTTTTTTCCATTGAAATAATATTGACGTTCTGAAGAAGGTAAGAATCCAGATAAAAGTGCAAATGTACAGTACACAGCGTAGGAAGCATCCAGAAAACTGAAATCAACAGTTCTGCCAATATTTTTATAACTGTAGCAGAAAATTAGCTTTTTGGAATAACTTTTTTTGTTGCACTGCTGCTTTAACTCTGCTTTTGTTTGCCAATCAATAACCATCCCATAAACATGAAAGCATTCTATTCCTCTCTTCATTGTCTGATTTTAGAATGGCAGCAATTCAACAACATCAGTGAAGATTTAGTGAACTTCACTACTGAATAACTTGATAATAATCTCTATGGACTGGATTTTCAAAGCAATATGAATGCTGCAAGGTACGTGCGGCAATGGGTGCTGATGTATCTTACACCTAGCAGCAAAGGATGCAGTAGTCCAGATTCAATAATGCGGCTTGTGTCCAAATCAGGACCCACTGCTGCAAACCAGCAAAGCACCCCCCTTGCGATGTGAATGTGGGTGCAACATGTCGCAGGGGGGCTTGTGCCACAGAGGGACTGCAACATTCCCTTCTCTGGGATTCAAGAAGCCCTGCCATGACCATAGCAAGGGGCTTCAGATAGACCAGCAATGAGCTGGTCTAAGCCCCTTGCACCACTGGCAGATGCTATGGCCATGTCTTTTGGGGGGCCTTGCCATACAGGTACAGGGTGGCATGGGCAGAGGGTGCCATAGCGGGGGTAGGAAGGGGTGGGCATGCATAATGGTGCAGTGACACCCAGCAGGGGCGCTGCGCTGAATGCAATACTACAATTGGCATGAAACAGGGATGGGAGAGAGGGAGAGACACACAGTGCCATGGCCCCAAAAGGGCATGCTGCTCTGTATGCCTGCCAGGTGTGTGTGTACCCATCCCCCACCCATCCTGGCACCTCTGCTGTTGAACCTTGCTGAGGGGAAGACATATCCCTGTGGCAGGTCCCAGAGCTACACCCACTGCTTTGGCACATGTCCACCGATGCAGCAACACCCTAATTTGAGGCACAGGGACCCTGGCCTTTCTGAATATGGCACAGTGTCACTGATGCAGCCAGGATTCTCCGCAGCCCTAGATCACCACATCTTTGTGGGGATCTAAAGGCTCTTTGAAAATCCAGACCTACAACTTTTATCCTTCAATGAAAAAGAACACAGGAGAACTATGGGACATTTTCCATAACAAGCTTATGAGCTGGAATAATTTAGGTACGGTATCCTATGAATAGAGCAACTCAATTACAGTGAATTAATTTGGGAGAGGCCAAAATTGTGAGCGGTAAATGAGCTATGTGCTATTAACAGCATATTGTAAGTTCAGAGCTTTCATTTTGGCAGGGAGCTATAAATGTACTTACTGGTTCAAGCATATAGGTAGTTGTTCAAAGGGCCATTTCTGAGCTGGCCAAGTACTGTAGCCGTTACAGTCACCACCTGTGTGGCTGGCAGACCTGGGTTTGGGACTGACTGTGAGGAGATTGTTTTTTTGTTTGTTTAACTCCCGTTCTGCCCACCCTCCCAACTTTGTTCCCCTCCACCGCAGGTTTCCTTTCCAATGTTCTCCCCCTCCTGACCTGTGTCCTGCTGTACAGCAGCCCTCTCTTGAGTTTTTCCCTGTCCCACAATTTCATCCCCTTACCCGGTGATAGCTCTATTAATTGTGAGGGTTGTGGGAGGCGATGCCCCCCACAAAGGGGAGGTGCAAGTGGCATAGCTCCCCTGCAGAAAAAGTAAGTGTAGCTGCATTGATTTTGAAGCATGCTGTAGTGCTCTTCACTGTTTGGGTTGGGGTTGTTGTTCCTTCACTGTTTTTATCTGCGCCGTTTTGTAGGCGCTGTTTGATATGGAACCTCAGGTACTTATCAGAATCACCACACTCCAAACCAATCTGTTTAATGACAGATGAGGAACTCTTAAAATCTCACACAATTTTTGTTGCACTATTAAAAAAAATTGAAATGAGAGAACAAAGACGAAGCACAACATCACAAGTAGAGATGCAGCAAAATTTTACTATGTGGGTGAAATTGCCACAAAGTTGGCAATTTCGCCCCACGTAGCACTTCATGTAATTTTTGAAAATAACCCAGAATTCACCATTTGTGACTTCACCTTGCTTTGGGGGGTTTTAAGTACAAATTGCACTTAAAAACCCCAGAGCCAGTAGAGGTCAAATATGGTGAATCCCCAACACCACCCCTGATCTATCCCTGGTGTCTAGTGGTCCATCCCCCACCCTGTCAGGTACTACCCCACCTCTCTTCCCCCAACCAAACAGACCACCGGCACAGCCCTCCACTCACCTCTATGGCTGGTAGCCTGCCCGACTGAGCTCAATGAATTAGAGTGTGCTTGTACAAACATGCACTCATTCATTAACAACTTGCATTGATTTAGTCTGTTGTTCAGGGTTGTAGACAAGGGTAAGGGGCTGCTCTGGTGTCTTGAGGGGGGGAACAGGATGGGGAGAACAGCTTTGTGGACCCCGGGGTGGACTGATGGTCCATGGAGGTAAGCATAGGGCTTTGCCAGTGGCCTGCTCTGGTTGGGGTTGGGGAGAGGGATGGGGGTACTACCTGACAGGGTGGGGGCCACTAGACACCAGGGAAAGGAATAACTAATGTTTTTAACATGGATTTGACTCGGGGTTGGGGAGAGGGGTGGGGGTATGCCCTGACAGTGTGAGGGGGCTACTAGGCACCAAGTAAGGAAATAACTAATTTTTTTAACATGGATCAGACTTGGGGTTGAGGGAGCATGGTGGGGGTACTGCCAGACAGGGTGTGGGGTGGGGGGCCACTAGACACCAGGGAAGGGAATAGCTCATTTTTTTAACACGGTTCGGACTTGGAGTTGGGGAGAGCGGGGTGGGGGTACTGCTGAGAGGTGTGGGGGAGCCACTAGACATTAGGGAATGTGTTGGCCAGTGATCATGGGGGTGTTCAGGGGTGGGAGGGTTATTTTTGTGTCTGCTGGGGGGGCGCTAGACACCTTGTGCGCTGGCCAGAGTTTGTGGGTGAAATTCCACACTTTGTATTCAATCTCACCTCAGTTAATTAGACAAATTTTGTGAGGTCACAGCCTGAGTCATAGGAGTGTCATTTGATGCAGGGGCAGGGGCACAATCTGATAGACAGGGGAAAGGGGCAAGTGGGGGTCCTGTTTTGAGGTCCTGAAGGGGTTTAAAAGGAGATGCAGCCCTTTCATAGCCACCCTTTGCTGGGAATTTTATAGATTCTTAGCACTTCATGTCAGCAGGTGATCTAACACAAAAAGGTAAGGCAGATGCCAGAGGGCTCCGTTGGGCCTAAGGCCATGTGGAGCCTGGTATGACCTACAATTTTGCTTCATTGTTGGTTGTTGAATTCACCACCAGCTGTGGCTGGCTGGTTTTTGTTATCTAGCACAGTATATTATTGAGGACCTTGCTGTTAGTGGATCATTTTCTGATTTGGAAAATGTATTGTGTTTTGTCAGTCATTGGTAGTGGAATTCACCACCAGCCACAGTTGGCTAGGCAAGCTGGTCACAGGTATTCAGTGCAGTTAGCCGAAGGGACCTCGCAGCTTTAGAAGCATGTTTTCTGCTCTGCAGAATTCTTGTGGCATTAGAACGGAAGCCAGGTACTGGTTTTTGTACCTCCATTTGAAGGAGAGCCGTTTTGAACAGCAGTGGTCGGTGGTTTCCTTGTGAGCTCTTCTAGTACCCCCCACATGGAAAATGGGTAATCCTTGACACATGGTGAGAGGTGTTTGCATGGGGGAGGAGGGGTGCAACTGGTGAAGGGGTGACATTTTATAGAGCATCATTGCGGTGTCTATGGTTCTATTTTGTGCTCTGCTGGTACCCCCTGAGTGGTACTTGGTAAGGCTGGCAGCCAGGCCCTAACAGGCAGGTTTGCATGTGGCCATGGGGTGAGGCGGCCAGAGTCTAGGCCGCCAGAAGGGCAGCTTGTTAGCATTAGGCATCAGGAGTCTGAGGCAATCAGGGGTGCCAGCTGGAGTTCAGAGGAGCTGGACCACTTGCAGAACCAGCCATAGGAAGTCAGCGAGGTGGTGCCTGGTTACCGGAAGGGGGGGCCTTGGGGCATTTAGGTGCAAGAGAGACAGAAGTGATGGGCATCACAAAAAAAAAATGTGAATAGTAAAGGAATGAAGGAATGAAGGAAGAACAGGGGCTGAAATGGAAGGAGATTCCGGGGAGTGGAGGGTGCAGGGGAGTGCCTGCAGCTGGTGCCCCAAGCAGCATGGTGGATATGGTGGAGGAAGAGAGGCCAGCACCATTCACAGGGGACAGAGATAACAGAAGCCAGGCCAAACACGACCCAGCCGAGTGCTGTTGCAAGGTGAGAGAGAGGCCGCACATCAGCCCGTGCATTTTCTGGGAAGGGTAGTCCTGGTTTGGGCCTGCTGGGGTGATGCAGACCCATGGACTAGAGAGCCCAGGAAGGAGCCCCGCCCCTCCAAAAAAAACAACAGACGGGGCCAGTAGCTGGGATGCGCCATGGCAGGCTGTGGGGTGAAGCAGCATGCGAGGGGGGGTGTTTGTGTAGTGACCTCGTGGGCAACACCAAAGGGTTCTAGGGGAGGGTGCAAACAGTGGTGGCACCCCCTGGGAGCACCATGTGGCCCTGGGAAGCAACAGGGGCTGCTGGGCAGCCTTCTACCAGAGCACTCTCGGGGGGACTGGGACAATAGCAACTGGGGAGGTGGGTGCAAAGCAGCTGCGTGGCAGAAAAAGGCAATCTGGACAGTGGCTGTGGTGGGGCCTAGGGTGGAAACAGGCCCCCAGAGCCTTGGGATCCTAGGCCCCTGGGCAATAGCAGTGGGGGTAGGAGACTCTGGTGAACTGGGGAGGAGAGCTCCAGGGCTGGAAGTGGGACAAGCAGACTGGGAGCGGGAGGCACCTCTGGCGTGAGGCTAACAGTGGGTGCCTGAGGGGCACACGAGGCAAGTGGCTGCTGGGGTTTGGCCACTGGATGGGGGACGGGCTCGAGTGGGGTGCATGGAGACTCCCAGCTTTTTCTTTTGCTTCCTTATATATATATATATATATATATATGTATATATATATCTATATATATCTATCCTGCAGCAGGGAAGATGGCACCAAAGAGATCCACTGTTTCCAGTGCCAAGCTGTTGGAAGAAGCATCCAAGATGATGAACAAAATGACAGAACTCTTTGAGGCAGCCTGGCAGCCAGAGGAGGAAGAGGAGGCAACAAGGAAGAGAAAGGAGAGGGAAAAGTGGGCGGGGGGGCCATAGCAGGGAAGAGACCATGAGGAGCGGGGCCCAGTCACTCACCTGTAATGCCACCAGAACCAGCACCAGCGCCAGCGGACCTGTCCAGATTGGGAGTAAGGGTAACATGGATGTAGTGAATGAAGGGGACCTGAAGGAGTACCTGGAGGGGTTACTCAGGGATATGGGTGAAAAGGGGTAGAGAAGATGGAGCAGGTGCTACAGGCAATGAAGAGCAGTGGCAAGGAGGGGGGAAGGGGTCCCAGATAAACGTGAAGGGGGGAGGAAGCTATATGAGGGGCAGCCGGGTTTTACATTAGGAGACCACGAGCTCTCCTCTGTCAAGGATAAGATTTGGATGGGGGAATACATGGATATTTTTGAGCTGGTGGATGAGGATACTGCTAAGAAGTACGAACAGAAGGAGTCGGTAGGAAAATCTCAGATGGCGCTGGCAGTAGTGGGGCATAAGGAAGAGGAGGCCAAATATAAAGGGAAAAACATAGACACATGGCAGGCAGGGTTCCTGATATAAAGAGCCCTGGTTTTAGAAAAGCAGGCAGAGTTAGCAATTCCCCTTCTGAGGAACACAGCCATCATTAGGGATACTTTCAAGGCAAAACTGGGGTATGGGTGGCTAAAGTATGATGAGGCATGCAGGAAGCAGATGGCAACAAAAGGAGACCTCATGAAGGACTGAACACACTCAGAGCTGTGGGTGTGAACCATATCAGGTCCAGCTGAGGGGCCCAGGGGGAACACAGCAAAAGGGCGCTCCCACCACTGTGTTGAAGACATGCTGGGGATACAATAGAACCCTGTGCAAACTGTAAATTCTGACAGGATGCTTAGGGCCACACCTGGTGGTGAGCTGCTGATCTGAGGTGGACTGGGTTACCCAACAAGGATCAGTGCCAGGAACAGTCCTTTCTGGGGGTTGGGAGGGGAATTGGGAGGGGAAGGGGGCCACAGCAGAGGAGAGTACAACTCCAACTACAGGTGGAATTGAAAGTGAGAAAAGGGAGGGGCGCTGGGGTTTTCCCTTGGCACAAACCCTCATAGTCCAAAGGGCAATGGAGTGCTGGACGCAGGGGTACCTGGATGCAGTGAAGGCAGCTTCCCTGTGAAGTAGTTTCAGGTGTGGTTTTCAACTGGGTTTTAGGGGGGTACGGGGAGCAATGAGGGCACAAAATTTGGGATCAGTTAAGGAGAAGGAGGATATAGTCCAGAGAAAAATCCAGAAGGAGGTACAAGCCAGGAGGGTGGAGGGCCCTTTCACTGAATCTCCTTGCCCCATCTTCTGGATATTGCCATTAGGAGTGGTACCAAAGAAGCAGGAAGGGGAGTTTCGACTCATCCACCACGTCTTCTACCCAGAAGGGGCCTCTGTGAACAAAGGGATTCCTTATGACTTACAGGTGGTATTGTACCCATCATTGGGCCAGGCAGTGGTGATGATTGGAGTGGTAAAGGGGGCATGGTTGGCAAAGACAGACATATAATCTGCCTTTTGACTTTTGCAGGTGAGGCCCGAAGATTGGGATCTCTTGGGATTTCAGTTTGACAGTGGGAAATATTTTGACAAAGACATGCCCATGGGCTGCTTGGTGGCCTGCTTGACATTCGAGGCATTCAGCTCATGGGTGCAGTGGGTTTTTGGGTGGAGATATGGGCATGGGGGGTGGCCCACTACTTAGATGATTTTTTGCTCATCGGGGGTGACAGGTTAGAGACAAAAGGGATGTTGCCAGATTTTAATGAAATGTGTGAAGTCACGGGTATCTTGCTGGTGGAAGGCAAAACTGAAAGCCCAGACCACCAACTGGAATTCCTAGGGTTAGAGATGGACATGGTACATGAATGTTTCTGCCTTCCACCTCCCAGGGGACAAGGTGGCCCAGTATAGGGGTTTCTTGGAGCAAGTCAAGGGGAGAAGGAGGGTGCCGCTGGTATTGGTGCAGCAGCTGCTGGGACACCTTAATGTTGCTTGTAAGGCCATAAGCCCAGGCAGGGTTTTTATCAGGAGACTGGCAAGGTCAATGGGGAAGGCAAAGAGGCTGCACCACTAGGTGGATATCACAAAAGGGGTACGGGAGGATTTAGGGGTGTGGTAGGATTTCCTTGAAGGTTATAATGGCGTCACATTTTGGCAGGAGGAATAGGCCTACAACACTGACCTCAAGCTCTACGCCGATGCTTTAAGAGGCCCTGGGGATGGGAGCCTACTTTACAGAGGAATGGATTTCAGGGCCTAGCAGAGCTCATGGGGGGAGGCTGGGCTGCTGAAGGACATTACCTTCCTGGAAATTTTCCCAATTTTTGTGGCCCTGAAGGTGTAGGGGGACAGGATGAAGAAGAAGCGCATATTGTTTTGGTGTGACCATAAGTGGGTGCTGGAGGTGATAAATAGACAAAGGGGGTCATGGACACGTTGGGGAGAGTCATGCATCAGCTGGTTCTGTTGGGAGTGCAGCCGAACTTGTCATTTAAAATGAAGCATATTGAGGGCATTCAGAGTGATATTGCTGACAGTCTTTCCCGCTTACAGTTGAACAAGTTCCGGGAATTGGTTCCATGGGCAGCAGTACACTGGACCAGGGTTCCAGACCATCTATGGGAGATTGGAGGGGAAAAGCCAGATGGCTGCATCAGAACTCTTGGGTGCCCAACACGCTGAGGGCATATGAAGGGGAGTGGGAACTTCCCAGGATTTCTGGGCTAGCAAGGGGCTGGATATGGATGAATCAGTCTCCGAGGACCAGATGAAACAATATGTGGTAAAGCATTGGGAAGAAGGGATGACTCTCACCACAATGGGTGTACAGTTGGCAGGGATAGGCTGGGTATATAAGGACAAGGGGTGACCAGACGCAACCACGGGGAGGGCTGTGAGGCAAACGGTGGTGGGCTGGCAGAGAGGCCATGGGGAAAAGTGGGACAAGCGGCAGCCCATCATGGGGCACTTGCTCTGTTGAGTGATGGGGGTGCTGCAACATGTATGCATGACAGCTAGAGAGGCTTGCCTGTTCCAAGCAATGTTTGTGGTCATGGCAAAGGAGGCCTTTAGGATCAGTGAGGTAGTGGCCCCGAGGAAGTAGGATCAAAAGAGGGGGCTACAGGCAAGAGAGGTCATGTTTAGGCAGGACAGGGTGGTCATATAGCTGACGTGGTCAAAAACCGACCAAGTGGGAAAAGGTGAGACTGTGGTATTGCTATGGCAGGTATCAGGAGAGGTGTGCACTGTTTCGGAGTTGGAGGAGTATGGACAAACCTGGGGGGAGGGAGGGGGTACCTGGTTCTGCCATGAGGAAGGAAGCCCTGTGATGGGTTTCCAGATCAGGGGGTACTTAAGAAGGTGCTAAAGTTGGTTGGGGAGGACCTGGACATGTTTGCCTCCACTCATTCTGCATTGGGGTGGCTTCAGAGGCTGCTACCCCAAGTAGGTCAGAACAGGAGGTGAAGAGGGTTGGGCGATGGAGGTCCAGCTGTTATACAGTATATGTTTACTGTGTCAGTGGCTCAGTAGGTAGCACACTCGCCTCTGAGGACGGGAGATCAGAGAGCTGTGGGTTCAGTTCCCACATCTGGCACTTGGGTCAATATCCCAATACTGACACTATAGTTCAGCATGAGAGGGGTGCTGCACTTCTGAGGTGCCATCTTTCAGATGAGATGTTAAACCTAGGTACCATCTGCCTGGATTGGTGGTAGTTCAGGTGGATGTTAAAGATCCCATGGCACTTATCGAAAAGAGTAGGAGAATTTCCCCAGTGTCCTGGCCAAATTTTCCTCATTCACTAAAAATACCACCAACAGCTTAATCTGGTTCAAGGTCAGTTGATATTCATCTGTATCCCCTCCCCCGGGTTGTGCCTGAAAATAGGCAGGATTTGTCTAGTGCACTTACCCGGTCAACAAAAACTAAATAAATAAATAAGAAATACGTAAGGTGTTGACAATAATGGACGAGCCCCCCCTTTTGTTCCTTTTCCCCAGCAGGAGCAGAGAGGCATGTCTGGATGGTGGAGCACTCCTTTATTTATTGAGCTGAAAAATTTGCAGCATCCAGGAGTGGTGAGATGCAGCTGTGGACAGAGGCAGAGCACACAAAAGTGCATTGGAAGGGATTAAGGGGCATGAAATGGGCCCAACTGATGCCACTGTTGAAGGTGCTCAGGGTCCGGTGCAGCAGGCCAGACATGCTCATCATACATTTGGGGGGTAATGACCTTTGAGAGACCCTGTGGGGGGCATTGGTACAGACCATAACAGCCAACTTAGAAAGGTTGAAGAGGTGGTGGCCGTGGGTGGTGATCGGGTGGTTTGAGATCCCATCCTGGAGGGTATGAAGATGGGTTAGGGAGGTTAGGGCATTGGAGAAGAGAAGGAGGAAGCAGCTGAACAGAAAAGTGTCAAAGGTGGTGATTGAGATGGGTAGAGTGCATATACAGCACAGAGCTATCTCTTTTGAGGTGCCTGAGGTTTATAGGTCCAACGGGGTCCACCTATCAGAATTTGGCATGTGCTTGTTCCTAAGACCCATAACAGACCTGGTGGGGGAGATTGAGAGGAGGGGTCCTAGGTACTAGCCTGCAGGGGAGAGCCCCATCTTCCATTGCTAGCTGGAGATGAGTCAATGGAAGAAAAGGGGGGCAAGAGAGGAAAAGGGGGTAGGCAGGAATTGGGAGGGGCAGTGAACACTGGAGGGTGGTAAATGGCACCCAGGTGTGGAATTAAAGGGGGAGGGGGAAGGGGATAGACTAGAGGCCAGATTTCAGTGTCTGGTCCTAGGAGGGAGGAGGTCCTGGTAAGTTGGTATCTGGTATTGGTGTGGGGAGGCGGCCATAGCTCCTCCCAGTCATACCCATCACCATTCTTGTTGCCGTCCTCTGTACCCCTCTAAGACTTTGATGTCTCTCACAGATTGTGGGGCCCAGAACTGACAACAGTGTTCAATGGAGGAGGGGGGGGGGCTCAACAAAGACCTAAACAAGGGCAAGAAAACATCCCTTCATCTACACGTTGTAGTCCTTGGGATACAATCCAATATCCTATGACTGTTCTTTGCTACCTGTTGACTTTGATTGCTGAAGGTTATTGCTAATGTTTATACTGTTAGGATAGTGACTCAAACCCCTTGGTCTTCTTCTTCAGTAATCTGTTGCAGATCTGGTCCATAAAGTTTATGGTTGCATTTTTGATTTCTGACCGTGATATACATAGCAGAGTATTTATCTTTATTAAATTGCAGTTTATATTTATTGGCCCATGCCTGAAATGCTTCAAAGTTTTTGCTTAGAATTGCTGCTCCCTCCTTGTTATGCACAACCATTCTGATTTGGCATCATCCGTGAACTTGCACATCCATGACCACTCAAAGGGCTACATGCTTGCAACACAGATATTAAACATCACTGGTCCAAAGACCAAGCCCAGCAGCACACCACTTGTCACTGATCCCCAGCAGGATGCATAACCCCTGATGCAGACCTTTTCTTTTCTATCGGATAACCATGAGCTGTCCCACATGGCCATTCTCTTATTTAAGTGTAAGCTGGATAACACCTCCACTAATTCATAGGGTGGTACAATATTAAATGTCTTGCTGTAATTCAGAAAGATAACATCGACAGATAATCCCTTATCAAGGGCTTTGCTGAAAGGTGCAAACATAATATAAGATTGGTCTGGCAGGATCATCCCTTACAGAAGCCACGCCTGGGTATCATCCAGTACATTTTTATTCTTAATTTGATTTTCTAGTTCTTTTTTAACAAATGCCTCCTTTATCCTCCCCAGCACTGATGTCAAGCTAACTAGTCTGTAATTATGTTGGCTACTTCGAGTTCCTTTCTTATAAATTAGTACTATCAATGCTTCTCTCCAGCATCCAACTACCTGATCAGAATTTATAGACATTTCAAAGGGATATTTAGGTGGTCCTGAAATGTCTTCAGCTAGCTCCTTAAGTACACGTGGGTGCATATGGTCAGGTCCCTGGAACTTATTTACATTTATATTTTTAAGTAAAGCAACCAATCTTTCTTTCTCTATTTCAAAGCCAGGTGTATCAACCAGTAGCGTGAACTCAATCTTTTCTCTGGAGTCCTTGTAGAAGATAGAACAAAAGTGTTGGTTGAAAATTTCTACCATATCTGTTTCATTTGAAATTATGGTCTCCCCCACAGTTAGTGGGCCCACTCTCTGACTAGAGCCTTTGATGCTATTGACACACTTGTAAAAATATTTGTGATTGTCATTAGTTGCTACCACAATTTTTAATTCCATTACTGTCCTGCTCTGCTTTATGTTTTTCTTGCATTACTTAGCCATAATATTGTATTTGATTTAGCTCAGTCTGATTTGCTTCCACTCATCTTGGCCTTTCTGTAAGCTTTTTTTCTTTCTTCTAAGTCCCTTCATGGTTTTATTAGTGAACTAATAAGGGATTATGTCACTTTTATTATATTTCTCCCAATGTTGGGGCATGGGTAATGACCAATTCCTTGATTTTAGTCTCTATCCTTGCCCATGTAGCATCAATATCTAGTCCCATGAGCTCCAATTCCCAGTTCCATTTATTAATATCTCACCACATTTAATTAAAATTGACCATTGTATAACATCTTGTTATAGTTGTCCTACTTATCTGACTTGTAACATTGCTGATAGTTGAATGTGACCTTATTATGATCATTGCCAGCTAGTGATTCTTCCACCATACAGTTTAAAATGCCATCTTCTACATTGGTCAATACTAGGTCTAAAATGTTACCATCTCTAGTGCCATGGGTTATATGCTTATCTAGGTTAAGCTCATTTATGAATCCCCTCTCCAGGCAAACTGCGGCCAACTCGTTTGTCCAATCAATCCCTGGCATGTTAAATTCCTCCACTAGGAATAAATTATCACAAGGTTTGTTTCTTTTAATAGCTCCTCTATTAAGTTGCTCTGCATTGAGGGGGGCGTGTACGCTACACCAAAGTATAATTTTTTTCATCCCCCTTGATGTAATTTTAACCCAAATCATTTCTAATTTATCATCAACTACACTGTTAATCTTGACAGCTTCAGTTTCTTGTTTAATATATAGGGCTACCCCTCTATGTCTCCTGTTTTTCCAGTCTTTCCTAAACAGGCTATATCCCTTAATGTCTTTGCCCTAGTTATCATCCTCCTCCTACCAAGTTTCACTATTTATAATTCAAATATACCTATTAAAATGATCAAAAATATATGAAGAACATCAACATCAACTTCAGCTGGTATAATAAATAAGTCTGCCATAAAATAACAGCAGACATTCCATTGTCTGGGGACCTAACTCAGCTACCTGACAGACGGTTAAGGGTAGGGCTTCCCCAACATGAAGTTATGGGCTGGCTAGGCAACTACACCTCCAGGGGAGGGACCAGTAATGCTACCCATTGGATGGAGTCATCAGGCTGGATGGAGGAGAGTGACAGATTAAAAAGAGCCAGGCCTGGAGCTCACCCTCACTTTTCTTCTTTTCAGCCAGAAGATTAAGAAGATTCTTCTCCAGCTAAACAGCAAGCAAGCAGTAGCACCTGAAGACCAGACACACTGGTATAGGATGGGAGGCTTGCTTCAAGCCTTGTTAATTTAATGCTTATTGGTCTACTTCTGCTAGGGAAAAAGGTGCTGGTGGGAAATGCTGGAATTGGGACTTTGAGTGACCGCTCTTCTCAGTCCCATGGCTATGAGGGAGAGTCCTGGGCCAGCCACATGGTGCAAAGAGCAGAACCAGCAATAAATTAGCCAAGGTAGCAGTTGGAGTTGGAATCAGAACAGCTAGTCCACTCCAGGTTGGAAGTCAGCCAGTGCTTATTAGTTTCCCTTCCTTTGCCTGGATCCATGGCTGCACAGCTGGACAAGGGAGGGAGGTGAACCAGAAGCAAGGTTGGCTGTGATGGCAGTGAGACTCCAGGAACCACAATCACACTTGTGGAGTTCCCCCATTCAATTGCCATAGCCTCCTGCTGCTTAATTCATGGTGTTAGAGATATCTCGACTCAGAGCACAACTCCCCATACTTGATCCCTGGAGGGCTTGAGCAGCTGGAGAAGAAGCATATTCAGGAACAGGAATGTTAACTAGATAAGCAAAGAAAGAAAGAAAGTTAAACCTGGTGAGATTGCTTCTTAAACTCCCATCTTGGCTGGTGCAGGGTCAGACAGGGAAAGTTTAGAGACACTAAAGGAAGTCAAGATTCTACCCAGCAGATATGGATGGGTTGACTCAGTGCAGCAGGATCTACATGGCTGGGGCAAAGGGACCATGTGAGTGCCCAGAGCCTGTGTCATTTAAAAACAAATTGCTTCCCAGGGTTTGGGCAGACAGATGCCAGCTGCCCCATGGTCATGGAAACAGGGAGGTGAGAGGCTTGTATGCCAATGAAACATGCCCCCCCCCACCCCACATGGCTGGTTAAGTTTCCAGATTACACTCATTTAATTAGAGAGTAATTGTAATAAGAATGGAAAAAAAGCTAGAGTCAGCATGCAAAAAAAAAAAAAAAATGGTGGGCTGGTAATATCTCTTGGATCATTTGCCCACTAGCAAGAAAGGCTAAAGTCAGAGGAACTGGGTAGGATATGGGGACATACGCAAGGATATGTACATTGCTTGAACACCCAAACACTGCTCTTGGGCCACCCTACCTAATGCAGTTTAAATGGCATTTTTGTATGTTAAGCAAGTTTTCGTGCTTTAGTGGTCGGGGTGGGATATGGGAAGATGTTGCAATGCCCATGCCACATGGTCCCCTCCCACTTAAATGGTTAAGGCTCTCCATCCTGATGTGTGCTCCTTTGGAGCATAGTTTCAGTAAGAAGGCATTACTGCTCAATTTGCAGACACTGTTAAAAAAAGAAATTGTGTGGGTGGTAACAGAGGTTCCTTGGCCCAAGTACAAGCAGGGTATTCATTTCTTGCTTTGAAGAAATTCCACTGAGCAAATTAGGTCATGAAATGCACTTCATAATAAAGTTATATAGCAAAAAAAACAAACACTGGCCAGGGCCAATAGAACTCCAGGTGAGGAATTTGGATACAAATATTGCAAATTTGTTTTGTAATATTTTTATACCAAATTTTCAACATAACCCTGTTATGACCCTGCCTCATGAAGAAGGGCAGAGAAAATGTTCAACTTCTGGCCAAAAGGTTATGTCACACAAGGACTGCAAAAACAACTTTTGGGATGCAAAAACACCTTTTGAGAAGACATTGAAAAATGACAGTTGTCACATCCATGAGGTGCTGTAACAAAATGGCTGTTGAAAACTTGTGGTAAAAATATTGAACATTACCAAAAGTTATGAGCCTGAATTTGCAAAATTCAGCATAGCATCATAACATTTTTTTTTACACCGATGTTTAACATAGCCTTTTTATGACTCTGCCTCATGAATAAGGGCAGAGAAAAATTTCAACTCCTGCCGAAAGGTGATTTCATGCAGGGACCACAAAATCACCTTTTGGGACAATTTTGCTTAATGACAATGCCATTGTTCATGAGGTAGGGTCCCAAAAAAGGCATGTTGAAAATTTGGGCCAAAAATATGCAAAAATGCTCATGTTATGCCAGTAAGTTCAAAACACCATTGAAATACATTAAACCGCATACGTGTTTCTTCAGGATGTGGTCTGGCTTTAAATAGTGAAGATGTGTCTGCTGTCCAGAGAGGTTTATGGCATTGGACCTCAATGGATAAATAAGAGCTTGTGTGGGTGTGGGGTGGTGGGTTCTGAGTGGCAGGGTCAGATGGGGGCACAGGAACAACTGCAAAAGACATTGATGGGTGGTTTTCTTTTTACAAGGTAGAAAAAAAAGAACTCAGGGCTGAGGATTCCTGATTGAGACACTGGGAGATTGGGCACCCCAGTGTCACTGTTATGTTTTTGGGGTGGGTTGGGGTGGGTTTGTAGATGCTGAGAGGGAGGGTCAGGTGGGAGTATATAATAATAAAAAAAATAAAAAAAGGAGAAAAGGAGGTCAAGGAGAAACACGGTAGTCTGCTGTGTCCAAGATGGCCACTGGTACATGCGCAACACAGTTTGGTGGCCATCTTGGACACAGTGGACTATGCCGTGTTCTGCCTTGACCTCTGAAAAAATAGTGCTATGCCACTGTTACTGCACAGTGTGGAGTGCTTCACAGATGTGGAGGTGAATGTGATGCAACTCCACACTGTTGTTTGGTTAGAAAGGTCTCCCTTTCCTGATCCATCAGAGGAGATCACAGGGCTCCACCCACTGCAGACTAAAAAATGGGTATTCTTAACAAGCAATGGATGAAGCCTACCTAAACATGGCTTGTTGTGAAGTGGGCTATATAACTCAGAGGGCAGAACAATGAACAGTGCACATAGTGGCTGCAGCTGGTGGAATAGGGTTTGATTCCTACAACCTCCACTTAAGGTTTTGTTTGTTAAAAAATTGCAGAATCCATGATAATTTGTGATAATTTGTTTGCTTTTGGTTGTGGCTAAATTGCATCACAGGAGTTTAACAAAAAAAGGAAAAAACACAATCCTGCTGGCAACGGATCTGTTAAAGGCAAGGCAGGAGTACAATGGATTCATGGAGTGTTGGTGCCACCTAGTGGCAGAAAGTGGGAATGCATGCTCTGTAGATCAGTGTATTCTGAAGGCTTTTCCTTAGCACCATGAGGATCAGGGGAGTGTAGGGTTATTATTATGAATAATAAAAAAAAATTACCAATGACGGTAGTGAATTGGTGTTTTGAGCTTGGTATATGCAGCAGAACAGGGTTCTCTTTTGTCAACCATTCTAGGCATGCAGGTGATTCAGGCAATTGGATCAGCTTATGACCTGCAGTTCAGTGGCACACTGAATGGTTTTGGTGGCAGATAACAGATCAGCAGATCAAATCCAGGCAAGGATTGGTTAATTCCCTAGCTCCCTCATCACTCAACATTATCCTGGGGATTATACTAACAACAAAAAAAGGAGGAACAGTGACGACCAAAATGATGGCATGTCTAACTGGTTGTTTCTCTCTGGGAAAGCTGTGTTGTTGTAGCTCCTACCATGCTGACAATGCTGAGAAAGAAGTCTCACAACTCCCAGACCCAAATGGCCAAGGCCTGTGAGCAGCAGCTGTGGGCAATGTAAGAGAAGAAGGGGCAAACACAGCTGGATGCTTGCTTAAAGGGTACATCTGCCCTTGAACTAGCCTTGCCAAGACTATGACAAACTGGAATAAGCCAGATATGGGATACCAGGTTAAAGTTAATGTCAGAGGATGAGTTTCAAGAGATGGCATTGAGGGTATTCAGAATAAAAGCCCCCCCAGCTCCCCATGTATCCAATTCTGAACACTGAGCCAGTCCAGAAACAGTAGTTGCTCTGGTGCCATTGGAAGTAGAAATGGTGGTCCCAGATAAATAACCTCAACCACCAGATCCAGACAGGGCTGACCTAGTAGTGCAAAGGAGGGGTACCTGCTGAACAGAAACTGGACAAGCTGCTATAGGCTATAATGGTCCAGAAAGGGGTAGCTGGGTCAGAAGGGGTTGAGTCCACTCAATCAAGGTGGGGGACACTCCTGAGAAAAACCCAAATACTTATGCTAGAATGGTTTATCCTGTGGGTTGTCACCTGTTGTACAAATTAAATCAACAGAGCAGAAATAGGAAGTACATTGATATTTTCTCCATACTCAATCGAGTCAGTGAGCTAGATGAATCCAAAGATATGAGCGAGATCCAGGACCAGAGGAAGGGTAAAGTAGAACATTCCTTAGAGAATTGGTTGGTGGGTTTCATAGTTTTGGCCAGTTCCATTTGTGAAGAGGACCCCAAGAACAGTGTTAGCCTCTTTTATTATTTGCAAAGAAAATTATATGCACATACACAGTAGGTGTAATGGCAGCCTAGGATAGCTATAATATGATGAAGAGTTTCACTGACATATGCCACAAGACCTGGGGAAGGATTGGGGGCACTTAGATATGCCCTTAATGGTTGAGGTCATCCATGGGAGTGGAGTAATTCATACTGCTAGTGGTGTACCCAGCAGTTCTGCAAAGTTGAAACCTACACCTGTAATGCAAGCTGGTTCGCTCAACAATAGGGAGCCACCTGTAAATTAACCAGATCAGTCATGTTTTCGTTCTAAGGACCATAAAGCAAATAGAGCAAAAATAATTGAACGAACTCTAGAATGAAGCAAAAAATGTAATCCACATTTGTGGTAATACACTTAACTTCACCACACTACAGTGTCCCAGCGCTTCAGCACCTTGCCTTCCTCAGGGGACTTGGCCATGGCTACACACAGTTGCTTTTTATAGGGAAGAATAGCCCTGACAACATTGCCATTTTTCCTTCATTTTAACAATTTAAAGGAACAGTAACATATTTTAACTTCAATGTGTCCACATATCCAGCAGTTTAAAATAACATCCAAATTCCATTTCCTATATCAATTTTACCTTTCAAAACAAAGCATAAAAAAAAGGGTGCCATTTATTTTAAACATGTTATGCTAACATCAACATGTTATATCTAAGCTAGCAGCAGACAAAAGCTACCTAATCAACAGCTTACAGGCATATTAAATTCAAAAGGATAATGTAGTATGATAGGTCATACATCAATTTTGTTTCCTAATTAGAGATAATTCAAATCTGTTTAATTAATCCAGAAAGAAGAAGAATATATTGCAGCATTTCTTGTTGAAGTTTATAAACAATCCTGGGCTGGGGGGGGGGAGGAAAGAGGACTTATACCATTTAAATAGGTTTAAAACTCTATATTCTCGCAAAGCTGAGTAAGTCCAACATAACATTTTTTCACTAATTGTTAGGTTCAGGTGTCCTTTAAAGAGAGCAGAACAAACAAAGAGGGAGATAGATTAGATCAGTCTGGTAGTAAGTACCTATAATAAATGTATCTTAATGTTTTATAACTTTCAAAGTTGTTTGAAAGTGTATAATATTTAACAGGTATCAACTACTGCAAGCAATTATGGATCAAAACAGGGGAACATTGGATGTAAGGAACTAATGAAACATATGCGAACCTTCAATATGTCCTAGACGTCAGATAGGGTTTTAAGTCCCAGTAATCATTCAGACCTTTCACTGTATCCAAGGCAAAAAAAGCCATTAACCTTCCCTTTCCAAGGAGAAGGTTTTTTTTAATCAGGGTTTGAATTTTGTACCTGGATATAATGTCTCCCTACAGGGGTATCCATTCATATGTTCACTATTGACCGCACATGTTCTTGCACTCTCTCTCTTTAAGCATCTCACTGTTTTTCCCATGTAATAGATGTTACAGCTACACCATAATACATATAATATATCACAAAAGAGGTTGTGCATGTTATGAATTCTTTAATCAAAATCTCTTTGCTTGTAATAGGGTACCTCAATTCTTTTCCTATATTTATATATTAATTTATGTATTAGCTTTTGGTAACCGGGTAAGTGCACTAGGCAACAGTCCTGCCTATTTTCAGGCATGACCCGGGAGAGTACAACAAAATAATGCAGTGATGACATCAGCACAACACAGTAAAAATCAATACAGTTGCAACAGTATGGGAGGAAAACATAAGATATAAGCAGCTAAACAGTACACAATATGCTGTAACAACTAGATGAAATAAGATATAAATAGCTAAACAGTACACAATATGATATAACAAACAAAAACTAGATCAACAAGATAGGTAACGCCTAGACGTCCTCAAAACAGAAGAATTAGGGAAGAGACACACAGTTAGTTACAGTTACAGACTCAAAGTGCATAGAGGTGAGAGAACAGTGACCACTTAAAGGAGTCGTGGGAAGGGGAGAGTTTAACCTGGGTGGGAAGTGAGTTCCAGAAATTAGGGGCAAAATGAGCCAAGGCCTGTTCACCCATTCTAGTAGCACACGGCCGGACTGATAGCATGGGAACAGATGAGGACCTGAGCGAGCGGACACGTGTGATAGGGGTAAGCAAGTCTCTCAGGGAGGACGGGCTCAGGGGTCTAGTGAGTGAGTCAATAAAGCAACCTAGAGAGTAAGATCGAAGGTCTTTGGGAGATAGCCAGTGTAGGCCAGAGTAGAGCCGGCAGTGATGCATCAGTCAGGGGGCAGATAAGGCGAACCTACATATACTGTTGTAGGAAGTGTCCCATTTGCTGAGCACACTAGTATTGATATTGAACAGAACATTGAAGGCATAAAGAAGTTGTGGGAGTAGCACACCTCTTGCTACTGCTAGCCTAGCAGAGGGGGTGAGAGAGTGCTGTACACGATATGTTGCGCCAATTCTGGTATTAACGGCCCAGCAGACCTCATTGATATGCAAGGAAAAATCGAGGGTAGGGTCAAGTGTGACACCAAGGTATTTGAGAGTAACAGTATTCGTAACCAGCGTCCCCTCCTGACTGCAGACAAGGAGTTTAGAGGATTCTGAGTGAACTTTTTTAGATGAACCGAACAGCATAGCCTGAGTTTTACCTATATTAAGGATTTGCTGGTTAGCAGAGAGCCAAGATTGGAGAGATTGAAAGTCTCGAGTGAGGGTATGGTTAATGACAGCAACAGATTTGGCAGAATGGTAGAGCACTATATCATCTGCATACATGGGGTGGCTGCTGTGAAGGGACGTACTATGAATGTCATTTAGGAAGAGGGAAAAGAGCAGAGGACCAAGTATCAAACCCTGTGGAACACCACGGGTAATTGGGGTAGGGGAGAAAAGAGTTTTACAGTAAGAAACTGCCTGGGAGCGGTTATCCAGGTAGCTACTAAACCAGGGTAGGGTGTAGTCAGAAGCACCAATGTTTCTTAACTTGGACAGGAGAAGTGGGTGGTGAACCATATCAAAAGCTTTGGATAGGTCAAGGAACACTGCACCTGTAAGCAGGCCCTTATCCATGTTGCTTTTGATGTCACTCGTGAGAAGGGTAAGGGCTGTGGTAGTGCTATGTCCCACCCTAAAACATATTGACATATATTGCACCTTTGACATTTATAAATCCCCACTGGCTTGGTAGGTAACCAGGTTGCTTGCCTGTCTGTATGTCTCTTAAACTGATTATGGACTAGATGGTCCCTAAGTTTGGTTGCCTTTTTAAGGTTACTCTTGTTGTGTCTCCTATAACTTTATTTAGAATGTTATCATTTCTAAGAATATTCCAATTCTTCCATACCACACTTCCAACCTGGCCCGCCACACTATTAAATTCCGTGGAGAATGTAACTTGAGTGCAACTTGTGTCTTTATCCTGCTTTTCTTTATAAAGTACTTTACTTTGAGTTCTGTCCTGTACCTTTAAGTATTCCTGTTGTAATGTTTTTTCTTTGTATCCCCTTTTCCTAAACCTTTCCATATGTTTTGCTGCCTCATTCTCAAATATTTCATCATTAGTACAATTCCTTCTAATTCTGAGGATTTGGCTATAGGAGATAACATCCTTAAGCCACTTTGGATGGAAACTATCATTGTGTAAGCGTGAATTTGTTGCTGTGGGTTTTCTATACCTTTTAGCTGTGATGTTACCACTGATGTCATTGCCAATGAATGTGACATCCAGGAAGTTAACTTCTTGTTTGACTTTTGCGTGAGTAAACTTAAGATTCCATACATTTATGTTGAGATATTTTATAAATTCATTGGCTCACTCCAATGTTCCCTGCCACACACACACACACAATCATCTATAAATCTCCCCCATTTGATGATGTTACTTTTAAATGGGTTTACTTCATACTTTAGTAGTACCTCCTGTTCCCAGTGGCCCATAAATAGGTTGGCATATTCTGAGGCCATTCATGCCCCCACTGCCATGCCACATTTCTGTTTAAAGAAATCCCCATTGAATTCAAAAAAGGTATGTATTAGTACAAATTGTAGGCTGTTCAGAATGAATTTCACAGGGACTCCTTGGTCGCTGCCTTCTTTCTTGAGAAAGTACTCTGTTGTTCTTAGACCTAAATCACGATTAAATGATGTGTACAGCACTTCTACAACTATCAAAATCCACCAAAAATCTCCCTGCCATTTAATCTTTTTGAACTTCAGTATCACATCACTAGTATCATTCAGGTATGAAGGTAGTTTCCTCACATTATTCTGTAGAAATAAATCTACAAACTCACACAATGGTGCAGTAAAAGAGCCCATCCCTGAGACTATGGGTCTTCCCAGCAGTTGTTGTATATTTTTATGTATTTTGAGCAGTGAATAAAATGTTGGTAAGGCGGGGAATTCACTGTAAAGAAATTTAAACTCTTCTTGAGTGATCTTATTGTCAGCTAAACCCTCTTCCAACATCATGAGTTCAAGCCTATATGTAGGATTGCTCCTTCATGTTTCATAATTTTCTTCATTATTTAAAAGAGCCTCAACCATCTCTTGGTAATGACATTTGTCCAATAGCACTATATTCCTACCTTTGTCAGCAGGTTTGATTACCAATTCTGCATTCCCTAACAACTGTGTGAGTGCTTCTTTTTCTTTGTATATTAAATTCCCCTGTCTAGTTGTTTTGGCTTTATCCAGCATCTCTTTAACCTGTTGCATTACCATTTGTTCAAACATATGAATATTATTATTTTGTATGTTTGGACAAAATGTCAACCTACCTTTAAAGTAGATCTTCCTTAATGATGCTATGTTCCAGTCATTTTCTGTTTCTAGGTCAGTTTCTGTTAGCTTTCTTTGTTCATCATATAACTGTGCCGGAGTCACAAAGTCTGAATCACCCTCATGTATTTCTTGCTCATGAATCATGAGTTCCTTGATTTGATGGGCTTGCATCAATTAGTTTCAAGAGATAATCCAATTTTTCTTCCAAAGCATGTTCTGGTTCCAAGTACCCCATGTCTGTAAACCTTGCCTGTTGCTTTTTAAGTTCAAAAAAATATCTCCGTTTCACTTTTTGGAAAAGTTTAAATAAATCCACATCTATCCTGAATTGACTAATTCTCAGTGGAGGACAACAGTTTAAACCTATCTCAAGTATTGAGCATTAAGAGTCTGTTATTTCAGATTTTCAGAGCTTTACTATTTGTATGTGGATTTGTTGATTGTTGTTCTCAGGGTTCTTTTGATTCTGCTTATGTTGTCCCCCTCTTTTTCCTTTACTATGCCTCCTCCTGTAACCTCCTCCATGGTGACCTTTTCTCCTAAAAAAGGATCTTTGCTATGGTTTTTAGTTAACTCAACGGTCACAGTTTTTTTGTGTTTTCTGGGCTATGCGATCAGCAGATTTGTTCTGTTTACTTTTTCTATTTCTAGAGCACCCCCTACTCCAGGACCTCTGAGTTTCCTGTCTGCTAGGTATCTTTAATGTAACACCATCTTCATTGGCTTTGTTGTCCCTTATAAACTTTTCTTTCTTATGTTCTAACACAATTTTCTCATGTTTTAAAACTTTAACTTTTAATACTTTATCCAGACTCTCAAAGTCCTTATGTTCTTTAAACGTAGCTATTTCTTAATTTTTGTTCTAATTCACCAAAGTTCTCCCAGTCTTCTTTAATAGGTAGTCTGGTATATTCTAAGGAAACTTGTTCTGAAACTTTTAAACGGGCATCTTTATTTTTAAAAGTTTCTATACCACAGGAGGGTCGTGTAGTAGCTCTCAGCCCCTGTGGGGCCTGTCCTCTCTCTAGGTATATATCTAAAGTTGCAATATTCCAACTCAAATTAACTTCTTTAAAAAGTAGTCTCTCCAGTCTTAGGAAAGTATTCTTAATGTTACCTTCATCTGCCCGCTGACGAGGTATTCACTTCCATGTTCTCAAGCCTTGCTTTTTGTAGCTCTTTATTTTGCTGCAGTGGTAGTGTGTTACCAAGGCTGAAACTCTCCTCTCCATTGGCTGCTCCATTCCTTGGCATTCTGTGAGTAAATCTCCCTTCTGCCAGCTCTTGGTGGTAGACAGCACACAATCATCACTACCTTTTCAATTCCCCACGCTTACGGCAGTCAGTGCTTGCGGCATGTCCTCAAATGACACTCCTATTTAGCAAGTCACAAATGCGGCAAACTCAGCTCCTGGAGATAAAAATAGTCAGTGTACTTAGTTTGTGGTGTAGCTCTGCTTCCACAGTCTAATGCTTGATATGGGCTCAAGTCCACACCAGCAGTATGTAAAAAGAGGTAATAACAGCAGTTCTATAAAGCTGAAACCTGCGACAGTAATACAAGATGGGTTCACTCAGCTATAGGGAGCCACCTGTAAATTAACCAGATCAGTAGTGCTGGTGCTCTGAGGACCATAAAGCAAATAGAGCTAGTAGCATACCCATCAGCACAGCCAGTGTGGTGGTAGCAAAAGCCGTCCATTAGAGGTCAGAGGAGGTTGTTGGACAAGTTTGTTTCAGATTCAATCACGGGACTTGTTCATGGATTTCATGCCATTGCACAGGAGTGTTTGGCCTGTGGGCAGGGACACCCCTTTCAGCAATGAAGGCCAGGAAACAAGGTCAGGGCAGCTCTGAAGAGCACAATGGTCAGTGTTCCCTTTAGGGGAAGCATGGCTGCCCAGGCAGAGGGCAGACTCCTTACACCAATAAGGGTGGAGCAGCTTAGACCTTTGCTCTTCTGGTACCTGGATCAGCAGGTGGCACCACTGCTCAAGGAGGGGATCTTAGATGGTGTCAGGATTCCCTATGACAGTACACATCAGGGTTACTAAGCTGAGAACCTCATGTCAGACAGGGACCACCTGGAGATTGTATGGCAAAAACTTTAGATGTAAATAGTGTTAGGTAGGATTAACAGACCCTTTCTGTCTCCACCAGTGCAGGGTCTACAGGCTTCAGTTATTGGTTTAGTTCTCAAAAATGCACTAGGAGAATGCTACATGAGTAATCATTTGTTGTACTCAGAAAGTGATAGGTGATTGCCATAGTACAGTATGCATTCTTTGACAGGGTGGTGGAGGTATTATGACAGGCAGGGTTAGGGGCACTCATGGCAAAAGCAGACACTGAGTCAGCCTTTTGCCTATTGCCTGTACATGCAGGAGATCAGGATGTCCTGGAATGAAACTCAAGGGACAGTACTACATGGGCAACATCATGCCTATGGGGTGTGTAGTGCGCTGTACTGTTTTGAAGAAGTTTAGCACATTTTTACTTTCGATGGCTGCAAGGGAGAATGGTGGGGCAGGTTTGATGCACTATCTGGATCACTTTATGTTTGTGGGACTGGTGGATTCCATGCAGTGTAGGGACCACCTGAACAAATTTCTTAGATTGTATTGGGAATTTTGCATCCCTTTGGTTCTGGGAAGATGGAGCCTGTGTGCATTGTGATGTCATTCTTAGACATTGAGTTAGATACAACAGTCTAGGAATACTGGTTGTTGCAGGACAAGGTGGAAGCCATGAAAGTCACCTTAAAAGAACTACAGTAACTGGTAGGCCATCTTAATTTCAGACGCAAGATCATCCCCATGGGTAGCACCTTTTTGTGGCAGGTGGCAAAATTGGGGCAGGAGTCCAAAAACCTAATCAAAGAGTTCAGGTGACTCAGGGCTTTTGGGAAGATGTGGTGATTTGGTATACTTTCCTAGCCCACTCTAATTGTACAGCCATGTGGTTATGAACAGTTCAGAGTAATGAACTTGAGCTATTTGCAGATGCCTCATGTGATCTGGGGTTTGAGGCATATTTTCAAAGGTGTGGTGTCAGGGACATGACCCTCTTCATGGGTCACTGAGGGCATCACCAAGCAGCTTATGCTATTGGATTTTTTTCTCAAAGTGGTGGCATTGGTAATATGGGGTCACAGGTTGCTGAATCAGAAGATGCTTTTTAGCTCTGACAACACAGGGGTGGTACATACAATCTCTGGGCAACTGGGCATTAAGGGACAATTAGGGGATTCGATGTGCATATTTATACTCAAATATTTATTGCTGAACATCCAGTTACTGGCCAGCCCTGGAGTAGAGAATGGAATTACTGACACTTTGTCTCATTCACAGTGGAAACAGTTCAGGAAACTGGCACCAGCAGTGGAAGTGGAGGCACAGCCAGGGTCAGCCTTCTTATGGGAGGTAGTAACAGTGAAATCTGGTACTGGATAAGTAAAGCCATTGCTGGCCAGACACAGGTAGCCTATCAATGGGGAGTGGAACAATTCCTCAGTATCAGGTCCAAGCTGGGTTTATCAAACAGATGACTAGTCCCGGCTGACCACCTGTGTAAATATATAATGGAGGTCAACAAGATGGGATTGCACCCGGGGGTGGTTGGACAACATCTAGCTGGGCTGTTCTGATTCTCCAGGGTATTGGGGTTGGAAGAGTTTACCAAAGCATTCAAACTGTGCAGACTGTTGGAAGTCTAGAGTAGGGGGCTCCCAAATCGGTGGATTAAAGGAAGTCAATTAGCCTGGACACACTCGAGCAGATGTGGGAGGCACCAGAAAAGGTTTGTCACTTTCCTTTTGAGGTTCAGGTGTTCAAGACTGCCTTTTTACTGGCCTTTTGAAGGGCCTTTCATGTGTTTGAATTGGTGCAGCCAAACCACAACAGTAGGCAACCCCTCTCAGTGACTAGGAAGTGGTACTCACAGTTGGCACTCTTTGGGTAAAGCTCACAAAGAGCTTGAGCAGGTGTGGGAGGCATTGGAAAAGGTTTTCCACTCCCCTTTTGAGGTACAGGTGTTCAAGAATACCTTTTTCCTGGCCTTTTGTGGGGCCTTTCGGGTCTCTGACTTGGTATTGCCAAACCAGAATGGTGGGCAACTGCCCTCCACAAACAGGATGCGTTAATCACAGCTGACACTATATAGGTAAAGTTCACAAAGAGCAAAACAAATTAGAAGGGAGCATGCCATGAAAGCTTCCTTCTGATGTGGTTGGGACATGGCAAGTCTAGTGTCAGATTAAATGACTCAGCACCCTACTGAGGATGTGGCTTACTTGTATCATGCTGATGCGTCCACAGTGACAGCTTATCAGTTCTGCCATGCACTCAAAAAAGCAGTTCAAGGGGCAGGCCTGAAGCCATCAGACTTCAATACCCATTCCTTCAAGACTGGGGTGGCATCATCTGCCAAGGTCTAGGGTTCCAATGAAGAGATATAGGCCCTGGGAAGGTGGAAGTCCCAGATCCTTTTGTGATATGCGAGGCCCCATTTCTTATGCCATTCTTTCTTCTTTATTGTAGGTGCCATTAATGGATCCACACTGGTCTGAATGTGTGGTCATTGTTTCATCCATTGGGTAGCAGAGGGCAGGATGTTAAGCTGGGTGGGGGACCCATCAATTCCCTACAACAAGGTGCAGCTATGGTGGTTGGGACAGTGGAGGCTGTGAAGGGACAGACTCCTTCACAGCTTGGAAGTAGCAGTATGATGGGTAAGGTGACAGACACGATTCTGATGCACTTAGGTGACAACAAACTGGGCCAACAAAAATCAGTCAACTTCATGCTGCGGATAAAGGAGGATATGCAGTCCATACAGGCTCATTGGCTGGGAATGTAGTTGTTTTGGTCTCACATCTTCTAAAGGTATCGGTAGAGCTATGAAGAGGTTTACCAGATCATGAACAAAGTACATATCCACATTAACTGGGAGATACGGGACTTTATGAACTAGATGGGGAGCACTGTAATTCAACATAATAATATCACAGCCTCACAATGGACTGTGACATATTTTTGGACTCTATACAACAGACTTTGATTGAGAATTTAATGGAATGAATAGTTTCTGGGGGTTGGACGAGGTCCTTCTGTGGTGGCTTGGGACTCTCGCAAGATGATGGTATAAGGGAAAAAGGGAACAGAGTAACATTCTTCTGAAAGTCTCCATTCCCTGGTCAGCATGAGGTGGTGAAAACATGACCCAGTTCCCAGTTTGGGGGGCCATGGCCAACCTAATCAGGCTTGGCCATGGGTATGGTGCCACCAGAAAGGTGTGTGGGCTCAACACCTGGCCAGATGGCCATCTTACTTACTGGGGGTTTGAGGTTCAACCCCTAGGAGGTAAATCCTTTCCTCAATCAGTTCAGCCATTTTGCAAAGGGGAGTGGAGGACTTGAGGTCAACTTGGCAAGATTTCTGAGCTGTGCAAGCCATTTCTAGTCTGTAAAATTGTTCAATAAATGCAAAGCTGTGGCCATTTCTTCCACATGATTGTTGCAGTATGTGTTGTTCAAGGGTAGGGGATGTAGGGGTCTGTCAGACAATAGATGAGTTTCCATAGAATAGCAGCAGATATCTCATTTTCTGGGACACTTCCCCAGCTACCTGACAGAGTGTTAAGGGTAGGATCCCCCACCAGGAGGTAGGGACTAGCTATGTATCCACATCTCCATGAGAGGGACCATTATGGGCACCCATTGGACAAGGGATTCATGCTTGTGGGAGGAGGGTGAAGGTTTAAAAAGAGCCATCTCTGGGGCCACCCTCACTTTTCTCCTCTCCAGCAGAAAGATGATCCACCTGACTGCCATAGTAAAAGCAAGGTTGAGGATGCAAGGATAGGTAGGAAACTCTTTGTTTCTACTTAATGATCACAGTTAGGAGTCAGGGAGGAATTTTTCCATAAAGGATTTTCCTGTTTTTTTGTCTCCCCCAAGGGGACTTAAAACTTAGTAAGATCAAGCTGATTAATTTTGTAGCAGTCGTTGTAAGGGTTCTGGCTTAGGACTCTTGCAAGATGATGGTACAAGGGAAAAAGGGAACAGTCACAGTCTTCAAAAAAACTCCATTCCCTGGTTGGCAAAATGCTGGGGACATGTGATAAAGTTCCCAATTTAGGGGGCAATGGCCAACCTCATGAGGCTTGCCTACAAATACTACAACATTAGATGGGGTAGGCACTCAACATCCAACCAGATGATGACCCTACTCACTGGGGGTTTGAGGTTCAACCCCTAGGAGGTACATCCTTTCATCGGTCTATTAACCCCCCATCACCAAAGGAGTGAGGAGGCCTTGAGGTCCACTTAGCAAGATTCCCAAGCTGCACACACCACTCCAAGTCTGCAAAATTATTCAATAATTGCATGGCTACAGCCACTTCCTCCACATGATTTTTGTAGCGTGTGTTTGTTCTGGGACAGATCCCGAGGGGCGTACCAGACAATATTAATAACATTCTATTATTTGGACTGTACTCGCAATAACCAAGTGGTGTCAGCTGCATTTAATGTCTCTGCCTTTGGCCTCACTGTTTAATGACCTATACCAGTCAGTTATTGCTTCGTATACTCCAACTAACTGAATGTTATCACTTAATAATACAATGTATGGCAAACAAACATTAACAAACCAAATAACTAAAATTGTTGAACTGAAAAAGTTTGTGGAATCACGGAGAGTCCTCCTGGTATGACAAACTTTGTTCTGAGCCTGCACTGTTGTGTCAGCAAGAAGTCAACCACTGGCATCCAACAACCCAGCATCTGTAATCTAGTGTTTTCAGCCAATAATGAGGAGACTATCAGTTTTCAGAACCCATGTATGACCTTATTTACACGACTGGTGTTAATGATAGTGAAAACAAATTAATGTTAATATTCTAGAACCATCATGGACTAACATTAAAATAGCATTATTAGAATTCCAGTGCTCATAGACTCTTTAAAAATTGATGCACACCTTCCATATTAGGAGTTGGTTAATAAACAAAGTTGGTATATTGAACATTAATGGACTAATTTACTATCCCCTGCCCACTAGTAATATAGAGTTTTAGTAATCAGGCACACTTAGCCAACAGAACCATAAACAAACTTATTAGTCATCATTTGCTAGTACTGTTTGATAGCATTTGCTATCATCTTTAATTATTTAATTTTTTTAACTTTATTTCTCTTCACCCCCTTCGGACATCCTTTGGGAGTACCCACATGACATCCATCCTACTCCCAGCCTGAACCCTCACCTCTTCCATGATCTCCTCCCCCCGAACAACCCCCAAGCAGGCTCGACCCCCAGTACCATCTCCAGGGCTGATTCTGCCCTCCTCGGAGGTGAACTCCGTAAGTGTGAAGTGCCTACCTGACCGGTCATCGGGTTGGGGGTGGAGGACGATCCTGGGTGCGTTAGGCCAGCGATTGGGATGTGGGTAGAGTCCCTGGGGCCACCGTCATCTCACAGAAGGGATGTGAGGCCTTTTTCTGTCTTTTTCATGGTTGTCCCCTCGGGTTGCAGCAAGCAAGGCAACGTATAGCCACAAACTCCGCCCCTAGTAAACTCATTGCGTCGCCATGCTGGGTGTCCCTGGCTCACCACCAGAGGTCGCTCCAGGAGCTTGCGCTTCACCCTATCCCTCCCCGGGAAGAGAGAGCCATCCTGCGGATGCTCAATCTCTTCCCCCTCGTTGCCCCCAAGTGACCCGGGATCATTCCTGAACCCGGGTCGCCGGTGTGGCGTGAGGCGGGCATCCAGTGCCTCAACCCTCAGCGCCACCGGGCTGGAATCATCTTTAATTCTCAAAGAGGTGAAAATTACAAAAGGCCTCTTGCTGCTCTGTTGTGTTATTGTATTTGTTGACTGGGCATATATAAGAAATACTGTACATAATGCATTGCTGTGGAAAATATATTTAACTCCACAAGTGAGTGGTAAGACTTACAACTCATGAGTGGCAAAGGAGGCAGAGCCAGCAGCCATCTAGGCAGAATGTGTTCACCTCAAGCTCCTGCACTAGCACCGAACGTTAACATTGAAAAGCACATTGTTAGTCATCCAGACTTCATCAATTCTGTCATATTTACTGGATTCAGAGACTGCAAATTCCGGTAGTGAGCGAGGTATGAATAAAATGATGGGGAAACTGAGAAAAGGAATGGGGGATGGCAGTGGGAAAAAAGGGCAGTAGGCCACGTCGTCAAGCAGTGGGAATGTATCTACAGTTCCAAACACTGCAGAACCAGACATAACACTTCAGAATGTTTTGCAGGCTATAAAAGCTTTATATTTGAGAGTCGCCACTCTGAACCAAAAAGTGACTGACTTTCAGACTTGCATTTCAGCTTGTGAATCCCATTTCATGGTAGCTTTGAGGGAAGCAAAGGAGACAGCTGGGACAGTGTTTTAAGCAAGAACAGGAACAACAGCCCTGGTTAAAGAAAACTGACCCCTTTGCTACAGATTGGAGACACCTGAAAAGTTTACCAGGGACCCAAACCAGAGAGTGCTAGGGTTCCCAGAAACTATGGAAAGTGATACCCATACAGACTTACTGGCAGTTTGCTAAAAGAAATCCTTACACTGGATTGGACCCCATTAATCCACCATACTTACTGACTAACCCCCAGAAGTAGACCTGATAACCTGGACACACCATGAACCTTTGTAATTGTAGAAGATGGGAAAGGTATGGGTTCTAGCCCCACACCAGGAACTTGAGGGAAAAGCCCAGCCCAATAGTGACACTGTCATGCAGCATATGGGGGGTCCTGTATTCCTGAGGTGCCATCTTTTGGATGAGACTTTAAACCAAGGTAATAGTTCAGGCAGATGTTGAAGGTCCCATGGCACTTTTCAAAAAGAGAAGGGGAATTTTTATTACGTTACAACAAGGAACATACACAACAAATCCATACAGTTTTACAACCACCTTATACATTACTTGTCTTTACAAAAACAAAAAGAAAATAATGCATATGGAGATGGAAAACAGACCCATTAGAACGTAGCATCTATTTTTATAGGTATTCATAACTGCCACATTTTCACTTCTTTTTTTCCCAAATCTTATCCCAGTTTCTCCTCTTGCTAAAGAAAGTTCACAGATCTCCATCTAGGAATTAGCTGAGAAACAGGGAGATTTTTTCCTGTCATAATCATACTGTTTTTTTTATTAGTTTATGTTCAGTTTTAGTAACTACTGCACTTGGCTGCAACTCTATTTGCTGAAATAAGAATTTGCAATGTACTTGCCATAAGAATTTCACACATGTAAAAATTAGTTGTACAGTACCAGGATCATACCCAAAAATATCATAAGAAAAATCTGTCACTGTGCCTTCATAAGTGATGTTTTTACATTGTTTGTTTTTCCACCTTATGGCCACTAAGGACCAGAATGTTTTTGCAAAGGGACACTGTACAAACAAATGTTCCATTGTTTCTTCCTGCTGTATACTCATATTCCTAAGACACATTGGGCAGGATATAAAACTAACCAACTTTGTATCACACTAGATAACAGCACTGTTGAAAATGTGGAAATCAGAAATAAGAAAAAGTCTTAGAAGGATAGTAAGATCAAGGCTACTAAACTAAAAACAAAAAGTGAAAAAGTGAGACATTAGTGGAAAGGAACACTGAAAGGAATGTTAAAATAGCTGAGAAAGCAAATAACAATGAATTCAGTCAGACATTTACCACGCTGCAAGCTGAGAATAATTCTGTTACTAAAACAAGGGTGGCTGACAGTTGGGATTAGAGATGTGTGAAATTTTGTTATGCAAAATACTTTTCAAAATTTGCACATTTTTCAGAATATATTGTGGAGGTGAAATGTGAAATTTCACCTGTGGAAAGCAAAAGTTCACCTTTGAAATGCAGAATTTTGCCATGGAATGGTGAAATTTCCCATTAAAACATTCAAAATGTTGCCGTTTCTGGCAAAATTGTGCATTTCGTGTTGAAATTCCTCGTTCTGCAGCAATAATTTTGCAACTTTGCACCCAGCAAAAATGTTACAGAACAGCAGAATTTCATTAAATGTTTCATGGCAATTTCACCTGCAAAATTTAATTTTGCACCATTTCTAGTTGGAATACTGAAAAATGTAAACCTTTGAGTTCTAAACAGCCTACGATGTTGGAAATGTTTACCGGTAAAAGTAAAAAAGAAAAGGGAACAGTGCATCAAACTGTGACAGCTGCTCCTTATTTCTCTGCGACCTCTACTCCTAGGCTGTCCAATACTTGGCCCTTTAAAGGTGTGATTACTGGGGTAGCAAGTAATACTACAAATATAGGTATGGAAAATAAATTAAATCTCATTGGTGTTTAATGTGAGTCCCCTCACACTAATAATTTCCTATTTGATCCTAATTTGATTGGGTGGGCATCAGGGGAGTCTCAGTTATTACCAGCGAGACGTGTCCTAGGTGTGGTAAATGATAATAGCTGCTCTAAGAAGATAGTAGCAGGAAAAGTAATTGGTGATTCACAATTGGGAGCTGACCATGCATTAACTCCTGGTAATAATGTATTAAAAGAAGTAATTAATTAAATAGAAATCACTATTCATGGACTTATGAAATTGGACTATTTACAGATAAATATACAAGCAAAGAACATGCCTCATATGAAAAATAAAAATAATTATTTAAGTGGAGATAGCAAGAGTACTGTGTACTGGGACCAGAAAAATGAGATGAATTCTTGTATAATGACAACAGGGAGGAAGGATAGTACAGTACTACGCTTACCTATATTCCATTGAACCTTAGTGAAGACATAATAAGGACCACGAAAAATCAAATGCAGCTAACTTAATGTTGCTAGAGCAGCTGATTATGAACAGAATGGATACTGAGACACTAAAAGAAAACATACTGTAGCTATTAATGGGGAAAGGTAGGATGAGGTCATTACAATTCTAAATTGTATTCATCCTCCTAAAGAATCATCATCTATTGTTCTAGAAGAAGCTGGTGTGTCACATAGCCAAACAGTGGGTGATAGACAAAGCTTTTCTACATTAATGTTTCCCCAGACCCCTCAGATGCTGAAAAATGAGAATCAGTTGAAAAATGATAAGAAGAAAGTAAAGGCAGGAAGGAAAAATGCTGTTGGGAAAACACAGGTCACAAATATTTTGAATAGCTAAAAAAAAAGCTAAAATTAGTAAAAAAGGGGGAAGAAAACTAAAAAGAACTAATGTGCAAGAGGGACAATAAAAGTTGAATTCTTAATGTGATGAAACAAAATGAAAATGCAGTATCAGAGGAAAAAATAAATGTGAAGGAAGCATCTAACCTGAAAGGAACAGTGAAAGAGGTAGAACTTAACAATACACAACCCCACATGGATAGGACTGCAACAAGAGCACAAACATAGATTAGAATATATGGATTTAAAAAAACTGAAGGTGAAAAAGCTCAAGATTAAATTAATCAATATATCACTTCTTTAAAGAAAATAGATTTAGAAATCAAGGAGGATGACTTAGTTAAAGTGATTAGAGCTACAAGTATAGAGCATGGTAATTATGCAGAAAGTGTGAACTTTTATTTCTGATAGGGTGTTAAACTATATGTGGAAACATATACAAACATTATTGCCATTCAATCTAACTGCTGCAATGTACGATGGAAAACATGGGGTTTTGGACTCTTCGAATCTAAATGCTAAAGTAGAGCAAAGGGGTGCTTTGCAGTAGTTACAAACTTCGAGAAAGAGTAATCAAGAACCTGCCACAGTCTTGTTGTAATAAACTACCTAATAAAAATGATAGAAAGTTAACTAAAGTCTTATGTGACTTATTTGCATGTTGTCTAAGTATTAAACTGGGAGAAATGATATATTGAGGGGAAAGAGAAATCCAAGTCTTAGGGGGGAGATGAACAGATCGATATTTACTTTAAAAACTTTGAGGTTGCAGGTAGAGTTTGGGAAAAAAAACATGCACTTGATATCATGGGTCTTTTTTTGGTAGATTTAAATAGTCCAGACAACTATTCTATGTATTTTAAAACCCTCCAAAGCCAAACCCCAGGGTTTTCCATCAATAACAGATAGATAATGGTCCCAGTGCCTTTCAAATTCATTTGGAAAATAGGTTTCAAGCACTGGCTCAGTATGATGACTAACCAATATTAACAGCAGATGATTTGAAGGTAAATGCCAATGGGAGTCCAACTGATACTATAGAAATGACTGCAAACATGAATTTCTTATCACATGGAATATACCTGGTTATAAAGCTAAATCGGGTGATCTGGATTGGTTAGAATATGTTAAACAGTGTTTCCTAATTTGCCTTCAAGGGATATGGCATGATGTAAAAGATGATATAAGTTTAAATGAGTCTATTTTAATGCAAAGCCCAGCCACTAGAATTGTTAAAACTGGACATAGATCTTGGGGCCTGGGAGTCTACATAAAAACTGGTTGTTTCTTGATAATAAATACCATAACAATAGATGTTAGTTTTATTTGGATTAGCTTGGTCCTTGAAGGGTATATGACACTGTTATTTAATTGCTATGTGCCTCCACAAAAAAATAAGATTTCAACAAGTGCTCTTTGGGGAAGGTTAACAGAATCTATAACAAGCATTTGTCAATGCCGAATGTTGATTGCGTTCGTCTGTTGAGCTCACTCAGTGGCCCTGTGTCACTGGCTCAGTGTGTCCCGGTGCTGCAGGCTGCTCTTTTGTAATGGGCTGCTGCCTGCATTGGCATCTTGTTCTGCTGAGGAAGAAATCCGCAGCTGTCCCGACAGAGCTCCTTTGAGGTGGCTCACTCCCCCTCTGCCACTCGCTCATTCTGTTTCTCCTGGAGCTGCAGGCTGCCCTTTTGTACTGGGCTCCTGCCTGTGTTGGTGGCTTTTTCTACCCACAAAGAAATCCACAGCTGTCCCAACAGAGCTCCGTTGAGGTCGCTCACTCCTCCTGTCTCACTCAGTCATTCTGGCTCTCCTGGCGCTGCAGGCTGCCCTTTTGTACTGGGCTCCTGCCTCTGTTGGTGCCTTTTTCTGCCTGCAAAGAAATCTGCAGCACTCCCGACAAAGCTCCGTTGAGCTTGCTCACTCCCCTTCTCTCACTCGCTCATTCTGTTCTGCCGGCACTGCAGGCCCTCTTCTACTGGGCTCCTGCCTGCGTTGCTGCCTTCTTATGCCCACAAAGACATTTGCAGCAGTTACAATAAAAGCTCTGTTGAGCTCACTCACTTGCTCATTCTGGTTTTCCTGCCACTACAGGCTGCCTTTTTGTACTGGGCCCGTGCATGAATTGCTGCCTTTTTCTGCCCACAAAGAAATCTGCAGCTGTACCAACAGATCCCCGTTGAGCTCACTGACTCCCCCTCCCTCACTCGCTCGTTTTGTGTCTCCTGGCGCTGCAGGCTGCCCTTTTGTACTGGGCTCCTGCCTGCATTGGTGGCTTTTTCTGGCCAGAAAGAAATCTGAAGCAGTCCCGACACAGCTCCACTGAGCTCGCTCACTCACCCTCTGTCACTCTCGCATTCCATTTCTGGCAGCGCTGCAAGCTGGCCTTTTGTACTGGGCTCCTGCCTGCATTGTCGCATTTTCTGCCCACAAAGAAATCTGCAGCAGTCACACTAGAGCTCCGTTGAGCTCGCTCAGTAATGCTCTGTCACTCGCTCATTCTGTTTCTCTTGGCGCCGCAGACTGCGCTCTTCTATGGGGCTCCTGGTTGCATTGGCACCTTTGTCTGTCCACAAAGAAATCTGCAGCTGTCCCAACAGAGATCTGTTGAGGTCGCTCAGTCTCCCTCTCTCATCGCTCATTCTGTTTGTCCTGGCGCTGCAAGCTGCCCTTTTGTACTGGGCTTCTGCCTGCATTGGCGCCTTTTTCTGCCCACAAAGAAATCCCAGCAGTCCTGATAGAGCGCCGTTGAGCTCACTAAGTCCCCTTGTCTCACTCGCTTGTACTGTTTCTCCCACCACTGCAGGCTGGCCTTTTGTACTGGGCCCCTGCCTGTATTGACGCCTTTTTCTGCCCTCAAAGAAATCTGCAGCTGTCCTGACAGCGCTTCGGTGAGTTGGCTCACTCCCACTCACTCTCTCGTTCTGTTTGTCCCAGTGCTGCAGGCTGCCCTTTTGTACTGGGCTCTTGTGTTGGGGCCTTTGTCTGAACACAAACAAATCCCCAGCAGTCCCGACAGAGCTCATTGGAGCTCGGTCACTCCCCCCTCTCACTCGGTCGATCTTAATCTGTGCCAAACACAGATTTCCCAGAGTGACCGTGCTATTGTCCGGCAGAAGTGCAAAAACATATTTTACCAGGATGTGAAAAATGACAGCTGTAGTGTTCATAAGGAGTTGTGAAAAAATGCCACTGTTGAAAATGTGGCGTGACAGTATTACAAAGTTGCGAAGTTACAAGAGTGCATGGAAACAGTTCAAAGCACGCTTGTAATACAGTCATGTTATGGATTGTCATCACCAAATTTTCAGCATAGGGATTTTAGGACCTTTGCTCATGAACAGTGCCACTGTCATTTTCTTAATCTGTCCTGAACACTGATTTCCCACAGTGACCACGTTATTCTGCGCTGGAACTGTGAAAACACATTTCAGTCAGGGTGTGAAAAATGACAGCTGTACTGCTTATAAGGAGGCATGAAAAAATGGCACTGTTGAAAATCTGGTGTGACAATATTACAAATCCCATTGAGCTCACTGACTCGTTCTGTGTCTCCTGGTGCTGCAGGCTGCCCTTTTGTACTGGGCTCCTGCCTGCATTGGTGGCTTTTTCTGGCCAGAAAGAAATCTGAAGCAGTCCCTACACAGCTCCACTGAGCTCACTCACTCCCCTTCTGTCACTCTTGCATTCCGTTTCTGGCAGCACTGCAGGCTGGCCTTTTGTACTGGGCTCCTGCCTGCGTTGCCGCATTTTCTGCCCACAAAGAAATCTGCAGCAGTCAGACTAGAGCTCCGTTGAGCTCGCTCACTACCGCTCTGTCACTCACTCATTCTGTTTTTCTTGGTTCTGCAGACTGTGCTTTTCTATAGGGCTCCTGGCTGCATTGGCACCTTTGTCTGTCCACAAAGAAATCCGATGCTGTCCCGATAGCGCTTCGGTGAGTTCGCTCACTCCCCCTCCCTCACTCGCTCTCTCGTTCTGTTTGTCCCAGTGCTGCAGGCTGCCCTTTTGTACTGGGCTCTTGTGTTGAGGCCTTTGTCTGAACACAAACAAATCTGCAGCAGTCCCGACAGAACTCAGTTGAGCTCGGTCACTCCCCCCTCTCACTCAGTCGATATTAATCTGTCCCAAACACTGATGTCCCAGAGTGACCGTGCTATTGTCCGGCAGAAGTGCAAAAACATATTTTAGCCAAGATGTGAAAAATTACAGCTGTAGTGTTCATAAGGAGTTGTGACAAAATGCCACTGTTGAAAATGTGGCATGAAAATATTACAAATTTGCGAAGTTACAGGGGTGCATGGAAACAGTTCAACGCATGCTTGTAACACAGTCATGTTATTGACTTTTGTCACCAAATTTTCAACATAGGGACTTTAAGACCTCTGCTCATGAACAGTGCCACTGTCATTTTCTTAATCTGTCCCAAACACTGATTTCCCACAGTGACCATGTTATTCTGTGCCGGAACTGTGAAAACACATTTCGGTCAGGTTGTGAAAAATGGCAGCTGTACTGCTTATAAGGAGGTGTGAAAAAATTGCACTGTTGAAAATCTGGTGTGACAATATTACAAATCTGCGAAGTTACAAGGGTGCATGGAAAGTGCGCAACGCACACTTGTAACACAGTCAATTGATGGGCTATCATCACCAAAATTTCAACATAGGTATTTTAGGACGTCTGCTCATGAACAGTATCATTATCATTTTCTTAATCTGTCCGGAACAGTGATTTCCCACAGCGACCGCTCTATTTTGCGGAAGTGCGAAAACACATTTCGGCCAGGATGGGAAAAATGACAGCTGTACTGTTCATAAGTAGGTCTGGGAAATGGCAATGTTGAAAATCTGGAGGAAAATATTATAAATTCAATGGTTACTAGCATGCGCAACTGCACAATGCACGCTCATAACACAGTCATTTTATGGAGTATCATTACCAAATTTTCAATATATTTATTTTAGGACCTCTACTCATGAACAGTGTCACTGTCATTTTTAATCTGTCCTGAACACTGTTTTCCCACAGCGACCACGCTATTCTGCACCAGAAGTGCAAAAACACATTTCGGCCAGGATGTGAACAATGACAGCTGTACTGCTCACAAGGAGGTGTGACAAAATGTCAGTGTTGAAAATCTTGTGTGAAAATCTTGTAAATTCAAAGTTCACGAGGTGTACATAGCAACTCATAGCACATTTTCGGCTAAACAGTCATTTTGATTTTTCCTGTCACCGAATTGGCAACATAGGCTTTTTGAGAGCTCACCTCATGAACACTGGCACTATTGCTTCATTAATCAGCCCCGAAGGGTGATTCCACACAGTGACCGTGAAACCACCTTTCGGGGCCGATTAACGCCATGACAGTTCAAGAATTCATGAGGAGGGGTCCCAAAAACCCCATGTTGAAAATTTGGTGAAAAAATTCCCAAAAATTCTGAGATATGCACTAAAGTTGAAAAAACCCTATTTATTACATTATACAGCTTATCGGCATTTCTCAGTTCGCGGTCGGCTTGAAGTGTGCAGACGTGTTCTGGTCCATCAAGATCGCCGCACCAAGCTCCGGAGGTATGTATGGGGTGAGGGGGGGTTGTGGGGAGGCAGGGCACACAGTGGGTGGGTGCGGGTTGCAGGTGGGGGGCAGGGCGAGCGCTGAGGGACAGTTTTCTTTTTTTCAGGACAAAAAAAAAAAAGATGTCACGGGACCGTTTTTCCCTTCATAGGGGTATCTGGCAAGCTGGGGTGGGCTCCCAGCATACCAGCAGAGGCTTCAGCTTGGGGGCAAGCAGTAGCAGATGGGGGATTGGGCACCCCCATCGTCAGAAAGAAAACGGGGGCGTTATTACGCCAACGGGGATTGGGCACCCCATCGGCAGGAAGAAAACGGGGGGGTAGTTCATTATGCCGATGGGAATTGGGCACCCCATCGGCAGGAACAAAACTGTGGGGGGGTTCATTATGCCGACAGGAATTGGGCACCCCGCCGGCAGGAACAAAACGGGGATATAGAATACCGACGGGAGTGGGCCTCTCTGGCAACAAGAAAACATGGTGGTGGAGGAAGATATTGTTTAGGAACACGGTGGCAAGCCACCACCATGTTCACAAACAATATCAGGGGGTTTCACATCCCGCTCTGCAATGACGGGTCACTTCTTCTTTGGAGCTGATGGCTGACGCTGCAATGACAAGGTGGCCCCTGATTGCAGCGGCTACTTTTTTAGAAGGTTGTGGCACGTTGGCTGAACTAGTGTCAGCAGAAGTGTGCCATGGCATTGGGGGACAGGGGACAAGCCTCTGTAGGCTGTGGGGGCATTGGGCACAACAGTGCCACACCTCCACAACCTGCTTGTGGAGAAAGCTGACGCAATATGTTTCTTGCGCATGCGCGCAATCAACATAAAAAATGGCCAGTTGAATTTACCTAATGCTTATTTACTTTTAGTTGGTGATTTAAATACCAGAACTGGCTCACATGATGGTCTCATTGACAATTCTATTATGGGTCATATGTATCTGGACATACCTAAGACTAAAAGAGCTACAAGTGACCTGTGTTATAACCAGAATGGTCAAAAGCTATATACATTTCTGAATGAGAATAATTTTTTCTCTTAATGGTAGAATGGAAGGTGACTTGGATGGTTCACCAACTTATTTTACAAGTAGGGGAGCCTCTGTACTGGATTTGGTGTTATGGCAGCACCCCCTCCCTCGATGTTTGAGGGACATATCCATTCACCTTAGGACAGAAAGTGACCATTTACTGGTATCCTTACACAAGAATGTAATCACTACTACTACAGAACTGAGGAAGAGTGAGACTAATGTAGCTGACATAGGGGTAAGATACTAAAAAAAGTTGGAGTGGTCAGTATTACTGGAGGATGCGATAGACAAGAGGATCATGACATTTATAGGTGACTGGCCAAGATTGTCAAAATCTTATTCCCCAGAATTTATGTATCAAAACTGGAAGAGTGATTTCAAGACATAGAGTCCAAATTTACATTGAAAAAGTAAAGAAAAAGCAAAACCATTTTTTTCCACTAGCTGGTTTGATGTAGAATGTAAAACACAGAAAAAACAGTTGGCACAGGTTTTAAGAGAAGCTAAAAAACATCACAGCAAGGAAAGTGCCATTAATTTAAAAAAAAAAAGAAAAGTTTATAGAATATTTTTAAAACATAAGAAAAAGACACATCAGAATGCTAAGTGGGAAGAAATGATTGCTACTGTATACAGCAATGACACCAACACTTTTTGGACAATGGTTGCGAAGGGGTGCAAGGCTTGGAAATCTGATTTGCTCCACCTGATAGAAATGTCCACTTGGACTAAATACTTTAGTGAGATGCTCTGTGATCCTGATTTACCTTATGATTGGCACACCATGGAAATAAATGAAATAAAAGCTAATTATTGTCCAATTACAAAAGCAGAAGTGATGACAACGATACTGGTACCAAACAGGAATAAAGCTCCAGGTCTGGATAGGATTCCTGGGGAAGTATATTTATGTATGACTGAGGAATAGGCAGATCTTATACTGACATTTATTAATGAATGTTTGTCCAGAATTACATTCCTCATTCATGGGTTGACTCAATAATAGTACCAATATATAAGTGGCACTGAAAATTGGTTCTCCACACAGCGCCTAATCCTCAACTATAACAAGACCAAAGTTATGTTCTTTTCACACACCCTGAACTCCTGAAAAGAGCTTTGCCCCCAAGAACAAACTACCAACCTGACCCCTCTCTTGAGCAAGTGGACTCCTTTAAATACCTGGGCATCACTCTGGACCCAGCACTTACTTTCCACCAACATATCCACCTTCTGTCTACTGCCCTCAATGTTCATCTCGGGCTTCTGTATCACTTAAAACATTGTCTTACTCCAGATGCCCTAAGGCTCACAGTCTCCTCTTCGATCCTCTCCCTGCTTGACTATGGCTTACTTATCTATATTGTGGTGAACACCTTGGCCCTTCATAGACGCCATCTCTCCCTAAATAAAGCCTGTCGCCTCACCCTGGGCTGTGACTGTCTCACCCATACATGCTCTATTTATAATGCTACCAACTGGCTTAACCTTGACAATAGAATTAGGTGCCACACCTACATCATGGCCAAAAAAAATTGCCCTAGACCTCTGCCCCCCTGGGCTCGCACCCCTAACCTGCCTGGTTCTGACATTTAAGTATACCCATAGCTCTGGCAAACAGTTCCTCTCTGTTCCCCACTGCTGAACCTCCCAACTCCAAAGGTTCTTTAGTTACAGAGCCACTTCTTGGACGAACAGTCTACCCACCCCACTTGTCAATGAGAACAGACTTGGTCCCTTTAAAACTTCTCTTAGAGACCATCTCCAGTCCTCAAATCACTGTGACTGTCACTGAACCTGCTCCCCCCATCCCTGACAAGGCCTTTGGTTGGCTTCTCCCCCCCCCTTGTGTCCCTAACCTGAGTCCACCAGGCTTAGCTCTTTATCTGAGTATATATATGTATTGCTTATGATTGCACTATTTATTCCTAGTATCTGACTGTTAGCCTTTCATTGGTCTTTGTAACAACCTGATTGTGTCCTGCTGAACAACTATGTAATGTTTGTTTTGTATATAATTTCTGTGATGTGGAACCTTTGTAAAGGAGTCTCTGACTCAAATGTACTTTCCAAACCCTATATAAATAAATAAATAAAATAAATAAAAAAAGGATGCAAAAACGATCCCTCTATGTACAGACCCATTAGCTTCCTGGATATATCAGATAGCATCTATGCAAAGATGTTGCTGGGCAGGTTAAAAATAGAAGGTGAGGCCTTGGTTGTCTTAGCTCCCTCACAAACTGACTTTCATAAAGATTTCTCAACAGTCGATAATTGTTTCATACCTCTACACCTGATTCTGAAATATGTTGGAATTAGAAAGCAAAAACTTTTTTTGACATTCATAGACTACAGTTCGGCATTTGATACTGTCAATAGAAACACCTTATGGGATATAATGTTAAACTTGGGAAATAACTACAGCCCTAGTCAATGGAATTAGAAATGTGTATTCAGAAACTTGGGCAAAAATAAGAGCTGGGAATGAATTGTCTCCCCCTATCACTACAAATAAGGGTGTGAGACAAGGGTGCATTTTAGCACCCTTATTATTTTGCATTTTTTTGATTAAATTTGCATTTAGAACTGCAAGATTCCAAAACAGACTCCTGCAAAATAAGTTCTATTCCATGTGCCTCATTAGCATATGCAGATGACCTGGTCTTATGTTTAGAAAAGATAACTAGTTTACAAAATAAATTAAACATATTAGAAAAATTTTCGGAAACTCTTTCACTAAAAATAAATATGGGAAAATCAAAGGTTCTGGTAATAGGTGCAAAGAAAACTAAATGCTGATCGTGGCTAAAAGAGAATAAGTTGGAAATTATAAACAAATATACGTATTTGGGTGTTATTTTTTACTAATAATGGCTCTTGGAAATCACATGTTGATTTCACAATAGGCAAGACAAAAGGCATAGCAAACATAGTGGCTAGATTTAATGGTATTTATAAGATGAGCTCATAAAATATTGTCTTCTGATTTGTCAAAACAGGTCACCTGACCGTGAATTAATATCTGACAGTTGCATGTTCACATGGCTTTAGTTCACTGTTTCTTTAGGTAAAACTTTAACAAAACATTGCCCATGTTAAAGAGGACTAACCTACTCCAGGGTATGGGTTTACTGAGCTTTAATCCACGCCTGAATGGTTGACATCACTCGGCTTTGCCTCGTGATTCCAACCCCCCCAGGCATGGATTAATGCTCAGTAAACCCATACCCTGTTGTGGGTTAATCCATCCTTATGGGGGAGGTACTATAAAACCCTTGGTGCAAACCATACACACAAAGGTTAATATTATGTCTATATAATCCACCTAATATTGGTCTAGAGGGTTTATAGCAATATCTTGAAATAGTGGCCCCTCACATAAAACTACATGACACCATTCTGGTTGGGGATTTTAATTTGAATTGGTCCTTAAAAGTAAACCCAGGATTAGAGTCATTATTATCTGCTTACAATTTATTACAATGTATAAATGAGCCAACCCATCTAAATTCACACTCTTCAAACCATACTGTCTTGGATTGGGCCATTACTAATAAAGGGGGTTGTCTAACTTCCTCAGATGTTTTGCCTGATGCAGTTAGTGATCATATGGCAATATTTGCGTTGTGATATGTTGGCCATTTGAAAGTCCCTCCTTATTTGGTCCAGGTTTGTTCCTTTAATAATGTCAACTTGGATACTCTGTGCTTATTTATCTCAGACTGATTGATCATATTTGGAATGTATCCTTGATATTGGTTGTGCTGTGGATTTTTTTTGCAGTCAACTTCTTCCCATTCAGGAATCCTTGTTCCCTATGCATACAAGAAGGTTAAGAGGTGTCCCCAACCTGTGGTTTACCCCAGTCATTAGGGCCTTGATTAAGAAGCATAATATTACCTGGGCTGTATATAAGATGAATCCCTCTGTTTCACTTCTTAACAACTACCTTTGCATTAGAAATAGGTTTTCTGGGGCACTGTTGAACACTGCTACTGAGCAGATGAGGCTCCCTCTAGCTCTGAAGTTGGAATAATTAAACTATAAATAATCTAAATAGTATAGAAGTTACAACTACATACTTGGCATCTTTGAATTCCTGATATTGTGCTGAAGCCTTAAACACCGAATCTGAGGATGGGTAGCACAAATAAAAGTGGCCCAAGGGGAGGAAAAACACAGGTTGCATCAGATCAACAGGCCACGCTCAATGTACCTGCTAGCAGCTCTGGCGAACTGCCCTGGAAAGCCCTGCAGGCAGCCATGCAGGCCATCAACAATAGGTGGAATCCATCTTGCAGAGATTGGGAAAGCAACACATGAAGATCGAGGCAGCAGCTAAAACTGCCTCTTTGGCTGAAAGCCAAGTGATCAGAGCCCTCTCGACTTCAGCTAAACTCACCCAGGAAAATGCGTAATTAAAATATTGACTAGAGGCATTGGAAAATGCCAACAGGGCACCGAACGTTAGAATAATCTGGCTGCCAGAAGGGTCGGAGAATCCAGACCTTCTCTCCTTTTTACAATCCTGGCTCCCTTCAGCTTTGCAGCTTGATAAGGACCTGGGAGTACATTTACTAAAGGCATACAGGATTTCACCTCGATCAGCTGGGGCACAGAAGGACCTGCCTTGTACGGTTCTGCTGGTAACGGCGAGCGCAATCTGAAAGAGCAGATACTCCAGGCCGCTTGAAATGCAGAGAGATTAAATTTTGAAGGCCATACCTTGCACTGTTTTCTGGACTTATCATATGCCATGAGGGCCCACAGGAAGAGATTCGATGGGGTTCGAGCCACATTTAGGAGATTAGGGGTGGCCCATTCATTGATGATGCCGGCGCACCTGAGGATTTTCTATGGGGGTCATACCTTTCAATTCTCTGACCCAGAAGAAGCAGGCAAGCATGTACAGCAAATACAGAGGAAATTCAAGGCTTCTGGAGCTGAAGCTCACTCAGATTTGGATCAAGAGTTGGAAACTGAGGACACTTGAAGGGGGTAACATTGGAGGACTTCTGTGATAACTGTTCTTTGTTAGAGAAGTTTTCTGAGATGCCGACTACTTAGGTTAATTTTTCTGAGAGTTTAAAACATTTTCATGGACTGTCTATAAAGACTCTAAAAGGTTCCCAATATAATTGAGTTGTTACTAAAGAAGGCCATTTGTCTTCCTTGCATAGGGATTGTTTAATAGGGGGGCCAGGGTTTTATGTCCAAGTTAATTAACATAATTTCACCACGTATGTCTAAATTTGGGCAATGAATGTACTTAAATTATTTTTTTTATGAAAGTTGTTAGAGTGTGAGGGGGCACACTAAGATTTTGGTTATGACAGATGTTTGGTAGAGTGACCTAATCAATGCAGGAAGTTGAATTCCTCCTCTTCTCGGACACTGTTATTTGGAGTGGCCATTTCACTTGTAGCAGTGCAGCTTTTGGGACATATTTCTATTTTGAACCAATGTTGATACACCCCCGGTTAATGTAAATCGTATGTCTAGACTGAGAGATTCTGTCTTTAACTCTATTTTTATGTAATGTTAAATTGATGTCTGACTATTGTAATGTGGACTTTTATGTTTAAGTGAAAACAATAAACATAAAGTTTAAAAACAAAAAAAAACAGGTTTTCTGAGTTGGTACGTAAAACTAAAAGAGATTTTTATAAGGGACAGGTTTCAGACTAACTGGTAAAATCCTAAATAAATTTGGAAACACATTAATTCTCTACTCTCTCCTAAATCAACATCTACAGTTAGGAACCTGGGGCCCAATTCCAAGATGCGTTACGCCTGGCACAGGGTGATTTATGCCAAACCCCATGGCACAAATCGCACCTTACGAGAAGCATAACATCAGTTGCAATTACAAAAGCTCCTTGCACCATGCCATATGCAGGTTACACCAAATGTGGGCTATGCCATCCACTATGCCAGGAATCCACAGTGGCATGGTGCAAGGGTGGGTTACAGCAGCAACTGTGCCGTATTCCAGAAGTGTGGCTTCCATAACCCATGTACACTATTCCCTGAGCTGCAATGGTGCAGCAGAGTTAGACCAGCTGGGAGATGATCTAAGGGGCATCCATCAATGCCAATTGATGGATGCCCACTCTGCAGTGCCGCAGCATGCACACTGCCAGACTCCCCGTACCCCCAACAAAGACATGACCTTCACCCCCCAGAATGACAGGAAGCCCCGAGGTCCATTACACAAAGTGCCCCACAATCACCAGTGCCACCAGGCCAGCCCCCCCAATGCCCCCTGGTGCATGTGGTGGTGTTCCAGGGTGGGGGGGCTCCAAGGGGCAGCTATCCATGGCTGTGACTTGCGATACCTAGGTCCATTATGCCATTCCTGTGGTGCTAACCTGCAGCTGCCACGAGTCACAGGACGTTGGTGCTGGGGACCCTACCTGTCTTGGAATATGATGCAGGGTCCCCAGCATAGCACCGCATATGCCCACAAGTTGTGCCATGCCTTTTGGAATCAGGCCCCTGGTAGTAAATTATTCTGATATTGTTGACTCTATTTAGATAGCTAACCTTTTTAATAAAAATTTTCTGATCCGTCCAGTTTTCTTAGACATGGAATATGTATGGTTGATGGGAGTTCCAAATGTGCTTCTCCATTGCTGGACAGACCTGAGTTAGTTTATAAGAATGTCTCTGAGGTTGATGTTTATAATTTGCTGAGTACCTTACCAGATACTTATAGTAGTTGTGGGTGTGGGCTTGATGTCTGTTTTTTTTAAGTTGACTATTTTCTTTATAGTTAAACCTCTATGCTACCTCTTTAATCTTTCTTTGCAATACTGCCAGTTTCCATCTAATTGGAAACTGGCAAGGGTTGTACTAATCCACAAGAAACCTAATGCAGCCTCTCTTGATGATTTTCACCAATTGCAGTTCCTAATCCAGTAAGTAAAATGCTTGAAAGAATTGTTGCTTGTCAGATCAATGAATACCTTACAGTATACCATCACTACAGTGACACCGTTACACTGAACCCCCCCACAGCAAAACCCCCACCACGTCTATATCGGCAGCGATTGGGGTTTTTGCACTGAAACTCCTTAAGGTGATGGGGGGAGGGGTAAATATCTAACTCCACTATCCATGCAATGTGGAGTTAGATATCTATAGTACGGTAGGTGCAGGGCGCACAGGCCCCCCTCATTGGGGTTTGTGGGTGTGCAGTCCACCTGCACTGTGTGTTGCAGTGTTGCTGGTCGGCTTGGAGTTGCATCACAGTCAGGGGTGTCGATGGGTTCCCAGCATGGTTGAGGACATTGATGTATTTTTTGTTGCACCGGGCATCATAGATCCATACCTTACCACCTTTGACTTGCTCTCACCTAATCAGCATGGTTTTTGTAAGCACTATGAAACAGCGTCTACCTTGGTCAGGTTCATGGTCTCTGTTCTAAGGGGCTTTGAGAAAGGCCTAATGACTGTGGTAGTGTTTGTGTACCTGACTAAGGCATTTAACCTTATAGAGCATGACTTGACATGCTCAAAGTTGAATAGCCTGGGGTTTAGCGAGGTGGTTCTTTCTTGGATAGGGAAGTATTTATCTTAGCATTCTCAATTTGTTAATGTAGGCCTTGCAGCATCTGATACCTCCTTGATTAGTTGTGGTGTTCCCCAAGGGTCCATTTTGTTCCCCTTATTATTTTCTTTATTTGTTAATGAACGTCTTTCTTTTTGTAGGACTTGTGAAACCATATTTTATGCGGATGACTTGGTTCTTTTTTACCAATCTAGTGCCCTCTCCAAGCTAACAGCTTCCCTAAGTCATGATTTTGAATGTGTTTGTCAGTGGTTTTTGAACAATGCTTTAGTCTTAAATTCTAACAAAACCAAATCCATAATTTTTGGTAATCCCCTTATGCTTAGGAAAAATCCTATTTTATCCTTAAAGGATTTAAATTGTTTGACTATTGAACAAGTGTACCAATTTAAGTACTTGGGGTCCTTTTGGGCCCTGGGTTGACACTTTCTCCCCAAGTTCATATATTTGTATGCATTATAAATCAAAAGTTCAGTCTGTTGTATAAATTCAAGAATTACTTTTCCCTTGAAGTAAGAAAATCTATTGCAGTAGGTTACCTTATTTTGATTATGTTTCAAGTATCAAGCTTAACCTTGGAAGCAAGGAGATGCATGCATTGTCAGTTGCTTACAATAATATTTGTCATTTTGTTTTACAGGCATCACTGTGAACTCATCATTGCATTTTGTATTATAATTTGGGTTAGCTGGCTCCTGTCTCTAGAGTGGAATATCATTATGGCTGTCTTATTTTTAAATGTGTTTTTCTTAAATCCCTGGTTCCATTGTCAGATCTTGTCAAACCCCTGGCTGTTCTTCCAAGTCTATGCTCCTGTAATTGTATTTTGTTAGATTCAGTGTTACCAAAACCTAAAATAGTGACCCAGACTTTCTCTATAGCTGCCACTCGATATTGGAATGCATTGCCCTTAGCTATACACCAGGCTACATCTGTACGTGATTTTAAAGTAAAATTGAAGCAACATTTATTGATGAAGTCTTTATGTAACTGTTTTTTGTAGTAACTGTTATCCCTGTATTTTCTTGTTTGGATTGTTTGTAATTTTGTATTCCTTGTTCCTGGATCTGGCTGGAAGAAGGGCCTTTGGACAGTGTTCTTCCCTGGTTAACAAATAAATGAAATGAAATGCTCAATCACTGTCCGGTGTAGAAATTTGGGGAAATAATATGCTTGATATGCTGGAAATGCCAGCAATTCAACTATTAAGAAGTGCTTTTGGATGTCAAAAAAACTACTTCAGACTGTTTTATAAGAGTAGAATTAGGGTTGCCCAGATTGCAGGCTTTCGCTGATACTAGAATTATTACATTTTGGATCCAATTACTGAAATTTCCAGATGCCCGCTGAGCAAAACAATGTTATTTGGAGAAGACTGAATGGGAAAGAAAGGGTTCTAAGGAATCAGCTTGGTACCAGTATCTTAAAAGAATATTGGAAAAATATGTATTAGACTTTCTCCTGGGTAATATAAAAAGAGGATCACAATAAGTGATCAGTATGGGATCTACGTTAAAAAGAAAATATTTAGATACTATAAAAAAACTTAACTGTGCATGTATTGAGTCATTAAATTATGCAAAATGGTATTTACATGATGATAATAAATATCATTACAGGTATTACTTAGACACATTGGAAGATCCTAATATGAGTAAAGTGTTCATTCATTTCAGGCTGGAATTGTTTGAATCTAACCCGAGGAGTGCCATGTATATGAAATCTAAAGACCCAAATGACCGACTTTGTTCCTGCAACTTAAAGAACAGAGAAGGCTTGATCCATGTAGTTCTAAAGTGCCCCCTGGTATAATAAAATAAGATATAAATAGTTGGATCCTATTATTAAATTTATGGATACTACCAATGAAAATAATCTGGTGACCATACTGTTAACTACTGAGGATGCTTTCATTGTACAGGGAGTTGGAAAATACTTACTGTTAACTAAAAAAATAAGGAGAAATAAGATAATGGTTTAGAGCTAAGTGTTTGTGGAATATAATATGCTGTTTTTACCCTATTTATGTATTTTTTTTCTTTTTTATGAGTCTTGTTGATAAGGATTTTAATGTGAATTTTTAAAATTGTAATACTCATTTTAAAAATGATTGAACAATAAATAATAAACTGAACTACTGGTGATATGCCCTAATGTTGAAGCACTTCAAACAGGCAATTATGTGATACCCCATTGAATTCCTTTTCTTGGTCTAATCATAAAATGTACCCAGATTATTTTCTTTGCTTACCTGGTTCTACTATTTCTCATATAAGGTTGTCATAAATGCTTCTCCCCTTAACAGAACAGGTCAGATACTGTGAAATAAGATGTAGTGCTATATTTGCCAATCTAATACTTAGAATTTGCACTAATATCTTTATATCTGCATTCATTAGACTAAGGGGTCTCCAATTTCTTACATTTTGCATCTCACTCCTTTAATACAAAACTATTTGTATAGCTTCCCCAAAAGAGTAATGTAGTTATCCTTCTTCTGATATTTAATTACAAACTCATTGTAAAATGTCCACTAAATGTCAGTTTTATATATATATATATATATTTATTCTGTTTTAAGTCCATCTGGGCCTGGGGCTGTATTATTTATTTTTTTATTGCAAAACATATTTTTTTCTGAAGTAATCAGACACATTCATTTCTCTAATGCTGGTGCAGGAACATTAGGCACTTCCAGTATACTTAATATTGTTTTTTCAGAATGTGATGACTCTGTTGTGCCAAATATTTGCAATAGATATTGGTTCACCATATTTAAAATGCCAGTTTTCATTATAACTACATTTCCAGAAATTGTTTGAAACTTGTAATATGCATTCAATACACCCTTATCTTTTCAAGTTTTAAATATATTACCCTTATTTACTTTTCCTTGAGTACCACTTTGATGTTTCAGCAAAAATCATATTTTTCTGTTGTACTGAAAGGCTACCATTTTTTCCTTCATATGTGCTATTTGATCATGATAATCTCCCTTTCCTAATGTACTAATGTTAATAATTTTGGAAGATGTTCTCTTAATGTTAAGTATTCTTTATATTCTGAATTTTTTTTAATTTTAACCATCTTTGTCTTCTCAATTCTATTTTAGTTTCCTCCCATCATTTACTTAGGTCTTTGTAGAGACATGCTATTGACTATCTCGCTAGCAATAAATCTTTTCTTTTATTATATGTTTTGGGATTGTCTAATATCGACTTGTTTAACCTCCATTGTAATTCATTATTTATAATGTTGGAGCCTCCAAAACAACCTCCTACAGGGAGATGGTCTGATGTTTCTATTGGGGTTATTTTGAATTTCAGATGGAGAGGTCACAAATGAAAATCTGTTTTGGTGGTTAGTGTGTTTTCATAGTAAGTAAATCTTGCTGACTTATGTTTTTCCCTATAAGCATCTTTTAGACCTTCATCTTTCATCATTTTATTTAAAATTTTTTTATCACAAAATATCTTAGAGGTACGAGCTCCATTGTCATTTGTTGCTAGCCTGCAGTCCTCTCCAAGCAATAATTGTTTAGAAGTATATTCTTTCTTTTTGTCTGTGGTGCATATATGTTTATCATTCTAAACTGTTCTTCTTGAAAAGTTACATCAACCATCACTGCTCTTCCAGGTTCAATGTCCACTATTTTTATTTTCAAAACAAATTGTGTACCTCTAAATAAAATACCTATCCCATCACATCCATCTTCTCTGAAAGACCAAACTGAAGGTCACCAGCACCAAAACATTTGTGCCTGAATACCTTCTGTTGTCATATTCATTCTAGTCTCCTGGACTAGATAGATATATAATTCAGGTATTTTATACTAGAAAAAGTCAAGCTTCATCTTTTTACATTTTTAATACTGTTCATGTTCAGAGTGGCTACTTTAAAAGTTGCAGTCATGTATTAATATAAAGTTGTTGCGTGTACCATCCTATTGTGTAGGATCTTTGATCAGATTTATTGCTCTTTGTACTCGTATTTGGTTTCATTTTCTGTTTTCAAGTTTTTTTGAATAAATGCAAAGTCTTCCTCAGTGTCTGTTGATATGGGATACTGTGAAACCAAAACTGATGAAAATTCAGATTCTAAACTACGAGGCAAATATCCTCTTTCTGAATCTAACATCTCATATTTGTTCTCTAATGATATTTCTGTTGATTTTTGATCTGGACATGACAGTTTTGGTTAGGGTTATTGTTTTCTCAATATTCATTTTTCTAGTTACTATCATCATATCTGGCAGTGGCATAAAATCCTCCTCTGTTTTCCCTTGTGCTCCTGTAGAGTTTATTGAGTTGCTTCCCGTTATTACAGGAGGAATTATTATAGTGTCTATAGTAGGTATTGCTTCATTTATCTGTGCTTGTTCTGTATTTGAAGGAGTTATTACTATTTCTGTTTCCTCTCTGATGGCAGCAGTTTCCTCTGCTGCGTCTGATTCCACTGACTGTGTCAGTTTCTTTGCTGCTTTTTGTTGTCTTTTTTGTATGGAGGCTTTCTTGGCAGTATTCAAGATAAAATCTTGATGGGGTCTGTCATCCTGCTTATGCATGGCTTGTTTACATGTTCTAAATGAATGTACCAGTTACTCACATAAATTGCATCTGAATTCATTCGTACAGTGCTTACATGTCCAAACTTCCAACAAAGGTTACATCTAATTTTGTCACAGGTGCTGCTCAAATGATTTTCTGACCACATTTGAAGCAGGCTTTCAGCTTTCCTGGATAAAAAATATTGACATCTACCCCATCCTAGAAAAAAAACACATTTGGAAGATGTTTTAGCCCCACAGGTCCATGTCAGAGCTTTACTTTAAATCTCCATTTCCCTGTCCAGATTTGTTCATTACCCAAAATCATACAAAAAAAGGGGAAATAAAACCAAGAACAATAAATCTTCACAGGAGAAATTATGCATTTCATGGGTGGAATTTCATAATTTGCATTTGTGAAATATTTTTTGAATTGCACGAAATGTTTCACAGAACAAAGTTTATGGACTTCACCCAACTCTACCTGCACAAAATCACCTTTAAGCCAGGAGGTGAACATTTTTTCTGCTCTTTTTCATGTGGCAGGGTCATAACAAGGCTACGTTAAACAAATTTGATGTAAAAATATTACACAACAAGAAATTTATGAGCCTACATTACTTTTTGCAAATGCAAGCTACTAATTATAGTAATTTTCAATAATTGTATCCCAAATTCCTCAGCTACAGCCCTATTGGCTCTGGCCAGAGTTTGTTAAGAATAGTGGTGACTGTTTGTATTACAGGTTGGGTTAGAGGAATGGCTGGGAATGGTATTCAAAGTGGTGTGTTTTTCAGTGGGATGTATTGTGCCCAAAACAAAATTTGCAGAAGTTTTAAAGAAGATTGCATTGCTAGGGGCATGCATTAGAGCATAAATTTCAGTGGAAAAATATTACCTTGGTTCTTTTAGCAATGCTGTTTTCATGTATGATCTGTTTGTTAGGGTATCTAATCCTCCTCTGTAAACAAGACTTACTTTATTCCTTCTTTGTGCTGAGGTAGGTGCATTAGAGAATAATTCCACCCTTCTAAAATTCTTTCAACTAATTTCTGTTGTTGAGCTAAACCTTGCAGTTTCTGTTGTTGGAGATTTGTTGCTACATTATCCTGTACCACTCTGTCTCCCCCAACTTAAGCCTGTATTTGTGCCTTCACCAGCTGATAAATATTCTGTTACGTTATCTGTATTTTGATTACCATCAATTGTGTCAGTATTTATATACAAGTCCAATTCCACATTAGCATCCATATATTGCAAGTCTGTGAATCTATAAAATCACTGCTCGTATTAAATTTATTGTCACTATCATTTGTATTGTGAACAGAACAGACTGTTTCAACTTCATGTTGGGCTGCATGGTTTGTGCTGGGTTTCAATGTTTTTATCTGGGGAGGGGGTGGGCATGAGCACTATTATCATGTACCACAGTATTTAATGTCTCAGTCCTTTACTTTGCTTTATCAGTTTATGATGGCAAGTTAGTAGTAAAAGTAAGTCATTGATTTTGTTCACCTTCAAGTGATTATTTTTGTTGTAATTTATATGTTTGTAGTGGATGCCAATTACCTGTGGTACCAACCCATCCCCCCCAAAGTGTCATTTCTGGCATCCAGTTCTTAGGTGGATATTCAGGCTGAATGTGTTTTCTCCCCAGCCATATTCCCAAAGTTTTCTTCTGTTCTATTTGGGACTGGTAATGCTACTTTACTTTTTCTTTTTACTTTGCATGGCATATCCAAAGTAGTATTTGTAGTCTGAAAACTGCATTGCATTTGTGGTATCATGGTAGAGTGGGAACTCTCCTTTAGCGAGTCAGTATGCAGGTTGGTTTCGATACTCCTATCTCCCAAATTTGGCACCTCCCTAATTTGAGAAGTTCCATCTGTTTCATTCATTATTTTAGTGGGATTCATATTTCTGTCAGTGGCAGGTTCAGTATTACCATCTTGTGGGAGTGCCTTCACTGGTAGAAGTTCCTTTGATGCTGTCTCATCATCATTTCTGACAGGACTCAGCTGTTCATCATAGTGTCAGCAACAGTGTGCTACACATCTGGATTCCTTTGTTTTAACTTTAAATTATCTTTTTCTTTTAAATAATGTGTTTCTTCTTCTGCCAATAGAGATATAAGGTGCCTTTTTGTACTTTCAAGTGCTACTTTTAGAAGTTCTTCTTCAGTTTCATAAACACATTCATTTATGCTCACTGGCTGGTGAGCAACCATTACTACTTTAGGTACCATAATTCTTTTGCTCCTTATCCTGTAAATCCATTTGTTCTGGTGAAGCAATTTCTGTAGAAGCCTCTAAATAAATGGTACTGGGGGAGGAGGCTAGCTTCCTCATACATGGAACTGCTTCTCTGTCATCCTCCTGGTCAGTCATTTTGGCAAGATGGTCAGAGTCTCCCCCTACTACAAGAGTAGTGGAATGTCTCTGTTGTCACAGATATATTTCCCATTCACTAAACATACCACCAACAGCTTAAACTGGTTCAATTTCAGGTGGCTTCCACCTGCAACCCATGAGGGACAAGGCTGAAAATATGCAGATTTGTCTGGTCCTTCTTCCCAGTAAAAAAAAAACTAAATAAATAAATTACGGGGGCGGTGAGCATGATTGAAACCTTTAAGTACATGCAAGGAATAAACAAGACAGGTACAGAGGGGCTGTTCAAAGTAAGGGAGGGGAGGGACACCAGGGGCCATGATATGAGACTGGAAGGAGGAAGGTTCAGGAGGGAGATGAGGAGACACTTTTTTACAGAGAGGGTGGTGGCTGGGTGGAATGTGTTACCTGCAGAAGTGGTATGCAGTAGAACAGTGGACTGCTTCAAAAGGGGATGGGACAGGACAAGGGAAGGGTCAAAGAACGGGAAGGGTGGAAGGGAGGGGCAGCTGCAGAATAAGGGGTGCTAGCTGCACATTCGAGCAGACTTGATAGACCTCTAGGCCTTAATCTGCTAGCAAATTTCATATGTTCGTACTGAGCATGCACCAGAAAGGTAAAATTCTGGGCAAGGCAAGACAGATGGGCCTAATCTCCTTAGAGGATGGTACACACATTTCTATTTATCCTGTTCACAGGTACTGCACAAGAATTTGGGTGCAAACCATTTGATGCCCTCTGAGTTAAGCTGAGATCTTTGGGCATCTCACAAGCACTTCAATACCCTATGAGGCTGATGAGTGTATACTCTGGGACAGTGTACTTATTTAACAACCTTCATGAAGCCAGCAAATTGGTGGATAGAATCTGTAAAGACTCTAGGATGGCAAACCAGGCTGCAGCAGAGGCAGAAATTAACTCAGACTACAAGCCCAGATCCAGCAACATGTGGTTTATGAGTACACTCGATTGGGTGGCAGATAATGCGGAAAGGGGACCAAGTACCATGTAGCATTGCAATTAACTTTAGGACTGACTTAGACCTGCAGTACACTAGTTATGAATAATAATAATTTGAATAAGTTTATTTGATACTCCAGTTCATTATTGAAACTGTGCATGTTGTTGAGCGTTAGTGTCAAAATGAAGCCTACCACATAGTCCTCCTCACTTTCCACCACAACTTTTAACACTTGAGTATAAGACTTTTGAGTATGGGACATTTGTTTGCTGTTTTTACTAGTGTGTGTCTGTTCAATGTTAAAGTTGCTCAGTTAGATAGAGGTTATTCTTTGACAACACTTTACATAGTTGGATGACAGCATCTATTCTTGTACAAGTGTATTAGTAATAAAGGTTATGTTAGCTGGGTGAACTCAGTGGATTTTCGATATGCAGAAGTGTAACATGATCTGATCTGTTTTTTTAATGCTCCTGATAAGTTTTTTAATGATTTGTTCTTGTCTTTTTTTTAACATAAGATTTAGTGTCGGGGGAGGAAGATTAAGTGTGATAGCACACTATGTTGTTTATACTCAATGCATAATATTTAACCTCCGCAGTTTGTGAGAAACTGTTTAATTCTATGACATTTGTTATGATTAAGGTACAGGTCAGGTACCTTTTGACATGACTGACTTAAATGTTTTACTATAGTTGCATAAGAAGATTTCCAATATTCTATTTTGCATAGCCTTCACATGAAGTTAAACCTTAAACTGCAATTAGGTGTTCCCTACTATAAGTATCTGCTTATATCAGTTCAACATGCCTGTAAATTGTCAGTTGTGGATAACTGTTTGCAAGGAAATCTTATAAAACTAATAAATATAAATTAAAAAAAATAAAGATACAAAACTCATTTTCTGCAAAGCCAGATGTGATTTATAAAGGTCTTATCTCTCATGTGTGGAGATACACAGTAAGTGTCATTCCACTGTAACCCTTTATTATTTGACATATACCACTCCATTTTTATGTTGGCTTGCGCGCATGCGCAAGCAACATCTTGCGCTAGCTGCACATTGCAGAGGTGTGTCAGCATTAGCAAATGCAGGGCACGCTTTGGTAGGTGTGTTCCTCATTCGCCAATTAGCCATCATGTTAGCGGTGACACAGCTATTATGTAAAGTGGACATAACTTGTAAGAAAAGTGCCGCTGCAATCAGAGACTAGCTCGTCATGCAACGGCACAAAGTCAGGCCTCCCCACCTGCATTTCCTGGTGAAGCATTACTACAAATCCTATTTAGATTTCTGCTCATCGTGCCACCCCACCAACAGACATCTTTCTGACCCCCTCTACTGTTGTGTTTAGGTTACTGTCTCACACATAGGCAAACGCACACCCACACGCGCACTGGCGCACACACACAGACCACCTCAGTATCTAGTGTATTATCATTGTTCAGCAAGAAAGTGAAGGCGTTTTCCTTGTAAAAGCAGTGGCTTCTTTGATTGAAAGTGCAGTAGTCATCATCGGAGCTGCAGCTCCATAGCGTGTATGCTTAGACCTTCTGGGTCCTTGCTGTGAGATGCTCTTTTTTAAACTCACCTCTCCAACTCATTTTTATTAATTTTATGCTAGCCCTAGCTGTTTTTGGCAACCAATCCTTATAAAATCTGTTAAAATCCATTTTTGTGGCTAGAAGCTCCTTCAGAAAGTCCCAGAACAGTAACCGCGATCGCAGTCAGAAAAACAGATTTATGCTGCAAGCTGCTACCCTATTGGCTTGTTTAAGTAATAAAGATCCATTTTTAACAACTGGTATTGTCTCATTTGATTATTTGTAATTCCATATTTGATGATTAGTTGGAAATGTATTCTACGATGCTAAAGCAAAATTAAACATTGTACTAGTAAACTCTGTTGTTTCCACAGTATTATAAGCTTTTAACTCTGTTTGAGGATGTATCTTTGGTTATGAGGACCGCTTTGACCTTTGGCATTGTTTTCCAAGTTTGTGTAGCTGGGGGAGTGACATAATTTATTACATTATAGGTACTGTCTGCCACAGTACCATAATGTTATGCTTTTTCACATAAGCCATGTTGCTTTCCCATGTCCAACTTCCCCTCCCACAAGTTTTTCAACTGGAGTGCCATAGTAAATGCTAATTGACTTGTATTAGTGGTACACCTGAGCTGCACTCGCTCATACTGTCTGGGTGCATCATGAGATCCATGGCTAAACACTATGGCTTGCAGTTTGTTCGGCAACTTTCCCGATCTCTGTCACTCAACACTAGTAAAATTCTAATTTTTTTATTTTAACTGAACTAAAGCATACAATAGCAGTCAGTGCAGTAGTAAACAAAAAATGAATCTGGCAGGATTTGAAGTCCTGGATCTCCACCAGAGAAAATACATCTTACAGAAGAAATAAAAAAAAAAAAGACGGCATAATTATTAACAGTCACATCAGGTTTCAAGAGGTGATGCAGGGGCTGTCTCTTCCTGAACAATGAAAACTATATTGCCACTGACAGCAAGCAAAAACATGGCATATGTTTTTTTTACTTTCAGTTTATAGCCCGCTCTGATCCATTCACCCACTTATCCTCTGTCGGTCTGTCAGTCTGTCTACCTACTTCCTTACATGCACTACCTACCTTTCTATTGATCCATCTGATATTACACATAAGGGGAAGTCAATAAGGTTCACTAAGGAATTTATGAGCAAAAAAGGCCAAGGCCCAAGATCAGCTCCTTAGGACAGTAAAATATATTTATCTTTAAAGAGATTAGAATGCAAACCTTCATGACATACTGCATATCAAAGTGTTGCGATCCTAAAAGATGCTCCTGAAGTATATTTTGGCAGTGTCAGCAAGTGGAGGTAATGTGACCAAGTGATGATAGGACACAGCTGCTGACTGGCATTTTTACCTTCAGCAAATCAATGGGCCATTTATTTCCTAGTCTGACCCTGCAGGTTGCTAGCTCCTGTAACAAATAGGTTTTGTTTTTGTTTTTTGCAATTGTTTAACCAGCATTAACGCACTAAGCTGAAAGCTTGTTTACTGGTGCAACCTGGGAGCACAGGGAAGTTAAGTGACTTGCTCAGGGTCACACAGTATGCAAGTGGGGGCTGTGGGATTAAAACCCAAATCTCCAGATTTGCAGCTCAGAGCCTTAAGCCATTGCACTATACTGCCTCCCGATCTGATCCATTCTACTTGAAGGGACTAGGAGAGAGAGAGAGGACCTGCCACTTAATTCCTCTCCCAAAGCTCAAACTTGCACCCTAGGGCCCATGGTTGACTGGATCTCTTTAAGAGAAAATTCTTGGCATCCAGACAGTTTCTTTTTTTTAATGAGATGATTTTTAAAGAAGGGTTATCATAATTTTGAGGTGTAGTGCTCCAGGGACTGTCCACATATGGTATAGTTTCGGACAGATGCACTGTCCAGCTGCAAAGATATATTTAATGTGCCTGAGCTATAAGTGCCCAAACTGTTGGAGATGTAAATAAACACGGGGATGCATGGGCCCACAGCTGCAGTGTTCACACAGCTGTCATAGTCAATATGGTTGCTCACAGCAAGGTACCCATACACAATAGTTAATCTGACAGTAGATCACTTAGTTGAAACTTCTCTGATAAGTGTTTTGTAATCTGAAAGTTTCTTTTCCCTTTAACAGTAACCTGGCATAAATAGCAGCAGTGACAGGCAATACTTTGAATACTGTTTCATGTGTGAAGAAAGATAATTTAATTTGGCAACTCTTTATTTTTCCCCCGCTGCTGTTTAAAAGTAGCTATGCCGAAAAGAGAGAGAGCAGCAAAGAAAACAATGGTACAATAGAATGTATTTCAAAAAGACAATTGGATTGGATCCAAAACAAAACTAGCTGCAGCATCCAGCAGACACTATGCATAACAAATAGAAATATTGAGATCAAAGTCATAATTACGTTTATTCTAAGCAAAGTAAACACTGTATTTACCAGCAAAACTGCATTTGGTGATGAATAATAACTTATCTAAAATATGCACCAGCTCTGTATTTAGCAACAAAACAAGCAAACACCTAAACATTAATAATATCGATACTGAACTCAGCAAATGTAAACCATTTTTTTCAATTCCCATACTAGTGTAAAGAGATGATATATCTGTCTACGATATCTTCAGACAAAACAGTGATCTTTGACATATTACGAAATCATAATACCAGCTGAAAATAGCTATTTCAAAATTAGTATTGCAATGCGATGGACTTGTAATAAATACAACAAGGTTTGCCAGCTTTTATAAGGGGCAGTCAAATCTTGATGGAAAACCCACATCCTACAATTTACAGTTAGCAAACTAACAGCTTGACTGGTTTGATGTTTTATTGTAAGAGTATAAACCTTAGTGTGGAAGCTGTAGTGAAATGGGACATAGAGACCCTATAAATAGTGGATCCTACCAAAAGGGACAGGCAGACGGTCTGTTTCAGAACAGGCCAAGATGAGACCAGAGTTTTCAAGTATAGCTGTATCCATCACTGCTGGTTCGGAATTACAGGGGCTGCCAGGACATAGCCCCATTGGCACGTGAGTTACCCCTGCATAGCTGCTATGACTGCCAGTGACTTTAAGCCTCAAATCTGATATAAAATGATTGACATTCAACACTAACTTCACCATTACTACAGTAAAACAGGGCGGTCTGCTTCAAAAACCGGAAATACAGTTTAACAGACCTTGAATGTATAGCTTTATTAGTGCTCTTCTCAGTGTGTGCATTGCTTCTAGTATGTGCGTCGGAGACATGGAAGGGTTACTTCCCAATAAGTGTAAGAACTCATCTTTAAGCCCTTAACTACACACTACTTTATTTAAATTGCAGTGTTCTTTGTCTTAATAGTTGGAATGTGGCTGACTGTTTACATTTGAAATGTATTCAGTATGTTACACGGAGCACTCAAACACAATTGCAAACAAGAACTTAACTATACTGTATTCCTCAATCAAAGAAATGACACGTTAAACTGAGAAAGGAGCTAGAATTAAACATAAGGAAATTAAAGGTTACATTTCTTTGATGGGGAGGGGGGTTGACAAGGAGATAATCCCATAAGTCATGTTACTAATCATAAAATAAAAAAAAATACACATATGTGGATGGCATTATGAGCATCTTCTGCTGCCCCTCTGTAATATGAGCATACTGTAGGTAATGACTTTTTCCCCAGTGAGTAGCTGCCATGTGTGGTCTAGCTGAAGTAAAGACCCATATCCTACTATTTATTGGTAAGCATTTTGCATGCAGCATTCTAGTGATTTGGGGCAACATCCTGAATTCCTATTATGCCGTTTCCTCTTATTTGAGGAAAGGCAGAAAGCTGCATCAAAAACAAAATAAGTAATGGCCCCTCTAGCTAAAAAACTGACACCACACAAGGCCCATAGCGTGAATTTATTTGTAATTTCAATAGACCCAAACGTTTTGCCACATTAGATGTCTTCTGGGGTGGGGGGGCTGTAAATCGGTAGCAGGTCATTTCAGCGCAAACATTAGCACGTAAACACTTCGTCGTAAACAATTACGCGTGAAGCTTTTAATCGTAGACATCAAATAAGCGCATTACCAACCAAGCGCTTAGCCGAGATGTGTCATTCTAGAACAGTGCTTTGCTATTTGGAAAATATTTGATAAGCGCATATTTGAAATATTTTTCCTTACCTTCCTGTGCTGCTCAGAGTTCATGGGTCAGGGCTGTGGCACTGCAGTTCAGAGTTCATGGGTCAGGGTTGTGGCATTGCAGTTCAGAGTTCATGGGTCAGGGTTGTGGCATTGCAGTTCAGAGTTCATGGGTCAGGGTTGGGGGATAATCCATCTTCTCCTGGTTGTGGGAGGCATTACTTTAGACAACTTCTGTTACTTAGCTAGTAACATTTTATGTATTGTGTACAACTGGGAAAATAAGATTGGGGTGGCCTTAAATGTTCCATCGACGTACCAGAGAGGAGAGCATTTCATGTATTGCAAATTCTGTTTTGTGGCAAATATAATGAATCGTTCAGCATCATTTGGTCCTGAGTCATACTGCATAAACATTTCCCCCTGATCCTATTTACAGTACTCAGGTGGTATTATTAGTTCACTGAGTGCTGCTGGATGAGTCAGAGCAACTGAAGCAGTCTGACGTGCCCTTTGGGCAGTTCATTTTAAACTAAAAAAAGAAGGCAACTTGCCACTGATTGAGTGGCTAATACCACTTGTAGCACTGGCGACTACCTGTTGAGTAGTCTCTTGGGACGTTGCTGCCTTCTCTTTCATTTGATTTACCACTTGTCTAACAGCTGCATCGGCAGGGTTTGGCACATGATTGTGTTCCTGAATGAATTTTATTTCCTCGTTCTCTGTGTGCAACCTTGCAGTACACTTGAATGCATCATATCAGATGCGTTCCCAATATTCCTTTTGCCCATACTTTCTCTCCTTGCGGTACAGGTATCCTTCGTGACTGAGGAGTGGCTGCCCTCTGGTGCTCAGAATGAAATGCAGCGGCATGATTTCTGTATGTAGGTTGCCTGCCATACACAGACCATTTTATTTAAAAAAATTAGCATACAATTAATTATGCAGCAAATGAAAAGAAGAAAAGAGCAGGCTGACAGAGGAACTCTAAAGGGAGTGTGTAAAGATCGTTATTGAATATTGCTGAGACTTGGCTGAGACTTGCTGTACAGATTCAAGCTCATCCCGATGAGATCCATTAGCGCTGATAAATCTATATGGCGAAATTAATTGCGCTGTGTTGCAAGCGCTGTATTGACCGAGCTGAATTTTTTTGAGCGCAAATGACATGGAACCCTGTAAATCAAATCTGAACAACATTTAAGTATGATATTCCTAACATATTTAACCAGTGATGTAATTAATATGCCATCTTAGTTCAATATTTGCCTACCAGCCTGGATTTATAAAACATTCACAATATATATATGTGTTAATCAATGAATTTTTGCCATGTTTTTCTAGAAAAAAAATTGAAAACACTCATCAATTTATATTGTTTTATTCCATCGCAAGGACTACCGGTATTCCACTGTGAAATAAATCCTACCTGCTTTATAGCTATAGGAGCATTCAGGCTTCTCCTGTCTACTCTGCTCTTTGCCACCATCGCAAATTGAATATAACATTAGAGACAGAAGAATATCTCCACTTAGATAACTACAACACAGTAATTTTAAAATGTTTATGTTTGCAATAGATCTGCTTATCAGTTTCCTCTGTAACAGGGATGCTGCACATTGCCTTCAGCACTTTTACTAATTCAGCTCTCTGTGAACATAAAAATGACACACATCTAGAGACTGTGTTGGACAAGTAACCCTGTATCCTTATCAGCACAGCCTGTGTTATGCTATTTAATATATGCCAGATATCTTTAATTAAATGCTCTGCCTAAAGATGCAGTGTGGTTTAACTCAAAATGTACAACTGTTGGATTCAAGCATGAACCAGAAAATGGCTAACACTATTCTAACAATGTTATTTTCTGTATACAGAGAAATATCTGGCTTCAAAATAGTTGAAAATACGTAGGAAAACAGCCACTTTTAAAAATAGTTCCTCTAAGCCCGCCCGACATTTTAAGGAGACCGCACACCCAACGCGAATACCTTTCAATAACAAGGACTTATACTTACTATTCAATTATTTGTCTAAGCTCACTTAAAAAAAGGTACTAGAATGATGCTTTTAATGAATTTGTACTTAGCATACAGGTTTTAAGGTATTTCCAAATACACATGTGTTATAGCCCTCTTGCTACTTCTACTCAAAGGTACTGTTTTTACCATACTGCTTTTTCATTACTACTGCAAGATGCTTTCTTACAGCACTGTATAGCAGCATAATTCACTCTGCAAGTCAGCGTCTGAACCTGTGACCTATGCAATTCCATTGCAAATTGCACCGTTTTACTTTCTTAGCTGAGTTAGCTGTAGACATGCAGTTTCAGGCTATACACTGTTTGCATCAGTTCTACAACCTCCTGCTGCACAATTCATTTTTATGCTTAATTATTGATTCATTAATAACTTCTGTTCGGAGCCCCAGGCATTAATATCTTACTTCATTCATTTATTAATTCTCTTCAGAGCCCCATATTTACACAAGAACAGTGCTATGTGCATTCTGTATATTAATTACTTGAATTATTACCTCTGTTCTTCTTCCAAAGACACACAAACCCTTCACTTTGTGCAGCACATTAACTCACTTCTTCCAGTTATTTAGTCTGTGTCTAATGTTCAGGGTCCAATTGAGTGGCTGAAACAGTAACACAGCAAAGGCTGTGCTGATAAGGATACAAGGTTACTCAGCAAACACAGCCCCTCTCTCCAAGATGCGTATCCTTTTTATGTTCACAGAGCTGCATTTGTAATTGCCAGCGGCAATGTACAGTGTCCCTGACTCAGAGGTAATATACAAGTAGATGCATTGAAATTAGGCACTGCATTTTAAATACAGTAAAAACGTTTTAAAATTATGTTACAATAATCGAACTAGAGTTATTCCCCTTACTCTAATAAAATGTACAGTTTGCAGTGGTGGCAAAGATTGGAGCAGACAGGAGAAAAATTAAGACTAGCTATAAAATAGGTAGCATTTCTTGTTGACATGTTCGCAGTGACTATGTAAAGAACATTACTGCATCAAACCTTTGTTGGCAAAGTTGAGATCGTCAAATCTGCAAACATCTCAGAAGTACAGTACCACCAACATATTGGTTATTTAATGGCCCTCTCCTTTGTTCATATTCAGCATAATGCAAATTGTGTGCCTTAGAAGAAGTAAGGTTTACTGATTTGTGTCTGATTTATAATTGCTTTACTGGAGAATCTACACAGCATGATGAGTGAAATTGGAGAACAAAATAAAGTTCTAAAGATTACTGGAAAATATGAAAGGAAAACCATTACTAGAGTTACCATCTTTAAGGTGAGGAAAGAAACTGGGAGAATCAAACCATCTGTCTTTAATTTATATTTACATAAGTTTGTATTTTTATTTAATTCATTTATTAAGAGTATCGAAATTACAATCCTTTGAGTCAGAGACTCATTTACAAAGGCTCCACATCAACAAGTACACATAATAAATGTAGATCCTGGCTGCAACCAGAGTACATTAGGAATAGACAGCAAAAGTAACAGTTACTACCATCACAGGGTTATTATCAGGCAGTAACATCAGGGTGGAAGTATACAGGAACACGAAATATACTATACAGTAGTAGATTAATGCATGGGGGAGGGAGATTGTGTGAAGAATGGGGGGGAGTAGGGGTAGGGCAGAGGCCAACAGTGGGAGGAGAGGGAAGGAGGTAATTGAGAGAAGAGAAGTAGCGGAGAAAAGGAAAAATGGAGCAGTCCCCTAGGACATTGTCTAACTTGGGGGAAGTAGAGGGTAAGGTGTGTGACATATGGAGAAATGCAATGGTACTATATGCAGTCGCAGCGCTTGGAAGCCAGGAGATGCTGTCTGAGCATTTTTTTGAAAGTACCAAGTTTACAGGCGGATGAGATCTCCCAGGGCTTGTTAACTATATGAGCAACAATTTCCTTGTTTTACTGTAACCATGATCATATGAATAAAATAACATAAATACTGCTGAAGCAATTAGAAAACCTGGAGCACATTATAAAAGATGTACTGTATGTTTCCATAAAATGCTGGCAGGTGTGGCAAAGCAAGCTTGGCATCTGCAGTGTCATTACTGACAAATGTAGTGGTAGTAAGTAGTAAAATCAGAAGTTGATATTCAACATCATTAGGTTCAAAGGGCCTGTTTTCAAGATGGTCCTGTTATACAGTTACTCCTCACTTCATACAGTTACTCCTCACTTATTATGAGAATTACTTCTAAGAGATTTCTAGGACAATTTCAGTTTATCTAGACAGTCATATAATATATCACTGAGCTAAAATGATGGCAACATACTTTTTTCGCTTGTTATGTGGCTTGTGTGTGAATGCACAAGCACCATCCTGCACTAGCAGCAAATTTCAGAGGTGTGTCAGTGTTGGTGAATGCAGGGCATGCTTTAGTAGGTGCGTCCCTCATTCACCAATTAGCCAGCATGCTAGTGCTGACATACATATTATGTAAAGCGGATAATCACAGACAAGCTCATCATGCAGTGGCACAGTGACACTCCTCTGGACCTGCATTTCCTGGTGAAACATTTCAACAAATCCTATTTAGATTTCTGTTCACCTTCCAGACCACCACAAGATCACTTTCTTACACCCTCTACTGTTGTGTTCAGGTTACACAAACACACACGCACACACACATGCACATGCTCAGACCACCTCAGTATCTGGTGTAGTATCATTATTCAGCAAGATAGTGAAGGTATCCTCCTTGTAAAAGTGGTGGCTTGGCTTGAAAGTGCTGTAGTCATCATCAGAGCTGCAGCTCCATAATGCTTGTGCATAGACCTTCTGTTCCTTGCTGCAAGATGCTCTGTTTTAAACTCAGTGCTTCAACTCATTTTTATCAATTTTATGCTAGCCATAGCTGTTTTTTGGTAACTGATCCTTATAAAATCTGCAGAGATCCATTTTTGTGGCTCAAAGCTCCGTCAGAGTCTAACAACAGTAACCATGATCGCAGACAAAAAAACAGATTTATGCTAAAAGCTGCTGCATTATTGGCTTGTTTAAGTAATAAAGATCCATTTTTAACAACCAGTATTTTCTCATTTGATTTCTTTATTTATAATTCCATATATGATGATTACTTGGTAGCCCAAAAATGAGAACTCGGTACACAGTACTTTTTACAAGGCTAAATTGTATTGTGCAGTGATCAAGAAACAAACTGGAGAATGGACAGCTATACAATCAGCTATTTCAACTCACTGATACTACAGTAGCTGACTTTAAGTTGAGATGCCACCAGGCTGAGTCAAAAAATAAACCACATCAGGATAGCAGCTTTCAGCATAAATCCGTTTTCCTGTCTGCGAGCATAGTCATTGTTGTGGGACTCTCCGTAGAAACTGCTAACCACAAAAATGGATCTCAGCAGATTTCACAAGGATCAGTTGCAAAAAAAAAGCTACGGACAGCATAAAATTGATAAAAATGAGTTGGATGCAGTGAGTTTAAAACAGATCATCTTGCAGCAAGGAACTGTGTATTTCAGCTTGGATTCATACCGCTGACAGACTGCATATCAATGAGAATGTATTTAAATATGAATTTATTAATTTCCACTAGCACCACTACAGAAATAAGACACATTAGTGGGTGGCAAACTCAGAGTGGTGGCATTTCTTATTTTTTTTGTGGAGGAAAAAAAACTGTGACAGTCTTGGGCAAGGATTTTGCCAGCACTGACAGTCTGCCACTTGCACTACAGCTGTTGTAGTCAGTCCTTGAATAACATAAAAGACTAACACTGCTCAGCAGCGATCAGAAAACAGGTGGGTTTCTCAGCACTACAGTGGCTACCAGCTAATAATTATTTATGGAATTACAAATAAAGAAATCAAATGAGACAATACTGGTTGTTAAAAATGGATCTTTATTACTTAAACAAGCCAATAGAAGTGCAGATTTAGGATACTACCAGAACAATCATTGCCATTCATCTTTCATGGGGGGGTCAGTACACATGCGGGGAGGGTGACTGTTCACCCTGCCACCCCACCACCAGATCTCTTTCTTACCCCCTCTACTGTTGTGTTCAGGTTACTCCCCCCCTTCACACATACATGGGTGTGCACACACAGACCACCTCAGTATCTAGTGTATTATCATTATTCAGTAAGATAGTGAAGGCATCTTCCTTGTAAATGCGGCGGCTTTGATTGAAAGTGCAGTAGTCATCATTGGAGCTGCAGCTCCATAGCACTTGTGCTCAGACCTTCTGTTCTGTTTGCATGATATATTGTACGCAGCTTTAAGTTTACAGTTGACCACATGTTCCAATCCTATTCTATTTTAATGAGGAAAATAGAGCACTTCAATTCAGCAGCCAGACTGTCACTTTTAGTGCTCTGCTTCATGTTGTCCAACTGAATCACTAGTTGTGTAACAGCAGTTTTGTTGCCATTTTTAGTAGTAATGCACTTGATATGCCACTGTTGTCACTAGGTTTGATTATAATGTATCAAAGCAGGTTTGTGAAAGCCGCAGCTTTGATCAAATGTTTGGCAGCTATGACTTTAGTGCACCTGGTGAAAGCTATGGCTTTAAGCTCATTTACAGAACTCTTTACTTTGATTTGTGCCAGATTTCAGGAGATGCAGATCTCATCCCCCCCAACGCTGACACCTTTACCTTGCTACACAGTAAAGGTGTCAGTGACTACAAGGGCATGATTTTCTTTTCCTGGCTGAAAGGTAACAAAGCTGAAAGCTGATGGTAGAACAGGTCACTTTCAGCTGTCGGTACCATGACAGCAATGCACACAAGCATGGCAGTACCTAAAAGCAGTAATAGCAGCTGTTTTTGTAACCTAAACAGTTAAAACCTTTTAAGCATTTTTTCCCTATGTTTCTCTATAGAGGCAGCTGATTTTTTAATAACGTGAGCAGCCGGTGACAGTGGTGCATGAGCATAGAAATAATTCAAAGCAGTAATAGTAGCTGGTTTTGTAACTTAAAAAAAATGAAACACAAACTGTTGGTCATTTTTTGCCTATGTTTCTCTATGGAGACAATTGCTTTTCCAGTAACGTGAACAGCCGGTGACAGTGGCTCACTTGCTCGCTCTTTGGGGGGGTGGGATGGTCGGCACACTTGAGGGAAGGGTGATGGGAGATCGGAGAAACAATAACACTGTAAAGAGGTGCAGGCAGAATTGGAGGAGAAGCAGAGGTACAGCATGACTTAGTTTTTTTGCAGTAATGTTGTTTGATAGGCTGGGAGTATGGGAAGCAAGAGGAGGGTGAGATGTTCAGCTGCTGGGGGTTTGGGTGAGGGACGAGGATCTGTGACTACAGATCAGAATTTTTGTTTAAGCTGGTAGGCACATATGGATCTCTGGCTGTGTAGCATCCTTGACAGCCTAACTAGGACCAGCTACCACTTTATGTCTGGATAAGAGCACACCAAAATCTAGCTCTTATCCAATCAAAGAACAGGAAATTTTCTACTCATTTTATAAAATGCAAATAATACACACTTTTCACTGGCTTGGCAGTCCTTGGATGCCTTTCTAGGTGCAGCCAAAAAACATATTGCAGCTCAGTCTAGCCAATCACAATGCTCAACCCAGCTGCACTATAGGGAGCTACCCAATCCCCATGGGTCCCAGCTAATGAACACTCCTAGTCCTAGGGAGCTCCTGGAAGCATGGTGCCCAGGTGTTGGACTACGGCAGGCCCAGTGACGTTACACCTGGCCAGCCTGGCTGACATTAGCATGCTATATAACAATTCAAGACACAGCTCCAAAATTCAGTATTAATAAATTTCATCTGGATGGCGTAGTCCAAAACAACTGAAAGTTAACTTGCAGCCTTGTACAACTATATTCAGGGTTTTATGGGGTAGGATCTGTGGGCCTTGATTCAATAGTCATGGTTACCTTAAGATGGGCAGGCTTCCATCCCTGACTGCAGTTCTGGCTTCTTGTACCCGCTCTGTTCCATAGCCCTGTGTCACCTCCAAAAGCTGCCTCAGCTCTCCTCTGCCAGTCACTTGCTCTGGCACCTCACACAGGTTCAGCTGGGCTCTCACACATTTGATTTCTTAGAGTGTTAGGAATATCCCAGGCCTCTGCAGCTCACCAGCCAATGTGCCAGTGCAATACCATTGCTGTTGTCTTATGTCTGTGAAGATCAGTATGGTGCCTTTAGGCCCAATTTGGCTCTGTAGAAGTTCAAACCCCATAGGTCTGATAAAGAAAGGTTTATACAGCTGTATACTGGAGCTCTGCTGCAGGGCAGATTACTCTTGCAGGCTAAAGCTCTTAGCTGCAGATGCAGTCTCTCTCCCTTTGTGCTATGCACAGCAGTCTCCTTAGTGGTTGTAAAACCCTCTGAAGGATCTGCTCAGTCTTTCTTTCACTGATGCTGATGAGAGGTCTGCTCTCCCTCACACTGTTAATTGGTAATACAGTGTCTCCCGAAGCCCTCTTGTGGCTCTGGATCAGGATTTGGAGCCTACTTGACTGATTACTGTCCTCTGAACACAGAGACCATGTGTGTCAGGGGTCAGAAGGATGACATAGCTGTCAGATTTGCAGTCCCATGGGCTCTGGCTGTAATATCCTTTTTATGCTGGCTTGCGTGCTTGCGCAAGCAACATCTTGCGGTACTGCAGATTTGGGGGTACTACCGATGTTGGGCGAATGCAGGGCACGCATCAGTAGGTGCATTCTTCATTCCCCAATCAGCCTGCATGCCAGTGCCACACCATGCATACATAATGGGGCGAGCACATCTAAGCAAAGGTCCGCTGCAATCTGAGCAAAGCTCGTCATATGCAGCGGTCCATTGCTTGCCGTGCTCGCCACCATTATGAGCATGGTCAGCAAGCGGGTGGCCACCTCATGTCTGCTGACATCGGGGGTGCCCAATTCCCCTGTCGGTAACCCCCCTGCTGTCTTGTGGTGCCAACAGGGGAGCCTACTCCGTCAGCATACCCCAATGTTGAATGCTGAGGGGGTGCCCAGTCCCGCTGGCTCATGGCCCCACTGTCTTTGTGTGCCGATCGGGAGCCCACCCTGTGGCATCACCCCCAATTGTTGAATGCGGGGGTGCCCGATCCCCTCGGCTCAGTGCCCCCGCTTTTGTTTGCCAATGGGTGCACAATCCTGGTCGGCATTACTTCCTCCCCTGCTGTGTGCTGACGAGGGTGCCCAATCCCCATTGGCTACCGACACCCCCAAATATTAGGTGGCACACTGGAGCCCACCCCAGCATGCCAAATGCTCTGGAAAATGAAAACTGTCCCACGATGGTTTTCCTGTTTTTTCCACCCTGTAAAACGAAACCATCCCTCATAGTCTCGATGCCCCTCCCCACCTACACCACCCATTGCGCACCCTGCCTCCCTCACCCCTCATCTCATATATTACCTCCGGAGTCCGGCGTGACGATCTTCGTTGCACCGGGAACACATCTGCACTCTTCAAAGCCGACCATGAACTGAGGAAATGCCAGTAAGCTGTACAATGGAATGAATAGGGTTTTTTCAACTTTGCTGCATATCTTGGGCATTTCTCAGAATTCTGGCACCAAATTTTCAACATGGGGTTTTTGGGGCCCCTCCTCATAATTCTATCACTGTCATGGTGTTAATCGGCCTTGAAAGTTGATTTCGCAGTCACTGCGCGAAATCACCTTTCAGGATCCATTAATGAAATGACAGTGCCAGTGTTCATGAGGTGGCCTCTCAAAAAGCCTATGTTCCAAATTTGGTGGGAAAAATCCAACAAATGCCTGTTTTATGAGCGTGCATTACGCAGTTGTAACACAGGCTCGTAACTTTGTGCATTCACAATATTTTAATGCCGGATTTTCAGCATTGTCATTTTTGTATACCTCCTTGTGAACAGTACAGCTGTCATTTTCCACATCCTGCCCGAAATGTGTTTCCACACGTCCGGCGCACAGTAGCGCAGTGTCTGTGGGAAATCAGTGTTTGGGCTAGATTATGAAAATGACAGTGACACAGTTCATGAGCAGAGGTCCTAAAATGCCTGTGTTGAAAATTTGGTGATGATACTCCATAAAATGACTGTGTTACGAGTGTGCATTGGCAGATTGCACGCATGCTCGTACTGTCGTGCATTTGTGATATTTTCACTCTCGATTTTCACCATTGCCATTTTTCTACACCTCTTGATGAACAGTGCAGTTGTCATTTCACATATCCTGCCCAAAATGTGTTTTCACACTTCTGGCACAGAATAGCGTGGTCACTATGTGAAATCACTTCTTGGGACACTTTGAGGAAATAACAGTGACACTGTACATGAGCAGAGGTGCTAAAATGCATATGTTGAAAATTTGGTGCTGAACACCCATAAAATGGAAGTGTTGCAAGTGTGCGTTGCACATTTCCCACGCACCCTTGTAACTTTGCAAATTTGGTATAGTTACATGCAACATTTTCAATACTGGCGTTCTTTTACACCTCCTTATGAGCTGTGCAGCTGCCATTTTTCACATCCTGCCCAACATGTTTTCCCGCACTACACTACCAAACACCCAAAGGGACACCCTAATGCCTGTCACTGTTTGCAGGGTTGGGGTGGGTTGACATCAGTTCAATGCTTGACTGCCATTCCTATGATGCATCTCTCTAACTCCTGCACTGTCAATGGCAGCAAGCCAACATTCGGCATTGACAAATTCTTGTTAATACTTTTACTAGTGTTCTGTCTCGTTCATGCCTTTCTTTCCATTGTAAATTCCTCTAACCCATTGTCCTATGTGTTTCATTTCTAGATTCCAAGTGGAAGTAAAGGGTTCTAAGTGAAAGTAATTGTGTTTTAAGTAAAATAAATGGTGTTTCAAGTGAAAATCAATGTAGTCTATGATTAGAGCTTACTGTGCATTGAATTCAAGCAGCTCAAAAACCTTATTATGCACACTCTAAAGTTGTGCACATTCTAAAAAACTTATTGTGGACATTCTGTCATTAACTGCAGCTGTGATTCCCTTGCACTGACTCCCAACACTTGGTTTCACTTTCTCCACTGACTGCACCTCAGCATTCTTGTAAGCACAGTAAAATAAAAAAAGACTGCCAGCCACAGTTTTCGCAGAAAGAGAAAAGTTGATCTAAGATTGAGAAAACAAATAGACAGCACAAAAAAACTGCCTCAGACATGAAGTCTGTTAACTCCTTACTACAAGACATATGTGAAATCAGAGAAATTTCAACAATACCAGTTGAGGAACTAGATCTACTTTTAGATAAATCCCTTTATAAAATAAAAAGGGTTGATGACACAGGGTATGAGCCCACTAAACTACGGGGTTGTTTAGATAGCATAAATTCTTACCAAATTCAAGAAAATGACCCCCATTTAATCTACCATGCCACAGAATCAGTATTCATGGAGATTATTTGTACATCGGTAGCCGAACAAAAATTACTCAAATAATGGGCAAGGGAAACAAGCCAAATTGAGCAGTCTCTCACTAACAATGGAATAAGCCTGGTGTACACTTCGGGGTCTCTTGGTCTTGAAACCTCTGCTGCATTACTGAACATGTTTTGTTTAGTGTGGGGCTATATTTTGCTCTATAGACATCAGAGCAATACAGTTTGAAATGGTAGGATTTACCACTTGCCACAGACTATGATTGCCATTCATTTTTAGAGTATAATGAGTGCCAAACTAAAACAGGAATGGGTGACAATCCCAGGGACATATGACCTATTAAACCATGAACATATGGGTGACTGACTGAAGTTGACAAAGGCCCCTTGGAAGCTTATAAAAAATGTGCAGTTGAAAGACCGTCTTCTATGATACAGCCAGATTCTCCTTTTTGTTTAGTACATAATCTTCACTGTAAATCTGGCTGACATTGATAAGGTACAATGTGCATTGGAGAGAATAAAATAAGGCAGATGAGGAGGGACGGGGAGACATGATAGAGGTCTTTAAGTACATGAAAGGGATCAATAAAGGAGGCCAAGTCAAGGTGCTCCAAAGGAAGAAGGGTGGGGCAACAAGAGGTCATGGGTGTAAGCTGGAAGGGGGCAGGCTCAGAGGGGAGAGGAGGAGATGTTATTTCAGTGAAAGGGTGGTGGAGCCATGGAATGCACTGCCCAGGGAGCTGGTAGAGGTGGAGACTGTGGATGGATTTAAGAGGGGATGGGACAGGTACAGAGGGAAGGTAAATCTGACCAGGTCCAATACAGATGGAACATCTGGGATTGGGGACAGTATAATCCAAGGGGGGGGGGGTACACCAAAATCAGCCCTCAGTAAGGGTGCTGAAAATCAAGCAGACTTGAGAGACTGTTAGGCCAATTCTGCTGGCATTTTAGTATGTTAGTATGAAAACAGTGAAAATGCAGGCTGGGCTCCCAAACACAATGTGCATTACTAACCATTCCAAGATGAAGACTTTGATTCAGAAATTAGTTGATGCAGACATCCTCCAAATGTTGCCCAGATGTTTTCCGGTCACAAGATTCTGCAGTCCATCAACTCTTACTCAGTGATGTCTGACAATAAACAACAACACAAAAATAGGTCAGCTATTTTTGCTTCTGCATCTACTGTACCTCCTTAAATGTCTCCATGTTTGCAAACTCCAGCATTTCCTCAGCAAGCAATGAGGCTGGCAGCTAATTATGCATCTTGCAACAATGCAGCAAATAATATATGGATGACTATACATGACTCACTCTGTTTTTCCATCTCGGGGTTGAGGTACCAGCATGGACATTTCAAGCTTTGCTCTTGAGGTCCATACACTGATATTTCAACCTTTGGATGGAAATACAGGCTCATTTTGTATAGTTGCCCATACATTATTCCCTTATATTTATTCAAAAATAATGATTAATTGACCCAGTTTAAATACCACTGGTGCGGTACAGTACATATAAACATACATGCAAAGTTAACAATTCACTTAATATACATAATTTATGAGCTCTGGAGCCTAGTTTTGAGGCCCCTACTGTTCTCTCATTATATACATAATATAATAGACTCACTCTGTACAGATGGGCTTTCTCTGCAGACATGTATATGCTAGTGGTACTAATCTATAAATTGTACAGGATAAGCTGTAAAGTATCTTTGATCTGATGCAGTCTTTCTTCCTTAGAAATGAACTGGCATTTATTTTGCCAAAACAAAGACAGTGGACCCAATATTCAAAGGTTAACAATGGCACAAACATGATTAGCACTGTCACTCACCCACATTTGTGCTAACACTAAGCAAGGCCATATTTAGAGGCCCCTGGAGTGACCCCAAACCCATCAGTGCCAAGGAGCTAAATATACCACTGCAACTATGCAAATGAGGGGGCCCCCATCATGCAGACCAGTCCAGAAGCATATTCTAAGGTTTGCAGTGGTGGTAAACAGCCCCCCACATGATTCCCCATACCCCAATGACCCGTTCAGCTATATGTTAAAGGTTTCAGGTGGTCTAGTCATTCCTCCACCACCCAATCACCTGTTTAGCTGTATTACAGGATTCCCTGGTGGCATAGTGATTCCCCCTTCATCTATCCATTGCCTGTTTAGCTGTATTTCACAATTCTCTGGTGGTTTAGTGGTTTCTCCACCATCTGATTGTTTGTTTAGCTGTATGTAAAGATTTACTGGTGGCATAGTGGTCCCCAAACCCTCCAGTCATTGTTTAGTTATATTTCAAGATTCCCTGATGGTCTAGTGACTCCATTCACCATCACAAGTCTGTAGAGACTGGCATAAAATGTAAAAGTTCAAACAAAGGAAACAGTTTTGAAAAGTGTGCCCATGTGGGAAAATTATGGTTGTTCAATGGTAACCTTCTTTGTGCAATTTTTCTTTGATGCACATGTACAATTTATTTCACTTTAGAAAACCTGACCCCAAGTGATTAAATTGCTTAAGATTCAAAACCAGAAATACTGCACCAGGAGTTGGAGTCAGTGCTGGTAAGGGTGTGCAACCCAACAAAGCCATAAAACAAAATTACTGCACTCACAGTTCAGGAGCAAATTTAACACTCACAGAGTGTGATGCTAGTTGCCAAATTGCTTACTTGATTGTTCAGCATAACATGAGAGAAAGATATCGAAACCACCAACAGCAGTCTACAGTATACTGTATACTAATTCATTGACAGCTCAGTTGGCGGGCCGGCCGTGGAGGAGAGAGGAGGTCTGTGCCAATTCGCCGCTGCCAGGATTTAGGATGGGGGTGGAAGCAGCATTGTGGTGGGGACACCTGGCTGCTTGGGAGACTGGGTGGGGGGCACTGGATCACCAAGGATTTATTGGAATTAGGGATCAGGAGGGGGTTTAAATGCAAAAAAACCCACTAGACCACCAGAGATTTTTTTTTTTAACAGGAGAAGAAGATACGGAGGGATGCAGGTGGGGGGGTTACTATACATTTACATGGTGAGTAGGTCATTATCAGGTGGAGGGGAGGGACCACTAGCCACCATGGATAATTATTTACATGTGGGACAGGTGGGTTGAGGGACCGCTAGCCACCAGGGATTTTTCTATACATGTGGTATAGGTGGGGGGAGGGACTGCTAGCCACCAGGGATTTAGTTGTTATTACCTGTGGAAGGTGAAATTTTGCTCGCAGAAAGCAAAATTTCACCTGGCGAAATTCCACCTTCCACGGGAAAATTTCACGAAGTGATCCGCAATGCAAATTTGACTACTTTGCAGGCACTCCGTAGGTGAAATTTAAATTCGCTGCATCACTAATTACAAATCAAGAAGTTGAGATGGCAATTATATCCTTTAAAGATTCATCCTCACCAGGCCCTGATGGGATATCCAGTGCTTTTTACAAAAAATTCTTAACAGAACTAGTGTTGTGCAAAGTTAGAAAATTTCACCCAGAGAAATATTTCATGGAATTTGTGCATTTCATGATATATTTCACTGGGCAAAATGCAAACTTTCACCTGGTGGGAGAGGACAAAATTTCTCCCTTGAAATTGCACTGGTCTGAGTGCTCATTCACTGAGCACTCAGATGGGTTACCAGCCATGGAGGTGAGTAGAGGGTTGTGCTGGTGGCATGACTGGGGTACTTGGGGGTGACCATGGGGCTCTGACTTAAGATAGGGTGGGGGGTCCACTAGACACCAGGCACAGGAGAGGGGATTGCTTTTTTTTATTTTGGAGATTGGAACTGGGGTCATGTCTGGGGAGGAGGGGAAAATAACTGGGATTGACTGGGGAGGTGGGAGGGTTCTTTACTTTAATTTGGCCAGTGATCAGCAGGGGGTCCACTAGACACCAAGGAAAGGGAAGGGAAGGGAAGGGGATTGCTTTTTTCCAAAGATTGGGGGCCAGGGCCGGTGGTGACTGGGGGGGCATCTTGAATTCAGTCAGTGATCGACTGGGGGACCACTAGACATCAGGCACAGGAAGTGGATTGTTTTTTAATTTTTTTTTTAAAGATTGGGGGCAGGGTGAACCTTGGAGTGATGGGGGAGGGTTCTTAAATTCAGCTGGTGATTGGCCGGGGTTGGCCACTAGACACCAGGGAGGCAGAAAATAAAATATAAATGATAGTGTACGTGAGGATGAAATTGCCGGAGAAATTTCACAATTTCATCTCAATTTCACAAAATATTTTGTCGAGCAAAACTGTCGATTTCACAGCAATTTCGCTGGCAAAATAAAATTTAACAACATCTCTAAACAGAACTACTTGATTCTTTTCAGCAGCTATATAATGAATCAATTTTAGATACAGCCTGGGATACTAACTTTGAGGAATCCATTATAATATTTCTGTATATAAAAAAGGAAATAAAAAGCTACTAGCCAACTGGAGGCCAATCAGTCTGCTGAATGTTGATTACAAAATCTTGCCTGAAATTCTGTGCAGTAGCTTACAAGTCAGCAGCAGCTTAATTCACCCTGCTCAAACTTGTTCCATCCCAGAAAGGAATATTTCTCATAGTCTTTCTTTATTAAGAGATATTTTCGAATTTGGTACTCAGGAAAAACTTCAGGGTTACATGCTTTCAGTGGATCAGTCCAAAGCATTCGATAAGGCCTCCCACTCTTACCTTTTTCAGGTATTATCAGCCTATGGCATTTCTGATAATATGATTAAATTGTTAAAAATGTTATATATGGACGCAAGGTTAATATCTTATGTCAATGGAATATTAGGAGACCCTGTTCATATGGCTATTGGCATTAGACAGGGGTGTCTTGTAAGCTCCCTATTGTATACTTTTGCTTTCAACCCCTTAGTACATAATATTTAGAACAATAATAAAATAACTGGCCTGACACCGCTCCTAAATCTGACTACACAAAAAAGTGCTGCTCAAGCTGATGATTTATGTATCTTCTTGTCATCTCACGAAGCAGGGCAAGAACTGCAAAATGAATTTTCTCTATATGAACAGTTTTCCGGGGCTGTTATACATGCAGAAGAAAGTAAAGTGCTCTGGGTGAGAATTCCTCCTGAACAAGGGCAGATGACCAGTATTATTGGCATTCCTATTGTTGGTCCTACTATTCCCATTTTGGGGGTTCAGTTTGGACAAGGTAACCTGCAGGTTCTAAACTGAGAAAACACGATTACAATATGTGAAGCAAAAGTCCAGGGTTGGAAAAATTGGACATTTTTCAAAAAGAAAAGAGTCCTCACAATAAAGACATTTTTATTGCCCATATTTACTTTCCTTTATCCTCCCCTTATTTGTTTTGAGACCCAGCTCTTCAGCTGTTGTTTTCAAATGCTGTGGGGTAGTATATTAAACCCCATCAAAGGGGACTTTACGTATCTATCATGTAAAGCTGGATGTTTAGGAAAGATACATCTGCTAATTTTTTTTTTCATTGCTTTTTTGCAAATCTACTCTATCCTTAGGATGGGGTAATATACTATAGCATTGGCAACAATGGAAATTTGCCTTACTGCAGGTTTTCTTGTAGCAAATGGGATGAACTACCACCAAGAAATCATTAAAAACAAGTAAATCCCAGAATATGCTGATTCTGCTTTACATAAAATGAAACAATGGAAGGTAAATAAACAAACTATTACTACATTTTCTAGGAAACAGTTGTGTTCACATATTATGGCTAACCAAGGGGTCAGCCAGGTACAATTCCCCAAATGCATGCCCTCAAAAACTCCTACAGTATTAAATGTGTACAATGATAAAAGAATCCCTGTAAAGGTCTGAAATATTCTCTGACTGAGCTGCCCTGGCAGACTGGGAGTGAGCGGCAATTTAAAACACAAATCTATTGAAGAAAGATATTTTCCTTGAATTCAGTGCACTCAAGTTGAGGAATCACAAACACTTTTTTAGAGTGCCCAAATACACAGCAACTACTATCATTCCTTGCCACTAGATGGCGGAGGTCTTACTTAAAAAATCTCACACACCAAAATGTGGTACTTGGAGATTATAAAGAGTACTTGAAGTCATATCACCCAAGTACAGTCAGTGTCATTTTTGTATGCATAAAGGTTTACCTCTGGCAAGCAAGATGCCAGTTTTTAACACAACAATTAAATACATTTCCTGCTATACTTGCACAGACTATCGAAAACTTGCTTAAACAAATTAAGGAGCATGAATATAGGAAATTACCAAAAGTAAAAGCTGATGTTTGTGGCATAGAATTGCATGGTTAGATTCCTTTATTATCTTCTTTCATGTGTTCCTCTTTAGACAAATTTGTATTAGGTTCCTTTCTTAAAACTTGAAGTGATGTATTTTAGAATGCTGCTGTATTTTATGGATATGAAATTGCATAATTGATTGATTCATTTCTTTGATTCAAATGAATATATCTAGTCATAACAATAGATTGATTTACACATATGGTCATAGTACAATGGTGTCAAGTCCCTGTATGCTTTAATTAACTTTTCTTGCCTTATTCTTTTAATTTTTTCCATGAATTAAGGAGGACTGTGCATGAACAGTAAGATTTTTTTCTTTTTATGATCTGTTTTCTTTTTGTCTTCATTATTCTTTTATGCTTATCATTAGAATGAAATAACTGCTTGATGCATGTGCTGACTTAGAAAAAAAACTGTGCATCTGATGCCATCCATTTTATTTAATAATGTAATTTTCTTTGTATGATTGTTTTGATTTCTGTTACAATAAATTTCCCCTACTCTTTTCGAGAAGTGTCATGGGATCTTTAACATCCACCTAAACTACCACCAGAACAGGCAGATGGGACTTCAGTTTATCATCTCATCTGGAAGACTTGGCTGATAGCCTGGATCGGAGGACTCATTATTGGGACTGTCAGAGGGCAATCACTCAGAGAAACTCAAACATGCTGTCAGGGGTGATTGCCTCAAGTAACTTAACATCTATTAATGCCACATTGGCAAGCATTTCAATTAGCCAAAGAGGGAGGCAGAAAGATGAAAGGAGACATAAATTGTCCCCCCCAACAGACAAATGAGGTTAGCTAGGGGAATACTGAGGGGATGGACCCCCCTTAAAAAACATATAACAAATTAATCCAGAGGATTGAAGGCAAGGGTGATAATGGGATAGATAGAGGAGGAAACAAAAGGGGCAAATAGGAAACGAGTTGTGGTCTGGCAGTACAATATGGAGATCCATGTGTGCAAATGTTTGAAGTCTAGGCAATAACATTGCACACCTAGAGGCCACCATGGCAGAAGCAGACCTTTGCTGGTAATCACAAGGAAAGAACGAGACTTGGGCATCTTCATCACAGATGACCTGAAATCATCCAAACAGACCACTAAAGCAGCAGCTAAAGCTAAAGGGATGTTGGGGTGTATTAGTAGGGGTATTACAAGTCATAAGAGGGAGGTAATAATCCCTCTTTACAAGACATTGGTTAGGCCCCATATGGAGTACTGCATGCAGTACTGGAGGCCACACCTGCACAAGGACATTATTAAAATGGGGACAGTCCAGAGAAGGGCAACCAAAATGGTACAGGAACTGGATCAGAAAACATATGAGGACAGATTAATGGAGCTCAATATGTATCCCCTAGAGCAAATGGGAGAGAGAGAGAGAGAGGTGATATGATCGAAACATTCAAACATCTTAAGGTCATTAGCAAGGTGAAAGAGTCTAACATGTTTCAATTTAAGAAAAATAGCAGGACAAGAGGACACAGCATGAGATTAGAGGGAGGCCGATTAAGGAGTAGTGTGAGGAAGTTCTTTTTCACAGAAAGAGTGGTTGCTGCATAGACTGGCCTACCTCGGAAAGTGGTGGATATGATTACAGTGCAGGGCTTCAAGCAGGCATGGGATAGGCATAAGGGAGCAATACAGATGAGTGTGAATAGATAGGCCATTGACAGAGTAGAGGCCTACGGCACATTCATAAGGTAGAATTGGGCTGACTGAATGGGCCTTGTGGTCCTTATCTGCTGTCAGTTTCTATGTTTCTATGTTTCTATGGATATGATTGCAATTATTGAGTCCTGGTGCAATGGAAAGCAGGATTGGGATGTGGCCATACCAGGGTATACTCTGTTCAGAAATGACTGGGTAGGTAAAAGGGGGGGAAGAATAGCTCTTTATTTTAGGAACAAAATAAACTCCATGGAAATATAGGAAGAGCAGCAAAGAACTGAGGTACTGTGGGTCTCTCTGGAAATATGCAAGGGCCACTCTTCACATAGGAGTGATCTACAGACATCCAGCACAGATAGGAGAGGTGGATAACGACATGATAGAAGCCATCTAAAGGATGGCACACAAGAGGGAGGTGTTGCTGGTCGGAGACTTCAATCTACGAGATGTAGATTGGAGCCTACCTGCTGCTGCAACAGTCAGAAGTAGGGACATCCTGGGCTCCCTGCAAGGGGCCTTCATCAGGCAACTAGTTAAAAAGCCCGCTCATGGGGAGGGGTGGATGATACTTGACCTGGTACTGACAAACAGAGATAGTGTTGCTGTTATCATGGTGGGTGACAACCTGATTTCCAGCAATCACCATGCAATGCAGTTCAATAGCAGTTCAACATAAGAACGGGGCCAGAACCGAGCTGCACTAAGACCAGTGTCCTGGTCTTCAAGTGGGGCAATTTCAAGACAATGAGAGCATGCTGGAGAAACACCACAGCCGGGATAGAGGATCTGGGGGAATCAAGGAACTATGGGCAAAAATAAAGGGAGGGCATTGAATAAGCAATAAATCTGTGTCATGCAGATTAACAAGGGCAAGAGAAAAAAAAAAGGCCACTATGGTTCTCTAAAGATGTAGCAGAAAAAGTAAGAGCAAACAAACTAGCATTTAGAATGCACAAAAAGACACAGAAGGGGAGGAGAGGGAACCAGGAGAAACAAAGTGCGGCAGGGAAGGCAGTTAGACACACAAAGGCACAAACTGAGGAGAATATTGCCCAGTCAGTAAAAAAGGGAATAAAACTTTCTTTAGATATATGTGAAAAGATGGAAACCAAAGAGATAGTATTAAGGATAAAAGGGGAAGAAGGGATTTGTGAGGAGGAGGACCAAAAGAAAGCAGGCTTATTGAACATATACTTTTGTTCAGTATTTAGAATAGAGGGGTAGGTGATGGCCAAAAATAAGGGACAAGGATATAAATAGTAGGGAGATCGACACCAGTTCCTTTACAGAGGAGATTGTCCACAAGGCACTAGCACAATTAAAAGTAGACAAGGCACTGCAAGTTGATGAGGTGCACCTCAGGATATTGAGAGAGTTCAAATAGATGCTGGCTGCACCTCAGACAGGTCTGTTTAACTTATCATAAGAAACATGGAAGATTCTGAGTGACTGGAGGAGGGCAAATGTGGTTCCAGTACACAAAAGTGGGAACAACGAGGAGGCAGGAAATTACAAACCTGTCAGCCTGGCTTCAATAGCAGGCAAAGTAATTGAAACACTACTGAGGGAAAGGATAGAAGAATACCTTGTAACCAGTGGATTACAGGCTCCAAGACAACATGGTGTCAGGTGAGAGATCTTGCAGACAAATCTGATCAAGTTCTTGAACTGGGTGACCAGGGAAGTGGATCAGAGAGGAGTAGTAGATGTGGCCAGCCTGGATTTCAAAAAGGCATTCAGCACCATTCCACTCTTAAGACAGGTGAACAAGCTGGACTATCTGGGAGTGGGTCAAAATGATGTAAACTGGGTAAGAAGTTGGTTAAGCAACAGGAGTCAGAGGGTGGTGGTAAATGGTGTCCACTCTGGAGAATGTAAGGTAACCAGTCCTCTTCACTGTCTTTACTACCAACATTGCAGAAGGACTAGAAGGAAAGGCATACCTGTTTGCAGATGACAAAAAAATCTGCAACAGAGTAGACACACCAGAGGGGGTGGAAAAATGTGAGATGATTTGAGAAGGTTGGAAGAATGATCAAGGGTTTAACAACTGCGTTTAAATGCAAAAAAGTGCAAAATCATGCACTTTGGGCACAAAAACAGGGACTATGTACCAACTGGAAGGGGAAGCACTGGCAATTATCAAACAGGAAAGGGACCTAGGGGGTAATAATTTCTGATGACCAGAAGGTAGCCAACCAGTGTGATAAGGCAGTAGGGAAGGCTAGCAGGATGCTTGGGTGCATAGGGAGGGGTAGGGAGAAGAAGGTAATATTACCCCAGTACAGATCACTGGTAAGATCCTAACTCAAGTATTGTGTCCAATTCTGGAGGCCCACCTCTGGAAGGACATTGATAAGGTAGTAGCAGTACAAAATAAAGCTGTGAAAAAGGTGCATGGTCTCCATAAAAAGCTCTATGAGGAGAGACTCAAGAAACTGAATATATACTCTCTGAAGGAGAGGGAAGAAGGAAAAGGGGATGTGATTGAAACAAGGTATTAATAAGATACAGGAAGGTAGCAGTTCCCATAGAAAAAATGAATTTCAAGGACAGGGGGTCACACTATGAAGTTGGGGGGGGGGCTCAGAGGAAATGTGAGGAACTACTTCTTCATGAAGAGGGTGGTGGATTCCTGGAACAACCTTCCAGCAGAAGTGTTGAGTGTCAAAATGGTGACAGGATTCAAGCATGCATTGAACAGATACAAGGGGACCTTGGTTATAAGGCAAGGGCAGGAGATGACCAGAGATTGAATAGGGTTTACAGTGGCATAGTAGGCAGGGAAAACTGGGCAGACTGCAGTACGTGGGCCAGGAGGTCCTTATCTGCTGACAACTTCTATGCTTCTTTGTTTCTATGATAACTCTTCTAGGCTGTGGAAAGATTACTACAACCACTCTGTCTATATTCCAGGGATGTGATACCTACAATGAAATGTGAGGAGCTTGGATGATTCCTCTTAGACAAAGTGCCTTTCAGTCAAACAGAACTCTCTAGAAGTGGCTTTTCTTGGGCCAGTAGTGCAGATATGTCATGTCTGAAAGATCTCCAAGGTCTTTGAGTGAGTTTCAGCCAGTGCTGAATAAGGATGTACTTGGCGTGATAACCAGGCTGTTCTCAACTTTTGATTCTTTTGACCAAGGCCCTGCCAGACTGTTGTTAAACTGTTGGGAGGCCCTGGTTCAACTGTGGCCAGGAAATTAACAAATTTCTGGGAACCTGGTGTCAGAAAAAAGGGTATGGACTGGTAGGAGTGTGGGTGTGACCTGGGAGGACAGCTGGCTGTACGTTTAAGACAGACAGCACTTAAACAAAGAGGGCAAGCAAGTGTTGAAGCAGAGAACTGGTGAGTACATAGATGATAAGTTGCATTTAAACTAGGAGCAGGGGGTAGCATGAGGGTTAGAGGTACGCAGAGGCCAGAGGATAGGAAACCATGTGGGCTTAGCCCCCATAACAGTGAAACTGGACTAGAGACAAGTGCTAGAATGGGTGCCAAAAAGGGAGAACAGGGGAAGGGTGCAAAGAGGGTAAGGGGATGGAAGGTTGTCTCATTGAATGCTAAAAGCTTGGGGAATAAAACTGCAGAACTGCAGACTCTCATGGCGTAGAGGGAGGTGGGCACGGTTGCCATCACTGAAACGTAAGCCACTCAGAACACCACCCCCTTCCCCATGGAGAAAGGAGGTCACGAGGGCCAGTCTTGAAGCCCTCCCTGCCCAGAAGCCCAGCCGACCCAGAACACCACCCCCCTTCCCCATGGAGAAGAGAATTCGAGGGCCAGTCTGAAGCCTCTGCCCAGAAGCCCAGCCGACCCAGAACACCACCCCTCCCCATGGAGAAAGGAGGTCGCGAGGGCAGTCTTGAAGCCCCTCCTGCCCAGAAGCCCAGCCGACCCAGAACACCACCCCCTCCCCTGGAGAAAGGAGGTCGTGAGGGCCAGTCTTGAAGCCCTCCCTGCCCAGAAGCCCAGCCGACCCAGAACACCACCCTCTCCCTGTGGAGAAAGGAGGTCGCGAGAGCCAGTCTTGAAGCCCTCTGCCCAGGAAGCCCAGCCAACCCAGAACACCACCCCTCCCTGTGGTGAAAAGGAGGTCGCGAGGCCAGTCTTGAAGCCCTCCCTGCCCAGAAGCCGAGCCGACCCAGAACACCACCCCTCCCCATGGAGAAAGGAGGTCGCGAGGCAGTCTTGAAGCCCTCCTGCCCAAGCCAGCCGACCCAGAACACCACCTCCCGTGGAGAAAGGAGGTCATGAGGCCAGTCTTGAAGCCCTCCCTGCCCAGAAGCCCAGTCGACCCAGAACACCACCTCCCCGTGGAGAAAGGAGGTCACGAGGCCAGTCTTGAAGCCCTCCCTGCCCAGAAGCCCAGCTGACCCAGAACACACTCTCCCCGTGGAGAAGGAGGCCAAGAGGGCCAGTCTTGAAGCCCTCCCTGCCCAGAAGCCCAGCCGACTCCAGAACACCACCCCTCCCCGTGGAGAAAGGAGGTCACGAGGCCAGTCTTGAAGCCCTCCTGCCCAGAAGCCCAGCCGACCCGGAACACCACCCCTCCCCGTGGAGAAAGGAGGTTGCGAGGGCCAGTCTTCAGAAGCACTCCCTGCACAGAAGCCCAGCTGACCCAGAACACCACCCCTCCCCATGGAGAAAGGAGGTCGTGAGGGCAGTCTTGAAGCCTCCCCTGCCCAGAAGCCCAGCCGACCCAGAACACCACCCCCTCCCTGGAGAAAGGAGGTCAGCGAGGCCAGTCTTGAAGCCCTCCCTGCCCAGAAGCCCAGCTGACTTTAACACCACCCTCCTCCCCTGGAGAAAGGAGGTCACGAGGGCCAGTCTTGAAGCCCTCCTGCCCAGAAGCCCAGCTGACCCAGAACACCACCCCTCCCCATGGAGAAAGGAGGTCGTGAGGGCAGTCTTGAAGCCCTCCCTGCCCAGAAGCCCAGCGACCCAGAACACCACCTCCTCCCCGTGGAGAAAGGAGGTCGCGAGGCCAGTCTTGAAGCCCTCCTGCCTAGAAGCCCAGCCGACCCAGAACACCACGCCCTCCCCATGGAGAAAGGAGGTCGCGAGGGCAGTCTTGAAGCCCTCCTGCCCAGAAGCCCAGCCGACCCAGGTAATTGAACAGCCCACCTGTCTTTTGGCGCCTTTTCAGCGGCTGCCTGTTCACAGCCCTGCGCTCTCCTCGACCAAAGCGCAGCCTCTGCTGGGAAAACTCCAAGCGGATTTCTGCAGTTTATTGTGTGAACAGCTGCTTTAGGGAACTGAAAAACAGAGCTCAGCAGCTTCTGATAAGCCTGTCTTGCTAACACAGATGTAAAAGCTGCATATTCTCTAATCAGTGATTGTTAATTAATGTAGAGGACTAGCTGCTTTTTGTTTCCTACGGGACTTGAATTAATTTAAAGTAAGGTGCAACACTGTAATAAGCAGGAGTTGTGTGGGACTGCAACAGGACCCGTTGTAATTGGTGACTCAGGGAAACGCAATATGGGCTCCGGGGGACTGTTTGCTTGCTAACCATATGGGACCTGGGCAATTAAGTGCACTAGGGACTCGCAGTGGGAAATTGGGCAGGTACTTGCTGTGCAGAGCCTGAGTTTTCGAGGCCAGGCGCTCGCAGACCCCTGATCCCTGCAGCATTATCCAGCTCCAGTTACATCTTGCAGCAGCCAATCTCAGCCTTTCTGCCTACTTAAAACAAATTGTCTCCCTCTTTCTCTCCCCAGAACACCACCCCCCTTCCCCGTGGAGAAAGGAGGTCGCGAGGGCCAGTCTTGAAGCCCTCCCTGCCCAGAAGCCCAGCCGACCCAGAACACCACCCTCCTCCCCCGTGGAGAAAGGAGGTCACGAGGCCAGTCTTGAAGCCCTCCTGCCCAGAAGCCCAGCGACCCAGAACACCCCCTCCCCATGGAGAAAGGAGGTCGCGAGGGCCAGTCTTGAAGCCCTCCCTGCCCAGAAGCCCAGCCGACCCAGAACACCACCCTCCTCCCCCATGGAGAAAGGAGGTCGAGGGCCAGCCTTGAAGCCCTCCCTGCCTAGAAGCCCAGCCGACCCAGAACACCACGCCCCTTCCCCATGGAGAAAGGAGGTCGCGAGGGCCAGTCTTGAAGCCCTCCCTGCCCAGAAGCCCAGCCGACCCAGGTAATTGAACAGCCCACCTGTCTTTTGGCGCCTTTTCCAACGGCTGCCTGGTCACAGCCCTGCCGCTCGTCTCCTCGGCCAAACGCAGCCTCTGCTGGGAAAACTCCAAAGCGGATTTCTGCAGTTTATTGTGTGAATAGCTGCTTTAGGGAACTGAAAAAACAGAGCTCAGCAGCTTCTGATAAGCCTGTCTTGCTAACACAGATGTAAAAAGCTGCATATTCTCTAATCAGTGATTGTTAATTAATGTAGAGGGAAATAGCTGCTTTTTTGTTTCCTACGGGACTTGAATTAATTTAAAGTAAAGGTGCAACACTGTGCATAAAGCAGAGATTGTGTGGGACTGCAACAGGACCGGTTGTAATTGGTGACTCAGGGAAGCTGCAATACGGCCAGGGACTGTTTGCTTGCTAACCATATGGGACCTGGGCAATTAAGTGCACTAAGGGACTGCATGATGGGAATTGGGCAGGTACTTGCTGTGCAGAGCCTCTGAGTTTTCGAGGCCAGGCGCTCGCAGACCCTGATCCCTGCAGCATTATCCAGCTCCAATTACATCTTGCAGCAGCCAATCTCAGCCTTTCTGCCTACTTAAAACGAATTGTCTCCCTCTTTCTCTCCCCAGAACACCACCCCCCTTCCCCGTGGAGAAAGGAGGTCGCGAGGGCCAGTCTTGAAGCCCTCCCTGCCCAGAAGCCCAGCCGACCCTTAACACCACCCTCCTCCCCCGTGGAGAAAGGAGGTCGCGAGGGCCAGTCTTGAAGCCCTCCCTGCCCAGAAGCCCAGCCGACCCAGAACACCACCCCTCCCCATGGAGAAAGGAGGTCGCGAGGGCCAGTCTTGAAGCCCTCCCTGCCCAGAAGCCCAGCCGACCCAGAACACCACCCTCCTCCCCCGTGGAGAAAGGAGGTCGAGAGGGCCAGTCTTGAAGCCCTCCCTGCCTAGAAGCCCAGCCGACCCAGAACACCACGCCCCTCCCCCATGGAGAAAGGAGGTCGCGAGGGCCAGTCTTGAAGCCCTCCCTGCCCAGAAGCCCAGCCGACCCAGGTAATTGAACAGCCCACCTGTCTTTTGGCGCCTTTTCCAACGGCTGCCTGGTCACAGCCCTGCCGCTCGTCTCCTCGGCCAAACGCAGCCTCTGCTGGGAAAACTCCAAAGCGGATTTCTGCAGTTTATTGTGTGAACAGCTGCTTTAGGGAACTGAAAAAACAGAGCTCAGCAGCTTCTGATAAGCCTGTCTTGCTAACACAGATGTAAAAAGCTGCATATTCTCTAATCAGTGATTGTTAATTAATGTAGAGGGAAATAGCTGCTTTTTTGTTTCCTACGGGACTTGAATTAATTTAAAGTAAGGTGCAACACTGTACGCAAAGCAGGGGGATTGTGTGGGACTGCAACAGGACCCGGTTGTAATTGAGAGACTCAGGGAAACGCAATACGGGCTCCGGGGGACTGTTTGCTTGCTAACCATATGGGACCTGGGCAATTAAGTGCACTAGGGACTCACAGTGGGAAATTGGGCAGGTACTTGCTGTGCAGAGCCTCTGAGTTTTCGAGGCCAGGCGCTCGCAGACCCCTGATCCCTGCAGCATTATCCAGCTCCAATTACATCTTGCAGCAGCCAATCTCAGCCTTTCTGCCTACTTAAAACGAATTGTCTCCCTCTTTCTCTCCCCAGAACACCACCCCACTCCCCCGCGGAGAAAGGAGGTCGCGAGGGCCAGTCTTGAAGCCCTCCCTGCCCAGAAGCCCAGCCGACCCAGGTAATTGAACAGCCCACCTGTCTTTTGGCGCATTTTCCAACGGCTGCCTGGTCACAGCCCTGCCGCTCGTCTCCTCGGCCAAACGCAGCCTCCACTGGGAAAACTCCAAAGCGGATTTCTGCAGTTTATTGTGTGAACAGCTGCTTTAGGGAACTGAAAAAACAGAGTTCAGCAGCTAGAGCCCCGCTGAATGCTACGCATTCGGCTCTCCACCGCCCCCACCACCACCCTTGCTCGGCTCTTGAATATATACCCTGTAGTAGGTCAGGTGACAGGCAAAATAAACCTATCAGCCCACTTCTCCAGCTGCAGGTTATAGAAATCCAGCCCTAGAGGCCGCTGTCTCGCTTGGTTAGACCCACTATGTATCTCACCCTATTTACAATGCTAATGACCAGCAGGCTCACTCTCCTTGCTCATCAACCCCTCCCAGTGGCTCCTCCGCCCCATGACTCCACCACGAACCCTGTTCCCTAGCTTTCTCTGACAATTGCCGCACAACCACCCAACGCTGCAAGCCAATGCCCACTAGTACAAACTTACTTTTTTGCCTATACCCTTGTTCACACCTCACTTCAACTGGGTAAACACTGTACCACAGTTTTTCCCAACTTATAACCAGCCCCTTCCAGCTACAATAACATATTACTACTTCCCCATCGCCCTCCCTTCTTCCCGGTGACATCTCTAGCTTACCAGTCCCCACCCACAACAAAAATAAACTTTCTCCATTAGCTCACAGCATGAGTCTCTTAAGCTCTCCAGGCTCTCCTGCTGTGACGCGTATTCCTTCTACTCCTCCTTTCTGGAAACATTCACCCCAACCCTGGTCCCCTCAACAAAACCTCCCCAAACAAACCACAGGAAGACTACTGCTGGCATCACTTAATATTTGTAGCCTTCCCAAAACACACCCTACTGCAGGGTTGGATTGCCCAACATGCCCCAGACATCCTAACCCTCTCTGAAACCTGGCTATCAAATAAAATCCCCAATGATGCGGTTTCCCTAAGCAACTATAACCTCCTTAGGACGGATAGATCCGGTAAGCGAGGTGGAGGCTGCGCAATATTCATTAAATCAACACTCTGCGCCACCATCGTTGATACCCCTCCCCCCGAACATGGGGCCCAGACTCTCGAAGTCAAAATTAGATTGGGCTCTAAAACAATCATCATCATCTCAGCCTATATCCCCCCGAGAAACCAGAAACCCGCATTTGAATCCATCCTTCACGCTGTCTCACACCTCCCTAATACTAATGAAACCATATTAATGGGTGACTTCAACATCGACTGGGCATCCCCATCCTCCTCCATCTTCAGAGACGCTGCCCAGGCTATGGGTCTCACCCAAATTATCACATCCCCAACGAGGCGCGACACAAGAACCGGGACATCCTCACTACTAGATCTCACCTTTACCAACAGGCCAAAACATATTACCCAGGCTTCAGTGCTCCCTGACTCTATCAGTGACCACTCCCCGGTTATCTGCTGGTGGTCGGGCAAACTGCCCACTGCACCACCAAAACCACTGGCACCGAAAACTCAAAAAGGAGGCTTTAATAACCTCAAAGAATACCTAGCCAATAGTTACTGGCTTCCCTATATAACGCACAATCAGTTGATGCACGCTCGCCCACTTTATAGCTACCTTTAACAAAGCCTGCGATATATATGCTCCCTCACTAGGCAGGTCATGAAAACCAGGTCTACACCATGGATAACACCCTCCTCCTAAAACTCATGCAACACAGGGACAACCTCTGGCACAGGGCCATAGACTCTAGCGCACCCAGGACAGACAACTCTATAGGAGGCTCGAAATAAATGCACCTGGGCCACACGGCAGGCCAAGGCTGATTACTATCAGCACACCCTCTCCTCCTCCTGGGGAGATGGGAGAAAGTTCTGGAGTAACATACAAGAAATTAGTGGCAAATCACGTTCCCCCACCCCTACCCAACTAAGTCTGAACGGGGACGTTACCCCAGATCCTGCTAAAATCACTGAAGCCCTCAATGAAACTTTCTCAGACCTCTCACATATCCTCCCGCCTAACTTCTTCCACCCCACCAAACCCCTCTCTACTCCACTTATGGCGAGTACAGTCCTCCCTCCCCCTTTCCGGTTCCATACCATCCCCTGCTCCTTAGCCAGGCGTTACATCTCCAAAGCAATCGCTAACACTCGCTTCAGCAACGACTCCCTGGACCTAAAACTCATAAGGCTTACCCTTGATATCACCATAACCCATCTCACACAAATCCTAAACCTCTCGCTTTGCCTCGGCCAATTCCCCACTACCTGGAAAAAAGCCGTGATCACCCCTATCTTAAAAGGCGGTGATCCCACCTCCCCGGGAATTATAGACCAATCTCTATACCCTCCTCTCCAAAGCCCTGGAAAAAGTCTCAGACCAGCTTACTGAGCATCTAACAAAACACAACCTGCTCAGCAAGGAACAGCATGGGTTCAGAGCTGGCCACAGCACCATCACGGCTCTCGCTGAGCTCACAACGTTCATCCATGAGGCGCTCGACCAAGGGTCACTAGCAGGGGCTATCTTTATAGACTTAACTAAGGCCTTCGACTCGGTCAGCCACGAATTACTCCTTCAAGTCCTGCCGCAACTAAATGTAGTCTCCGAGGCCGCTGCCTGGCTAAAGGACTACCTCACAGAACGCCGCAGCAAGTAGAATAAACTCACCATCTCCACTCCCAAGCCTGTTCGCTCCGGTGTTCCGAGGGGTCAATCTTAGGCCCACTGCTTTTCTCCTCTTCATAATTCTCTCCCCAAAAAGCCTGCAGCGGTCATCTCTTACTCTATGCCGACGACACGGTTCTCTACTGGAAACACCCCCAACCGTACGCACTCCAGCACACCCTCCAGGAATACTTCAGGGAGCTGGAAGATTGGTTCGCTGACCACCGGCTGATCATTAATTATTCCAAAACCAAGGCCATGACCTTTGCTCACTGCCAAAGCCCGAACAGCCAGATGGCTCTTCACATTTCCAATGTGGGTGGTTCCCCGCTGGAGCACGTCAATCACTTCAAATACCTGGGGGTCACCATGGATACCTCCCTCTCCTACCACAGACATGTACGCCTCCTCTCGGCAGCAATCAACTCGAGAGTGGGTGCCTCTACAGAATCAAAAACAGTCTGCCCACACATGCCATGCAGATAGCTGTCACATCCTCCATCCTCTCCCTAATTGATTACGGATTGTAATTCATGGCACTGCTGATAACTCCACCCTAAGCTGCATAACCACTGCGCTAAACAAAGCATGTCGCCTTGTCTCGGGTTGTGACAGACTCACCCACACCTGCAACCTATACAAACTGACTGGCTGGCTTAATTTCCATCAAAGGCTCAAGTACCACACCTGCATTCTAGCAAAAAAGATCCACCTCCAGCTAGCACCAACCGCCCTTCACCACATCATCAAACCGGCCCCTCTCAGGCGTATTACCAGACTCACGGCTACCACATCCTTCGTGGTTCCCCCATGTCGAACGTCCCTTGCACAGAGATCCCTCTGCTACCGTGCCCCCAATTGGCTAAACACTCTTCCGCCCTCCCTCTCCCAATCCCGCAGCATCCATCTCTTCAAAGCAGGCCTTAAAACCTTCCTATTGGGTAGCTCAAAATGTGAATGCTACGTTGGCCTACCTGTCTCCTCTCCCCTTCCCCACACACCCACACAGGGGCCCCTCAGGCTCATCTAAACCCCCATGCTCAACCCAGGGGTCAGGTATGTCTCCTACCTGCCCAAACCAGAGAAAAAAAAAAAAGTCTCTCTGCCATCATACCGACAATTAATTCAGTAATACCACTTGTTTATTATGTATTGAAAGTTGCCTTCCATTGCCTTTACTGTCGTATGTCTCTCCACCCTCTGTAACCACCGGAGAGCTAATGTTACTAAAATGTGATTGTACATAAATCTGTAAATAATTTGTGCCTGTATATAATTTGCCTCTTCCGTCTGTCTTCCCCCAACTCGTGTTCCCCCCTCCACCCTCTGTAACCGACGTGGAGCCTTTGCAAAAGAGTCTTTGACTCAAAGGTTTGTAATTCCGAATTTACAGTAAATAAAAATAAATAAAAAATACCATGACTGGGACCTGGCAGTCCAGGAAACAGGATATTCTGAAAAGACAGAGTTAATGGAAAAGGGGTGCAGGGTAGTGATCTATATGAGAGAGTGGCTGAAGTGTGTAAGGGAGGAGGGGGAGGAAGGAGAAATGGAGTCACTGTATGTGCAAATCCAAGACACCAGGAATAGAACACTAAGGTTGGGAATGATGTATAGGCTGCCCTCCCAAACAGAAGAGTTAGATAGGGAATTAGTGGGACAGATCTGGATGACATGCAGAAAGGGGAGTGTGGTGATAGTAGAGGACTTCAACATGCCAGGAGTGGACTGGAGTATCCATGCCACCAATAATAGAAGAGAGCTGGTAGTGCTGAACACCTTCCAGGATAACTTCCTGATGTAGTTGGTCAGTGAACCAACCAGGGAATGGAACATCCTTGGCCTCATGCTGACTAAGGAGAATTATGTGAGGGGAGCTGAGGGTAGAAAAAACACTGGTGTGGAGCGACCACTGGTCAGTATGGTTCCAGTTGAATATGGGTAAAGAAGGGCTGGGATCTGCCATGAAGGTGCTGGACTTTAGGAATGCTGATTTCAAGAAGATGGGAGAAGTAGTACAGGAGTATCTGTCCAGAATTCAGCCTAATATGGACATGAATCAGAGGTGGGCACTTACAAAGCTAGGAACAGTAGAGGCAACCAAATCCTACAACAAGGCCCAGAGGAGAAAAGGATAGGGCTAAGAAACCTAGCTGGATAATCAAGGGAGTCATAGATAGGATAAGGAAGAAAACAGCCTCCTTTTTGAGATACAAAAAAACAGGGAGTAGGAAGGATAGGGAGGAGTACCTGAAGGATGCAAAAGAGGTGACTAGGGAAGTAATGGCAGCCAAGGCATCCAGGGAACTTGGGTCTATGTGATAACGGTGAACACCTAAAAGCGATCGCCGTTATCACTCAGTCAGAGTGCGAACACATTTTCGGCACTCTGACAACCTAGCACACCAGCAACAACGGTGCCAAGACATACTTTTACTACTTTCAGTGGGGCTTGCCCTACACCACCCCTCGTGTGGGGGTTTTCTCCCTCGCACCCCCTATTTAAGGATTCTCAACTCCAGGGGGGTACATGTGGGGGGGTGAAAGTAGTAAAAATAAAAAGGTTCGGGCAGGGCACAATAAAAATCGCACCAGCACCCAGACCCAGACCCAGTACCTCAGCCAACCCAGCCATTGCTCAATCCCCAACACCACGATGCAGCTTGACTGAAAACTGCAGCGCCACCCCCTACAGCCTCTTCACCCTCTCCCAGGGTACATTCAGGTACATCAGGGAGAAAACAGGTTGTAAGAACCAGATAGTAATGAGTAAGAAGAAGGGGGATGGGTGGAAAAGGGGGATGAAAAGGCAGAAGCAGTTAACGACCACTTTTGCTCCGTATTTACTAAGGTGAATGGGGGGAGATACCTAAAGTGAGTAAGAGGGTATGAACAGAGGAAGGGGGAGACAGACGGGGAAATCACAGAAGATAGAGTGCTGGAAACATTAAGAGCACTAAGAGTAGACAAGGTGCCAAGGCCAGATAGCATTCGTCCCTGGGTACTGAAGGAGCTAGCAAAAGGTCCTGGCAGAGTCCTTGGCAGGCCTGTTTAATTATTTGCTGGATTCAGAATACATACCGTAGGGTTGGAGGATGTCTCACATGGTCACCCTCCATAAGAATGGCCCTAAATATTATCCAGAGAACTATAGACAAGTGAGTCTCACGTCCCTCATAAGAAAACTAATGGAGACAATCCTAAAGGAGAGGCTGGTGTCCCTGCTGGAGCCTAGTGGGCTATAGGACAGTATTCATCATGGTTTTGTCAAGGGCAGATCTTGCCAGACCAACCTGGTAGACTACTATGACTGGGTGACTACACAAATGGACATGGGCCATGCAGTGGATGTCCTGTACCTGGACTTCAGTATGGCATTCAACTCGGGGTTGCATATGAGACTTGGAAGAAAGCCAGACGGTACAGGGGCAGGTGTGGAATCGGTAGGATGGGTGGTAAACTGGCTGCAGGAAGGCAGGAAAGAGTTGTGGTGGGAGGGGAACTCTCATCCCCAAGGGCAGTGATGAGCAGGGTTCCACAGAGATCGGTGTTGGGGCCAGTGTTATTTTGGATAATTATTGGTGACATTTCTGAGGGTATCAACAGTAAGATTAGTCTATTTGCTGATGACACCAAAATGAGAGGAGTTGTGGATGACCTACGGGTATGGCAAGGTTTGCTGAACAAGCTTACAAAGCTGGAGACCTGGTTGGATATCTGGCAACTGGGGTTCAATGCCAAGAAATGCAGTGTATTGCATTTTGGAGCCAAGAATCCAAGGAGAAACTACCAACTGGGGGGAGTGCAGCTAGCCAAGACTACGGATGAGAAAGATCTGGGGGTACTCACTACAGGATGAATGAACAACTCAGCACAGTGTAGGAAAGTGGCAGCAAAGGCCAACAAAATGCTGCATCGAAAGGGGTATTTTTATTTATTTATTTTATTTATTTAGAAGGTGGAGGTGATTCCACCTTTGTATAGAGCACTAGTTAGACCTCACCTGTAGTACTGTGTGTGGTACTGGTGACTGCACCCAAAGAGGTGCATTAGATTACTAGGGGGGTGCAGCACAGAGCAACAAGAATGATACAGGGTATGGGGACTTGCCATATGAGGGGAGGCAGAGAGATCTTAACATGTAATCATTGGAGGAGAGCAGGGACTGTGGGGATATGATCAAAACCTTGAAGTACATGAGAGGAATAAACAAGACTGGTACAGAAGGACTATTCGAAGTAAGGGTTGGGAGGGACACTTGAAGACTTGATATGAGACTGGAGGGTAGAAGCTTCAGGAGGGAAATGAGAAAACACTTTTCACGGAGATGGTGGTGGCAGAGAGGAACATGATGCTGGCCGAGGTGGTGGCCAGTAGAACAGTGGGCTGATTCAAAAGGGGCTGGGACAGGGCAAGAGGGAGGATCAAGTGGGGGGTAAGAAGGGAGGGGTGGCTGCAGAATAGGGCTGCAAGCTGCAAAATTGACCAGACTCGATACACCAATAGGCCTTTTTCTGCTGGCAGTTTTCTTATATTCGTATGTTCCGTTTTCCCAAAAGATAGCATTGGTGACACCCTTCTTAAAGAAGGTATCATTGGACATAGACATTCTGACAAACTGAAAGCCTATCTCAAAATGTCCCTTTTTTGAGAAGCTAATTAAGACAGTAGTTGCGGCACAGTTCATGACTTATCTCAGTAGATATAACATCTATGAACCACCCCAATTTGATTTTAGGTCTCAGCATAACACTGAGTCTGTGCTCACCAGGGTGTTTGGTGGCCTTCTCCATACAGCAGATACAGGGGAATGCTCTGCAGTTACTTTACTTGATATCTAGTTAGAATGTATTAAGGTGGATCATGGAGGTTTCATTGGTCATCTGCCATAATATGGAGGACTCACTGGAACAACATACACTGTAAGTAGTTTGAAACCTTCCTATCCAGCACATCACAACCATTTGTACAAGGAACATTTTCCTCACTGCCTGAATTAATAGACTACAACGTGCCCCAGGGGTCAGTTCTGTTCTTCATGTTATTCACCATGTACATGTTGCTGGTGGGAGAGGTCATTAGATGGCTAAAGTGGGAGTGTCACTTTAATGCAGATGTCACCCAACTGTACCAGTCATTTACACCTGAAAGGCATGATGTGAATCCCTGTGCTAGTCCAATACCTTCACAGAATATCTGACAACAGGGCATCAAGCTGTCTGAGCTTACATCTGGCAAGACAAAAGCAGAGTGATGGGGGAAGGGTGGACACTTACCCTGGCACTTCTGGCTGTGGATCGACACTCCACCACGGGGGTAGGGAACAAATTGAAGGAGCCGCTGTACTAGGACCAACAGTTGAGTGAGTGTGATGAGAAATCACTTTCACGCCTGCCTTTTTCACTCAGGACTCTGGAAAATCATTCATTTCTTTGCATGCTGATCCTGCCAGCTGCATGTCAGTCCTGACCACCCCCAAGATCAGTGCTTCTCTGCCTTTGCGAACATTGCTACCCATACTGTTAAATATAGTAAGGGCAGTGTCAGTGCTACAGAGGGAACACAAGGAAAGCTGTCAGGACAGTATTCGAATTTAGACACTTATGGCCCAGCCAGCTTCAGGAAATCATACAAGAAGAAATCCTGTTGCACCTGCCCTACCCATCTACAGATTCTATAGCCAGTCTCATTCTCTCCCTACACCTGCCGACTCCTGTGCATGGCACACCTAATGAACTCTTTTGATGTAACTCTGGAATGGGACTGCATGCATCACCACTTACTCATGTCATTTTGATCACAGCTCTGGTCAGTACAGTGCCACAGATAGTATTGAAGAGGGCAGAAAGTCTTGGAGACTTTTTTGGCAGGGAGTCAGTTCCAGGGACCAAGCCACCTGGGCCAGTCTGGACCACCTCAAAACTATAGGGATCATACAGAACTTGATGGCAGTTGGGCAGTGGGGCAGAGCAGGGCAGCCAGGATGGGCCCAGGGAGACAGTCCAGAGTGAGTGAGTGGGCACGTGTGTGGACAGACACAGGACATAAGATGTTTGGTGAGAGAGATGATCAGGTTGGTATCAGAGAAAGTGCGACCATCAGACCAGCAGTAAGAAATATGCAGTGCATGTTGCCATTCTTTCTCAAATAAATGAATCTGTGCAAGGTATGTTGAACTTATAGCTTTATCATGTATTCTTCAATTAATAAAAAAGTACTTCATGATTTTTTTAAAATCTATCCAGGTGTAGGACACTTATCATTTGCTACTACATCAGTCCTTCCAGTTCCATCTTGCATGCGGTTTTACCCACAGAAACCTGCAGTTGTCTCACTGCTGGCCTGGCTCCTCATTTTGTTACTGTTACACCAGTCTTGATCTTGGGTTTTTCAACAGTTTTGATCTGACAGCTCCAGGACCAGAGGAGCTGGAAATTTGCCAGTGGCAAGTTCAGGGTACCCACCCTTGGAGGATGGTAGCATTTCAATTTCAATCTCAGCACCCTTCAAGGTAAGTGTTTAGAGAGGGGAGAGTCAACCACTGGACGGGGTCATGAGCAGCTGCACTGTGACAAAATGTGGTTCTTTTGCCCTTATTGTGGGTTAGTACTTCATTTCAGCACCTTCCAGCCAACAAGGAGTTTGCTTCTTTCATGAGTTCTGACCTCTGCTGGATCAGAAGTGCAGGAGAGAGCTACCAACTATGAATTCCCACATGTAGAATTTAGATTTTTAGACCCCCCCAAGCTGTAGTACCTGATTGTTCCAGCCATATATATTCTCTCTCTCTCTCTCTCTCATATCAAATAAACTCAGCTTTCTGAAATAGTTTCCTGCTTCTGTAAGGTGTCTGATGTAAGAATATGTGGATCACAGAAAGAAAAGGTAATTGACTGACATCATTCAAGTTGTCTGTCCCTGCTTGCCATTTCTTTCTCCCTCCATTTCCTTCTTTCTGCCACAGTTTCACTCACCCCCTGAGCCCTGTTGTCTTTAGCCATTTTATCTTTCAGGCCTCATCCCTGTATGCCCACACCCTTCCTGATCTCCCCTTCACATCTGTATGTGTGTATCTACATACATGCATGCGTTGTCTGTGTGTGCCTGGTGGTAGCGGTACTAAGAAAAACAGTTTCACAAAAAGAAAAATGGTCTTCTTAGTTGCAGCCTGTAGTGGAGCAGAATAGGCATTTTGCACCTATAAAGTGCTACTGCAGGGGCACAGCATCCTTCCTGTATGGGTTCAGAACCCATTTGTTAGATTTACATCCTCTTTCTTCAGTTCCTGACCTGAATATAGTAGCAGCAGTGAGACTGGGAAGACATAAGCAACAGCAAGGGGGGGCAGTGTTATTTGTTAATTTATTGGGGCACATAGTAGCTATGTATATTTCAAATTCCACCAGAACTTGGCACAATATCAGGAAGTCTGAACTTGCTCTCCACCAATACAGACAGAATAGCATTTACAGGGCATGTTTGACTCTTACTGTTTTTATAGTAAAAATTTTGAAGTCCTCTAGCATGGCAAACTGTCTACACTTAGGATGATATTGCAAGCGATACAGCCTGAGAGGCAAAGGCTATGTTTGTTTGAAAAAGTGAGTGGTGAATGTTTATGAACATCCAGAGTTTGCCTGTGCCCAAAGCTGTCAATTGTGTAAAAAAAAAAAAAGATAGGAAGCATATCGGCAGGGACCAGGCCACTGCTCTTTCTGTTTTTTGCTCTAAAGCATTCTTGATCCTAATCCCACTGCTTTCCAACCAGTCCAGCAGGCATCGTTTTAAATATTAGATTATATTCAATTTAAATTTATTCCCCTCCTTTACTTCCTTTCTTTTTTTTTTCCTTATGACCAGACCCTCGGCCACAGTGGTTGAGGAATGTATCAAAAAGTGGGGGGTCAGAACTGCATAGAACACCTCACTGTTCAATTCAATGTCTGACCCTTCAGCTACAAAAGTGCAGGGTTGCCTGACCCCTTGACCCCCTGGCTGTGCCACGAATGCCCGGCCTAGCCTCAGCTTCTGATAATGAAGAGTGAACTGAGCTGGCAACTTGGGCACAACAAAAGGAGGGGATGTGAAGTAGAAAGCAAATTTAAATTTAAATTAAATATAATCTAGTATTTAAAAAGATGCCTGCTGGACCTGGATGGAGAAGATGGGAATGAGGGTCAGGGTTTAGAACAAAAATAATAAGAAGAAACACCACACCCATGCTTAGTAGTTGTAATTTTTCCATCTATCCATTCATTCAGATCCTGCTTACTGGGACCAGAAAGGACTGAGCAGAGGAAGCAGTCCAGAATGGGTGCCTGAGCAGCATTTTGTTCAGTCAACACCCTTCCCCCACCAATCATTGAGGCTATTGAACAAAACAAGAACACAAGACCTATTGATTTCCCCAGGCTGGCTAGGTGGGTAATGATGCAAACAATAACCTCCATCCATTTATTTATATGCTTCATAAATTCATGCCCAGGTGAGAAGACAATTTTACAATCTCAGCAATTTGGGTACGAATTAATGATTTAGTGGAACCAAATATGGCAGACAGGAAAATGTTGTAACTTTTAAGAAGTAGTCTGTTGTAACTTTTTATTTCTGAAATATTTTTTTTTCCTTTTGCTTGTTAGAAAGTTTTCTATGTGATAGTACAGAATTATGCTGAATGTGTGGAGTAGCACTCTGACTAGTAGCTGACATATCTAGTTTGGTTCCTCCCACTACATCATCAGCAAAATGACCTTACTGACTGTGACATCGCCGGTTAGTGACCAGTCATCTGTTGAGTGGCTCTTCTGGAAAAGCTGTGATGTCACAGTCATTGAGATCACAATGCTGATGATGTGATGGGATGAACAGAGCTAGATATGCCTGCTGGCAGGCAAAGTGCTGTTCCACACATCACAACTACTAACAAAATCTTCTAAAAAACTAATGGGAAAAGAAAAAGTAACTCGGATATAAAGGTAATAGTTCACTGCTGTTAAAAACTAATATTAGTTTTATATTGTGACCCCTTGTTCTGGGGGCAGCAGGATGGCCGTCTTGCTGCTCCACTCAATACCCTCCAGACCTGCTCCAAGTTTTGCTGTATATTCCTTTATTCTGTTGTGAACAAACACTTTTTTATTCCAAGTAGTGCTTTTTCTGCTGATACTCCCAGTGCAATTGCTCATTGATATTTGGGAGGAATTAGGTAAGCCTGCTGGTCTTCAGTAATGGGGAGTTAAGAGATGCTGAAGATGTCAGAGGGGTGCAGAGCAAGATCTCCTTTTAATCAATGAGTCTAACTGAAGTGTTGAGGTAGAAATTATAAAAACCTCATAACTGGAACTCATCTTATTTTAGTTTGTAGTTTTTAATTATGCTTTTTTACTTGGGGAAAAAAAGTGCTCTGCCCTGAAATGGTCGTGCCACCACTTTACAGTTTTTCTGGCATCTAGTTACACTGAAGACTTAAAGAGAGGGAGTGTCATTCTGGAGTTAAAAGAATGACAAAATTTTGGGGGATTTAATGTTGGGGCCCTTAAAATGGATTTTATCCTTTGCAGAAGAGTCCAGTTGTAATGCAAGCCTGTGGAATTAGAGTAAGCACTTGAAGATAAGGAACTGAGGTGTATGTTTGGCCTAGAGCAAGGCCACAGTTGTCATGAACTTCTATAGAGATGGCATGGTCTGGTGAGAGGTACAGGAAGAAATAGAGACATTGTATTTTATGTATCTGCAATATATCCAAATTTTATTTGTTGAAAGTATGCCACTGTTGCCTTGGGGCGTAAGGGGTTCCATATTTGAATTTATTTACTATGCTCAGAGGAGCATTATTTTCTTTCTCTTACAGTGCTGTTACAGTGGAGGAGAATGGTGTACAGTGGAGCTGAATGCTTGGAGGAGGATTAGTGGCCAAAACTGATTGAGGACTGGAATTATGACTGCCCTAAATATCCAGATAAAGAAAAAGGAAAATGAGAATAAATTTGCTCAAGGTCTGCCAACTGGTGTTTCTATCTGAAACTCATTTATATATATATATATATATATATATATAGAGAGAGAGAGAGAGAGAGAGAGAGAGAGAGAAAGAGAGATACTAGAGGCAAAAAACTCAGTTTAATGCATCAGTTAGGGTTGTTCCACAGCATTGGGGTCATCGGCCCTAAGTGTGTCACCCATCACATGTGAAAAGAAGCTGAGGAACAGAGAATGGGGTGACAGTTAGGACCATGACCCCAATGCACACCCCGATTCCAGTTGGGAGGGTGGGCTGGATGGGTGCAAAGGGGGTTTCAACCCTAACATTGAATTTCCTCACTTTTGTCACTGTGGAACAACCCTAACTGATGCATTAAATGGAGTTTTTTTGCCTCTAATTTCCCTTCTTTTTGAGAATGATAATGAGAAACACTGAATGTAATGCAGCGGCGGGAGCACGGGGGTGATGTCTTGTCACATTGTAACATTGTGCCTGCAAATGCAAATCATAATACGCATGGTGATGCAAAGCAAAACAGAAAGAGGAACAGTACTGTAGACAGAAATGTTAAAAACAACAGAAACGCAACCGCAAATGAAAACGCAAAGGGTAATGCACATGGTGCCGTAAACGTGAACGGTAAGTGAAACGGGTACAGAACCGCAAGCAGAAATGGTAATGGTAAGAGTAATGTAAGTGCACAGGCTGGTTTTCCCCAAAAGCTGTATAGAGAAAGACAGTGAATAGAAAGAATATATGCAAAATAATGACTCTCGGAACACAAAAATCAGTAGTTGTAATAGTAAATTGCTTATATCTCAGTAAATACAACATAGAAAAAAATTTTAAAGTCATATGCATTATCACTTTCCTGGCGAGTTTTATATGTAGCCCTTATAGGGGCTATAATTTTTTGACAAAAACTCTGTATCTCGCACCGTTTTCGAGACATGGGCCCTCAAAGGGCGTGACGCCGTAATGTTATCCTATGGGAAAAAAAAACAGAAGTTCGGACTGCCATCGCTTTTGAACAGTTTAATATTTTTTCACGAAATCTTCGGAAGGCACATCGGACACCGCATGTTCCCTGAAGATTTTGGGCTGGTCACGCAAACCATGCGACCTGTAGGAGCGACTGTAGAATTCCAGAAAAAGCATAAACGCATGTGCAGATCACACATAAACGCGTGTGCAGATCACGCTTAATAACTCCACAGCTGTGTATCTGACTGATACAAAACTTGGCAGATCCCAAGGTGTATGGTTCTTGATCATGTATTCTGAATTTCAGGCAAATTCGTCAAATGGTTGCAAAGTTATTAAGGTGTAAAATTTTGGGTTTAACATGTAAATGGCTCCTCAACCCTAACTATGTTAGCACTGCCGTGCTACCATAATATATATATGAACACTGCTTCTATAATGGAGATACATAGGGGGTATATACTCTATCAGGTACTTTTCTCCTTTATTACTCCATAATTGGTGCTTTTTGATTTCCAATGATGCTATAGTGAGGAGGATGTAACTCAGTTGATTTGGTTTATGCCATTTATGAATTGTGGTTAAAACTGCTGTTGGCATGATTTCCACATGTACTTTTCTCTAACCAAACTATTCATATATATTATAATGTAATGGACTCCTGAGTATGCAATGGAGACCCTCAAGCTGTGGACTCTGGAATAAGGGGACCCTAAAATGTTGAGGGAAATGGAGTTTTGTCATAAATGGAGTCTTTTCTAATATTGTAAAATAAAACCTAAGATACTTTTCCTGTTTATCTTGCCGGTGGAGCCAGAAATTTTTTTTTTAGTTTAGGCTCTCAGAAATATTATTGCCAGACTCCTGCATCTGCTCACTTCATTTAATAATTTATTGACTCTGACAAGTCTGGAAAGTGTTTCTCATGAAAGTAAATAGGAGTGGTATGATATTAACTCTAAGGTTTATTCATAACTAACTCTATCTGGTGCGTCATAATGGAGCCTTGGTTAGTTACAATAGAACACAAGAACTCTGAGATGGTTTCGGGTTACATGGTTCGAGCATTTTTGCCAAAGTCTCTGAGCCTTTTATTATTGAATTTTTTGTCCTTTTAGACTGGATAAAGCCTGTGTGTATACAGTATTTAAAAATACTGAAATGGATTTGCATCAAGGGCTGGTTGTCTAATATGTTTCTTAAAAGTTTAGTAATTCAATAACAGTCTTATTTTCAAAAATGTTTAAAGTAATATGTTTTTTTATTAAGGAATCTTGGCATTTATTTAGTAGGAAATGTAAAAGCTCATTAGCTCCTGTGCTTCTTTATGTATTGTTATACTTAATGTTTTATTAATTTAATAGGCATGGATGCAAGAGCTGCCTATAACATAGACAGCTTTGATGGAAAATGAACAAAATGCATATTAGTGTGCATAATTATGAAGTCATATTAATTTATACTGTTATTGCATGCTATATACCGTATGTATGTAATTGTGTTTTAGTTTTCTTTTTTAGTATATTGTAACTACTTATTAGCCAAACAATATAACCTTTGGTAAACATCTTCTTTTCTGAAAGATGCTGCCGTCTTGAACTCTGCTGATTCCCTTGAGGTATTTGAATGTTTCTATCATATCCCCTCTCTTCCTCCTTTCCTCCAGTGTATACATATTGAATTTCTGCAATCTCTCCTAGTATGGTTTCTGGTGTAGCCCCTGCACAATTTTTGTTGCCCTTCTCTGGTCTGCCTCCACCCTGTCAATGTCCTTTCAGAGATGAGGTCTCCAGAACTGCACGCAGTACTGCAGATGAGGCCTCGCCAGCTGCCTGTACAGCAGCATCACTACCTCTTGTTTTCTACTGGTGATACCTCTCCCTATGCATCCCAGCATCCCCCTGGTTTCCCTCACTGCCTTCTCACATTGGCTGCTTTTAGATCATCTGTTGTGACTACCCCCAGATCCCTTTACAGTCTGGTTGTTGCTAGTACCTACCCCCACCCCCCAACCCCCATCATGCATTCATCCCCTGGGTTTTTGTTCCCCAAGTACATGATTTTGCACTTCTTGGCATTGAATCCAAGCTGTCATACTCTTGACCACTCCTCCAACTTGGCTAAGTCTTTTCTCATCTTATCCACCCCCAGAATGTCAACCCTATTGGAGATCTTGGTGTCATCTGCAAAGAGGCGTACCTTTCCTTTGAGTCCGTATGCAATGTCACTAATAAAGACATTAAAGAGGATTGGTTCCAGTACTGAACACTGTGGCACCCCACTGGTGACTCCCCTTTTTTCAGATTGAACTCAGTTTACCACCACCCTCTATGTCCTCTTGCTAAGCCAATTTCTGACCCAGTTAACCCCATGTGACCCACTACCAAATTGCCTAACTTGTTTACTAACCTCTTTTGTGGGACTGTGTCAAATGCCTTGCTAAAATCTAGGTAGGCCATGTTCACCACCCTCCTTGATCTACTACCCGTTTCACCCAGTCAAAAAATCTATCAGATTCGTTTGACGAGGCCTTCCTGTTGTGAATCCATGTTGCCTTGGGTCCAGTGCTTTGCTGGCTTATAGCTCCCTCAAAAAAGGTGACAGCGTCATTGAAAAATGATTGTGGTTATGTCCTGGTACATTTTCATCTGAACACAAATAATTTATTTTACCATGAGTTAGGCAATGCAGTCCAAGTTAAATGAACTTGTTTTGAATTACACAATTCATCTTTATTTTTTTGTAAGTTTAAAACCTGATTTTTACAATCCTTATCCAAGCACATCTTAATCATATCTGGCCCTAATGTCCATGGATGTTAGGAGATGCCTCCCCAATGACTGAGAACTTCTCTGCCCCATATAAAAAACATTGTGCTGCCCACACCAGATTTCTAGATTAAAAATGTGCCACATTTTATGGCCATTTGGCAGTGTCTTATTTAGAATGTTCGTTTTGCTTCAGAAAAAAATGCAGACTGTGAATGCTCTTTCTCAGAAATACACATTATGAGCCCTTCACTTTTCACTACATCTACACACCTGACTCTTGTTCCCCACAATGATTAATCACAAGCACGCAAGAGTCTCTCTCATTCAGACAAATACCCAAGTCCCCCAAGTCTAACTAGTGGCTTCAAGAAAACCATGCCCCCCCCCCCCTTAACCATGCAATCTCTGTCTTGAACATTGACACACATCCAGAAGGCACATACTGGTACCAGGTCCAGGAAAGTTATTGGGCAAGGGCATAAACTTTGTACTATTGTTTGATGCCTGAGTAACTGCAGCTTCTGGGTGTTTTATGGCTCTTCTCAGTCAGCATCACCTGCCAAAGTGCCCCCCTTGGCCGACTTTCCTTGAGCTGACCCGGTGCCCTTCTTTCCACTGCTCCATCTCATGCACACATAATGTTACCCCAGCTGTGCTGCCATAACCTGGTGACCACTTCTGATTCATCCTGGGTTCTCGCCACAGCCCTCATCTCTCTCTATGCTGTTGCTGCAATGCTGTGCTAAACTGCTACAGAAAAACAAGGGGCTGAGGTCAAATGAATGCTGCAGAAACAGCCTTCCTAGCCTAATGACATGGTTATACTGTATAGCCATCCTGTCCATTGTGGTAAGGATCAGAATCTTTATGGTAATGAATAACGATTTAGCAGTCCCCACACTTTTTGAAAAAACTAAATATTTCACTGCACCTCCGCTTACAACAAATACAGATTTACTTAAATTGTTAGCTACAGTTTGGGAGCAAGTCTTTCCATCCTTTATAGATTTTTCATACCTTTCACACATTTAATAGAAATATTTATGTATGGAAGAGTATTAGTTACTGCCTCACAATAGCGGTCATTAATTCTTTTATTCCTTACTTGTTCCATAACAGCTACACAAGTGTGGCTGCTCCTAGATCTACAGTCTGCTCTGTAGTGTAGTGGAGGGGAAAAGGATGCTGTCAGTGTAGCAAACCTAGTGACCTTTCACCCATGCATCACAGCCAATCTGCAGAGGCCACACAGCTGCTAGTCATGGCTGGGCTCCCGCAATCAACCAACAGATCCAACAGCATAGGCAACTCATGTGAAATAGGGTAACCAGTCAAGCTGCATCACATGGTGATCCAAACCTAAACCCTGAACTGAAGAAAAAAAAAACAGCATGGAAAAAGTCAGTTTCAGATATAAATATCTCTTCAGCCCAGGAACATGCTGCAAAATGTGTAGTAGTCCCCTCTGACACAGTAAACAATCTTGCCAAATTCCCATTCCTAAATACTATTCAAAGTCACAGACTGGATCTTGTCCCATTACCCCAAGGTCTTGGATCCCTCCCACATCCACCACCCACCATTGGGGTCTACTAATGCTTACCTTATAAGTGGTCCCCAAATCCTGGAATTTAACATGCACCTGGTGGTTTTCCTGATTGTGGTCTGAGTGTAGTGAAAGCACAAACTTGAGGTAGACTTTCTTCATGTCTTTGACTGAGGTGCTCATCTGTACTTCCAGGATCTGATAGAAGTCTCTCCTACTTGGCACAGGAGAGGGAGAGGAAGGTTATTGTTTACAGCCCCATCACACGGTCTATACCTGGAACATGAGGAGACAGCACACATCAGGACAATGCATGTGTGCATTTGATTTATTTATATATATATATATATTTTTTTTTTATTTTGCCCCAGCCCCTAAACAGAGCCTTCTAAAGACTCACAAGAGTCTAGGTGCAAGGGGCACATTTGACTGATTTTTGTTTGTTGTATGACAAGAATTTACCAAAACATAAAGAATCTACTTGACCTTACTTTAAATCTGGACATTCTTTTATTTCATGCAGCACTCTTAATCTCGCTGTTTGCACTGCCATCTTTGGATTTGTGTTTTTGTGAAGGTGAGCCACCTCTGGAAGTTCAACATGGACTGATAGATGCTGCTTGTGGTGTGTCTTTGGATTTACCCTGAATGGAGCTCAGCCCATTCATCCCACCATCCCCCTGTGCCTAGGCTTACCACCCCCCCCCGGGTTGGGACCATGGTAGTGGGACTCCCTGGCAGACACTGGCAGACAGCAGGGACAGTGGTGGAGCCATCATCATTTTTGGGGGCTGGGTATTTCCTGATGCTGGTAACCCAGGGCCAGGTTGTGCAATGATGCTTAGCATCTGACCTGTCCCCATACATGATGGCACTGACCACTTGTGAAGACTCCAGCCTCCACCAGGGGTCCATAGTGTGCCAAACACTCAACCCCCCCTTCCTCCTGGAGGAGAAGAAGAGCAATTCTCTAGATGCTCAATCTTTCTCCCTCTGGCTGGCCCTCAGACTCTTAAGTCAATCCCTGAACCTGGGACATCAGCACCACAGATGGACACCTTACCTCTGTGACAACCGGCCAATGTGTGTGCTTTATGCTGTGCACTCAAGCATGGCAACATCACCACAGTGCACATCCTTTCTCCTCACCCGCATTATTTGTGCTATTGTGGTGACTCAGTAAAGGTGGCATGGTGTTACAATACTATATGACAAAAAACACATGCAACAGCAAAGTGCTGCCTTGGAGAGAGCATTGCCTCCAAGGCAATGTTCAGGGCACAAAATGTCCATCAACAAAAAGGAAGTATAACACTGTAACTGCATGAAGCATATCCTTTGGGAAGCAGATGCTAACTTAGAGACTTAAGTTATAACAATAATAAAGTAAGGCAACCAGAACTTGAAAATCCCTGTAATATGTACTGTAATGCATCATCATAAAACTGAATTTTTTTGAAAGTTAGTTTCATATATTTTGGGGGGGGGGGACACTCTTTCTTTCTTTAACCATTCTGTATTTAGTAAAACTTTATGCAAATCACTACACAATGTAAAACACAGAGGTCAAGAGTTAACAACTGGGGCTGCACTGGACATAACAGTGACACATCTCTGAAATGCAGTTCATCATAACAAAATGTGTGTTGCACACACATGCATAATCAAACATAAAAACGACTGGTAACACTTTCTTTTGTGTCCTTAACTACAGTTCAACTACTATACAATTTGCTGTAACTGCACTGTAACTACTGTGTAGTTACATGTTTCTACTAGGTGGTTAACTAGTTTCAGATGTCTATGTTGTGTAGTTACAGAACTTGCATACGGTACATGTGCAACTCCTAGTGTCTCACTTTCTGCACAAATCAATTCATTCTGACAAGGGTAACTACACATGTAAAGGCTGTTGTGAAGTGTAAAAGAAAATCTACTGTGTTACTACTTGTGGCATTGTTAAATCTGTTCTTAGAAGTGTAATTATGTATAAAAGCAGATTTCATGCACTGTTTTAACTGTGTCTGTCTGACATTTATTTAAAAGGTAATCACACAGAAAATTGTTAAAGCATAATAAGAACAGTAACTAAAATACTGTATGAATACAATGCAACTTCAGTTTGCTACAGTTAAATACACTGACAGGCAACTCTTTAGATGATGTTGCATGTCTGTATTCCAGTTTTTCATGAACTTACATGATATTAAACATGCAGCCTAATATTGTGAATTGATATGTAACTGTAAACAAAAATATTTTATCTGCATAATTATTAATTGACACCATAACAATATCGTGGCTAAGAAATAATGATACTGTTTTCACAGTTAATGCCTAGCTAACATGTATTTACAGTTGTACATACTTATATTTATCAAATGCTAGTACTGTACCCATAATGTACTGTAAGTTCTCATTCAGAAATCAGTCCCCCATGAACTTACTGCTTACTAAACATGCAATCAAATATTTGACCCTATTGACAGAGGTGGGAGGGAACGCATTAGATGTGCATTGCCAGGCCTGGTGATCAACAGCAGCCATTCAATCAAATGACTTGACCAGGAGCAGACCGGATCCTGTACTGTGTGTGGAGTGGGGAATTGTGGGATTTGGGTGGTCTTCCCATTACTACTGTTTTCCAGTAAGGAGACCTACTGTACTGCCTAAGTTTACCACCTTGCCCCCAGACCTCATTGTATAGTCAGAGGGCTGGGGTAGCTTGATGTGGAGGATGGTGCTATGGCAGCCACACCATTCAGCCAGTGGGAAGGGCATTTAATGGCTATGGAAGGGTCCCTGCCTGTGTATCCAGCACTGCCACCACCACCACTCCACACAGCATTTTGGTGATAAAGCATGGTATGTAGCCATGCCCCACCCCCAGCCACCAACCTGGGCAGCAGCAGGACAGGGGTGTGAGTGTAGAAGAGGTGTGGTTCAATGTCACAGAAGCAGCACATTTCTTAATAACTACAGCACTGTTACAAGCCAATAAGTAATTATATAAATGATTTTTATTGTATAAGTGAACAATGGAGTTGTATTGCAATTAACAATATTAGATTGTGTGTTTAATAAGCAGAAAGTACATGAGGGAATGATTTCTGAAGGAAAACATACATCACTACTACACATTGACATTCAATGAAAGTGTATAGTAGTTACACCCTTCTTCTTTTGCTTTAAATGTCAGTTTCTGTATACTTACTTTACAAATACATGTTAGTTATGAATTAACTGTGGAAACAATGCCAAAGAATCACCACCATTCTTAGTAATTACATATAGAATAATGCATGGGAAAGTGTGGTTAATGAGGATTTTATTCACACCACAGGAGTGTGATGCTCTATAAACCCTGAGGGTGAAGCCTGAAGGGTTTATTAGGGCATCACATGCTGAAGGGGTGCATAAAATCCTTGTTTAGTCACATTCCCCATGTTTTATTTTTTATATTTGGTGGTGATATTGTTTACAGGACACAGACATATGGTGGGGATGAGGGAGGTAAAGAGATGTATGTAGTGGTTCTTAACTAATAAAAAAATGTTTATTTCTTTAAAAAGTTGCAGGCGGACAGCACTCTTCTTGTGCTGCTGCCGATTCACCACCCAGACCCAGAGTAAAGGAGATTGATTCATGAGGTTAGTGGTGGTGGCAGAGGGAGGGAATTTCAGTCAAGGGACCAGATGCAAAAAGGGGGCCTTAGAATGCACAATGCTCCAGGGGTACTCTTCCAGGACTGACAGTCTCCTCAGATACGACTCTTCAGCACGCCGCTACTGGGAGACTGGAATGTTTTACTTAAAAAAAAAAAATTATAAAAAAAAACCACACCAAAATAACAAAAAGGGTGACTAACCCATGCTGTGGCATTGAAGGAAGCAGGAACTGCTGCACCACTTTTGGACCGCCACACTGAGGCACGAGAGGCGGATGACAGATAAGATGTTAAGTACTCTTGTTGACCTGTATCTCCTCTCTCCCTCATAGCACTATGGCTATTGGACTTCTCTTCATATATACTGGTTGATATTGTTTATCACCAGCTGGCAGTGAGAGGTGCTTGTGGCAGTGAGATGTGCTTGAGCAAACTCCATTATTCACAGTTCGTTATTCTCTCATGTGAATAACAACATTTTCCAGCCACTGCCAGTGGATAATAAACAATATCAACCAGTAAATATAGCACTGTTACACCTGTCTTCTTACATTTTAAGTGTCAGTTTCTGCCATTGTACTTAGCAAATACATGTTAGTTTGTCATTGATGGTGGAAACAATGCCACAGAAACAGCGCATTCCTTAGTAACGAAAGCACTGTCACACCCTTCTTCTTATCCTTTATTTTAACTGTCAGTTTCTGCATACTTATTTTGTAAGCACATGTTAGTTAGGCATTAATTGTGGAAACAATGTCACAGAAGCAGCACATTCCTTAGTAACTACAGCACTGTTAAAAGCCAAAAAGTAATTATATAAATTAATGACATTTTATTGTATAGTAATTTACGATATTAGATTACATGTTTATTTTTTGTTCTTTATTTTTGGTCACACAGTATAAAAGCGGTGGCTCAGGGAGACAAACAAAGTTCTTCAGATTTGCAGGTCAGTGCTTTTAACCACTACACTATACTGCAGTCTCCCTATCCCCTTTTACATCCCCACACTGACTGTGACTACCATTTCCTCCTCCTCCAGATATCACTAGTGCAATGCAAGGGAGAGCCCACCCACCCCAGGGGAGGAACGTTGTCCTCTGGATACTCAGTCCTACTCCTCCCTTGCCAACCCTGACAGCCTGAGCTCGTTTACAAACCAAAGTTACTGGTGTGGTGTAAGGTGTGGCATCAAGCGCCTCAACCCTCAGCACCACTGAGCCAGCTGTGGTCTTTAAATTTTAATTTTTTTAGTGCTGACTTACTGCCAAGCCAGAGTGGCAGGTCACATCTCCATCAGAAAGACTAGGCAGTCCAGGAGGAAGAGCAGTGGCAGTAAGGCGGGTGCATGTGCAGACAGTGGGGAAAACTGTAGGTGTGTTTGCCATAATAAACACTTCTTTTATTATGTCAAACAATGCCACAGTTTTCATATGGTAACAATGAAGAGCCATTAATAATATTGTCATTATGTGTAACTACACAGTAGTTACAGTGCAGCTACAGTGTAGTTTCTTCATGCAAATTGTGTGTAACTACACAACATGCAAATATGAAACTAGTTAACAACTACACAGTAGTTACATGTAACTACACAGTAGTAACAGTGCAGATACAGCATGGTTATACAGAAGTTACAATGTAGTTAAGGACACTTAAAGTGCTACCAACATGTGTATGGGCTAGAACAAATTCTAACCATTCAAACAAGCTCTCAATCCCAGATTATGTGTGATAGATGTATACAGGGATTCCACATCAGTTCCAATCCATGAATAGTTTGTTTTCCTTCCATTTGAAGTCCTTGAATTTGTCAAACACACACACATCATATCTCTAAGATATGAGGGAAGTTCATGTACACATGGTTTAAGGAAACAATCAATAAATCTACAGTGGTTATTGGTCAGGGAGTCAATACTGGAAGCAGTCAGCCTACCGGGGGGTTCATAGGGTCCTTATAAATGTTAGGAAGAATGTAAAAAGTCAGCATCTGAGGTGTATCATTCGATAGAAAGTAAAATTCAGTCTCAGAAACTGAGCCATAGTTTTTGGCTTTCTCTAACAAGCCCAATAGCTAATTGTTAAACACATTAGTAGGATTACATTTGAGATATTTATAATTAATAGAATTATTTAACAATTCATAAAGTTTTTTTGATAAAATTATTCTGGCATTCATACTGTATTCACCCTTTATCAGCTTCTTTAAACACCACACCTTTAACGTTTCTAAGTTCTTCTAAGGCCCTTAATTCTGCATTTGCAAGATATTTATATTTAAATTTACCTTGCTCCTTAAATAATTTTTTAACTTCTGTGAGGGCCATTTTTTCAAGTATCTTGATAGCATTATTTGTATTAGGACAAAAAGTCAATTTTGGTTTATGAGACTGATGTCTAAGATTTTCAAATTCAATTGCATCATTGGCTATCACTTTATCACCATTCATACCAACATGAGTATTTTCTGAAAGAAAGATTTCATTTAATAATAATTCCCATGATTCCAGGTCCCCCAGTTCAATGCCTATTGTATGTTATTGTTAATACCTGTTGTACTAGGGTCTGAACTATTTTCTGAAAACTGCTGGATAACATCCAAAATAAAATCAAAGTCCTCCGAAGTATCAGTATGTAAATCTTCCACTTGACACATTTCCCGACCCATTGTTTGATTAATGTCTTGGTTAAAAAACTACACTCTTAATCGGATCTGTCTAAGTAATTTAAATATGTCCTCTCATATTTTAAATCTGCCAGGCCCTTGTTCTGGATCAAATTAACTTGTTTTCTTAAAAGGGATCTGTGTGCTTCTGTTAACTCAAAATCAGAGATGTTTTGGTTTCTTTCCCCCTCATACATCCCATCCTTTTTTTGGATTTCTGCTTGCCTGTCTTGCCCCTCCTGGTTTTTCTCTCTTTTCTGTGTACCTGCTCTTTTTTCTTTAAATTGTGTGGCTGCTCCTTTTGATTCTCAGTCTTTGAGAAAGTCACTTTCTGTGCAGACTGCTGACATGTGCCTTTACCTAATTTCTCACTGCAATCTTCATTTGTTAATTCTCCAATTTTAGATGTTGCCTCCATTGTATCAGAAGATATTTGACCCTTATTTTTACCATGTGAGTTCCATTTGCCTCTACTTACTGAGTGGTTATGTTTCCAGCAAGGAAAGATTTTTCCTTCTAGATAATCATTGGCATCACATTCTAATTTGTGTTGCTTTCTATTAATTAATTAAATTTCATGTTTTTCCAACTTCTTTTTCAATTGGACATCCACATTAACAAACAGTTGGTGATTAACAAACTTATATAGTGACTTCTTTATATCAAAAATGACATTAGCTATTTCTTGATGTTTAATGGTATCAGAAGCTGTTACCAATTTAGTAAAAGTTTGACAGCACTCAGTTGAAGCTTGCTCCCAGGCTTCTCATAAATTAAACTCTTCTAAACCAGGTGATGGTATTTTATCCAGTCTCAGTCCACATGGTGCCTGTTGTCTTTTCACATATTCTTCCATGGCAATAATGATGTATGTTTAATTATGTTCTTGGAACAACGCTTTCTCAAGTTTATTGTATAAAGTTCTTATTAACACCCTCAGTACCAATTGCTTGGTCTACAACTGTTCAACGTTTGCTAGTTGCAATTTCCGTTCTTTTATTACACTTATCAGTTTTAGTTAAACATATTGGTTGTGTATCTCTTCTGGTTTCACCAGTGTTCAAATGTTTTGATTCACTCATTTCTTAGCTCCAATTCAAAAGTCACAAGGAGAAATGACAAACCAGTAATATAATGTGTTCCACTAAATTATTTTTGTAAAATAGATTGGAGTAAAAACTGTCTTCCCAATGATGTCCTCAGCTGGTGCCCTCCATTGCATAATGAGTGAACCATGTGGTAGACTCAAAAAGCAAGACAAGAGTTCATGCCATGGTGGTGTGAATGACAAATTGCAATGGTGGATTCATCAGCCCCACAGTCAAAATCCAGAAAGAAACACATAGCCATTGTACTCTATAAATATACTGCAACCACATATCCATTAAACATCTGATAACTTTATTATTAAATAAAAGTGTAATACAAATGTGGTGCTGGAGCACAAATTAACTAGTACCACCAGTCAGCCCAGTGCTGGTTTACAGTACATGCTCTGACAGCTCATTCAGTTGCTGGCCACTGTAGTGTGAGGAGGGCTGTGCTGGTCACCAGATCAGGGATAGGGATGGAGGGAGAGGGGTGGTGAACACTACTTGCTGGGTTGGGAGGCAACTAGATCACCAGAGTACTACATTAGAAAATAATAAAATCTACCAGCAGATTTTGGAGGGGGGCACTAGAGCACCAGGGAATTATAGTATGTGCAATAATAACTCTTGCAGGTGGAAAATGGCTTGAGGGGCAGTAGATCACCAGGGCATCTAATGGGTACTATACTTAACATATACTGACAGATTGGGGTGGGAGCGGGCACTAGCTCACCGTGGCATTTCATGGGTATTATACTTCAATCCTGGCAGATCAGGGCTGGGGGGACCACTAGACCAGCAGGGATTTTTTGGTGTACAGTTACTGTTGTATGGCAAGATCAGGGCTGGGGGGCAACCACTGGTATGGCCCTTTCCATGGGCACAATTGCCAGCAATTTCCCCAGTGGCTTGTGGTATTATTGGTATATGTGACATCTGTTTGACTGATGCTGCAAGCCACGGGGTGCAAACTCCAGGACTTAGCCTGATGATGAATCATGCACAGGGTCCAGGATGCAGGGACAGTTGGTACAAGCTGACATTCTTACAGCTTGAAGACAACTTTTGAAAATCTGGTGTATAGAGCTTGATGGCAAATAATGGCTGCTAGGCTCATCCAGTCTTCCCATTTGAACTGGAGCTAAGAAATAAGTGAATCAAACATTTGAACACTGCTAAAACAAGAGGAAAGCAGAGGAGATACACAGCTGGTATGCTTAACTAAAATTGATAATCTTATGAAAAGAAAGGAGATCACAAACTTGGAACTGTTGTAGACCAAGCCATTGGTAATGAGTGTGATATAAGAACTTTATACAATAAACTTGAAAAAATCATTGTTCTAAAAACTTAATTTAACATCTAACATTATTATTTTGGAAATATGTGTGGGAAGACAGCAGGCACCACATGGATTAAGGGTGCTTAAAATACCATCAGGTGGTTTAGAAGAGTTTAATTTATGAGATGCCTAGGAGTGAGTTTTAGCTGAGTGCTCTCAAGCTTTCATTAAATTGGTAATAGCTTTTAATACAATCAAACATCAAAACATAAATAATACAATTTCTGAAATAAAGAAAGAACCATCAAAGTTAATTAATTACCATCTGTTTGATGAATTGGATGATCAAATGAAAAGAAACTGGAAAAAAATGAAACTGAATTAATCTTTAGAAAGTAACACAAATTAGAACATGATGACAATGTTTATTTAGAAGGAAAAATCTTATTTTGGAAAAACAAAATGCTTTGTATGTAGAGGCAGATCAAACTCAAATGATAACAAACTCTGGTCAGAGCAGGTACTGATGCTCTGTGTGATGAGACCAAGAAAAAGAATACTTTGAGCTCTTACTGCACAAGTCACTGCTGTACCCAAGATGGCACCCATGACAGAACTACCCATGTGTGATACTAACACAGTGAACGGTTTGATTCGGCAGCCATCTTGGGCATGGTGGCCATCACTTTTGCAGTTGCAAAAGGAAAAGTAGTGCCCTGAGTGCCCCATGAAGGGGGGTGTTTATGTGACTGGTGGAGGGAAAGGCTGCTAGATCATAACAGAGTGGAACTGTGCCACAGCACTGTGGAAACATGCCAGGAGCGATCAGGTCATGTGCTTCCACAGTGCTCCTAAAATGAGTGCTAGTAATGCATCTGTGGAGCACTGCCTATGCAGAAGTAAAAATAAGGGTAAAATATCACCTTCTGATACAATGGGGCAATGTCTAAAATTGAAGAATTAAGTGATGAAGATAGCAGTGAGATGTCAGGTGAAGGCACATCTTGGCAGTCTGTACAGGAAGTGACTTTCTTAAAGACCAAGAATTTTAAGGAGCTGCCACAACATTTTAAGAAAAAAAGAACAGTTACATTGAAAGCAGAGGACAAACTGAAAACCAGGAGGGGCAGGAGAGCCAACAAGGTGGTTGGGATGCATGAAGGGAAAGAAATTATAAACCTCTCTGACTTTGAGTCAGTGGAAGCACACAAACCCCTTTAAGAAAAGGACTAACATTTGCCCCAGAACAAGGTCCTGATTGCTTTAAAACACAAGTGGACTTATTTAAATTATTTAAACAGATCTGATTAAAAGAGTATTTTTTGAGCAAAGACAATAATCAAACAATGGGCCTGTACATGTGTCAAGTAGACCATGTTTGCCAAGTGGAAAATTTACACACTGATACTTTGCAGTACATAAATTTTATTTTGGATGCTATCCAGCAGTTTTCAGAAAATAATCTGGACCGTAGTACAACATAGAAACATAAAATTTTATGGCAGATAAGGACCGCTTGGCCCACCCAGTCTGCCCATTTCCCTACCTAATGGATAAGCTGCAGATCCTAGTTAACCAGCAGCCTACTTCTTTCTACCCCCACCCCTAGAATTGCCTTATGGCTGTCCCATGCATGCTTGAATTCAACCACTGTTTTTGACTCTACAACCTCCTCCAGAAGGCCGTTCCATGCATCCACAACCTTCTTTGTAAAAAATACTTCCTTACATTACCTCTGAACAGCCCCCCTCTATCTTCAAATTGTGCACCCTTGTTCTTGCACACCTCTGTTTTTGAAAGATGCTACCCTCTTGGACTTTGTTGATTCCCTTGAGGTACTTGAAAGTTTCTATCATACCCCCCTTACCTCGAGGCTATACATATTGAGCTCCTTTAGTCTCTCTTCATATGTCTTCTGGTGCAGACCCTGCACCACTTTAGTTGCCCTCCTTTGGACAGCTTCTATCTTGTCTGTGTCATTACAGAGATCAGGTCTCCAGAACTGCACACAGTACTCCAGATGGGGATTCACCAGCTGTCTGTATAGAGGGATAACAACTTCCTGTTTTCTACTGGTGATGCCTCTCCCTATGCATCCCAGTATCTCGCCAGCCCTCCGTATTGCCACATTGCTTGCCCACCTTTAAGTCATCTGATATGACTACCCCAGGTCCCTTTTCATTGTTGTTGTTGTTAGTATCTCACCCACCACTGTGTACTCTTCCCCTGGGTTTTTGTTTCCCAGGTGCATTACCTTGCACTTCTTAGCATTAAATCTAAGCCACCATACATTTGACCATTCCTCTAACCTTGCCAAGTCCCTTCTCATCCTTTCCACCCCACCTTGTGCATCAACTCTGTTGCAGATCTTTGTGTCATCTGCAAAGGGACATACTTTTCCTTAAAGTCCCTCTGCAATGTCATGTATAAAGACATTGAAGAAGACCAGTCCTAATACTGAACCCTGTGACATCCCACTAGTAACCCCCCTTTCTTCAGAGTGGACTCCATTTACTATTACCCTCTTTGTCCTATTCTCTAGCCAATTCTTTATCCAGGCTATTATCTTGGGACCCACTCCCAGGCTGGCTAACTTGTATATTAATCTTTTGTGTGGGACTGAGTCAAATGCCTTGCTAAAGTCTAGGTAGACCATGTCCACAGCCCCTCCTTGATCTACTACTTTGGTCACCCAATCAAAGAAATCTATTATATTCATCTGGCATGACCTTCCTGCTGTGAATCCATGCTGCCTTGGGTCCTGTGCCCCTCTGACCTCTAGGTACTCGACAATTCTTTCCTTCAGAAGTGATTCCATCATTTTTCCTATCACTGAGGTTAAACTAACAGGTCTGTAGTTTCCTGCTTATGCCCTGCTCCCACTTTTGTGAAGGGGAATCACATCTGCCCTCCTCCAGTCCTCAGGTACCACCCCATCCTCCCATGATTTGTTAAAGAGGATTGTCAGTGGTGTCATTAGTTCTACACTTAGTTATTTTAGAATTCTGGAATTAATCCCATCAGGTCCTATTGCTTTGTCCACCTTCAGTTTTAAGAGTTCTTTCAGAACCCTTTCTTCTGTAAATGGACTGGTATCAACTTCTGTATCCAGAGTGTTTCTATTGTTTGTTTTAGTTACTTCCCCCTCTTCATTTGTAAATACTGAGCAAAAATATTTGTTTAGTATCTCTGCCTTTTCATCATCACCCTCTGCCCACCCCCCCATTAAACCTCACTATCCCTCCCTTAGTCTTCCTTCACTCCCTGATGTACCTAAAAAAGGTTTTATCCCCCTTAACTGAGCTGACTATCTTTTCCTCAGTTCGGGCCTTTGCTGTTCTGACTGCCTTCCCAGCTTCCTTTTGCTTTAACTGATACAATTCTCTGTCCTGCTCCTTCTGTGATTCCTTGTACTTTCTGAATGCTCTCTTTTTCTCTTGAACCTTCACTGCCACCTCCTTTGAGATCCATAGTGGTTTCTTACATCATTTTGTTTTGTTTATTTGCTTCACACAAAGGCTTGTTACCTCTGTGATGGCAGTTCTTATTATTCCCCATTGTTCTTACACTCCTCCTTCCTGCCCATTTGCTAGTGCAGTCCTAAGGCCCTCACCCATTTTGGCAAAGTCAGCCCTCCTGAAGTCCTGTACTTTTGCCTTTGTATGGCTTGACTCTGTTGTTGTGATTATTGTGAACCATACTGCTTGATGGTCACTAGTTCGGAGATGGCTACCCACTTCTACATCTGTGATTCTCTCTCCATCTCCATTTGAGAGGACCAGGTCTAAGATTGCTCCCTCATGAGCAGGTTCCAATACTAGTTGCCTAACAACAGAGACTAGCAATGACATAGACAATGAACAGGGGGACAAAAAATAATTGGAATTACTATTAAATAAAAACTTGCTTTCAGAAAACACTCATGTTGGTATGGATGGTGTTAAAGTGATAGCCAATAATGTAAGGAAATCTGAAAATCTTAGACATCAATCTTTTAAACCGGAATTGACTTTTTGTCTTAATACAAATAATAATGCTATCAAGATATTTGAAAAACAAATGTCCTCCCAGAAGTTGAAAAATTATTTAAGGAGAGGGGCAAATTTAAATGTAAAAACCTTACAAGTGCAGAATTAAGGACCGTAGAAGAACTTAAAAATGTTAAAGGTGTGCTGTTTAAAGAATCTGATAAAGGGGGAATGTAGAATGCATGTCAGAGGAATTTTATCAAAACAAAGTTTATGAATTGTTAAATGATTCTATTAATTATCAACATCTCAAATGAAATCCTATACAATGTGTTTAAGAAACATCTATTGGACTTATTAGAGAAAGCCAAAAGCAATTGATCAATTTCAGAGAATGAATTTAACTTTTTATGAAATAATAGACCTAGAACAACAGCTTTGTACATACTTCCTAAAACTCATAAGGACCCTATGCCCCACCCCCCAGTAGGCTACTAGTTTCTGGTATTGACTCATTGACAAATAATCTTAGAGGTATGATGGATGTGTTACATACATTCAGGGAATGCAAATGGAAGGAAAACTATTTATGTATTGGAATTGATGTGGAATCCTTGTACACATCTAACACACGTGATCTGGGAATGAGGGTTGTGATTTTTTTCCTAAATAACTTTGCCTTCAGTTAGTGACCCCTACTAACTTCTTGCTGGAAAGTTAAACATTTGTTTTAACCATAATTATTTTGAATTTAATGGGGACTTCTACCTTCAAACCAATGGAACAGCTATAGGGGCCACAATGGCACCCTCCCATGCAGATTTGGTGTTAGGATATCAATCAATCAATCAATCAAGTCTTTATTTAACCAGGTGTTTATCGTTCAGCAGAAGCTCATTTGCAAGATGGACCTGGGTGGAGCATGAACAATTGTATATACAGGTCAACACAGGTATTTACAAGGCAATATAGATAATACTGTTTACAGAGAGCAAGAAAAAGAAGTTCATATGTACATAGAATTATACAGATATTGTACAGATTACAGGATATTTACATACATAGAAGTGTCTATAGGAGGATAAAGCAGGTTATCTAAGGTTGCAGGAGGAAGTAATGGAAGAAAGAAAATATACACCAGGTAGAGTAGAAGGTAGGTGGGAAGGGAGGGAGGTAGGGGGAGAAAGGCTAGGAGGGCATGGTGCACATAGAGGAGTTGGTAAAATGGGATGTAGAGAAGGTGGATGGAGAAAATGAGCATGTGTGAGCCCCAGGATTGAATGTTATAAAGTATGGGTCATGATAGGATGTCACAACCCAGGGGTAGTGAGCTCCTATCCGAGCTTGGGAAAGGAAGGATAAGGGGATGGATGGGCCTAGTGTTGAAAAGACAGGGGGATAAGAAAGAGAACAATTGGGCTCGCGAGGAGCAAGCTGGGAATATTGGGAGAGGTTTACAGTACACAACAGGGAGAACAACCCACACACAGACCACATAATCAAATCACTGCACTTTATTGATGTTGTGGTTTATGTGTGGGAGATCACTAAAAAGCAAGTTGCAGAGTGTATAAACTGACTTAACAATGATGAACTTGGCTAGAACGTTACAGGAAATATTAATGATCAATGTTTGGATTTTTTTTTAACTTCACCTTGTTGGCTACAATAGATGAAACAGTGGAAACCAAATATAGAAAATACACTGCCATAAATGATCTGTTGAGAGTGGAGAATTCCCACGTAAAATGCCTTATTAGATCTATCCCCTATGGACAATTTGTTAGATTAAAAATTATTTATCCAAGTGATGAAGTATTCCAGGAACAAGTTAAAGAACTTAGAGAACATTTCCTAGTTTGAGGTTAAAGAGAATGTGATATCAATGATGGATACATGAGGTCTAATAATTTAGATACGACATAATTACTTAAATCTAAATGTTGGCAAAATAATAATGCCAGGGACATAATTTGCTTTGTTACTAATTATCACAATCTTGCAGGACAGATTAGAGTAATAGTAAAAGAAAATACAGGTCCATTTTAACATGTGATACCAGACTGAGAACAGAAGTGAGAGACACCCAAATTATTATTTTTAAAAAGTCCCCAGTACTGGGGACCTGATTGTTTATGGCAGATTCACCAAGTCCCCAACCCAGCTGATTACTCAGACTAGGCTACCTACCAAACTTTAAGGCATGATTGAATGTGATAAATGTAATACTGCTAAGCATTGCCATCAAGCTAAGGTATTAAAACTGCAGTATTATGACATCTATTGAATTAAATGAATTCATTACTTAGAGTACAGAATTTGCTGTATATGCCCCTTTGTGCCCATGCTTTAAATGATATAGTAACAGAATGGTTAGAGCCATCTGTCTACATATACTGGAATATCTTAGGGATATTATGAATAAAAGAGAGGAGACACCCATCAGGGAACATTTTATGTACTTTCACAATTGCAGCCCAGATGTACTGAAATACATGGGCATTGAATTTGTGAAATCAGACAGGGGCAGACAAAAATATATTTCTTTAGTGTGAAAGCTACTAGATTTATTTCTGTAGGGACACTTTCACCCAGGGGTCTCAATACGGAATGGGATATGAAGCCATATTTGTAACACTCGAGACTGTATTGCAATTGTATGTTATGCTATCAGCTGTATAGTAGCATGCCAATGGATATATATTTTTATCAAGAATTTCAATGAACATATTAATGAAAGTTAGATTTGCTTTCTTTGTTTTGCTTTTTCAGAGTCTCTGCAGTTGTAGATTTAAATTTTCCTTTGCAAGCTGATACCAATGGGTTTTCCATGTTTATGGTGTGTTCAGGGAGATTGCAGCCCATCTCACTTAACTCTTGAATTGCAGAACTGTATTTAGACATTCTGTTGTTTAATATTACCTTTGAATTTAAAAGAATAACTTGTTCTTGTATATTGCTAAATATCCTTTTTAGTCAATCTTTTTTTAATTGAGTTTTTTTGGCTTTTTCACTATGCACTTATCCTTCTCATTTGTAATTGGAGCGATTCACCAGTTGGAATCCCACTATACCATGATACATCTTGCAGTTATAAATGGTCCACCCAATTAGGTATTTAAGGTTGAGGATAACACCAGAAGCCTGTCCCCTGATGAAGGCTACAGTCCAAGTGCTGGGGCTACTGGTGTTACTAGCTAATTTGAGCTACAGCACCACATTTACTTTGCACTTTTATTTAATAATAACATTCTCAGATTGTTTCATGGACATGTGGTTGAGGTATTTTTATGGAGTGCAGTGACTACTTGTTTCTTTTTGGATTCTGACAGTGGGTCTGATGAAGCCACTGCTGTACCTTGCCCTCTGTACCACCTTGGGCGTGAACCCATGTTTTGTGCCTTGTCACACTGCCTGGCCACCTTTAGGCCATCCAGTATGATTACACACAGTTCTTTTTTCTTGCTTGGTGGTCATCAATACAACTCCACCCACTGTGTACTCCACTCCTGGGTTTCTGTGCCCTGGGTGCATTGTTTTGCACTTTTTCCCATTGAAACCCAGCTCCTATACCCTTGATGACTCCTTTAGTTTTCTCAGGTCTATGCTCTTCCTCTTCCCCCTCAAGTGTCCACCATTTTGCAGATTTTGGTGTCATCCACAAAGATGCTGACCTTCCCTTCCAGGTCCTCTGTAATGTCACTAATAAAGACATTAAAAATGGACTGGTCCCAACAATGATCCCTGGGACACTCTACTGGTCACCCTCCCTTCCTTGGAGTGAATGTTTAATACTGCCCTCTGTTGCCTATCCCCTAACCAGTTTCTTATCCAGTTTACCACCTTTGGACCACTGCTAAGCTACCCAGCGTACTTACTAGTCTGTGTGGAATAGTGCCAAATGCCTTACTGAAATCTAGGTAGGCCATGTTTGTTTTGCCACCATGATCTAGTTCTTTGGCCACCCAATCAAAGAAATCTATCAGATCATTTGACATGACCTCCCCCATCCCCATGAAACCTTGCTTCCCGAGGTAAAAGGAACAATGTTGGATTTTTAGGATGATTAACTGTTAAGAAATCTATCCCTTTTCTACTAATCCACTCCTGATCCAGAACTAGCATCACTGTCTGCCTAATATTTCTCTGTATTTGTTGAGTTGGAGCATGCAACTTTCAACATTTCACATAGAATTTTTGATCTGTCTGTTTGCTTCAGCCACATTTTAATCTCTTCTCCATATAACTATAACTCCTCCTTTATTGGCAGGATGTATAACTATGTCTGACCTTGACTTTGGTTTTTCCATTGCTCTGCATTCATTTAATGTGACATTTAAAAAAAATATTATCATAAGGAGTTTTGAAACACTCATCCACATAATTTTGCACAAGATCCATATATGTAAGTAGTTTGGGACTGGTGGTGTTGGGGCAAATCTCAAATCTAGTTGTTCAGATTGGAAGGCTCATAGGCACAGAATCCATCATTTTTGCACCGGTTTGAGATCAGATAGCTGATCTGCAAAATATTCACCTACATTACCAGTAAAATAAGGAAACATTTAAATAAGTTGACTTTGATGTTGAAGTTATTAGGGGTAGCTGTAGGGACATATGACAGTCATTTCCTTAATATAAATTGTTTGATCATCTATAATTTGTTTCTCAGTGACGTTTATGATCTCCAATTCAGACACCTGTTGTGATGTGATCTCCTTACATACATCAACTAGTTCCATTTTGGGCCATACAGCCCATGACCTTTGCCTCCTCTGTTCCCACTACCTTCTCTTATGCCCCATCTCATCCTCTTACATTGTGTTCTGTTTATGAGCAATTGGTAACCTCATTATGGTTGCCTAAAAACACCCTTGTTGTTGTCTCCTAGGGTTCCCTTCATTATCAGAAGCACCATTTTCTAAACCTGTTGAAATGTTTATACCATCTTTGTTATTCAAATTTTGTTGAAAGGGTTTTATATTGGAACTTCTTTCTTATGCCATGGCCAGAAACTGTGGCTCCCTTGAGAGTAACACCATGACAGTGAAACCTGAAAACAGACCATTACAGTGACAGTCACTGTATCTGTTTTCATTGACACAGCTTCTCCCGGTGTTCTGCCCCCTTCCCAGAACAACTCTGACCTGGAGTAGAATATAATTAAATACTGGGGTTGTGGGGGGGGGCAGAGTCTCCCCCATGGGGTATGCCAGGTGTGCAGCCCCCAGCAAAATGCACTTTCTATTGTGATGGCAGTATACCGGTGTCGGTATAGTACCTTTGTTGTGCGGACATCAGGGATTTATCTGTCAAGCACAAGTGGTGCTTCCCCAGAAATAAACTGTTTCTTATATTCTTTTAATTCTACTTTGAATTATTTTGCTGCTTGCTCTTCTTTTTCTTTCATTTGATTTAGTTGTTCTAATGAATACATTGCTGTCATTTCTGTCTCAAGCTCTGCTATTTCAGTAGCTTATCACATTCCTTTTTTTCTGTTTTGATGATAAGTTAAATTAAATCAAAACTACCTTTATTTTAAACTTTCTCTCAGCCACTGGTAAATTGAATGTCATCTTACCCAAGTGTGAGAGAGAGAGTTTTGGATCCTTAAATCTCTTGGGATTTGTTTATTTCACCAATATTCTGAGAATGACACAGCATGCAAAAAGAATCTGAATTATTTTCCAAATCCTCTAACATTCATGCGTCATTTGAGTTAGTAATAGTTGTACTAATGAATAACTCCTCAATCTGTGCTACAGGAAATGTATGAGAAATACAGCACTTTAGTAGTTGAAGCTGCTGCTGCCATGTCTGAAGCATGCTGTTAGCAGCTGGCACAAACTGCAAAACAAATAGTCAAACAATTTCACAGGAAACGCGTTTCAATTGAACAAACACAAGTGCCTGGCCAAAGGGCTCACAAGTATTGAAACACATTCTCTGCTATTCAAAAATGAGGATAGCACACTACATCATAAACAGTCATACCACACCATTTATTTGCATCCAGTTCCATCCTTTATTTTCTTGTGGTATAGAACATTAAAATCCTGGCAGCAGCTGAATCAGGTTACAGTAACAGATAACATTCAGCATAATCCATTGTCGTAACAAAGTTGCTAGAGTGGTCACTTTAAAGTAGGTTCTGGAAACTTAAATATCAATGTTTAAATACATTTAAACATGACAACCAACAGAATATTATACAACACTCTATCAAAAGATCTCATTTTCAGATTCAGAAGATATTGTGCTTAATTTACAGTAAAAGGAGCAATGACAACCATTTCTTGCATCATATTATTTGTAGATGAAAACCTGCATTTTATGATCGCTTTCTATCCCTAAAATTTATTGATGTTGCTGGTTGTTTCATTTGTTTCTTTTCTTAATAAAACTAAAATACATGCTAATGGTGACATTATACCCAACTTTATTATATACTTTAAATTATTAATCTGATCATATTGCATACTTCCTGATCATTAGGAACACCCCAAAATGGAGCAGTCACGCATGAAGCAATGGTCTCCTCTCCTCCCACTGCTTCCTAAGTGACTAGACTGTGTTTCAGGTATTCCAAAGGCCAGAAAAGAAAAGTGGGAGTTTATCAAGAACTCTAAATGTACATGTTTTTGTGTGTTAACCCCAGTATGGTGGGTAGTCTGTTTTCACTTATAAAAAGGAAAAAGAAATGAGAATCAAACTGCCAGCTAGATGAGCAATCACTCCAGAATGTGAGCATAGAGACTTTTTGAGGACTAAGGGGATTTACAGTGTCCCTTTAAGTCTGCTTAAGCTGTCATGGGATACATTTTCAGATACAGAGGTTCAAAAAAGTTACTAATAACTAGCGGGGCGTGGCTTGGCCAGAGAAGAAAGAGGGTGGGTTTCAACTAAGCTTCAATTTGACAACTAGTATTTTTGTAAAAAAAACCTGCATTTTGCATCAGCTAGTCAAAAACTAACCCTGGACCTGAGAGAAATAGCCCATGGCTGCCCAGCGATCATTGAAGAAGCAATCTACCCTGCCATTTGAGCCACCAGTGAATATTGTGTAGCTTGATCACCATGCCTTTAGATGGAAAACTGCATTTACAACCCTTGCCTTACACACAGAGTTCAACCTGCAAGGTTGAAGGGCCTGGGTTCTTTGAAACACCTTGTGGGGGTTCGTAGCCAGAAAGAAAAGAAAATAGGATGTTGCCTTAACCCAGAAAAGATTAGTGTGCCTGGTGATAGGTGTGGTAAACCCCCCTGGGAGACAGCAGCTCCCCACCTCTCCAATGGCACAAACACCAATCTGGATCCCACCTGTGAAGCAAACCTAAATCTACAATGTACTACAGTGCTATGAACAGACAATGCAAAATAACATGTGCTCACACAAGATACAAAAAACAAACAACATGGCTTTATTTACTGGCCCTGTAGTGAAGAGGGGAACATTTAGATAACAACAGTGTGTACAATCAGGCTGTACCCAGCATGAGCCCACCCCCAATACACTTTCTCCCTAAGTTCACTTTAGATGCCCAAGTCGATAGACCTGGGCATTTTTAGATTTCAAACTAACCAGTTAACTGGGTATCACAGTTTAAAGTTACAGTTGCAGACCTGATCGTGTGTTGCCCAGGATCTGAAGAGATGATGCATAATTTAAATAAAATCAAACCCCAAAGCTGAGTGACTTTTTGTTACCATGCTGCACTCACAGCCCAGATATTTGTATATCATGAAACAGTATTTCATGGGTAAGTCCAAAAGGTAATCCACAAATAGGTGAACACTTCCCAGCCCAGCAAAGTATGCATGGATCCTGAGAACCCAAAAGGTGGACAAGATGAGTCTCCATAGGTCTGTAGGTGGATGAGTAGTAAGTGCATAGCTACTCACAGGATTTCCCAGAAGTCACTAGCCTATGGTTACCACAGCCTGAGCAGTATGATGCTGAAATGTTTTCATGGCAACAAGAATAAACAATTTTATCAATGGCCAATATTAACAAACACCAGAGAGCTTTCTGATAACTGTAACTAAATTGCAGCAATACTGATTTTGCTACCCCTAAATTGTAGATATAGGCTACTCTGGCTGGCTGGCCAGAGCAACAGTAGCAACTGATAAAAAAAGCTAAGATAGGTGAAGTTCCGCACTGTACTATTCTGTGGCAGGCTGAATCTCACTAGGGCACGAACAAGGCTGACAACCTCTACCTCCCTCGATGGTCTAAGCAAAACCAACCCACACTGCCAGCAGCTTCTAATGTCATGGGGGAATTACTAGCTCTGATTGGCTAGAAAGGGTTGTGAACCACATATATGATGCCTCAGTGGCTGCAAACTTCTGTCCCAACCAATAGCAGCGTCTGGCTCTGATTGGCTGGAGAGTGGAGTGCCTTTAAAATCAACGTAACAGCTCCCGGTCATACACAATAAATGTTACCATAAAATCACAGTTGCAGCAACCTTACACACATTAAACAGATTGTCCAAATAGCTTGCAATTTAATTAACCACCTTGATCTGGCAGCTCCATTGGCCCTGGGGGCCGGGGCCTGTTGAAATAATTGACTGACCATCCCTGATATTCGCCACTCCTTGGCATCTTTTTCTTGTGGCAATTTCCACTTACTCAAACAGGCATATCCCTGGGTGCTTGTATGTGCAGTTGGGTATTTGTATGCTCAAGGCCTCTTGCCATTGGGGTTTGAATTTACCTATGAGCCCTGCTTACTCTGAATATATAGCCTTGTTGGGGACTTCTCCAGCTCTCCCACTCTGCCTGCCAACAGAACACAATATCAGGTGGCAGAAACAGCAGAGAATAGGAATCGGAGCCCCAGGGACATGGCAGCAGCAGGAGGGGATTCAGGAGGCATGAGCTGTGACCAGGTGCAGCCCAGGAGGTAAGCCCCGATTTCAAGGGCAGCTACCCCAGTAAGATCAGTGGTGCCAGTGGAGCGCCACATGAGAACACAAACAATGACGGCTGCAGGAACTTCGAGAACTGTGGCTAGTGGCTGAGACAACTCATTGTCCTCACTAATGACACTAATAAATAACTTATAAAGAGAAATGAAAGCTGGATTCAATAATATTACAGCTCAGATAGTTCACCTACAGAACATAATCTCAGAACTATCAGAGACGACTAGACTGTGAAATGGAGTGAGGAACTGGAAGATTCTATTGCTGATCTTCCCAGAGAGAGAAATAAATCTTTAATGGAATGTAGAAGATCGAAATGAAATGTCTGATGACCAGGAAAACAAGAATTTCTGAACCAGTCTGAGATGGTCAGCTTGCCGGAGGGCATTGAGGGGAAATGTCCTGAACACACAGTACATAAATGACCCATGGAGCACCTCAGCATGTTGCCTGAAGCAGCCTTCTATGAAACAGAGATGTGTCACACATAGCTGACCCTAAGCCCAAACCACTAGAACATCCTTGGCATTTATGAATTAGATGCTTATGCTTTACCAATAAAGAAAGATGCTAGAGGCAGTGAAAGCCCAGGATTCTGTTAAAATTAATGATATGTAGTGATGGTCTTCAGGACTATAGCAGGAACCTAGAAGCAAAGCTCCAATAATTCTTAGCAGGCATGGCCAAATTGCATCAACTTGGGTGGGAATTTGTCTACTTGTACCCAACCAAGCTCAGGATCACACTACCAGGACACCAACCGAGATATTTTTCAAAAGTTCAAGATGTGGAAGACTTTGTTATTTAGGAGGATGTGGTGGTAGAGGAATGATCTGATGGAAGGAGAACTGCCATGGCCAACTAATTATCCTATATTTGTACTTCGTTATCACTGCCCAAGGTAGTGGTCCCATGGATAACCCCTGGATACCCCCTTGGACCCAAAGATATGTAGAGATGACTGTAGAACAAGAAATGGTATGAGTTTTGCATAAAGCTAGATGCCCCCAATGCTGCTTAGCTGTTTCAGGAAGAGCTGTTACTTCAGCTGAACTTAGGCTATGCAACAGTATCTTCCTAGCATCACTGATGATCAGGTGGACTGGCATTTTCTCTAAAGAGCCCATCTCCCATCAGCCCCCCATGTCCGGGGTCATCTCCACATGGCAGGACAATAGCCTTCCTCTCAATTGTTGGCATCTACCTTCCAACCCAGAAAGGCTTGCTACTGCCACATTACAGCAGCGGTGAAACAGCAGGTGTGGATAATCTATAAAGTGGCAGTCAACTGCTAATCCCCAGCCAACCCTTCATCTTGTATTCTGCACAGTCAGCTATGTAATCTTTGTTTGGGGCAGAGTTTGGTCCACCTTCTGAAGATTGTGCAGTCAACATTGTGATCAGGAGGCCACATGGACAGGCTCCAAGGTAGCACTGATAATCTGGGTGCTGGGAATTGATGTGGGGTCTCCACACTTACTTGCTGTCATGCATGGGTGGGCAGGTGCTCTACGGCTGACAGTGGTAAAGCTGTAGTCACTAATGGCCCACAGGAGAAGCAGAGCTTGGCAAATGTAGTCTCCTTAAACCTTGGTTTGTCCCTAGTAAGCACAGATGGGCTTTGAAAATGTGGGGTCTGGTGCCAGGGAGAGTGAGGCTGGGGAGATTGGGTTGTCTATCTGCAAAATTGTTGCAGTCACAACTTGAGGTGCCAGCTTGCGCAGCAAGTGCTGGGTAATCATTTATTCATGCTCAGTGGAAAAATACCTCATGCCTCTTGATGGGACTTTCTCTTTAGCAATCTGTGAGTTACAACAGTATGCAGCTATAAGAGTCCACCTGGGATGTGAAAGTGTTTTTTAGTGCATGGAGGCACAACTCTGATCTTTAAAAAGCTCAGGTGAACCTTAACCTAGACATAAACTAGTGAAAGTTTCAGCAGTTCACCCCAAAGTTAGTCACTATTGGTTTGCTGCACACATGGGGCTCAATTTTCAATGGTCCCTTGGAGCAACACAAGCTGTGCCACACACCCACTTGCAGTGAATACTTGTGTGCCAGATTTTGGTAGACTGGGGGTTCCAGGGCCAAAGTCCTCAATGACACCGCAAATGATCTTGTGCATCAAAAAGTAGGTACACAGGATGAGATTGGTGGAGGCTTCTGTCAGTCTCTCCAGTCCCATACATTGTGGGACACAACCGCATGATACCTAAAAGCAGCAGCACTGGCAAACCTCATAGGATGATGGAGCACTGTCCATGAATTACAGTACTGGTGGTCACCTTGCCAGTAGCACCACCGCAAATTATCTCTGTCCTGAACACACCACAACAAAGCAAGAGTACTGTACTGTACCTAGCTTTGTGTTTAGCAGGCACTGCACCAAGTTGTTCTGCTGCAAATGTTCCTGGTATACACTGCCATACAGGACTTTTACTGTCCTATGTTCTGTCCACCATTTTGCAGTCTCAAGCAGGTGGTCTGGGGTTGATGCTGATATCACAGCTGTGCATACTGTCATCAGGGCACCCCTGAGTCTCAGAAGTCCTGTGCAATGGTAATGACTTGCAATGATTGTGGGACAGGCTACCACACACATCACAACTGCACTATGTCTGCTGTGCTGCGGATTGTAATGACTAGCTGTATGCTGTATTGAGTCCAATGTAGGCCTCACTGCATTGGCATTCTCTGGATGCAATGCACTGTGTACTGGCAGTGCAATTTAGGACTACATTGCATGCCTTCTGAACAGCTATAGTCTACACAAAGGTAGATACGGTGTACATTTGTGAGAGCATGGGTAAGCATTTTAAGGTGGAGTGTCCAAGGATGAACATGCTACAGTGTGCACAACACATGTCTGGCTGTGCCCTTGGGTGTGAGGTAGAAGGATATAAGGAAGCAGAGCTAATGCTGTCACCAACATGCACAGGAACCTAGTGGTGTGCATGACACATTTCAGAACAGCTGCATGGAATGTACAGACCTATAATGACCAGTCTCCATTAGCTCTGACATACACATTTACCACAGTCCCCCAGTGTGTTTGTGAATGGCACCACTCACCTCCCAGTCCATTCCAATCTCTTTGGGTATCCAGTGGCTCAGGATGATCATGACATGTGGGACCATTAGACCAGCTCTGGCAGGTCTACACCACAGCATGACCAGCATCCTTAAGGTGGCTCTGAAAATTCAACACTAGGGGTTGATGCAGCTCCTGTGTGGTGCAACCCCTCCATCTGCTATGGCACAGCTGTGCATCTGCCACAGGAATGAAGCATGCCTGACTGGAAGACGCAGTACACTTTCTGCCAAAGCTGTGTATGAAAATCTGGAATGATGCACAGTGTGGGGAAAAGTATCCTGTGCATCATTTGTTTGACACAAGCACCATGCGTCATTCTAAGACCTTTAAAAATCCAGCTCATGGTCTCCTGTCAGTTCTTGCCTGTATTAATGCACGGGATATGCCTGAAGGCCTGGCTTGACCATCTAGGATTACCACTATTGGGAACATAGGTAGCAGCAAGGCGGGTCAATCAGGTACAGTGAAGTTGAACTCAGCAACATGGTGGCTACCTCGCTCAGCATTTGTCAGTGAGGGGATAATAATGACTGTCTTGAGTGACACTGCAGAATGGTTTAAAATTTGATACTACCCCTGGACAGTGAATGGATCAACTGTGAATGTTCCAGGGACAGGCTGATGGGGGGGGGTGCACTGAGATGTTGGGTTCATCAGGCAGCTGAAGGGTGGGAGTTGTATTTTCAGTGCCATGACACGAAATCAGAAACTAGTCAATGGGCAAACAGTAGTAACCACATATAGTCTGGCTGGCAGTATGGCTTAGAGGTTAGAGTAATGGTCAGTGAATGAACTTGGTACATACAGCAGATAGACCTGGATTTGATTCCCACAATCTTTACTTGCATACTGTGTGACTCTGAGCAAGTCACGTAACCACCCAGTGCTCCTGGGTCACCCATAAAAGCAGGCCTAGTGGGCCTTACCCAGTTACCAAAAGAGTAAAAAAAAAGAATAAAATAAAGTCTCACTCAAGGACTCCACTATTATTTACCCTACCTGGTAGCTTCCAGCGCTGTGACAGTAGGAACTAGCAGGTACCAGGTTGTGCACCTCTGGTCTCCAGATGGAGGTGATGATGGCTTATACACCAAGAAACATTACTGAAGCAAATTATTATTGAAATTTGTTATAAGCTATGTGTTGCCAGTAGGATCACACAGTCACAATTACAAGAGAAGGATATGAAGCAGGCATCATTTTGCCTTTAAATGGTGGAGGGAGATTTCTGGCTAATGTTTACACACTACCGTACGTAGGCAAAGTTGGGAGAAGTAATTTTGAATACAAGGGGATTTACTATGTTCTTAAATCCCTGTCCAATTGACAAGTTGAGGAACACAGAGGGCAATTGGGGTAAGGGAGGACCCAGCCTTTTGGAATGTACAACCAGAGGGGAAGAAGGAGCCACCCAGGAGGCAGTTGGGATGGGAGAGTATTAGAGGGGGGGAGCAAAAGGATCATAGGGAAGGGGGAAGTTGGGTGATAGGTCATCATTATAGGGAGAAAAATGCAAGGTTTCAAACTAAAAACTTAATACTAGCATTTACTGTGAGTTGCTTGCCCCCTGCTGGGGCTGGGGGAGACATGAAAGATCCACTACCTAAACTGTAAAATGACTACCTTAAATTTGACCACATGAAACATAAACAGGCTAAAGCATGTGACAAAATGGAGAAGGTTGATGGGCTGGGTCAGGAAACTTAAAACAAGCATCCTACTATTACAGATGACTTCCATGATGACCATGAGGTGGCTTGTACATGCACTGGCTGGAGGGATACATGGTTGACTGCATGTTATACTTCAAGGGCATGGGGTATGGCAGTGTGGCTGAGGCTGGACTTCATAGGAGCTATCATTAAGTCCACATGTGATGTGCAGGGCAGGTATATTCTAGCCCTGGTAGTGCTCAATAATGGGACCTCCTTTTTGGTTTGTGTAGTTTATGAAATGAATGTGGAGGATGGCTCCTTTTTTCAGAAACTAGCTCTGGAAATGGCCCAGTAACCTGGCCCTTGGCTAATGGGAAGTGGTAGGAACTGCATACTAGACACAGCCTTAGAGAGGTTTAACCCTGTACAGGTTCTCAAATCTAAAAATGCACCAGATCTAACCAGTTTGTTAGGCACTTACAACATAATGAATCAGTGGAGACACAAAAAACGATTTTATAACTTCTTTTCATATGCACACAGATCCTACTCTAGATGTGATCTGCTACTAGTGTCATCTGGAGTTTCCTTTAGGGTGGAGATATGGCCCACCAACCAGCCCTGGAATCCAACCACTACCCCCTGCATGCATGTATTAGCACGAGTGGGCTTGATTGACCTGCTTGGTACTGGAGATTAAACCCTGTGTAACTTAAAGATCCACATTATTGTTGGGCTTTGGCAGTAGCTATAATGAAATTCCTGGCACACAACATGAAGAAGGATATCTCCACTTCCATTAGGTGGATGCCCTCAAGGCATTTTCTCTAGGACAATCCTTGGACTAATGTAAATACAAGCAGTGCAGTGAGGCCTAGGGGCTTGCTAAGCTGAAGATGAAGATAGCAGAGTGTGTGAGGTTACACATGGAAGGCCCCACCCATACACTGTATAACCTGCTACAAATGCTGAAACTGAAGTATAATACACTCAGCAGTTCAACCACAGAGAGGGCAAGTCTTTTAATAAGCAAGTAAATAAACAGTATTCATTCAGAGCCCATTCCCTGGGGTTTACAGTGCAGTACAAAGGTCAAGACAAAGGCAATTCCAAAACTAGTGTACACATTTATAATAAATATATCCCAACACTTAAACACAGGTTTAAAATTAAATAAATATAATCAAATGTTGATAAAATATTAATAAGATACATTCTGAAACAAGCCAGTGTTGCAGGTGCCTTGTCTACACTCCAAAGGTGTCCCTAAATAGGTGCAACTTCAGGAATCTATTAAAGACATCTAATGTGTGGCCCCTCCAAACAATCTAGGAAGTGAATTCCACAAGCCTGGGTCAGCTACCTCAAAGACCCTATTGCCAGATGATTTAAGCCATGCCCTGAGAACTGCTAGGAGGCCCTCCTCAGAGGAGTAGAGAGAGCGATGGATATGTTTTTCAGAAAAAAAAACTGCAACTGCCTATTATATATGTGGTGTTAGTGCTTTAGCTCTACTCACAGATGAGACAGCTTGATGTGAAACAATGCTTCTATGGAATGTAATCCTAAATGTATAGTCTCTTTTTTCATCTGTTTCTTTAAAATGAATGACATATGTGATGATCTAACCAATAAATGCACAGTAGTGAGCATTCTGAATCACGCCCCCAAGGAAGGCTAGTAGCCAAAGTGCAGGGGTCAACGTTTGTGAGCTGTGACCACATATGATTGTTTAGCACTTTATGGCCTGACTGACATCTGTGAGCTGCTATATGATCAAATAAATCAGCAGTTACAACAGGAAATTGTCGTGGTGGATACATTCTGTGGAGTTTGAGTAGCACCTGCACTTATTTTGAATTACTATATTTTGGAGGGGCTGGCTGCCTTGGTACTGGGCCAACCCTCTCATTTGCAGACCAAACAGAAATATTAATTCAACATATCTGCCTTGCCCTCACTGTCTTCGGTCCACCCTTTCCTCTTTTTGGCCATACTATGCCATCTTTCCAATCTCTTTTTTCACTGATATAATTGAAAAATGCTTTCCCCCCAATTTTTTAATCCCTTTCCCAAGCTGCAATTCCTTCTTGGTTTTGCCCAACCAAACTGCTTTTTCTGCCTCTTTGGCTTTATTCTGGTACTCCTCCCTGTCCTTGTCCCCGCTGGATCCTCCAGAACATCCTGCATATGGTAGTTTCTTCACTGACAGCCTGGTCTACTTCATAGCAAAACCAGCTGGGTGCGTTGTCACTTGAGGTTTTCTCCTGTAGCTTAGTACACTCATTTGTGGCTGCTGCTAATTTTGCCTTAAGAACTTAAGAAGTTTCCAGTAGAAGGAGACCTTGTGGTCTATCTGGTTTTCCTGAGATGTCCAGCCCCCTCCCTTATGTACTGCTCTGGCTTTGGTTACTACACTGACTGTCACATGCCTGTTTAAATTCCCCAACTGTCTTTTGCTGCCACCACCTCAGGTGGCAGGCTGTTCTAAAGGTCCACAACCCTCTCTGTGAAAAATTACTTTCTGACATTCGGTCTGAATTTACTGCTTACCAGGCATAAATTGTGTCCCCTTCTATGCATAGCCAGAAATTATTTCTGAGAGATTTAGAGTTAAGGGATGTAAACAGGACACACTATTGAGAGCTGAACAGAGAATTTTGACAAAGGACAGGAATGATTTATTAAGAACAAGTGCAAAAGAATCCTTAGATACAGATAGAATTGTATTTTCAACAGTTTATAATGACAGAGTTTTCCAGATGAAAATACAGTCAATAAAAATTGGCATATTTTACAAGCAACTCCTTTAAGCCAGCAGATATTTAAAAATCGACCATTAATAGTACCTAAATGAAATAGGACCTTAAGGAACCGATTATGAAAGTTAATCATAAAATACCAGATAATTGACCTTCATATTTTCTAAATTTGTCTAAAGTTAAGGGCAATTTTCCATGTGGTCATTGTATTAATTGCAACAATACCTATAGAATTAAAAGTATTAGGAATACTGCAAGAGATGAAGAAATCATTATTAAAGAATTTATTAACTGCTCTACTTCAGGTGTAGTGTATGTGTTAAAATACCTTTGTGACAAGATTTATATTGGCAAAACTGAAAGGCCATTAAAGACTAGAATAACAGAACATAAGAGTAACATCTGGAGACAGGATTTAACATCCCTGGCAGCAAGACACTTTATAGAACAGGGGCATCAATTTCCACAATTGTGATTTTTTGGTATTGAAAAAACTCTCCCCATCCCAAGAGGTGGTGACTACAGGAATAAAATAGTAACTTGGGAAGCTTATTATATAGATCGTTTTGAAGCAGTTAACCCTAGATATGGCTTAAATGATTAGATTGATTGGCAGCCAATTTTATAGAGAATATAATTTTCTACATAATTTTTTACACATTATGTAGTATATTGTATTTGTCAAAAATGAATAATCCTGCCTGTAATATTGCTTAAGGTTAAGATTTTGTGAATCAGTTTCAATCTAATGGTGATATGTTGAATACACAATAGAGGCTTAAGATAAATTAAGTGACTAACTGTGAACATAAGAATATATGGGATAAATTCTAAGTTACCTATATATTATAGTTAATTAGATACCAAAAAAATATAAGGTGCTGCTATTATAGATAGGTTGGTCATATAGAGTGGCTGTAGATACCGCAAGAGTTTGATACCCTAACATGGCGATGTATGAAACTTAACGTCAGAATTCCGCAGTATTTAAAATGCAACATCAGGTCAGCACACTTTTGAATCCGGAGAGTGAGCGAGAGACTTATGCATGCTAAGTTTATGTTTTAGAATGCTAGATCTCAGCAGGATTCAAAATATATAGACAACATATTATTTTAAACAAGAAAAAGAATGAGAGTTATGTATTGCTTATGTAAGTGTTGATATATTATGAGTCAAGAAATAAGAAAGTTGAATCATACATTAGCAGCACTTATATTTGAGGGCTATTGGGTTTTTAGAAGTAAAATGGAATATCTAACAATCTTAATACTTAGCATGATTATACAAGATGCATATACAGTTGATACTATAATATTGATGGACCTTTGATTTAAGAAGATTTACATCCACTGTTTAATAATGATAATGGCTATGGTTTTCATGGGTCTATATGTAAAAATGAGAATGCACTTTCTGATTAGAATGGCATTAGATGGGATTTACATTTAAGCTAATGGGACACCATAAAAGTATATGGTGCTGCTATTCTAAGCAGGTCGGGCACACTGAGTGAGTGCTGTTACTGCGTGAGAATGCTGTTTCACACAATGACATGCAAAGCTCAATGCTCGATTCCCACAATATTTAAGATGCAGTGTTTAGTCACCACAGAACCATTGAAGATAAAGACAGAGCGAGAGGTCTGTGCGCGTTATTACTTTTTAAATGTAAGTTTACCAGTTTGGATTGACTTGATGGTTTGCATATATAGAATTCTTTCTAGTTTGTGTGATGAGAGAAGTTTACATTGGGAGCATTTACTTTGAAAATTAGCATTGTTTTACAGATAAATGCAACAATATACTAAAGGAAGCATGAAAACATAAGTATACGGTTAAAAAAAACAGAAATAAGTGTGTGCAGGGTAAGCGCAAGTTTGTGAAAGCAATAGATTAATCACCTTTGACTATAGAAATTAATTCTGCATTATGTAAGGATTACCAATGATAACAATTGCAACTTTTTATATCTATAGGTAAAATAAGATATATGGGATACTAAATTGCAGTTACGATAGCCGGGTGCTTGATTGGTGAGCAAGTCTCTTAAGTATTAAATAACTTAATAGAGAAGTGAAGTAATAATTAAGATTAAATTAAAAATAGTTTATATGTTATATTTTGCAGATATGGTACTGTACTGATGAAGGTTTAAACCGAAACATTTACATAGTACTATGTTTTAGTACTTGGTACTATATCAAATGATATATGGAATTTTGTTAAAATAAAATCAACTTATAATAATACTCGGTGAGTGGGCCTTATTTACCAATCTGCAGTTATACCCTTCTATGCATAGCCATGTTTTCATGGACGAGGTCTCCAGTTTGTACTGTGTTTATACCTTCAACAAACCTAAATATTTCTATCATGTCACTTCTGTTCCTTCTCTGCTCAAGGGAAAATAGGTTCAACTTGCTGAGCCTATTTTCATAAGGTTCATGGCGCAGACCCTCCACCATCTTGGTGGCTCTCCTATTCACTGATTCCAGGTGGTCTATGTCCTTTTTTAGGTGAGGCCTTCAGAACTGCATGCAGTACTCCAAGTGTGCCCTCATCAAGGATCTATAGAGTGGAATGATTACTTCATGCTTTTTGCTAGTAATGCCCATACCTATGCATCCAAGGATACCGCTTGCTTTTAGTGCTACTTTTTTGTATTGCTTTCCTACTTTTAAATCATCTGAAATCAAGACTCCCAGATCCCATTCCCGTTTTGTCTACTGCAATTGCTGCCCTTCAAGGACATATTTATTTCCTGGGTACCTCCTACCCAAGTGCATTACCTTACACTTTTTGGAGCTGTATTTCAACTGCCAGTTCCTAGACCATTCCTCCAGCATACTAAGACCTGCCTCCATTCCTCCTACACCTTCCTGTGTGTCCACCCTGTTGCAAAGCTTTGTATCATCAGCGAACAGTCAGACCTTCTCTTTCAGTCCATCAGCCATGTCACTGATGAATATGTTGAAAAGGATTGGGCCAAGCACTGATCCCTGTGGAATGCCACTAGTCACCCTTCCCCCCTGAGACAAGGTGCCATTTATTATAACTCTCTGAGTTTTATCCAGAAGCTAAATTTTAATCCAGTTGACCACTTTCCTTCCTTTGTCTGCTTGCTCCAATTTATTTGCTAGCCCTCTGTGTGGAACCGTATCAGAGGCTTTGCTAAAGTCCAGATACATGATGTCCATGGTTGCTTCTTGGTCCACTATTTTCATAACCCAGTCAAAAAATTATGTCATATTTGTTTGGCATGAGCATCCTGCCATGAAGCCATGCTGCTTTGTGTCATGTTTTCAACACTGTTTCAGCTAATTGACTACCCTTTCATTAATCGATGTCTCCATTACCTTTTCTACCACTGAGGTTAGACAGACTGGATGATAATTTATGGCTACTTCACTGCTTCCACTCTTGTGCAACAGCACCATTGTGGTCTTAATGATGTGACATCTTCCGATCAATTCCCATCTCTTCACTGAGGCTGGAAAGGTGACCCCTTTGCTGCTCCCCCATCTTTCAAAAGTCTGTCCTTTTGCAGGGTAGAACCTTAGTATTTATGTTTACCTTCTTCTTCTCCATGTTCAGCCTGAGCAACACAATACGGTGGTCATTCCCTCCTAAGGGCTTCTCAACCTGGATATCCTGTATGTGGTCCACATTCATCATTACTAGATGAAGCACTTTGCTAGTGGGTATTGTGCCACCTTCAGTAAGGAAGCCACTCTGCACTGCAGCAAGGTTTACCTGACTCCTGGCTTAAGTTACGGTGAAGATCTCCCAATCCATCTTTGCAGGTTAAATTCCTCTACAATTACCACCTCTCATTTGCCTGCAGCCACCCTGATAAAGGACCCCAGTTCCATGGCCCTATCCTCCTCCTGGTTAGATGGTCTGTAAACCAAACCTAGTTTTATCTTCTTTCCCCTAGTGGATAGCAACTGCACCCACAACACCTCTGCCTTTCCATTTTCTGCCTCCTCCATCAAACAGGTTATTCCTTCCCTTCCTTATACCACTACCTTTACATACTCCCTTAAACCTTCTGTATAACTAATGCACAGAGATCAAGAAGTTCCAGGTGGGATTTGGTGTAGCCCAAGTTTCTATGACTGTTGCAATGTTCACCAGTTTCTCTGCCAACATTACATACAGGTCATCCATCTTGTTACCAGGGCTTTGTGCATTTAGGGTCACCACCATCCACCATGACTCTGTGCCTCTCCCTTCCATGGCTGTCCTCCTTCTTGCTCTCTATTGACCTCTTTCCCCTCCCATTTTTGCGCCCCCATTTCACCCTTAGTTTCATTGATATCTTTTCCTCTGTGTCCTTCCTTGTCTTGTAGCCAGTCTTCCTCCTGTCATAGACACCACCTCCTCTGCCCCCTTACAAGTTACCCCCAACCCATACCATACTTCCTGCTCAGGTTGGGGGGGGCTGATAGCCTTTTACTGCATGTTAGTCTGGGCATAAAGACCCAGTTTGCCCTACAATCAGTTTAAATTAAGGCCCCTTGTTATGTACTCCACCAACCTGTCCCTAAAGACCCTGGAGCCCCTCTGGTAAGGTGCAGCCTTTGTTAAATTCCAGAAGTGGAATTTTAGTAGCATTACATATTATGATTCCATAAATGTTTTCACAAATTTTGCCAATTAGTAATTTGTGATATTTCCACTGTACATTTTTAAACTAATGCACAAAGTTCTCTAGCTCTAGTAACTTCTAGGACCCACTAAGATTACATATGCATGCAGAATTTGAGAGGAATACTTAAAGTGACACTGTAGCTGCAAACATCAAATTATTTGGAAACTACTCAATTTCACAAAAATTAAATTGTGAAATTTGGAAAACCAGTAAATTTCAATTTCTTAACTAAATACCAAAAACAGTCATGCATGCAAATTTCCAGGTATCTAGCTACAAAGTTGTCTGCTTTGTAAGCAGTGACATATTTTCTGAATCTTTAGCAAAAACATTAATTTGCCAGACTTTGAGCCCATATAAATTAATAACTACTTATTTATTTATTTAGTCATTTATGCATATGAAAATTGGTAATCAGGAAAGGCGCACTGAGAAAAGATTATTTTCCATGTGTGATCTGGCAGATGGCAACAGTAGAAGAACAGAAGCACAATTTATAGTAGAAAATTTGTTGAAAAATATTCAGTAAAACAATAAGTACAACATTAGAATAAATGCAAAAAGCTGTATGTGCAAAGAATAAAGTGTGGTACAGCTCAATAAGAAAGCCTAGCAAGTGCATATTCAGTAGTGGCAGCAATACTAGGTGAACAGAACAATACTGACAACTGGCGATTCACCTGATGGGTAAGTTATTGCCTGACCTCATAACAGAGGGAGAAAACTGAAGTGATGTAGAAGTTAACCTAAGGCAGGGACAAGGGCCCAGCAGGATGGATAAGGCTCTGTCATGGAATCATCAGGAGGAAGGGTAACAGAAACAGGTGGGGATGGATCAGAGTTTTAACCGATGCTTGAGGGAGCCATGGGATGGGTAGTTGTGGAAGGAGGAGAGGAGTTTCTTCCAGAGTGAAAAAAGTGGATAGGAGGTGGGACATTGCCTAGCAGAGGAGTTGGGGGAATAGTGGCAAAAGTGTGATGGTGCCTGGAAGAGAGGGAACAGAACAGGGAGTGAGCTGAGAGAGGAGAAATCAGAGGTAAGATGGAATGTAACCAAACCAGAATTTGGATATGAAGGAGGTAAAATCAGCCTGGTGATGACAGGAAAAAGGGAGCATGGCTAGGGATGAATACAGTGAATGATGTGTGTGGGTGTGTGTGTGGGTTGGGGGTATCCAAATGGTAGAAGGAGTTGCAGAGTTTATCCTGTTTGGTGAGGGAAGTGGAAGGAGTGGTACCATAGATCACCTCTGTGTAGTCGAAGAGAGAAAGCACCATTTTGGTAACAAGCTTCCTATGGACATGTGTAGATAAGCAGTCTTTGTTGCAGTACAAAGCATCAAGATTGGGATGCAGTGTTGCATGGATGGCATTGATGTGGGCTCAAGAAGTGTTCCATCCAGAGTCATGAAAATGTGTGTGTGTGGGGAGGGGGGCATTCAGTTTGGTCAGTTCCTGCCTGGTCCCAAAGGTCATGGTCACCGTATTTTGTTTCTTCTCATCTACATGTCATTATTTTTGTTTTCCTTTATGACTTGTTTCAGCATGTAAGCATGCCAATGTTTAAGTCTCGAACTTTAAGAACAGCTGTGTTATATGACCAACAAAACAATTTTACATCATTTCAAGAAATTCCACAAAAGTTCACAGAATTTGCAGAACGTGCACAACCCTCCCTCTCTTTGAAACAAAATGTTTATAAAGCCATCTATATTAGCTTAAATTTATACGTAAAACACCCAAACCACATCAAGGACATATGCTAGAGTTAGCAAATCAGTAAACTTTAATTATAATATGGATTTCTTAGCTCTCTGTCATTTTCAGTAACCATACCCACAATTATCACTTCACACAGATGATAGTAGAATAATTTCAATAGATTTATTGAAGTAAAATATATCAGAGTTAAACAACTTTAGAAAACATATTCATTAAATTGTAATAAAACCTTGATTAGTGCTATTGTTTCACAGATATCAAGCAGTACTACTCATTTGTGCATAAATCACATTGTGATCAACAATTTAATTTAGAATACAGCCATAATTACAAACTTAATCAACAGGCATACATCAGTTAAGGCAAAGGTTTGTATAGATACTGATGTCAATTTATAGTACAGTAATTTGTAACAGTTATTACATTTACATTGTAAATCAAATTAGATTAGCATTCCTAAGATTTTCACCAGGTTCCCACATTTTCAATGTTTTTAAAAATGTATATTCAGCCTCCTTTAAATAACCCCTGCCATATCATGTAAAGCATAAAAAACACAACTTCATTGTTAAAGAACTGCTGATACCTCAAAGAAAACTTTTAAAAACATAATAATTAGGTACAATTCAGCTTGTATTTGAAATACATTCTATAGATTCCTCACCCCCCTCATTTATTACAGAGGAAATTTTGCACAAATACATGATCTTTTTCTGTTAGAGTTCATCTGCCTCTATAGCTTACTCCTTACTACAAGTCATAATCCTCTGTTGTGACATCAGAATCTGCTGCCATGGGAGTAGCTGTGATGTCACAAGCAGTGCCCTGTGACCTCAGGTAGGGAGAAAGCAAAAGAAATAGATAAACTCTTCAGGAGCAGCGATCATATTTTCAAGCAGATGGCCTTGGTAATAAATAATGGGGAGGAAAAATACAGAACTAATGTGAAATACGAACTGAACTGTGTCTAAATATTATGTTTTGTGCAAGTTACCCAGAAGACATCAGTAGCTCTTTAAATATGCTTATATTTCATGGACATGTTTACAATAGCTTCCTCTTTTCATTATAATTCATCACATTAGCAAGACTACAGGATCACTGCTCCAAGGACTCCACCTTCTTTTGCAGCTTGTACACCTGACATTGTAATCATGTGCTCAGTGTTTGTGATATCATTATTACTTCAACAGCAACTGCTTTTGCTGTCATGTGTAGACAAAAAGCAAAGGCAGATGAAGTCTAAGGGACGGTGATGTAAATGTCATGCTTATATGTAAAAAAAGGGAACATTATACACATAAAATGCTAGAAATGTAAGTTGACATGTGTCTCAATCTGTTTTTTTTTTCTCTCCAAACTATCTCTGGTGACATCAGGGGCATTTCAAACAAATCCCAGGATACAGTTATATATTATCTATCACAATATTTATAAACATACATATAACAAAAAATAACTTCATTTCTAGTGACAAACATGAACCTTTTGGCCACCCACTATTTTTACTGTATAGGAAAGTTCTAGATGCCTGAAGGTGTCCACAGGGGTATTAGGTATAGTGTTTGTTATACAATGAAGTTTCACAAAGAATTTTAATTGTACAAGGAAAAAAACACCTCTTCCAAGCTATGTGGAAATTGAACCTCATGGAACACTAAAGGTGGAATCATACTGCATTCTGACTGACTCATTAGTCGTCCCTCACACAATGTTGATGTTTTGGGCCTGAGGTAGGGTCCAAATGAGTTGACTTTTATAGTTTTGTTTATTCTATGTTTAAGAGATATTCTAGTACACATTAACCCAGCTCCATTTGATCATGTTTTTACTGCTCATGGATAAGGAGTTTGTCACTCCCATTGTTAACATGGGGTATTCCACATCACCCAACATTTTGATGTGGACATAGTCAAAGGCTTTGCTTAAGCTAAGGTACAGTTTGTCCACCACAAGACCCTTGTTCACCACCTTCATCATCCTATCAAAGAAGTTGATCAGTTTCATCTAATATGACCTCCCTTTCTTGACTGTGCTGTCCAATTACCTGAAGTTTGTTTTCTCCAGGCGAACTACTAGCCTCTCCTATAATAAGGTTTCAGGTAACTTACCAACTTTAAACATCAGTCTGCATACAATTCCCTAGTTCATCTCTACTTTTGCTGCAACATAGAGTAACTACATCCACTATCTTCCAGTCCCTGGGCACTACTGCATCTCCAATAAGCTGTTAAAGAGTTCAGCCACTGAGTTGTCCTCCTTTGGCATGTTTAATTCTTTCAACACCATAAGCTTTAAAATTAGATTCTAATTACTACCCTACCCTACCCATTTCTCCCTTGCCTGGTAGCCAGTGATGATAGTGATTATAAAGGAGTAACTGTAAAAACAGCAACTCATTTATAGCACTATCATCATCAGCTACCCTGCAAGGGTAGTGATGCTATAGTGAGGAAAGTGACTGGAAGAGGAGGCATAGAGAGGTGTAGGGCAGGGATAGGATGGAGGGTTTGCATGGGTTGGGGATCTTGTCATATCTGAGCCAGGCTTGTGGTGTGGCCATGAGGGTGGTTGGCTATGGTGCATCAGGCAATGGGTTTGAGACCTGCTGGGGCAATTGCTTTGCCACTGTTAGGGGCTCTCTGTTTTGTTTTGTTTTTCCATCTGTGTTTTGCCCCCTTCTCGGCATGCACCCCACTGGAGTTAACAGTCCTTACTCAGTGGGGTGCAGGGGGTGAAGTCCCCCTTGAGGGGGTGGCACAGTGAGGGCATAGCCCCCCCCAGCAAAAACGCTTAAAATAACCAGAAGTCAGGTCGCTTAGGTTTGTATATTGCCAAAATGCTTTTCGGCAATATACATTCACTATGTTAGTGATCACTGTATTGTAATTGCTATCATGACATGGAACCCCCTTGCCTTGATGACACAGTCTGGCAATAACCACTTGAAATATATTCCCTTCAGCTTTATCCTCCACTGTGAATACTGAAAATTAAAAGGTGGTTCAGTATGTCAACCTTCAATTATCTCTTTCTTCCCACCCTTCAGCCTTCTTAATATTACTATTACCTTTTTTTGTTTTCCATTCCTCTCACATACAGCACAAGAATGTTTTCCTCTTCATCATTCCCTTAGTATCATACTTGCCTTTCTCACATTCTCATTGGCCACCCCTTTTCCACTTAGAAGCATTACCCTAAGCATCAGACTTGCTCTTCTCACAGTGCCATTGGCCACCCTTGTTCTGCTTAGAAGCCCTTCCCTGTACTTCAGCTAGCAGGTTTTGTATTTTCATTTTCTCCCACTGACAGCTTCCCCACCACTCTTATGGACCACTGTGGTTTTCTTCCCTTTCTTTGTTTCCCTGGCCTTCTTATATCTTCCAATATCTCGTTCTTAATCAACTCCCGTTTCCTTTTTACTCATCTACTGCACCTATCCCTTCCAGTTTCTTCTGCAACAGCTTCCATGTGGCCCTGTCAAAATCTTCCCTCCTCAGTTCCAAGACTTGTCTGCAACTGTTTCATATTCAAATCTAATTTTATAATTAAAAAATGCATGCCATTTTAATGGTATGTCATGCATTGGAGCTGTTATTACAGCTGTGAAGTGGCCTCAAGTTTTACAATATGCCTGATCTTAGTAACTAGTTATCACCAGTGCTGGATAGTAATACATCTTTATAGGCAGACATTGCTTTAACAAATCTCACTTAGGACAGAAACATTGTGACATAGAATTATGATGACACAAGGGACTTAGGGGACACCTGTGTCCCTCTGGATAAGATTGCAGCATAGAAATTATGAATTTATCCATAGTTTAAGGAAACAATCTTAGGGACCCAGGATCATGTCAAATCTAGGTATTCACTTCTTAGTTCTGTATAAGGGCAAACTCAGAAGCTTGTGAAATGGATGTCATTGGGTTTTGGCTCACTGGTGCTGGATCACCTCTGCTAGCTGTTGCAAGGCATTGACATCAGAAATGGAGAGCTCCGTTCACCTTACAATCCCACTTGCTGTGGTGAAGTCAACAAATATTGATGAAATGATGAAGAAATAAGTACAGTTGAGCTCACAGACCCTATATAATTGTTATGCAGTAAAATATGATGGGACCTGTTTCAATTTGATATCCATTATATACCTCCCTTGTGACAAACACAACGCAGTGATGCTGTCATTCATTGAGGTGCATGATTACTGAAATGTTACCAGTCCCTGGCAGTAACTTACAACTACTGGAAATTTTTATAAGTCAAATTATGTTTTTTAGGTTTTAAAAACTAAAAGAAAAAAAAGTTCCTTGGCAATGTGAACGATGTTTTCAGTTACAGCATATATTTCTTTCAAAGATACATGCAGGATCTGTGTTTATACTGTAAGGTATGCTCACAGGCTATGGCAGACAAGAGACTGGATGTTAATTTCAGTAGTTTAGGACTTCAAAAATGTGAAATAATGTTTTAAAAAAGCAGCATAAGTGAAATGGTTTAAAAATATACCTTATGCGCTGCATCTATTATGCTGGTAGAGCCAGGATTAACTCATCTATGATTGACATTTAAGTACAAGCACTGTATTTTGTTGTCTTTCAGTAACACACAGTTTAACATACGCACAGAAGTATTTTGTTGAAATGTTTTTAACTAGCACACAGTCCAACCCATTAATACAAACAGTCTGACATCTTTCATTAGAACACAGTTCACTGCAGCAGTATGAGTTGTTTATGTCTATCATTTGCACACTGTCAGCCATGCCATTTAAAACTACATCCATTCCTCATGTATCACCCATGCATTGGTAAACAGCAGTCAGTTAAGACCTCCTGGGTGCCTCGCCTGTTTCACTGGTAGCGCAGCGTTGCTCTTTATGGTCAGCACCTGAAGATAGCAGCTTAACTTTCCTTTGTTCTCACTCTTGCTATGATGCCAAGCAGATCACATACATTCATTTGGAGGCATTCAGCATTTTAATTGTCTCAGAGTGGAACCGTGCTACCTACTTGGAGATGTAGTGGTGATCCCATGCGAATTAAACAGAAAATAATTTCCAACACATTTAGCTTCCAATGCAGTACATCCTGGCCCAAATCAGGATAATTTAGGTTTTCCATGGCATAATGCATAGCAGTGTAGCCTAGGGAAAAAATTAAGTCATTACTACTCTGTTGCAATTCAAAAAGGCATGTTCAAGAATTATTGTCCTGGACTGGACTCTGTGTTTTTGTTTTTTTACCTCTTTACTACCCTTGCCTTCCACCCCAGTTTTTAGGTCATGGCAGCCAGTAGGACAATCTAGTGACTGAATTTACAGGCAAAGTCAATGTTTTTCCTTGGTCAGCCAGGAAAGAATTCATAAATGTGGAGCAAGGCATGGCCTCCCTCCCAAAATGTTCAGCATCTTACCTGCCCAATGTACCTTGTCCCAAAGTCAGCCTCAGCAGGGGATTACAGGGACTGAACGTGTTTCCCAGTCTCACAAGTAGCAGTGACATTTTGTTGCTGCTATGCCACTGTGCCCACCTCAGATGATATTTTCTTACATGTTTTTGTATGTTGTCTACAAACAGATCTATGACACAGGTTGACAAAAATGTTGAACAATATTACAGCAACGGATTTATGTTGACCACAAGTTGCGATCAGCATAAATCCATCAGTAAAACCGTCTTTTTTTCAGGAGGCTTTGTCCCCCAAAACCACCACTGAGAGAGCTCTGCCCAACACTCCCCCAATACTTTAGGATTCTCAGCTCTGAGTCAGAGCTGATTTGGGGTGAGGTGCTATACCCAGTTAAAGCAGTGCAAGGGTCCTGTGGGTACATTATAGCAGCAACAATGAATTACTGCTGTAACTACATTCACTGTGCAATTGTCGACGTTCAACAGCATAGACCCACAAACCACCCAGACCTTAACCTGGAGGTCTGCGCTCTGGATGCTTCAGCCTGGAGACATTTGTTCTGGATGCTTTAGCCTGGAAGTCTGTGCTCTGTATGCTTACCCAGCCCCATCCTATTCTGATCTTGCCAATCTCTTCTTGTAAGGGTACACAGAATAGGGTCTTGAGGTGCCACTAGCCACCATCCCATAAACTTGTAACAATCACACAGGAGTGTGGTGTGCACATTTTTATGGAACACATACAAACAAAGGTGAGAAAGAAGTAAGTGCCTTATCATCCCATGTATGGTGGGAAGCTTACTCCCAGTTATTTTGCCCTCCCCGAGTAACCTGGAAATGGCTGTCTGTTGATCCTGTATGCACACAGATGATGTTCCATGAGATAACAAGTTCAATGGCCCCTACAGGGGTTGTTGTAATGCCAGAAAACAATGCCATCCTTCCCAGTATGGGAGTGCTGTCAAGTGACAGTACTTTCCTAAATTCCCCCAGAGACTCCCAGCCAGCTTCAGAATTTGCTTCTGAAGCTGGGTCACTGGCTCAGCACCAGATTGGCCAATTGGTTGGCCCAGTTGAACTAATTTTTAACCTACTGTAAACAAATAGTTTTTTCACTGTTGAAACAGAACACATTCTTATGCAATGTTCATTAAAAAGCTAGTAAAGTGTTAACAAATCTGTTAAGTATATAGTTGTACATTACTGTATATTATTACATGGTTGTTTTGTTGTATAGCACCCAGAGTTCTAGGAAATGGGTGCTTTTATATATAAAATATCTATCTATCTATCTATCTAGATCTCCCTTCATTTTAAATATAGCTAGTGTTAAATTTTCTGAAGGATGGCATGTTTCATTTTTTTATGATGACAGTTACATTTTCTGCAAGTACAGTAGTTGCAGTCAATTCAGCAAGTTATGTCCCAAGATTGTCTGGACATACTGTACCTAGAAAAAAAAGAAAATCTCTGGGACTGTTTTTGCTCCAAAAAATCACATGAAAATCTCCACAGATTTTGGAAAATAACTTGCCAAATCAGCTGTTACTACTGTAGCACAAGTTGTGTTATGCAGAACATCCCTTTTAACTGCAGGCTGATATATTCTTCAGTAGTGTTCTTCCTTGCCATAGCTACTCAGGGTTCGCCCCTTGTCAGGACAACAAGAAAATATGTGACCATCTTTGGGGCCAGCACAATGCTGATGGTGAACATAACATCTGTCAATTGTGCCACCCAACCCCCATCATACCTAATGCCCCAGGGCACATTCTGGACATTTGTAGGGGTTTGCACCCCCTTCACCCCCCCCCCCGTACTTAAGTATAATCACCTTCAGGTCAGAAGTGCATGAGGCAAGGGGTGTAACACCCAGATGGCACCCTCCCTGCCAAGCACCACAAAATCCAGTTTGCTAATATGACAGGTGAATTGGTTGTGGCACCTTAATTGCATCATCCACATAATGGTATACCATTCCTCAGCACTGTGACCTCACCTCACCACTTAATGGATAATTGACAGCTAAAACACAACTAAATACTTAGTCGGTACCATCAACTTCTTAGCAATATAAATAAGCATCACTGAGATTCACTTGCAAGTAAAGACATCTTAAAATTCCAGGAGGCTCTCATTTCCCATGTCCCATGTTTCTTAAAAGTGGAATTTTACACTACTTTTTCTAGGGCTGGGGATTTTTTTTCCCCTTAAAAATGCTTTACATTTTTTGAATGTATTCATATTTATTGTTATGAAGTATTACACAGACAATGAGATATCTCACCTACTTCAACAGTATTGGATTTTGCTTTCTGAGGATGTCAGACAACTCACCTCCAGATTGCAGTCCTCTCACTCAAAGGACAGTGGCAATTGTCTTGATGAGTGCTGAGACATCTCAGCATTTGTATTTGCATATGTAAAGTAGCAAAATTATTTTGCACAGTATTTCAACTAGTAATTAATGGAGTAAGAAATTATTGAAGGGAAGGGACTTTGAGGTGGCCAAACTTCCACTGAGACAAACAACCCAAGCAAAGTAAAGTGCCTTTCAGGTTGGGGTTGTTAATGCCAGATGTCAATCTACCCAAATCTGGAGCAACTTAGTTCTTGCTATTATAAAAAGTGGTAACACAAAATATGTGTAATTGTTTACAAAAAACATAAAACTGTCTTCTGAGCCTTCATGCATGCTCACCTACATCATGCAATGACAGTGTACAGTGTGCATGACCTGTTGGGTACCATGCAGTAGCCACATGTGTTTCAGCCAATAAGAATCATGGATTCATGTCAACTGTTTCATAATCTGGATACAGAAGGCCCTCCATGATTTTGTCTCAGTCATTTGACATGTTTATGTGTTTAATGTTTGAATTTTGGCTTTGTAAGCTCCCTTGTTTTGGTTCTTAAAAAAAAAAGAGGCTGTCAGCTGATCCATTGGTACAGCAACAGGGTACCACTCATGACACCAGTGACATGGGTTCGTGCCTTGAATCAGAGTCATCAGAGGGTTGCACTCCTCTGGCCATGGGGTGTTGAAGTGGTGTCTGTATTTGAACTGGCTCACTGTACTCTTGGATGAATTAGAATGAAATGATGCTGCAAGCCAGACAAGCTGCTGAAAGTCATTTTCATCTATGTTGTACACTGATTAGTGCTGGGTCTCCTGGAACTGTCGTCAGAGGGTTGGCCAGGGGGAGGAAGACTGAGTGTTCAGTGGACTGCTATCCTCCTCCTGTGAGGTGGGGTGGGATCAGTTCCTGGGGTTAGTCTTGCCCCTAGTGGTGGCTGGAGGTCTCACAACTGTGACCAAGCACAGGGAATGGAGGTGTGGCAGATGTCCAGCATGCTGCATATGGAATCATTCACAGCTTGGCCAGTGATTTCACTGCATGCCAGTTATTCCACACAATGAGAAAAGAAAGGCCATGGGAAAATCACACTGGCTTGCAGGATGATTCTTTGACCCTTTTCAGATCCTGCACCTGTGATGTGGGATGGCTCCAACCACATCCTGTCTGGGGGGGGGGGGAGGCTGAGCTAGGAACTCTACTACCCTAACATGAGACATAAGCCAATGAAGAAGTTGGAGCTCATATGTCTGGGAGATGCCAGGTGATGGGGCATTGGTGGGGGGCAGAGAGGAGAGTAACTAGCCCATGTGTCTCTTACTGAGATTATTTGCCATGATACATAAAGGAATTACTACAAATAATTAGTGCCAAAGATGTACCCACCACTGTTATCTGTCAGGTTGACACCTACTACATCTTCCTTTAAGCCCGTGCTTTCAAGTGCCTGTTGAAAAAAAAGAAAACAAAATAAATTAATCTAAAATGGACATCTGTCTATCTTTTAAAAAAAGCCATGATGTTTGAGCTCTTTGTAAGATCTACTAGCGATCACTCACGTTTCAACATTATAGAAAGGTTAGGTCAAATTGAAAGCAGTTTAAATTTGTTCTAATCCATTTCAAATTAACAACACTTATGATTTTTGACAAGGAAAGGCACACTGAGTAGTGATAGCATGTTTGCAGCTACATCATGGGGGAGGGGGGTGCATGAACTTGTTTTAATAATGGGGAATGTTGCAATTGACATGGGAAAATTCCCTACTCCTCTGAACAAGAGTAAAACATATCCTACAGCTCTCAAACAGACTTTTTTAGATCACACCAGTAATGTTTGGATAGTGCTTTACTCTATCCAAAATGCATCCAATTGTCTGTATATTTTAATACATATCTAAGATCATATCCCCGATGGGAGAGTTTGATCATTGTTGGATAGTGGGATCTGAGGTTGAACAGTGGAATCCAAGGTCTGATGTTTGCCTTGAATCCAAGATAGCCACATCAGAGAGGTTTTATAGTATTGGATCCTGGGTAATACCATCCAGCAGTCAGATGCCAGTGGTGTCTGATACAATCCAATATCTTGGAATAGTGACATTCACTCACAGACCCCAACTGTGAACCTCTGGATCAGAATACACCAGGCCAGAACCCACAAGGCCAGAACCCCCAAAGCTTCATCCACCCACCCACAGTTCCACATTGTTTACTCCACGTTAGATACAAAACATAACATTCCTATTAAAAGTCAGATTGCAGTAGCAGGGACTCTATCCTGTGATATAGATTCCACAGTGTTTAGATAAAATATACATCCAGGCCACATGCCTTCTGGGGTCCAAACTGAAGGACAACAGACAAAATTTGAAAAAACAAACATCAGCTGGTTCCTCTACTAGTTGTTACAGATTCAGTAATCAATGATATAGGGAGGACCCCTGAATATCAAACTGTTAAAGAGATAAAGGAAATTGATAAGATTTGAAATGGCTTAAAATGGAAAGCCATCTTCTCAGAAGTGCTGCAAAAACTGAGGGATGGAATTTTGAACAAAGGGAGATTAATAGGCATAACCAGTGGTTACGTACATACACAGCAAACAAATGTTTTAAATTCATCAGGAACTAGGGTACTTCCTTTGGATGCAAGAAGTATTATGTAAGAGATGGCCTGTATCTGAACCATACAATGGCAGTGACAGTGGGTCGTAGTATCATCACTGCTATTAAGCACAATTTTAACTAGTAGCTGGAGGGGGCTTTGCTAATATTAAATTAAAATTAGAATACTTTGGGGGAATCAAGAACTTAATAGAAATCTGAAAGTTAACTAAATGAAGAACATTAAGAACTTGAATATCTTCTTTCTTGATACAAGTTGTCTTAATAATAAAATGGACTTATTAAAGACCATTCTAAGGGAACAGCATTATGACTTCATTTCTGTAACTGAAACACAGTGGTTGGACTCTGACGATTGAGGACAAAAGCTGGATAGATTTACTCTGTAACAAGTATTGTAAATAGAAGGGATAAAAGAGTTTGGGGTACAGCAATTTATGTGAATAATAATCTAAACAGTAAACAAGATATAGACCTACAAGGGTTGATGGTTGATGCTCACATAGAAAACATGTGCATTGAAATTATAGCCTAACCTAAAACAGTTATTGTGGGAATATGTTACAAACCACAGGACAGCAGTAATGAGCATAACAAATTACTTGTTTCATATGATCAAAAAGAATAGTACCACTAACAAACATGTAATCATACTGGATGATTTCAACATACATATCATAAACTGAGAAAATGGAACCTCCACAGGTAGTTTGGGATACAGTCTTATTGACATCATGGATGAATGTGATTTAAATTAATTAATGACTAATTCCACAAAGGGTGATAACCTGTTATACCTGCCATTGGCTAGTATAAAGGATCATGGTGCAGACTTTACAGTGGTAGAACCACTGGAAAGCAATGATCACAGTATGCTCAGAATAGCTTTCAAATATATATACATAGAAATACAATATGCAAATCTTGAGATTTTCAACTATAGGGAAGTTAACATCAAAGCAATATCTGTTGAGTTAAGGGAGTGGGACTGGACAATTTTCATTTTGAGAAATGTCTCCAAATACAAAATGGAAATGTATATATGGTTCTGAAAAGGAAATAGTTATCAGTAAAAAAAAAAAGGCCAAAATTAATGGCAAACAACATAAAAAGGAAAATTAAAAAGCTTAAGTAGTCATAAAGAACTAGGAACAATGACTCAAATGATTTGAATAGAAATATATATTAAAAAAGATCTGAGGTCCTGTAAAATGCTATTAAGAAGAATTTGAAGTAAAACTGGCCAAAAGCAATTCCATGAATTGGAAGTTCTTTTTTTGGTTTTATAAAAAGTCTAAAAGGCAGGGAAATAGTCAAATGACCTCTAGAAATACTAGGTTTAACAACTAAGCAGTCTACTGAAATGGCTGAGAAATTCAATACATATTTTGATTTGATGTTCAGTAACAACACTAATTGATTCAGCCCATTTAAAATCAACCCCCTAAAAATCTCAAATCTGTAGAAAAATCTATTCACAGATGATGTGATAGAACTATATAAAATAGACCCCAACAAATCCCCAGAAATAGACAACGCCCATCCACAACTATTGAAACACCTAGCTCAGGCCCTAACAATATCCATTTATAATAAAACTTTTCATATCATCACTATAGTCTATCACAGTCCCTGAGGAATGCAAAGATGATATTGTTGCTCCGACTACAGATATATTAGCTTGACTTTTAGCATAGGCAAAATTATGGGAACCAACATAAATTACTATTATTGATAGCACTAGTAAGGATGGGGTACTGGACAATACACGGCATGGTTTCACTAAGGGGTGCTTCTGCATAACCAACCTAATATCTTTCTATGAACCAATTAAAAATCTCTTTGACTGTAATATACCAAGTGATATAATCTACTGTGCATGGACCTCAGTGAAATATTACATAAAGTGTCACATGGGAACATTATACAAAAGATGTATAACATGGACTTTGACAATTGAGTAGTGAGCTGGGTTAAAAACTGGCTTTTCAATGGGATGCAAGGGGTGAGAGTAAAGTAGGCATTATCTGAGAATATTAATGTGACTAGTGGAATGTACAGGGCTTGGTGCTGGGTCCAGTCCTATTCACTATTTACATCAAATTTGTGCATGAAGGACTTGTATCATATGTAAGAAAGTTTGCAGATGACACCAAAACAGGGGCCCCGCACTAACTTCAGAGGACACTAGTAAAGTACAATCTGATATGGACAATCTAGATCGTGGACTAAGGACTGGAGTATATAATTTAGTCCAGAGAAATGTGTGGTACTCCATGTAGGAATTAGGAAATAGTAAAATATAACCTAGGTGGTACAGAACTAAAAACAGTGATAAAGGGAAGAGATCTGGGTGTAATTATACAATCTAATTTGACCTTCAAAATTAATAACCCCATAGCAGTGGCCAAAGTCACAAGAATACTGGGCTGCATTAAGGAAAAACATTATTAGTCACCCAAAAATATTATTATGCCTCTGTATCAGTCATTTGCATGCCCACATGAGGACTACTGCTCCCAGTTCTGGTCACCTTATTAAAGGGAGGATATTTATGAAATGGAGAGGGTTCTGAGGAAATTGACCAAGACTATACATGGCTTGGGGAGTAAAGATTATAAAACTAGATTGGACTCTTTAGGATTACATGGTATACTGTGTGTGTGTGTGTGTGTGTGTGTTGGGGAGGCAGACTAGAAACACCTTTCATAAACATCTACAGTTTAATAGCCATGTGCTTAAGTGCCTAAATCAGTGTTATCTGATGCGATCTGGTTTTATCAGCTACTAGTTGAGTAAACAATACACAATAGTTAACACTCCATTTAGATGAATAGGATGATTTGCCCCTTTAAACCCTCCTATATAGTTTCAATCTCTAAGGCAAAGCATTTTTTTTATGATAGACTGCTATAACACAGGATGCTGAAGGCCTTAGTGTAAGTATGACTGACCAGAGTATTTTGAAACCAGTCCAAGCTGTGAATCACATGAAAGCAATGTATCAGGAGACCCTTTAGAGAATCCTTCCTCACCTTGTAATGTGTTGTTTTGCCAAACACAATACAGTATGCAAAACTGCACATTTGAGAGCCTTTCCTTGAAAATGCTAATATTTTTATACAAGTTGGTGTTAAAACTCAATATACTGTATTGTAAGAACCTATGGAAAATGCCAGTTTTTGCTTAAAATGGCAAAAAGTGCATATTACACAATACATTGAATGATGCAATTTTCCAGTGGCTCAATCACTTTTGACTCATTTCATTTTTGAGATTGACAGAATAAGTCCTACCTTTAATACACTGTAGACACCTTTCTCAGCACAGATGTGCAGCAGGGTTCTGCCATTGATATCTTGCTTACAGACCTGAGCTCCTAACCTAATAAGGTCATACAGGATGAGGTCGCAACCTTTCTCAGCTGCCATATGTAGCGCACTCTGTGGAAAAAAAACCCAGGACATGAACAGGAACTATAGAAATGTTTTTTAGGTGGAAAAAGCTTTTTTTCATTCAGCTCTACTATCATTTGGATATGTAGAAATTGGTTTCCTATGCACAGGGAATCCTAAGCATTTAGTAAACAAATGAAGAGTATCACACCTGATAGACTCAAGACTATTAGCCTCCCATGCTCTGTAAAAAGGACTGCAGTAAAAACACACATGCTGAGACATTTAGAATTTATGATAGTTGAACTTTCTGCTGGGAAGGTTGATATCTTATTGAGATGACATTTGATCTTGAGGGCATCTCAGCTAATAGCAAACTGGAGAGGTCTGGTTCAATTGTTTCTAATGTCAGTGATGGGTTAAATGAGTATTTTAAACCAATGAGAATTATTTCTTTTTTTTATGTATGAGCTGGGTGTTAATAGTATGTGAGTTTCTGAGTAACTGTCATAAGCTTCCGAGGAAGGACTTTGTTAGACTGAAAGCTTAAGCACTTTGTTATTTTTATAACATCTATGTTGGTCCAATAAAATATATCAAACCATTTGTTTCTGGATCTCCAGTAAAAACAGAAAAAGTAAACACTTATCAGAGCTATGTTCATCCAGCTCTGGTAACTGCTTGATGTTTTAGTGTGTACTGCAATTACCATCAGGGTATGTGTGACTGTGAACCTTAAGGCAGTCAGGTACCTTTCCCTGCATTTGAACATGCAGAAAATAGATCAGGCCTCAACAATATACCATATCATGAATCTTTTATGCTGATTGCCATTCATGTTTCTTATTTTTCTTTAGAAAATGGCAACAATCAATTCTTAAACCTGATTGGCTAAGACAGGATGCAAGCTGGGTATTTATTTTTCAATAGATGCCAGGCTAAAAATAAGAGCCAGTCCAAGTGCCTCTTCACAGAGTAACATTCTCTGATGGGCCATTTTCTAAGTGCAATAGTACCCACCAGGGTGGGCATTATTGAGAATACCGGACCTTCCATGGGTTATAAGACCCTCCGCCTGTGGCATTGGGCCTCATTACACCCCTGGGCGGTCTGGTATTTCCCAATAATGCCAACCTTGTTGGGTATTATTGCTTACATGTGAAACATAATCAATAATTTTTTTATGTTTTCTTTAACAATTGATATTGTTCTTATATGACATTCAAAATGGAATCAGCCCTTTTTGTTAAATAATTATTAAAAAGCCAGCACTTAAAGGTTGTTAGACCTTAATACACAGATTCTTTTATGCTCAACTGCGAACCAGTTGAGTTTATAAGAATTGTTAGTTTAGGTAAACTCCCAAGCCTTATGAAGGTAAAATCCCCAAGTGATATCTATTAATTAATACTATTATATGGATTTTGTAGCTAATAAAAATGTATATTGTTTCAAAAAGCAGTACTGATTCTGTTATAGATTCACTAAAGGCTGCATTAATTTTAGTCAAAAACAGTAATTGCAAATGTACTAATGGATGTACCCTAAGAATGCACAGTATAAACAGCTTTATTTGTAGCATGCTTCTTATTTCTCTTTTTTAAAGCACTGAAGTAGAGCCATAATCATGAGTTTAAATCCTAAAGAACTGCATACCTTTCCCAAAATAAAAGACATGCTCTGCCCCTTATGTCCTTATATAGAATTTCTTATTGTTGGTTAAAGTAGAAACATGTAATTAAGCATAAAAACTGGGGGCATTTTAAAATAATTTCAGGTTATAGAACCACCTGTCCTTTTAAATTATAATGTGTTATAACAGAAACAATGTAGTACTGTTACAGTAATGTGAACTTCATGTCAGCACTAAACAAATCTTTGGTATGGCAAAGGTGTTTAATACAGAGTACAAAGGATAACTAATACACCTGTAGTTATGAGAGAGACATAATTGTGCTATTGTTGGCACACTTAAGCAGGCCTGATAATCTGAATCTTAATAAACTATTTGAAAATACATTTGCACTTAAGAGGGTCACCTTTTTTACACTTTGTAATGTCTTCAGGATGTTTGTGGAAACTTGGCTTCTGAGATGTATTTTTTTTACTTTACAGGTCAAGAAGCCAGGAGGGCACCACTTAAAAATTGTTGCAGCTGAGCCATATTTTCTGTTTTGTTGTTTTTTGACTCAGTCATTTGCATAATCTACTTTCCCACATATCCAGCTGCATTGCTCCAGCAGGAAACGTTGTGGACTGCATCTGCATCCATCTGAAAATCCTGCATCAGTATATTAAATTCAGCACCATGCAAATGTAGATTTATATCACATCTTACCTTGCCAAAGATGTCAACTTCATTCAGTCTCCCCAGACTGGCCATTTTTTGTGCCACAGCAAACACCAGGACCCTACTGCCAATCATCACTGCTCGGTGAAGCTAGCTAAAAGACAAATCCACATCATGGCTTTAAAGCTGCAAACAATGTTGCAGCCAATGAGATGAAGCTACTGTGTCACTGGCATGTGCAGATAATGTCTTTCCTCTTAGTATTTTGTGTGTATGCAATTTTTATAGATCACACAATGCTGCTATATATTTATAGATCACAAAATGATGCTGACAAAACTAGACATTTTTTTATACCACAAGAGATACACTAAGCTGAAAGCTTGTTTACAGGTGTGAGCCTGGGAGCACAAGAAAGTTAAGTGGCTTTCTGAAGGTCACACAGTATGCAAGTGAGGGCTGTGGGATTCAAACCCAGGTCTCCAGGTTTGCAGCTCACAGCTTGAAACCACTGCACTATATTGCCTTCTTAAACAGGAATGTCTGAGACCATAGTAGTGGGAAACTACATGAAAGTAAAACTAAATGGAAGTACATCAGACTCCAGAGGAGTAAGAAGAAAAACAGATGCAGGGTGTACTCAGAGAAACAAATAAATATACTGCAGATAACAGGACTGCAATTTAAAATGTTTTATTCATTGTAAATGTTCACACCAAATATAACAGCGAGCATGTATGGTAAAATGCATCAACTCTTTGACTTGAACATGTGGCCTTTCTCAAGGGGGTTGCTTGTTGTACCACTGGGGTCTGTCTTGGCAACACATTTGTTTCCACTGTTTGTGAATGACCTTCCTGTGGTATGCACTGACACAAATGGCCAAGTACATGCAGATGAGACAGAGCTGTACAGAAGATCTAGATCTGACAGGAACCTAAATAAGTACTTACAGTGTGTGTTTTATAAAGTGCAGCATTGGATGTTTGCAAACGAGCTGCTACTAAATGCAAAACTAAGTTATGACCTTTCCAAATAAACATGGAAACAATGCAGACTCTAATAACTACACAATTCAAATGAATTACCTAGAAAAAACTTAAAGTTTCAAGTATCTCGCAATATGGCTAGATTCCCATCTAGCCTTTGACCAGCATATAGAGCATGTAGCAAAAACCAGGCACAGGAAGATTTTCATGCTATGCAGGCACATGCACTGCCTGGACATGCAGACCAGAAAACTAATGCTGATGTAATCTCTTCTCCCCATTCTAGACAAAGCTGATGTGGTCTACAGGATGGCCTACCAAGCAATACTGCATAATGTAACTGTCATTTACAACCAAGTATTTAGGAACTGGATGTGTGTCAAGCAACACTGTAATGCAACCAAGATATTGTAAGTCACTAGACACCCTAAATCTCAAGGATATAAGAGGGTTGTACTGGGGGATGTCTATATATAAATGTACTCATGGCATATCCACTAACTACCTGAGTTATCTGGTCGCCAAATCCATCTCTATTTACAGGCTAAGGTCACAGACAAGGCAAACCCTCAAAGTTCATGCAGAAAAAAAACACACCTGCTCTCACTACCAGAAATGAACTTTACTCTATATTTAGAGGTAAACGAAAAAAGTTTATTTTGACAATATTTAAAGAATGTGCACATTTATGCACCATATCTTAAAATGCCTACTAGGACTACAACAAAACAAGATGCAGTTTTGCACTCCTGAAGGTGCTTTTTCAAGGGTTTGAAAAGGTTGTATGACATCATGCATAGGTTTGCATTTTTTAAAATATTGTTAAAATAAACTTTTTGCTTCTACCTCTAAATATAGAGTGAAGTACATTTATGGTAGTCAGAGAAGGTGCATTTTTTTCTGCCTGAACTTGTGTTGAGAAGTTTGGCACAGACACTCTGCTTGTTTCAGGGTGACCCACTTTTGCAATACAGTACTGCAAACCCTCAAAGTTCCAAAAACAAAGCCAATTACAGGTGAAAATACATTTTGCATAGTAACACCCAGAAGCTGAAATGCAAGGACAGACAACAAAAGGTGTGTGGATGACCTTGTCCAGTTCATTTCCAATTCATTCTAGCTATGTCTAAGCATGTAAACAGACCATGCACTTGTCAACATGGATCTTTAGAGAATAGCTGCCACTCAATTATTATGCCCTATTACCTAACACCACATACCTCCTACCTTGCCCAAATCCCATTACTTTCAATTGGCAAGACCATTTTCCCTTACATGATGTGTAATTGGATATGTATATGTAAGATGTAACTAGGGTTCTGTAAATAATAAATCCATGATACCTTCATATCAGTGGCACCCCAACTACAGTATTGCATCAGTGTAGCCAATTGTACATATGTAAGTTAGTTAATTCCTGTAAACTTTGCCGCTGCTGCTATGGCTATTTCAAATGTTGTTCTGGGACCTCTTGAAACCCTCGTAATGCCTCTAAAAGAGGTTATTCTGATGCTTGAAAATTTCAAGTAAAAATACACAGTAACTGAATACATTAATATGAAAACTTGAGCAATCTCTCTTGAAATTCATCAGATATGCCATATGTATGCAGCTGATATCACAATCCACTGCATATGATATGACATCACAGCTGTAGGAGTGGAAACTTTCATGATGGTATAAGTTAAAGATTTCTATACCAGGTGAGGACAAGTAAAGTAGCTAGAGAAGAGGAAGTGTAAGAGGCAGTGCTCAAGTTGTCATGCTAGTATGAATAGTTAAAATAAATTATCTGGCTAACTAATCAATAGGCTACAGTAAGGTGTGGGTTTCTTTTCCTGAACCGCATGGACAGTTGTGATGTGAAGCATAAGGCTTTTGCTTTTTAGCCTCCTGGGAAGTGTGGTTCAGGAAAAGAACCCATTATACTGGAGTGTCTTATTGTGGTTAAACATTGGGTTAATAATAAACAATGTTTCACATACAATTAGGATTTTAAGAAATGTTGGACGAATAAATGCAATGTAAATATAAAAACAAGTGAAAAAAAGAATCATAGAAACATTCAGTAGACCAGGATGGCAGATAAGGACCACTTGACCCACTCTGCCCATTTCCCTACCTATCACATAAGCTGCAGATCCTAGTTTTACCAAAAGCCTACTTCCTTCTACTTTCCACTAGAATTGCTTTAATATCTGTCCCATACATTCTTAAATTCCCTACTGTTTTTTAACCCCATGACTTCCTCAGAAAGGCCGTTCCATGCATCCCCTACCCTCTCCATGAAAAAAATACCTCCTCACATTGCCCCAAGTCATCCCCCCTCTGTCTTCAAATTGTGTCCCCTTGTTCTTGCACTTCTCTTTTTCTCAAAGATGCTACCCTCTTGGACATTGTTGATTCCCTTGAGGTACTTGAAGGTTTCTATCAATTCCTCCCCCTCCTTTCCTTCGAGGGTAGACATATTAAGCTCTTTTAGTCTCTCTTGATATGGCTTCTGGTGCAGACCCTGCATCATTTTAGCTGCACTCCTCTGGACTGCCTCCATCCTATCTATGTCCTTATGGAGATGAGGGGTTCAATTCATAAACGGGGCTGTGTCTGGTGCAAGCTGAAGCAAACAGCAGCTTGCGCTGATGGCCCCTGTGCCAGGGACCCTGCACCCAATTCAGGTATGGGACGCATCCAAGAGCCTAAGTCCCATTATGTGTGGCAGCAACCACCATGCATCTAACACATGGCACATGAATGGGGTGTGTGCGCAAGACCCTTGCGGCAATGCCCAGCTGGTACCCCTATCCCCGATGACCCCAATGCAGGCCAATGACCCTCTCAGTGGTGGTCCAGACCCCCACCCAAACAAACTGTGCCCACCCCATCTCCATATAGAGTAGGGGACTAGCATAGCCCTCCACACACCTCCACAGAGGTCCCCAACTGACCAGAATGTGCAGCAGACTGTAGAGGGTACACGCTAATATTAATGTATACACTGTACAGTCCGCTGCACATTCTGGTAAGTCAGAAACCTCCACAGAGGTGTGTAGAGGGCTATGATGGTCCCCTTCTCTTTCTGGGAATGGGATGGGAACTACTGTTTGTGGTGGGGGGCACTATTCCACCATGTGTGTGTGGCACTAGCAGTAAATGTACTGGGGCAGCATCAGGGTTTGGGGTGGGGAGGGAGGGAGACAGTACTACCATGTGTACCACGGGCTGCATAGGGGATGGGGAGGTGTAAAATACCATGGGCATGACATGGGGCCTGGTACCACTGGAAGACTGTGGCATAGTGGCGCATACAGGGGATGTGTCCAGCAGAGCATATTCTAAGTCCCCTTAGACCAGCCCTGGCTGATCTAAGGGTATTTAGAATTTTGCTTTCAGGGTGCAGTCTGTGAATCCCGTTCCTGGGCTGTGGCAGCTTGCGTCTGCCGCAATGCCTCTTGCACCTTGTCGCAGCCCATCTCTGGGAGCAGGGACGGTGCAAACCCTATTTGGGGCAGGTGGCCTGAGGTTGATGCAGACCACCTTTGTGAATTATGTGGAGGCAGCCCTGGATCGCAAGGTGCACCTTGCACTGTATCTGTTTGGTGCAAGCACCTTGTGTCAGGTGCAGGGCTTTGAGAATGGAGCCCAAGGTCTCCAGAACTACATGCAGTACTCCAGATGGGGTCTCACAAACTGTCTGTACAGAGGGACAACAACTTCCTGTTTTGTACTTGTAATGCCTCTCCCCATGTATCCCAGTATCCCCCAGCCCTCCTTACTGCCATCTCACATTGCTTGCCTACCTTTAGGTCATCTGATAAGACTACTCCCAGGTCCCTTTCCATTTTTGTTATTGTTAATACCACCCCCAATTGTGTACTCTTCCCTTGGGTTTTTGTTTTCCAGATGCATTACTTTGCACTTCTTTGTATTGAATCTAAGCTGCCATACTTCTGACCATTCCTCCCAGCCTTGCAAAGTCCCTTCTTACCCCCCCACCAATGTATCAGGCTGCAGAGTCTATGACTTTGTGCTTACTTAAATGGGCTCAGTAGAGGGAGTTGTGTCTTTATGCAGCGGGAGGTTTTGTCCTCCCTCCACCGGCTCACTTTTTCACTGAACAGCTTGGGATTGTTGAACCAATCCCCACCCATCCACTAACAATTTTTATTTTAATTCTTTATTTATTGAAATTGTTTCACTAGTTCATTAAGAATGTATATTATTTTTCAGGCCAGATTGCAAGTAGAGTTGGAATTTAATGAGTGGAAGTCAGATTGGTAGCAAGAGTAAGATGGCTAGAGGAGGCTGAAATATCACCAATGGGAGTGCTCCATTTTAAAATTAGATTTGATTTAACAGCAGACCACATAAAAGTTTGGCTGGGGAGTAGGGAGCAGTGTCAATGCTGTGCAGCAGCTGTCATGGGAGTCAATCAAGAATGATTGTGTTTTCTTAATTCAGCTGAGTTGAAGGGGAGGCAAGACTTCATTGGGAACAGTGATAACACTCTCTGTAGTAGGGACCTGATGAACATTTGCTGCCGAGTGCATTAGGCCTTTGAGAAGAAGTTACATTAAAGACACAACTGCTATGGCAATAATTTGAATAATAGCTGAAAACCTTACTTCTGGAAAAAGTGGGGGTGGTGAGTAAAATTTTTTTTTACCAGTACAGTATGTTGTTTCATAAAGTAATGTGACTATTGGCTTTACTTATGGCTGCCAGAGCCAGTTTTTTTAAAAAAAAAAGTTATAAGAAGCATTGATTCATGACTATGCTGCATGCCCATAAGTCCAAAGCCATGATTTTTTTCCTCAACCACATAGCTTCAGAAACTTCTCAATCAATCAGGATGCAGGAAAATACCTACCAATTTTATATAACTACAAAACACATATGATCTAAGATTATTTGTATATGGAAGTTATTTTTCCAAGCTACCTCCGCAGCATTAGAAGTTACATAAAGGGCATTGAAAGAATTGCATTATTAATAATTTATAATCAGTTTATCCACTGTTTTCTTTCTATTTATCTGTCTGTATCTGTCTTCTCTTAATCTGTTATCTTTCTCCCTGGTCTGTAAACCAACTCTGTATAAAGTCCACTCCTTTTGCACCAACCAGTGATATCATACCCCACAATTAACCCTTATATTGCTATTTCAATAAAAGTTTAACTCTTTGAGGAACTGTTCCATTCTCATCAAAGTAGCAATCAATTCATGTAGCACATCAGGCTAGTAACAGTGGCTACTAATCACCAGTTGGATTGTCCATAGTTTCCAAACAGAAGGGCTGTGTATAAAGTTTGATGTTAAAAATCAGCAAGACAAAAACATGAAAAAGAGGGCGAGATACAGAAAATGAAATAGTGAATTAGAATTGCTACATTACTAACAATCCCATTTAAAATGAATCTTTTAAATGGAGGTGTAATGTTGGCTATGCTGGTAGTAATTACACTACTCTGTATCTTTTCTGTACTTTATATTTTGTATTTTTTATTTGGTAACCAGGTAAGGCCCTCTGGACACACGGCCCATTTACAGAGGTGATCTGGGAGGGTATCACATCAAGATCATATTGTTGATACATCATGGTCAAAAACCATGCTGTCATCTAAGGGCACAGAGAAAGCATGTACTGTAGGTTAATTTATATCTGCAGAGTTTGGACTGTACTTGTTTGGACTGTGCAGACAGAATGCCTTTCTGCCTTGTGGGGTTTGTAATCACTTTCTTGACATGGAACCATTTTCTAACTGTATTTATGTATTAATGATATACCCTCTACATTCATATATAAAGGGGTTGACCTTTCAAATGAACTCCAAAGGTAACATGATTCTAACAGGTACAACAAAGGTTTTTTAAATCAATTTAACCTTCCAAAGGAACCTGGTTAGCAAGATAGTAAATTTGAAAATGTGAGCAATACACTAGTACAAGAAGGGTCCCAAAGGACAAGTATATATTTTAACTAATTGCTCAGCAAAGAAACCAGCCTTGTGATTTCATTTGCTTGATCGTATGCTGTCGGATATTCTTAAACAACAGTGTGTGTGTGTTTGTGTGTGTGTTTGGAAGGGAGGAGGCATCAATGACAGAATAACCTCTTTAAAAAAAGAAAACAAGTAGTCTTTCCAAATCATTATACAAGAGTTTCAATAAAGTAGAAAGCAGGAACATACTGTATGCAACAACCAGCTAAACTTTACCAATCCTCATCAAGAAATAAAATATTTCCTTTTAAAAGGCGGTCTGTTTCCAACCATCAAAAATGTTCAGCACTCACACTGGGTTAACACTTTATTTTCTAAGACTGACACCATTATTCTGGTGCCACTGACTTTTTAGCTCATTTATTAAACTATATTTTTGATGATTTAGTTAATTAAGTTTTTAAAATGTATTTATAACACCTTTATGATTTGCTACTTGTGTAAAGCACCACAAGCCCCAAGGAGTGAGCACACAACAAATACAATTACTGCTACGACTACTACCTATTTTGAACTGTATTGCTCTAAGGGGCTAAAAGGCACCCATGGTGATCTTAAATCAGCTACCCATTCATTTTGGGCATGTTTGAATTGCTTCCAGTGCTCCTGAGAAGAACTCTTTAGTCATCCAAAATTTGTAAATTACCTGTACTGTGTATAATGTAACAATTTGTGGAGTACAGTGAACCCCCATGTAAGAACTTCTAGTATAAGAACCCAGTTATAAGAACAATTTTTTGAATTGCCAATGATTTCTTATGTTTCCAAGCAAGACTGTGCCTTGGTGAAATAATACACTGTGCTTTCATTACATATAGGAACATCCCACTTATATAATTTGAAGCAATTTATGGTAGAATTTATGAAATGTGCTATTAAACAAACTGTGACAACTGAATGCATATAATAACCTATGTCCATGATTCAAAAAAAGGAAATAAATTGTATTATTCTATTATAAAAGTGTTTGCATGAAAAAAAAATATGGGCTGACTTTGTTATATAAATAATCATTTATTTTTCATGTTCTTCCCTGTTTTTAAGAACATTGGCATGCAAGAATAGTTGTGCTTATGATGTTGCACGTGCTTATAACAGGGCTATTTACATGTGCATGAACTGACATACACAGGAATATATTCACCAATAGTGTGAAGATATTGTAGTACAGTATGCATTACCACATTATTTAATAAAAACATATGTCACCCTAAAGAACATGCAGGTTCAGAGTATGTAATGCAGAATTTCAATGTACTCCACATGACAGGTCTTTGTACAGTAATCTAAGCTAATCTATGTGCCATGTTTACTGAATATGATAAAAATGAATAGATACTTAAAATAAAAACCTAAATCATGAACTCTGAGGAAAGAAAAGCATGAATAAAACATGTGTAGGACAGGCTGCAATGGTCAACTAGACTTTCCCCACAAGATTCTGTGAATGTACTGGTTTTACAGGTGAGCTTTCCCATTTACGTATTACTCACTTGTGGCCCTGTGAATCACTCATCAGGAGCTGTTCAGCTGACATCGCATCCAACTCGTGTTTGATTTCTTCTACTTTAAAGTAAAACTGAATGTCATTGGGGCTTAGCTCCTGCAAGGTCTGTTCCAATGGGATAGCCATGTTTGATCTTGACTGCTCAAATGAATTGAAAGTCATGGCAGGGGGTTGTAGAGAGTTCATTGTAATGTCTGACAATGGATTGACCTACAGAATTGATAAAGGATAAATTTTATTAAACGGGGGTCAAATGTGATGTTTTTCTTTTGTCAACCAACCTGTTACCTACTTCTACAAAAAGCTGTTACCTACTTCTACAAAAAGATGCACCAAAGCTTAAACTAATGTCTAGTGTCAGAACCACAATAATATCCAGAGGAAGAGATGTACTGCAATGAAGGAGGCATAGTACTCTCCTTCAGAAGAGATATTAGAAAGGGGTCCCAATTAGGGCTTATACTGTGAGGAGGCAAATTCCCTTACCTACATTAGCACTGAGGTTCTGTAATGCCCCTCCGACATTCCTGTTATTTTACAAGAGCTTCACATAAATCCAGCCTTATTACTACTCTCATTAGCCTTTGTCTTTCTTCTCCATTACAAGTCTGTTGTATTTCTTGAAAAAGTTATTGTATATGGTTTCCACAAAATTCCACAATTTTCAGAAAGACTTATGAAATTCAACTTTGAGCGCTGATGTTATTTTATAGTCATTGGCAGCATATAACTTAGACATCCTTTAAGCAAGAGATTAAAAGCTGGCAAAGCAGCTTCCTTTTTGAGATCTATGAACCTGCCAAACTTACATACTATTTGCCAGCAGATTAGGCCTTACGGTCTATCGAGTCTGCTCGAACCTAGATCCTTAGTAGGGTGCCGAGACCCTCCCATGCCTTGTTCTCTAGAAACCCCTATCATCCATCCCCACCCCCCCGGGACAGGCCATCATCTGATACTTCCACTTTCTGTGTCTGTCCCACCCTCTCTTGAAGCCCTCCACTGTGGATCTCTGAACCAGCTCACCAGGCAGTGCATTCCAAGGGTCCACCACCCTCTCGGTGAAAACCTCCTCCTCTTTCCCCTCACCCTTTCACCTTCCAACTTCAAACCATGCCCTCTGGTGATACCTCCCCAAAGATCCCTCCATGTTTACCCTATTTATTCCCTTGAGGTACTTGAAGACCTCAATCATGTCCCCCTGTCTCTTCCTCCTCCAATGAAGACAGGCAGAGCTCCTCAAGTCTGTCCTCATAAGTCAAATCCCCTAGCCCTCATATCATCTTTGTTGCCCTCCTCTGTACCCTCTCCAGGAGCTGTATGTCCCTCTTCAAATGTGGTCTCCAGTACTGTACACAGTACTCAAGGTGTGGTCTAGCCAGTCCATTGTACAGCGGCAGAATCACTTCCTTGCTCCTAGAGGTGATCCCCCTTACAATGCATCCCAACATCCTGTTTGCCTTGCTACTTAATTGTTTTAAAGTTACAGGGGGCTTATAATGTTACCGTTTACATAGTGTACTTGAAAACTTTAGCTTAAAAACTTTCTGAACATTTGAGTACCTGTACTTGCTACTCAATCCTCTTAAAAACTAGAAACTGAAGCATAGCACACACATCCATGTGGTACAGGTGTTTAAACATTTCAAATGTGGTGAAACTTGGATTCATTATTTTAACACTTGATAGAAATAATTGAAACTTAAACTTTGACAAAATGCTTGACTGCATGTAACTCAGTCGTCTTTAAAGCTTGAGACCAAAAGGTTAGCACTTATATCAATTTCAGATTGTTCTTCAAATCCTTAATATGTGGAGACATTTGGATAAGTAATTTTAAAATTAGGTGGACATAACTAAAAACTAAAAGTTACAGAAGTATGCTGCTGTCACGTATTACTCAGCTCACTTTAAAGAAAGGAATTTGAATCTTGGTAAATCTTTATATGTTGCAGTGAATTTAAAGCTTTTCAAATTTGGCAACATGTGGATGAGCGGTTTTAAAATTAGATTGAAATAACTAGCTTGCCTGCTGGCACAAGAGTAATGCTACCACTCATGATGCCAATTACCTGGGTTTTGGAAGTGAATCCTGGGTGTTGGAGGACAGGTCAGGGTGACGAGGATTGAGCATCCATAGGACTGCTCTCTTCCTCTGGGGGGGAGGGTTGGCAGAGACTAATACTGCCTTGGCCCCTGACAGAACTGGAGGAAATGCAATCTGGGCCAGGAAGGTTGAGAGGCATGGCAGACATCAGTGCACATCACACAGGAGCATGTAGCACTTGCCATTGTGTCACTGCTTGCCACACCTCCCAGGGGATGAAAACTAGAAAAGAATCCAGCTGCAGGTTGAAGAGGAAAGCCCATATGTCCTGCACCTGCCAGTTGGGCATGCTAGCCCTAACTGGATCTGTACTGAGGTGGGGCTTGGGGAACCCCACAGACCGCACCAGGGAGGCAATTCCTGGGGGAAGACAGCCAGCATATAAGTCCTAGTGGACACTGGGGTGATGGAGCTGGGGCACTCCTCAGAGTGACATCCATGGGGGGAGGAGGACAAAACTATTTAAATACCTAAAATTTACATTTTTGAGGAATTTCATAGACTTTTGGGTGAAATTCTGAACAATTTCACTGAATCAGAATTGTAATTCCACCTGAATTCTTATGGCCCAGAATTTTACATTATGTACAGTTCTACTACCAGTGCCTTCTCTGGTGATTGTTCATGTGGAAATTGCAATATCCATACTGTGTGTGATTTGTTCCTTATAAAGGTTTATTTGTTTGCAATGTTCATTGCCATAAGAAGAGAATTACATATTCTATAGGAGATTAGTTTTGGCCACATCTCTCCACATTTAGCACAAATGTGGGCAAACAAAGGACTGCAGTGATCAATGTGAACACATCTATTCCATATTACAAACTCTGGATTCATCCCAAGAGTTTTTTTTTTAAATGATAATATAGTTTTAGCTCCATAGTACCTGAGTTGTAGAAGGTGTCAGAGTTGGAGGGTAGGTCTCAAAAGGAATCAAATCTATGTCTCCATTCGAAGAAATATCATATATGTCCATAAGTCTGCTGTTTTCTCCCGATTCAGTTGTGTTGTTTATTATTGATAGAATATCTTCATCAATATCAAATTGAAGATGCTTCTGCTAATTTAATAAAAACACAATTTTTAATGTCATATATGATTTCACAGACAGAGATACAATTCCAATTGGCTAGGTAAAATCTTGAAACTATGTTCATTATTTGACATTCCTACAAATTTCCCAAATGTTCATATTATTTCTGAGTTCACTACATTACTTAGAAGTGTGTTTTAATGTTCTGTCACTCTCTATCAGAAATCTAATGTATTTTTCCTTAATATTACTAATTGTAGGTACTTGTTATGACCTCTACTTGTGGATTTGTTTTCTTTTTTACAATACATAGTCCAAACTCTTGACACAAGTCTGGTTCTTTTAAAAATGTATACTGTAGGGCAGTTAGGTCTCCACTTCTCTTTTTTTCCAAAGATAAATATGTCTAAACTAGTCTCTACCATATCTCATTTTGTTTTTTCCCATCATCATTTACATTGTTCTTCATTGAACTCTCTCCAGTCTGTCCACATTCTTTCAGTAATATAGACTTCAGATCTGGCAGCAGTATTCCAGCTGAAGTCTCATATATGTTATACATACTGTGGCTATGACATCTCTTGATCTGCTTTTAACATTAATTTTTAATACAATACAAAGCATATTTACTAAGATATTATACAGAGAATGTGTATAGCTTGAATTTAGCTGATTTCTAGACATATTAATTCATAAATACATTAACTGTTTCCTGAGTCATCTTGCAGTAGAATCACTGAATAGTAGATTTTGATTTGTTAAAGTCACAATTGCTACCAAGACCTTGGAGAAGCAGGATGGTTGAAGTACACTACAACTCAGCTTGCCAGAATGTACACAAGCAATACACTTTGAAATTATACAAATTACAGTATACATAAAACAGTTAATTAAACATACTCAAATTAAAAAAAGTAATACATCATCATTTCTTAATTCCTTTGAACATATTTCTAAGACTAAGCATTTGAATATCGCAGACTCTGTATATGTTTTATGATGTTACAATTGGTTTCTTTCCTCAAACTTGTTTTCACAAACCAGTTTGAGCAACCTATGACTTCACACACATACTGTATATCTGAAAATAATTGTTACGCATTTTGTCTCCTATCACTTAACTTCCTACATCTGCGTATATCTGAAGCATCTTGATATCTGACATCATTGTCCAAACTTACTGTCATTGTTCTGAGTTTTATAATTCTGTTTATGCTCCATGCTCTACACTGGCACCTGGAACCACCCCAATTGCTAGTTACTTCAGATCATACCCAGGGGCCATGCTTTGGATTGCCCCACATGGGGTCAAAGGTGGGGAACCCCTCAACAGAATTTGTTTTTTTTGGCTCCCACCTGCTTGAAACAAAAGGTTCAAGAGTGGGTGGGCTGGACCTACTAGGGCTCCTAGTCCCCACTGCCATGGCTCATTTTCTGTTCTCCCTCATCCAGGGCTGAGATGGATCATTGAGTGATGTTATGACACATCCATGTCACATCACATAGTTGTCCACCTCTGCCTCTTTCCTTTTCATGTTTCTTAATCAACTCCACCACCTGTAGTCACCCAGATGGCAGTGTCACAAGAGAGGAATCCATCCTCTTATTCGAGAAGAGGAGAACATCCACTGGGATTCTTTATCCTCCTCCCCTACCTTACCACTGATAACTTGAGATCATTCCCAATACCAAGTCACTGAAATTGCAAGTAGTAGTGTGACCTCTGCACCGATGAACCTGCTCATTGTTTTATTTTTGTACCCTCACCATTACTTTCTACCATTGTCAAACCACCATAACAGAGACCAATATTAATGAACTGGTGTGAAAATGGTATTTTACATAACAATATTACAAATAAAGAATGTCTGTAAAAAGAGTTCACATCTAAGGAAAGCAGTACTCAATTGTTTTCTCACAGACAAAGTTACAGCTGTAAGGAATCCCCAGCCACAGCATCAAATCTGTCTGAAAAAAATGTGCTTACAGTAGTACACTGCAAGCAATACATATTGGTAAGAGAAGTTTTAAAATAGTAATAATGTCACTGTATAAGTGTTTTTATCATGAGATACTCCAATCCACAAGGGACTGAAGTTTATTAAGTTCTGAGACACTGCAGTCTACAGATGACGGAAGGTTATGAAGTTCTGATAGATTGAGGTTTATTCAGTATAAGAATTATATTTTGAATTTAAAGAGTTAATGGGGATTTTGCATTTAAAATGAGCTAAACTGAGAGTTCCCCATCTTACTTATATGCCAATGGAAGTGATACAGTTTCAGTATATGGACCATAGATCCCAAGTTTCTAATATTGGACTGATTCCATTATGTATGTATGCAAGTTGTTCAGTCTCCAGAGGGGAGTAGGTAGGGTGAAGTGACAGTCATTTTGTGTGCTAGCCCTGCAACTGTCTGGGCAAAGGTGTTCATTTGTATTTGTTGTGAAGTAAGTCACTTGGTTTCACATTTGTTTTCAATGTAGTCACTTTAAGAGTTGCTAACACTTCAAGGAACACATTGAAAAACAGAATATTTAGACATAATTAAGCCAGCATTTCATATATAGTATCTTTTATAAATTTCCCCTCTACGTGTTCTTTATCTCTGTGGATATCTGCTTCAAAACAAGATTTTTACCCCTTAGAGTTCCTTTGTTCCAACAGCTTATTCCCCACATGAAGTCATAATCCTCTGCTGTGACATCACAATTCATTTCCATTGGAAGGACTGTAATGTCACACGCAGAGGATTATGATCAGAGGTGGAGAATAGGCAACAGAAGCAGATGATCTCTTAGGGAACAAATAGTCTGTTTTAATTAAAATGATCCATGTAATAAAACTTAGAGGTGGTGATGGGGAGGGGGACATAGAGAACTTATATGAAATATAAGCTGAACTGTGTCAAAATACTTTAATTTTAAAATTTATTTTGGATATAGCAGTATGTATTTTATTTATTTATGTATATTTAGTTATTTGAAAATTGGTAACCAGAAGAGGCACACTTATTTCTAGGAGCATCCTGGGTGAAAGGAAACAGGCAATACAATAGTAAAGACGAACACAATTTTAATACACAGGGTACAATACAATACAGTACAAGTGTACATAAAGGTAAATGGAGCTAGAAGTAAACAAATGCATAAAATGAAGGAATGAGCCTCTTACAGGCTGAAGAAAAGCCTAGGCGGAGGCCCAACAGTAGTGATGGTAGAGGTTCCAACAGGAAAGGATCATGGAAGGGGGTGACAGGAACAGGTGGGAGTGGGAAGGAGTCTTAGCTGATGCCTTGAGGAAAAAGAGGAGGGGAAGAGAGAGAGTAGGGGAGCAGATTCTACAGGGAGGGAAGGTGATAAGAGAAGGTTGACTCCCAGCAGAGTGGGGAAGAGAGAAGGCACAAGGATCCCTGGAGTAGAGGGAGTATGAGGCAAAGAAAATGGGAGAATGGAGAGAAGACATGTAAGTAGGCAGATTTCCAAACCAGAATTTGGAGATGAAGGAGGTGCAGTGAGACTATTGACATGAGGGTAGAGTAGATGGATAGGGAGGAGTAGAGGAAGCAGTGATGAGCAAGAGGGGAGAGGTGTGTAGCAGAGAAATAAAAGACATTGCAAATGGTGTTCAATCTGGGAAAGAAAGAGGAGGAGATGATGCCATGGACCAAATCCACATAGATGAAAACCAGGACCACCATTTTGGTAACAAACTCACAGCAAACCTGAGAAGACAAGCAGTTTTGGTTGTGGTACAAGGCACCAAGTTTGCAGCATAGCTGTGAGTGGATGGCATCAATGTGGGCAGAGAAGTCAAGCATCTGGTCACTAACAAAGATATGTAATGGCAGAAACCACTTCAATGTGAAGCCATCCAGAGTGGAGAAGACAGAGAGAGGAGAGAACATTGTCAATTTCTATCTGATGCTGAAGGTCAAGGACACTGTTCTTTTAGTGTTAACCCCAAGTTGGTTGGAGTGTAACTTGCACAGGGTGTTGTGTAGTCTTGCTGGGGCAAGCCTGCCACCTATATAGTCAAAGAGCTGGAGATGTAGATAACTGTCAGTTGCATAGATGTGAATGTATGAATTGGAACAGGTAGAGAAGAGATCATTCAAGAAAATAGAGAAAAGGATGCAACCCAAGCCTGGATAGGTAGTGGAGGTGACAGGAGACCTCCTACCTGTGCTGACTGTTGATGGTCCATGAACTAGGAATGGAACCAATCAACAGTTGAAGCTCACAGGCTAGCAAATCTCAACTTTTCCAGGAGGTATGGATGAGCCACCGAGTCAAAGGCTTTGGTCAGACTGATGACTATGGCTGCTGTGACTTGCCCCTGATCCAGCCTAGTAAGGATGAAGTCAGTGACACATAGCTGAAAGGAGATAGTAGAGTGTTGCTTCTGGAACTCAAACTGGAAAGGGGAGAGGAAGTTTAATGAACTGAAGAAGTCCAGCAAACTGAGAGAAGACAACTTTCTCTTACAACTTAGCAAGAGAGTGGAGGAGGGAGAAAGGGCAGAAGTTGCCAGAGGAGGAGGGGACTTCCCTTTAATGAAGTGAGAGGAGTTTGGTGATCTTTGGTGATGAGAAACAGCACCAAAGGAAAATAAATGTTTGAGGAGGTGAGTAAGGAGAGAGACGATTGCTTGAGCTGAAAGGTGGAGAAGTTTGTGGTCATGCTTGTCAGGGCCAGATTTAGACAGGCTGAGAGAAGTAAGGGCTAGCAATTTTTCCTGAGTAGTTACAGGAAATGAAAATCAAAAGGTGGGTAAAGCAGAGAGGAGGGCACAACAGGAGGAAGAGAAGAGAAGAGAAAAGAGAAGAAAATAGATGAGGCAGGGGAGAGGAAACAGCACAAGTACTGAAAAACTCATTGACATGGGAAACTACAGAGAGAAGGTCAGAGACAAGTGAACCATTAATCATTAACCTTGAGGACTGGGGGACTTTTTAAGGTACGCATTTAATGGTCTTTAACTAGTTGGATTAAAACTAGTTAAAAAGCATGTTAAAATGAGAAATTAGCTTTTGTAGAGTTCAAAGCTCACAGCCACATAATGATTTTTGCAAATAAATGTACACCATTACTCAAGGAATATCTAAACTTATACTCAGAAAAGGAACTACAGTGGGCTAGGCAGAAACAGTTCCAAATGAAGAATCAACTAGAAAATGGCTGGTTCTAAAAGTTAGAATCTAAATGAACCTGTCCTTATGAAAACAGAGTATTCTGACAAGCAATAGACAGATCAGTGATTAACATGTAGTTAGCATATATGCAATATTCATCAAGGTTGGGCTGAGATGTATGAAGTTAGAAATGTAGAACATAGACAAAGATAGCAGAAAAATTATGCTATAGGTTGGCAAACTTCACTTTGTAAATTCATTTGTGAAGTTCCCAACTTTGCTAAGTGGTAAGTGGTGCCTGTGTGACATTTCTGACTATCAAAGTGGCACATTTTCAAGCAAAGTCATGAATATTCAAGGACAAAGTTGCAACTTTATCATGACTTCATTTGAAAAACTGCCATTTCACCGGGTAACCTCATTGCTAACTGACAGAGTGGCAGTTTTGCAAAGTGTTCCACATTTTGCAACTTTGCAGATGAAAAAAAAATACTGCAGCATCTCTACTCAGAAATCCCTTTAATAAAAAAAATAGTGACAAAATAAAATTGTCTGGGTAGCATACTGGAGATACAAAGAACTGTAACCTAGATTTTTCAGGGGTATTTCTTTGCACTCTTGTTATTTGTTATAGTACATCTCTAGTTGGATTGTTGCAAAAATCAAACATATAGTATATACAGTAGCCACAAATAATGGAGGGTTATATTCTAGTGTCAGTAGTACTCACTTGTTCTGCTTTAGCCTCTTGAGCTTTCTTTTTTTCTTCAATCATTTCTCTAACTGTTGGTTTGTGTTTAGTATTTTTTTGTTTTTTCCCCTGTACGTCTTTGTTTGCAGTCTGACAGTACCCTAGAAAGTGAAACAGACAGAAAAAATTAATAACACCATGTGGAAATGCTGTTTCCTTTTCATCATCTTTCTGTCTGGTTGGTAATTGAGGGTTCAAGGGGATCCAATGGAGTGGGATGCATGAGAGGAGTGGGGAGGAGCACAAAAGTGGGGTGGGGAGTGAAGAAAAACAAATAAAAAGCATATAAATGACTTCATGTTCCTTTTTAATAGCATGTGATGCAATGATGGGAAACTATCATGTACCTACTGAGGAAATGCAGGGTGTAGCCATAGCAATTTGTTGTCATATTGAAATCATCATTATAATTTGATGTCCCAGTCATCAGGAATCCCCCCAAAATGAAATGTTGTGCCTCAGTGGGCCGATCATGTACAAACAAAGTTAAATAAACAAAAGCTACTGATTTAGCCCAGAAATAGGAGTGTTTCATTGGGACAGCAGTGGCTTGTGTTTGGGTTTTCCCTATGAATTCCCTAGTGCCCAGTAGATGGTGCTGTAGCACAAGTCATTAATGAGTGACGACCAGCTCTGGCATGAATTACTCAGATTATGTTTTTGAGTATTACAGTCTGTCATTTGTCATGGCAGCACTGCACCATGACTTTGTGTATCATATTGTTTTTTGTTTCTTGCTTTTTTTTTGCTTTTGTTTTTTTATCCTAAATGCAGGTTATGCAACAGCTCTCCCATTTAACAGATATTGCTTTTACTATAACTGCCTGAGCTGGTTGTGTAACTCCTTTCCCTCACATGGTAATGTCTTTATTTGGGGATCATACAGTTGTTTGTTTAAAAGCCCTTCTTTTATTTATACAATATTTTCACTCAGGCTATAACTCCAGAGGAAGTGAAATACAGGGGAGTTCAAGTAGTTTGCTCAAGTGGTCTCTTAATTCCAAACAAAACCTACACTATAACCAGGACACCACATTGCCTTGAATTACATCACTGTGTTTACTGTGTTGTGTTCATTTCTGGATATATTGATTTGCAGTGACTTCCAGCTTTAAATTGCATCATAACTAAATGTATCTGATATTACTGTAACAATACCCTCAGTCCCAACTAGTTATAATGTTTTGTGTCACATGGTGTCACATTGTCTACAGAAGTCAACTGGTGGCATTGTACAGAAACAGTGCTGCTCATGTGTGCATCTCCACAGATCATTTAGCCTACAGAGTCAAGTGGTAAAGTAACATATTACGAGAAGACAGGTAAGGGAACAATGATAAGCGTGAGTATTTTTAACTGCTGTTTACTCAAGATGCTTATTCACAAGATTAGACATGAGAGACCCTGATGCTTGGCAGCACCATTAATGCATGCATGAAAAAAAAAATCATAGCGGTTTGGCTATAAAAACAAAACCCAAGCAGAGTAGTCACAATCACACTGTACAAATGAACTTAGCTGTTCATGATGATAGAAAACTTTATTTTAGATTAAAGGCACATATCATACAGTGTGGGGTAAATACACCAGACTGACAGATGCCCCGTGTTTTATGCCAAAATCATGCGCTTTGTCAAGGACCTTGATGAAGCACACTATTCTGGCACGAAACATTGAGGCCCAGATATTCAAATGGGTTGCGCCATGCGCAACAGGGTTGCGCATGCGCAAGTCCCAAACTGCGCCAGTTTGCGATATTCAGAAGGAGGCAGTTGCGCCACCGAAAACATGCTGAGCAATAGCGCAATGAAAATGAAGGCATGTGCAACTGAAGGGGGTGGATCCATGCATAAAGAGTGCAATGCAATATTCAAAGACTTGTGTGATGCGCAATAGCGGCATAGCCAGAAACTGCGCACTAACGGAAATGAGCCAAAATAAAAAGGCTCAATGAAGCGGCGAAAGAATGCTACCAGGCTGCCAAGTGGGGGAGAGAGAGACAGAGACCGACAGACAGGCAGCAAAGGGCAGGCAGGGAAAGTGTGGCCCATAGTATGTAGAGGCCAGTGGGGGGTGCCCGGTGCAGTGGAAGTGGCAGTCAGGACAGTGGGGGTAACACAGCAACACCAGCCAGGGGGGGTCAGAAGCCAGGGAGATGGACAGTGCCAGTTTCCACATGGAAGCTGTAATGAGGGGGGTGAGAATGCATGCTGCAGGGGGATGTGGCCGTGGAAGGGCCCGTCGGCGGTATGACCCCGACAGGCGGTACCGTGCCCGCATCAGCTTTGAGCTGTACACAGATGTAGAGGTCGTGGGCTGGTACCACCTGAACAGGGCAATACTGAGATGCTCTGTGAGCTGTGCAGTGATGTGATGCAGGCACCCTCACAACGGAGTCACGCTCTGTTGGTGGAGACCAAGGTGACAGCCTGCTTGTGCCTGCTCGCCACGGGCACCTTCCAGAGGCCAACAGGGGACACCACAGGCATCACACAGTCGGCCACATCACGCATCCTCACCCAATTCCTCAGCGCACTGCTGCCACATGCTGCAAGTACATCCATTTCCCACACACGGCGCAGCGTGCAACAAACTTGCAGGAGTTCCACAGGGTAGCACGTATGCCTGGCATGCTAGGGGCCATAGACTGCACCCATGTGGCCATTCGCACACCACCTGGCCCCAATGGCCAGGCATATCAGAACAGAAAGGGATTCCCCAGTGTCAACTGCCAGGTGGTGTGTGATGCCACTGGGCGCATAATCAATGTCTGTGCCACACACCCTGGTGGAGCACATGATGCCTTCATATGGCATCAGTCTGCACTGTGCCATCGATTCAAGAGTGGGGACATCCCCACAGGACATCTCGTGGGTGAGTACACATGTATGGAATGCAAACTCAGGGCAAGGGTGGGAATGCCACAGGTGCCATGGTAGTGGCACACAGGGAGATGGCCAATATGGACCTGAACATGACACTGATCTCCACTATCTCCACACAGGTGACTGCGGATACCCACTCCGTCCCTGGCTGCTCACACCATACCGGTGCCCCATGACCCCAGCACAACTATGCTATAATGAGGCACATGCCGCAACACGCAACATCATAGAGCGGGTGTTTGGGATGCTCAAGGCATGCTTCTGATGCCTAGACACCTCTGGCGGTGCCCTACAGTACAGCCCCCAAAAGGCCTGTGGGATATTCCTGGCCTGTTGCATCCTGCACAACATAGCCAAAGACCATGGGATAGCCATACAGGTTGAACAGGGGGACAGCGATGGGGACGACAGTGGCGCCGGTGATGATGGTGATGAGCAGCCCCCCCTAGGACGGAGGGACCCCCATCTGATCCGGCAGGCCCAGCTGCACCGGGACACCATCACAGAGGAGCACTACTCACAACATAGGTAAGTCAAGGGGACATGTGCAACCAACACTTTCCATGCGCAAACCACAGGCACACAGGGGAACACACCAGGGGTGCATGACAGTCAGGGGAGTGGAACGGTCCAGGCATACAGACACACCATTGGGGAGGGGTGAGCACTCATATGGACACACACACACCAGGTGCAGAGCGTACATGGGCAGATGCACAGCACTGCAGAACCGACATTGCAAACGCACAGCACCACCGACCACCCCCACCACCCCGTACTGTCCAAGTACAAGTGTCAGATGCTGGGCACCCTTGCACCTTGGTGTACAGTGCAATGCAGGCATCATCATGCACACGCACCTGTGGACAGCAGTTGGGAGGGTGTGCAGGTGGTCCGTATGTCGGTGTTGTGAGCAGAGCACCCAGCAGTGCACTGCCCACCATGACACACATTGCACACATGGCAGCACCAGACAGGGCCTGCACTGGGAGACAGCTCAGTCATGTAGCACTGTCCCACCACCACCACGGATGCGTGGGCAGCCCCGCTGTGACCCAACAGCATGGACAGGCTGAGCAGGGGCCACATGGGGTGGCACTGTTGCACCACCAGGGGTCCCACTGCGCGAATGCGACCTTGCCCGCACAGGGGTCTGAATCATGCCGAACAAACCTGCACCAGGGGTGCTCGGGATGCCCACAGCAGAACCCGGCATTGACATGCCTGGTGTCGCACGATGCCGGGAACGGGGAGTGGAGAGTGCACTGTGTGGGGTGTGCGGTACAGGGGCATCTTACTGTGTGCCCAATGCATCCACGACAGAGACCACTGCCTGGGTCAGTCTGTCAATGGCGGCGGTCACATCCGTCCGCATATGGACCAGCTCGGCTCGGTCCCGAGCACACTCCCTGCTGTGCCGCTCCACGGACACAGACAGTGCCTCCACAGACCTTGAAACCCGCCCCTGCAGCTGTACTGATTCCTGCAGCAGGCGGGTGTGAGCGTCCAATGGGTACTGTGCCCCAATGGCATCCTGACCCCCAGGGTGTGGACGGTCTTGATGCACAACACCCCTTGAGGGTGGGCGCTGTTCGCCAGGACCAGGAATGGGCAGCATAAAGGGCGGCGGACATGTGCCACTGCTTGACACTGTACCCCCAGACCTGGTGTGTGACTGCTGCTGCTGCCCCTCCAACCGCTGTGCCCCCAGGTCCACCTGTTCCACCGCTGTGCTGGCAACAGTGCCAGACACCTGCACAGCCACCGGTGCTGCCCCACCGGTGCTGACAGGAACAGCCTGGGACTGTGCCAGCATGCTGGTACACATGTTTGAACCAGAAAGGCCCAGGGGCATGTGCTGGTCTGCCGTGTGTCCGTCATGGGACACACAACCATCACTGCCCATTGCAGGCCTTCTTTCATCAATGGTGCAGGTACGTGCTACTGCCATGGTCATAGCGTGCTGGCATGCTTGCATGCCAGACTGCTGAGACACAGGCTGTGCACCCCCGCACCCGTATCACTGACACCAGAGTTGTCGGCCCAGCGTGCATGCTGCTGCAGTGCCTGCTGGCTGGTGGTGGAGGTGGATGGTCCCTCCTCCATGTCCAGCAGGTCAGCATCACTGTCTGGACCCACCACCACCGTCTCCTGAAGACAAACAGGATCTGTAACAGAAAGAGAGTACATGTGAGTGCCTGTGAACAACCGCCCCCAAACACCAACACCATGTCATACCGTGCAGTGATGGGCTTCCACCTGTCTGGAATCCTCCGCCTGGTATGCCCTCAATGGTGCTCGGCTGCATGGCTGCGACCAGTGTCTCCTCAGTTGGGGTCAGCTCCAACACCACTGGCGGGCCCCCGCCAGTGCCAGCACATGCCACCCTGAAGGCTGCCACCTTCTCCTTCAACCTCCTGCGGTCTGTCCCCATCTTTTTCTTGCATTCCTGCATGGAGTGCTGGTGGCTTCCGTGCAGGTTAACGGCCCGAGCTTCCCCTCCCATGCAGCCGCACGGGACTGAGGGGTGCCCCTCCGTCCACTCAGTATTGGCTCATCATCCAGGTAGGCCTGGAAGAGGGCCTCCGTCTCTGCTGCTGTGAAGTTGGGCCTCCTCCTACGCCCACCGTCCTCACCCTCACCTTGGCTCTGCTCGGTCATGGCGATCTGTATGGGGGGAAGTGGACACCTGTCACTGTGCAGTCTACAGAATTTCCCCATGAGCATTGTCCTGAACATCACACAGCATGCGACTCACCTCTCACCTGCAGTAACGAATCTGGCCAGCGCAGCTCAATGTCGCACATTTATAGTGCAACACATGCAAATTAGGAGTGGAGTAACTTTAATGACATGCAAATCACGCCGCTGTGCCCTTGAATGGCTGATCAGATGATTTGCATGTGTAGGCTGAATATTGCGAATCTGTGCTTTGCACAATACGGAAGAGTCGGCTGAGCCAATGGCGCAGATCTGTGCCTGTGTGGTACACTGCATTGTGCATGCCCAGATAGCTTATGCATGCGTCTGTCGTGCTGCTGACATGCTGAGCACGATCGGCAATTCAGGCCATGGCCACCATTGTGCCAGTGGCACTACAGCACTGGGCACTATATGGCGCTGTGGCACTACTGCGCAATAGTCCACTGTGGCACTGGTACACAGCTGGTCGGTCGTGCAGGATGCCTATTCAGATGGTGCTGTGCGTAGCCTTGCGTCATTGCGCATGACCTTGTGTATGCCCTTTGCCCCCTGGCACTGTTCGCCTGCCATGTGTACGTCCCTATTGCGCTGTCTGGTGACAGCGCTATGTGAAGTGACGGCGCTGTTCGAACAGCACGATTGGAGCCTGTGGTGGTCTATTGCGCAACATCTCCACGTGGGGTTTCGGTGCAGTGGGGCGCCATATTGCCTGCTGTAAACTTGCTACCATGGCTAGGAGGAGGGCTGTGAGTTGGAGCCAACTGGAGGTGGCCAACTTGGTGGCCCTAGTAGAGCCCCACTATGAGGCACTCTATGATGAGGCCCCCCTCACCATAGCAAGAACGGAGGTGTGGCAGCAAGTGGCCACTGACCTGGTGGGGGTCACTGGATGGTGCCGGTCTGCTGAGCAGTGCCGGCACCAGTACAGTGACCTCCGCCGGAGGGAGCCAGATGTGTTGGCGAGGCTGTGGGCACGTGCCAGGTGGGGCGTGGTGCCTAGGCCAGGTGGGTGTACCATCTATGCACCTGTATTATCTGTAGGGGTGTGTGTGTGTTTTGGTGGCTGTGCATAGGTGATGGCTCGGCCACGGTTGGCTGTGTCAGTGTGTGCAGCTGTGAGATGAATGGGTATGGCTGTGTGGGCAGGCACTCTTACTGGGGAAGGGGGCACTCTGCTTTTGAGTCACACTGATGTTTGTCTCAACATATGTCTCCCACAGGCCGGGATGTGAGGATGCAGGGCCAGGTCGATGACGGCCATGCCAGGGACCCGGGGCCAGCAGGGGTGGCACCCCAACAGCATAATCAGCGGCAGCAACAGCGACAGACAGAGCTGCTTGAGCAGTGTGAGTATCATGACTTCATCGATGCTATTGCATGTTGGGGAGGGGGGAGACCAGTAGCCCTGCACAATACAACCATGCAGGAAAGGGGGAGGTCATAATTCCACTATACAGGACACTAGTGAGGCCCCACCTGGGATACAGTGTACATTTCTGGAGACCATCCCTATGTAAGGATGTAGAGTGGGCAGGGAAGGTTCAGAGGAGGGCAACAAAGACGGTGCATGGCTTGCATCACCAGTCCTATGGAGACAGGTTGAAGGAACTGAACATGTACTCCCTGGAGGAGAGGAGGGAGAGAGGGGATATGATAGAGACATACAAGTATCGTACAGGGTGGAACAGGGTGCAGGGAAACACTATTTTGAAGTGCAAAAGATGTTCCAGGACTAGAGGGCATGGGATGCAGTTGGAGGGTGGGCGATTCAGAGGAAACATGAGCAAGACTTACTTCACAGAGCGAATTGGAGTACAAGTGGGACACCCTGCCAGAGGGAGTGGTGGGGGCTGACACACTCACGGGATTTCAGACTGCACGGGATAGACATAACGGTATTCTTGAGGTCAGGGGTAAGGGGCAACAGACTTCTAGGTAAACAAAGTAACTTATAGGCTGAAATGTACAGACTGTGTGGGCCATAGGTCCTTATCTGTCGACACTGGCTTTGTATCTATGTCTGTAGGCATGACACAGGTGACATGCATCACTGTCCAGTTTCACAGCACATCTGTGTATGCATCACTGGTGGTCCATGCATGCACTGGGCACATGGCTGGGTAACTGGCACCGCACCACGTTGCCACGTCACTTGCCAGCCTTGTTTGTGCTGTGATGAACATGGGCAGTGTGTGTGTGTGCAGTGGTGCACATAGCTGGTGCCGCCTGTTTGTGTTGGCCATGTGCATGTTCACTGTGGGTGGGTGCATGCCATCACAGGTGTGGGACATAGGGCTATATGGCTTGCAGGTTGGGTGGTGTTCAGTGTTGTGGTCAGTCACAGCCATTGACTGTGTTCCCATTTTCCTAGGCCTCGAGGTTCTTCGGAGGATGGCAACAGATGTCGGGGCCATCCGACAGTTGGTGGGGCAGAACTCTGACATCCTGCACTTTATTCACCACCATGGTGTACAGCAGAGGTGGCACAGACCAGCAGGAGACAAGCAGGAGGATGGGCGGTCAGCTGGCCCATGATTTCTCCACCCTTCCCACTTCTCCCATCCATACCACCCTGCCTTCCCTCTACAAGTTTGTAATCCCTACCCCTTGACCAACCCAACCTTGTACCCATCCCCTCCCTTGTAAATAGTTGGACTTGTTTTGCTACTGTTTATTGTTCTTTAATACATTGTTATATTTTTATATGAATAATGTGTTGGTCTGTGATTTGCAGCTGCCTATGGGTGCCCAGTTGCAGGGGTGTACATGCCATCTGGGCTGGTATGGTCCTGGTGTGTGTGTGTGTGTGTGTGTGTGTGTGTGTGTGTGTGTGTGTGTGTGTGTGTGCGTGTGTGTGCATGGGGAGGTATCTCCAGCATGGCAGTGACTTTCGGGTGGTCTTGCCATCTGCTGCCACCCACTGCTGGGTGCACAGGGTGTGTCTGGCTTGTAGGCTTCTGTGCTGCACGGGGTTGACGTGTGCTAGGGGGATGCATGGTTTCCTGCAGTGCCAGTCACTGCACATAGGTGGTGTCTTGGGGTCACAGTGCAGGGTGTGCTGTGCAAATGGGGGCTGATGTGCACTGTGGTTGTCAACCCCCTGTGTGTGGCACTCTCAGCATGCCAGTGGTTGTGCTGGGGTGTCATGGCTCTGCTATGCTGTGTTGGCTTGTCCCCATGGGCAAGTGGGTCATCCGTCCCACCCCCAGTGATGATGTGCTTGGGGTGTGCAGGTGTGGTGTGGGTTCTGCAGTGTGTTCCTGTGCCCATGTGTGGCATGGCTGGCAGTGGACCCCAGCCTGCCTCCCTGGATGTGCAGTTCCATTGCTCTGGGGGCTCTGCTTGCGCTATGGCACCTCTGGAATGCTCAGCTGGGCTGCCCTGGTTGTGCCATAGCGCAACATTTCGGCTCAGCTTCTCCTTCCTGGTTGCGCTATGGCACAGTATGTGCAATATTCAGACGTTGGTTGCTTGGGCAATTTGTTCTGCTCCATGTTTGAATATCGCACCTGTTGCGCATTTGTGCAACTGGTTTGTGCTTGCCCCTGCTGTTGCGCTCATTTTGGGTGCAGTTTGAATATCTGGGCCTGAGTGTCTATTGGTCTTGCGGATTTCCTCCACACTGCATGATGTGCACCTTTCATCTAAAATAAAGTTTTCTGTCATCGTGAACAGCCCAAGTTCATTTGTACAGAGTAACTGAGTATTGTGCTCAGTATTGTGTTTTGCATGGGACTGCTTTTTTTACTGTAGCACCTATGGGATTTGTAATGACCCTGTCTCTTGCATTTGGCTATAAATGCCTGCAAGGTATGGATTATTTTGAAACATCTGCACTATGGTCAGTATGATTATAGTACTGACTAGTGGGTGGGTGTATATAGAGCCCCTAGTGTTCTGAGGCACTTTGTTCCAAATTCTGTGGCAGGGTTCCTAGGTTTCTGCAGCAGCATTTTCTGATTTCTGTAGCATGATGTTTTTCATTTCTGTGGCAGGATACAGTCCTTTTATTGACTAAAATATGATGTGATGTCATCAACTGCATCACATGACAAGCGCAGAGGAGGGGCTTTGGGATAAATGAGATAGAGAAGGGAGCTGAGCACTATGGAAAAACCTGTATATTTGAATGAAAAAATCACCAAGAACAATGAATTCTGTGGCAGCATATTATATATATATATATATGTATATAAATATACATGTACATATACATATACACATATACACATATATATATATATATATATATATATATATATATATATATATACGGCATGAAACAAATTCTGTGGAAAAATCCATGGCTATATAAATGCAGACTTCCAGGGCCCTTGCATATATATAAGCTACAGTATCTGGGGCTGCAGTATTGTAGGCTGGGGTCATAGGTAAAAGAGGAATAGATAGATAGTGACTGAGCGAAGGTATAGATAGTCCAAGAATAAAAAACTGCAGACAAAATTTAAGTAAAATGCAATCATATAATTTTTTTTTTCCAACTTGCCTCTAATCAATAATGGAATACTACCAGTTCACAGTCTCAAAGTCATTCAGAGTTTAGATCCTTTTGAAGTATTATGTAAGAAATTAACTGGAAGCAGAGTGGAATGGATACTGACTTTTTAATGGGTAAATAAACTTGCTTTTTACAATGTGTTAACATTTGAAATGTGAGAATATCTGAAGTTTATTTATGACTTCCAGTGTATTTTTGTGTGTCTTTGTCTTAAAATAGCATATTTCTTTCTTATTTTCAGTACATTGTGAATGCTGCCTTTTCCTGCTCAGTATTCGTGTTTAAGGCTGCTTGGCATAGCCAAATGAAGGCTTTTTGTTAGGGGGTGGTGGTAAGAGTGGTCAAAACAGCAAGAGGTGAAATAATCTATTTTGTTCCATCCAATGACAGCAATTGAGCAGGATGTGACCTGTTTTCAGCTATTATGTAATGGTATAGCTAGTTTACCACTACTGGACAGACTGGATGGAACATCAGTCTTATTCTACCATCATTATATGTATAGGGATTGATAGCATTGCATTGCAAAGTTTAAGAACTATTTGCAGCAAAATGCTGCTGAGTAGTGCAGTAATTTTCCCTTTCCAACTAATAGAATAGAACTGATGAGACTTCTCATGTATGGGATGTATAGGCAGGGGTATCACCAGCAGAAAGAGGGAAGTAATAATACCCCTCTATAGATCACCAATGAGACCCCATCTTGAGTACTCTGTCCAGTTCTGAAGACCCCATTTCCAAAAGGCCATAGGGTGGAGGCAGTACAAAGGAGGGCAAACAAAATGGTGCAGATCTTGCTTTAAAAGCCCTATGAGGAAAGCATTAAGAATTGAAATTGTACTCCATAAAGGAAAGGAAAGGAGGGAAAGGGGGGATATATTATAAACATTCAAATACCTCACAGGTACAAACAAGGTACAGGAAGGTAGCATTTTCTGAAAAAAAAAGATGCTCAAGGAAAAGGGGTCATACTATGAAACTGGAGGGGTAGGGAAGGCTCAGAGGAAATGTGAGGAAGTACTTCTTCATGGAGAAGGTGATGAACGCTTGGAACAGACTCCCAGCAGAGGTGGTGGTGGTGGTGGTGGTGGTGGCTAAAATGGTTGCGGGACTCAAGAGTGCATGGGACAGACAGAAGGGGATTTTAGAAGGGCAAAGGGGGATGAAACCAGGAGACCCAGTAAGGTCTGTGATGGCACTGTAGGTAGGGAAAATAGGACAGACTAGCTGGCCCATGAGGTCCTTATCTGTTGACAACTTCTGTGTTTCTATGGTTTTCCCTGGTAGCTGCTTGTGTTATTTTACATAAGCTTTAATTTGATCTGTATTAGACTGGAACAATCTGATTATCCTGAAAATGTTAATATCTAAATAAACCATGTTAAACTACTTATCAGTTCCAGAAGCTGCTAACATCAGTTGAGCAGAAGTCCTGCATAGAACACTTCACTTTAGGCGTCCTTTTCATTGACGTCATTGTGTTCCAGAACTGATAAGTATTTAAAAATGAATTCTGGGCAGGAATTAAGTAGTAATACCAGGGTACCCCAAAATAGGAAAAAGAAGTCTATTTCAAAATAAAAACAAGAAACAATACACAGTGGGTACTAAATGGACTAATCACATTAAAAATGTAAACCATGCTGGTCCTGTGGCACCAGGTGATAGGGGATTGCCTGGCATGCTGGTGACCCAGATTCAAACCTGAGCCCAGAGCATCAGAAGTGGAGGCTGGCAGGTAGGCCCAAGAGTGTTCTTTGGATGCTCTCCTTCTGGGGGGATGGTTGTGGATGCATTGCTCTTTGTTGGCTCCTCATGGCCAGATTCGGCTTTGCGATTTTCAGCATGGGTGACCACACACCACATGTGCAGGTTACAAGGATGCCATGGCATGCCTCCGCTGGGGGAGGAGGAACTAGAAAATGAAAAGGCCCCTCGTACCAACTGGATGAGGGTGGCCCGCCTCCCCTGGTTGTGAAGCTGAGAAGCTGATGAGTCGACCAATGCCGCCCACCCAAGATGTGAGGGGGTGCTGAAGGGCACTTCAATCTCCCCTCCTGGATGACTCACAATGGTAGGGGCCACCCCAGATGGAGGAATACATCAGGACAGGAGGGTGGTGGGGCAGATGGATGGCAGATTGGGGGAGCAGTGGAGGGTGAAATTTAGCTGCCTGAAGGAGAGGGTGGCCAGGTGGAACAGAAGGGGGCATAAAACAGAGTTTGCAGAAAAAAAAATGTAAACCATATTTATGTTCCCTTTAAATGAATACCCAAACTAACAGTACACCATATATAACAATTATGCACATAACAATAATAATAATAATAAATGAAACTACAGAGAACCCAATATTGTACCCTGCATAAGGTTCAGAAATATGAGGCAGTAATGACACCCTCTGAGAAAGCACTGGTAGAGGATGTGTTTCCTAATTACAAAATGAGTAAAGACTATCAGATAGATATGGGCAACAGTGTGGGGGGGTAGGGGGCAAGCTTGGCAGTCCTGTCATAAGCCCTGAAATGTTTCAAACCATCAGCTACCATGAACAGTAGTTTCAACTGACTGTTTCTTCTGTGAATCCCTCTGTAGATCTCTAAACCCTAAACCCTGATGTGTATTGTCACGTCACTACACTATGCTATTTCATCATTCTTATCATCATCATCATTTATTGAAAGCAAATTGATATTTATTCCTTGTAAGTTTGCCAATGAAGTCAAAAAATAATGGTAACAATAATAATATTTCATCTAGTTTAGATGGAATTGTGGATCTCCATTCTCACATAATTCTGTAGCAAAATATTAAAAGTCCACAAATTAATGGAATCCATAGGTTTTTCACTTTTAGATTTAGGATTTTCGCAGAGTTCTGCAGGTTCTTTTGGGTAGGGGGTAGTTTTCACAAGAAACTACTACAGAGATTACAATACAAACCCCTCAATGTGTTGTCTTGCAAATTAGGGACAACATTATAAAAAAAATCAGGGCATGTGGCCAGAATCAGGGACACAGCTTCAAAAAATGTTAATTGTAGCTCAACAAGCCTTTAATAACTCAATATATGTTTTAGAGTGAAAAGCTTTTCTGTAGCAGATTGGGACTATAATACTAATGTCCATCATAATGTTGTGCCTTGAGTCCTTGCTCTTCAGCAACAGACATGCCAAATGTAGGAGAGACTTTGCATATTGTTGAGGCAACATCAAGGATATACATGAGAATCAGTGACAATTAAGAATTATGTTACCTTGTACAGCCTGGTGGTTCTGAGGGCTGTGGTGCTGGACATGTTACCACATGCTACGCTGGCGACCCAGGTTCAGGAATACACTCAGGTCGTCTAGTCATTGGCACGGGATGGGGTAGGAGCAGGATTAAGGAGCCAGAAGGCAGCTCACTTCTCCTGGGTGGTCACCACCCCTGTAGGCCCTCTGCCACCAAGTAGAGGTCCAGTGGCTTACATTGGTGGAGTAAGCAACATGTAGGGAGGAACCCTTGAGATGTGGCATGTGCATGCCTCCACGTGCACACTCGTGCCCAAGGCAGGGGACCAGGACCACAAAGAAAAATGGAAAAATGCACAATAAAATATATATAGAAATAAAAAGAATTATGTTATCTTATCTGACACTATAAAACAAAATGATCTGTCAACTGTTTTTGTAGAAGAATAAAAGTTGCAGGATTTGACCCCCCCCCCCACACTGATCCATCGTCAAGGTCCAACAGCATACAAAAACCAGTGGAAATTCTGGCATGATATGAACATCAAAACTCCATTGAATTCAATTGGCAGGAACAAAATTCCCCTCAGCTTTAAATAAAATGTATTTACACAGTACAGCACACTGAGATGCAAGATCCCAGTTATATTGTGGAGCCACATATTTTACCTCACTTTACTGTCAGTAAAGCAAGTGGTTACAATAAGGTCTGAGAGGAAGCCAAAGGTGGTGGTTGGCCAAACCTAGAATCCCATGGCTTTTACTGTCCTTCTGGGCCCTAACCATTAGCCCACACGTATGGTGTCTTATATTTAAAGAGCAGAAATGCACTTTTGGACTTACTGTGCCACTATAAGCATAATATGTCATCATTGCAGTTTATCGGAGGACAGTTTTTTTCTTTTTGTCTGTTTTTCTCTCTCCATGATTTATAGCACATCTTTGTGACCTTTCTAAGAAGTCTGTACAAGAAGCATTTAACAGTTCCAAGGCATACTCCTAGGGCCTTTTGCTTATGACATCGTAATGCTTACCATGACACCAGACTGTGATGCCATAAACAAAGTAATGTTACGGTCAGATTGTGCACAATAAGATGGTTTTTGAAAGGCATATCAAATTAAGTATTGCACTGAGATATTTTGTAGATGAATAACAGTAAAAAGTAAACAAATAAAAAGTAAATATTAAAGTATAACACGAGTGTTGTAAACATGACCTGTGTAAGCCTTTTGTTTTGGCAGTTACCTGCTACATAATCTGTAGTTGTGAAATGGTACATTACACTGCCTGACAGGCTGTCTACTCAGCTACACAAACATTGCAGAACATTCATAAAGTATTTTTATAAACTAAGCTTTATTCAACTTTCACTTTGCATACTGATCATTACATACTATCAGCATTGTCCTAGAATTGCAACTTTACAAGTATGTGTCTCAATAAATGTAAGTCACAAGAAACATACTGCCATTATGAATAGTGTCACATATCAAACCCATCAGTAACTGTCATCGCTGTATGTCACATAGCCGTATTAATTCGTTGTACTTCTGCCTAGCCTCCTTAGAATAGACAGTATAAGCTTTAATCCTCTGAATATAAAAAGTCAACATACTGGAACTCATTCTGCGAGTCTTTGCTTGTTTAATAATGTCTGTAGCAACTGATAATTCTAAAGCGAAAACTGTTGAAAACATGTTAACTTGACAAACAATAAGCACCGAACTTTGGGTTACCGATGCACTGATTCTTTTTTCTTTAATGGAGTATTGTCAATATTAACTGCCCCAAATTTATTAAATGCCCCAACCCTGTGGGTCTTTGCAATCATGATTTATAAATGCCAGTTTTCTCAATGAACATCCCTTACTGTGACACTATGAGACTTAGGGGTCATGCTTTTGTGGTCATGTTTTTGAGAATACCTACTGAAGGTGTGCTGGCTATTAGTAAAGTGATGAATCCACCTACAGTATTCTCCACTATCCAGGTTGCCTTCCCCCTTTGCTTTGCCCAATGTATCCTCTCCTAGTATTGTCCACTGTGTTCATCCTCACTACCTCTCATGATGTTTTTCTTCCATCAGGTGTAATTTTGCTGTCATCAGATCCATCTCATGAACTTTGGCCAGCCTACCTAACCATTACTCCCTGGTGAGAATCATATCATGAACTAGTGTGCTGTAATGCATTTTAATACTGGAACCATGCATATTTTCAGCAATTTCCTCTGATTTGCCTTTAGTCTCACTGCTGTGGGAAAGCTTAGTACCCATTCTGAAAATGCATGAAGAACCAATATTCCTGTGATTTAGTAGGTCATGGCATTCACCATTATCCAAAATGGCTACAGCTTTCTACATTGCCAAAATACATACCACTGATTTCATATTTCTCCACATGTCAACAACATTTTGCCAAGTTAGCTAAGTGGCCTGATAGTGGTTTTTTACTCTAGGTGTCAGGAACAATCTTATTAATACTTTTCTTATCAGAAGCATAGAGATTAGAAAAAATCCACAAATGTCCCTGTACATTCCATGCAGTCAGACAAACCTGACAAGGATCCAGTTCTACTGTTTCAATGTGAACTAGACTATATTTTCATATTAAGATTATTGTATCCTGTCTATGGGGAGGGGGGCTTCCCAAGAGGCTGCATCAACTCCCCCACCTATTCATGTTTTAATGTTTCATGTTCTATAGATGTGAGGAGGGTTTCCTGGAAATATGCTATTAACCCTTAGAAGACTGTGGATGTATATATACGTCCAGAATCTATATACGTTCACACATATTCAGTTTTCAAAGGGTTGTTTCCCCTACTTTTTGTACTAACCTGGCCCTTTTCATGAGGTTGTTCAGGCCCCTAACATTATAGATGATGATATTCAAATCAGGCATCTGTCCAGTGCACAGTATGACTTTGTCTGTAAAGACCCCACAATACCCCCCCAAGCCTTCAACTTTTCAGACAGCTTTCCTTAGATATCAAGTGACTCCCTATTCAATAGTATGGATCTGCATGGTAACCCCTGAAACAACAAGTAATAATATTAAGCTGTGTGCCTCACTGGCAGAAGAATACACTTGCCAGACTGCTTGCTGGTCTATATGTCACCTCCCCACCTTTCCTTCCATCAGTAACACTCATTCATATTGCCTGCTGCTTTTTAGTTGGCAATAGGTAGCACTGCCAATTTCCACTGCACTGGTCTGCTGATCAGTAGATTTCTAAACAGCAGTGCGTCCTGGTCGACCAACTGTGCAAAGTAAGCAGTGTCCATTTCCTCTCTCTCCCGGAGTATGGTGCATGGCAATTGCCTGTGTATCCCTTTGTTTACAGACACTGGTACATTAATATCCTTCAAAACCACTGGTTTCCTCCATCCACTAGCAAGAGATTGGCTTTTCTGGAGTACTGGATGCAGTCAAATTTGTTAGTATAGGTCCCCATATTTCTGTTCCAGTTCATAATTGGAAATGCTCCATCATTTACAGTTGATACCCACTACCAATCATGTGAGTGGGAGAAGTCTCCCCACTCCAAGAGTTTTCCTGAAGCAGGGCTCATTTTCCCATTCAAAAGTCACATTTATGTGAATTAAAAGTAGCTCTTACTTGTGATAAGCTCAGTTAATGAGGGCTGGCCTGCAGTATTCCTTGTTGTTGGTACTGTTGTCTGGATCCTCCCCCCTCAAAGTCTCCAAGAGAACCATCAGTCACTGGCTGCCCCTTTATTGATTGCTCTGAAGCTTGTCCTGCAGGGAAGAAGTTGTTGCAATCTTCTGCTTGTATTTTGCCACCACCTTAATCCACGGATTGTGCCCTGGCGATGTCTCTGTTGCTCCACTATCACCCAATGTCCCACCCTTTGGGATCCAGCATCTTCATTTTTCTAACTCTTTCAATTTCTATGCATCTAAAAGGCTGTCCATCAATAGCCCCATTTTCATAATGTATACTCTGGCTTCCATTAGATTCTCAAACACTTTTGTGCTAGCGTCTGAAGTAATTCTCAGTTTGGCTGGATAGTCAGATCAGGTTTTGAGCCTTTGGATCTCAATTCTTTTAACAGAGGAAACAAGTGTTTTCTTTAGTCCGTTGTGGAGGGGGCATAATCTTGTTCAAAAAATACTTTATTATGCTCAAATGTAATGTCTCTCTGTTCCCAAGCTTTCTTTAAGAAGTTTTCATTTGTACAATAATCCAAAAAGGCCACTATTGCTGACCTGGGTCATGCTTTTTGGGTCAGACAGGGGTGCCATTAGTACTCAATGTGCCTGTATAATGTTAATGGATAGTCCACTTCAAAGTTTAGTACTTCATGAAAGAAACTTTCCATAAACTGCACCATATTCATTGTTTCAGTAAATTCCAGTATACCATAAATTCTCATATTACACCTCTTGGATCTATTTTCCAAATACTATATTTTCTGCTGTAACACGCCTTCCCTATCATGCAGTTGCAAAATGGTGCCGTTATGGAGTTCTGCAGTCTTTGTAATTTCTGCAACTAGTTTTTCAAGCTCTGCAGTTTTGGACTCCTGCTCTATGATGTTTTTCCTTTTTACTTTCTCTTTTATTCTCCCCCTACCCACAGCACCCCCACTCTTCAGAAAACACACATATGGCCTTATTAGTCCCTGCCCTCTTACCTGGAGCCTAGCATAGTCCATCCCCCATGTAGCCTTGATTATACACCCCAGGCAGGGTATGAGGTGGGTCCTTTACACCCTGAGGTCCTTCCTGTTTTTCGTAGGGATACCATTACCTAGGGCAGGTAGGGGCATTGGGGATCGGGGCCATTGTGCTCCATCTACTGGCGGCACTGCAGGATGTTTTTCACATTTTCTTGTTTCTTGGCATGCTGTGTGCTCTGACGTCAAGGCACTAATTGTTGACATCCAGCACGCTACCTTTTTCACTGGCTTGGGCTTGCCGTACATCGGGTCTCCATCTGAGATCAGACATGCACTGAGCCCTGGATCCCCCCTTCCCCTGGAGAAGGTGAGCTGCCCTTAGGATGCTCAAGCCTCCTCCCCCTGGCTGGCCCTCCAGCTCCCGGGCTCATACGCGTCACAAGCAGTAATCCAACCACTGCACTGGCGGGCCGGCTTATGACGTTTTTCTTATTTTCTGCCACATCTCTTTGAATTTTATCCAGGGTATCCCCCAGCTGGCATAACTCTCAGTACAATCTGCATAACATGGTCATAAAGGCCTCTTCATTCTCCGGTCTTCACTCCCTCTAAGCTGGTCTAGGGATTCAACTCACCTCAAGAATGACCGATTGTGGTTTCAGACCTGATCTGCCTGTGCATTTTGCTTTTGTTTCACACTTTCTGCCATGAAGTCTTTAGTGTCTTGCCTCACAGCCATTGTAATTCTTTCTAGGGTGACCCAGGGAAGATGATTTGCCATGTTGTCAGGTGAATTTTTTAAATTTCTAAGTCTAGGTTTGGGATAACTCAGTTCCTTCACCACCTCATTGCATGGCGATATCGCTGGATAGTTCCCATTCATAAACTATTTTACTTGTTTATTTAAAATTGTTAAAGCTGAAAGGCACATTGAGCCAAAGTTAATCTCAAGGGTTGACTTTGGAAAAAGGGATTGGGAAGAACAAGTACTTTAAAGGTGAATCACAATCAATGTGAAAAAGCAATATAAAGTCAGAGGTGAATTACCAAGGTTAACAAACAGCAGTAAACAGGCTATAGAAAACAGGATTAAAAAGTCAGTCAGGAATATACATTATTAATCAAAACAACAATGAATAAAATAATTAGATAGGGAGAAGGGGGAATGCTAGGTGCATAGTAAAATTACTAACAGAGAAAAAAAGAGGGGGAATAGAAATAAATACATTTAAAGTTAGAGACAAAGACAGAAGAAGTAAATTAAGAAAGTGGGACAACAAAGGGAAAACAAACAAAGGCCAGAGCAAGACAGAGCAAAACAAAGTTTGAGATGGTTCATATTTAAAAGAAAAATATGAGTGAGTCAGGCAAAGTGTGAAACACAAGAAATTTTAAACATAAAAAATTTATTAAAAAATATAATTTTGTTTCAGGAAAATAAGATGCCCTCACCTCCTGTATTGTTGGGTTTAAAAATATGTATAAGAATGTGTGTTAATGTGGGTGAAAGTGTAACACTACCAAACAAGATGCCCTAAACACACCAAGGAACCATTAGAGATGACAGTAACTCAGTACAAGATCTTTCCCAGTGAAACAGTATCAACAAAACAAAGAGGGGTAACACATAAAAAAACAAAACTTTTGTGTATTGTGCAATAGCACCATCCCAAACACACAAAAGAAACAAAGATTCAACTCCACAGCAACCACCTTCCTGAGATCTACCCTGTGGTATTATAGAACCATCATAAACATTGGAATCAGGCCATGTTGTCAACTGGACTTTAGCCACTGCTGCAGCACCATTGCAAAACACAGAGGAAATCAAAGTACTGTACATACAGAACTCAGCACACTCCAGTACTGAAGGCTCATCCCACACACTGGGAAAGAAGCACACACAGCTACCTACAGTACTAGAAGAGCATTAGGAAAAAAACACCAGTGGCTTCACATTTCAATCAAAAACAGCAGTTATGGTTAAAAATCAGAGTGTTGTGTGGTTTCACAAATTAGCAAAATGGCACAATCTTTCTAGTACTTAGGGGGCTGCATGATTTTCAGAGTGTGATCTTGTTCATCAGCCCTAATTGTCATACAGGTATCATGTTTAAGAACTAAGCATGGGACAAGGCCGTATTTCAAGTTTAACTTTGCATCATCCCTGTTCTGTTTTTGTATTGCTGTCTCTCCCTCTTGCTCTTTCTTTTTTTGGCCTTCCTGATCTATAAAATCAGCTCAACATGTTTGCTGTCCTTGTTAAGCCCTTTATGTGTGCTCCAACCATGGACAGCACTAGTTGTATTCAGTCACTGCCTCCTGATGTTGGTGCTAGGGGCCCTTTGCAGTAGTCATGAATATGCATAGCAAAGCGATCACAAGGATCACCTTATAGCACTTTTCTAACTTGCACCCCTTTGTGCTATTCACAAAGGAATCATAAGTATAGCCTTGGCCTAAGGGCACAGATCAGTGTAGTAGCACAGGAAAAGGGGTGAGTCATCTGTGATGAGAGAACCAGTATGCATGGAAGCACTGTGCTATGCACACTGGCTCCCCAGTGCCTTCATCCTCTCCCCATGATTACAAAGTGCAGCCAGAAGGAATTGTTAAAATGCAGTGTAGGTGGGGCTGCAGCATTGTATGCTGAAATATTTACTTTTGAAGGAGAGATAACATTAAGGTAAAGACTTGGAACTACAGAGGGGATATCCACCGGACACAAGGGATGTGGAGGGGAATTACTTCATAATAGAGGGCCACTAAACTCCCAGGGAAGATTAGTGATGGCCAAGTTTAGGGGGATGAAATCTGCAATAGTGCCATGTGCCCAGGGGCTGGGCCATGGCATGGCACCATCTGACTGCTATCATGCCATAGGCCAACAGCTTCAGCTGCTGCACTTCTAGCACGTAAGTAGCCACATAGCCAGTGATGTCCACCAGGATGAAGCCCAATTCTGCAGAATTTTGCAGTAGAGTTACTGCAGTAAATAATGCAATTTTAATGAGAGTTAATGTATTGTGTCATGCAGGAAACCTGTGACACTGCATTTCATACTGATGGGCTTCACTGCATGTGCAATCACAAAATCTTGAAAGACACTTTGATAAATTTATGCAGTACTGTTGTTACAGTGGAAGTTTTGCTCCCTGCAGAATGTGGCAGACCCTTGAGTATAGCTATTTTAGTATGTGGCATTATAGGGAGCCCTCTGTACTCCTAGAAAAACCTCCCCACCCACTGCTGCAACTGTGATTGGGGCCATCGGTTGTTGCATTAAAGAGCTAGAAGAACCAAAAATAGGAGAATGGAAAATGATACAAATTTTAAGAAACATGGATTGGGGGGGAATTGGTATAGAAGATGTGGAGACTCACTAATGCAAGTAATCTTAGAATAAAATTCTAGACCCCTGGGAGTCATCATGCCAGAGGCTGGATTGGATTTAGTGGCTATATTGGAGTCATGCTCTACTAAGCACCATGGCAGAGACATGGCCACACTGGGTTAATCTTTTTTCAGGAGAAACAGGGCAGGGAGTAGGGGCTATATTACATGTGAAAGATGGAAGAAATGAAGGCCACAGAGGTACAGGGTCACCATGAGGAAAAGGAAGGGCTGGTGGTGCTGTGGGTCACCATGGAGAGAGGCTAAAGGGTGTTATCCATAGTGGGGTAGTGTACAGACCTCCAGCACAGGGAGAATAGTTGGATAAGGCCCTTGAGGAAGCCATCAATGTGAAGTAAAAGGAAGGTACTGCTAGTTAACAATTTTGATCTGCTAGACACGGAGTGGAGCCTTCCAAATGCACCTTCGGCAAGGAGTAGGGCCATCCTTGACTGCCAACAAAAGGATTTTCTAAAAAAAGCTACTCAAAGAACATGCTTGGGATGGGGCAGTGCTGGACCTGATATTTATAAGCAAGGACAGTGTTGCAGATGTCACAGTGGGCACTCACCTGGGTACCAGTGATCACTGCATAGTGTGGTTTAACATTAAGACTGGAACAGAGGCTAACCACAAGAGGATGAGAGTCCTGGACTTTAGGATTTTTTTTTAAGAAATAGTGAACTGCCTCAGAAACTGTCTCAAAGTGGGGATTGTCAGGAGGGATGGAGGCACAGTGGGGAAAAATAAGGAATGGTATAAATTAAAGCAACCAACCTCTCTGTGAAGAATGTGAGTAAAAGCAAAAGGCAAATGAGACTGTATGCTTTTCTAAGAAAGGGCAAAGGCAGTGAAGAAAAAAAGGGTTGCATTGAGGAGGAATAAAAAAACACAGAGGGAGGAGGAGGACAGGGAGGTAGACCTAGTAAAGCAGAAGGAAGCAAGTGGGGCAATGGCACAGACAGAGGACAAAACTTTCTTTATATACAGCACCTAAGAGAGAAGAGAACAGTAAGGAGATGTATAGTGAGAATTAAGACAGCAGAATAAGAAGACTGCACAGAAGAGGACAGGACAAAAACAAAATCTGATCTCCTTAGTAGGTACTTCTGATCAGTCTTCATAGTGGAGGGTAGTGGAGGGAGGGGGGGGTGGACCACCATGGAGTAGCAGGGACATGGGGGGAGTAAAGAAAAGAAGCCCATTTTTAGAAGAAAGATTCTAGAATGGACTAGCAGCTCTGAAGGTGGATACAACTACAGGACTGGATGGGATACACTTAAGGGTTCTATAAGAACTTGGGGAGGTGTTACATACCCCACTGACAGCCTTATGCAATAACTCACTCAAAAAAAAGGCATGTGCTTCAAGAGGACTGAAGATGAGATGATGTGGTGTTTCTACATGAAAGCGGCAAGCAAGGAAGAGGCTTACTGCTATTGGTTAATTAGTCTTACTCCCAGTGGTGGGGAAATAAATGCAAATCTTGCTAAAGGAAAGACTGGTAGTATACAGTATCTTGAATCAAATGGGCTGCAAGATGACATGCAGCATGGCTTCATGGGAGTGGGGACGGAGGTCATGCCAAATAAAGCTGATAGATTTCTCTGACTGGATGGTCAGCAAAATAGATTGGGGGGCAGTGCACATCAACTATTTGGACTTCACCAAGGCCTTCAGCACTGTGTCAAAAAGGTGACTGATAAAGAAACAGCTATAATCTACTGTAAGAACAACATGTGCCCAAGGTTATATTACTCTTTTATAAAAGGTTCAGTTTTTTGGAGGGCAGATCCAGCAACCCAGCATGGTGGAATGTGTTTCACATAACCTCCAACTATAACTTTAACATAACAACAAAAATTGGTCACAATTGTACAAATCCACTTCAAAAGTACTGTAGTGACCACTAGTAACAGTACCAGTTTACCATTCTGATTTATGTGATTGAATTTCAGAGAGTAGCTAGGAAAGCTAAATCATTGGAGGCACAGGCTTTCTAAGCATCCTCCAAACCAGTAGCCTGATGATCGTGTGGAGGACATTCAAAGCCCCTAGACTCCTTGCAGAGAATGATCAACTATTTAATGCAAACTGTGCAAAAGCTAGATAAAAACATTTGACCATTTCAATGACCAGATGATTTTAATAGAGAATCAGACAGATGAAGTAGTAAACTCTGTGGTGGCTTCGGCTTCTGAAGAAAAGTCAGGTAAAGCGATGGCTGTGGTGGCAGAAATAGTTAAAGAACAAGGCATGATTCATTCTAGAGTGGAACAATTTCAAAATACTGTCAGAGTAGCAAATGTCCAACTGTTTGGAATCCCAGAGGGCTCCAATGAGGATGCTATCAATACCCTTTTAGGGCGTTGGATCCCTGAAGCAGCAGTGCACAGTCATGCATCTTGCAATTTCTGTTTTGAGATACTATCACATTAATTCAAGAAGAGCCACTGCCACAACAGGGGGGCCAAGAAAAATACTGATGGGAACTGCCTCCATCAATCGAAGGGCCAAGTGCTGCATGTAGCAAAACATCAGGGAATGGCTACATTGGACAATAATCATGTGCTTTCTTCTCGGACTACTCCTAAACACCAGGCTGTGAAATGCAGCTTTAAGGAAGGGGTGGCTGAGCTGCATGCAGCAGGTATCCTATTCTGCATAAGTTCTTCTGCCTACATGCAAGTCACCTAGTAAGACAAGCAATACACAATAAGTTCATGGACCACAAAGTGGCTGAAAAGTGTGTGTCCCAGCTGGAACCTCGGCCAGTGCCTAAACAATCACAAACTGCTTCTGGTTCTAATGGAGATACAGTAATTAACTTTTGCTGACTTTAAAATCTGGCTGTAAGTACTATACCAGAGAAATGACTCCATAGCTAGTTTCCACTAGACATGGTAGAACATTTGATGGGACTCTTCACTTTTAGACTAATATGATTGGAATTTTGTTTATTGGACTATAATGTTGAAAAATTAATGCTTAGTCCTAATGTTCCTATGCTTAGCTCGGAGGTTTATTAAACAATACTGTGCACCCAGGTTAATGTTCAAAAACATATCTGCTTTCAGTGTTTAACAAGTTCAAGAGTGACAGACTGTTATGCCTTTGATTCAACATTAACCCTTAGACTGCTGACAGTATTAGGAGCCACTTCAGTTTCTGGGTTCGATCCATTATGGCAGATGAGATTTCTTCATGAGAGATGACTGTTGCCAGACAACAGTCAATAGTATACTAGTCTTGGGTGCTAGCTGAGAGGAGGTGATTGGGAGGGGCTGTGCCCCCCACCCACACACACTCAGCGGGTTGTTTCATTTCTGGGGCAAAGCCTCCCGAGCCCACCTCCCCACTCCTCCTACCACTACTGTATTACCACTATTACAACTACTGCAAACAGTTGTAGTGCTTACATGATCCAAAACAACATCAGACTAGATTTTGCTATGAAGGAATCCTGTCTGATGACATCATGATCTCGTCTGCCATATTAAATCAGACCCAAAAACTGTAGATGAGCCCAGAATGAGAACATATTGGAGTTCTGGATGGATATATCTGTTCATGACCCTGTAAAGATCAATGCACACAATATGAGTCATATCTTATATATAGAGTCTTCAATGTAGTTAATGGGATAGCTCAGTAGACTACATATGAGCAACACACTGCACATGCAAAGTGTATATGGCAACCTGATCTCTTATCTAGAGGCTTGGGAACAGAGTTGACTAGAAGTGCACTACTAATGTCATCCTTCTTTTATGTAACTGCCTGCCATGTTAATATTAGACCTATCTCACTGTGATCCACGAGGTATACCCGTTTTCTACGCTGTCATCAATTTAAAATAATGTATGGTCCAACAGCTACTTAAATGATTGATTTTTCACATTTACAGGTCATCTAATTATCATTTTATATTTACTGATGTTTCTTAGTTAAGAATCCACACAAGTGTACTTTCAGGGGGTAGGGGTGTTTCCTTTTAAATGGATTTGTGAAATACTTTCTTACCTGATAAGAAAATATTTAGTTGAAATGGGTTATCAATTATGGAATCATGGCTAGGGCATTACGTTTGGTGGCAGAAATATTTATGTGTTTCAACACAGAAGATTAGCTGCAGCCCATGGCTCCTGGGGCGAGTCCTACTTCTGAACTTTAAACAATCAATTGAGAACTCCTGTCCTGCGATTGCATGAAGAAACGTGTGTCTATAAAGCCTTCATTGATTTGTATGTGACAATTATTACTACACAACCATTTCTTGTATGCATTTGCTGTGTGTGTGTGCCATTTTAAAAGGAAATAAAAAAACAGATTAAAAAATCTAGTTTTCTCACTATTCACTTTGATAATGGAACTCAAGGTACACATGTAGAAAGGAGCAATACTCTTGTATGGCAATGCACAGCTATATATGAGTTTTATAAAAACTAACAGCAGAAGCTATGAATTATAAATGTGGTGTTGAGCAACATCGACCAGATGTTTTCCAGAAATTTGGCTTTGCTTTAGTAATTCAAACATTTAAGCATGTTGTAACACAAAGTAGTACTGCTCAATCAAATTGCCCTTGACATCAAAGGGAAAAATAGTATATCAAGGCAACTTTTATAGGAGGAGGCATGACTCAAAATAATGGCTTCTGAACAAGTTATGATTATAACATCTCATGGTCATGACCCTTTTTTCCCAGAAGGAATTTAACAGCCCACAGTAGATAGCAGAGTAACTGTTTACAACCACATAATTTGAAATTACATTTTAACCAGTATGTAAAGGGTCACTGGTACAAGGTTTACGTTTGGCAATACACAGTTACCAAGACACACCTGCAAACAAGTTTTCTGAGCTTAGTGTGCCTTTCCTTATGAAAAGTTACAGATAACTAAATAAATAAACAGCTAGAGATGACTAGCTAAGAAAACTTAGTATAAAAGTATACAATATTCTAGCTGTATTTCTGTTTGCATTTCATAGATTACCTGTCTTATCTGCCACTTAGTCTTTATTACTTGGGCAGTTTGAATGGAAACATGATCATTATCCATTTAATTTCATCAGCTTCTGCTGCTTGTCTGCATGTGATTACATAATCTCCTCCTTGTAAAACCATAATCATTTCCATGGCAACAAACTGTGATTCATGAACAGGGATTATGACAGCACATGCAGCCAAGGAGCAGAAACAAATGACGTCTGAGGGGCAAGAAGACCTTTTATAAGCACTTGTCATTTGGTCCCAATCCACAAAGGCTGTAGAGGCCTTGTACACCTGTGTTTGGGGGGGGGGTGCACTTTGGCTGGGGATCTGCAGAGGTCCTGGAACATACATGTGGAAACCTCCATGCCTCCACAGCCTTGGATGTACATACTCACTGTGCCCAGTCACAAGCCATTGTAGAGGATATGCACACAGCTGGGTTGGGGATGGTCATTGAGGTGGGACATGCTAACACACAGTTCTCAAAGAAATATACACAATGTAGTGGGCCTGTAGAGGGGTTGAGCAGCCTACATGGACCAAGACCCTGCTGTAGCATTTATGAGCCCCCTTTGCCCAACTGCAACATTTCCTTGGGGCTCTGATCATCTTCCCTTCAACCTACCCCCATCCCTACATACCAGCTCAGTCATACCAGCACATGTTTCTATTTTTTTTTTAAATAATGTTAGTGTCCCATATGGGATATGGCAGTCCTTGGTAGGTCTGTGCAAAGTTGCAAAAACTCCAAGATTCATGTGGCGTGGTGCACAGATATGCAATTCATGTAGTACAGCTGATGCAATTATAGGAATTTTAAATCATGAATTGCTGCTCTACATAGAGACTAGGCATGCACTATACAGCTGCAGTAAATGTTAATATGCAGATTGATGCATTTCATGACCAAAATGTGTCACAAAGTGCAAGTTGCATCAATTTAATTGCGTAGTAAAATTTTCCACAACTGCTGCAAATTACATACTGCCACTACGCAAATGCTATGCACAGTGTGTACTGGCCACATTCACCACAATTTGTCAGTGATTCATAAATTTATAATGTTCCTAGTTCATGGAGGACTACCATATCCTATGATTCCCTGCTTCATGCAGAATGGAGGATCCACAGAGAGCCAACAAGTCCATCTGGTATGGATTGCATTTTTTTTTTTTTTTTAATTTTCACAAAAATGTGCAGGGGGAGAAATATGCACAAGCGTGGAGATGCTGAACAGAAACAGCAGACGAGAACTGGAAACAACCAATTTCCAAAAGGTGGCTGCAAACATGCAGACTGAGCCAAATGAAGGTTTTTACTTACATAGCAGATGACGAATTCGGCTACACCATCATTGGCCAGGCCATAGAAAACAACTTTGAAGCAGGCAGGATAAAAAGCACATTCATTTCATTTTATTTTCAAAACAAATAAGCAACAAGTAGCTAGTTTCAGAAATGCCCCTCCCCACAAAAACAGGTGAACATTTTTGCATGTAAAACAATGCTTTCTCAAGGCCGGTTTTACGCACGAAAATTTTTTGCTGTTTTTGTGGGGAGGGGCGTTCCTGAAACTAGCTGCTGGTTGTTTGTTTGTGTTGAAAATGAAATGAAATGAATGGACTTTTTATCCTCCCTGCATCAAAGCTGTTTTCTGTGGCCTGGCCAGTGACTGTGTAGCTGAATTAGCCATCTGCTATGTGAGAACTGGAAGCAAAAGGCAGGTGGCATGAGGTGTGAATTAAATAAAAATCTGTTGGAGTACAACACAGCATTCTAGGACCTTTGAACTGTGGTACACATAAAGAATATTACAAGACAAATCATGCACAAGACTGTGGTTCTAGTGAGGGGTTCATATGATATCACAGGGACCTAGAGAACGAAGCTCAAGCAGTCCATGATGTCAATCCATAGGGGCACAGGATCCAAGACAGCATGGGTTTACAAAAGGAAGGTCCTGTCAAACTAATCTCATAGATTTCTTTGACTGGGTAACCAGAGTGGTGGACCAAGGGGGAGCAGTTGATGTCGCCTACCTTGACTTCAGCAAAGCTTTTGACACTGTTCCACATAGAAGATTGATAAATAAGCTAGGTAGGCTCTGGGTGGGTCAGAAGTTGGTCAACTGGGTGGCAAACTGGTTGACTGGCAGAAAACAGAGAGTGGTGGTAAATGGTATACAGTCAGAAGAGATGCAAGTCACAAGTGGGTACCTCAGGGATCAGTCCTGGGGCCAGTCCTATTCAACATCTTCATTAGTGACCTCACAGATGGACTAGAGGTAAGGCTTGTCTGTTTGCAGATGACACCAAGATCTGCAACAGAGCAGATGATCCAGATGGGGTGGGCAGAATGAGAAGAGATCTGGATAAACTAGCAGAATGGTCAGAAGAGTGGCAACTGGGATTTAATGCAAAGAAGTGCAAAATCATGCACATAGGAAGAGAAACCCTGAAGCCACTTATAGGCTGGGAGGGAGTTGCTAGCAGTCACAAAGGAAGAAAGAGACTTGGGCATCATCATCACTGATGACCTAAAATCATCAAAGCAGACCTCTAAAGCAGTAGGTAAGAGCTAGGGGGTGTTAGGATGTATTAGTGAGGTATCACAAGTCGTAAGAGGGAGGTAATAATCCCTCTGTACAAGACATTGGTTAGGCCCCATCTGAGTACTGCATGCAGTATTGGAGGCCACACCTTCACAAGGACATTAACCAAATTGAGGCAGTCCAGAGAAGGGCAACCAAAATGGTGCAGGGACTGCATCAGAAGACATATGAGGACAGATTAATGGAGCTCAATATGTATACCCTTGAGCAAAGGAGGGAGAGAGGTGATATGATCGAGACATTTAAACACCTTAAGGGCATAAACAAGGTGAAAGAGTCTAACATGTTTAAATATAAGAAAAATAGCAGGACAAGAGGACACAGCATGAGATTAGAGGAGGCCGATTAAGGGGAATGTGAGAAATTCTTTTTCACAGAAAGGGTGGTAGGTGCATGGAATGGCTTACCACAAGAAGTGGTGGCTATGAATACAGTGCAGGGCTTCAAACAGGCATGGGATAGGCATAAGGGAGCAATACAAATGACTATGAATAGATAAGTCACTGACAGAGCAAAGGCCGATGGCACATTTATAAGGTAGAAAAAGAAATGGGCAGACTGGATGGGCCTTGCGGTCCTTATCTGCCGTCAACTTCTATGTTTCTATGTTTCATCAAACCCCCAAGATGGTAGCACAGTTGAGATATGCATGGTTGGTCATAAGGTATTGTGTATAGCGTATGATATGAAACATAAAATGTAAAATAATGTTGCTTTTTTTTCTTCTTCCCAAGCAATGTTTTTGATTTTATTACATATATTTTTTTTTAAATAGAAACCCACCCTTGCCGAACTGCTGGTTATTTTGTTTTAGCTTTTGTTAAGATTCCTAGTCAATACTTGGCAGTTATGTGAGCACAAAGCAATTCTAGGCTTATAAACATTTGCTGCATAAGTCACATTGTCTTATTGTTTAGTGCTGATGTTTAACACTGCATAATTAAAGCATTGCACACTCCTGTATTGTATCCTAGTATTATAGGTTAGAATAAAACTATTAATTTTAGTTTCACTGCACTCAAAGTAACTGATGCTTGGACCACTTAGATCAAACACATGTAACAGGAGGCAGTTTAGCATAGTGGTTAAGGACACTAAGCTGCTAACCTAGAGACCAGGGTTTGAATCCCATCAGTCTCCACTTGCACACTGAATGACCCTGAGCAAGACACTTAACTTCTTTGTGCTCACAGGGCACACCTGGAAACAAGCTCTGGCTTAGTGTGCCTTTCCCAGTTAAACAAGTTCCCATTTCCCTAACCGCTGCTATCTTCTTAGACTTCAGCAAGACCTTTGATACATTAGACCACCAAGTACTGCTATGCAAGCTGTCAGATTGATATTAGTCTGCATGCCCTGCCCTGGTTTAAAAATTACACAAGTGGCAGACAACAGAAAATTATGTTTGAGGGCCTGCTATCAGCCTGTTCACAGATCTCTAAATGCATACCACAAGGATCTGTTCTTGAGCCTATATTGTTCACTATATGCACTAATGATTTAGCAGTCAATATAGGAGATATCAAGTTGCACTGCTATGCAGATGATAGTGTTATTAACAAACCTAGCTTGTATGAAGCTTTACATTTTTATTTTATTAGGAAATTCAGAATTACAACCTTTGACTCAGAGACTCCTTTACAAAGGCTCCATGTCAATTAACGGAGACTAGACAATAACAAACATTGAGGATAAAAGTACAATTTGTGAGAACAAGTAGAGCATATTTAAATTCAAAATTGATACATACAGTTCATAGTGCTGAAAAGCCGGGATGGGAATAGACCTGGGGTGAAAACATTGTTATGGTGGAGGGGAAACAGGATGGGGGGGGAGCCAAAACAGGGATGTATAGGATGGCTCAAAAGAAGGGGAGGAGGGGGGGAAATGGTGGAGTGGTGGAGAGTTCAACAGTGTCCATTGTCTCAGTTAGTGAGTGCAGGAGAAACCTGAGCGGGTGGAAGAGCAGAGCAGGAGTTGGGAAGATAGGAGATGATAATGCAGGAAATAGTCTATGTCAGGCTGCCGAGCAATTATGGGCTGTTACAGGAGTGAGTGGAGAAAGTGAGCATGGAGGACATGCTTAAAAAGCCCAAGCTTAGTTACCCTGAAAGTGTGGGAAGGGGGGGCATTTAACCATATGGGGACATGGTAAGCGAAAGGAGCACTGACCGAGCGAGGTTTTATGTCGCGGCACTACATGGATGGATTTAATGGAGCTCCTAGTGGTCCTTGAGTGTAGAGCAGGTTGTATGAGTGTGGAGAGGCTGTGAGCAGTGAGAGGAGGAGGAGGAGGAGAGACAATTTATGTTAAGGTCTTCAATTGTGATAATTTCTGTTTTGGGGGCTGGTGGTGAGATTGTCTATGAGACACCGGAAGGCAGGCTGCTGCCCATGAGGTGGAGTATATACTACTGTGAGGATGAGTGGGGCCCTGGAGGGGACCGGGGTGATGTTAAGGGGTAGGGCCTAGGCACCATTTGGAAGTTGGGTGGGGGAGGGCATGGGCCTGAAGGTAGTTTCAAAGGTAGATCACACAGCCACCCCCACGCTTGCTGATTCTATCGAGGCAGTGCATCGTCTTCAATCTGCATTCAACACACTCCAGCTAAAACTGTGTTCATCCAAGCTACTCCTAAATGCTGCAAAACCAAACTATATGCTGTTTGCCCCCAATTACAAGTGGTTATCAGATCTATTCACCCTTGACGTTCTTACCCTATCAGGTGAAAGGCTGGAACTGGTTGAGACTTTCAAATACTTTGGCTTATGGATAGATAGCAAACTTTCATTCAGTTACCATAAAGATAAAGTATGCTAGAAATACAGGTTTAGGCTAGGTTTCTACTACAGAAACAAATTTAATGTACCAGCAAATCCCTGCCCCTGCTTGACTATGGAGATTTTTTTATATAGGGGTGGTGCTGAGCAACTCATCAAATTGACTGTCCTTTACCATAGGGCACTTAAATTTGGATCTATGTGATTATGGCAATCACAGACTAGTGATCGCCGTTATGGTGCATACACATCACTGAAAAATTTGGCGATGTACTCCCTGGCACACAGTAAAAGGGCACTGGGGACTTACATTTCACCTGCACCCCTCACCACTGAAGGATTCTCAACTCCAGGGGGTGCATGTCGGCAGGGAGAGAAAAATAATTTTGGGCCAGGAGCAACAAAAGGTACCTGCGCCTGGCCCAGAACACAGTGCCCTACGCAGCCCAGCCCTGTGCCCACCTAGCACACCATGGGAGCAGCTCAGCAGCTCACCATGGCACCTCCTCTCACAATCCCTCCCTCCACTCCCACCCCACACTCAGCATGCTCCTCCCTGCACGTGTAGACATATAGCGACACAATGTCACTATTTTCCTGAACCCGCCCATCCAGTCGCCCTCCTTCCCTGGTCACCCCAATGACAGGTGCCGCAATTGTCACCATTTTTGTAGGCACCCAATTGTGGTTGCCGAAGTCACAGGATACCCTTAGATTCATTACAGAACTGCTAGCAAGAACCCATCTCTGCGCCCAATACGCAACTGTCAGCTGAACTTTCCTCTCCACCAAGCACCTCAAAACCTTTACCTGTGGTTTTACAAATCCCTTAGGTAAGACATCCCACAGTGTACCTCAAGAATGCTCCTTAAAGTCTACAGCAGTTACAACTTCTGAGTTTGCAACTACAGACTGCTAAAAACACCAAGTATTGCTTTTAAATATGGGGAACTGGCCTTCAGGTGGCTTGTCCCCGCTTTCTGGAATAAACTCCCGACCAGCCTCAAACTGATCTCAGTTGTGAGCTTCTGAACCTTCAAAGCTGTGACTGACCCCTATTGCCTGATAATTGTACTTGCTACTATTATTGCCATTGATTTACTGCTGCTGTATTGCCTTACTCTTTACAATATATGTGAAATTATATGCTGTTTTGTCTCTATTACTTTACATTATGCCTGAGATTATATGTGCTTTTTTACTCTATTTCTGTGCCTGCTATTTTTTCCATGACCTTACAGGTTACATACCACTGTAACTTAAATGATTCTGCAATCTGTATACTCATCACTGGTCTGTTCACTTTCTGTACTGTGTAATTTTGTCTAACAGGGACCTCCTTGCAAATGAGCTTTGCTCAATGGAGCTCTTCCTGGTAAAACAAATGAAATTAAATATAATGAAAAAAATGAAATATTAATAAATAACTCTGTGTGGTCAGCACATTTTCAAGAGAATGTTGTTTCTTTCTGATCTTGTTTCTCTTCCTTTCCTTCTTGCTATGTCTTTTTCTTTCTCCCTCTCACTCTACTGTCTCTCCTTCTCTGCTTCTTTCCCCACTCTTGGTTGTCTCCTAGTCTCGCCCCTTTCCCTTTCTCTCTAGCACACTGCACACCTCACTTCTTCCTATCTCTTTCTTTCAAACAGCAATTTTATACAATCATTTTTCAACAGTTTTTTCAAAAGAGAACATAAAAAACATGCAACTGTAAATGCACTGTCACTTACCTTGCCCTTCAAAAGAGATCAAAATGCTATTTGAATCAGCAGGTTGTGCTACCGGTGAGAAAATGTGGTCCATGGGTTAAAGCAAAGTCTTTCTGTCACGACCAAAAGATATTACCTCCTGTTTGTTTTTGGGTTTCTTTGTGTGTGTCCTTGCTTTTTCTTTATGTTTTCTTTGCCTTGACTTGGATTGTAGCTCACTCCTGAGAACTGGAAATAAATGTTGCAGAGTTCCATTTATAGTCCAAAGGCAGAAAAAGGAATTAGAGAACATGAGGTCAGAGTTTCTCTTCTGCGCACACGACTCCACTTTCTCCTATCACTATGTACTCAGCCTTTGAAAAACAAGCAACAGTCAACACCTCCACTTACTGTATATGTGGGCGATACTTTTTTTTTCTTATTATTCTGGGATACCCCAGACAACAGTTATTTTCTACTCTCTCCCTTTTCATTTCTTTGTCAACATTGCAAGCCCGGGCATGTCCTCTACTGTAGACTTATCACCTCTCAATCAGTTAACACTAGCTATTAATATTGTAGGCAAGTCTTCCAGATTTAATTGGATTCCTGTGCTGATGGTAAAATAAGTCAAGCAACAGGGAAAGTGCTACCATAGACTTGTGTCATTTGCTAAGGAAAGAAGACATTTCATGTTCCATAAGAAATACTTAATTCACAGGGCAATCCAGTTAAGTCATTCTAGAGCTATAGAAGAAATGGCAATAATGAGCTGGGTGTCCTGTATATACTGTAATGCAGACATACATGCATTTATAAGCATGTCAATACATTCTGAGCTTCATAGGATTTTGTGATTAAATATTTAGAAATCTGCCCAGAAGGAAGTGCTCTACTTGCTTCAAGTGTTTCCAGATTTGAGTGGAGCCACAGTAATGATGAACACAAAACTGCCTTCTGCCAGTTTGTGTGTGTGTATATGGTGGGGGCACAAATTTGAATATAGTGTTTAGTGGACCTCTGTGGATATTGGGAGTTGAGTAGGACAAGAAATGTCTTCTAGATTGCTTTTAAAATGTGTGCAGGGGTGTATTAATTTGTGATAAAGCTAAGTACCAGGATTACCATGCATTGAGCTACAGTATATTGATGCAAGGTCATGTGATGGCTTTGAACAAATGACTTCTGTATATTACTAATCCTTTTTATGAACAGATATGAACAAAGATGCAAACCATAATATATATAAAATCATGTAAGCACATGGGCATGGGTTTTGATAAGTGCAGTCAGGTATGGGCCATGGAGGGGTCAGGGGTGGTGGGGGGACCCATTTACTCAATTGTTAATCAGTCAGGTACAAAATGGTCCCCAGTCTTTCTTCACCCAATATGTGGCAACTGTGTCCCAATTCTATTACTCCTATAAGCTTCTCTCTCTGTAGAAGAAGCTTATCCCAATTGCCACCCAATTGAGGCTGATTGCCTCTTTCCAGACAAAAGAACCTGAATGATGTTACTGGATATCTGGCGTACTCATATGTCCAGCTATGCTAGACAATTTATGTTTTCTCTTTAGGCAGGGCTTCTGTACTGATATATAGTTATGCAACTAATGCATACTGTTTCCTGTGTAACCCAGCTAGAATGGGCATTATAAAATGGCAAGAAAAAATGTTAGCCTGTGATTGGTCAGTCTGGGGCTGGATTTGTGATGTTATCTCAGCATAACATCATGGATCTAGTCCTAGCATACAGAAGACCACATCAAATGTGTAAAGAAATCACTCCATCTTGAGCCAAAGTAAAAACCATTTCCGATCTGCTTCACAGCACTGTAAATCTCTCCCTCCCACAACACAGTAACCAGCCAAAATAACATCCACAACCCTCACACATTCCCCAGTTCCCCAAAGTTTATTATTCTGTTAAAAAAGCAGGTAAGTAAAACCCATCATTATGATAGGTTTCACGGATCACACATGCCCAGCAAATTAGCAAGCAAGTGAGCTAGTGCGCCTTTTAACAGTCAAAATATGCCTCTCATTCATGTTTGCTCTTCAAGCCACTTTGTTCTGCTCTTTTACTTTTAACCCCACCATGTAAAGCAAGTTATACACATTCTGCCTACCACCTCCCTACGTCCTTTCCTCTTCTTTTCCAGACATCCTCACAGAAGCAGGTGGGTGGTTGTAACAGCAGGGGGAGGTGCAACCTTCAATTACAAACAGCACCAATATGAAGAGTGAGTCAGGGAAACACAAAGATACAGAGACAGAAAATCAAAACCCCCTGACAAAACAGAACATAAACATTGAGGGAATAGGGCACATAAACAAAGACTTGCAGCACTAACAAAGGTTAATATTGGAAGTACAGAGCCACATGAAAACACAGCAGCTCCACCAAATGGCTGGAACAAGATGTCGGTACTTTTTTATAAAGTTACCCTTCCCATACAAAAAAAAATTACAAAAAATCTTCTTTAAATGTAATTTTTCATCTTTATTTTGTTTGTTTTTCAAATACGCCATTGTGTAATAGGAACAATGTACTCCAGGGTGTCTATCATGCTGGGATAATGTCATTTCTTGGTTGTTGGATGCACTTTGCCTGTAGCTTTGTACCAAACCACCTGGGACATGATGTTACCTAAGCATGACAAATACCCTCTAATGTGTTATTCCTTTATTTAATTACATATATAGCATATAAAAAACAAAATCAAAAAAGCTACTAGCCACAGATGAGGACTGCGTAGCCTCACGAATAAATGCAAAACATTTCAGGTATCATATGCATTTCTAAAGTACATCAAAATCTGTTCAAACAAACTCTGATCAGAGCCATAATGGCTGCTAATGCATTAACTTGACAAGGGTGTTTCATGGGCTTAAAGATGAAGATTAATTGTTATAACCATCTCTAGGTGTACATTTTATTTTTGGTAAAGTTAGATAATTTATCTGGTCATTCCTGTGTGTCCCATGTGTTTTAAATGTGAGCAGCGAGTGTATTTTCATACTATATGGGGAACGAGAGGGAGCCTTCATGTAATGGTAGAAGGAATGTTGCAGAGAAGAGGGGTGTGGTTCCACTGGGGACTGTGGGGCATCCTGGAAGGATAAGAGCCTATACCAAGATCATGGCCTCCTTCCATCCAGGAGGGAACCATAGTCCACACTGGATGGTTTAAATGTTACTTTGATGGACATTTAAAGTAGCCAAGAGGGGTAGCAGAAGAAATAGGTAAGGCAGAAAGTGGGTCACCACGGCTGAGATAGAGAGCAGGGAGATCCTGAGGGGGAGAGAGTCCCACCAGGATGCAAGTTATTTATGTAAGCAAGGGATTAGCACAGGAAGGGGAGAAGGAGCAGTCAAAGGAAAAAAAGTGAGGAAGGGGGGACAATTGGAAAAAAGGAGACAGTGACAAGACGAGAGCAGAGGGTTGTCAAAATGGTACAATATCTGCATCAGAAGCCTTATGAGGAGTGACTAAAAGAGTTCAATACGCATCACCTAGAGGTGAAGATGGAGAGTGGGAATATGATGGAGACCTTTAAATACCTCACAATGGTTAATAAGGTACATGAGGAAGTTATGTTTCAGAGAAAGAGGTGCTCTAGAACAAGGGATCATGATATGAAGCTGGAAGGAGGTCGTTTCTGGACAGATATGAGGAGATACTTCTTCACAGAAAGGGTGTTGGATTCCTGCAACAGCCTTCCATGGGAATCCGTGGGGACGAAACCAGAGGTGGTTCTCAAAAATGCCTAGGATAGGCACAAAGGGATCCTAGGAGGAAGGAAGGTGGTGGAAGAGACAGTGCTGTAGATCAAATTGGGTCTGCAGCAAAAGTGATCATAATTAAAAACTAGCAGAATAGATGGGCCCAGCGGTAATTATCTACCATCAGTTTCTATGTTTCTATGTATGACAGGTTCAGTAATTCAAATGGATGCAGTTCAAAATTATTAATATGCATAATGTCAATACTGTAAATTGTGTGCCACACATAATTCATGTTGTACTATGCTACACAGATACAGCAACAAATGACCAATAATATATGCATTGAGCAAGGGAGAAAAAATCAAGGGGAACACATGTGAACAATATACTACTCATAGAGTGATGACACCATGATAGGTACATATTGTATTAAGTTACTATATTATGATGGCACCCAGCTGTCTACCAATGTTGAGTTAGCTATAATATGCAAATATGGGATTTTCTTTTTAAATAATACAGACATTGTCTACACAGTAATGACACATAGCCAAAGAGCAAAGGATGCTCCTGACGATTTGCAACCTTGTTTTTTTTTTACCACTTTATTCATTTTGGGGAAACCACTTGCAATGTAGCAGATTGTAAATAAAGAGAACAGACAGCAGACTTGCAAAAAATAATCTGACCTGCATTTTCGAGTGACAGAAAGACTTTAGGCCAGGAATGGATTCCGGCCTTAACGTTGACAGTAATGCAATTCTGTTCAGTCAATAAACTTTTGGTTTACCTATGCATGTCTTTTACAAGGGAGTATTTCATGTATTAATGGCAGTGGAACAATGTTACGTTAGGACAGGTTGTGGTGTGCATTTGAATAGATGTACAAATTGTGATGTTGGGCTATACAGCAAGTGAAAAATGGTGACCCTCATTTTGGTCCTTGCAGAGTGAGAGGTGTGCATTCCTAAGTAGCCAGGCATTACAGCTAACAACCTGGAATGTCTTTGCAACCCCCTATTATGCCCCTTGTATCACATGTAAACCCCTAAACATTGGTTGCCTAGCATTTATTGTATAAAATGCAATAGGTGGAGGGGCTTTGCAACCCCTATGATTCTGCAGAAATGATACTGTGCTATTGATAATGTCCAACCTTCCTGTAGAGAACAGCTACCCCTCCTTCAAATATAAAGTTTTTAATTTACCAACTATATTCTTAGACTGCAATATGGTAGTCAGTCCATTACAAACTCCGTTTTGACCAACAGGGCATTTTTAAGATACAAATGAATGGACAACCATAATCAGACAGACAGGCAGACTAGCAGGACTGATAGCCCAAGCACAGTCTGGATGCACAAGTGAGTTCTCAATATCACAAAAATCTTTGTTAGGGATCAGCTCAAGTGTTTGTGAATGAATATGCTGACATGCTCTTGCCTCATAATCTAAATGTTGTATGCATTCTAATAATGAATGCATTTTTCATGGTAGTGTGCACTCAGGTGTGCCTCTAATGTCATAATGTGCCCCATGTTTACATTCTAATAATGAATGTATTTTGCCATTCAGTATCATGGGTCAGTTGTGTTCATAGGAACAGCAAAGTAGGTCCCCCAAAACATAAAAAAAAAGTGAGAAAAATGCAGAAGACCAAACGATGCATATCCTGACATGGCCCACTGTTTGTATTGCTGCACACACCATTTCAGCAACGTAGCTGGATGCACAAGTGAGTTTTCAATATCACAAACATCTCTGTTAGGGATCAGCTCAAGTGTTTATGAATGAGTACTCAGATGAGCCACTTACCTCATGATGTGAACATGATGTGCATTCTAATAATGAATGTCTTTTTTGCCACTCAGTAACAGTAATCAGGTCAATTTCATGGTAAGAGGAACAGCAAAGTAAGCCCCTTAAAAAGGAGAACTTTGAAGAAGATAAAGTGATGCATAACCTATCATAGCTAGCTGTTTGTGTTGCTGTACACACAATTATTCATTATGGGTCTAGATGCAGATGTGAGTTCTTGTCACACACATCTTTGTTAGTGAGTGGCTCACATTTGTGTGTGTGTACACTTGGATGTGAATCTAGCCTTATAATGTGCACCTGTTGTATATATCCAATAATGCATGGGGTAGTGTACATAATGAGAAATGATGTGCACCCAAGGTGTGGGATGCTACATAAACCCCGAGGCAAGCCTGAGGGGTTTATATACATCCCACACCAAGGGTGCACATCATTTCTCATTATGTACACTACAATTACGCATTTTTATATGTAATAACTGCTTGCTGTTTTTTTCAATGACAAGAGAAAATAAGCTGAGAAGTATTTGAGAGAAAATATTTATTTCTGCAACATTTTATGCTGTAAATAGGTCAATAACTGTAAAGGATTTTTTTTTTAATCAGAAGTAGATTGGTAAAGTAATGATATATTTCTTGTCAGAACTAGTAGAAGGAATAGGAACTTTAAACTGCATAGGAAAATAATGATTAGAACCGCTATGTAATTATTGAGTCAGTCTCTTGAAGGAATTGGTTGTTGTCAGATTGAAAGTCTCTGAAATCGTTTTTTTTTTTTTTTTTTTGAATTTGATGTCCCTTTTTTGATTCACAGGTCGTTTTTCTCACATTTTCTTTTTGGAGGCTTGAAATTCAGTTGGTTCCTGTGGAGATGGGAGAGAGATGGTTAGTGGTTAGGGGAGGTCTGCATTTTACTGTGACATGCTACGTGATTTGTTGTGGTAATACTGCATTTTTACTGATTTTTTTATATTTTTACTGTCTAGGAGCATGAAGCGAGTGGCGACTGTATACTCTACTTACAGTCATCTGATTCCAAAGATGATATCTGTTGGACTGTGTGGAATTTCTTCGGCAGTGGTCCATGGTAGATATTTACAATGACTCCCTCATTGAAGATACAGTTTGCAAACAGTGTATACATCGAGGAGGTTGCTGCGAGCTCAGTTATGGAGAGATTTTGTGGCTGTTCCTTTTGGATTTCTAGGGTGGCAGATGATGTAGATGGCTGTTGATCTGTGAAATCCAAAAGGAACAGCCACAAAATCTCTCCATAACTCAGCTCGCAGCAACCGTTGCGGTTTTATCTTGTTTCTGTGGTAGTGCTGTTTAGCGAATGACAGTTGTCTGAGGAGGTTTAGTGGTGTGGTATACTGCAGCGCGAGGCAAGGGAGACAGCTGATGGCGCGTGTTCACTGTTATCACTTGCGAGTTATAATGGTGGATTATGACCTGCTGTTGTCATTGAAAAAAACAGCAAGCAGTTATTACATTCTAATAAAGAATACATTTTTGCCATTCAGTATCACAGATCAGGTGCATTCTGGGGTTAGAGGAACAACAAAGTAGTCCCTGTCATGGGGTTCATTTCAGGAAGACAGCAGGAATCATAAAATATTATGTAAAACACCCTGAGGTGCTGTTTCATTGCCAGGTTTGTACAGATGGCATTTTTAGATGTAAGCTTTTGTCAGATTACTATAAGAAAAACAATAAAGAGTATGGGCTGGGAGTTTAGTTAGGAGACCTCTCACTAGAACACTGCAGTTGGACCTTACAATGCCCTCTAGAGACCTGGAACTGAACCCATCGCATGGTATGGTCACCCTGCCAATGCCCCCTGGGTTTCTACAAGTTTTTCTGCAGTCTGAGTATCTGCCACTCAGGTCTCTGCAGCTTCTCACCAGTCTGAGTACTCTCCTTTGGTAAATTCCAGGTGAGCAGCTTCTAGCATCCAGGTAGCCCAAACCTGACCTTTGGAGGTCCAGGGCCAATCCCAGGCCACAGTGATTCCTCCTTGCTTTTAGGCTTTACAGGACTTTCAACCTGAGCTCCACCTTAAGCTTGCCTCACCTTCACCTTTGAGTAACCAGGATCTCAGTACTTCAACACTGCATGTCTCTCTCAAATTTGGCTGCTTCTCTGGCTCCACACTGCTTCTCCCTGAGGTTCCTCTCTGCTTCTCAGCCCAAAGTAAATCTAAACTGTAGGTTACCTGAGCATCCCTTATATACAGCTCAGGTGTCACATGATTTATCAGTCATGTTCTATTAAACAATTAAAGGAATACCAGATTTATAATTCACACAAGTGCATTATTTTCAAAGAAATTTACAGGATACATATATAGGGGCAATTGTTATACAGTGCTACACCCCTTACAAAAGCTTAAACACAAGAACATACAAACAAATATCCTTTTCAAAAAGTTCATCCCTCTAAACTAATCACTTCCTGGCAGGACAAGACTCAAGCCTTCCCTATATACTAATGCAATTAAGGGCCAGCCATTCCCTAAGGGAACATCTTTCTAAAATGGCTGCAGCTGCCGAGATAGCAGCAGCAGAAACACAGAACCAGGAGCTTCTGAAGTCCCAGCTTCCAGCTACAAACTACCTTTAAAAAGTATAGATTCTTCTAGAGATGAACTCAACCTTTAACTGTTATCCTGCATGTACTTTTATAGTTTATACACATCTCTTTTTTCTAAAGCTATCAAATGCTTCCTTATATCATGTTTTGTTTCACATAAATATAGTCTCAACTGTTTCCTAAAATCAGCAGCAGCCTGCAAACAGCAAACTATTTAGCATGGGTATATTTGCCTGGATTTACTGCTCAGCACTTTGTTACACTTGTACTGGGGGTTGCAGAACACAAACTAGATTGAAAACTACCCTGATAGTGGCCAGCTAGCAAGGCTCAAAGATAAACAAAATATAAAATACAACAAACTTACATAGAGGAAGGAAAAGGTAACTACAGCTTTATTTTACTTCCAGGGACTACTGCATGCTATACATATCCCTAATTTGGCATCATGGAGTAAACTTTGTTGAAGCTGAGCTGCTTTATCCATCACTACAGTTTTCCAACTGGGGTAGGTTCACCCACCCTATCACAGTCCCCTAAAAAGCAAACTCTGGCCAGAGCCAATAGGACTGCATGGGAGGAATTTGGGATAGAAATATTGAAAATTACAAAAGTTATGAGCCTGCATTAGGAAAATGTAATGTAGGCTCATGAATTTGTTGTTTTGTAATTTTTGTACACAAAAATTTCAACATAGCCTTGTTATGGCCCTGCCTAATAAAGAAGGATAGAGCCAATATCCAACACCTGCTCAAAAGGTGATTTCATGCAGGTATTGTGAAATCAACTTTTGGGATGCAAAAACAAATTTTAGGCCACAGTTGAAAAATTACTGTTGCTACATTCATGGGTGCTGTAAAGAAATGACTATGTTTTAAATTTGGAATCAAAATATTAACAATTACCAAAGTTATGAGCCTGTGTTTCCAAACTTCAATGTAGGCTCATAACTTAGTTGTTTTTTAAATATTTTTTACACCAAATTTTCAACACAGCCTTCTTATTACCCCACATCATGAACAAGGTAAGAGAAAATGTCCAGCTCCTGCCCAAAAGTTGATTTCATGCAGGGACCGCAAAATCACCTTTCGGGATGTGAAGAAAACATTTAGTCAGGATTTGAAAAATGACAGCTGTCACATTCATGAGATGATTTAAATATATGGCTATGTTGTAAATCTGGGGTTAAAATATTGAAAATTACCAAAGTTATGAGCCTGTATTCATAAAACTCAATGTAGGCTCATAACTTTGATGTTTTTCAATATTTTTACACCAGATTTTCAACATAGTCTTCTTATGATCACACTTCATGAACAAGAGCAGAGAACATGTTCAACTACTTTTTGAAAGGTGAAATCATCCAGGAGGCATGAAAGCACCTTTCAATATGTAAAAAATAACATTTTGGCCAGGATTTGAAAAATGACAGCTGTCACATTCATGAGGTGCTGTAAAGATATGGCTATACTGTAAATTTGTGGTAAAAATATTGAAAATTACCAAAATTGTGAGTCTGCAATCATAAAATTCAGTGTAGGCTCATAACTTTGTCATTTTTTAGATCTTTTTACATCACATTTTCAACATGGCCTTCTTATGACCCCACCTCTTGAACAAGGGCAGAAAAATTTTTCAAGTCCTGTCCAAATATGATGGCACAATCAGCTTCTGGGACAGAGTTGCCTAATGACAGCTCAATTGTTCATGAGGCGGGTCCCCAAAAAAGGCATGTTGAAAATGTGGGCCTAAAATATGAAAAAATGGTCAAGTTATGCCAGTAAGCTCAAAACACCATTGAAATATATTGAAGAGCATCTCTGTTGCTTCAGTTCATGGTCCAGCTTTGAACAGTAAAGACGTGTCTGTGGTCCAGAAAGGATTACGGCATTGGATCCCCAATAGGTAAGTAAGGGTTTGGGATGTGCTGAGTGGGAGGGTTGGGCAGGGGGGAGTGCAACGGCAGCAAAATACATTGATGGACTTTTTTTCCTTTTTACAGAGTTTTACATAAAAACAAAGCACAAAAACAACAGAGGACTCCTGAGTAACATACTGGGGGATTGGGCACCCTCAGTATAAGTGTTATGTTTTTGGGTGGGGTGGTGGATGCTGACAGGGAGTGTCAGGTGGGGGGGTAAATGAATATATGTATTTAAAAAAAGAAGAAGAAAAGGATAAAAAGAACACCAGGATTCTTGCACTGGGGGATTGGGCATGCCCCTAGTGCCATTGTTACATTTCTGGGGAGGGAGTGGTGTGGTGGGTGCTGAGATGGAGGGTCAGGTGAAGGAGAAAAGTAAAAAAAAAACATGCATGCATGTTACTGTATAAGAGGGCAAGGATTCCTGCACTGGGGGATTAGGCACCTTCAGTGTCACTGTTATGTTTCTGGGAGGGAGTGGGTACTGAGATGAATGGTTGGGTGGGGGTAAACTACTGTATAAAAATACATTTAAAACAAATGTTTTAAAATATGAAGAAATAGCTGCACATGCATGGTTGTGGGTGGGGGGTCAGTAGCAGGATTTTGTGATTTGATTCAGTAAATTGGGGAACCTGGCACCCCCAGTGTCACTATTATGTTTCTGGGGGGTGGGTGCTGAGAGGGAGGATTGGATGGGGGGATATGTCTAATTAAAAAAAAAATGAAAACTGGCAGTAAAATAGTGCAGTGCAGAGTACTTCACAGACATGGAGGCAACTACGTTGGCCCTCCATCATGTCAGGTTGCAAGGAATGTGGAAATCCTTTTCTTATAGCAAGAGGACTGCAGGGCTCCACTCACTGCAGCTCTAAAAAGCAGTGAATGAAAGGAGCTTTTTGAAGTGCTATTAAGTGTCAGCGTATCAGGACAGTGACTCTTCCTAAGTTCATCCAAGACTGGTTGGGGAGGTGCACATTTAACTCTGGATAGCAATGGCAGAGTTCAATCAATCAATCGATCAATCAAATCTTTATTTATTCAGGCAAGCATCATTGAGCAAGGCTCATTTGCAAGATGGACCTGATAAGGTCAAGGTTCAACAGTTGATACACAACAGATACATCAAAAAGACAAAGAACCTCTGTGCGTAAACACTGAGGAAAAGGTTACCCCAAAGGGCATTTGGCTGGGAAGCCAAGTTTCAAGAAAATACAAAATCACACATGCCCCCACAATGCAAAACATCATGGGCTGCATATGCAAATCACCACAGAATGTTATGCTGGACCAACTTTAAGCAGAACTGCATGGTGCCAAAAGGCTTCTCACACAGTTTGCAAAGGGTGATAACAGAAGACATAGACACATGTTTCGTCCTACCAGGACTCATCAGTATGCCTCACCTGTTTGACACCCCAGTGGAATGGACCAGCTACCCCTAAGGCAGTGTGCCTGGGATATATTGTGGTGAACCCATTAAAATAAAAAACTATTTAAAAGACAAATACACCTATATAAACAGTTATACATACAGGGGGAAAAACATTTATAAACACAGTGATGTACAGTACAATTCACTTGATAAAATGGGTTATAGGAAAGTTAAGCTAATATTTACACTATATACAGTATATACATACCCCAGTGGAAGGGCCATGGCAAACACACAGCATAATGTAATATTAGAATGATGGAAGGTATTACTGGGTGCCATAAGATGGGGTGTCTGCCTGGGAGGGAGAACTGAAGAACCAAGATTATGCCATATATGGTGAATTTTTGGGAGGGAGCTTGTGAGATGACAAAGCTAGCTCTAGCGGTAGCAACGCATTTCTCTGTGAAGAAAACTGTGCAACACTGTTTAAAGGATGCAAATGGTATAAGATTGGACAGTTTTAGGGATTTTTGTAGGGTGTTCCATGCTATAGCTAGAGAAAAGCTGATTGCTGCCCTCCCTAGCTGGGTGTTGAATTTGGGCAATTTGAACAGGATGATGTTGTTGCTACTTAGGGCATAGGAACTAGGAATGGTCTGGGTGAAGCAGTCCAGAATATAGTTTGGAAGGTTTTTTTGATAACGCTCTGTAAGTTCATAGAGCTGCATTTCTGTTCCTTCTGAGGTGTAGGGAAACCCATCCAACTGCAGCATAAAGAGAGCAATGATGGGTATTAGATGGCAGATCTGTTATGAATCTTATTGCTCTATGGTATAAGGTATCCAACTTGTGTAGGTAGGAGATGGGGCAGTGACTATAAAGGAAGTCTGTATAGTCAACAACTGAGAAAGAAATGGCCTGGACTAACCTCATCTTTGAATCTCTGTTTATGAAGGGTTTTAATCTATAGAAAAGGCCAAGCCTTTGGTGAAGCTTTTTTAGCAGTTTTTCTAAATGATGAGTGAAGTTGAGTCTGCTGTCAATCCACACACCTAGGTATTTGAATTTTTCTACATACTCCAGATTTTCTTCAAGTATAGTGCATAGCTGGGGGAGAATGATTGAAGAGGAGATGCTGGTGGAGCTTTGATTTGTGAACATCATTGCTTTAGTTTTCTTTGCATTTAACAGAAGCTTTTTCTCAAGTAGCTGATATTGTAACAAGGAGAATTGTAGGATCTCATGGGCAGCTGCAGAAGAAGGGTTGCTGACATACAAAACAGTGTCATCAGCAAAGAGGTGTACAGAGGATTTGGTAAGGGTTGAATCAATATTATTTATATAGATGGCAAAAAGGATAGGACCCAGGATAGAACCTTGGGGGGCTCCTCTTAGCAGTGGTTTTAATAGGGATAGGTCACCTTCAGCTTTTCCCTGCTTTGACCTTCCAGTAAGATAACACCTGAGCCACTTAAGGGAGGGTGGATCTAGGCCAATGGAGTGCATGGATGATAGTAGAAACTTGTGGTCCACAGTGTCGAATGCTTTGCTCAGATCAAGAAATACTGCACAGACATTATTCATTTTATCTAATTTGGTTTGCCAGTCATTTGTGACCTTGGCTAGTGCAGTGATAGTGCTATGCTTGGCCCTGAATCCAGATTGAGCTGGATTCAGGAGGTTAGCATTGTCAAGATATTCCCTTAACTGGGTACTCACTAAATTCTCCAGCATCTTGGATAGCACTGGTACAATGGAAATGGGCCTGTATTTTTTAAGGTCCATAGGGTCCCCTGATTTTAGAAGGGGAACCACTTGGGCTGTCTTCCACAGTGTGGGAATAGAATAAGAGTTTAGAGATAAGTTAAAGAGATGTGTTAGGGAGATTGCAAGTACATGGGATGCAATCTTTAGAAAGTAGGGGTCCAGAGAGTCTGCCCCTGCACTTTTATTGATATCCAGCTGCCATAGTAGGTCCTCTACTTGCTTCAACAGTACAGATTTGAAGCTGAAGGAAAAGTCAGCTCTCTGAGCACCAGTGCACTGGGAGCTTAATTGTGCACACAGCAGGTTAGCTGGAGAGGTGTCAAAGGCAAGCCCAGCCGTTGTGAAGTGGTTATTGAAGGCGTCCAGAATTTCCATTTTGCCAGAGATAGGGCCATTACTGTGGTGTAATTGAGTTGGTAGGGAGGTGCTAAAATCCTGCCCAACCATACCCTTGATGGTACCCAAAAACCTAGCAGGATTATGATAGGAGGAGTCAAGCTCAGCCAAGTAGAAGGCAGCCTTTGCATCCCTAACTTTCTTGGTGCATCTATTTCTGCCTTTCCTAAAGATCATCCAGTCATTTGCATTCTTGGTTTTTCTTGCCATTTTCCAGAGTTTGTCTCTCACCAGCAATGCAGCTTTGAGGTCAGCAGAAAACCAACGACAGGATTTGTTTTTTATTTGGATACTAGAGATTGGGGCATGGATGTTAAGGGCACTTATTATAATGCTATTTAGCACCTGCTGTGCTTTTATCACAGAATGAACAAGATAAAACTCTTGCCAGCTTGGAGAGTGAGCTAGATCATGCAAATATCCTTCAATACTGATGTTTTTCTTGGATCTCCTCATTAGGAATTTTGCAGGGGTTGTTGTTTTGCTGGAAGATCTTACCCCTGCGATGGGGCAGTGATCACTTATATCGCTGAAAAGCACTCCAGCATGTGTGAATAGATGGGGTTTATTCACTAGCATGATATCAAGTAGTGTGCTGTTATTACTATTCCTTGAATTAATTCTTGTTGGCTCATTAACTAGTTGTGTGAACCCATGTGTATCACAGAATGATACCAGAGGTGCAGCTGCCTGGGTAAGCCAGTTGGAATTCAGGTCACCTAGAATAATGACTTCTTCAGTGCTGGGCTTGAGCAGATTCCCCAGGTGGGAGAAGAGCTTGAGGTCAGCAGATGGGGGTCTGTAGCATCCAACTAGCTGAAAAGCTGCTGTATTGGGAAGAGAGACTTTTAAGGATAGGCATTCAAATTCCTTGGGCATAGAGGTCGCAGCAATACAGGATACAGGTATACCGGATTTTGCATATATAGCTACTCCACTGCCCCTTGTTTGGTGATCCACTCTGAATAACTGATAGTTGGGTAGGTTAACATCTCTGTCTGCTGTGGTGGGTTTGAGCCATGTCTCAGATACCATGAGAATGTCTGGCAAGGTATGGGCAACCCAGGCTTGTATCAGTGTAAGTTTTTTCAACAGACTACATACATTAATATGCAAAAAAATGAGGCCTTTAATTGAGGTTAGGTCTGCTGGAGAGGTAATACATTCAGGGGTCCTGGGTTGATTTCCACGTTACCAATACAGAGCAATAGAAAGAGCAGGAGTTTCATGAGGGCTGCCAGAGATAGGGAGAGGGGGCTGTCTTTGGTCCTCCTTCTCTTATTCTACTGCCACTCTTTTGGGGTGCTCCATGTGGGGTTATAGGATTGTGTCGAGACACCAAGTAGCAGTATGGTGGACAGACATAGGGGGATCTGTATATTCAATAGTGGAGCCTTGATTGAAATACATGTATGGTGGGTTGCGTCTCTTTTTGGGGGTCACCCCACTGTAATCGATGCAGCAATGGTAGGGCATATGTGAGGGTTTGAGCATCAAACAATGGGGATAAGACAGAGAGACTGGGTGGATGGATCACCATAGTTTGTGTGATAGGGACATCTTCTTTGGGGAACCCCATGGCTGACAGTGAAAGAAGTATCAGAAGTAAACTCCCCATTGTGACAGAGATATTGTTATTTGGCTACTGGGAGAGTCGTGAAGTTGCTGATTAGTTGGATCAGCAAGACGGTGGAACAGTTTATTGGTTTAGGGTAATGCTGAGGGCGGGAAAGAGATTTCGGCCGGAAGATGCCTATAAAAGTAACACAAGATTTAATCTAATATTGTAAGGTATGATGGCACAGTTCACGCTGATAGTCCACAGTCCTTCCATGTTTGTTGGGGGTTAAGTAATATGTTTACTGCACACCTAACAGCCATCCATACTTGTAGCATGCTTGTGTTAGGGGATCTCAGATTAAAACCTCCCTCACTGTGCTCCCTACAGCTGTAATCCTCAGCCCCACAGGGCCACCAGCTGAGGCCACTGTTAGCCTACAAGTTGACAATCACAACCTGTAGTTTTAGCTGAGATACCCTCTTGAAAAAAGGCTTACATTGTTAATAAAAGCTTGATTTCAAGCCCTCATGCCATGTGTTATGTTTCCTGAGAATGTGTGGTTTTCCAAAAATCAGCATTTCTTTACAAGCACTGCATTAACTGAGTCAGCCAAGGAGGAGTGTGGAGGTAGGAATGACATGATGTTATCACAGCAGCTGGCTGCTTACCTTTGAGTCTCTTCCCCACCCCATGGCAGAACAAGCTGTAAAGTTAAGTTAGCAATAGCTTGATTTCAAGCCCTTTTGTCATGTTTTATTTTTCCTGAGAATTTATGACTTTCCAAAAATCGGTATTCTTTAAAAGCACCGTATTAACTGAGTCAGCCAAGGAGGAATGTTGAGGTAGGAACAACATGATATTACTACAGCAACTGGCTGCTTCCATCACAGTCCCCCTCCCCCCATGGCAGAACAAGCTGTAGAGTTAACAATTTCCTGTCCAAGGTTTTAACTAATACAATCTCTTTTCAATGTTGAGGTAGATGAAAATCTGTAATTCCCATCATGTTTAAAACAAATATGCCTGCATCACTAAGCCTTTCAAGAGAAAACACCTGTAATTCCCATCATGTTAAAAAGGATATGCTTGCATGACTGAGATTTTAATGTAAGTCCCCCCACCAGTTTAGGGGGCTTACTAAAAGTTACCCTGCTTGTCCCCTTGTGGTGCCTTGTGGAGGTAGGCCCTGGGTGGTCCTGGCCCCTTGGATGTGGTGATCCTGCCTTATAGGGTATACATTGGGATTAGCAGAGAGATAGGGGAGGCCAGCAGGACTGCAGGACTTAAGTGTGGGCCAGGGTTTGAACTTCTGTTCCAGTGTTTGAGGTGTTGCAGCCTAGCTCATCATTGCTAGTTTGGTGCTTGGGACAGCTGGGAAGTGAGCAGGGAAGGGGATGGTAGGATGGGAGCCCTGTGGGAGTAGGAGTAGCAGCCCAGAGGAATTGTCTATGACCTGCCTTGTGCTCCACAGCACCAGGGCTGGTCAGGGCCTGTCCCTTCTGTGGATGATGTGAGGCAGTGGGGGCACCAGGGGTGTGGTAGAGCCATGTCATGGCTTATCCAGTGGTGACAGCACCGGGTTGGCTGTAGCCATGCGACACACTGATTGCAGTCTGGTGGCCTGCCAGGAGTAAGAGGAGCCAGGCCCACATTTCCCAGTGGTGAGTTTGGTCTTGAACTGGGGTGGGCCCTAGCCTTAGGCCCGCAGGCTGCAGGATGTATGGATTTGTGAGGGAGTCAGTGGTAAAAGATTTCCCTGCTTTGCAGTGGCTGAGTGCAGGTAAGGTGCACAGCAGAGTGTTTATCAGGCTGATGTGTGACCAGGGCCATATGTCTGGAGAGCCCTGGTGTGGAGTTTCGGCCTTTTCTTTGCGTTTGCTGCCATGCCCTCCAAGCCTCTGGGCTCATCTATCTAAGTGGAGTCCATTTTTCGGGCATGCCTAGGCCTTAGTTGTGTGCTGCAGCTTTGTGCTGCAGAACTTGCTGCTTTAAATCATGTGCCTGCCATCCATTGTGCCTCCAGTCCCAAGGAACTGAATTTTCTGTTACAATTATTGCATTTTTTTATTCTTTTAAAATTCCGTACTCCTGTCCTTTTGTGCTGCCTCACAATTAACCAGCTTGGCCCCAGATACAGCTTCAGTGCCTTACCTGTCCAGTGTACCCAGCTACTCCTCCATATCACTATGCTGTGAGGAGCCATCTCTCCTTAACAGTATGAATTTAAGTGTCAAGGTAGGCCAAGCTATTGACTTTATTATTTGGAATCTCATATGTATTCCTGGCTTGTCCCCCCCCCAAGCAGGTATACCATCAGGACCCCTAAATACTGCTGGAAGGTGGGTTATATTCAATTAACAGCCAGCACCACTTGAAATCTGTTCCCTGCAGGGCTGAGCACTAAATCTCCTAGGCTGACTGGGAGAATTAGAAACAACAGAGTGCTTCTACTAGGAGAGTGATTGTGCAGAGTGATAGTGCTTTTTGGTGGCAATCTGGTGGACTCCTTTTTCTGCTATAGCAAGACATCCGGAGAGTTCCACCCTGCTGCTGCAAAAAGGGGGAAAGATTGAAGGGAATAAAGGGAAAGCTTTGGGAAGGAACGGTGGGGGGGGGGTTATATTTTATTAAAGGACTAGCAACCAGAACTATTATATTATTTGATTATAGAGTTCGCTATTACAATCTCTCTCAACGTCAGACAAATAAACATAATTACTGAAATAAATTGTTCTTAGTGGTTTTTTTCTTCAACAAAATACAGGTGCATTAGATATATACGAAAATCCTAAATAAAAAGAGCAAAGAATGGGAGTAATGGAAAGAGGAAAAATGGGAGGAAGGAAGAAAAGGGGGATCATAAGGAGGATTGCAATTCTGACTAGCCATCATTCATAATGAAACTATGATTCAAGGGATCACTACAATGGTCTGAATTAAAGAGCACAATCTCATAAAAAAGGAAAAATTTCAATTGCATCATTTAAACCTCAAGAAGCAATGTTTTGCCCTTTCCAAAAACCTATTTCTTAAATCATTGTCATGAATATCATAAGTCTTCTTTACTGGTCTCCTATGTGGCACAGTGTAGAAAGCCTTATTGAAATCTAGGTAGGCTACATCCACCACTCTTTCTTGATCTAATTCCTTTGTCGCCCAGTCAAAGAAATCTGTCAGATTTATTTGACATGCTTTCCCCCATAGACCCACGCAGTCTTGAGTCTTGTAACACATTGGATTCAAGATATTCCACAATCCTTTCCTTCAGCAGTAATTCTGTTAACTTTCCCACAACCAATGTCAGGTATACTGGTTTATACTTGCCAGCCCCTTCCCTGCTGCCATGTTTGTGTAGTGGGATAACATCTGCCCTCCTCCAGTCCTCCGGAATCACTACTGTTTCCTGTAAACAGTTAAATAGGACTGTAGGAGGTGTAGCCAGTACCTCCCTGAGCTCTCTAAATACCCTTTGATACATCCTGTCTGACAACATTGCTTTGTCCACCATCAAATGTGTGAGTATCTTCAAGGCTGTCTTCTGAAAAAGGACCAGTGTCTGCCTCCCTCCCTCCACCCAAAGTTTCTGTTACTTTTTTGTGGCACCTCCCCTTTCCTTTCCTCTTTGAACACTAACCAAAAGTATTTGTTCAGGATGTCTGTCTTTTCTTGTCCCCCTCTGCACAGTCCCCCTTACCCTTTTAACCGTACAGTCCTACCCCCCAACCCTCCAAATTATCTTTTCCCTTACATACCTAAAAGTGTCTTGTCCTCTTTTGTTACCTCCTGGGCTATTCTTTCTTCAGTTTGTGCCTTTGCGCTCCTTACTGTTGTCCCTTCTTCTCCTTGTTTCCCTTGATACACTTCCCTATCCATCTCCCTCAGCATCTTCGTAACCTTCTGAATGCTACCCTTTAAGCATTTACCTTTTTCAGGCACCTCTTTTAGAACCATATCGATCTCTTTTTCCTCTTGCTTTTGCTTACTTTTTAGACACAAGAGGTTTATTGCCTTTACTATGCTCCCTTTCAGCTTTGCCCACTGTTCCTCCATCCTATTCAGCCCCCCCAGGTCATCTCTGAGGCATTCACCCATCTTTATAAAATCTGCATTCATGAAGCCCAGAAAATGTGTCTCAATTCTGCAACCATCCTTATATTAAATCACACTGTATCGTGATCACTGGTCCCTAAGTGGTGATCACTGGTCCCTAAGTGGCCTCCAATCTTAACATCTGCAGCACTGTCACTGTGAGTGCCAGGTCCACTATTACCCTGTCATGAGTGGGTTAGCCAACTAGTTGCATGAGGATTGCCCCTGCAGAGAGCCCAGGATATCCCTTATAGCTGGAGTTACTGCTTGGAGGCTTCAATCTACACCTGGCACGTTGAATTCCCATACCAGCAGCAACTCTTCCTTTTCTGCCATCTTGCCAATGGCTACCACCAGTATCTTATCTAATTCCTACCCTTGTAATGGAGACCTGGAGAATGTTCCATTGCAAATACAGTAGTAGCCACAGACATTGACAGCTATTTCCAGATATTTCGCAAAATTTCTAAAAAGTTTCTTTTTACTGCCCCTACTGTGGAAATGCAGAAAGCAGGTCATTTCTCCAGAAATATCACAGAAATTTTGGGAAATAGCTGACAATTTCTGTGGCTACTACTGTAGTGGCTTAATTGGGATCCATATGGTTGCTCGTAATGTGTTTTCCCAACAAATACTTGACCGACGTCAATTGCCCTATAAACCGTGTTTACCGCCATTTAAATTCCCGAACGTCATTTTCCTGACATAGCAGCACATAGCACATAGCAGCAGAAACTGATTTTAGAAAAACTGATTTGCAGTACAAAGAAGCAGGGAAACATTGTAAAGCACACATACCATGAAGCACATACAATGCAGCACATAGCAGCATAAATATAAACCATATGGGAAACATTTTAAAGCACTTACCAGAAGACATCATGTTTCAAAATTGCAGAATATTAAAATTGCTCAAGTTATATCTTTATTGCAGTAGATCAAAATCGCTCAGGTCATATCTTTATTGTAGAAGATTAAAAATGCTCAATTAATTTCTTACACTCCTTACAGCACCATATTGTGAGCAATCCCTCGCACATAGTCTTTGCCAGATCTTGCTTCTCAGTCTCACAATATTGCTAATCTTCTGTTCTGGCTTAACATATTTCTTTTTTAACCAAGATTTCGGCAGTCCACGATTAATTTTCTCTATAGTTGAGTCTATTACCATTTGCTCATGCCTCAGTTCATTGATAAATCTTGTTACTCCCACATGTGAGCCTCCAATCAGTGTTCCCAGACATCGGTGCCACACCTCAACATTATTCTGTGTTCTAGGCATTCCATTCATTGTAAGATCATTTACTGACCAGAACTGCAGAGGGTACAGGGGTTTTGCTCTAATGACAGTGTTATTTTGCATCCTCCTGCATACTCTGCCAAACAAGTATGTCTCCTCGAACCATTCCAGGACTGGCACACTAACAGGAGGCATTTCACCCTTGATTTCACTGTACACTGTTGGGATATCATCTAGTGGAAGGAAGGCAAGTGCTACTAGTTGCTGCATCAGTAAACTAAACTCGGGATCAGAGCCATAAGTTACTGCTAGACTGCAGCTCTGGATTTTCCACCACACTATCTGTCCCAGATGAAACAAACAACCCTTGTTTGTTGCATCAGGGAATTCAACTTTAGTAGCGTGGATTGCAGCTTGCTCAAAATCTGTTAAAATGAATTTTGGAGAAAGGCTGTAGTCAAATTCATCTGCTGCATCGTTTAAATCTTGGAACAGCTTTAGATAGCACTCCTTGGACTTTGCAGACATTAAGGCATATGCCAGTGGCACAGTGCAAGTTGTTTCAGCAGTACCTACAGGGGCATGTATCGAATAAAGCTGCCGAAATAGTGTGGGGACTGATCTAAAAGTGCCATCCATGAGCCACAAATCAGCAGCGCTTAATTTCTTAATATATTTTTTTTGTGCTGAACAGCAAAACTCTATCAGTACCAAATGCCGAATCTTTCAATAGGAATTGCTTCCCACTCACAATTTGTAATGCGGGTGGAATGCTTATGTCTGCCAATGTTCAAAGCTCTACTACATGTTTTCTCTCCTGGAACATTTGACAACTTGCTGCAGGCACTAGCAGTTAGACATGTTATGTCACACCTCCTCAGATACTTTAGACAGTTCATTTTGTATACGCTAAGCCGGAGTATCATTAGTTGTCAACGCTCTCAATTTAAACAAGGCTAAAGAAATTGCTATATGACTGTCATTTGCATCAGGGGAATGGTTGTGCTCTGCAGTGCTTCTTAAATGGTGTTGTCCACCGACAAGAATAGTTGATGCACGTCCATGACAACCTGAAGATTTGCGTAGCTGGCAGCACCAGTAAAACAAATCCCCCCGGCTCCTTTCCTTAACATATACGTAGCCAGCAATTGACAACTTTTCATGCCTGTGCTGGGAAGGAACAACAGCACAAATGATAGCCTCTTCATCGCTCATGATAGCAGACTGTTTGCTAATTTCAAATTGGCTGAAAAGAGACTACCATTTTAAAAGTGTCCGTATGACACCTGAGTAAGGATACAATGCAATACATAGTAGAGAACCCTAATTTGAGAATCGGGGGTTCCCCCATTGTCAGAGACTGGATCCCTCATTTGCAAGATATGCGTGTGTATGATTTCTATCAACCAAATAGTCTCCTGTCATCCAGTGAAATGCTTGCTAAACTCCAGTCTCCTGCCAGATTTATTTTCAAGATATATTAGTTACGGCACCTTCTTTTACATAAGTCTGGAGAAGTTGTTGTGCCCTCAAGGTTATACAATCTGGTTGAACAAATCAAAATGTTAGTGGTACAACCGCACAGTATCTCGCTAATTTACAATGAGCTTCTTTCTACCTTTTTCCCTACTACGCTATCAGGTTCTAAAACATGGGATTCTCTAATACCTAACCATGGGGTTAACTGGTCTGATATCTGGAGAGATTTGCATATATACATCACACAGGACAGACTAAGAATTACCCAGTATCAAACTTTAAACAATATGTATTACACCCCAAGTAAGTTAGCAAAAATGGGACGAGCGCACTCGCCTATCTGTGTTGGATGTGGTAAAGGGGATGGAACAACATTACATGTCTTTTGGTCCTGTGAAAAAGTTTCACCAGTGTGGACTAAAATTAAATCACAAATGGACCCTTTATTGGGTCTGGATTTGTTTTTCACCCCTAATATTTGTATACTGGGTGACTTATCCCTAATTAAGGTCAAAGAAAGAAAATTTCATACTCCCCTTATCTCCATGTCAGTGAAAAAATTGGTTCTTAAGGATTGGTTGGACCAGATTATCATATCTTATACAGAATGGCTCCATGACATGTCCTTTTACCTTAGGGCTGAAAAAATGATAGCCAGTCTGTGAAATAAACCAACTGCCTTTGATAATAGATGGGGCAAGTTATATGCTCTGTACTTGAATTAGAGTACTTATATTCATGAGCTCCTTATTTACTTATTTAAATGGTATTTAAATGTATTTAGAATGTTTTTAGGGTTTATATTGCACTTATTGTACTAATAGGCAAATATGTGTAGTATGTAGGATACAACCTGATCGCTCCAAAAGGGGGAGAGGGAGAAGGGAGGGGGGAGGTGGTTTGGGAGGAGGGATATAGTAACCCTAGTAATAGTCCTGTTACATTGTATTATGTACTGTTGTTTAAAACTGTAAAAAAATTTCTAAATAAAAGAAAATAAAAAATAAAACTGTCCATATGTAATTAATCTTGACGTCTGCAATGCACCTGTCTAGCAAACATATGCAGATTCAACAGGCTGCAGGACTGCCAAAGTGTCCGTATGTGATTAATGCAGCTTGAAGTATGCTTGCTCAGGGAAACAATTATGTATGTAATTAATGCAGTTTGGAACAAGTGATGCAAATCTGTTTCAGCGCTTTTTATTAGTTGCTACAGATGTTTCTCTGCTGCTTGAAGTATTTCTGCATAGCGCGGTTAAAACAAGGGTAAAACTACTGCTTTTATGCATGAAGCTGCTTGCTCAGGGGAACAAGTTGTTGTATTTGTTTGTTCACTGCTGCAAACTATGAAAAGCCTTACTTATTTCAATAGGTAGACACTATGTGACGGCCGATAGTAGCACGGGCAAGTGTGCAGGCGGGATTACTATAGTTGGTAAAAGAACATTGGGATATTATTAGATGAGAGAACGCAAGTCGGGAAATCATACCAGACCCGCTTAATTCCCTGTCTCCAAAGTGACCCACAGTACCTCTGTCTCCCCCTGTATTCCTTGTATCTCCATTGCATTTATGCTTTCCCTCAGATAAAGCATCACACATCCTCTGTTCCTTCCCACCCTGGCCTTCATGAACAGAGTATAGCCATGCCCATGTCTCACTTTTGGTTTTCAGTGTGCCATGAGTCAGTAATTACAACACTATCTGTTTCAGACTCTGTTAGGATGGCTGCCAGGTAAGAAATCTTATTTCCTAGACTTCTAGCATTCATGAATACAACAATCCAGAATTTTTTTCCACTCTGTTATTACCCCCTTTCTTCCTGTTTCTACTGCTCCAGTTCCCATCCCCTTTTGGCTCTATCACCCTGCTTCCTTTATTCATCTTTACCTTAGGGCATTTCTCTCCCCTCAGGTAGTCCCTACTCTTTCTACTTCATCCCATGGAGGGCAGTTTCTGCCTGCCTGATTCCTTCTCACACTCTTATCTAGTTCTACTCTTTCTACTTCATCCCATGGAGAGCAGTTTCTGCCAGCCTGATTCCTTCTCACACTCTAATCTAGTTCTTCTCTTTCTACTTCATCCCATGGAGGGCAGTTTCTGTCTGCCCGATTCCTTCTCACACTCTTATCTAGTTTAAATGTTCATCCATGTAACATTTAAACTGTCCATTGAAGACTATGATTTTCTTCCTGGATAGATTCAGGCCATCACCGCTGTACCCTCCCAGGCTGGTGCCCAGCCTCCAATGCAGTCAAAACCCTCCTCTCTGCACCATTCCTTCAGCCATGAGTTGAAGCTCATGGTGTGGAGATCCCCCTCCTCCTTCTTTCTGTTGTATATTGGCAGCATCTCAGCAAAAGCCACTGAGCATGCTACCTAAGACCCCTTCCCAGCTCCCTAAACTCTCCTTGAACTATTCCAGCCCCATCCCTAGCCAGGTCATTAGTCCCCAATTGGACAATGACATCCAACTCTCCCTCCCATTGTGCTGCACTAGCAATTTTCAGGATCTGCTTTACATCCCTCATGGCCACAGCACCTTGCAGGCACCTAACCAGCCTCCCCCTTTTACTATTCCCAACTCTATTCCCCTCATGATTGATTCCCCCATCAGAAGTTGCTTCCTTCACTGCTGGGGTCCCCTGCTATGCTGCTTGGGGTCTCCACTATGAAGTGCCTCCACATCTTCCCTGGTCACTTCTGCAGGTGCCTCCTTCTGGCAGTACTGCAGAGTGGCATAGTAAGGATTTAGTAGTTCCAGTTGAGGAATGTGCCTCTGTCCCACCACCCCACCCTTCCAGAGCTCACTGTAGTCCAGATATTGCTCCTCTTTGGCATCCTCTGAGGTAATGGTGGCAGACTTGGTGGTGCCTAGGTGGGGGAAGAGGTCCTCTGAATCCTGAACAAATCAGCCTGAAGTTTACCAACCACCTCCCTCAACCCAGAGAGGTGCTTACAGATGGGGCAGCACTGCAGTCTTCAAAATGTCTCTCTTGAAAACAGCCACCCAACAGCCATTGCACTGCACCACTCCCAGCATTCTCAAATGTTGTTGTCCCTGTGTTACCTGGAAATACTTTTGTACCTTTACCTCTGACAAGGTCTTTCTAGTTTTCCTTTTTTTGTTTGTTTTATTTTTATGTTTCCCCATACCTTGTTTAAATCTCGTTATACTCTTACCCTAGATAGGGAATTGCTCCTATTCCCAGTTATGGCCTACTTTTTCCCTGCCACCCATCTCAGCGGTGACTGGTACACAGTAGTGAACAGGTGCCTTACCTTAGTCATCCAGCAGTCACCTGCTTTCCTGCTTCCTTCTGCTGACATCTAAGACACCAGTTATAGTACCTGTTCCACTATTTCCCTGTTCCACTCATTCACTGGGACATGAAGGACTGATACCTGTGGTACCCCACTGGTGACCTCCCACTCCTCGGATCTGATTCCATTTACCACTACCTTCTGCTGTCTCCATTCCAACAAACTTCCCACCCATCTAACTGCATCCTTTGCTGCACCTCTAGCTTCTTCAACAATCTTCTATGAGGCACTGAGCTGAATGTCTTGCTGAAGTCAAAGTAGAGTAAATCCACTTCAGGACCATTGTCTACTGTTCTACTGACCCAGTTAAGAAATGTTATCAGGTTTGTCTGACAAGACCTCCCTGCCACAAATCCATGCTGTTTACTATCCTGGATTCAGCATTCTGTATCACATCCACAGCCAATGTGTAATAATGTGATGATAATAATAATAGTAATAATAATAATAATAATAATAATAATAATAATAATGTGTTAATATTTAAGGGAATAGTGGTTACCAGGGGCAACAGGACTGGGGGGGCACCAGAGAGATGACAGGGAGGCTTAGTACCCTGGAGGAACAGTAGGTTCCAGTGATTATAGGGAACTTGGGCAGACTGGATGGCCCTCTGGTCTTTTTCTGGTGTCATTGTCTATGTTTCTAGTGTGACTTTTTCCAATCAACTTCAGGCGCATTTCATTCCTTTGTTTTTCCTGCACTGTACAACTGGGATGTGGGGCAATTTTCATTCCAGCACAAAGCTCTAGATAAATCCTATACTGGTGTCCCTCCTCCATGATGGTAGATTCTGTGTTTGTTAATTCATTTCAGCTCTTTTTGGTTCATATTTTATGTCTCCTTTGCCCCACTCTCATTTACTGGTAATTGCTTAGGTTCTTAATAGTACATCTTCATATTCAACTTCCTATCACATATATTTTTCAATATGGTTATACCTCAGGGTACTAGCAACTCAGTTATCAAGCTATTTGAGTGCCCTGTACCCCCTTGCTGCTGCAAGGCTTCACTGTTTCCATCTTATCTGCATTCTTTCTTTATCCTTTCACGTGGGCCCTCCTGGTCTTATCAACCAGGAAGTCTGCCATGCTCCAGCTGCCTCATGAAGGATGGAGCCCTCACAGAATGGAAAACCCTATGTACATGCAGATCAACTTGATACCACTTCTTGGTGTCCATCCTTCCCTGCCAAGCATTTAGGATTGGATTCTTATCATGGGGTTTCATTCTATGCATATTGACTCAGCAGCACCTGCAACTGTTGCTTTTATGGTGTCTAGCTTGATGTGAGTGGGAACATCTTCATAAGGGGCCCTTTGGTCATGCAGTTGACTTAGCAACACATTTTGAAGCAATACTCTCTGCATCTGCTTACAAGTCACCTGGTCTCATTCTGGGGTGTGGTTCCTCTTTCAAACAGGAGAGGGATTCTTTATCCATGTCAAACACTATGCTTCACCTCATGGCACTTACACTGCATTGAAAAGGCAGAGTGAGAGCCATTCCTTCTAAAATTTCCTCAGACTGGGTTCTAAATTCAGCAGCATCCTTATGTCAGTATTTCAGGCCAAATGTCTGGAGGGATGGTGACCTAGTCCTTGGATCTCCAGAGGTTTCTTCCACAATGGAGCAGGGCCTTCTCTGTGCCAAAGGTCATAATACAACAAAGAGTTTTCCATTAAGAGTTGGAGCCAGATAGGTGATGCTTTTCTCCTTATGATCTCCTTGCGGTGTTTAACCCAACTTCTTCATCTTCATATTGTGCCATTTCCTCTCTCTCTCTGTATGGAAGTCATCATCAAGTCTGTGACCATTTCAGTCTTGCTTTCAGCTCCAATGTTCTGGGGTTCCTACCTTATGGCAACATTAGCCTAGAGGAACTTCCTTCCCAAGGCTCCTCTGGTGGAACCCTTCTCCAGAAGTTTACTGTGCCTTTATGGTACTGCAAAAGAGTACATATCCCTGTAAAGGTCAGAGAGAATGAACAGTCAAAAGTAAACTGTATAAGCTTTTGGACTACTTGCTATCAATCAAACTAACTATAGTTATAGGTATCCTAACAGAATATATCAAGTTGCACAAGTACAGTTCTCTTCCTATGCTCAGTTGCTCACTAATGCAGTGAATTGCTAGGCTATAGACTGAGGTTCCATGGGGCACTGAATGATTCTAACATGCCTCCAGGGCTATTTAAGGACATATGCTCAAGCTTCCTCTTGAAGCCCCTGTTCTTTGCTCCTTCCAACATCTCCTGCTCCTCTGGTGGCTTGCCTCTCTCCATTAGAGCTGCTTCCCTAAAGATTCATGTAGCTTGCAGTAACTTCATTCCTTTGGCACCTGTAGGGGTGGAAGTCTCCTCAAGATGGTTCCTGGGCCTCCATGGTACACTAAGGCATGGAGAACAAGCATAGGCATGAGTACATTGCTAAAGCATTCAGAATACTCACTGTCAATCAAATTTCAGTTACATGTGTCATAACGAAATAATATACCAAGCTGTACAAACATCTTTCTCTCACTATTCTTAGTCGCTCAGTGAACAAATATTTTATTTAGAGGTATTGCTTACAGAGTTGTATCCTACAATATTTAATAGGATGAGACTACTCAATTTGATAATCAATTAGATATACTTTATACTCATAAGGGGCAAACTTTTTAATTTCTATAATGAAATATTTTTAATTCTTCATTCAGTTAATTCCTGTTTTGTGTATGGGCTGCTACAACCCAGAAATGTTAACATTTCTTAAGAAAATCAAACTCAAATATAGATTCATATTTTTTTCTATTCTATATACAGATCTTAAAAATTCCAACACTCCAGTTAAAACATTTTACTTTATTTAAGCACATTGACAATTTGGTCTCACCATGATTTGATCCCACCATGGTTCACTTCTTCTATGCAACCTCTTACCATCTTGGGAGTTCCCAGGTTCTAACAACAAAATTAAATGTATGGGGATAATAAAATAAAATAGACAGATGGAAAAACCTAACAAAAAGTGTGTGTGTGTGGGAAGGACTTTAGATTAGAGTAAGTTTTTCACTATTCAGAACTTCATATCATAGCCAAAAGGCCACTGAAGCCTGACGCAAAACAGGTTGTGATGTTTTATTTAATCAGAAATGGATTGAAGCCTGAAGCATCAGTTAGCTCCTCTGGTTTCATGGCTTTCAAATATGAAATCTAGCATGATTCCTTCTGGAGGACTTTTGGCAAGCTGTTACCTCCCTCTCACTTGGCACAATTCTTTCCAACATTACAACTCAAGGTGTGCTGGGTCTCTGAGATGATGGTCCACAAAATGTTTACCAATGGCATTGTTACTTTAACTATTCTCTGTTGCCCCCAAATGTTCCTGGATTTTGCTTTTTAACTTCCTGGTGATCCTGCACATGTACATTTTTGAGCAAGAGCACCAGTAAGCATTCACTAGACAATCTGACATACTGTTGATAAACTGTTATACAGAATGTGCACCATCCTTACAGGCCCTGAAACAGAAAATATCTTGCACACTCAAGTATTTTTACAGAATGAACAGTTGAGACATGAAAAATTATTCTTGTTGCACTAACCACCACTGCTTAGGCTGTGGTCAACTAAAGTGGTTACCACTTCTTCAAAGTTCTGGCCTCTAATAAGTGAGACCCTAGGTTTAGGAATCACAGGTGTGTCCCACAGCTGTGTTTCCTCCAAGTGTTCCTCAATTTTATTTAAGATTTTTCACACCATTTTGGCTCTCTGGTTGTACATACAGTAGTCACCAAAGTTATAGGGTCTGTCTGCTTCGGACACCTTGCTTTTTAGGAACAATTAATTTTTCCTTATCCATTTTCTTATTTTCCTTTAGCAGCAACGTTCAGCTCTGAATTGAGATACATGTATTATATAAAATAACCCCCTTCTCCCATCAAATATTTTAGATTTTCTTACTCTCTCTCTCGGCTTTATTCTTTCATTTCCCCCCTTTTTTGGTTAAAACCTGGGAATTTCCTAGATAATAACAGACCATATTCAAGAAGATGCATGAAGAACTGAATGCACTTGAGGAAACAAGGCATTTCAAGTTGAAAAAAAAATAAATAAATGCAAACATGTGAGTGTCAGAAAACAACAAACTACAAACCAACGCAGTGATGCTGAGGGTAGAGGTGCTGGATGCCACACCTTGCACTATAACAGTGATTCAGGTTCGGGAGTGAGCCAATGTTGTTGGGGGTCAACAGGGGAGGAAAAGAATTGAGCATCTGATGGACAGCTCTCCTATCCCAGGAAAGGAGGGAATGTTGTCCAACTCCTCAGCTGTTTCCTGGTGGAGGCCAGGTGGCAGCAACGGAGTTATGGAGGCAGAAACATGGCAACATGGCATGCAGGCATCTCCATGTATGTGCGCTCATGGCTGTGGATGGGGAGGGACAAAAACAGAAAATGGAGGGCTGCTGGTAGGCTGCATGATGCTTGGTTGGTCTTCAGATCCATGGCTTAACTCCTGGCAAGCCGGATTGTGTACCAGGGGGAGAATGGCCTTCCCGCCTTGACCCCACCACAGGGAGAAAATCCATGGGGGAGTCACTGGGACCTGGGCTGGGATTCAGAAGACACACACAGTGTCATGACAGATGTAAACTCCAGCAGCCTGTGGAGGGGGGCGGGGAGACAGAAGATGGGAAAAAGAAAAGAAAAAATACATAGCAAAGAGCTCTGTTACATCAACCTTATGGTTTTCATCAGGGGTCTTATAAGGAAGTGGATCATGGTTAGATTAAATCATGAATATGGATAACAAAACTGATATTGTTTTACTGTAGTGCTGCAGTATTTGAGATCTGTGTGTACAATAGCTGCATAGAAATGTATTTATCATGTGATTAACTTAACATAATTTTCACATTTGTTTCTGAGCTGGAGAAAGGTATTAAATAAATAAGATTAAATTGAATAAATAATAAGAAATATTTAGTTGTAGTAAGTGAAGTGTTTTATCCTCAAAGGTATGAATTATATCTAACTGATTACTCCATTAAATGTATTAGGATATAATTCAATAAACATTCCCTCCTTTTGTGTGCAGAGAAGATGGTGTTACTGCATTGTAGCTGTTCAGCTCTTTTTTTAAATCTGTCTGTATTGCAAGTAAAGGTTTTGTGATTTGTAAGACAGTTGCTGAACTTCAATAGCACAATTTGTTTTGTACTGTATATACTTCTTGAACTGTCATGATATTTTTTAGGATTAGGCAGTCCTGCTTTATTTGGAATTTGCATGAGGTATAAGGATGAGCCAGCTGGCAAAAGATTGAGTGATTCATTATGCAATTAATTGCAGGATATAAAATAAGGCAAAAGGTTTGACAAAGGTCCACCTTGGGAGAAGGCATACTGAACTCTAATTTGCAAGGGTGCTTATTTTGTAGTTCACAGTATATTAATTTATTATGCAATGCTTTTTATGTTCAAAAAATTTTATTAAGAATCCAACTTTATAACAACACACAAAGAATAATATGCTAAGATACTACATGGGACACACTGGCATCATAACATGTTACTAATGGATTAAACATGTAGCAAACCTAAAACAATGCACTCAGAAAAGTAAATGTCTTAAAATATGATAGGCCCAGGAGGGCATACAAAACAGCATATAATAGTAAAGGTCAAATACATAGTAAGAGGATATTGGTCAACAGGTTAAACAGAGAACTATATACAATATGGCTGGCAGTAGAGTAGGGAGTCAACAGAACAAAAACATAGAGAAAATTTAGAGAAAAGGGTAGGGGGTGTAAGAGTGGGTAAGCAATACTTCCTAGGAGTTATGACAGAAGCTGGAATCCAGGAAGGGTCACCAACAGCTGAAGAATCTATCTAAAGACCTGCAGGCAAAGTTGAACATCCTTTCACATGTGACCAACTGTCCAATAAAGAGGAGCCATTTGTTGATAGACAGATATCATGCAGTTCATCACTGGTCAGGTAGAAGCCACTTAGCTGCTACTCCAACTGCCATGACCCATAAGGTGAGAGAATCCAGCTTAGGTGCATCCACAGTACAGCAGCCCAAAAGAGGTAGAGGACAATTAATCAATAAGTCCTGTCCCACAGTCCGGCTTAGTGATGCAGAGGGCTAAGGCACTGGATGCTTTGCCTCTCACCACACCAATGATCCATGTTTGGGAATTACCATGGTTTGCTGGAGATAGGCCGGGAGGTGGGAAGTGGATTTTGGGGCCACTAGTCTGATCTCCCATCCTGGATTGGAGAGGTAGGTCTTCCAATCGCTTGGCTGCTGCTGAGTGGAGGCTTGATGGTGGTGTCAGGAAAATAGGGGGCTGGTGCTTGGCCAGGTGGGTGGATAGGGGCTGTTGTTGGTTCCAGCATGCATGTATGCCTACACTCACATGTGCAACCATGTTGACTGAAGCTCAGGGTAAAAGGGGAGAAAATTCGTGGCAAAAGCCCCAGAGACAGGATGAAGACCGACCTACTCCCAGCAGGCTCTGCACCAGTGGCTGGGCACATGTCACAATCCTGTGGCAAAGGACACCAGTGTAAGGTATGTCCCAGTGGAGCAGGGCTGGGAGGGTGGGCCAGAAGGAATAGCCAGGAAGGGAAAAGAAGCATAAAGTACTGGAAAAATAAAAAAGTCTTGACCCACCATTTGTTGACAGAGCTCAATGACTTCAGACCAAAAATGTTGTCTGGTAGGACAAATCCAGAGAGTCTAAGAAAGCTTGCCATCTGCTTGTCTGCATCTTCATCAGCTGCCATTGGATATAAGGTCTAACTGCTTCAATCTGGCCATGGGTTGGTACCATCACATAAGGGTCTTATTCATAATCAGTCAGCTTCTTCCATCTCGGCAGGCATGGTGAATTCTGTGCCAGCAGTGAGCACATTGTGGGTCTTAAATGGAACTCCCCATCTCTTGAGTCCATTGCACCTTAGCAGGAAGGGAAGGATCACGGAGAGGATTACTAATGGATTTGTAGATTTTACTGGCCCTATCTCTTTGGAACACGGCCCAACAAAGCACAGGAGCACCATATCTTGGAAACTGGGATCACAGGGACTATTACCTAGATGAAAAATGGCAGCCCTAATCTGATTGTATCTCTAGAAATGGTTCTGAGGAATGTGGTAATGGTCTTTGAGGGAGGACAAGGAGTCTATAGTAGGAGTGTGCAAAAAAACAAACAAATCCGCCAGCAAAATTTCCGCAAAAGTGAGACTTTCACTTCAAAGAAAGTTTGGAAATCATTTTCACAACTTTCCCAGAAATTCCACCTTAAAACAGTGCAATAAATATACAGACTGCAGGTTAATTTATTAAACTGAGGGGAAAAAAAATCTGCCGAACTGATCACTGCCAGCGTTCAGTTCTGAGGCATTTTTTACCTGTAGTTTAATTCAGTAATCTACCCCTGCTGATCGTGGGTCACAGTAAATAAATAAAACAGCAAACTCTGATCCTTCCCTTGGACCCTCCTAGTGTCTAGTGGCCCCCCACCCACCGATCATGGGTCCCAAGTAAAAAAAAACGCATTTCTGGTGTCTAGTGGTTCCCATCTCCTGCCTGCAGATTGCAGATCCAGTAAAGAAGAAAAAAACTCTGATCCCTCCCTGTTGTCTAGTGGCCCCTCCACCCACTGATCATGGCCCCAAAAATGTCATTCACTGATAGTTCAGTAGGCCATCGGCAGAGGGGAGAGAGGAGGGCTTTACTGTCAGATGCTCAGGGTTGGATGGGGAGGAACGGGGTTGTGGCAGATGAACTGTCAGGGTGGAGGGTCCACTAGACACCAGGGAATTGGGATTACTTTTTTATAAGGGATCTTGGATGGGGGTCCATTAGACACCAGGGAATACTGGGAATAGAGGGGGATGAATTGGTGGACTGCCAGCTGATTTTTTGTAGTTTATGGGGATCCAGGATAGGGAGGGAGGTCTGCTAGAAACAAGGGAAATAAAATGTGTTGGGGGCCATGATCAACAGGTGGGGGCCACTAGACACCAGGGAGGGATCACATTTTTTTTCTTTACCAAGACCTGCAATCAGGGTGTGGTGGGAGGGGACCACTAGACACCAGGGACCAGGGTTTCTTTTACTTGGCACCCAAGATCAGTAGATGGGAGAGCCACTAGATGCCAGGGTCCAGGAATCAGGGGTTTGGATCAAAGTTTTTTCTTCTTTCTTTACTGGGACCTGGAATTGGCAGGTGTGGGGGACACTAGATAGGGGGTTGGGGTTGTGTTATGAGTTGGGAATCAGATGTGAATGTGAAATAATACATTAAACTGTGGCTATAATAAATTCTGCAGTTTATATGTATCATTCCGCAGTTCACAAAAAAGTCCATGGAACAGGGTGAAAATTTGTGGAAAATCCCAGTTTCGCCAATGGTGAAAGTTCCTGAATTTCTGCAAAATTTCTGAAATTTCACGATAGTTCTGCAAAAGCAAAGTTCACAACTTTCAACCACCCCTAGTCTATGGATTCAGAGCTGGGCATAAGGAGGTCTTATACTATCCGAATACCTTGGGCTTCTCATAAGGGTCAGTAGGTGGAGGAGCCCCAGATGGTTACAGCTGGATTGTTCCGCAGAAGGGGTGGTTACCCATGGAGTGAAAGATTTGGCAAGGCTTTTATGAACATTTTTCCAATAGGAAATAGAGAGCAGTATGGATGGGGTAAGAGGCTGAGAATGGTAAGGAGTATATAGCAATGTTGCTGGAGAGGAGGTACCTGCTAAGGCAGACTCTAGGTGAAGCCATGTAGGAGACTGTGATGAGGGAAGTGAGAACCATTGTGTGGTTTGAGCTGTGATAAAGGCCATATGATATCCAAAGAGACACAGAAGGCTGCATCCACCTCAACTCCAGTGTTGGTGTCATTTCTGCTTGTTGTAGCGTGGAGGCTTGCCTTCCCAAAGAAAATGTCCCACCAGTTCATCTATTTCCTGAAACCATTTAGTTGGGATAGGAATGGGTAAGTACACAAGGAAGTGGAGAAACTTTGGGGTCATGATTAGCTTCACTGCTTCAGTTATGGAAAGATGTAGGGTCTACCTTCAGTTCAAGTCTGTTCGGGTGGATCGTATGAGCCCAGTGAGAGTTAGAGGGCCCATTTTGGACAGATCGTAATTCAACCTAATCCCTAGGTAGGTGATACCCTTGGGAGCTCACTTGAGGCCAAGTCTTTTAAAACTTTCTGTGGAGCAGTGTCTGTTTAGTAGCATGACCTCAGTCTTGGATTGATTAATCTGTAAGCCAGAGATTTCCGTGAAGGAGGTCAGTATGGGAAGCACGTGGCTGGTAGCATGGTGTGCCTGGGAAATGGTGATGTGGATGTTGCCTGCATAAAGTAAAGTTTTATAGGTTTCATTCCCTACTTGAAGGCCTGGAATATTAGACCTCTCTTGGAGAATGATGGCCAAAGATTCAATGGTGAGAATAAAAAGTAAGGGGGAGAGGGGCAGCCTTACCTCCTTCCTTTTTGTCGATTGAAAAGAGGGAATCTGAAGCTGTTGGTAAGGACTAAGGCTTTAGGTGAGGAGTAGAGAAGTCCAACCTAATCATGGAAGGCATTCCCTATGCCCATTCTTTCCAGGGTAGCCATCAGGTAAGGCCATTCAACAGAGTTGAAGGCTTTTTCAAAATCAACAGCCAGGGCCACAACAGGGAAAGTGATATCTTGGGAAACCTGTAAAAGGGAGACCAACATCCAAAGATGATCAGAGCCAAAGTGACCCTTAATGAACCCAATCTGGGAGGGATGGATCAGGCCGTGGAAGGCCCCTAATAACAGTGCAGTCAACACTGTTGCCAGGATCTTGGGATCAGCACCAATAGGCAAGATGCGCTGATATCTGCCTGAAGCGGGAAGGGGGGTCCTTGCCTTTTTTGAAAGGTACCCTTATACTATGCTGAGGCTCACTATTCTGACACTGACCTGCCTGGGCAGTATCGCCTGATAGGTTCAGTATCTGGACAGTGAGCATCCCGGCATAAGGAATCCTGGGGGACGTTGATGGGGTAAGGTAGCTGATGTGACAGCTTGCTACCTTACCCCTGTCCCTGGGATGCAAGGTAACAGAGAATCAGAGGGCTGGCCAAGCTGCCCCACTTGTTTTGTGGACCACACCACAGCAGCTCGGCTGGCATGCTGTGTGGGTGCGGGTTAGATCAGCGTTGTGGGCGGGATGTCTTTTTACCACTCCTACCCCAGAAACTGCTTCATTTTTCTAACTCCGAGGTTCACTTCCCCTCAGAGTTAGATATTTTAGTTATGGGGGGTGAGGGTGTTGGAGCCCCCCACATGGGGGGTTCTGGGGGTGAAGCCCCCCTGATATGCCAAATGATTTTACAATCAGATGCCTGAAATCATATTTTCGGGCATCTGATTGATTCAGCAGTCTGCATTTCGGCCCAATCGGTATCCCGAGACTCAGGATAATGAGTTTAGCGATACCTTAGTTTATCCTTTTGAAATGACAGTGATTACTGTTTCAAGCATGGTAGGGGTAAAATCCTCTTGGTGAGGGAGTCTTGGAAAATGTGTTGCAGATAGCCAGAGATGCCATCACCTAGGACATGGAAGAAATTAACAGGGAAGCTGTCCACACCGGGTGCTTTATGTGGGTTCATTGACAATGTGGCTTGCTGAATTTCCAGTAAGGAGATAGGAGCATCAAAAGCAGTCACTATATTATGAGGAATCTTAGGAATAGGAAAGATTGAGAAAAAGGCATCAATCATTACTGGATTTGGAAGTGATGGGGAGGCATAGAGCTTCTCATAAACTTGGGCCATAATTTTGTTTATACCTTCCTGCAAGGTGATGCGCTCTCCTGATTAGTCAACCAGCCAGTGATGCTTTTGGCAGATTGCTGGCTTTTGAGTCTGTAGGCCAGCAATTTACTGGATTTTAATCCCCCTTCCCAGTACTTGGGCATATCCTACATAATGCAAGTTCTGATTTCCTGGTGAAGTGGGTGTTTAGTTTGTCATGGGTACTAATCATTTGGGCCAGTAGTGTCTGAGGGGCTTGGCCCTGATGGAAGGAATTGTACTGTGTTTGAAAAGAAGTTAGCTTCTTTTCCAAAGAAGCCTGTTCAGCTTCCTGATATTTTCATCTGTCTGGGGGTATATGGTATAATTCTCCATGGATGGTGGCTTAAAGTCTCCAGGAGCGAGGAGACTGAGACATCTCCTTTGTTATTAGCTGCCTTGTATTCATACACAGCACCTTTCAATCATTGAGAGAATTGTTTGTCCTCCAGGAGTAAGGGATCAAGCTGCCAGGAGGAAGGTAAATGAGCTCTGGGGCCCCAAAGCAGGCAAATCTCCAAAGGAGCATGATCTGATACAGTAATGGAGTGGGTCTACATATGGGAGATAAGCTCATAGAAGTATTGGGAGATGAGCTACAAATCCATCCTGCTAGATGAACCATAAGCAGCCGACAAACAGGTGTAGTCTTGGACTGTGGGGTGGCAAGTGTGTCAGGCGTCAATTACAGCATGCTTGGAAAGGAGCTGCATAACAGTTTGGACCACCCTTTTGGGGCTTCCATACCACCCTGGCTCCTATCGATCATGGGGTCCATTGCAAGATTAAAATCCTGCCCAAATGAATATGGGACCAGTTTACATTATTAAAATCTAACACTTCCTGACTGAGTGAGTCGAAAAAAACTGTGTCATCTTCATTGAGTGCATAAATGTTGGCCAAGATTAGTGGACTCTCTTGAGCTGACACTTTAGGCAGGAGCCACCTACTCCCTTTGTTAGCTAAAGAGTTGGACACTGACCATCTAAGGTCTTTGTGGATAGGATAGACACCCCTCTTTTTTTTGCCACAGCCTCACTGTGAAGTAATACACCCACTCGCACTTGTTTAATTTTACTGCCTCCCGGGTGGATAACTTTGTTTCCTGTAGGAACGACACCTGGGGCCCCAATTTCTTCAAATGTGACATGACTTTTTAAATTTAATGGGAGAAAAGAGGGCCTGGACATTTCAGGTAACAAACTTAGTGGTCATGGAAATGGAGGATACTCTTATGGATAGAGAAGCTGCCCATATGACCAATCAGAGCTCTGAGCCAATCCCCCAGTGACTCAGTAATACTCCCCGCACTGAAACCGTGTGAAACAGAACAATTTGACCCTCATAAACTCACCTACCTGCAATTCAAAATAAGAGCAAGCAATACCAACAACCTTGAAGAATCACAATTAACAAAATAACCCCAAAAGAAGTTACCTCATCCCTCTCCCCAAACAACCCACAAAATAACCAGCTGTTGCCTTTAGTATAGGCATGTAAGTAGCCCACACACCAGCGACTATCACTGGGGGAGATAAAGCAATACAAACAGAGTTCCATCTAGCCCAGTACTATACAGCTAACACCCCCGTTTGAAGGAGAGGTACTGGGAATCATCACTTGCTTGAGGCACAGTATGCCCTCATAATATGGGGCATGTAAAACAAATAATTATGTCAGTCTGGCTGAAAACCAGGCCATCGTCACCCCTGGGACAGGGTGTCAGTAAAACAGCCCAGATGTCCAAGCTGTATTTGGGACACATGGAGCCCTAGATTTGGGGTGAAGTGGCTCATAGTTGGTCATGGCAACCAGGTGGGTCCTATAGTAAGCAGGGACAGAGGACTGGGAGGGAAAAGACAAGAAGAAAAAAAAAAAGAAGTGTAAAAGTAATAAAGGGCATGTAATAAAGCTGCACTCTGCTCTGCATGAGCAGGTACTTGCAAAACCATCCCCTCAAGTGGGGAACAATAAGCAGCCTCTGGGGAAGCAGAAGATGTGAGATGGGGAAAAACAGAGCAGGGTAGCCTTTAACATGATGAGACACCATGGAACAAATCCATTAGTGCCCCACATGGGGAAAGGCAGTCTCAGATCTATGCCAAAAGGAGCAATACAGTGAACAGTGGACAGGGTAAAACAGGAGTCATCACAGAGGGTGGCTTGCTGAAAGCCCATGGAAGGTAATGGGGGGCACACTCCTGACCCCCACAGGGCACACTCCTGACCCTCGCAGGTCTGGTCCCATCCATGAGAACTACATTTCTTATAGGAGGACTCAAACTGTTAACTATAGTACACATAGACAACCAGTGAATAAGCCACCTAATGCTGTTAAAAGGGCTAGCAAAGTAGCCATGAGTCAGAAAGTGCCCCAACAGAGCAGAACAGGGGCTGTAACTTTAAACTAGACCCAGAAAAAAAGAGTAAACAAGACTAAACAACTGGATAAGGCAACACAATACAGTGTCCTGCCTCCCTACTAATGTATGCACACGTCAGGCCGGCGACATAATTAGGTGGCAAAATCAGGGTGTGTCGGAGAATTAATCCAGGGAATGTAAAAAAAGTAATTCCTCATTGGATCTGGCAGGTGAACTCTGCACAAGCAGGATGCAGCCTGGATATTCCTCCATGGTGGAAGACTTGCTGGAAGGGAGGGCTGGGAGGACAGTAGCCTCGGCCCAAGATTGAGTAGGAAGCTGGATTGCTGGTGAAGACCCAGAAGTGGGAGCAGAGGCTGATGACTGGAGTGGTAGAACATCTTCGAATAAGTCTTTCAGGACCTCAAAGATGTTCTCTTTAGACAGTCCATCGGAGTCAGGAAAAGCTTGAGAGTCATTGTTCTGACTGCAGGTATGAGAGAGAGTGCATGGTGAGTGGTCCCTTTGCATCTCTTCTTCCCGCTTCTTGTTTTTGTTGCATCATCTTGATTAAGGAGCCGGGAGCTATGGGTCTGTGCTCACGGGCTGGGATGGCAAGGGCAGACTCATCCTCCTGTTCCCCGATTGCACTCCTCTAGGGCCATGGGTAGCTCCCACTTCTTGGGGTGAATCCCTAGACAAGGGTGGGAAGGAAGGTGGTCTGGGTTTGGCCCAGTTCAGCTGAGGGGCTAGTTGGGTGAGATAATCCTCTGCTGCTTCTGGGAACTCAAACAGTGGGGCCCCAGAATTTGTGGTGATCCTGAGAGCCACAGGGTAGTGGAGCAAGTATTGAAGGCCGAGTTCAGCCAAGCCCTTCTTGTAGTGGTGAAGGTTGTTTGGCACTCCAAGAGTTCAGCAGAGTAGTCTGAAAATAGTTGTATTTTGTGTCTCTGATATGTGAAGTTTTGTTTGTCCCTGGCTGCCTGTACAATTATTTCACAATATGAGAACCTCAAAATACAAGCCAAGATGGTTCAAGGACAAGAGCCTGGCAACAGCTTTAGTGCAAGAGATTGGTGAGCCAAGTCTATCTCTAGTGGTCCTGTCCAGGTGCAGCCAGGAGGGTTAGAAGAGTCTTTTGAAAAAACTGATGGCACTGGATCCAGTGCATCCCTCGTGGAAGCCCACAAACTATAGAGTGTTCCTTCTGTTATGGTTCTCAGGATCTTCCACTCATTGCCACAGTAGCCTAATTATACAGTCTTGATCCCTTATGTAATTCATAACTCTCTCACTTTAGTCCTCGGTATCCACAATCCACTGCTCCATAATGTTTGTGTGGTGAGATGATGAGATAATGTCAGCAGCAGCATTCTGTGAGGGTATCTCAAGCTTCTTCATCTGGATCATCATTTGGGTGAACATTTGTTTCATTTCTTGCAGATTTGTATCCAATGAGGGAACGGCCACGGTCGCCATGGTGAGACCAGTTCTGGCTCAGAGGGCTCAAGACAGAGCAAAATGATCAATGCCAAATAACTCACCAACCCCGTGGAATGGAGGTAAAAAAAAGCAGCTGTAGGTCAGTGGCTTTTATAATTTGCTAGGAGTTACACTGAGGGGGATTAAGGATGATTTTGAAAGGGCTTTGACAGAGCTTTTGTCTAAGGTGACCATCTCATTCTCTTTTTTGTAAGTAAGTAAGTCAAACTAAGGTGCTTTAACAAAGCATAACAATGTCACATATAAATAAAATATTACACAGACAGAATACTTAGTACTATCACAGATATAATAAATCAAATTTAAAAAAACATCAGAAAATGCCTGGTTAATAAGATTTTAAATTCAGCTTTAAAGCTTTCAATGATCAGGCATTCTCTTAACCAATGAGGCAGAGAATTCCACAGGGTGGGAGCCACAAAACAAAAGGCTCATGCACCAGAGGTTTTCAGATGCACCTTGGGAATCTCTAGCAATCCCTCATTGGAGGATTGGAGAGGATGGCAGGGGCAGTAGGGAGTCAGAAGATCTTTCAGATAGCCAGGTCCCTGATCATGTAGGGTTTTAAAGGCCAGCAAGCCAACCTTAAAGGTGATCCGTCACTGAACAGGCAGCCAGTGCAGTTTATGCAGCACAGACATAATGCGACTAGCCCTAGGTATGCCTGTCAAAAGCCCAGCTGCCGGATTCAGCACCAGCTGCATGTGGCAGATATCAACCCCTGGAAGCCCTAGGCAGAGGGAATTGCAGTAATCTAAATGGAAGGTGATGAAGACATGAACCAAAATTGTTAGGTCATCCGGGGGAACCAGGTATTTCACCCGGGTAGTGTTCCTCGGATGGTAGAAAGTGGATTTGACCATGGTCAATACCTGAGATCTCAGAGTCAGGCCATCAACAAAAACAATGCCAAGGTTATTTACCCAGTCTGAGTTGATGAGCTTGATGCCATTGAGCCATAAGAATGACATCTGCCAGCCCCAAACCTATCCTCAGCTGACCTGTGATATAACCACACCTAAATATGTTATCCTCTTCGATAAGGTTAAATTAGACTTTGTCTTAAAGTCAAGAACTGGGAAGTCCTCGCAAAGTGGAAGGATTTCTGTTCCTGTAGGATTTATTTTATATCCTGAGATTTCTGTAAAACTGTTTATCAGATCGATTAGAGGCAGGATTGCAGAAAAAGAATCTTCAACATATATCAAAATATAATCTGCATATAATGATATTATGTGATATGACTCCTTATGATTTATACCTTTAATTTGGCTGGATTGAATTATTGCTTGTACTATTGGTTTAATATAAACATCAAAGAGCAGAGGAGAAAGTGGACAACCCTGCCTAGTGCCCCTTTTTAAATCTATATATGATGTTTGTGTATTTGTTTTTATGCGAGCATTCAGAGATTTATATATTCACTTAACTTAGTAAATTTTTCCCAAATCCAAATTTCTCTAGTATTAAGAGGAGATACTCCCAACCCACCCTATCAAACGCTTTTTTCTGAGTCAAGTGCGACTAGTGCCACATTTTTGTGGGTTGAGCTCAATATCAAGTTAAGATTATACCATATATTGTCCTGCCTGAGTTGAATCCAGTCTGGTCTGGACTGATTATTTTATGTATGACTGTTGTTAGTCTTTTTGCTAAAATTCTACAGAAGAGTTTGTAATATATGTTTAACAAAGATATTTGGCAATGGGACCCATACTTTTCTGATTACTTATCTGGTTTCAAAATTAATGTGATTGTGGCTTTATAAAAAAAAAGATGGGAGCTTATTATCCTTAAGGAAGCTGCTAAATAACTGATGTAGTACCAAGATCAGATCTTCCTTAAAATATTTATAGAATGTATCCATCTGGACCAGAGGATTTACCATTTGGTAATTCTGAGATAACTTCCAGTATTTCGTTTACTAATTTGATTTTCTAAATACTGTCTATCCTGCTTATCAAGCCTATTTAGTATAATGTGAGATAGAAATGTTTTTATTTTGTGACTGTCTGGTATATTTTCAGGAGCATAAAGATTTTTATAGAACGAACAGAATGTTTCATTTAATTTCTTAGGATCTGTAACACATTGCCCCGTTTTATCTTCTACCAAATTTCTTATATTCTGGATTTTTTCAGATTGTAACTGAAAAGCCAAAAGTATGTTTTTTCACCTAAAAATTAGTATTTGGCACTCACCCTCATCATGACTTCTCTGGCCCCGGTTTCTATTATCTGTTTGGCATTATCTTTAACAGTAAAACTTTTAACATTCCTGATCCTTACATCATTAAATCTGCTTCTGCTCTGGCTAGTTCTTGTTCTAGGGTGTAGAAAGTACACACCTTTGATTGAGTTTTAAAAGAATTATATGAAATGCTCTGCCCTCTCAAATGTGCCTTTAGTATGTCTCAGATCATGTTCATTGATGCATCTTGAGTGAAGTTAGTGTGCATAAAGTCTATTATTGCTTTATCTACAGGTGTTGTAAAATTATCATCAGTAAGTAATCTCTGATGTTTCCAATTTTTTAAAGTTGGCTCCATTTCTTCCATTTGTGGAGAAATACATACTGATGCATGATCAGATATGCTAATGGGGTCATATTTCAAGTCTTGCATGTTATTTAATAATTGTCTAGACATTAAGAAAACATTTAATTTTGGAATAAAAATTATGTATATTAGAGTAGTAGGAATATAGTTCTTTGTTTGGGAACAAGGCTTTCAATAAAGCTGCTAAGTTAAGTCCTTCCATATAGTTTTTTTTATCAAAACCAGCTCTCGGGGCCCTTGATCGGGCCGGATGCCACCTCGCCTCTGTGGCTGCGGCTGGAGAAGCCAGCTGGCTGAGCACCTTCTGCTGCCCACATCTGAGCCTCCAAAACCGGGTAAGCCTACAGACCACCTCGGGGAGCTACTTTGGAGCCCTGATTGGCTGAAGTCTACTCCTAAACTCAGACGATTGGCTGCTGCCGTACAGCTTTTACCATGATTGGCCACCCGGGGATTCTGCTTTCTGCGGCTTTTCTCCACTTGCTCTTTGCCTGCTGCTCTTTTTTTGTGTGCTTTATAAAGAAAAAAGTTAAGAAAAAATTATTGCAGTTAGGGGAATGTCTTACATTGTGCTTAGTTAGCTAAACAGTGGTGACCTGTGGAAACTGTCTTATTGGGTAGCCTGTGTTAGCCTATATCCAAATTGTACTCCTGCTCCTTCTCTCCCTTTCTCTCTTTGCTCTGTCTACTAGACCCATACCTTAGAGCTCTCATTACCTCCCCCTACTGTACTTAAACCTAATCAACTTCCTTGGGCTAAAGCAGCCCATTTACAATTGGCATTGCCATCAGGACTCCTGCCTATACCAACCCCCACCCTTGCTGTCTCTTCTACTACCATTGTGTGTACTGCGTTCTCACGCCCACTGATTTAACTTTCTTTATTCCCTTTGTCCTGCCTATTCTTAACCAAGACTCCCAAACTGTATCTTTCAGCTTCTCAGAGCCCTTGATCAGGCTGAACGGCACCTCGCCTCTGCAGCCACGGCTGGAGAAGCCAGCCGGCCACGAGCCTTCTGCTGCCCACATCTGAGCCTCCAAAACTGGGTAAGCCTACAGACCACCTCGGGGAACTACTTTGGAGCCCTGATTGGCTAAAGCCTACTCCTCAACTTGGACGATTGGCTGCTGCTGTACCGCTTTTGCTGTGATTGGTCACCCGGGGATTCTGCTCTCCGTGGCTTCTCTCCACTTGCTCTTTACCTGCTGCTCTGTTTTTTGTGTGTTTTGTAAAGAAAAAAGCTGAAGAAAAAATTGTTACAGTTAGGGGAATGTCTTACATTGTGCTTAGGTAGCTAAACAGTGGGGACCTGTGGAAACTATCTTATTGGGTAGCCTGTGTTAGCATATATCCAAATTGTACTCCTGCTCCTTCTCTATCTTTCAGTGTCTTTGCTCTCCCTACTAGACCCATACCCTAGAGCTCTCACTACCTCCCCCTACTCTAGTTAAAAATAATCAACTTCCTTGGGCTAAAGCAGCACCATTTTCAATTGGTATTGCCGTCTGGACTCCTGCCTGTACCAACCCCTGCCCTTGCTTTCTTTACTACAACCATCGTGTGTACTGCGCTCTCAAGCCCACTGATTTAACTTCCTTCATTCCCCTTTTCCTGCCTGTTCTTAACCAAGGCTCCCAAACTGTATCTTTCAGCTCTCGGAGCCCTTGATTGGGCCAGACGCCACCTCGCCTCTGCAACCACGGCTGGAAAAGCCAGCCAGCCGAGTGCCTTCTGCTGCCCACATCTGAACCTCCAAAACTGGGTAAGCCTACAGACCACCTCGGGTAGCTACTTTGGAGCCCTGATTGGCTGAAGCCTACTCATAAACTCGGAAGATTGACTGCTGCCGTATGGCTTTTGCTGTGATTGGCCGCCCGGGGATTCTGCTCTCCGTGGCTTTTCTCCACTTGCTCTTTGCCTGCTGCTTTGTTTTTTTGTCCCATACCGCCCGCCCCAACCCCGGCCTCTATTAAATGCTCTCTCCTCAAGAGTTGGGCCAAGCCCCTTAACCTGCTATTGGCCGATGCTCACAAGCCCCACCCAACTGCTATTTTTCCATACTACTAGCCAGTCCTGCTCTCCTAATTAACCCCTTCCACCTTGGTTGTGGCTCCCTTGCCACTGCTTCCTCATGAGTGGATTCAACATTTTAACAATGTCTCAAGAGAATTCTTTCCTGATTGTATGCTGCATCCTGTCATCCTATGTTGCATGCCACACCCCAGTTGCCCGACTACACCAAGGCCAGTGCCCCCTGTCTGATGGTTACTCGGCTCTGCTATCACAGAACACTACATGGCACCACACCACAGGGATGACCACCCGACTGCCTCACCTATCCCTGCACAAAGAATTATACAGTGTATATAGTAGAGCACCCCTGAACCTGATGGTTAAATCTCTAGTATTTGTGCTCTCTACATCAAACTATCCAAGTGACCATGTTTCAACAACTGCAAAAACTACCTACACCAAATGGAATAATATGCATCTACTCTCTAGACTTACTCATTTCCTCAAGAAACTTCTACTTCTCCTCCTGCTTTGTTCTGGAAATGTCGAGTTAAATCCAGGCCCTCCTGCTTCTCTGAACACTCTGAAGTACCTCTCTCAATACAAGGACATCAGCTTCCTTCACGTGAACGTCTGTACTTTGCTTACGAAGCTTGACCTGGTACAAACTTGGATTCTACATGCATCCCCAGACTTCTTTATGATTTTGGAATCCTGGCTTACATCCACAACCTGAGACAAAGTTATCAATATTCCAGGCTACAGTACCTTCTGATGTGATAGACTTTCTGGGGGGGGGGGTCGTAATCTATGTCAAGAGCAAATTCTCTGTCACGGTCATAGACTGCACCTCCAAGGCTAAAGAATTTTAATGCCTGGCCTTAAAACTAACACTCTCCAATGATAAGGTGCTCCTCATTGCTGCATGCTATTGAACGTCCTCTGGTGGCACAGCCCTCCTATCCCATCTCGAATGCTTGACTGACACAGCAAACTCGGAGTGCATTCTTTTGGGGGACTTCAACCTCAACTGGAATGATGACAGCTCCAAGAAGCTTAAAGACCTCTGTGACACATGTGGGATGGCACAAATAACCCCTGCTCCCACCAGACCTAATCAAAATGACCCTGATCGAAGCATCCTGTCGGACCTTATGTTAGTTAATAAACCTCACAATATTATGCACACTGGGATGTTTTTCAATGATATAAGTGATCAGTGCACCATTGCCTGCATTAGACACTCCCCTCAAATAAAGTCAGCCCCTAATACTAAATTGAAGAGGTGCTTGAAAAGATTCTGCCAAAACTCCTTCCTGCTTGACTTGGGCAGCATTGGTTGGCAGGACTTTTACCTAGCCTAATCCCTCAACGAGGCTTTCAACACCTTTCATAAACTCCTAAAGGATTTAATAGACACACATGTCCCCCTAATGCTCATCAGGACTAAAAAACATAGAAACATAGAAACATAGACAAAAAGACCTCCAGGCTGGTTCTCCCCGTTACTGAAGAAAGCCCTTAAGGATAGAGATCTCCTGTGGAAAAGAGCTAGGAAATCTCATTCTGAAGCCAAATGGCTTGCATTTCGTGCCTCCAGAAATGCCTGTACTAAACTTATTAGATCCAAAAAAGCCAGCTACTTCCAAGCAGCACTGGAACACAATACAAATAATGCTGCCAAGTTCTGAAGCATCCTCAAAGAGGCAGAATGCCACACCACTGATGTCTCCCTTCCCATCAAAATAGTGTCTGGGAATGATGCCTTCACTGACAAAGCTGATATTCTAGAACACCTTAACAAATACTTTGCTACTGTGGGATTGGCCATTGTTACCTCCCCAATCAGCAAGCTGAGTCTGCACGAGGACATCAATGTTGTCACTAGCCCCAATGCTAACACTAACCAGTGTTACTCCACCACCTTCAGCTTCTGACCTGTTACCTTCAAGCAAGTAGAGGACCTCCTATTGGCCCTGGATATGAAAAAGAGCACTGGTGCAGACAATATCGAACTCTACTTCCTAAGAATTGGCCACTACCACCTGGCCGCTCCCATTACCCATTTATTCAACTCCTCCCTAATGTAAGGCACGCTACCCAATCTATGGAAAACTGCACACATCATCCCCTTGTTCAAGTCTGCAGACCCAAGCGATATGAACAACTACTGGCCATTCTTCCTACTACCTACTCTCTCAAAATTACTTGAAAAAATTGTTAACACCCAATTCAGAGAGCACCTGGACTCACATAATCTCCTAAAGGCCGCCCAATTGGGTTTTAGAGCTAAGCACAGCACAGTCTCTGCCCTTGCTAAAGTAACCACAGACTGGCAAATGGCCCTAGATTCTAAGAAATATGTGTTTTCTCTCTTCCTTGACCTCAGTAAGGCCTTCAACACTGTGGACCACAACATTATGCTTAATGCCTTGAGTGACATCGGTTTTGACAGTACCACCATTAAATAGTTCACCAGCTACCTTACAAACAGATTTCAGCAAGTTAAAGCCTCAGGAGAGCTGTCTCCTCTAAAACCATTGTTACGAGGTGTCTCCCAAGGCTCCATTTTGGGCTCAATCTTATTTGCAATGTACATCAACAATCTTGACTCTCACCTGCACACAGCTAATGTACACCTTTTTGCTGATGATACTGTTCCTACACCATTAACTCCACTCTAGATCTGGCATATAAGGACCTACAGCAAGACTTTATCTCTCTCCAGCATAGTTTCATTAAACATAAGCTCCTACTCAATGCTATAAAGACCAAAGCTATGATTATCTCCCCAAAGGCAGCCCCTGGTCCTGTGTGTGACCATAAGATCCCAACTCTACTGGGCGAACCCCTTGAAATGGTGGATAACTTTAAATACTTAGGGTTCTGGCTGGACAACAAACTAAACTTTCTATACCATCTGAATGAGGTCTCCAAAAAACTAAGACAGCGCTTAGGCATATTCTACTGCATCAAACATCTCCTCACCAAAGAAGCCAGAAAGAGGCTTGTGCAAACCACATTCATGTCACTCCTGGACTATGCTGACTTCCTGTACAATAACTGCCCTTCCTCAGCGCTTAGTAAGCTTGACACCCTCTACCACAGTGCCTTGAGGTTCATCCTTAACCTACCTTCCTGCACCCACCATTGCCTGCTATACCGTGAGCTGGGGTGGTCCTCCCTTTTTATATGGAGGAAAAGAAATGTTCTTCTCTGGTTCTACAGAGCACTGTCTGATAAGCTTCTGGCATACATCTTGAGCCTCTTCAAGCATGTGAAGGCTTGAGATGCTTCTCCATACTTTGCTTTCAGATACTTAGAACAAAAACATCTTATGGCTTGGCTGCAATCAATTTCTCCTTCCCTTCAATATGAAATACCGTGCAAAGCTCTGTAAAACTTTATACCCTCCCCAGTCCAATCACCTTCAAAGCAATGTTAACTGACTACCTGACAAAAATCTGCAACTGCTTTAGGTGACCAAGCTCCTATAACTGCCAACACTTTCTATGAGTAGTTGGGCTCTTAGCTAAGCTTAGCTCCCAAGTTATGGGGCACCCAGCACTTGTACCTTCCTTCTCATTCTCTCCCCCTCTCTCTCTCTTTCTTTCTTCCTCTCTCTCTCTTCTCCCTCCTCTCTCTCTCTCTCTCACTCTCTCTTGCTCTCTCTTTCTCTACCCCCATAACACCTCAACTGAATATACATCAGCCTACAGACAGAAGCATGTATATGGGCCCTAACAAGCCAGTAAGTCCCGAGAAGTTACTCCTGACTACCTACCCTACATCCTTTTCAGTGCTGACCTTTGTTTAGCATTGTACTCCTAGAAATGTCTTGCCTGTCTTCTCTTGTATCCGTACAATGGCTTGTGCAGCCACCTACTCTATCTCTCCTCACCCCTCTCTTCCTTACTCTCTCTTTCTCACCTTCTCTTCCCAGGCCTGATTTATAATACACATGCTGATGATTTCTTGTCTCTTCCAATCTGCTTGTAATACTGCCATCTGGTATATTATGACCTGTTTGATATTCCACATGTATTTTTGTACACATACTAATGATTTTCTGTCTCTTCCAATCTGCTTGTAATACTGTCATCTGATATATTATGACCTGTCATATATCCCACATGTATTGTTGTGCTCTGTCTACCCATGCCTGTAACCTGTTCGATGTCCAGGACCACCTTGAAAATGAGCTTGCTCAATGGTGTCTACCCCTGGTTAAATAAAGTTTAATTGATTGAAATGGTATAAATGTATACTTATTTTCTTTCACTCCTATACTGCTGTCTAAATGTCCCAATGTTATACTAAAATCACCAGCTATAATACATGGACCAGGCTAAAGTTGACTCAATTTCTTCCATTTGTGGAGAAATACGTACTGATGCATGATCAGATATGCTAATGGGGTCATATTTAAAGTCTTGTAAGTTATTTAATAATTGTCTAGATATTAAGAAAAAGTCAACTTTGCAACTTTGGAATGAGAATTATGTATATTAGAGTAGTAGAAATATAGTTCTTTGTCTGGAAACAAGGCTTTCAATGGATCTACTAAGTTAAGTCCTTTCATATAGTTTATTTTTATCAATGGTATAAATGTATACTTCTTTTCTTTCACTCCTGTGCACCTTTCTAAATGTTCCAATGTTATACTAAAATCACCAGCTTTAATATATGGACCAGGGTAAAGCGAAATGTCAGTAAACGATTATTGAAAAAGGTGGGATCCTCCTCAGTGGGGGAATAGACACAGGTTAGTCTGAGTTAATTCAATTTTTTTTATCCTAAGTATAGAGTATCTCCCCTCTTTGTTCATGTATTGAGATATAATTAAGAATCCTAGTTATTTCCTAATCAGAATAGCTGTGCCTCTAGCCTTACTATTCTACATAGAGAAAGAACCCTTAGCCCTAAAAAGCTTTCTGAAATATTTAAAATCTCTATTTTCAAAGTGAGGTTCTTGTAGGAACAAGATATCAATTTTTTTTATTTTATATTGGTTAATTATTGTCCTTATTTTTATCCTGTCTTTAGTGCCGTTTACATTCCACATCATCAAATAAATTTTATCCATATGTTATATTCTTGATTTATATTTATATTAGTTTTAGTGCATCTGAGCTGATTGGCAACTGAGAAGCTTTTCCTTATAGTATTGAATTTTTGAAATTTTTGTAAACAGTAGTAGTTCCAGTTTCCTCTGTTTGTGGTATTATTCTTCATTTTTTTATTTTATCTCCTCCATCTATTTTATCAGACCTCCCCCTTCCCTCATCCCTGCTACCTTCCATGTATTTCAGCTTTTAGAATTCCTGTAGGTTTTTTCTCAAACCCTCTGTAACCATCCCTCACTCCTTTCCCCACACAGGTTAAAAGGGTTAGGAATAAACTGAAGCTTTCCCTGAAAAATAAATGTCAACCAAATAATCATCCCACTAGTCAATTTCTGTATATGTTTTTTCCTTTGTATTTTTACTTTCTTGTCCCTAGCCAGTCCCTCCCTCATACCCAATAGAGAACTGGAAAAATGTGGCACCCTACAATTGTGGCATCAAATGACATTACTAATGGGTCCTTCTGAGACAACACTGCTGAGTCCCAGGAAAAAATATGATTTTAAGAATGCCCCCCAACAGATATTCAACCTTTGTTGTATAATATCCTTATTTCAACTGCTTCATTACTTAATTCCTTATCTATCTATCTATCTATCTATCTATCTATCTATCTATCTATCTATCTATCTAGTGTCTGACCTCCCTTCCTTACTATCTTTATTCTATTTATTCTCTCTTTTCTATTTTTTTAGCAGGTTACGTTGCATATACTTGCAACATGAGCATTTGTTAATTATATCTTCAATCTTCCTGGAGCTAAATATAAATTATCTTCTGTTGAAGGGCAGCTATTCATTATTTTTAACAAGGTTATGATGTTTAAATAGTTCCTCCTTGTTCTTCAGTCAACCATTCTCTGACTTTTTTACCACCTCTACTGGTGAAGTGAATATTCTTGTTCTTCCATGTATCCAAATGTTCAATTGTGCTAGGGGTAACATCCTAAACCTTTTGTACCAGCATGGTTTTAGCATTTGCAAATTCTTTCTGTGGCTGCTACTGTATTTAACACTTCATACGGGAAGTCAGTGAAGACTTGAATGTTTGTGCCAGCTGCTTTTAAGCCCTGCTCTATTCTTGATCTTCTTAAGATAGCTACTCTATCTTGGTAGTGATACGGTTTGATGAAAAACTAAGATTGTGACCTTTGGTAGTTAGGATTCTTTGGATGCCTGTGTGCTCTACCAAGCTGTTTTTTTTCCCTCTGGATATGGTCTTTCCAGAGCCATGGTTAAAAGTTTTTCAAAAAATTTGATAGGGTTGGCTTCCTTGATCCCTTTTGGAACTCATCCGAGTTTCAAGTTGTCCCTTCTACATCTGGTTTCCATTTCTTCTATTTTAAGTTGTAGTGCTTCTAATTCCTTTGAGTGATCCTTTGCTTTAGTGTTTAAGGGAATTAATCTATCTTCCACAATGCTTACTCTGTCTTCCAAATCCGATGTCCTGACTGACAATGAATACATTTTGTGAACCAAGTCAGAAACTGAATCTGTTAGGGCTGCTATAGAAGCATTAATGAATCTAAACCCCCTCTCTCTCACCTCCTTTTTTAGGACATCATTGGAGTTTGTAGTGTTTGCTTTTTCTAGTCGGTGAGGCATATTGCCATTTAGTTTGGCATGCCCTTTACAAGAGGTTTCATGCTTGTTAGTGAGGTCCCCCTCTGAGCCATGTCCTGTGTTGTATGCGAGTGGGTTTCGTGCTCATTTTCAGAATCTTGCCATATATGGTGTGTTGCCTCACGTTCCTTTTTCAGTTTCGAGATCCTATGGGTTGTAGAGTTCATGTTAATGTTTGGGGGTGGGTCAGAGTGATTTTGTGCTAAAGGATACAAGTAAAGAGCCCTTGTTCTTGTAACAGACCAAAGTATGGAGCCCTTATTCCTATACTGCCATTACTGCCATACCGGTACCCCCGGTTCTGCACTCCTGGGACCTGAAGGTGAAGGCATCATGTTGTAGGGGATGAGGATGTACATACTGATATTTTTTTTTAAATAAAATACAAATGAGACCTTCTTTTCTAGTTTGCATTTTCTGGAAAGCTCACTGGGAATAGATACAGTTGTTTGAAACTCTCACTGTAAAGTAGCTGTTTAGTGGTGAGTTAGTATTGCACTTTCCCTGCTTTAGTATTCAGGGGGGTTAGAGTGATTTTAGTGGGTGTCCCAGATATGGCTAACTGGCACCTTTGTCATGGGTCGTTGTAGGATTTACCATGGCAGAAATGTGTCAGTCAGTCAATGAGAATCATGGATTTTAGGACCCCATTGTATAATCTGAGACAGCATCCAACAAATTGGATGGATTAGGTCCTTGAGACCCCGAAAGTAAGCTGTTTCCAGGAGCAGGGTTAAAAACTTTGTTGCTCCATGGGCATGCCAGATTGCTAGTGGGGGATTTAAAGTATTTTGTGAGGTTATCTGTACTTTGCTTAGAATCAGCAGATTGTAAAGAACTTTTCAGATCCTGTGCACTCCACCTTGTCTTTTACAAGAAATGTTATTGTTATTTTTGCAGGCACCTTTGATCTCCTGAATCCAGGGAGGCTTTGTGACACACCATCCCTCCCAGTGGCCCAACAAACAAAGCAAGGCTGAAGTTCAGTGATTTAGCAATAGGTTTTGCTTCTATCATAATGCAGCACTAACTTTTCATTTTAAAACTACCAATGGTAGAGTGAGAAAACGTATATCAGCAATTGTAACTAGCTCATCTGTTCTTTTGATGTGGCAGGGGCTCCATGAAACAGATAATTCTGTTCACTTTCCTCTGTGCCTAGAATTTTTTTTTAGTATATAAAGATTTTTATTTGTATCTGCAAGATAAACCATCAACCACACAGGCTGCAACTCATATTCAAATACCTGCTGCAATGGTATAATACAACATACCACCATATTCCAATATAAAAAATAAACAGTGAAAATAAGCAAAGAGAAAAGCACAAACACTACAACAATAGGAAAACCCCAAATCTATCCATACCACAAGATGCTGGCACCCTCCCCCCACCCACAACCTACCACCAAAACCAGGTCAAAACCAAAAACATTAAAAATTGGAAACAAGCCCAACAAGCTCCCAGTTCTCAACACCTAAGAATGCGACCCTCCTTTCCCAAGCTTTACAGAATTTAGACAGAGCATTTAATCTATAGTACATAAATCTGATATCGAGCAGCTGTTTTTGTTAAAACCTGCTACCACCTCTTAAACGGCAGAAAAAATTGTGCTCTCCAATATAACAGGAGGGGATGCTTAGCCTCTACAGCAGCGGCAAACAAAAAATTTTTGCATTGACGGGTAGAATCATCTAATAAATCTGGATCACCTAAAACTCAAAAGGCCAGAGACTGCGTAATGGGAACTCCCAACACAGTTTCCAAATGATCAAAAATAGTGGTAAACAAGGCTGAAGAGGGCATATTCTAACAAAATATGAAAAATGGATTCAGAGGCAGAATTACACCACCAGCATAAATTGGATCCAGTCAAACCCAATTGTACCAGCTGGACCAGAGTACAATGCCACCTACCCCCAATTTTCTTCTGGATTGGCTGAAGCTTGGGGTCCAGCGTTGTGGAATGTGCCATAACTCAGCTCCTGTGCCATCACTCTTCATCCATATCATAGTTCAAATCCTGTGCCAATTTCAGTTCTGCATTTCTCAGTTTGGAAGAAAAAGCTTCTGTAACACCTTTTATAAAGAACTAATATGTCCCTTAGGTAACTTGTGCTACTTCTTCAATTTCGTTGTAAGATCTCTCTCCCTAATGTAATATTCCTGCAGGACCCTAACCAAAAGGGCATGTCTGAGCTGAAGGTACCACGATAACTCCCTTGATGGAAGATTATATTTAACAAGTATATCCTGAAAAGTTACCATAAGGCCTCACTGATCATCCACTAAATCCCCAAACTTATGAACCCCACTATCCAGCCAATAACCCCAACAGACAGGAACATTCCCCACCTGAATATCTGGAGGATTACCCCATAACAGCTCCCATCTTCCCAAAAATGTGGCAATCCATTCAGGTATTATAAAGAACTGGCCCCAAGCCCATCTTGAGAAGAACATTAGGGTGATGGATCTAATCCACATGGACACCCAGGTTTAAATAGCATCACTAATGGATTATTGCCCAACAACTCTTGTTTGATCTCCACCCACAATGGGGAAGCTGCACAAGGATATTGAATCCAATTTAATGTTTGTCTGGCCCCCTGACATAAATATTATGCCATGAGCCAAGGTAAATTCCATCCTCCATTAGTACCAGGGGTCCTAAGTGTCTTTCTTCTAAAACGTGGGGTGTAACCCTCCTATATAAAATCTGCCAACAACCTGTCCATCTGAATCCAGTAATGCTGGAGTAAAACCAAGGGCAGGTTACATAAGGTTTAGAAGAGGTGAGGGAAAATCATCATTTTTAAAGTTGCAATTTTACCAGGAAGGGACAAGTTCAGCTTTTTCCACCATTGGAGGGCTTTCTTAACATCCTCCATCACCCCTTTTAAATTTTTTGAATACATTACTGCAACCTGAGTGGAAACATACATTCCCAAATACTTTACATCTGGGGACCATTTCAAAGTATGCAACCCTAACAAGGCCCAGGATCGATCAACTTTATATAAAGATAGAATCTCAGTTTTTCCTCAATTAATGCACAACCCTGAGATTGTCCCGAAGAAATCAATAATCTCCCATGTCTTTGGCAATGAGGTTTCAACTTTTGAAAGTAACAGCAAAAGGTCATTGGCATAAAGTAAAGCAGAAAAGGATTTCCTCCCTACCATAATCCCCTAACACCTAGATCCTGAGACAGTGAAAAGTTTAAAAGTTCCATTGCAAGCAGGAACAATAACAGGTTATCTGAACACCCCTGCCTCATACCTGGTGACAAAGAAAAGGGTTCTGACAGCACACCATTCACCCGAACCCTAACCCTGGGATCTAAGTACAAACTGGCAATCCATTGGTGAAACTTATGGCCCAGTCCTACTTTTGTTAGCACGGACTACAAATAATCCCACTTGATGGAGTCAAATGCCTTTTCAGCATCCAACCCAACCAAGGCTGCTGACTCTGGCCTCCTCACCACCACCTCGGATTAAATATATAACTGCCCGCAAATTATCACTGCCCTGCTGCCCACACATAAAGCCAGACTGAGCTCTGCTAACCAGGGATCCCAACACTGTCTCCAAATGCAATGCAAAAACCTTAGCCAAGATTTTACAATCTACATTTAAAATGGAAATAGTTCGATAAGTAGCACACAGAGTGGGATCCCTTCCAGGTTTTGGCAAGACAGTAACAATGGTGTCTTTCATAGAATCTGACAGCGAACCCACCACCCCATTGCCCAAAACAAGTCTAAAAGCTTTAGGGTCATCTGTGCTTCAAAAGCTTGATAAAAATCTGCGCTAAGAGCATCTGGCCCAGGGCCTCATCCATAGCTCATAATTTAATAGCTCGCTGTATCTGCTGCAGGAAAATATCTTCCTCCAGCAAGAATGTTAAATCTGCCAATAATCTAGGTAGAGTACCACATTCAAACAAGGCCTCATAGTCTGTTTGAGATGGATTAACAGAAGATTGATAGACATAAAAATAAAAACTCTAAACTGCTCAACAATTGCTCCTGCAGCAGAAACAACTCCTCCCTGCCCATCCTGTAAATACGAAACCTGTACCTCCATCACTCTCTTCTTCAGCCTATAAGCTAATAGCATGCTGGCCCTGTCCCCTGACTCTCAGTAAGCCTGCCTACTAAAAAACAAGGCCAGCTGAGCCTTCTGTTGAAAAATCACATTCAGCTGGTCTGTACAAGTAACCAGTTCCTGAACCTTCTCCTATGGAACTGTCTGGCAACTATAGATCTCCTGTTCTAACTGTCTAATTATCCCCATCAAGGTCTCTACCTTCTCTTTCTGATTCCTGTTGACATGCGAAGGATAGGAAATAATTTTGCCCCATAGGAAGGTTTTAAATACATCCATTATAATAAAGGGCAATACCTTCAGAGAAGAATTAGACAGAAAATAAAAATCTCCCTCTCCAGCCATTGACAACAATCTTTCAAATGAAACAAATCAGGATTAAAAAACCAACAAGGAGTTCTCGCCAAGGTCTGCTGGGGCTCCCAAACCAAAGACACTCTGGCATGGTCAGATAAAATAATTGGCCTATGACATATCTCCAAAATATCCACCAAGATAGGCAAAATGCAAACAAAACAAATCTAGCCGGCTATAAGACTGAAATCATGATGATCGGAAAGTAAAATCTTTGACAGTAGGATTAAAAACCCTCCAAAAATTGGCCATCTGAAATTCCTCACAAAAATGATAGAGAATCTCCTGGGACCTCTGGCGGGAAAGGACCCCTTCTCCAAAGGGGACCTATCCACTGCTAGATCAAAAACAAAATTGAAGTCTCTCCTAAGAGAAGCACCACAGACTGTGTGTACCAGTCAATAACTTGCTGAGTCAGCTTGGAGAAAAAAATCCAGTGAGTCAGAATTTTTACCATAAACATTAACCAATAATAAAGGTACTTGCTCCACCTTGCACATAACCAGCTCCCACCATCCCTCCTTATCAGATTCCCAATGATCCACTACCAATAGGCAGACCTATTTTATCAAAAGAGAACCCCTCTTTTTTTGGAAATAAATGAGATGGAATACGGTCTACCCACCCACCCACATTCTAGAGTGACCATATCCCTTTTCAGAAGATGGGTCTCTTGTAAAAAGATAATGTCACAATTATATGATTTTAAATAGGTAAGAACCTTTTTCAATTTTATGGAGATATTGAGGCCTTGAAAATTCTACATCATAAAAGACAACTGCACCATAATATTAATAACAATATATTAGTGCTGTAAAATGAAACACCATAAACAAACCCCATGGCAATAGGTAACATCCCCCAATTGCCAGCATTCTTCAACCCCCTTAGAGCACTATCCTCCCAATTCAAACACTATAAAGAGAAAAGACAGCAACTTTATAACAGCAATATCAATGCAAACAAATATAGGGGATATTACACAGACAAAAATGTCCCCCAAACCCCACCCTCCACTCCCACATATAACAAATCTGCGTTCAAGATCCCCAAGCACATCCAAACCCCAGCAATTATGAAAAATGAAAGATGGGGAAGTATGTCATACTCAGATTTAATGGTTGCCCTCAGCATGGGATGCTTTAATAAACCACTCGGGCTTCGCCCTTGGTGTTTATGTAGCATCCCACACCTCGGATGGCCATTAAATACTCGTAACACACACTTCCCCATCCATTATTGTATATGTATTGCAATAATCTATCTAAGTGAACAAATTATGTTTTATAGGTCATAACAAGTCAAAGGACTGACAGTAATGAAATGAATGTTTTACTTTTATGAAAATGAAGCAGACTCTCTGGTAATTACAGAGATATTTATATGTGTGTGTATATATATATATATCTATGGGATACGCAACCCTGCCTACTGGAAAGATTGTCGATATTTTTTGTTCGAGTGCCAGTTGACCCAATAACATCACGAGTGGTGTATTCACAAGTCACAAGTGTTTTTATCAGGTCAACTTGCACGAGAACAAAAAATATCTATAATATTTCCAGTAGGGGGGTTACATTATCCATTTATGCCATACCTCCAAAAAAGTGAAAAACAAAGTAAATTTTTGCCATTTTTTGGCGATTATAAAAAATCTAAAAAAAATCTATAAATGAAACACCACTCATTTTGTAGATATTTTTGTCCTGATCAATTTTTTTCACAAAGTACCATGCTACTATTTTTCATTTTAAAGTTATATGCATTTGTGTGTTGCAAAAAATGAAAAAAAATTAATTTTGTGCAGTTTTTTGCTAATTATAAAAAAAAACTAAAAGGTATCTATAAATGAAAGACCACTCATTTTATAGATATTTTCATGGTGAACAACCTCCATGCTTGTAGTACCATGCTATCATTTTGTGTTTTAAAGTTATTCACATTTGTTCATCGAAAAAAAGTGAAAAAAATGCACTTTTTGTTGTCTTTCAGCTAATTATGTAATAAAATAAAAGTTACCCATAAATGAAACACCACTCATTTTGTAGATATTTTTGTGCTGAACAACTTTCTTGCTCACAGTACCATGGTATCATTTTTCTTTTTAAAGTTATTCACATTTGAATACAGTTGCTACTGCTACTGCAGCTGAATATGCACATGAGTTCTGAATGAGCCAATCTCTACCTACTGTGTGGATAAATTTACCTACAGTGAGGAAAAATGCAATATTCTCACTGTAGGTCTGACCACCTGAGAATATCGAAAATATTTGCCTTTTTTTATCCTCACAAGTATGGCATAAATATACATATAATCCACACTGTTGCAATCATAAAAAAACTGCATTCCATGCTAGGAGCTCTGTACAGAACCCACCATAGCCTTCCTCTAACTGTATACCATGAGCTAATCCAGAAGATGATTCTCACCTCCTTTGACTACTGCAACATCATCTATAGTGCAGCCCCTAAGTCCTCCCTATCCATACTAGATACCCAGTTCAATGCCTTCTGCCGCATTGCTCTTAATGCCCCTTCCCTCACCCATTACTGTGAGCTATGCTGTTTATTTATTTAATTTTTGTTGACCGGGTAAGTGCACTAGACAAATCCTGCCTATTTTCAGGCATGACCCCGGGGAGGGGGATACAGATGAATGCCAACTGACCTTGAACCAGATTAAGCTGTTGGTGGTATTTTTTAATGAATGAGGGTGGCTTGGGTCAGTCACTGGGAAATTCCCTACTCTTTCGATAAGTGCCATGGGATCTTTAACATCCACCAGAACTACCACCAATCCAGGCAGATGGGACCTCGGTTTAACGTCTCATGCGAAAGACGGCACCTCAGAAGTGCAGCACTCCTCTCATGCTGCACTACAGTGTCAGTACTGGGATATTAAGCCAAGTGCCAGATGTGGGAACTGAACCCACATCCCTCTGATCTCCCAGCCTCAGAGGCGAGTGTGCTACCTACTGAGCCACTGACACTGTCTGTTGTCTGGCCTTACCATCCCTTGAAAACAGATGCCTTATTCACTGCGCTAAATTCACCTCCAAGTTCTGTCTAGGTATCCTCCCCTCCTACCACTCCTCCTTGCTCACTCCTACCCCCTCGCCTTCTCATGCCCTCAGATCCACTGACTCCTGCCTACTTGTAATCCCTTGGTGAAAGTCCACCACCAGCCAAGCAGCTTTCTCTTACCATTTCCCCCAAATCTGGAACAAGCTGCACCCACAAATCCATCATTCCTCCTCTGTCAATTCCCTGTCCTCCACCCTCACTAACTACTGCATGGCAAACTGCTCTTGCCTCTAACCCCTGATTGCCGCTACTCCTCTCCTCCCAGCCTGACCAGCGGCTTAGCAAATGCTATGAAGCTGGACTAGTCTTAGCTAAACATAGCACTTGCCCATTAGGCACTTAATTGTCCTCATAATTGTTTTCATTTTTGTCTTCTCTGCTCTTGATTACTGCTTGTTGAGAGTCCATGCCTGTTACTGCAAAATCTGTGAAACCCTCAATGTGTATTTTGTATTCTATGTACCAATGTCACTGTATTAACGTGTATCCTGTATCCTCTGTACTTCCGGTTGCACCTGGAGATGAGCATCTTCTTGCTCAGTGTGCCTTTCCTGGTGAAACTATTTCAATAAAGAAATACATAAAATATATAAATATATATATATACATATATATATATATATATATATATATATATATATAAAACTATCAAGATATGTTAAATGATAAATGTTTTCTGTTTAAATATTTTTAGAATGGAAGCCCTTTGAAAAAGCTCAGTTCAAATAAGTGAAAAGTCAAGGCAAAATAAAGGAGTTTGAAATAAGAAAAAGACTAATTTTGTGTCTTTAAACATAATTGGTGCCTCCCCTCCCATCTTACTTTTGGTAAACATACCTCCTGTTTTATTTATTGATTTAGATTTTGTTGACCAAGGTAAGGGCACTGAGACCAGAGATCCCTTTTTCAGAGGTGACCCAGGGTTGAGAATACCAACCACTTTACATTAGGTATGGATACAGTAACACAGTATAGGAGTACATTCATAGTCAGTAGGGTACATTTAGACAATTTCAGTTTCATTGCATCAGGGCTACAGTATCAATTGGATTTTGCTTATAGGCAGTCCAAGGAGAGAGAAATTTTAGCCATTAGTCATTGGGAGGGGATTGGGATGAAGACATGATCTAGCTGTTGCAGCCACAGAGGCTCAGCTCAATGAGGTACATTTTGAGACCTGCTTTGAATGAGGAGAGGGAGGGCTTGTCTAGTAAGCTTGCGGGGAGCAAGTTCCAGAGGTGAAGGGCCGTGAACTGAAAGAAGCAGTTACCTTGGTTGGTCCGAATGTGAGAGATGTTCAGGAGTCAACTTGTGGTGGACCGGAGGTTACGGTGGGAGACTTTGGGGGTAAGCAGTCCACTCAGGTGAGAGGCGGGTAGCCAAGGGAGAGGTGGTGCTAGGTGAGGCAGGCGGTGGCATAGGGATAATTTATGCTTTAGGTTGGCCAGAGTAGGTCATAGAGAGCTTCACAGTGATGCCTTCTAGGGGAGGAGTTGCTTCCAAAGCGGGCAATGTGGTGGTAGAGGGTAGTGAGTTTGCTTAGCACTGACTCCCTGAGAGACAGGAATGGGGGGAGCCATACAGCAGTGCAGGAAGGAGGTTGCAGTTTGCTATGGCGCATCTTGCTTCTCCAGAAAGGGCATTACCCAGGCAGTATAAGAGGCCAAGCCTCTGATGCATGGCTCTGGTTAAGGCATCAAAATGAAGTTTGTAGGTTAACTGCTGGTCAAGGAGCATCACAAGTTACCTGAACTGATCAGAGACTTCTACTGGCCTTCCAAGGGCTGATGAGAGTTGGAGTAACCCACTACAGTCATTGCCCAGCCATCGGGTCCCGAAGAGGACTGCTTTTGTCTTTTCTTTGTTTAGTCTTAGATGGTTAGCAGTGAACCACACTTCAAGTGTTCTGAGGCTGGCCTGAAGTTTGGCAGAGATAACTGAGGGTTGGGGGTCTCTGTAGTAGATTACAATGTCATCTGCATAAAGGATAAGGTTGCAAGGTGCACAATCCTCTTCAAGGTTGTTTAGGAATAGAAAGAATAGTAGGGGGCCCAGGATGGAGCTCTGGGGTACCCCAGAGGTCACAGGTCAGGGGTTGGAGTGTGCTCCCTGCCAGTGGACTCTTTGGGATCTGTTTGTCAGGTAGCTAGTGATCCAGGAGAGTGAGAGCTGATCCAGGACAAGGCAGTGAAGTTTGGCAAGGAGAGGCTCATGGTTGACCAAGTCAAAGGCCTTGGATAGGTCAATGAATAGGGCACCCGTTGGGGTGCCTAGGTCCATGGCATGAAGTATGTCCGATGTTAGCCGGATGAGGGCAGTGTCAGTGCTGTGACCTTTCTGAAAGCTGTGCTGGACTTTGGAGAGGAGCAGGTGTTGTTCTGGGTAGTCTTGAAGTTGGTCATAGACAAGTCTTTCCTGGATTTTTCCCAGGGGGCAGAGAAGGGAGATGGGCCTGCAGTTCTCCACTCTGTCCCGAGTTCCTTTTTTGTGGACAGGAACAGTGGTCGCAACTTTCCATTTACTGGGAACCATCCCTTCTCGGTGAGATCTATTGATGAGCAGGGTGACGGGGTAAGTGATGGCTGGGGCTGCAGCCCTCAGCAGCTGGGGCTCCAGAAGGTCATTGCCAGGAGAGAACTCAGGTTTTATTTTGTGCAGGAGGGGCAGTACTGTTTTGGGCAGTTGCCAGTAGGGGGCCAGGGTTTGTAACTGCAATCTTGTTAGTGCATGGCTAATATACTTGAACATGCTTTCAGTGATTGCAAAGTGTCATGGCAATTTCTAATATACCACTGGTTTGTTCCAGGCACTAAGTAGGTTCTGGAGAAAACATTTAGTGGGCCCAAATCCAGAACGATGATTATCATGATTGGTATGTATTGAGCATGTGGAAAACAAGATGACTGACAGGTGGAAATAATCTGTGGATGTACTATTTTACATTATTTAGAAATATTATATATCTTTTGTGCCTTTTAAATCTGTCAGAGAGTTTGTTTTTAAAAGCTGCCAATAGTCATAGTTTATAAGCACAATAAGGCACTTCAAGGCATTGATTGTACTGTTTTATCACACTACCAGTGGCTGAAGACACTTGACCTGCAGCTTTGCGCCTTACTACACTCCTTTGTTGTAACAATCCCATCTTGTCTTATAGATTACAGAAAAATGTTAATAAGTCTTAAAAGAGAACTCCCATAAACTGATTAATGTGTTGATAGAGGAGTAACATATTCACTTTCTAGAAACTACTGAAGAAATACGAGAAATAAAGGAAGAAATTTCAAGGTCCAAAAATCATGATTTTTTTAACAATATTTTTATATATTCATTTTTATGTATATTTTTTAGAAATATTTGTGCTTTTCTGTGTGTGAATTTGCTATTCATGAAAGGTGCAGGATTGACAGCACTGGAACCTGAAATCATCCATTTATCCAGATGGCAGGTACAGTATGGGCAATTACAATGAAAGCTTCCACAACACCACCCCACCAGTGTGCCTCAACCCTTTCATGGAGGGACACCACATAGATTAGAGGGTAGTTCAGACTCCATGCCCATTCAATTCTTGGCCTCTCATGTGAGACTGCCAGCAAGGGTGTCAGTGTCAGTTGTGCTGATGGTTCTGTGACTTGGACACCTGCCCACTGGGAACTGGTCTGAAACCACCACATTTCACATAGGTCACTGAGTAGCCATAAGGTGATAATGACTTTTGACCACTGCAAACCTGTGCTGGATTTGAACACATGGCCTAGAGGTGAAAGGATTCTTAACCTGCTACCAATCTACTGAAGCATCACATTCTCATTATCCAGGAGTCATATTCATTTTGAAGAGCTGCAAAGAAAAGTGAAGAATGTAATAGCTATTCATGAATGGATAACTGTAGCCTGCAAAAAAAAAATCCAGATTCTTGAGAAATGCAAAGGACTATCAATCAGTCTAGATTTATAAATAAGAAAATCCAATAAGGTCTTGAGGCAGGGTAGACACTGATCCTTGTCAAGAAGAAAGAAACAATATTGATAACTCAAAATATGATTATACTCAAAGATCCCATTCCGCTGAGAATTCTGATAACATCATAGTGTTATTTTTGTATTGATCGACCCTACTGCACAAAATGGTGAAGAATCAGCAACAACAGAATAAGAGGTCCTAATGATTTTACAGAGGGATTTGATTCTAGTGCAGCAGAATGTGCTTGCCAAGGGACAGAATTTTATCTCCACTCTGAAAGCTCACAAATTTAAAGTGTTGACACATTTAGACCAATTCTTCAGAAAAATTAACTTGAGAGTGTATTTTGACCAGAGAGAGACACTGAAAAATATTGAGGAGTGTGTACAACCTGGAATTGAGATTAAAAACAGAACAAAAAAAAAAAAAGAAAAAAACATGTAAGAAAACAGCCCAAGCAAATATTCACCAGGTAGAACTGTGTTACATGTTTCTTAAATCTTTTTTATGGTGCCTTATGCTGCTGTTTTGTTGTTTCAGATTCCTGTCCATCCACTACAGCATACTGTCCCCCTTTTGTTACATTGTAGCATTTAAATGATGAGACCTGGTTTGAAGAGCTCCACTCTCCCTTGCTATGCAGCGTGCCACTAATTTGCCACTGAAGGAATTGGCCTCCTCCTGCTTCAAGCTGCAGCAACTGAAGAGCTCCTGCCCCCTCAACACAGGCATGTTAGAGCCCATGATAGCATATGAAACTGTCCCAGTGTCCTTCTTTTTGAAATGCCTTCCTAAGAGCTACTCCCCCAACCCATGCTGTGTTCCACAGAGCTCTGTTCAGCCTGTGGTCTCAGTGAATGAGAGCCCTCCTACCACAGTCTACAAAATGCTGCTCTGCCCATTCTGTGGCACAGATGGCAGCTCTGCCTCCTTCCCCCACCACTCTCAGCTCATATGTATGACTTGTGTGTGGCGAATGATGGTTTGGGAACAATTTTTAAGGTTCATACTAAGGTGGTTAGGTAGCAAGAGAGCCATGAGGCCCAAAACCGCTACCAGTACTAATAATAACAAAGTAATGAATTAGCATGAATATACTTATCTAACCTGTTTTTAAATATGTTCTTCAAACAACTTGAAATTATTTCAATAGGAAGGGAATTCCAAGGTTTGATACTACAGATGGTAAAGAAGAATTTCCTGGGCATTAGATGAGAATTCTTACATTTCAACTGGAGTGGATGATCTCTAAGATTAAAAATGTCATCCTTAAATGAGAACCATAGATTGCTGATTAAGTAAGGATCATTCATAATATCAAATATGAGCAATAAATCTCCTCTTAATCTCCTAGTAGAAAGTGGCATTAGGTTTAATTTAGTTAATCTAGATTTGTAAGTATCATAATGTAAACCACTGATTTTTTTAGTAAAGTTTTTCTGGACTTTCTCAAGATGCAGTATCTCATATTTCCTAAATGGGGACCATAAAGATGAAGAAAAATCCAGATGTGGCCATGCATAAGCTCTATACAGAGGCATCAAGACATTCTTGTCCCTAGATTTAAAATTCCTTAGAATGGATCAAATAACCCTATTAGCCTTTGAGATGATGGAATTTATTTGAAAATTGTGCTGAAGATCATCAGTAATTAACACGCCCAAATCTTTCTCTGTTTTAGTTGTGTTCAGTACTTTATTATCTAGCATATATGAATGACAATAATTAAATTCCCCAAAATGCATGACCTTGCATTTAGCATGGTTAAATTTCATACCCCACTGGTTAATCCATTTAGTAATACTATTTAAGTCAGCTTGGATTTGTTCAATTTATTCCTGGCAGGAACATAGTCTGCCAATTTTAATGTCATCAGCATATTTAAGGATATTATAAAAGCAATTCTTTATAATATCTGAAATAAATATCTGAAAAAGAGTGGGTCCTAAGACAGAGCCCCGGGGCACTCCACTAGTAACTTTACCTAATTCTGATTGATGTCCATTAATCAAAACCCGCTGGGTTCTACCATTCAACCAATTAAGTATCCAGCTCACAACAATAGGGATAATATTCAGAGAAACAAGTTTCTGTAATAAGGCCCAATGAGATAATAAGTCAAATGCCTTACTAAAATCGACATATATAACATCATATGTTAATTTATTGTCTAATTGCAAACTCACATCCTCATGAAAGCATAATAGATTGGTCAGGCAACTATGGCCTTTCTTAAAACCATGTTGTTCTCTGTTGAGTGAAGTTAGTATTTGAGAAATAATATCCTTAATTAAACTTTACATTATTTTACACATGGAAGCAGTCAGGTTAATTGGTCTATAATTTTCACAATTACTTTTAGTCCCTTTTTTTTGAATCAGGACAACATAGGCAGTTTTCCATAGCTCAGGGACAACATTTAACGTAATACAGTTTTCAAACAGTAGTTTTAAAGGAAGTGCCAAACTATTGGCAAGTAAGTACAAAAAGTTCCTAGGAATATCATTGGGGGATACACTTAGCTTGCCTTTTAAGGATATTAATTTAATATGTACATCTTCCATAGAGATATTATTGTAACCTCCAGTTTGATTACTGCAAGAATCTGCCTTTGTTCATTGGAAAATATTTTACAAAATGTATAATTGAAAATATTGGCCATTTCCAAGGGTGTAGTAATTTGTGTCCCATCTACCAAAATAGGTCCTACAGGACAAGATATTTTTTAAGAGAGTTTATGTAAGCAAAGAAACTTTTGCTATTATCCTTCTTTGCATTAGATGCTAGGTTATATACCCATGACTTTTTGTCTTTTCAGATAGACCATTTGCATTTAGTCTGAATACTCTTAAATAAATTCCAGTCAGAAGGACTACGTGTTTTAAGATAAAGAGCATACCTTTTATTTTTACTTTTTAATAATATTTTAATTGATTTACTCATCCATTTGGGTGAATATTAACCTGAAGCCATTTTTTTCTTAGTCAGAATGCATTTGTGCCTTAAATCAATTATTTGTTAATGTAATAATGAAAAATATGCATCAATACTAACTGAATTCAAAACTGAATGCCAGTCGATGCAATCTAAACTTCTAGTAATGGAGGAGATATCACTAATATCGTACTGATAGAATAATGAGGAATTATTTTTTAAGGGAACAGATATTAGTTCCAATTGAAACCTAATTGAACAGTGGCCACTATTACCAATGGGGGTGGCACTTAGATTGAGGGGTACTAGATTGCCACTATGTAATACCAGATCTAAAATATTATTCCCTCGATTAGGGAAATATACATCCTGGGTAAGATTACATTGTTGACAAATGTTTACTAACTTTTTGCCAGCACTAGAGATAGAACAGTGTTTTACCCAATCAATTTCACCCATGTGAAAATCCCCAGTTAGTAATAGATCACCTAGGAAAGAGGTGGAATCTATTTCAGAGATAAGACAGTCCAGTTGATTTGAAGAAGCATCAGGAGGGAAGGAGGTAGCAAACACCAAGAATAAACTTACTTATATTATTAATTTGTACTTTAATTCACAATTGTGTTTTGGTGAGTTAAACTGTGATGCATAATCCTATGTGAAAGGCTGTGTGGTTATCTGACAACATCCAATTATTTTAAATTTATTGTTGGAAGTGATTGCCAGCCACCTGACAGTGCAGTGATGAATGGTGTCAAGGGAGGAGGGTCCAGTAAAAACAGTGCTTTTTTAATGGAGGCACATTGTTTAATTTTAGATGTTAGGGCATGCAGTATTTTTTGTAAGTGGTTGCAAACTGTTGGACAATATGTTGTAACTATGTTATTAGAATGTGTGTGTTGTAGGATTGGGAATAGTTTTTGAAAAAATGAGTTTGAAATGTAGTGATAGTAAAGGCAACCATTTTAGATATGGTAGCTAGTGGCATTTTCATTTTAGTGTGCAGTGATATGTTTAGATAAGTTGTTTTTTTGGAGGAGGAAATGAGATTCGGCACCTGACCATGCATCTGTAGAGATTTAATGTATGGTCAGCTGACATGGCTCTATCAATGAAGTTACTCAACTTTTTCTTGCCATTTTATAATTGACTTTAATAACAGTGTCAACACTGAAGAAGAATTGTCTTCTGTATTAACATAGAGAGATGTGGAAGTTTCAAAATCTTGTTACATTGAATTTTGGAAGAAAATATGGACTTGGCTTTGGACATTATAAATTGCAGATATAAGTAACTTAGTGAATATTGTAAGATATAGCAACAACTGGTGACTAAGTATGTTTTGTGTTGCTATACACTTTAGACACAAAACACCTACGGGTTACACCTAATGTTTAATTTTAGACATTTTAAAGAGTGATTTGTCAAGATACATACAGAATCTTTGAGTTACCACCTCAAGCCTTTTACCACAATGTTCCCATCCATAAACACCACATGTTATTGAAATGGGCATACGTTGCTTGTATTATGTTTAAGCCAGCTGACAAAAGAAGAGATGTCAAATGATAAATATCAAGAAAATGCAGTGAGGCAACTTGGGGATTAAAATTGTTATAGACAACTGACAAATAATAAAACAATTTCCTTTTCATGGAAAAGAAGGTGTGTTGTTTGACAACTTGGTATGGTCTGGCCAAATCACATACAGTATAGTCAGGCAACTTTTTAAAATTCAGCCATCTAGAACCACCCCGTTACTACCTGATACTAAAGATACATACAGTATATCAAAATAAGACCCTTTGCTATTCCTTTTAGTCTCATGGATATGTTGATTTAGAGAAAGTATTTTTTGCTGAAGTATGTGGACTATTTCCAAAAAGAATTAGTCATGAAAACCCTAGCCTAATGCAGAGACTTTCAGCATTTATGGCTCAAGTCACAAAATCTTTAGGTGGTATCACTATATATAAGTATACTCCATAATTTGAGATAAACACAAGTACAACATTTTCTTAGTTCCCCTAGGGAGTGGTTAGGAGTGCCATCTGTCTTTCTTCTTCAGGTACTGGGGTTCATCCTGGCATGTAACTGTGGAGAGTTTTACTTCCAGGTCAGGGGAACAGCAATGGGGGCAACTAAGGCCCTCTCATGTAGTAGTCTGTTCCTGAGCTGGTGTAAGAAATGCCAGATATTAAACAAGTAGAACACACACCTACTGCACTCTATATATGGATAGGAAACTGTGGAGCAAGCAGGTCAGTTCACTGAATGGTTGAAAAGTAATGAATTTAATATCTCATTTACCTTTAAGGTACATACCACACAGTGTTATTGGATCCTAAAGTAAGTATCAAAACAAAGTGCCCTTAACCTATTCTGTATTTCAGTGTACTGTAGTTTTTAGGCATAAACTATGATTCCCTCTCTTTCATCTCCCTAATTTCATCCAAATTTAGGTATAAAAGAGGTTGCTTCACTTTATTTTGCCCTGGTGTGAAACCTTGCTTGACTCCATTGCAAAAGTCATGACCCAACTCATGTAGCACCCTGGAATTTTATGATGTTTTAGTGCTAAAGTCTGCAGTAGTTACACTATGTCAGTGATGTTGCTGTCCTCTGCAGTCCCTATGTTCTTGTGTTATGCTGACTATGAAAGTTTTCAAGGCATAGTAAGTGCCTTACTGTTTTCTGTTATTTAAAGTGTATCTTAGAAAAAAAAACTTTAAGAGAATACAGGGACTTCAAAGACATGTAACAGCTGAATGTTGGTATAACTTCTGTTGGCTTGTGCAGGTACACATTGTTAACTCGCTTGATGCCTTGCACCAGTGGGGTCATGACCTCTGTGAGAGGCAAACCAGTTTTCACACTAGGACAAAACAATGAAGCAACCTCATTAATATTCAAATTAGGGTGAAATTATGTTGATGCAAGAAAGGGCTTCAGCATTCATGCCTACAGACTACACAGGTATACAGAAAATAGGTTGAGAATGTGTTTCCCTTCAATGAAGATGTGCCAGTCTTAACACAGGTATACCAGAAAGAAATGAGGAAAGTTCAATATTAAGGGAAGATAGCACATAATCCCAGTGTTTGTCACAAACTATTTTGTTGGGATAATTTATAAGGCTTAAAAATAATTGTTCATTTTCTAATCGATTTGAAAAACAATTTGACAAAAAAGTCATGACCCGACTCATGTAGCACCCTGGAATTTTATGTTGTTTTAGTGCTAAAGTCTGCAGTAGTTACACTGTGTTAGTGATGTTGCTGTCCTCTGCAGTCCCTATGTTCTTGTGTTATGCTGGCCATGAAAGTTTTCAAGGCATAGTAAGTGCCTTACTGCTTTCTGTTATTTAAAGTGTATCTTAGAATAAACAAACTTTAAGAGAATACAGGGACTTCAAAGACATGTAACAGCTGAATCATGGTATAACTTCTGTTGGCTTGTGCAGGTACACATTGTTAACTTGCATGATGCCTTGCACCAGTGGGGTCATGACCTCTGTGAGAGACAAACCAGTTTTCACACTAGGACAAAACAGTGAAGCAACCTCATTAATATTCAAATTAGGGTGAAATTATGTTGATGCAAGAAAGGGCTTCAGCATTCATGCCTACAGACTACACAGGTATACAGAAAATAGGTTGAGGATGTGTTTCCCTTCAATGAAGATGTGCCAGTCCTAACACAGGTATACCAGAAAGAAATGAGGAAAGTTCAATATTAAGGGAAGATAGTACATAATCCCAGTGTTTGTCACAAACTATTTTGTTGGGACAATTTATAAGGCTTAAAAATAATTGTTCATCTTCTAATCGATTTGAAAAACAGGATGTGGAATTAAATGGATGTTTTAGAGTAAAGGGATAGTCAGACCTAACAGTAAAACAAGCCTATAAATATGTGAGAGAATTGACATGGAAAAGTTACTTATTCCTAAGAAGCATTGCATGCCAAAGCAGTAAGGGCCCCATAACGTGAATGATTATGTGCAACCTCAAGGTCAGAAGTCTGTACGAATTCATGCACAATAATTGGAGAATGTTGGCAGGGGACCCACTCCCAGTTTTGGGTTCAGCCGTGGTCCCCAAACTTGGGATCTCAAGGATAGGCTGCAGAATGGGAGATGTGGTTGTACATTGCCGCTTTAGGAGAACACAGCCTAGGAGTTCTGGTGGTTAGTGAAACCAGAGGGAATTTTCAAATATCTGTTCAGTCTGTAAACATGCTCAAGAGGGTCAGATCATTTGTATCCCAGAGCCTGTAAGTATAGAACAAATCAGTTTACCATCTGTCTGTCAGATCACATAGCATATGCTGTCTGATGTCCTTGAAGAAATGTTTATGTGAGCAGGACCAACAGGCACATAAAAATCAGAATCTAGCATCTGAGATTGCTACAAAATAGTCAATGTTATAATATCACTGGTAAACATTTTGTAGAACATCATTATTCATGCCAAATAAGCCTTCAGTTTGTAGAGTTGAAAAGAACTGTAGCCAGCTGGCTAGCACAGTGGTGGAGTTACCACTTGCCATCCAGAAGACATGGATTCACACCTTGAGTCTTAGACATCTGATGCAGACTAGATAGACAGGGTTCAGGCATCGATTGGGCACCTACTACCTTGAGGAGAGAGGACACCTCCTTCCATAGCATGACCAACCCCTGTTCACTCAGGTGAAGGGGGGTGTTGTGCAGGAAGAAATAAGTGACCCCTTTATGGTGGCCTTATATCAGCAAATCTCCACTCCCCTGGCAAGTGACATGAAGGTGTCACACACCCAGAGTGGGTCCATCAGGGGAGTGCTGAAGGTAGATCAAGGCCTAGCCACCCTTCCAAAGGCCCTGATAAATGATTCTCCTGGTTATCTCTCAGGACCACACCCTAAGAAGGGATAAAAGGAAGATTTAGAAGGGGAAAAATATCCCCAGCAGCACCAGGCAGATGAAGCTGCCCCAAACCCCCACTAAACAGCAGGGCCTCCTTGAATCCTTCTGCATCTTGCTGGCTCCTCATGAGCCCTTTATCATTGAATGAAGTATCCTCCTCCAAGCTTGTGGAACCTTGGGGGCCTGCCCATTGTGGATAAGCTGTGGGTTACAGTTGGGGTATCTGGGGATGGTTGTCATGCAAAGTGTGGTGCTGGGCTGAACTACTGATTGATTTCTGTGATGGGTAGAAAGGCTTGGGTAGGTTGCAGGATGTCCCTGGCAGCTGGTGAGATGAAAATGGAGAGACAAAAATAGAAAGCAAAAAAAAGAACTGTACGGGGGTAGGTGCTAACAGATTTTCCAAACTCCTCCAAACGGAATCATGGTGGATTTATTTTTTGAACGCCTTGGAACCAGCAGTATGTAAAGGTGAACCATCAGTACTAAGAACCCTACTCTCAAATGTGGGACTGGTCCCAATTTTCAGCTTGTGTGCAAACATGTTTTTTGTGCATTGTTTACTGCAGTATATTAGATTGCATCTGGCTGATCCAGTTGGCTTCCAACACAACATTTGCTGTAAGAAAGGCTAGGCTGCAGCTGTGGAAGATTCAAAAACCTGAAGTACATTTTAGAGTTTTTTTAAGCTCTGATTTTTTCTTTTCAGGTCCTGCAGTCATTTGGGTACAGAGTACATTCCAAAGGACTGTATTTAGAAACACAGAAAAAAGGAATTTGTCAGCAGAAGAGGACCACTTGGTCCACACAGTCTGCCTAGATGGTCCCCGTCTAGTTTGTCTCTGCATACCCTAAGTGGCCTCTGATAACCCAACCCACAAGAACAGAGGGACTGGCATGCAGCTGATCTGAGGTTATAAAAGCTTTAACATGAAGTGCAGGCTTTTGGTTCTCTGATGGCTGCAGCCCAGTTCTGTCATCTGACATGGAGTGTTTTGGGGATCTTAGGTTACAGAAAATGTCAGGGTGGTAGCCAAATATGATCTACAATACTGCAGAAAACATTAAAGAAAATAATTTTATTTTGACCACAACTGAAAACTGGGACCCGTCCCACACTTAAGCATGAGGCTCTTATTGCTGACTGTTCCCCTTTAATGAACATTTTAGATTTCAGTCTATTTCCAGTTAAATAAAATGTCTCATTCTGTAGTATTTCAGGTTTCTGTGGCCGGATATGTTATGATAAACTGAAACTCGGTTCCTCAAGTTTTATTAACCCAGCACTGTTTGGCCATTCAAATTCTGCAGCAGTGGAGGTAATTTTATGCTTTGGGAGGATTTGTCACCTGCAACACCCATTACTTAATATAATCAACTCCACCACTGGCAAAGTTTGAATGTCAGGCAAGTGTGTTTTGAGCAAACAGTGCCGGGCTAATGAAACTTGGGGAACAGATTTTCAGTTTATTGTAGTACTACCCTGTGGCCTTTTGGCAACAATGTTATTTATTTTATTTATTTAGGGATTCAGATCATACCTTTGAGCTCAGAGGTCTTTTACAAAGGTTCCACATCAAACAGTGACAATGACAACAATAACAAACAGTTTACATACAATACTCGAATACTAGGTAGCTAATATACAATAAGGTTACAATGTGATTTGTAGTACCGATGGTGACAGTACAGTGTCAAGAGCATTCAACTAGGGTAAAGGACAGTGTTTATATGTAGCGAAGGAGAAAAAGAGGTGTGACACCTAGTGTGAGAGTCTGAGGAGTCAAGGTGAGGGGGAGGCGAGATGGGGGAGGAGAGTGGGCTGCCAAAAGAAGTGAAAGTCCTGAACAGTGAAAAGATTATTATAATCTAAATAAAAAAAATAAAAAAAAACTCCTCCTCCATGTTTTTAGGTTGCTCAAATAAAACATCACAGCCTGTCCTGCATCAGGGTTTGTTTGCTTTTCAGCAACAATGTTTAGTTCTATATAGTGGTAGATTTAGTATTTCAGTCTGAAGTAACCCCCCACCACATATTTTAAGTTTTCCTACTCTTTGTTTTATATTCTCATCCATTAGCTTCATTTATGTTTGAACACAGGAATTTCTGAGATGTTAATAGACAACATACAAGAAACTGACCATGCTGAAATCAAATTTTTACAAAAAAGGATGGTTAGCATGTCACTCAAACTGAGAGGATGTTGCCACAAAAAAAAACTATTAAAACTGGTTCCCTAAGACAAAACTCTGTCATGATAAGCATGGCTGATGACTGATGTGTCACTGACATGCCCCTACCAGACCACTCTGCATTGGACTGACACTGTCACACTCCTCAAAAAGCATTAGTATAGCAAGATGTTCGCTGAGTGCCTGTGTGCATATTGAACATAAAAAGCACTTAAGGCATGGTACACACTTGGCTTCCAATTTAAAAGTGCTTTGATTAACAAATCATAAACACAAGAGCACAGAAAGATCTTACATAAAAAACTCAGTACACAGAAGCACATATGAAACCAAAGACCCAGTGCTTCACATCACTCAGATACCTCAACAGGAGGTTTAGTACAGTGGCGCCCCCCAGGATGAAACCCAATTCTGCAGCATTTTGCAGCACTCTGCAGAATGCTGCAGCAGACCTACTGAATAAAGCAATGTAATTTCAATGGCGATTAGTCCCTTTGTTGTTCAGGAAAATGTGACACTGCCAAGATAAGGTGAATGCCATAGTTTCCTGCATGACAAAAGGGATTAATTGCCATTGAAATTACATTGCTTTATTCAGTAGATCTGCTGCAGCATACTGCAGAGTGCTTTAAAAGTAGGTTTCATCCTGTGGCACATGACTGTATGTCTGTGAAGGCTCCCCTTACATATTTGCCTTTCTCTAAGTGAAAGTTATACAATAAATAAGCAACAAGGTAAAATAACTAAAGCAGTTCCACAGGACAGATAACACCGTTAGTGAAAAAAGACTGAGTAATTCAAACAAATGTATTATTACAGCCTTTTTGGTCTTTGAATTTGGCATTCATTACAGTGAATGTAATGCAGTTTTGCATGTGCTGTAGCAGCTCTTCAGTGACATGGCTTTAACATCTAAACACAGATAACTGGATCATTTTTGTGGCATCTCGTTGTGTGTTGAAATGTTTTAATAGTATGGTATGCCAGTGCTATAAGCACAGTGCTGCACATATCAAAGGTATGGTCTGTGAAATGGTCCCAGTACAGTGTGTAACTTATCAATGGACCCATGGCTGAACCTGGACTATCCAATGCACCATAGTTTCATCAGTATTCCTGGATACAGTTTTGCCTTCTTCAAACCTAGAAGTCTGTGCTGTCATCCCTTCATTTCCCACATAATTGACAGCTCTACTAGGAATCAATGTGGAACCCAGTAACTATGTTCCCTGGTGATGCCAGCATTTTACTACTGCTCATGAATGTATTGTGAATGGATTGCTATGCAGACATAGTCACACAGTCCCAAGTGGGTAGGGTTTCCCACTCACACAGCATTATGCAGGTCTGATGCTAGCATTCCAGCAGCAGCAGCAGAGTGTTTGTGAGGAGCTCCCAGATCTTAATGCTATTTACATTATTTTTTAAATTTAAAATAGTTTTCTTTCATGTCAATTTGGGAGATTGTAAAAGTGGATATTGTTGTCACGAAGGAGGTAAAAAATGTGTTGTGAATGTTGGCTGAGGGCTCAAGATGCCGTTGCAATTATTGTGAGACTGGCCAAGTCTGATGCAGTTCATTTTATTTCTATATCTTTAATAATTTTGAAGTGTGTGCCTTTTATGGTTTCTGAGCTTGAGGACCTAAGTGACATTTCTGGACATTTTGTCTTCTATGGTATGTGAATTTTTGTTGAACATAGTTTGTCTATTAATGTAAGTGCAATACATTTATTTATTTATTTATTCACTGTTAACTGGGTAAGGCCCACTAGCATCAACTGCCTGTTTTTGGGGTGATCCATGAGCTTTGGTCTGGTTAAGTGGCTTGCTCAGAGTCACACAGTATGTAGGTGGAGGTTGTGGGAATCAAACCCAGGTCTGCTGGATGCACCAAGTACATTCAAACCTCATCACTCTAACCTCTTATATTACATCAGATATTATTGATCCATTTTTTTTTTTTATTTCTGATGTCCTATCCTTTGGATTTACTGATCTGCTGCTGTGGAAGCCTATGGATGGTGCTAATGCTATGACCTTGTCTGTTGCTGTTTGATGGGTTGTCTGAGATGCTAATTTCTACTGGATTAAGAAAAAAATCCAATTGTTTAAAAGGACACTGTCAACCCTTTTTGTATCATATTATTTCTCGCTGAAAAATCATATTTCATGATTGCTTACCTTCTCTAAAATTCGTTGACGTTGTAAGCTATTTGATCTGTTTCATTTCTTAGTAGAACTAAAATGTATAGGAATGGTACAATTCTACCCAACCTTGTTTTGCTACAAATCATTGATGTACTCTTATTGCAAACCTCATGAACATTAGGGACATTCACAAACTGTGCTGCCTCCTGTGATGCAATAGTGGCTAGATTGTGTTAGGGGCATTCTGTAGTTCAGGAAAGATGCAACTGAAGTCGATCAAATAATGTAAACAAACACATCTTTGTGTGGAAACACCAGTATGGTGAGCAGTCTGTTTTCTTACTTTCAAAAAGAAAAAAAGGAATCAGAATCAACTATCTACAGCTGCAATCGGTACAGAATGGGAGCAGTCATGGAGGCCTAAGGGTCTTGACAGTGACCCTTTAAAAAAAACAACTCATTTGCATTTTTTGTTTGCTGCTGGCTGTTGCAAAGTAGCATATGTTCTGGCATTGTGGTATTTTTCTGTGATAGAATCAGAAGTAGCACCACACTGTGTTCACTGATTCCAATTAATTCACTGAGTTCTAAAATAACAGGAGTAACCGTCAAGAATACCAAGTGCCTTTTGACTATTAAAAAAGAAATGTTACTTTTAATTTGCCTTTGGCATTTGAATTTACCAAAGTTAATAGAAATGTCACACAGAAAGTACAAAGTAATGCAGATGGGGCCAAAAACAGTGTATAGATGAACTGAGGGGTAGACAAGTGGCAAAGCAGGAAGGGGTAGCTGTAGGGACTGTGGGGTGTTAATCCCAGGGCAACACACTGGATGGTGAGATACTGCCAATTATGTAATTGATTTAGGGAGCTTTAGGCACAGCTGGTAGTAGCATAGGAAGACAGTTCCATGCTGCATCACCAGCTGAGCATGTGCTCTCAGGCACAACCTGCAATCCACCAAATCCCCGCAAATAACTTTTGCACCACTGGAGAAGGAATAGATACCTGATTCCTGATTGGGAAGTCTTCGCTAGCGGAAAGGTTAAATTGGATGAATTGGAGGCACCCAGGGAGATAACAGGAAGAAGACAGCAAGAAATATCCTAGTAGCAGGAAATCCATGATTAGAGGAATGGAGAAGGTGGTGGGGATGTGAAACAGGAAAGCAGGGTGGTCAGATGCCTTCCAGGTGCATATGCCATCTGGGATATGACTAGGTTAGTAAAGATGGTATGGAGGGGAAGCTTGGGGTACTGGTACATCAGCTACCAATGATTGAGCAGACCAATCTATTGAGACAGTGAAGTATAACTTCTGATGGCTCAGGGACAGATTGAAGGAACAAAGCTGCCCTGGTCTTTTCCAAGGTCCTCATTGTGCAGGGTCAGGAGAAAAGAAGGATAGGGTGAAGACAGAGAAGACTGAAGAATTTAATGGGTGGTTAAATGAATGGTGTTAGGAGAAGGGTATCTTATTTTGAGAGATAGGGTGGGCTTTTGGGACAGGAGGCTATTCAAGGGTGAAAGCCTTCACCCAACAAAAGAGGGGACCAGTGTGCTTGGTCAGAAATTGGATGTCTACATAGGTGGACAGTTAAACTGAGAGGGTAGGGACTAATGGGAACTACAGAGGATAGAGAGCAAAAAGGGATCCTTACTAGGACTCCCCAGGCATGGACCTAGGACCACAGGTGATAAGAGAAGCAACACAGGGGTCTAAGATAGGGTAGGTAAGGGTTTGAGGGGAGGGGGTCACAAATCTGGCAGGAAGCAGGAAAACCAGGAACTTATGGAGGCAGAGGGAGGGCAACGGGAGAGTAGCTGACTAAACTTGGAAGGGTATAAGCATAAGATGGAAGGCAGTGTGCCTAAATGACAGGAGCATAGGAAATAAACTTAATGAGCTCCCGGTGATGATGGTGGATCAGGATTAGACCTCATAGCCATTACAGAAACAGGTTGCACTGGAAATAATGGCAAGGGTCTGACGGTACAAGTGTAAACCATGTATAGTAGAGATGGGGTAAGTGAAAATAAGGTGGGGGTGGCCCTCCATTTAGATGTAGTGTAGTGTGGGAACCAGAGGGGCATAGTGATCATAACACCATATAGTCTGAACTGGCCTTGGGTGCCAGTATACCCTTGTCAAAAGCTGTGGTTCTGAATTTCAGACAAGCAGGCTTTGATCAGGTGAAGGAATCAGTCCAGGGTACGTTTTCTTGAGTAGACAACACTGTGGGATAGAGAATAGGTGGGGACAAAATAAAGGGGCCATTCTTGAACAATCAAATCATGCTTGAGGATTATTACAAGGGGTAATAGGTGCTAAAGGCCAACCTAGTTCTCCAAGAAGGTCAAGGTGGAAGTGAGGGGCCAAAAAAGTTTTTTATTAGCTACAAAGAGCAGCAGGAGGATGAGGATGTGAGCAAATATGATATAATGATGATGGAGGCTAAGAAGTCAGTCAGGGATATAAAAAAAGACACAGAGTTGTGTATTGCAGAGGGGTTCAAGGGAGGGAAAACAATTATTTTGGTACAACAAGAAAAAAAGGATGATGAGATGAGATGAATAATTGCTAGGTTGATATGGGGGAAAAGAGTTGTAAAGGAGGATGAGCTGAAGGCAGTTGTTCTAAATGTTTACTTCTTCTCAGCGTTAAAAATGGGGTATAGCAGACCACTGCCAGGAAGCAGCATAAAGGCAACAGAAATGTCGGATCCAAGAAATAGGGCAGCTGGTAATTGCAGGAGAAATGGTTAGGAAAGGGCTTGCAGTCCTGAACATATATAAAGTTTACAAACCAACTGAGTGCGCACTGGGACGTAGTGCTCCAGAAACCAACAATGGAATATTTGTAGGAAAGGCTTCGAGCACATACAACTCATAAGAGAAACACGTAGTATAAAAAGCTTTATTTTACAAAACTCCTAACATGTTTCGGACTGCTCCCCCAGTCCTTTATCAAGAAAAAAAAACCAAGTGTCAGAGAACACCATATATAACACACAATTGATTCAGGTGTATTCCATCAGAACAATGAATACTTAGCTAAACCATCAAACTAATTGTAATCCTCCAGAGACCTTCATTCAATTAAATTAAATATTTTAAACATCTTCATGTCTAATACAATAAAACAAAAAGTGCATATAACAATGTAGTCTTATACTACTTCTTCCAGAACTAAATTGTGAAAATGTAAAGATGCAAAAAACTAAAAACTCAAAACTAAAAGGGACACTAAACAAGGGGAGTTTAACAAGATAGTCAGACCATATGGTTCATGCTGATCAGACATGACCAAACTTAACTGCGATCCTTTAAATATGGATAAAGCTCTAAGGGCCATTTAGCCCTGGACTTTTGTTAGCTTTAAGGTTAAAATCCAGTAATTTTCTCTTCTTAGTACTAGATTATTATAATCTCCACCTCTCGGGTTCCTATTTACCTTATCAATTGCCATAAACTTAAAGGAATGTTGTTCAGGTTCTCTAGTATTAGCAACATGTGCTGCAGTAGCATAAGTCATGTCCCCCCTCTGAATGGAACATATGAATGGAACATATGAGAGCCACTTAGAGAATGAGAACCTCAGGACAGAATACTGGATTGAAGGGGTTAGATTAGATTCAAGAGGAAAAGGACCTTGGGTCAGCATGAATGACTCCCTAAAACAAATTATTCAATGTAAAAGGCCCACATCAATGTGACCACAATGTTGGGGTACATTGGCAGGGTATCAATAGCAAGAGGAAAGAGGTAATAATACATCATCTATATAGATTACTGATGAGAGCTCATCTGGAATACTGTGCCCTGTTCTGGAATCCTCACCTGAGGAAACATAGAGACAGGCTGGAAGTGGTAGAGTACTAAGTAACTAAACTGATTCAGGGTTACCAAGGCAGATCTAGGGCAAGGGCAGAAACCACAAATTCCAATATTGTCAAAATATTCACAGAATTTTGTAATTGTCATGACATTTTCTGAAATTCTGGATTTGGGTAAATCTGAATCCTCCAAATGCGCTTGGCTGATTTTCATTGTGTTCTGTAGCTTTTTCCTTTTCTGACTAAATTGCAACATGATACATATGAACTGCAGAACGACACTTCTGCTGCATTCCATTTTTGCAGTTTAATACATCAATCAACAATACATGCAATAATGTCACAGTTCAGTGATATGTTTCATGGAGTTCTTTTCTACAGTTTAATTCACTGATCTGCATTCATACATACATTCTAGTGCTCTAAGTCAGAATTTTGCAGAAGTATGGTCTGAAATTTCATGACAGATTTTTTTGTTTGTTTTACATAGCACTAGGCAAATCCTATGAGGATCAGACCACTGTATTGAACATGTACTCATTAGAGGCAAGAAAGGAGTGGGTCAGCATGACAGAGACCTTCAAGTTCCTTCCTGACAGGAATAAACAGGATAATATGCGAGGAACTCTTTTTCAGGAATGGTAGGTTGAAAACAAGGGGACTAGAGCTCTGCTGAATTAAAAATTTTGCTGGCAGAACTCAGATGCAATTTTCTTTCCAAATGTTAAGAAATTGTGTGGAAAGTCTACCAACATTTTGTGGAATTTTGACAAACATTGAACTTTATTATGGTCTACCTTTAAGCATACTCATTCAAAGGTTACTGAATTTGGTTGATGTGCAGGTCCATATCATATGTAAATGTTTACCAGGTTTTATATTCCTAGCTTTGAGGGGGGTGAGTTACACATTGCTAACATTTTATCAAAATGTAATTTTCTGTATTTCCAGCTAATTTTTAAATCTCTAATCCAGATTTCTCCTCATTTTCAAGATTTAAAGAATCATACAAAATTGGTATGTGAATGGACTTTAATTTCTCGGTCTATAAAGAGCTAGTGAACCTGAATGGATTAATGCTAGCTTGCTATACTTTTCAGTATCTAAAACTAGTAATATATGGCTGTTGTTTGCTCTATTCATGTAATTTTTCTACAGTTTAGATAATTGTTACATTTTATCTTTGCAGTCTGCTGGTAGTATTGCCATATACCATTCAGTGCTGTGATCACCAGAAATATCATTTTGGGGAGCACCACATCAATTAGCAATTACAAGTTCAAGTTTTCAAGCTGCTTTTAATGTATGCATGAACTGTAGAGGAACCATATTCATTATGCTGCTTCTGTTTAAATAAATGTGTGTTTATGACTGGCAGATCACATGTATGTAATATTGATCAAGTATGTTGTAGTTTTGTTTCTACTTTTCATTTACTTAACAGGGAAAGCTCATGAACAAAGAAAGCTGACAGCATTGTTGCCAAGGGTAATCTATTCCAAATGTGTTACTGGGCAAACCTGAAACTCTTTTAGGGCCAGAAACATCACACATTTTGTTTCCCTCTCCCTTTACCAATGCAGACATCCATGTTCTACTTCACTATCAAAGGAAATAATATCAGAGAAAGTAAATAAAGAGGTAAAATACAGTGCTACTTGTAATTCCTCATGACTCCTGCTCCAACTCAGAGTCATTTCTAATAATTTGTGTTGATGGTATTTTCAGGTGCAAGTACTCCTGTGAACTTGCAGACTTGTAAATCAATGTTCCATGGAAATACATTTTGCACCATTATGAGAGATGTTTCACAGTACACTGACACTAGTTTCCAAAACATTTGTAGTTTGATTACTTTATTGTACATCTAGTGGGACTGAGGGAACTCAGAGAGGTACTAGCTGCACCCCTGGCAGACCTTTTTCACAGAACATCCAGTAAAGAATTGCATTCTCTAGCAAGGATGTTCTTGCATTATCTCAGCAAGGTAAATGATAAGGTATATCAGGTAACAAATTAGATCTCTCACCACTGGGATGTCCCCCAGGGCCCTGCCAGGTGGCAATCTATGGAAGCCTCTGCTGAGCTCCACCTCTGCTTACTGTACCAAGCAGCTGCATTCCAATCAGGGAACAGGTGCTAGAGGGTTCATTAGCACAGTTAAATCAAGTGGCAATATCCTAATTGGGAGTTCCAGTGATAGATATTCCCCTTCCTACAGCTGCACCAGGCAGCTAATGTAACCACAAGCAGTCATGTTGCCGGGCAGTCTTCTTCCTGGAGCAACATCAGCTTGGAGCATATAACCCTCCATGGTCTTACTCCTGGGAATCCCCTGTCAAGAGCAGCCCCAGGTGGCAGATGTAACCCTGAAGGGTCCTGATATTGGGGGAGTTCTTACAGCCAGGCTAGCAGGCTGTATTTATTGATTTGTTATTTAGTGACCAGGTAAGCTCACACAGGTTTCAAAATGTGTTAGCAAGGTTCAGATATAACATTTAAGTAATAAAGCATGACAGGTATGGGATATGGTGGGATTTACCCTCACCAGGTGTGAAGTGCCACGAGGCTGCAGGTCATGCTGTGGAGTGTATTATAGCAATAATGCAATGTCCACTTACTTTAAATAAATAATTCAGAGGCCAAATTGTGAATAAAACTTTTTTTTTCATGATTTCAAATGAATTTATTCTTCCACAAAATAAAATAGTTCTTGTTTTGTTAGAATAAAATAAGTTAAAATACAGATTGGAAAAATGTTTAAACAGTACAATAAAGGAGAAGAACTGTTGTTAAATTAGTAGTGTCACTTTCAGTGTATTAATCCATTTTTGCTTGTTTAACACTGGTGTTTGCAACAAATGTAACAGTAATTTTAGTTCAGGTTAAGCTTTAGTATTGTATGCTTTCCTTTAGTTAAAGGCTTTTACCTTCATTTCATGTTGAAATGGAATTATAGCATATAATGCAATGGTTAATGAAATTGGAAAGGTGATGCATACTGGGATGAGCCGTATCCTCTCTCTCTCTCTCTTTCTCTTTATCTGTCTGATGGGCTGCACTTTGTGTTGTGGGTTTGAAGAGTTTAGACTTGCAGACTAAGATCATGAATTCAATGGTGTGCAGGGTGGGTAGTGGGGCTCAAATTACTGGTTGCTGTGAAAGTTCTAGCTGGACAGTTTCATTGTAAAAAATGGTGTTTCCTTGCACCGTTTGAGATCAGTAGATGACTGTGGCAGCATAGCACTCTGCACATTTTTATGACTGCATGCGCAGAGCCCTGCAGATATTTTTCTAGGAGAGAAGAGGGATTCTTGAAGCATGTGACCGGATACTTTAGTTCTGTGCTTTCACAGTGCTGCAACCAGTGTCCACAGTCTTGTCATCAGTGCTGGTGTATTGGTTCTCCACTGCCCCTCTCTTCCACAGGCACACAACATCCCCCTTCTGTGGGGACACTATTTTTTTTCAGCTTGTCACCTCTATAGTTGTTGGCAAAAAAAAGGGCCTGTCATGGCCAACATGGCCACTATGAACCATTGAGCATGTGTGAGTATTGTAGCATGCACAGTCAGCCCTCAGATTACAACAATCAAGTCCCTGCTGGAGGTGACAGTGTCTGCCATGCTAGGGCTACCCACAACACTTTTCTGGAGTTTTCTGACTGGTTCCTTTCCCTTTCCTTGGCATGTCGCTGAAGTCCGATCCTGGGTTTTCTCCCTCCTCAGCTTTCAATGATGGTGACACTATGAACCAGCAGACAGATTGGCCCTAGACACACACATCCCTCTATGGCTTGGCCCTGCCACTTTTCTTAGTGTTTTACTTTTGCACACCTCTTTCTTGCCAGAACCTATCACTGCTAGGAACAAAAAACAGAAAGAAAAAAGTAAGAAAAAAGATAAGGAAGATTGCACCAACCAAGCCAAGCTTTCAGGAAGATCCCTCAAGGAGGCAGTATAGTGTAGTGGTTAAAGCAGTAGTACTACCCAACCAGGAAGTGAGCCATTATGACCATTGTAGAGCCACAGAAAATATGGCAGCTGCTATTTAATCAAAGGAGTGGGCCGCAGAAATGTAAGCAAACACCAAGGATGACTGAGCAAATTACAGAGTGATAGTACATTGCCAGCTGAAAAGAGTACCAGGTACATGCTCAGCAGAGCACAGGGAATAAACTGTCAAAAAAACCACTGATTTTTTTTTTAAATTGCACTGCTGCTTTAAGAGCCCTGAGCTGCAAACCTAGAGAACCAGATTTGAATCCCACAGCCCCTAGTTGCATATTGTGTGACCCTAAGCAAGTCACTTCACTTCCTTGTGTTCCCAGATCACACCTGAAAACAATCTTCAACTTAAAGCACCTTTCCTTGTTACACAATCCCCCCCCCCCACACACACACCTATAAGATGAGAATGGTAATGACTGCTGCCTTTTCTTAAGTGATTTCTATATGTTTGAGGTTAGGCTTGGGACTAGTGAACAGAGTTGACTTTTTGAGTCCAGGCTTGTGCATACTGTCAGCAGACCATTTCTGTTGCATTGTCTTGAGCAGATATTTGGGCTGGGTAGAACCATAAAATGATTACACTGAAAGAGACACTGAAATTGCTTGTCAGAGAGGTGCTTTTTGACATCAGATTTTCAAATGCTCCATTTGGAGTTTCAGTGCCTAGTTCATGCATTCACTTTTTTGGGTCCATCTAGGAAATGCTTCTTGGTTAATGAGCAGTGGACCAGCAATAGGCCTTGGAATACCCTGTTGAAGTGCCATCAGTACTGCTGTGAACAAATGAAACACATCAGCTAGGCCAAATTACCTAGCTGTTCTCTGCAACAAGCTGCAACATTCTGCAATTTTTTTTCTGTAGGTTTGTTGCTGTTAGAAGAGTATGTACACTGGCAGCACCCCAAAACAGAAAGTTAAAATAGTTGTAACTATTTAATATGTATTTTGTTTAGGATCAATCTGTTAGAATTACTTGCACTCAGATGCATTCTGTAAATGAACTGCAAAAAAGTAGAAAGAAAACACATTATATCCCCTAAACTCTGTGATGTGCTGCCTTACTGTTTAATTACATGACTGATGGGTTTAAGTATAATATCATCAAGTCAAGCTATGCTATGTTACACACACTAAACATGGTAATTATTAGTTTGGCAAGCCTGATGCTTCAATTGTAGCTTGTAAATAAATACAGAATTTTATAAACATAAATCAGTCATGGACCTTACCTGATTAAACTGTTTGCTCGTGAGCAAAGTGAAGTTTTTCAGTACACTTTGCTACTATAATAAAGAAGAAACATGTAGTTACTGCAGACAAAAAGTAAAATGTGCAGGTGGTTGTAACAAAAACAAACATAAAATAAACAACAAATGTATGCACAAGAACCATAAAGTGCAGTTCAGTTTTTATTTATTATGTTTACTCAATGGGCATTGAAACACTATTGGCCAAAGACATTGTTTAGAAAGACACCCAGAATAATTTCAAAGGCAAAGGTTGCAGATAACAGCATGTACACACAAAATAGTTCAATAAACAGACCTATATGTATTGAGTACATCAAAGTAATAATGCAGTACAGTGTGAAAATTAATCAGTATTCAAATTCCTTCCCTTGGTGCTTTATTTGAGTAGTCCTTGAGCTGTTTGTAAACATGTCATTAATCTATTACTGTGCATATCTTATGTTTTCAATTTCCTACAGATAATTTTTACAATTAAGAATCAACAAACAGAATAATAGATAGTTCAGTGTGTATTACAAGGGATCAAGCCATCAAGAGGTTCCTATATCCCCAGAATGTCGAGATGTTATTATTCCTTAGTAATACACACTAAACTATGTTATTTTTTTTTAATATATTGATCCTATAAAAGTACAGGGTCTCTGAATTGTTTTTCAGCTAACTCGGACAATGGGAGTTAAATCAGTCCACTGAAGGGCTACAGGTTCAGCAACTATATGTGAACTCACAGTGCCTCAGTTCATCAGCTTCACTGGGATGCATGAAGCTACCTAGGCAGTGTGAAGGCAGGATCAATGAGATAATACTCTGTCAAAGCAAAATAAAAAAAAAATTAAGTCATGGTATGAAGAGTATACTAGGTACAAATTACTGTTGCAAAGCAAAAGACAGCCACCATATTTTCTAAACTGTTCTGCCCACCAACAGACCGAATGCAGCCAATTATAAGTAAAGCTTTCAAATGGTAGTGTTGCATCCTGAACAACACCAGTGGGCACCATAGCAACCAACCATACAGTGTGTAGCAGTGTCCATAGAGATGTGAAATAGAGCCATAAAGTGAAGGTAATATTTTTTATTGTGTTTATGTTGTCCTCTGTGTGAAGGAAACTGAATATTTCATTAGTGGTGTTTTTTTTCTTACAGAGTTGCATTGGTATTTTGTTTGTTTTCAGAGATCAGTGAGCTGGGTGTTACTGTACCTAACAATTACAGTGAAAGTCAGCGACCACTCTGCATGAGACAGTTGTGTGCTTGCACTCTTTAATTTGTGTGATAATACTATCATTCAGAGCCCCAAACAATATATTCTGGGCTCTGAATGATAGTATTATCACTCTGAAAAATTTGGCCCATTGCACAATCAGATGGGAATTACACTTCAGAGGTGTGTATCCTGCCCACGTGGCTCCAAAGCCTCAGACAGGCACAGGGTGCATGGTATTCACCTGCAGGGCACCTGTCCGTAGTCCCTCTGCAATGCACAAACATGTGGAGGACATCTCCATGGACCAGGTGCACATCCAGTGGGATACCCAGCACTGATTCTCTAATGGCTGTCTGGCACCTGAAGGGCATGGAAGTCAACATTGGGTGCAATTTTTACTGCCAGCTCAGGGTAGGTATGTGCCCAGTCAGCTGCACCCAGCCCTCCTTGTTGTCCCATGGGCTGGGGCTGCATTTGGGGGGTCTGCAGTGTCTCCTCATTGGTGCTGTTGTCATCAGCAGTGTTCTGGGGGGACACATATCCCTTATGGCTGGCTGTTACCCAACATAAGGTGCATCTCCCATGCCCAGCACTCTGCACCTTTGTGAATGGCACAGAGTGTGGGTATGACCCTGATACACCACCCCCGCCCACCCCCAGCACATTATTTTCTGTGTGGCCAGGGGATCATGCACTTAAGTGCCACATGCAGCCTCTATGAATGCTGTGTGGGGTCCATGGGGCCCCACTCTACAGCACTCAGTCATAGCAATGCCAACGCACCCAGTGTACGTAGAGTGTTGGCATCATGCATAAGGCCCAATGTTATTATCGCTTCCTGGCAGTGCTATTATGGGATTTTTTGTATGCTTTAGGATAGTATTAAACAGACCTATTCATATATTACATAATGTATTGTGGTAAACTGAATCAATAACTAGAAATAGAATTTATCTGATTACAGTCTCATAAGCATGCGTTATGATGGGCAATGCAAACCTCCTCTAGACCTGAAAACTACAGTTCAGAGCAAATGCTGGCTCTACATAGTGTCAGACTTTAGTGACCTAAATAACTGTCCATGCATGAGTCCCACATATGTGTGGCATAAGTCACTGAGGGAGCTTCAAGTACTGCCCTGAAGAAGCCGTTTTGACTCTGACCAGAGTTTGTTTTATGTGAGGTTTCCATTTGCTGGGAAGCTAGGTTGGGCCATGCAATGCAGGTTTTGGGTTCATATTATGTGCTGCTCGTTGGTGGGTTTTTTTGTCTATTGGGTAAAATGCTGTATTATGGTGTACTTTGTAGTGTTTTTTCCTTTAAGGCTTTGCACACTTGTGGTATTTGATCCAGCTAGAAATGCAGTCTGTGGCTGATGATCGGTAATGTTAGTCTTCTAGACAAGTAGCTCTTTAAATGAGGCCTCCTCTTCATGTCTGCTTATGGACATAATCTGTTTCACCCCCAGTCCAGCATCAGATGACTGTGGCCCAGAAGTAGGGGTTGGTGTATGTTTTGGGTAAACCAGTGCATTTGATCATTTTAGGTGGAAACTGCTGGGATAGTTTATTCCCATCAGCTCCACTGTATACCATACAGTACATACATTCTGTAAAGCACTTACTGGGCTTGGCAGTGGAGGTGACAAAATAGAAACATCCCTGTTTGTGGGAGCTTAGAAGTAGTTTGTAGTGGGATATAAGGGTATAGCTGGTTGCTCAGTGGCTTGTTTTGTGCCATCAAGATGCTTGTTTTAGTTTTTAGTGTGCTTGTTGAAGATTTTGGTAATGCATTTTAATCCAGATTCAGTTGTTTTAATCTCAAAAGACTGGGATGTTAAAGATGTGACGCCTTCATTACCGCATTGTGCCCTTTTCAGCCATATGCCCAGCCACACTTTTTGTGAGGTATTTGGCCTTAGGGCTAAGGATTCTTTGAGGAATGTCAGTTCAGCTTCTGAGAGCACTGCATGGTATGAAGCCCTGTCTATTCCTTCTCTCTTGTTTCTTTTTCCCTACCCCTTAAACTGTGTCATTTATTGTGGTGAATGCAGTGTCATTCATTAACTTGATCAGCCTGCTGATGAGGGGGTCATGAATGTATCTATTCAGTCTGGATTGCAGGCTGAAAAAACTACATAGGCCATTTCATTGAATGGAACTGGGTCTGACTGTGCCATTAAAGAATCTTATTGTTTCATTGATGTCACTGAAGTGCACTGTTTTTAAATGAATTTGTATAGCTGTTTTGTAGGTATAACCCCCCCAACAGTGACACCAACACAGCGACCTACATCACTGTCAAGAAAATTGGCATTTTGCCAACAGGTCACTGTGTTGGTGCACCTGACACAGGGATACTCTGTCTCCCAGTCCTGCACCCCTTCCCCAAATCAAGTCTAACTCAGAGTTGATAATCATAGGGGGTTCGGAGGACAAATGAACTGGGAAACAATTTATGTCAACCACAACTTGTAGCTCACATAAATCCCATCGCTGAGAAGCCGGTCGAAGAAAGTGTTGTCATAGATCCTTTTTTATACACCAGTCTTTGAACACATAGTGCTTCATCTGGTCTATTTCATAATGATAATTTCAGTGCAGCTTAACTCTAACTTGGCGATACACTGGTAGCCATCACCATTTTCAAAAGTTTTGCACCATGGCACCAGGCATGGTATTCGCATTGTCAGTTTTTTCTTTTACTCTGACATCGGAAATTTTTCTGACAGAGAAGTTCCTGCAGTGACCTGCAGATGTCACTATTAAACATTTATACTGTACAGGTGTCACCTTTGAACATGGTCTGGGGACTGCAGTGCGGATGCATACCAAGAAAGGGAGATCTAGGTCAATAAACACTCTAATACACACTTTGCAACAGTGCATTGATGTATGAGGAGAGTGGGCCCTTTGAATCACTCTGTGCTGTTCCCAACAGACTATCCAGCTGGATGGTGGGTTGTCCTTTGCAAAAACTCCATGCCATTCCCAACTGAATTCTGATTCAACAGGTCAGGAATACAGCTTCGACTGAGGAGAGGTGGCATAGGGTCATAATGTTGCATGTCAAAACAGCGTGGCTCTATACCATGCTGTCTAAACAGCAAGCACCAGAAAAAAAACAAATATCCTTGTTTCCTGCAGGGGCTCTGCCACTTGCACCCCTTACACCCCTCCTTATGGGGGGGGCAGCACCTCCAACCCACCCACTAAATTACCTTCTTTGGGGATGCAACTAGGTGAGAGGGTGAAACTCGGGCAGGGGCACCACAAGACAATAAAATAAATCAAAGTGTTTTCCTGTGCTGGGATTGGGAATATAACCCTGTCCAAAGCTGCTCCATTGCCCTGTAGCACCAATAGCTCTACTCTCTGAGCCACAGCAGCTGCTCAGCTGACCCCCTTTGGGCAGAGCTGTTACCCTCTTTCCTGGAAACAGCTACAGAGACACACGCTATGTTCATCATGTGGCATAGTGTACCCAGTAGCTGTTTCAACTCGCACTGTTCCTTTTGTGTGCTTTTGCCTTGTGACATTCTCCTTGTGAGATTGTCAACCAGTACCAGGAGGGGTGTATACCTCTCAACCTCTTTCACTCAGAATGAGGTGCAGTATAATAAGAGACATTTCCTTATCTCACTGAGGAGCAAGGGCCCTTTAAAACACTGCCACAATCCCAACAGAGGAGAGGGTGTAGAAACAATATGTCACATTCCCATTTGAATACTGAATGAATCAGGATGTCATTGAACTGAGGAGATGGGGGCCTTAGAAACATCTGTTCCAATCCCAGGTGAGGGTCAGTTGCCCTTGGAAATATTATGTCACATTCCCAGCTGAGGAGAGGGTGCCCTTGGAACCACTATGTCACATTCCCAGTTGAGGAGAAGGAACCCTAGGAAGCACTCTGTCACATTACCAGTTGAATACTTAATGAATCAAGATGTCAGGGGATTCAATTTAGAGAAGGGCTATTGGAAACACTTTGCCATATACCCAGCTGAATACTTAATGAATCAGCATGCTTGGGGCTTCATTGTATTATCATTAGGAGAGGTGGCCCTTGTAAACTCTCTGTGCCTTTCAATAATGAATTAGCATGCCAGGGGTTTCACTTAGTAGAGGGGCCCTTGGAAACACTGTGTCAAATTTGAAGCTAAATACAGTATGACAGATCCAGCAAGTAGCATGTCATCGCCTGCCAGAATAAAACAAAACAGATGACGTACAGTATATAAATATATGCATTGCAAAAAAACATTGTTAATGTGTCAGTTAGGGTTGAGGCAACAAAAGTAGGGAAATGAGGCATTAGGGTTGAGACCCTAATACCCCCAACCTACCTCCCCACCACACCCCCACCCTCCACAGACCAACAGATGATGTGGTGTGCTTTGGGGTCATTGACCCTAACTCTGACCTCATTCAGCTTGTAAGAAAGCTGACATGGTACAAAATATGAGAATGGGGTAAGAGTTAGGTCCTATAACCAAAATGCACACCCCCATCACTTGTTGTTATGTAGAGTGTGGGGGAGGGGTGGGGAGGTAGGGTGGAGGGTGTTAGCGTCTCAATCTTAGTGCCTCATTTCCCCAATTTTGTTGCATTAACCCTTACTGATGCATCAACAAGGTTTTTTTTCAATGAATTTGCTTACTTGTTGAGAATGTGTAATCCTACCCTTACATGGTTTTTGGAGTGCAGGGCCCTCTGGGACCTGCACTCCCATGGTATCAGGTTTTTAGATCACAGGGATCACCATCTATCCATAACTATACAGACATTGTAATGAACTTTCATCTCCCATTATTGCATAATGAATGGCCCTGCAGTCCCATTACTGCATAATGGTATCCATATGTGGAAGCTCCCACCTGCCTTTAATTGTAGAGATGCAGCTCAGGCCTAGACACATTCCAAGTAACCCTTGTGCTACAAATGGCACACTATTGCAGTAATCATAAAAACCTTGGAAAAAATTCCACTGCAGTTATAATCATGGACTGGTAACCTGCACACATGCCTAGTACACCTAAATGGTTAGGGTCTCAGCACAAAGGTGTACTAAGATGTGTTTAGTAAAAAAATCTGTATCTTTAATTGTTTTCAAGATATAGGCATCAAAAGGTGCCGCATTCGCCCCAATGTTATCTTATGGGAAATTTCTAAACTTCAGAATGCCATAATTACATAACCAATGCAAAATGTCTCACCAAACTAGAATGAGCTACATCTCTGGGACACCCCCTTTCTATCCTGCAAATTTAAAACCAAAAGTCCTAACCATTTCTTTGCAGTGAAGTGGCAAAGAAACAGCAGCCTTTAAAAATACCTGTTCACTAGCTATCAAAATCCTTGTTTGTGAGCTTAATTCCTGTTCATGAGGTGTCAAAATCTCTGTTCATCAGAAATCCCTGTTCACAAGATAGGGACATCTGGCTGTTATCTCACGAACAGAGATTTTGACAGCTCAAAAATGAGGATCGGCTCACAAACAAGGATTTCGCCACCTCACGAACAAGGATTTTCACAGCTCACAAACAGGGGTTTTAGGGCCATCTGGTTGTCTTCTCATAAAGAGGGATTTTGACAGCTCATGAATAAGGATTTCTCATGAACAAGGAGTATGGCATCTCACTAACAAAGATTCCTTTTTAGAATCCCTGTTCATGAGCTGTCAAAATCTCTATTCATCAGCTGAATCCTTGTTCATGAGGTGTCAGAATTCTTGTTTGTGAGAAATCCCTGATTGTGAGAAAGAGCCATCTAGTCATCATCTGACAAATAGGGATTTTGACAGCTCACGAACAAGGATCGGCTCACAAACGAGGATTTTGACACCTCACTATCAAGGATCAGTAGCAAGTCACTAACAAGGATTTTTAAAATTTCAAAACCACATTTTGGGGCTAAACTAAAGTAAATCAAATGCATGGGTTTGTAGAGGACATCGCCCTGAACAAACTCCATGCTTGGTTTACCCTACTACACTCAGGGCCAGTCTTAGGACATTGGGGGCCTCCAGCAAACTCTATGACTGGGGCTCCACAGACAGAGCCCCCCCCCAGTAATCTTTTTATATAATATTTCAATTTTGTAAAATATGTGCCAATGCATACTTAGGTGCTAAATCACATTTGGAAGCCTGGAAAGCCCACCACATTTGTAAAACTAAAAAAAATTGTACTCAGGCTCACTAGAAACCAATTCAAAAGTAAATGCTGGGAAAAAAACACTGGAAAGAATATGTACATACATGGGCCATAGCTAATTTGGAATGTATTACATACGTTCATTAGAAAGAATCTAGCTAGGTCAACCCTTGCATTTACAATGCATCTTAATAAAATGTGTGGAGGCACCCAGTATGTGTAACCGACCAGAAGCATCAACAAATTCAGTCACACTCACCACCCAAAGAAAGAGACTGCACACAAAATGTGCTTCATTTTAGTTTAAGGTGCAAATGTGCAAAGTCCAACCAAAATCATATAGCTAAGGAACCAGAACTGTCCCTGCTCCATTGCCTCCCATTCTGCTGCTTTAAATGTCTGCGTTTTGTCCATATAACCCAATATGCTTCCTTCTTGTAAGTTGTTGAGGGGTTCTTAGTCTCATCATCCAGCAGAATGATGATTAAGCCTGACCACTATGGCAAAGTAATCACCTCCATTGGTCAGGAACAAATATTATGGTTATAAATTGGAGGGGTTCTTAGTCTCATCATTCAGCTGAATATGATTAAGCCTGACCACTATGGCAAAGTGACCTCCTCCATCTATCTTGCCCTTCAGAGTGGATGTCCTCCTGCTTTCTCAGTCTTGTGGGCAAACCACTCCTCAGTGCTATTATTTGAGTAGTGTGTTCCAACCAGTAAAAGGCTTACAGGGTTTTACTGGGGAGCTCACCGGTTTGAAGGTTACAATTTTCCTCCATTCTAAGCTGTATAAGGGATTTGGCAAGCTCAACCCCTGTATTTGCAATGAAATTGTGCACAAATTTTAAAGCTTCAGAGTGACTTTTCAAACTTTTTTTTTGGATGAATTCATTGATAAGGTTACTGTAAGGGAGACTTTTGCCAATTTCATGCTCTGTGGACAGCACTGCTTGCCCAGACAGTCTTTCTTGGCTCATTGATGACCTCAGATAAGTCTTTATCAACTTAAGTTTTGAAAAACTGCATTCTGCTGTAGCCACAGTTACTGGTACTGTCAAAAAATGCACAACACCACATAGGCATTCATTTAGATCTCATGTAACTGGTTTTGAAGGAGAACATTTAACACCTGTATTGGTGATGTATCATTTTCAACCATTCCTGCCAGGTTCCTAAGTTCATGTGCAAGTTCATGAGAATCAAAGTCAGAGTGGTTAGTTGTGCTGCCAGTTATTTTTTCTTTGAGAACCTCAAATTATTTTATCAGGTCTTCTATAGAAACAGAATTTAGCATTTTTAAGTTAGACAGAAATCCATATGTTTTAGCAAACTCTGACATTTGCTCAAATCGTTCATTAAAGGACATCAGTGTGGTGTCCAGTAGTGTGTTGAAAAACTGTACCTGAAAACTGAGTTTTGGGTCCTACACTGCATTGTCATGTCCTTCATAATCAAATAGTCGCTTGACCTTTCTGTGTCTTGTCTGACGGTATTCAGCTGGGACATCCAGTTCTGCAGCAATCTTTGAGCCCTGTACCAATACCAGTTCAAACTCACTCTCTTTGTACTTTGTGTCAGTGGTTGAAGTAAGCACCTTCACACAGGTAGATATGTCAACTGAAGCACTCTGCAATATCTTGCTTGCACGGTTCACTTCAGGCAGGACATCATACCAGATGATGAGACATACAATGAATTTGTATGAGAGGAGTTCAGCACAAAGTGACCTTGCCTCTGCATATGCTGCAGCATCCTTGGTCCTTACATACTCTGCAATCTCCTGCAAAGCACTCCTAAATTCTTGGAGCTGATAGCGAAGTGCTTTTACAGACTCTATCCGGCACTCTCACCAAGTCTCAGAAAGTGGCTTCGGAGTTACATGAACATGCTTTTTTCAATATTTGCCAGTGGCTTGTTGAGGCAGAGCAAAGATTGTAGACCTCCTGCAAGCAACCAAAGAATGAGACAGCATGTTTTGATGAATGGACTCCATCACTAATGATGAGGTTCAGGCAGTGGCAAGTGCATGTCACATAAAATGCTCTGCTGTTCAATTCTTTTATGCAAGCCTGTACACCTGCTCATTTGCCTTTTATGTTGCTCCCATTATCATATCCTTGCCCCCGGCAGTTGCTGATGTCCAGATTATGTTGCTGTAAAGTTTGAAGAAAGGAGTCAGTCAGTCCTTCTCCAGTTGTGTCATTGACAGGTAAACCCCAAAAAATGTTCCTTGATGGTGGCGACATTTTTCGAAACATCCACATGTCTAACAACAAGTGTCATCTGCTCTTGGTGGTTAATATCAGGAGTACAGTCTAGGATCACTGAAAAATATCTGGATTCGTGTATCTGCAATACAATGGCCCATACAATTGCATCTGAAAGTAGTTGAATTATTTCATTTTGAATGTCCTTCCCAAATAGTGGTCCATTATCTCTTTATTCTGAATCCAATGAATATGTTCAGCCATTAGTGGGTCAGACGTTGACAGAAATTCAACCTGCCCCAAAAAATTTTCATTGCCTTGGGTATGAAGCACATCACTTGTGCCACAGAAAGCCATATTCCACTCAGGCAAAAACTGAATAGTTGCTATTATATGTTCCAAGACTCCATGCCAGTGTATTATTTCTTTTTCTATTAGTAGCTGTCTCTTTTCATCCAGTGCCATTCTTCAACCTTGTCTCCAGTTCCTTCCACTTTATCATGCTTGGTACATGTTCTGGTGCATGGTCATGGGAACTTAGAGCATTTGACATTTCCCTGTATGCCCGATAACCTCTAGTCCTAAGAAGATTGTTTGAGTGTCCAAATAATTTGCAGGCAAAGCAGAACAGTGCATCCTTGGAGACTGAGTACATTAACCAAGTGTGCTTTACTCTCTCACCACTGGGCAGAGTGCAAAAATAATTTTCTGCTGTAAATTTTCTCTTTTTCTCATTCACTGGGAGTTGTGGAAATATGACTTGAACAGGTCCATGTTTCACAGATGACAGTTTTACCTCATCCCTTAATGTGTCTGGCAAAGTTCCAAGATCCTCTAATGAAATTTCAGTAGATCCAGCTAAATCACATGTGATGGTATCTATGCAGGTGGGAACAGTGCGGATTGTGGCAGGTGTGTTCCTGGTCTCCATTGATACTCCTGGGTTGATATTTTCACAGGTGGGTACAGTACTGACAGTGGCAGGTGCATTCCTGGTCTCCTCTGAAGGCAAGACTCCTGGAGTGATAGTTCACAGGTGGTGGACACAGTACAGACCATGGCAGGTGCATTCCTGGTCTCCTCTGAAGGATGAACTTCTGGGGTGATGGCAGACATCATTTCTTCCACTACAGCAGTTGCAGAATCTTTGACTCCAGGTTCAGGCGCTCTTTCAAGATCAACTCTGCTTCCTAGGCTTTCACATGAATGTGATGGGGTAGTAAAAAATATCTCAGTGGCACCTCTTTGCCACTTTGTGTCTTCATCTCTCTGCTGGTGTAACTTTCTCTTTGCAGCTCCCAACAAATATGTGCGCTTCAGTTTTTGTAAACTGAAGGTGCCAAAAAACAAATGCCATTAACATTTGCACCAGAATTTGCAAATGTACTCAACAGCAGGTTTTACTTTCCCCATTCACATAGGTGGAAGCTGACTACATCAGGCATTTTAATATTCGACTTTGTGCATCCAGCAATACTTGCATTGGCCTGATGTCTGTGAAGATTGTGATATGTAGATGCCCAGGCCCCAAGCCCTACACGGAGATGGCCACAGACAAAACCTGTACAGTGATAGTCAGCACCACCACACTAGGAGGATGAACTCCAAAAACACGTTGGGTGTGTCACAGCCCCCCAACCCCACTGGGAGTCTATGGCCACTTTACCATTGTACTACACTGGGAGAGTCCTGGTCCCTCACACCCCACACTAGGATGCTCAGGCCTCCACCTACCCCCACCCCACCCCCAGAGCCATGAGGCTTTGCTGGATATCCAAATTTGGGTGGAGATACGTTGATTTTGCTGGACATCAATAGGTAGGTATGTTTACCAGTGGGACTGCACGTGCCTGTGTGCATGTCTGTGTGAGCTAGACTGAATATCACACACGCACACACACACTGTATGTTCATGTAAATAAAACCAATTTTGAACAGAAATTTGTTTGGCTGTTTCTTTAACTAATCACACACCACAACTCAACAAACTTAGGGGGACCTAAGCAAGCTAGAGGAGTGGTCAGAGAGGTGGCAGCTGGGGTTCAATGCAAAGAAGTGGAAGGTTATGCACTTTAGGATGAAGAACCCAAGGAGAGAATACTGGCTGGGAGGGGTTAAGCTGGGGATCACTGAGGAGAAGGACCTAGGGATAATTATAATAGGGACCATGGACAACACTGCCCAGTGCAGGAGAGCAGCTGCAAAAGCAAACAAAATGCTGGGGTGCATAGCGAGGATTTTTTCATCCAGGTGAAGAGAGGTGATCTTGCCCCTCTCAGATTGCTGGTAACGCCACACTTAAAGTATTGTGTGCAGTTTTGAAGGCCATACCTAAAGCATGATATCAGGCTACTGAGGGGGGTGCAGAGAGGGCAACAAAGATGATATGTGGATTGGAAGGGAACAACTATGACACTAGGTTGAGGTGTCTGAATATGTACACCCTGGAGGATAGAAGGGACAGGGCAGACATGATAGAGATATTCAAGTATCTATGGGGAATCAATAAGGATGGGGCAGATGGGGTCTTTAAGTTAAGGAGGGGGAGGGTCACCAGGGGGCATGTGCTAGGAATAAAGGGGGGAGATTTAGGAAGGAAATGAGGAGACACTGTATCACAGAGAGGGTGGTAGCAAAATGGAATGCTCTACCAGAATGGGTGGTATCATGTAAATCTGTGAACAGTTTCAAAAGAGCATGGGACGGGGAGAGTGAGGGTGGGGGAGGGGTGGCAGTAGGATGAAAAATGGGAGGGGGGTGGGGCAGCTGCACACTCAAGCAGACTTAGATAGACCAGGTGGACTGTTTCTGCTGGCACATTCTTATGTTTGTATGTTCCATCTCTACAGGCTTTGCTTTAATTATACTACTGGGTATTTCTGGTTTGCACATTGCATGTAAGAATAATTTTTATGATGGCGCACTTGCGCAGCCAACATCTTGGGAGAGTGCAGCTTTATAGGCACGGTCGCTGTTGGACGAATGCGGGCCATGCACCAGTAGGTGTGTCCCGCATTCCCCAATCAGCCTGCACGCCAGCGCCACACCATGCATACATAATGGGGTGAGCATATTTAAGAAAAGGTCCATTTCAATCTGAGCAAAGCTCGTCAGATGCAGTGGTCCTTTTCTTGCCATACTGGCCACCATTATGTACATGGCGGAGACACATTTGATATAACTGTCAACAGAGTGCCCAATCCCCCTGTCAGCTGCCCTGCCCCTGTGAATGTGCTGATGGGGAGCCTACTCCCCATCGGCATAAAGCAAAGCATCCCCCAATTGTTTAATGCTGAAGAGGTGCCGTCCCCTTAGCTGATACCCCACCCCTTTCCTTGTGTGCCTACTGGAGCCCTCCCCTTTGGCAGAAATAACCCCAATTGTTTAATGCTGAGGGTTCCCAATCCCCTTGGCTACAGACACCCCCAAAACAGTTAGGTGGCATGCTGGGAGCCTACCCCAGCGTGCCAAATCCCCTGGAAAAAAACCTGTCCCACAATGTTTTCTTTTCTTTTGGTTTCTACAACCTGTAAAGGAAAATGGTCCCTCGTAGTCTCCATGCCCCCTGCCCCACCCACACCACCCACTGCACCCTGCCTCCCACACTCCCCCTCACCCCAATATTTACCTCCAGACTCAGTGCGATGATCGTCAGTGGACCGGAAACATGTCTGCACTCTTTAAAGCTGACCATGAATTGAGGAAATGGCAGTAAGCTGTATAATGGGATAGATAGGGTTTTTTCAACTTTAGTACATATCTCAGGAATTTTTGTGAATTTTGGCCCAAAATTTTCAACATGAGGTTTTTGGGACCCCTTCTCATGAATTCTTGCACTGTCATGGCGTTATTCAGTCCCGAAAGCTGATTTCGCAGTCACTGCAAGGAATCACCTTTTAGGATCGTGTAAGAAAATGACAGTACCACTGTTCATGGGGGGGGGGTGTTCCCAAAATCCCTATGTTGCAAATTTGGTGGGAAAAATCCAAAACATGACTGTTTTATGAGTGTGCTTAGCAACTGCACAACACATGCTCATAAGTTAGCGAATTCACAATATTTTCATGCCAGATTCTTAACATTGACATTTTACCACACCTTCTTGTGAACCGTGCAGCTGTCATTTTTCACATCCTGGCCGAAATGTGTTTTTGCACTTCCGGCACAGAATAGTGCGGTCGTGGTGTGAAATTAGTGTTTATGACACATTACAAAAATGACAGTGATACTGCTCATGAGCAGAGATCCTAAAATGCCTGTGTTGAAAATTTGGTGACAATACTCCATAAAGTGACTGTTTTACGTGCGTGCGTAGCAACTGCACAACGCACACTTGTACATTAATGCATTAACACTATTTGCATGCCAGACTCTCAACATTGGCATTTTACCACACCTTCTTGTGAACTGTACAGTGGTAATTTTTCACATCCTTGCTGAAATATGTTTTTCACTCTTTCGGCGCAGAATAGTGCGTTCGCTGTGTGAAATCAGTGTTCGGGACAGATTACAAAAATGACAGTGACACTGTTCATGAGCAGAGGTCCTAAAATGCCTGTGTTGAAAATTTGGTGACAATACTCCATAACATGACTGTGTTACGAGCGTGTGTTGCGCAGTTTGTACGCACACTCGTACCTTCGCAAACTTCTAATTTTCTCACTCCAGATTTTCTACAGTGCCATTGTCCTGCACCTCCTTATGAACAGTGCAGCTGTCATTTTTCACATCCTGACCAAAATCTGTTTTTTACAGTTCCGTCACAGAATAGCGTGCTCGCTGTGGAAATTCTGTGTTCGAGACACATGATGAAAATGACAGTGACACTGTTCATTAGCAGATGCCCTAAGATGCCTGTTGAAAATTTGGGAACTAAAGTCAATAAAATGAGTGTTTTATGAGCATGCATTGCGCAGTTTGCATGTATGCTCATGGCTTTGTGAATTTGTAATACTTTCACTCCAGCTGTTCATCATTTGCATTTTTCCATACCTCCTTATGAACACTGCAGCTGCCTGAAATGTGTTTTTCGCACGTCCGGCACAGACTTGCACGGCAGCTGTGTGAAATCAGTTTTTGGGACAGTTTGAGGAAATGATAGTGACACTATTCATGAGCAGAGGTCCTAAAATGCCTAGGTTGAAAATTTGGTGCCGAAACTCCATGCAATGACTGCGTTGCAAGCGTGCATTGAGCAGTTTCCACGCACCCTTGTAACTTCATCAATCTGCATATTTTCATGCCACATTTTCACCTCTGGCATTTCTGCACATCTCCTTATCAACAGTCCAGCTGCCATTTCTCACAGCCTGCACAAAACGTGTTTCCGCAGCTGTGGCACACAATGGCATGCTCGCTGTGCAACATCACCTTTTGAGACACATTCACAAAATCACAGCACTATGCGTCTCTAGCTATGCCACTCTCACTGCCAATGCCAGCACCACAACATTCGGCATTGACAAATGCTTGTTAGAACTGTGATGTAGTTTATGACCCTTGCTTGATCCTTCATTGTTGACACAATGCATCCATGTTCTGCTATAGAACTTTGTGGCTGAGAAGGACATAAACTACATAGAATTCTAAAATGTCACTTAGACACCAGAGGGTAGATGAGAAACACCCACTGAGATAACTAAAATGCCTTTAGAGATGGAATAATTACAGAATTAGAAAATATTTTGAAAAACAGCTTCCAGTGAGCAAGATGACTTCAAATTCAGTGCTGTTCCCCTTTAACACATTTAGTGTTCACTTGGTGTGTAATGCAATATCTACCAAGTACACCCAAGCAGTTGCTAATGAGTTCTAATCCAAAATTAAGCTATCTGCATTTTTTTACATTGTCCTATAGACTCTATCAGGTAAGCATAGTAAAGAGCTACTAATAAGCCCACAACCACATGCATTTTTTTTACATTTGTTCTACTAATGCCACCAGGATCTCATAAAGATTTGCTAATGAGTCATGAGTTAGCTTAATCACACATTTTGCCCCACATTTGTGAAAGCATTCCAGGTCTGAAACCTTTTAGGAAAAAAAATGGAGTTAATGTAATAAATATTTTTCAGCCTGGATTGGCACTTTTGGTATTCACCTCAAGGCCCTGCTGGGACATCACCCAGGTGGACCACCCATCAGTTGGGTCCCTATACCAAAGTGCATCTGCCTCAAAAAAGGCTTAATTATATATGAATTAGAGAGAGAGAGTGAGAGAACAGCAGCCCAAAATAAGCTTAACTGAGGTGTGGTCCCCAGCCCCAACCAATGTACAGGTAACTGGTGGGGAGCTTGCTAAATGAGAAAGCCATACATCTTCCTTTACAAACCTTATCTAATGGTAGCTACTCACACTTGCTCATTCAAACTATAACTGGGATTCTAAATCAGGGGTGCTACTACATATGGCAAACAAAACAAGAAGTGAATGCACCCTCACCCCAAAACCTCTAGCCCTTGTCAACCACAACACGAGACAGCCAGAGAAATAAAATTCTCACGTATACATTTTTTTGTCACAATACAAAACAGTGCCTACAGGGGTGGGCTTTGATGCAGCAGCGGCACTGCTTTTCACCAATGCTCCCCTACCCCAACCCATTCACATGGGCCGAGTGAGAGTTCCCTCTCTTAGGCCATTACACTTACACAAGCCATATGGCATCTCTTTTGATATATATTGTGACATTTAAAGTGTTTATTGAAATGTCATTTTCATACAACTTTTTTTAAATAGAAAAACAAAAGAACTAGAGTTTGCCATACTTTGGTTATATCGGCTTTCCAAGCTGCAGTTTCAGAGGTGGGCAGCTCGTAAAAAAATTTAAACATTGCACTAAAGACTGACACTTGCAAGAATACTACTCAAACAATTCAATTATTGCATATACTTAAGGTGTACTTGTGCCAGAAAACCAGCTTGAGAACACACAAGAATTTTATTTTTGAATTTGAAGCACCTGGGAATGTCTTTAAGGCACATACTAGGATCTCACATTGGCCAACTTGTATGACCTAGTTTATAAAGCAAGTTAATTAAAAAGTGTCCTGATTAGCAGCAAAGCAGCTCGTACAGCAGAGTGCCAACATCCACCCTGCCCTGCCCCAAAATGCCCAAGAGAAACTCAGCACGACACCTAACACAGTATAATGAAACTATGTCCCAGACCCCCCAAAAAAGATGCTCACTTGTGTGGCAGCCTTTATGAGAAGACCAGAGCAGCATCATGAATTTACATTATCCACCAAATGAAAAACATGCAGACTTTACATCAGCCAGTGTCTTCAGGAAGTAAGCATCAACACAACACCACTTATAGAAGCTTTCAAATACCTAAGAGCATAAACAAAGTGTGGGGTGGGGGACATCATACAATATAGGAGGAGTACAAAAACAAGGGGGTATGATATGAAACTGGAAGGTGGCAGGTTAAGGGGACATGTGAGGATGGCAGCTTAGATTCAACGCAAAGTGCAAAGTAACGCACCTGGGAAACAAAAACCCAGGGGAAGAGTACACAATGGGGTGTGAGATACTGACAAAAAATGGAAAGGGACCTGGGGGTAATCATATTAGATGACCTAAATTGGGCCATCAATGTGAGAAGGCAGTAAGGAGGGCTGGGGGGAATACTGGGATGCATAGGGAGAGGCATCACCAGCAGAAAAAAGGAAGTTGTTGGCCCTTTGTGCAGACAGTTGGTATGACCACATCTGGAGTACTGCATCCAGTTCTGGAGACCCCATCTCTGCAAATACGTAGACAGGGTGGAGGCTGTCCAGAGGAGGGCAACCAAAATGGTGCAAGGTCTGCACCAGAAGTCATATGAAGAAAGACTGAAGGAGCTTAAGATGTATAGCCTTGAAGAAAGAGGGGAGGTGGGGGGACATGATAGAAACTTTCAAATACCTCAAGGAAATCAACAATGTCCAAGAGGGTAGCATCTTTTAGAAAAAGCGATGTACAAGAACAAGGGGCATAATGTGAAGACTGAGGAGGGATGGCTCAGCGGTAATGTGAGGTAGTATTTCTTCACAGAGAGGGTTGTAGATGTGTGGCATGGCCTTCCTGAGGTTGTAGAGTCAAAAACAGTGGGGGAATTCAAGAATGCATGGGACAGACATAAGTCAATTTTAGTGGGGGGTAGGAGGAAGTAGGCTGTTGATTAACTAGAATCTTTAACTTATTCATTAGGTAGGGAAATGGGCAGACTAGGTGAGCCAAGCGGTTCTTACCTGTCATCAAAGTCTGTGTCTGTGTGATTGTCTGCCACAGCAGGTGGTGGGAGCAAGCACAGTGGAAGGATTTAAACATGTGTGGGACAGGCATAAGGGAACAGAGGTGGAAAGGAGGGATGAAAAGTCATTGATCAGGTAGGGTTACTCCGAGGCTGCAAGCTGGGGTAGGAGCCAGGGCACTATGTAATTACTAATAGTGCATGCTTATTTAAAAAAAATGTCACTCCTATTTAAGTGCTCAGAAGGTCAGACAGTCTGCATTTATCATGGGGGTTGTTCCTTCACCAACAGCAGTCACTGTTTTCACATTTTCCAACAGTCACATCTGCATACCTAGAGAAAGCCTGAAAACTGCCACACTTCCCAATTGTAATTATAAAGAAAGCTTCCAGGGGAATCCTAATTGTTACATTTAATCATAAAATGTACATTATTAGTCAAGTGCTAGTAACATCTATAAATTCAGTGTCAGTGTCTGTGCCACTAATCAAATAGAGTTCACCAGAGCAGAGAAACAAATCTGAGCTGTCATGTAGAACTTTACTTTATCTAGCAAGTTGCATGTTAATAGTAATAATGGACATTTTCGACTTTAAAGACCTATTACAAATGTTTCAATTTTAGCCGTCAAAATTATCACTGAAGTGTGGCAGTTTTCAGGCTTTCTGTATCATGATGAGACTTGAAATATCAAAACAGATGTTCCATCTTCTGTACAAGTGGTCTTGAAGAACATTATAAATGCTGCATTTCAATAATTTATAACTGGAAAAAAAACGAACAGTTCAACCAGCTGCATGATTTGACAGTAACAACACTAAATTATGCATTTAGACAAGAGCATTAATAAAAATTGCACGATATAACTTCTTTAACTGCTCCTCTAACTTCCTGCACAATTTGTCACACAGACTAGCAATGTAAAGAGCAAGCAACAGTAATCTAGAAACACCGGCCCGGATATTCAGAAGGGTTGCACATGGCGCAACAGTGTTGCACCATGCATAACCCACTGATGTGCCCTGGTGCAATATTCAAACTGGGATTGAGCATGGCACAAATCCCAATGCACCGGAGTGCATCAGTAATGTATGCAGCTCAGGTGGGGGGGGCGGGGCGCACCCATGCATACTCCGCACATCCTGATATTCAGCCTGGGATGTGCTGATCCCATGCATGTGCAACCACTACTTGCGCTGCACACTGGGGAGCCAAAAAAAAAAAAGGAACAGCTGGCCACGCACAGGTGAGCTGCCATATTGTAGGGTGCAACACGGCAGCTGACCCGAGCTCCAGCTGCACCTTCGTGGCGGTGCCCCCCCCCATGCCTGATCACAGGCATATGTAGTAGAAATAAACATCCAATATCTCCGGTGGTCCAGTGGACTGCTCATACTGGCACCAGTCATTTTGAATAAGGATTCTGGCCAGCTGCTGAGACTAAAGTTATTTCTTAAAATAAATAAAGGAGGATTTACAGATTTTTCTCAGCAGTCAGCACAGCAAGCAGCACTAGGAGGGCTGTATTAGTGGCGATGGCAATGTTAGATCAGGAACCGGGTGGGAGGGTCTTTCTGGCTGGCTCCTGGATGCAGTTGTCTTCTCTCTCCTCCCAGGCTCCAAGCTAGCAGCTTCAATGGCAAAATTCTTTCTCTCTCCAATGCTCTGGAACTGGTCCTTGGCTGAATGGTTCCAAGCACTCCAGAGAGATCATTTTTATGGTACAGTTGCAGATCTGACTTGGGACCAAATTTTCAGGTCTGAGGGGAGGAGGTGCAAATGATAGCAAGGGACTGAGTGGAGCCCTGTGATTGGCTCCAACAGCACCTCCCACGTCACCATGATGTGCATCAGAATAGGGGAACACGTGGAAGCTTAGATAATTCTTGTAGTTGTTACAGACAGCGTAGTTCAGTCGGTGTTTGGGGGATTCAGAAATTGGGCAGACCAGTGCAGTGGGCACAAGTGGACAGATTCAGTCAGCAGCAGCAAATGTTTATTACTTCTTTGCACTGTACAGCTGAAATTGGCGCTGCGGGGCCCCTGTATGATGGCGGCATGGATCTGGATGGACTCTTTAGTTCAAATAACTTTGTTTGTGGACCTTGTGGTTGCCTTAAGGGAAAGGAGGAAATCAGGTGGCAGGTGAGCAGCTTGAGACTAGTGTGCTAGCATGAACGGCGAGCTGAGCTGATGAGACAAAAACGTAAAAGGAAGGCATGTAATGCTGCTGCCTACTGCTTTTGTACAATTGCTGTGTATTTTTGTATACGGGACTTCGGAGCGCAGTGGGGATTTGAGAACTAAAGACCCGCTTCAAGTGTTAACTGTGCCACTGCCATACATTTGGGGGGTCAGTGGGGCATCCCATGGCCGCGGGGTTCATGGGTGCCTAACTCCAGCCCTGACTACACTTTCCTGAGTCAACTTAAAATGTTTTGTTTGATGAGGAAAAGTGAAAACAAGACGGCGGCTTGTGAACAGGGAATTTTTCTCATGAACAGGGATTATATAAATCCCTGTTTGTGAGCTGTTAAAATCCTTATTTGTGAGGCAAATCATTGTTTGCAATTTATACACAATCAAAAGACTGAAATGAGCATGCTAAGAACTCAAAACGTTAAAATGTAATAACTTTAGAACAGATTAAATTTTTTTTCACTTAACCAATGCTGGCTTGTTCTTTGGGGCAATCTCTTTCTACCCTGAAAATGTCAGATAAAAATCTCAAATGGTGTGGCTGTAGCACGATGGTCAAAAATCAGCAAAAACTGGTGAATAAAAATATTATTTTTTTCTATGCTTTGCATGAAAACCACACATCTGATTAAAACAAAGCTTGGCACTGAAAATATCTACCCAATTGAAGAGTACAAACCAAATTTCTTTCAAATCCATTGAACGGTTGCAGAGTTATTAAAGTGCAAACTTTAGGGTTTAACATTAAACTGCTTTCTCAACCCTAACTATAGTGGCTCTACTGTGCCACTATAATATATAAACAACACAAAACTGTGTCCTGTCAGCAGACAGACAAATAACTGGCAAACAAACTACTGGAGGCCTAGTCTTCCCTTACCTTCTTTTGTGAATCAGCACTTGAACCTTTGGGGGCGGTGGCTCTGTACAACCTCTCCACCAACACCATCCTGCGCAGAGGACCATAATAGTGCCGAAATGAGAAGAACACAGATGACAGTTATAAGCTGGCTGTTCATTCAAACCTGCAGCTGTATACAGCCAGAAGACTGTGCTCACCACCATGCACATACTTTTGATGGCTCTTCCAGGGATGACAACTCCCCTACACTGCCCACCATCCAGGACAGGAAGTCCAGTATGCACAGTGGTCATGGCCACCAGTGCATCCATGCCAAAACCACAGATGTGGCCCTGTCAGATTTATTCTGTCTCTCCAAGACTATCCATCCCAGATGTCCATGGAAATTATATGGAGGCATAAACATGGAAACAACTTCAGTGACAATGTATTCACACACATATATGCACACATGCATACACACACACAAACAGGTAAAACATGTACCATCAACCCAAGACAAGTGTGCACTCTACATACCTCTGCAGCCAGACTTGGTCACCTGCCAGATACCACCCCCCCAGTCTAGGGAGCCCTGATACATGGAGAGGGATGCCCTCTACAATTGTATGGGATATGCCACTAGCTTCTCCACTCTCACCACTGACATACCATGCACTTGCATAGCTATTTTGATGCAATGACTGGATTGGACCTGGGCATAATGCTGAATGTTAAAGGTCGTGCAGGTTAGATGTTCTGTGAAATTAATATTACTGGAGTGATATTTTGGGGAAAATGGCTTGAACAAAGTTAAACACAACTTTACACATTAGATGCCCAGTAGGCACATCAACATCCAAGACAGTAGCATAGTTAGGGAGCAGTTCAATGCCTTTACCTCAATTGCAGTTACTGTACAAATGATAGCACCTGTTCCAGCATTCCCCCTCTCATAGTACAGTAAGTGGAACTGGACAAAACATCAGCATCAGCTGTCAACAGCTGCAATATCATTGGGCCTGGTGGTGCATGACTGAGTAGTGTGCAAATGTGAAACACTGCTAATACATCACATTTGGAGTTCAATCACCACTGGGGCTGGATTCAGAAATTAAACTTGACCTTGTATCTGGGAAGCAGATTTGATACACTTGCTCTGTGGTTGCATACTATATTTACTTACTTTACACTTCCCCACATTCCCCCATTTAATTAGAAAGTAAGATGATATGCATAGAAGTTCAGTGTTCAAATGGTGAGCATGATACTAAGGCACCAGAGCTTTCACAGCAGAAATTAAGAAACTTAACTGCATTTTTTCAATGAGACCCCAACCCCATAGACAGGATTAGCATACCTGAAATCATACCACAGAATACTGCCTGGCTAGATGTAAGAACCTGACATTGCAACACGACCTGGGTACTATTCAGTCACATGGGGTCATGTTGTCATGTACAAAAACAGCACAGCACTATAGCGCACTGTTAAAATGGTGACCATTAAAGGAATACAGTGAAATAGTACCTTTCTGCAGGAGGCTCTGCCCACACCTCCATTACTGGGGGTTGTGTCCCTGAACCCCCCATTAAGATAACCTCATTGGGGGGTGCAACTTGGAGACTCACGCTGTTACTGTTGCATGGTTTTGCTTTACACCATTGCTGGCACAATATTTTGACTCCCTACACTATTCAGTACCTGTTCTGTGTCTGAAAGAAAAAGTTTCTGAAATAATTGAGCAGTTTGCTCAGACAAATGAACTGTTTTTCATATTTATAGAACATACATAGACACAAATACGAATGAAAAATAAATAATAATAATAATGGTAGCACCACATACCGAGTGTAATACTGCATGCATAATAAATTTTAGAACCAGGACATTGGATAGAAAATATACTGTACCTGTCTATTTTTACCCCTAATGAATTTCTGCTTTACAGATGGAATATACAGCACCTTCTCTGTGTGAGCAGCACCTTTTAGTTAATGATTTATTAGGCCTGGGGCTACAACTTTAACTGAAATCAATAAAGTCTTTAAATGGGGCCCTACTGTATCCATTACTGAATCCTTGGTGCTAGAATGAGATTGTGAAAGTCATTTAAAGGCTGGAGGAGGAGTAGTCTGTTATTTGATGCTGATGATTTTAGGAACATGAACATATTTCTTAGTGGGCATTTTGCTTCAGTGTGTAGCCTCCTTTATAAATATTACTAAAACCATTGTTTCCTCAACCCCCACATATAGGATTAGCAATCTGGTAATCACACTGCAGGATGCTGCCCTGATAGGTGTTGCAACATGAGTCCACAACACAACTGGGTTACTATTCAGTAGCTCCTCAGACTGTTTGACACCCATCCCCTGCAGCAGCAATCTGCAATCCTGCCATCATGCCTTAGGATGATGTCAGGCTAGGTACCTGGCTAGAGTAGTTGTTGCATCCTTACACAGCAAAGATGTGAGATACAAAAAATAGCAAAATATTTACTTCTGGAAAAACACCGTACAATTTTAATATTATTATTTTAACATTGCAGTTGCACAACCATTGGCCTGAACATTTTACATCGCAGTAGCATAACCATTGGCATGAAAAAGGACTGGCATCACTTTATCCATGTGATCAATATATGTTTTATATATATTACCATCTTCATCTGTCAGCACTCTCCTCCAAAAGTGGCTTATGCCCCATATTAGCTGAGCATGGTTCCTTGGCTCAACATGCCTTTGAATGGCATGCTTCATCTGATGCCTTGCCATCTTTATTGGATTCAGGTCTGGTGATTCAGGTGGTGTCCTGACCCAATTCACTCCCTAGTCCTTTATGTTCACCCCAGATATTGCATACTTTGGATCATTATCAGTACAAGAGAAAGAACATAAGCTTAAGTAAAGACATAGCACACCGTGCTGTATAATTCCAGCATGAACAGATAAGCTGTAAGTACAAATTGCTCTGTCATTATCAAACCATGAAAAAGTCAAAACTCATCTGCAAATGCTTGCTTAATGAAGGGCACCAGTGTTCTGGACATTACCTGTTCACTGAAGAAGTCACCCTTAATGATGCCACTGATTAGTATTATCAGCCTTGGCCCAAGGTGTGAAACAGCATCCAAGATGTGAATTTTCAGGTGGTGTGTGGGTAGTATTTTTAGTACAAGAAATCCATTGTTCTGGAAAGACTTGAGTCAAAAAGATTGCATCACTATGATAGTCTCATCAGTAAAATAACTTTTTCAAATTTTTACTTTTCTTGCATCCATGCTGTAGCCTGTTCCAGCCACTTATGTTTGATATCTACAGGAATGAGAAGGAATATACTGTTTAGGGGAAAAGGGCCATCAGTATCTTGTTCTTTTGAGGTTCTATAAAGAACATTACCTGCAGTACATACAGTACAAAACATAGATTCTTATGCAGTAAGTCAGTACATTAGAAACATATGAAGAGCTTACAGAAAACAGGCAGGCTTTAAATTGCTTTTGTGACATACACTACAATGAAAAATCAATTGCATGCATACGTGCAGGTGACACAGCACTCTGCTTACCATGCTGTGCCATAACGCCATCTGTTTTGGCACTGTATTCGTCTGATTGATGATTCAGGTTCTGGGTACCCCCATTCTGCCAGTTTCTGATGGACCTCTGCTACACTGCTCACAACATCCTCCATGGTTATCCGATCCAGACTTTGGGAAACCTCACTGCAAAAGGCATTAATATACATTATTTCAGGGGTGACCAGCCTCTAGCTCATGAGCCACATGTTGGTGTCAAAGCAGTTTGATGTGGCTCTTGAGAGTTTTTTCAATTAGGTATCAAGTACACGTCACAGTCCATTAAATTTGAGAAAAGTGAATGTACAGGAGTGGAAACGTGCCCTGAGTGCTCAACAAGGTACTTTTACTAAGCCTGCAAACAAAGCTAAATACAGAGCTGCTCTGAATATTTTTTTATTACAATTTTTTTAAATATTGTAACTTCATAAATATGGTTATTAACAATTTACTATGACTACATTATTATTTTATCTCCTAAATATGGATAAACATATGTATGATAAGGGCTGCATATTGTTGTGGCTCACATCTTACTAAAACATTTAAATGTAGCTCATGACCCTGACAAGGTTGGATGCCCCTGCATTAGTTAATGACAGGCCTTCATGTTACAAAAGTTTTCTACAAATTAAATCATGCAATTTCAACATTAATTGCTATTTATTTTTTAGTATGGCCACAGAGGCAACAGCAGAACATCCCACTGCCATGGGGAAACATTAAAACTACCATCACAGAGGCAACAAGCCTTTGTGTCAAGCAAATAAACAAATCAAAACAAAAGAAAAAGCCACTATGGTTCTCAAAAGAGGTGGCGGGGAAAGTCAGGGAGAAAAAGATAGCATTCAGGAAGTATAAGGAAACACAGAAGGAGCAGGACAGAGAACTGTACCAGTTAAGGCAGAAGAAAGCAGAGAGGGAAGTTAGAATAGCAAAGGCCCAAACTGAGGAAAAGATCACCAACTCGGTTATGAAGGGGGATAAAACCTTTTATAGGTACATCAGGGGGCATAGAAAGACAAAGGGAGGGATAGTGAGGCTGAATAGAATGGACAGTGGGTGGGCAGAGAGGGACAGTGAAAAAGCAGGGATACTGAACAAATATTTCAGCTCAGTATTCATAAAAGAGGAGGAGGAGGAGGAGGTGCCTAATCCAATTAACAGAAGAACTCTTGATAGGGGTCGATCCCAGTCCTTTCACAGAAGAAAGGTTCTGAAAGAACTCCTAAAAATGAAGGTGGACAAAGCAATGGGGCCTGACAGATTTCACCCCAGAATTCTAAAAGAATTAAGAGGAGAACTAGTGAAACCACTGACTACCCTTTTTAACAAATCATGGGAGGATAGTGTGGTACCTGAGGACTGGAGGAAGGTGGATGTGATTCTCCTTCACAAAAGTGGGACCAAGACAGAGGCAGGAAACTACAGACCTGTCAGTTTGATCTCTGTGGTAGGAAAGTGATGGAATCACTTCTGAAGGAAAGAATAATTGGGCAGCTAGAGGTCAGTGGAGCACAGGTCCAAAGGCAGCATGGGTTCACCGTGGGAAGGTTATGTCAGATGAATCCAATTGTGGACATGGCCTACCTAGACTTTAGCAAGGCATTTGACACAGTCACACATAAAAGATTAATAGTCAAATTAACCAGCCTGGGAGTGGGTCCCAGGGTGGTAGCCTGGGAAAAAATTGGCTGGACAACTGAACACAGAAGGTAATTGTAATTGGAGTCCACTCTAAAGAAAGAGGGGTTACTAGTGAGGTACCACAGGGTTCAGTACTTGGTCCAGTCCTTTTTAATGTCTTTATAAGTGATTTTGCAGAGAGACTGGAAGGAAAAGTATGCATCTTTGCAGAAGACACTAAGATCTGCAACAGGGTTGATACACAAGGAGGAGTGGAAAAGATGAGAAGGGACTTGGCAAGGTTGGAGGAATGGTCAGAAGTATGGCAGCTTGGATTCAATGCAAAGAAGTGCAAAATAATGCTCCTGGGAAACAAAAACCCTGGAGAATATTACACAATGGGGGGGGGGGAGAGATAGTAACAACAACAAAAATGGAAAGAGACCTGGGGGTAATCATATCAGATGACCTTAACGTTAGCAAGCAATGTGAGAAGGCAGTAGGGAGGGCTGGGGGTATACTGTGATGTATAGGGAGAGGCATCACCAGCAGAAAACAAGAAGTTGTTATCCCTCTGTACAGACAGTTGGTGATACCCCATCTGGAGTACTGTGTCCAGTCCTGGAGACCCCATCTCCGCAAGGACATAGACAGGATAGAGGCAGTCCAGAGGAAGGCAATTAAATGGTGCAGGGTCTGCAAGAGAAGCCATATGAGGAGAGACTAAAGGAGCCTAATATGTATACCCTTGAGGAAAGGAGGGAGAGGGGGGACATGATAGAAACTTTTAAGTACCTCAGTGGAATCAACAAAGCCCAAGAGGGTTGCATCTTTCAGAAAAAGAGATGTTCAAGAACAAGGGGACACAATTTAAAGATGGGAGGGGGCAGTTCATGGGCAATGTGAGGAAGTATTTTTTCACAGAGAGGGTGGAGGATGTATGGAACAGCCTTCCTGAGGAGGTTGTGGGGTCTAAAACTGTGGAAGAATTTAAGAATACATGGGACAGACATAAGGCAGTTCTTGTGGGGGGGAAGAAGAAATAGACTGTTAGTTAGCCTTAGACTTTGTGGGGCCTGGGGAGAGGTAGAACATGTGGCCATGTGGCCCTCCCCATACCATAACAAGCAATTGGCAGTCTGCCCCCCCAATAATTAACAATCAACAATCGGCAGTATGGTGTTCATTTAGGAGGTAGTATAGCATAGTTGTTAAGGGTACTGAGCTGCAAACCTGGAGATCTGGGTTTGAATCCCATCAGCCCTCACCTGCATACAGCATACCTGGAAACAAGCTCCAGCCTAGTGTGCCTTTCCTAGTTTCCTGGTTAAATAATTTCTCCTTTCCCTGACAGACTCATATAGGAAATCATGGACATTGGAAGTATTGCCTAATAATCAAAGTAAATTAAACTTCTTTGCTGCAAAAACACTCAATGCATGCATTTCTTAAAGCCATTTTATTGAAACAGTATTGCATACAGCTGTATTAATTTAATAGCTTTACATCATATACATCAGTAGTAAATGGCTGGTGTTGCCTGCTCACGATAAAATTAAGCTGCTTCGCTTTTGCTGCATACAAAGCCCACAAAACATGAAAGTTTAATTTAAAAGAAAAATGCTTACTGTTTTGTAGCTTTAAATAGTTTCCAGGCTTTGTGATGGTTTCCCCCCTGCCTCATAGAAAAAAAAATATTATAGTATTTTATTTAGTTTTTGTTGATTGGGTAAGTGCACTAGAAAAATGGTGCTAATTTTTAGATATGACCTGGGAGGAAGGGGATACAGATTAATGCCAACTAAACTTGAACCAGTTTAACCACAATATAAGCTAAAGCAAGTTTTGTGACCACAATTTCTGCAAGTTTTGTTGCATCTGGAAATACAGTCACTCATGGCCACAGACATAACTTTTGAATGATACTTTTCTGGCTTTTTGGGAGGCAAAATCATCAATTAGTACATAAACATCCAGCAACTACGAGATCTTGTATTCAGCAGAGAGACAACTTAGGCCATTAAACTGTTCTTGGCTCATACTTGATCTAAAGTAGTTTTTTTATCAGCTTCAGCATTGAAAAGCTTCATTCAGCACTTGCAACTGTCACCTGTATAGTCAGAAGGATTCTAATTGCCACAAATGTGTTGGATAAGTCTCATATAGCTTGTTTGAAACCAAATAATTCAACAGTTCCAGCTGTGTTATGTGGTCTTTAATGCAGTTTGAAAGCAATAGCATCTCGCTGTAAAGGTCATCACCACCAATGTCACCAGACTGTCCATCTTGAAGAGCCACATTAAGATCTTGATAGCATTTCAGCAGTTCACTGGATGGATCTTTTTCAATTTTCCAGGTTCGTAGAGGAAGCCAAAATTGTTTGCATGGGTTTTGTAGAGTTCAAAGTGTTTCTGAAATGACTGCACAGCAATATCAAGTATTACAAGCAAGTATTCCACATGAAAGGCTTCTTCCCCACTTGCTATTGCTGCGTCCTCTCCTTCATATGGGAAAAGCCACCTCTTCTTTGAGGGACGGTGCTCTTGAAAGACAGATGCAACATCCATTGTTTCAATTATCTCTTTGGCAGTCACTTTGGCATCACTAAAGCCATTTTTGTGGTATTTCTTGAAAAACAACAGAATGGAATTCACATGTATCATAGCAACATCTGTTTGCAATGTTGAGCTCTGTAGGATTTTGCTTTTATGGTTGACCACATTTAGTAGGTCATACCAAATTACAAGACTTAGAATGAACTCGATAAAACTGAGCTCATCTATAGATAATGACCTGGCTTTGCTGTGGATTTTTAGATCATTTGTGGTCTCTGAGACTTTATCCAGGGCATCATGTATACTTCTGGCCTGGTATCTAACAGCTTTTACAATCTATAGTGTGCACTCCCATCTTGTTTCAGATAACGTTTATTGGACAGATCTTAGATATGTTTTCTCAACATTTCCCACTGTGCTGTTGAGGCAGAAAATATGGTGCAAAGTCATTGCAAAATACAAACAAAATGTCTGCACTCTTGAGGAAGAACTGGTAATATCATTCAAGATGAGATTCAAATTGTGAGCACCACAAGGTATAAAAATGATCCTTGGATTTAGCCTCAGAATGCAGGACTGGACACCTTGGTGCTGGTCTTTCATATTGGCACCATTGTAATAACCTTGGCCACAGCAGCTCTATACATCTAGTCCATATGATTCTATTTGGTTTAACAAAATGTCACAATGTCTCTTGCCACTGCTGTAATGAACTTGAACACAGTCTGCAAAGTGTTCTGAAATTCTGACTGTGTTGTCGATGTCAATAAACCAGATATTAGAGACAACAGTTCTTTATGGCTTGTGTCTGCTGTGCAGTCCAGTAGTACTAAAATATATTGCCTGCTTGACATGATCCAGTATGACATTTCTCACTTTTTCAGACATCAACAGGATAAGTTCTTTTTGAATTCATGGTCCAAGATAGTGGTGTCTTTATTTCTTGTGATCTGATCCATTTAAAATGATCTTCTAGAATGGGATCTAACCTGGCCATGAGCTTGACATGACCCAAGAAATTCCCATTATCATGGCTATAGAGTGTTTTGCTACTCCCATGAAATGTCAAGTTATGCTCTGCTAAATACTGGATTATAGCAAATAACCTTTCTAATACTTTGTACCAGTGGTAAGTCTCTTTTCTGATCAGTTTTTATGCATCCTGGTCAATAGTGTCCTTTTGGCAAGTCTTCTGTCAAGCTCAGACCACTGTTGCATGCTTTCAATGTTTGGCTTTGAATGTTCATGAGTTTTCAGTCTCTCTGTCAAGTGTTTTCAGTCATTGTCTATTTTTTGCCAGACTGCTTTTTACAGCACAAGCAAACAACTTGCAAGTAAAGCAAAGTACGGCATCTTTTTTCTTTGATTACTCAAGCCAATGCCTTTCCACATGCTCACCATTAGACAAGGTCCAAAAGTAATGTTCTGCAGAGAAGCCTCATTCATATCTGTTACCATCAGCAGTTAGTGAATTTGGAAAATTGTAGTCCGATACTTTATACAGACTCTGAGGATGATAATTTCTCTGTCTTGTGACTGAAGGTTAACTGGCCAGAGACCCAGATCCTTAAAGTCCTGGGAGATAGTCACACACAAAATGGTCTGTTCTGCTGGTGTATGGAAGGCAGGATCAGCACCACACTCCTCAACGTTTGGTTGATCGAAACTTGTAAGATCACTGCCTTCATCTGGTGCAATTGAGACTGAGACCAACTGAATTGCTGTTGAAATCTGGCTACTTTCCAAATTGCAGAAGGGGTGAGGATCATTAAATTCAATAGCATTCTTGTCAATATCCATATCTACTCCCATTACTATTTCTGTGTCTGATACATATCCAGCAGCTTCAGTGAATGACCTTTGGCTTCTTGGCAGAACGACCCAAAACTGATCAAATGCACCTTGTTGTGACTGTAGAAACTGCTGCAGCTGCATCTTTCTCTTCTTCTTAGCTGCTCCAGAAAGATATTTCCTGTCTGCATCTCTGTCTCTGCTGGGCATCTTGTAAGGACTATAGGTAATCCAGAAACAAAACTGAATAGTGACTATTGACATAACAGTGACCAAACCTGAATAAACTTTCAACTAAAGGACCCACCAGTCTACTTTTCCTATAGAAACATACAGTTTAACGGCAGATAAGGACCGCTTGGCACACCTGGTCTGCATATTTCCCTACATAATGGGAAGCCACAGATTCTAGTTAATCAACAACTTACTTCCTCCTACCCTCCACTAGAATTGCCTTATGTCTGTCCCATGCATTCGTGAATTCTCCCACTGTTCCTGACTCTACAACCTCCTCAGAAAGGCTGTTCCATGCATCCACAACCCTTTCTGTGAAAAATTACTTTCTAACATTACCTCTGAGCTGTCCCCCATCTTCAAATTGTGCCCCCTTGTTCTTGCACATCTCTTTTTCTAAAAAATGTTTCCCTCTTGTACTTTGTTAATTCCCTTGAGATACTTGAAAGTTTATATAATGTCCCCCCTCTCCCTCCTTTCCTCAAGAGTATACATATTAAGCTGCTTTAGTCTCTCTTCATATGTCTTTTGGTGCAGACCCTGCACCATTTTTGGTGTCCTCCTCTGAACAGTCTCCACTCTGTCTATGTCTTTGTGGAGATGAGGTCTCTAGAATTGCACATAGTACTCCAGATGGGGTACTACCAACTGTCTGTACAGAGGGATAACAACGTCTTGTTTTCTACTGCTGATGCCTCTCCCTATGCATCCCAGTATCCCCCCAGCACTCCTTACTGCCTTCTCAAATTGCTTGCCCACCTTTAGGTCATCTGATATAATTACTCCTAGGTCTCTTTCAATTTTTGTTATTATCTCACCCCCTATTGTGTACTCTTCCCCTGGGTTTTTGTTTCCCAGGTGCATTATCTTGCACTTCTTTGCATTGAATCTGAGCTGCCATATATTTGACCATTCCTCCAACCTTGCCAAGTCCCTTTTCATCCTTTCCACCCCACCTTGTGTATCAACCCTATTACAGATCTTTGTGTCATCTGCAAAGAGACATACTTTTCCTTCCAGGTGCTCTCCAATGTCACTTATAAAGACATTAAGGAGGACTGGTCCTAGTACTAAACCCTGCAGTACCCCACTAGTTACCCGCCTTTCTTCACTGTGGACTCCATTTACTATTGCCTTTTGTGTCCTGTTGTTTAGCCAGTTTTTTATCCAGGCTACCACCTTGGGACCCACTTCAAGGCTGGCTAACTTATATATTAATCTTTTGTGTGAAACTGTGTCAAATGCCTTGCTGAAATCTAGGTAGACCATATCTACAGCCCCTCCCTGGTCTACTATTTTGGTCACCCAGTCAAAGAAATCTATTAGGTTCATCTGACATGACCTTCCTGCTGTGAAACCATGCTGTCTTGAGTCCTGTGCCCCAATGGCCTCTAGGTACACAACAATTCTTTCTTTCTTTCAGAAGTGATTCCATCATTTTCCCTATCACTGAGGTCAAACTAACTGGTCTGTAGTTTCCTGCCTCTGTCCTGCTCCCACTTTTGTGAAGTGGAATTCACATCTGACCTCCTCCAGTCCTCAGGTACCACCCCATCCTCCCATGATTTGTTAAAGAGAGTAATCGGTGGTGTTACTAGTTCCACCCTTAGTTCTTTTAGAATACTGGGGTGATTGCCATCAGGCCCCATTGCTTTGTCCATCCTCAGTTTCAAGAGTTCTTTCAAAACCCTTTCTTCTGTGAATGGACTAGTAATGACCCCCCAATCCAGAGTGTTTCTCTTGTTTGGTTTAGGTACCTCCCCCTCCTCTTTCATTGTGAAAACTGAGCAGAAATAGTCATTCAGGATCCCTGCTTTCCACATTCTGTTAGAGCGCAATAAAATCTGGGTCACTCATTGACCTTGTTAACCATGTGATGTGCTCAACAGTATGAAGTGAGACCAAGAGAGATGATCATCACCCATAGTAGTCGCAGAAGGGATTCAGCTTCCAGGTAGAGAGACACCAAATGTAATTCAGGGAAATAGATTCAGAACTTAGCACCAGCATTACATATTGCTGATATTAGCCTTGGTGGTAGGTTTTCTGACCACTGGACAAAGATTCAAAAAACTGAAGGACATATACTTGAGCGACCATTCTTATTGCACAGCATATACAGTGCAGTATGGTGGCAGTTAACATGTGCAGCATGTACAATGCCAAGCACTGTAATCTGTAGTCTGCCCATGCCTCTACAGAGCCTTGCTTTGTGAGAGACCTCACAAAATGTACAGCTCAACTGCAACAGGTATCTGTAGTGTCGCACAAGCCAAATGCTGATATATTTTAAACTGAGATACTAAAAAATTTAAGTAGCCCTGGGGGCTTGTGCTGGAGAAAGTAAGATTTCCATGAGTACACCAGCTAGGTCAGAGGAAAAATATTTGTATCTAGTGGGTTTTGCCAGTCTACAGTGGCAACACTCCAACTCTAGCAAGAGTCACAAATATAACTTCAGTATGAAGCCAGATTATATACTGGGGTACAAGTGTCACCAAGAAGTGAATGAAGTTCAGCAGAGCATAAACTGGCATTGTCACTGCAGCCACTCAGTTTCACTCCTTTGCTCTACACACTGGTCCCATGACCATAAAATAATGAACATAGTCAACTGCAAGCAGAACAAGAGTGTGTGGTCTCACCATCACACACACACACACACATGTACACACACACACGCACATGCACACGCACACGCACACACACACTACAGCCACTCAATTATCACTCCATTGCTCCACAGATGGGTCCCGGGTTGAGATGACACATGTACAGTTGAATGCATACAATACAAAACAGATCCTGCTTACACACAGCATCCAACATGGTCTCAGTACCACAATTCAGACCTCCCCGAAACAAAGTACTAAAAACATCTATATACACACACACACACATATGCACTGCAGCCACTCAGTTATTACGCCGTTGCTCCACAGACTGGTCCTGTGAGGTCCTGTGATGAGATGATGCATGCATGGTCAAATGCATACAGAACAAAAGAGGTTCTGTTTATGCACACAGCATCTGACGTGGTCTAAGCAGCACAATCCAGCCCCCCCCCCGAAAAGATGAAAAACATCTTAGCCAGCTCTCCATTAAGATCCTTTTTTGCCTGTACAAGGATATAAACAAGGTGGAGAAGACTATCTAGAGAAAAGAGACCAAGATGGTGCGGGGTTTGCACCACAAAACATGAGGAAAGACGATAAGACAACAATATGCAGTCACCTAGTGCAAACTGGTCAGTGCTACTGCAGCTACCTTTCTACATGCCCATCTAGACTAGTGCAGTTTTTCCATTGCTGTTAATAAAGCTAAAAGGTTCCTGCTTTAACAGGCTCTGTCCTTAAAGCTAATCCCTCTCAATGTATCAGATGGTCTGGTGAGATTAAATGCTCTTCAACAGCTGCAATTATCAGGTGGTTGAAGAGGAGCTTCCCACAAAAGACATTATCACTCCACTGTCAAGGACATTCAGCTAGCATGCAGGGTGTGGTCAAGGATAGAGTGATGTTTCAGTTTTCTGAATGTGTGCCTCACGATTTGTCCAACATTATAAAGAACAGTGTCCCTCTCATTTCCCTACATTTTGAGTGTCTGCATCCAACATTTTGGTGACAAAATGCCAAGAGGTATATCATGCAGGTGGTGGATTTTATCCCAGCCTCACCATAGCTGCTCCATCTCTGCTCCAAACCTCTCAGATCTATACTTTCCCCGGACACTACTGCAGATCAGACTCTGAAACGACCATCCATAGATCCACAGCAGAAGATTATCAGTGTAATCATAAGCTGCATTGTGGAAATGTGAGTCACATACCAGCCCCCCCCCCCAATTTACTTGGAATATACCATACACCGAACTGGGTGGGAGAGGGCGCATATGCAATGCTTGCGCAAGCCATGACTGTGTTTTCCTTTGTTCCCACATCCCAAGGAACATAACATACTTCCACTTCCCCCATTGAGCCTCACCCACTGGCCCACCCTATCGCAAGGGCATACTGTAGTTTTCTTTCTTTGACTCACAGGCCTCAGGATCCACTCACTTCCTGTCATAATCAAGGGTTCATTACCACACCCACCCAGTCTGAAAGATGCCTCCCTATCCCTTAGTTGCCTCGGGAAAATGCCTCTCCCTTCCCATCCACCCCCAGCCAAGGCAGTCTTGCCTTTGCTAATGGATCAGAATGGCATAGGTGGAATCCCCAGTAAGTTATATAACTACCTTCCCATTGGCTAGGGCACCTTCCCATGAGCATGACAGTCATGCTGACATCCCAGGGTTAGAGGCATGCTCCACTTCTGCACCTGTTGCTGAGACATGCTCCCTTATCCCATAGACTAGGGTACTCGCCCCACCCCGGTCATTACACTCAACCCCCAAGACACTCTCCCTTCCCCACCCTTCTTGAGACATGCTCAGCATACCTCATTAAACCTCCCCCTTGAGCCTGCTTCCCATCATCCTCTCTTCTCCCTTCATTGCTTAACCCCCCTCACTTGTACCCCTAATCCTTCTTTTATTACCAACTTGCCCCTGCTTAGTTTTTACCTCTGGCAGGGTTCTCAGCATCCTGGAGGGGTCTAGCACTGGGCAAGCCTAAGCCTCCCCCTTTCCCTCCCCGTCCTTTCTACACAACTTGTCTTCACATAAATCGTCCTCCTCTCCCTATCCCTTGCCCCACTTCACTCCTGTCCCCTCTGCACTTAAACAAAGGAATTAGTTCACTTGAGCTAATAACTTGCACTTTTTGTTCTATCAGAGGTGGTCCCAGGTTACACTAGTGCTGTGCTAACTTGCCCCTCTCAACTGATTTTTGTCTCAATTTGCTCCGGTAATGTCCCCCTCATCTTTATCCTCTCCTGTCCCCTGTTGATTTCCCTTGTCTACCCCTCTACACTCCTTGATGTCCCCTCACTGCACCTCACTCAGTAAATAATTTCTAAATAATCTGCCTCTTAACTGTGATTTCTTCCTGCAAGGAGTTGGCTCCTAGGCTACATTACATTTCTGTACTATGTTCTTCAGATATGCCACATGTAATTAAATGCATATTCCACAGGTGTGATATATTTAACTGTATGTTATGTCACAAATTCAATGTATTATTATGTTATTTTTAACTGTATGTCTGGTTGCAAATGTAACTGAATAAACAATTTTGCCAGATATGTTAAATGTTAAACTTTATGTCCAGTTGTTCATCCAACTTTACCCCCCCCCCACCTCCATGCCCCCAGGTCACACCGGGCAATGAGCAACTATGTCTTCAGTGTGCCTTCCTGGTGCAACATTACAATAAATAAAAAGTTGCATAATATGGGTTCCTAAAATACTGTCTTCTGATTCATCCAAGCAAGTCACCTGACTGTTGATTAATTTAAAATCTGATATCTCCACAGCTGCATGTTCACAGGGCTTTATTTTATTATTTTATTAGGTAAAACTCTGACATAACATTGTCCATGTTATAAGAAGATTAACCCACTCCAGGGTATGGGTTTACTGAGCATTAATCCGCACCTGGGTGGTTGAAATCACTCAGCTTCACCTCGTGATTCGAACCCCCCCTTCCCCAGGTGTGGATTAATGTTCAGTAAACCCATACCCTGTCATGGGTTAATCTCTCCTTAATTTACCATGAGTCATAAAACATGGAAACCAGAAAAGGCAAGTCTCCTCAGTACAGCAAAGGCACACTTCACTCAGATAATAACAAAGTGCTCCCACTTTGGCTTGCAAACAGGTTTCTTTGTAATATGTGCCACTTGGGCCTTTGTCTTAGATATATTTGTAAAGTCCACATGCATTTTTTTACTGCTTGAAACTGGTTTTAAACAAGCATTTGTCAATGTCAGAGTTGGGATTGGTGTTGGCACACACTGATTAGCAGGACTACAGCTCCCAGCAGAAAGAGCAAGTTATGCAAGCAAGTTCACATTCCCATTGAAATACAGTGAAGTGCATATACCTGTTTCCTCAATTCATGATCTGCCTTTGAAGAGTGACAATGTGTCTGCAGTTCAGCGAAGATAAGGGCACTGGAATACCACCCCAACCATGGTTTTGGGGGGATGTTATGGTTAAAAACCTAACGCCTCGAGCGTTTGTTGGTATTTGCACTACAAATTTTCAGTATGACCTTTTGTGACCCCCAATTCATGAAAGCATTTGGAACCTCTGCTCGTGAACAGTGGCACAGTGATTTTGTTAATCTGTCCCAAATGTTGATTTCTCACAGTGACCGTGCCATTCTGCACCAGATGTGCAAAAACACAGTTCAGGCAGGATGTGAAAAAATTGCAGCTGTTCCGTTCATAGGGAGGTGTGAAGAGAAGACAGTGTTGAACATCTGGAGTGAAAATATTAAAAATGCTTAGGCTTACGAGCGTACCTGAAAACTGCACAATGCCCACTTATAACAGTCATTTAGTGGAATAATTTCACCAAAATTTCAACATAGGCATTTTGTGACCTCTACTCATGAACACTGTCACTATGATTTTCTTACTCTATCCTGAACATTAATTTCCCACAGTGACCATACCATTGTGCACCAGATGTGCAAAAACAAATTTTGGGCAGGATGTGAACAATGACAGCGGTACTGTTCATAAGGAGGTGTGCAAAACTGACAATGTTGAAACTCTTGAGAGGAAATATTACAAATCCTCAACCTTACGAGTGTGCATGGAAACTGCACAATGAACGCTCATAAAATAGTCATTTTATCGACATAGGCATTTCGGGTCTGCTCATGAACAGTGTCACTGTGATTTTCTTAATCTGTCCCGAACACTGATTTCCCACAGCAACTATTCTGCACTGAAAGTGCAAAAACACATTTCAGCCAGGATGTGAAAAATGGCAGTTGTACTGTTTATAAGGAGGTGTAAAAAAATGCCAATGTTGAAAATCTGGAGCAAAAACATTACATATTCACAACGTTACACGTGTGCATTGAAACTGCTCAATGCATGCTCACAACACAGTCTTTTTTCCTTTTATTTTGTCACCAAATTTTCAATTTAGGATTTTTGGGAGCCACCTCATGAACAGTGACACTGTCATTTTGTTAGTCGGTCATGAAAGGTGATTCCGCGCAGTGACTGCGAAATCACCTTTCGGGACTGAATAACCACATAACAGTGACTGAATTCATGAGGCGGGGTCCCAAGAACCCTATGTTGAACATCTAGTGCCAAAATTCACAAACATGGCCAAGATATGTGCCAAAGTTGAAAAAAACATTTACGCCTTTATACAGCTTATCGGTATTTCTTCAGTTCGATGTCGGCTTTGAAGAGTGCAAATGTGTTCCCGGTCCACCAAAAATCATCACACCATGCTACAGAGGAAAGTATGGAGTGAGGGGGGTGTGTGGAGAGGTGGGGTGTGCAGTGGGTGGGTGCAGGTCGGGGGAGGGGCAAGAGAAACAACAAGGGACCATTTTCTAGTTTACAGGTTTAAAAAATGTAAATACATCATGGGAAGGTTTTCTTACATACAGGGTCTTTTGTCACGCTGGGATGGGCTTCCAGTATGCCACCCGAGTGTTTTTTTTGGGGTGCTGTAGCCAACAGGGACTGGGCATTCCCATCGGCACATACCTAGTTGGGGGGGGCAAGAGCTGAGGGGGATTGGGCACACCCTCTTGTCACACAACAAACTGGGGGGACATTCTGCTTACGGGGAATGGGCTCCCCCATTGGCAAATTAACATGGAGGGGGCATGCAGACAGGGGAATTGAGCACCCCTGTCAGTTTGTTTATTTCTGTTTGGCACAGCCACACAGCCACACACAATAAATTCCAGGAGGGGCATTATGCTGATGAGGAGTGGGCTCCCCTGTTGGCAAAATGAACTGGGAGGGGGCATGCTGACAGGGGTTGAGCACCCGCCATTTTACTTGTATTTTTTTACTCTGAGGGCATATGACATTCTGTGCTCATGAGATTCACACTGCTGTAAGCTACAGCAGTGTGAATCGCAACTAGGAACACAATGCAGGAATGCAACTTCAGAAGACCGAGCCACGCCACTATTGGTGTGGTCCTGTCCTTTAAAAGTTGTCCAACTCATCCCGAAAAGCTGAAAGTGAGTCATTGTCAGCCTGCCAACTGATTTTTCTGCTGCTGACCTGCCCCTAGAAATGAAGCTTTCCATTGGGCACATCCCTGTAGAGCACCCTATAGCAATGAGTTCATCTGCACCTGCGCACCACGATGAACTGAAAAACAGTCCAAGTAATGGAAAAGTCTGGCTTTTTGTCCTTTACTTTGAAAGGAAAAATAATCTCTAATCTTGAAGTGCTGTTGCATAAGCTGGTAGCAGTTCAGAACTGATCTTGGCAAAGCCTGAGACTTTATATAAATGTTTTACAGACTTAGTGAGGGTCATGTTAAAAATTCAGTGGGGAGTAGGTGTTGAGCCGAAAGGTATGTATGACGCAAAAATGGATATCTATCAGTTCTGAAAGGCTACCAGTTTATACAACAGCACTTCAAGACTAGAGATTTCTTCTTTCAAAGTAGAGAACACAAAGGCAGACTTTTCCATTACTTATACTGTTTTTTTTTTCTAAACCAGACCAGTTTCAAGCAACATGTAGACTTTGCAAACATTTCCAGGGTTGCCCCACAGCTCCCTGCTATCGAGCTGTAATCTGTCATGACTAGCACACCCCTGCAGTGATCAACAGAGTGCCAGATTCTGACCCCCCTCACAACTGGGAGCCCTACTACCAGGTAGCTCCCCTCAGCCCTTGGGGCCTATTAGCTGGTTCCTGGGCTTGCTTCTGAAGCCAGCGTGGCAGTGTGGGAGGGTGCAGTGCTGCCCACTGGGCCATCAGCTGACCAACAAAAGATATTCCTTTCATTTTTTAAATGCTTGTGGCTATCACTGCCAGGGACCTGGAGGCAGGACTCTACCTTGAAGGACAGTCTGCAATAAGAACATCGTGGTGTGACTCAGATATCCTAGAGTGCTGAGGCAACCCACGAGAAGCTGTTCTGAGGTCAGGTAGGTGGTACTAGGCAATGGTGGGAGGAGGTCCATGCAGGCAGTTTGGGGTGGATAAACAGTGTTCAAACAAATGATAGGTGATTGTGAAGATCTAAGGCCGGTTGCTGGGCATTTCACATTATTGAGTGAATTATGGTGCAGATGTCGATATGCTCTAACACTGCAGCAACTGGAAGACTTGCAAGTCTAGTAGGTAAAGTAAACCTCACAGAACTTGAGTTCTGTGGTAAGCCTCCTCCAGAAAGAAATGGTCACAGGCACATGTGCCTAATTTCAGAAATAGTCATTTTGACTCAAAACAATTTGCAAGCAGCAATTTGTGGGCAACATTGCATGACTTCATCTAATGATTTGAAACAGTAAAAAGAGAACCCATGGGGGCAAAGCACCACCACAGAAATACATTTTAAAAAGTAAAAAAAAAAACATTTTTAGTAATATTACAATTTCTGTGGGGGTGTTCCACTCCCTCCCCGGGTCCTCCTGAGAAGTTCTGTTGATCAAGTATGTGACAGCAGCATCACAAACTTCTGAGGAGGACCCGGGGTGTTAAGGGCAGAGGACCCCCACATAAATTGTAATAGCTACACTAACAACAATGGTACTGGATTATAAACTGCAGACCAACCTAAAAGTGCTATTTATTTTATTTTCAAAGCAGACCAGCCACAAGGCGCATATGCACATATTGTATTTTTCTGAATTCTCACATCCTGTCCTTAGATCTTCACAATTGCCCAAGTGATAGTGAGGGCCATGCAGCACAAGTAGCATCAGCATTGGCTGATGAGCTTAGTTGAGGCTCTATTCAGTCACCATTGAGCAACAGGACATGTAGACATGGACCCAAAGTCCCTTCTGCCCCTCCAGTACTATTTTTCTATGTTTCTCTGTTTTGATAGTTTTCAGCACCCTTCCACCCAATCAGAACTACCATGTCCTCTGCATATGATAAAAATCAAAACCCATTCTACTAGATCAGTAATTCAACCCCCCCCCCCAAAACACACACACATATACACACACAGCTTATATGAGAACCACAGTACTTGGCCATATACATGGGAGACTTCAACAGGGTGTTTTCGTTAATCCCGTCCCCAAATCAGAATTACCATGTCCTCTTCACACACACAGCTTATATGAGAACAACAATATTTGGTCTTATGGACTGAAAGTCTTGGGCCATATAAGTGGGAGAATCAGGGCTGCCCTTATTAATCTCACCCCTCCCAAATCAGAAATACCACGTCCTCTGCATATGATAAAAATCAAAACCCATTCTTCTAGATCAGCAGTTCAAAACTCTCCCCCACCACACACACACACACACACACACACACACACAGCTTATGTGGAAACCACAGCACTTGGCCTTATAGACTGAAAGACTTGGGCCATATGTGTGGGAGACTTTAACATGGTCCCCTTGTTAATCTCATCCCCACCCCCAAATATTGAGGAGTTCACACTTGTTTTTGCATGCAGGAACAAAACAAAATAAATGCCTTTACCTGTGCCCCCACTCCCAACTCAGCCCAATGACCCAGGCACAAATTATTTATGAATAGACAAGACTTACCTGTACCACCAAATAGAAGGAAGACTAATTCATCAGAGAAAATGTTGGAAATGACGCAGAAAATTGGGTGGCTGGCTGACCTCAGCCTGGTGGCTAGTGATGGATAGTGAACCAGATGGACACCAGATGGTACCATGATTACCTAAACCATACAATTGCACTGGCGTGGGCTCAGGCAGACAGTCTGGGGTCTCAGAAAGGCAGCACTGGCACTGCAGCAGCTGAAAAGATTGGATCTTAGCTGGACACTCACTCAGGGCAGGCTGAGAAGTCGAGATGGTGGTGTGACAGTCAGGCAGCGGGAGGCTCAAAATATAGCAGCACCTAGTCCTGCAGCTTCTAGGGGCTCTGGGTGATTGCAGCGGCCAGTGGAGGATGGGGCTGGGGGTTCAGCAGGTCAGCAAGCAGCGGGAGTGGCAGGTTCAAGAAAACAATTCAGTGGACATCCACACACTGCTCCCCAGGTCCATCGACTTGATTTTGCAGGCTGAGATGACGATCTTCATGGTCAAATCCAGAATAAGAAAACGCTGAGCAGCAGGACACATCAAGCAAAGCAGTAAAAAAAAAAAAAACTCCATTATGCTCCATCTTCCTTTAAACTTCCTGCTCAATGACATCAGCCCTGCTGGCTCCAAGATGATTGGGCAAGCAAGTCATACATTGATTGGTTCCTAACCTGCTGCCCACCCATTGGCTGCAAAGAACTCTTCTCCTTATTCTTTGATTGGTGAAAGCTTCCCCTCCTTGTAATTGATCCCTGACAAAGCTCTAGCTGCTTTCTGAATGGCCATTTCTGTATCATCCTGAAATCATTGAGCTGTAGTGGTGGGTGAAGTGGGCCAAATTCGCTTCGTGGAGAAATCCGCAAAATGCCACCTACTTCAAGTAGCGAAAATGCTAAATTTCACCTGGCGGAGTGGTGAAATTTCCTGGTGGAACATGAAATTTCGCCTTCCGTGGCAAAATATTTCCTTGCACGGTGACATTTTGCCTTCTGTCCGCAGGCGAAATATATAAACTTAAAACAAGATCTCTGGTGGCTAGCTGTCCTTCCCCCCCACCTGTCCCTCTAATAATAATAATCCATGGTGGCTAGTGGTCCCTCCCCTCCACCCCGGTAATCTTCCCACTGCGGATATGTACTAACCCTCTACCTGCATCCCTCCATATCTCCTCCTTCTCCAATTCCTTTAAAAATCAGTGGTGGTCTAGTGGTTTTGGTAATGAAACTCCCGTCCCAATCCCCAGTTCAAAATAAATCCCTGGTGATCCAGTGCCCCCTCACCCAGCCCCACCAGCAGTGAAATGTCCCTGCCACAACCACAACCCCAGCTCCCACCCCCATCCTAAATCAGACCAGCAGCGGCAGACTGGCACAGCCCTTCTCTCCCCTCCACAGCCGGCCTGCCAACTAAGCTCAGTTGTCAGTGAATGAGCTTCATTGACAACTCTGTCAGCAGGCTGGCCGCGGAGGAGAGAGGGGGTCTGTAGCCGGTCTGCCGCTGCCGGTCTGATTTAGGATGGGGTGGGAGCTGGGGTTGTGGCAGGGACATTTCTGCTGGTGGGCTGGGTGGGGGGCACTGAATCACCAGGGATTTATTTTGAACTTGGGATCAGGATGGGAGTTTCATTACCAAAACCACTAGACCACCACTGATTTTTAAAGGAATCGGGGAAGGAGGAGATATGGAGGGATGCAGATGTTAGTACCTTTCCATGGATTACCGGGTGGAGGGGATGGACCACTAGCCACCAAGGAAAATTATTATTATTACAGCAGCAGGTGGGAGGGGGGACTGCTATGCTAGCCACACCAGGGAAGGTGAATTTCAGCCTCCTGGGGGACAATTTCGTGAAGTGATCCACGATGCAGATTTGACCACTCTGCCAGCACTCCAAGGGTGAAATTTTAATTTGCTGCATCACTATTGAGATGGCATGATTTTCTTTCTTCAACCCAGCCAGAGGTCTCTGCCAGACAGTGCCCTAATGTGTTCCATAGACTGGTCCTGGAAGGAGGAGGAGCCTAGGGGAATAAAGTAGAGGTTGGTGTGGTTTTGTGACTGGGGGAGAGTTGAGATCAGTTGATAGATCATGTGGATGGCAGGATTTAGAGGTAGAGTCACATCAGAGACTTAGTCAGAGCTGTCCCACGCTTTTTACAGAGCTGCCAGATGAGTGTGTATTCGGGCTATGGGAGCATAGTGGGTGTCCAGGTATGGCTCCATGTAGTCAGCAGTGGCTCAATGGGGGGCACAATCACTTAGCATACGCATACAGTCACAGTCTCAGAGTAGACACTGACACACATCATTAATTGGTGTGGGGCCTGGCAGGCAGAGCAGACTCAGAGTAAAAAAACATCAATTTAGACCACATATGGATGTGACACATCGCTGTTGCAACACAGCAAACTGCATGTTTAAAGTGCAGGGCTTTACTGGCTAACCAAAAGTATGGGGCTCGGAGCAGTAGCCCCGACTGCCCCTGAGATTGGCCATACCCCCTTCTTGTTCGCGACCCCTGAATAAATATGATTGTTGTTTCACGTTTAACCTGGCTTGTAAACATATTATTAGTTGGGTTACAGTACTGAAAGTGTGTATTTGCTATGCTAACTTTGCCTTTGCAGGGGTTTCCATGGCATCTTCTGATGGCCAGACCCTGGTTTTAAGTATGAAGAACATGTGCATATTATTAATGCTTCTTACTGATAGTGTGTTTATTGTTGTTGAAGGTACAAAGCCACTAGGAGGGTTGGTAGATGGTTATAGCTTCCCAGATGGCTATAACAGGTTAGACAGACATCCCCATCGCTGTTATTCTGCACCTCAATACTGAATCCATTAGTGCCCCCAAGTGGCCAAAATATAAAGTTTGTCTGTTGTAAATTTAGTGCCAAACTCGAAATGGAGAGCCTCACTACAGCTAAGTTGAATATTTTCACCATAGACTGGTCATGCACTGCATGATGGGGCAGAGCGAGGCAGAAGGGATTGATCCCCACCATGCTATATTGTTGCTGGATGTTCTTATGGGTACCACTAATGCTGTTATAGAGGAAGCCGTGGGGAAGATTTAATGTGTGGGGAAAGTTTCAGTGCGAGGCCAGTACACTGACCTGTTTGAATAGACTCTAATGGCCCTCATTGCATGTAGCATTACTATAGACCCAGAGAATGTAACCCCTATCATCATGCATGAGGGATCTCAGATGGGGTGGTGGGTTATCCATGTGCATAGTGGTCCATCTTCTCCTGGAGGGTTTCTCAAGGTGGAAGGATTTAGGGATATGTTGTTAAAACTATTAGCTGCTGAACATCAGACTGTTGAGGATTTGCAAAGGGCTTTGGAGGATTCTGAGAAGGTCTCTCCCATACACTCTTCCCCTGCCTCCCCACCCTTGCCTGGGTTGTCACCCATTGCAGATCCCCCTATAGTGATCCTCTCTTTATACCTGGACTCCTACTGCAGGATCAGGTTGTTTTCAGATGCCATCCCTGTCCCCATGGGGGAAGAGGACTTGGAAACCTGGATGAAATATGCTACCCCACTGGTCCAAGAAGGGCAATGCTTTAAGGAGGAGAAATGTAAGAGACTTATGGAAAGTTTAAGGGGCCTGGCACTGGAAGCCATTTGGTTCTTCTGGTCCACCAACCCAGAGGTCTCTGCTGCTGAGTACTTCTCTGCTTTAGAAGAAGTGTTTGGTAGCACTGAGTCAGGAAAGGATTTGATGTAGAACTTGAAGTCCACCAAGCAGTGAAAGAATGAGTGACTGTCTGCTTTTGTTACTCATGTAGAGTAGGCCTTGCAAAGTGCACACCAAAAGGGGGGCATCCAGCTATTGAGCTAAACTGAGTGAGATTAGAACATGTCCTTAAGTCTGTCCGCTATTCGAGTGTGCTTATGCTGAAGTTAATATTTCAAGATCACAAGGACCACCCTCCTAAATACTGCTGGTTAATGAAAGAAATTAGGGAAGCTAAGAACGAAGATGATCATTTGGACCCATATGCTGGTGTTGCATGAGCTGTCCTTACCTCAGATAGATTTAGTGAGGAAAAAGGGCACCTTAGAAGAACCTCAAATCAGTGAAATGCTAAAAGAAATCAAAGAACTGAAGGCCAGCAGCCAAGCTGTGGCAGACCTGGCTAAAACTCATGGTTTCTGCCCCTCCAATACTGAGATCCCTTGCGAGACTCCACCTGCCGGTATGGGGGTCAATGCCCATGCTGCTGAATCATGATCTGATAATAGCATAGTAGAAGAGATGAGGGAGTTGCACGCTATGGTGCAAGGACCTCATTTATGCCACACGACTGTCTGCCCCCTGGTTGAGCTATGGGAGAGCTGAGCTGGAACCTAAGCCAAAGGAAGAGTACAGGCCTTCGTCCACAACCCCTGTAAGCCCCATGAGGACTTGACCCATCCAGCTGAACCTAGAACTAAAATGTTTTGGTCCTTGAGTGGAGAGGATGGGCACACTAAATGATCTTAAAATTCTCCTGAAGACTTATGGTGAGTCACTGCCAAATTAAACAACCAAGTTTTACAAAGCAACATAAATCCACAGCATGAGCCATCATGTAAATCTTTTTCCTTTAAGGCTGCAGTGAACAAACCTGTTAAACCTGCAACTCTAGACTGGTCTGAGATGGTGTGTCCTTCTGTGGAGACCACAGTACAGTTTAATGGCATTTTTACCTGAGCAGTGCTGGACAGGGGATCTCAGGTTACTATTGTGTTTAAAGATTGATATGACCAGCACTTGTCTGACTTCCCACTTCAACTTCTTGAAGGACTTCATGTATAGGGTTTAAGTGACAAACCCTACATGTATCTTGGTTATGTATGACTGTGACTATCTTTTCCCACCACTGTTGCTGGTGCGGATGAATGAGTGGAGACACTGGCTTTGGTATGCCCACTGACTGGAATGTATGATGGCATTCTTTTGTTAATCAGCACTAATGCCCACATGTTCAGCAGACTAGCTCAGCTGTGCAAGGAGAAGCAAGCAAGGAGGACTGGATGATCTTTTCATATCCCTGCCATGGTGCAGAAAGTGTATGACTTACAGATTTTGGCTAAAGAGGTTGACAAGGATGAGCCAGTGGGAGTTGTACAGAAAAAAGATCCAGTACCTCTCATATTGTCACCCAGGGCTCAGTGTACCATTAGTGGTGAAGTGTGAATGAAAAAAGATGTCACAAACAAGATCCTTATGCCAGGTGCCCCAGAAAAGGGGAAGCTGCCAGTGAGGCTCCTAGTTAAGCCTTGCATCCTTGCATGCCCAAGATCATGCCTATACCTAGTGTGTGGTAGTTCAAATTCAAAATATGTCTGGCCAGGATATTAGAGTCAATTGAGGTTGTACCCTGGCTACTGTATATTGTGCAGAAACTGCTGTGTCACCAAGTAAGTGCCATACCAAAGAGGATGACGAAGTTACTCCTGATTTGTTCAATTTTGAAGAATCACCCATCCTTGAAGAGCGGAAGGCTAAAGTCAGCAGAAAACTGGCCCAGTGGAGCAGAGTGTTTTTATTGAGAGAGTGGAATGTTGGATGCATTATTGGTGCAAAACATTACATCAGGCTTCACGACGAGAGGCTATTTCATGAACGATCCCGGCGATTTGCACCAGCGGACATTGGTGATGTTCAACACCACCTACAAGAGTTGTTAGCAGCTGTAATTATACAGGAATCCAATAGCCATTATGCATCCCCATTGTAGTAGTCCAAAAGAAGAATGGCTCAGTGAGGGTGTGTGTGGATTACTGAACCCTTAATCAAAAGAACTATACTAGACTAATATACAATGCCTCACATCCAGGATGCCCTTGATTGCCTTACTGGGAGCCAGTGGTTTTCCATTTCAGGAGCGGGTATTACCAAATCCTGATGGCACCAGAAGATAGAGCGAAAACTGCATTCATTTGTCCTTTGTGTTTTTATGAATTCTTACACATGCCCCAGGGCATCTCTGGAGTACCTGCCACCTTCCAAAAATGAATGAAGTGAGCTATAGGAGATATGAACCTACCCGAATGCTTCATTTATCTGGATGATGTCACTGTGTTTGGCAAAATCCTTGAAGAGAACAACACTTGCTTGTTCAAGGTCTTAGACCAGTCCGAAGACTTTGGATTAAAATTGTCCATCGATAAATGTCGATTTTTCCAGCAATCTATAAAACATGTAGGCTACATTGTGTCTTCTGCGGGCATTCAGACTAACACAAGCAAAATGGAAGCCTTAGCCACCTGGCCATGGCCTAACAATCTTCAAGAGCTGCAAGAATTATTGAGTTTCTGTAGGAACTATGTCATTTTGTAAAAGTCATTTGCACCTTGCTAAATTTGACTCAAGGGTATCCACCTACAAATCGAAAATATTAACAAACAGTGCTTTAAAAGCTGGGGATCATGCCTATTTCAAAACCAATGAACCATTCCAGGCCAGGTGGACCAAGGAATGTGATACAACTTTTTATGATATTAATCATCAGCTTACCCATGTCCCTGTACTAGCTTATGCAGGTCCAACTAAGCTGTATGTGTTACGCACAGATGCCAGTTTAAAGGAACTTGGAGCTGTGCTTTACCAGGAATATGAGGAAGGATTACATCCAGTGGCATTTGTCAGCAGAAGTCTGACACCCTCTGAGAAAATCTTGAATTTCTTGCATTGAAGTGGGAAATAGTAGATCAATTTCATGAATATCTTTATGGTGCAAAAATTCTGGTAAAGACTGACAATAACCCCTTCACATACAGTGGCATCCCCCCAGGGTGAAACCCAATTCTGCTGCATTTTGCAGCACTCTGCAGAATGCTTCAGCAGACCTACTGAATAAAGTAATGTAATTTCAATGGCAACTAGTCCCTATTGTCATTCAGGGAAATGTGGGTTCTGGGTAGTCGGGATGCTGGCAGAACGGTGCCACAATGGCATAACCAGCAACAGCACTAAAACACCAAGCGCACCCTCACAAGCAGAGCACCAATGAACCTCTGTGATGTGTTTCCTGCAGGAAAAGGCACCACAAAGCATTTTGACTACCACGTAACAATGGTGCGCATAATGCATGTATGCACATGGAACTGGCCAAAACCATGGTGACTGGCAACATACCACCAAGAGAACCAGTGCAGCCCCAATGTATGTCCGCAGCACTGCATGTGCAAGCACCTAACAAGTGACAGCCACCACTGGTTAAGCCCCATCTGGAGTACTGCGTGCAGTATTGGAGGCCACACCTTCACAAGGACATTAACCAAATTGAGGCAGTCCAGAGAAGGGCAACCAAAATGGTGCAGGGACTGCATCAGAAGACATATGAGGACAGATTAACGGAGCTCAATATGTATACCCTGAGCAAAGGAGGGAGAGAGGTGATATGATCGAGGCATTCAAACATCTTAAGGGCATAAACAAGGTGAAGAGTCTAACATGTTTAAATATAAGAAAAATAGCAGGACAAGAGGACACAGCATGAGATTAGAGGAGGCCGATTAAGGGGAATGTGAGAAATTATTTTTCACAGAAAGGGTGGTGGATGCATGGAATGGCTTACCACAAGAAGTGGTGATATGAATACAGTGCAGGGCTTCAAACAGGCATGAGATAGGCATAAGGGAGCAATACAAATGACTATGAATAGATAGGTCACTGACAGAGCAAAGGCCAATGGCACATTTATAAGGTAGAAAAAGAAATGGGCAGACTGGATGGGCCTTGCGGTCCTTATCTGCCGTCAACTTCTATGTTTCTATGTTACAAGGACACCTGGAAAGAGGCACATACCCCAGCAGGCCAGCACTGATAAATGACAATGAAGCGGCACAATAAATGGGAGAAAGGCATGCCAGGGGAACCAGAAAGGTAGGGCGGACTGCAACCCACCTCACTGTTGCTGGCCATGGGCACCTGTTCCCTACCCACCCCAGTGTGTACCATGCCCATGTCCCTGGGCAGCATGCCTGTTTCCCTTGGTGGTCCTATTTGCACCATTGTGTCCCATCCATGGTGTTCGCTGAGTTGCACATGCCCTCCCACATGGTCACACACACACATGATCATCCTGTGGGGGGTGCTTGTGCTGCATGCCTGTCCATCATCCCTTTGTTCTCCACCTGCAAGGTGTGTGCAGCTCCATTGTCAGCAGCCATCAATGTGTCACACCACATCCCAGTGACACTGGGCATGTGGGATGGTGACTGTGCCATGTGGTTATCTAAATAGCATTCTGTACTGATGTGAAGTGGGTCCTTGGGGGCACTGTGTATTCTGCCCTGGTCTCTGTGGTGACAGCGGAGTTGCTGCAGATCCTGTGGCCTCATCGGCATTCAATGTGTGGGTCTACAGGTGTGCAGTGTGTGGCACTGCCGGAATGCACGGTGTCGGTCATCACTCCTGGTCCCCTGCAGCTCTGTGGTTCAGCGCTGTTGTTTCTGGTGACCTCCTGCTAGTGTTCTGACTGATAGTGCCACAATGCCAGTGAACTGACCACCTGTAACTGAAAATGTGACACGGCCAGGATGAAGTTTCCTGCATGCCAAAGGGCTCTAATTGTCATTGAAATTATATTGTTTTATTCAGTAGGTCTGCTGCAGCATACTGCAGAGTGCTTTAAAAGTAGGTTTCATCCTGGGGACACCACTGTATACTCAAACCTCAGCCAAGTTAGATGCCACTGGACATCATTGGTTATCAGCATTTTCAACACATGATCATTCAGTGGAGTACTGTCCAGGTCTGTCTAGAAGGCCTGTATCAAACTCTGAGTGTGTGAGGATGTCTGAACAAGCTGTTAAGGCCCTTTATCACGAGTTTGACAAAGGTGAGCAACTGGCCTCTGAAACAATAGATTGTCTGGCTGATTGCCTGGACCCTCCTGACACCTGTGTTCCTGCAGCGTATTGCAATTTTGCAACCTTAGTTCTAAGTACTCTGCCTCAAATTACCCCAATTGATATCCAGAGGGAGCAATTTAATGACCCCATGATTAAGCTTATATTGAATGCCATAACTGCTGGGAAAAGTGTTTCCAAACTTTGTTCTAAAGATCAGAGAACTGCTTTGCTATTTTGAGAGGAGCCTAGGCTCCAAGTATGCAACAAACTACTTTACAGAGAGACCACAAATGGACAAGACCAAGTCAGCAAACAATAGCTAGTGCTGCCTTTAGCATTTAAAAATGTGATTTTACATGCTCTCCATGATCGAAGGAGACATTTCAGTTACAGCAGAACTTCAGACTTAGCCTGAGCCCAGTTCTATTGGCCAAAGCTGGGTGCTGACATTGACACCTATATCAAAACATGTGGCCGCTGTCTTCAATGAAATATTCAGCCCCAGAGAGCAACACCTTTAGTGAATAGCTCCTCCAGTGCACCCATGGAGCTAGTATGTATTGACTTCTTGTGCTTGCAGCCCGATAAACAGAACACTGGCAAAGTGCTGGTTGTGACTGACCATTTTATTCGTTATGCCCAGGCCTACCCAACAAAAGAGCAAAAAGCAGCCACTGTAGCCAAAGTGCTTGTAGAGAAATTCTTTATCCACTACGGTGCCCCACAGCGAATCCATTCTGACCAGGGAAGACATTTTGAAATCTGTGTAATTAAAGAGATGCTCTCACTCTGAGTTGGGGGGGGGTTAAGGAAATCAAGAACCACCCCTATCACCCTCTAGGAGATCCACAACCTGAAAGATTTATTAGAAAATCACTGGACATACTGGGCACACATAATCCCAAAGACAAGCCAAGAGGAAGTCAACAAATAAGTACTTTGGTTCATGCATATAACTGTACTCAAAATTATGCAGCTTGTTTTTCCTCCCTACCACTTGATTTTGGGTCAGAAAGCAAGACCTGTTGATATATGGAGGCAGTATAGCACAGTGGTTTAAGGCTCTGAGCTGCAAACCTGGAGACCGGGGTTTGAATCCCACAGCCCCCACTTGCATACTGTGTGACCCTGAGCAAGTCACTTAACTTCCTTGTGCTTCCAGGTCACACCTGGAAACAAGCTTTGGCTTAGTGTGCCTTTCCTGGTTAAACAATTTCCCCTCCCCCCCATACTGTATGTTCTGGCATTTCTCCCGATGGAGTCCAGACAGAAAACTATCTCCAGTACTTACAAAAACTCAAAGTTCAACTTAATCATTCCTATCAGTTAGCCACATGATGCCTGCCAAGAGAAACCTAGCAAATAAACAAAGACATGGCAAAAGTGTTAAGGCTCAAGAGTTACAACCTGGGGATTGAGTCATATCAAGAAACCTGGAATTGCATGGAAAACACAAGATAGCCAACAAGTAGCATCATGTCCTGAACATTGTTGTCAGCAAGCTGGAAGACCTGCCAGTTTACAAAGTGAGTCCAGAAAATTACCAATGAGCTATAAAGACAATACACAGAAACCACCTGTTACTGATTGGGCAGGTCATCATTGACTCTGTACCTCGAGATAATGCCCCTACTGGGCCTGTGACCAAGGCCGCAGCTAAAAAGAAACACTTTACCTTCCCTTCTGCTTTTCCACAATCAAAGCCCCTCAACAAGTAACATTCTCATCAATAGTGATGACCACTCTGAATCTGATGATAGTGAATATGGGGTTACCTATTATCTTCTTGTAACCAGCCAGGGGTTGAGTTGATGTTATTTTTTGTTTTTTTATTTAGCGCAGTTCCTCCATTTTTGTAACCCACTACCTGGGTGCCTGAGTTCGGAGAGAAAACTGTTGCTCAGCATTTTGGCTAGGTTTGAAACTTCTGCACGGGGGCACCCAAGTAATCCAGGCACAGGAAGCAATAACTGAAATGTCCAAACCAGGAGTGGAATTCTAGAGTGTCGCTTTTATTCACAACAACAACACAATAATAAAGCATAGATGGCCCCTGACGGGGCTACACTCCCCGGTAATGCAGATTAATGGAGACTAGAACACATCTTCTTCACAACACTGTAACCCTCAGGTTCTGAACACACTGGGCTGTTGCCTGAACTAGTACTTTTCTCTGGGATTCCCTGGTGTGGCACCTCAGCCAGCACTAGGACATTTCTCCATATGGCATGGATATTTATCTGGTGGCTCCCTCTACCACCCAGGAGCACTTCCTAGCTCCATAAGGGAAAACATCATCCTCAATCCCATGTCTTAGTACTTTCTGCGAACACTGGCCAAGTGCCCGGAAGAAAGCTATAGGTGCCCAAAGTGAACCCATGGAAGTAAATCTGGTTACTCCAGATGGGGGAACTCCCACCTCTCGCTCCCAAATCCATACCCTGCCATTCATTTGGAGTCAACACCTTTCTTGTGAACCTCTCTGGTTGTAGAATGCCATCTCAAAACGTATATCACATTTAACACTCTAATCTTCATGAACTGGTGTACTGACTTGTAATGTTCTGTAAGTGGCTATATACATCCCTGTAGACCCCCACTGTTTAGATGCATTTTAAGTCATACACAAACTTCCAGTACTGTACTTGGTTGTCCTTCCCTGATCCCATAGTAGCAGATACTTTACACACTGTCTCAGTGACCACATGGGCTCTATAACAGAGCAGACTCAACAGCTGGTTTGCAGGTGCCCCAAGCCTTCTGGCAAAGAAAAACACATCTTGGTACCTCAGTACTTGCTCTACAAATCATCAGGCAGCTTTCCCTTCTTCAGCAGGGCCAGGGGATTGTCCCTGAAATCTCTGGTCTCTTCTCCCCATCCCTCCAGGGATGGAGCACTGGAACAAGCCAGGGAGCAGTCTTTACTGCTATGTCAGGTTTCTTCTGTGTCTCAATCTAGGGTGAAAACACACACCCTCTACCTCTGGGTAGCTCTATAGCAGAGCTAAGTTCTGAGGGGCTGCCACCTGCAGCACACCTCCTTCACTTTCTGAGCCTGGCTGAAGACTACTACAGACTGACTAAAAATCCCCAATGTTCTAAGCTAACCCCTGGCTGCAGCATTTCAATGTGGCTTATGCTGCTGCGAGAATTCTATGAGATGTCATCCCTCCAGCTCAGCTGAGACTGAGGACAGAGTGAGAAAGTGTGAAACCCATTTAGCTGGTGTCTCACAAGCTGCCTTTCCCTGTATGCCACTAGATCTAAATGGGATTCTTATAACCCCAGGTGACAAGAGGGCTATACTCTTATGAACTAAGCCAGTTATTTAAAGGCAATCCTTTGTGCAACATGGGGGATGATACTAAACCTTCAGGACTGCCTCATAGTCCAGCCCTTTAAACTAAGTCTGTGCCACTTGATAGTGAAGTGCAAATATAACATCCAAAGTAGCTGATTCAGTATGTCTAATAGTACTATTTGAACTCCAAGAGGCAAGACCTGACCATGAAAGTGAAAGCCAGAATGGTGAAATGCCAGATGAAGCTGAACTGTGTGAAAATGATAATGCTGATAACATGTTGAACAATGATACTGCTTCAAATGCTGATACTGAAAGCATCAGCAATGTGTTACATGACTTAAATTATATGGTGTCCCCCTCAGTGATGAACCAGCATCTACAGGACCAGCAACTGCAACTGCTATTTCTAGTTCTGAACCAACAGTTAGTGCAGATATACCCCTTTTACCAGAAGCTGCTTTATTGCTGGACAATGAGCCGGGAGTTACGTACCTAAATTCTAATGTTGAAAGGACTGAGCCTGTGTCTGACTCACCGGGAAGATCTGGAAGAACTGTTAAGCCTGTAGTACGCCTTAATTATGATTCCCCAGGAAGGCCTGTAGATCTCCCCATGAATGTAGTCCATAAAGGGGTTTACATTACAGTAAATTCTTTTCCAAAAATAGGTTACACTGCAACCTCTAAGTTAATAATAAAGCCCTCCAGTTAGTATTCTATTGACCAGTCCCCATGTAGCTCATGGTTAGCTGATAGGGTGAGACCCCCAAATTATGTGGGTTAGTGTGCAGGAGGTACTACAGACAGGGGTAATGCATATAGCTACTTGAATCAATCAGTCTGCTATGAAAGTAAAATGTTAAATGCAAAATGTAAAATGCTTAAGCAGCATTATAGCATGTGGATAAGCATGCTTAATTACAAGAATTCAAGTCTCAGATGAGGGACTTGTTCTTTCTCACCCTTGTTTGTATGTGTTCCATAAAATGTGCACACCACATTCCTGTGTGATTGTTAGAAGAAAATATTTGTGTTGCCATTGGGTTGTGCATTTGAGAAAGATTAATGTGCCCAGGGACATCCCAGGTTCCAGTTGTTTCAGTGGTGCATCTGGTTAGTGCAATCAGAATGGTATTCAGGGCAGCCTGGGTTCAAGTCACAGCTGAGGCACTTATTCTTTCACACCCTTGTTTGTATGTGTTCCATGAAATATGAACATCACACTCCTGTGTGATTGTTAGAAGAAAATATTTGCATTGCCACCGGGCTGTGCATTTGAGAAAGAGTAATGTGCCCAGGGACATCCCAGGTTCCAGTTGTCTCAGTGGCACAGCTGGTTATCGCAATTGGAATGGTATTCTGGGCAGCCTGGGTTCAAGTCCCAGCTGAAGCACTTATTCTTTCTCACCCTTGTTTGTATGTGTTCCATAAAATTTGCACACTGCACTCCTGTGTGATTGTTAATTACAATGATGCATCAGATATGAAGACTTGTGTATATACTAGTTGCGGTTGCAACCTGTACATATTCACGTGTAGTGTTTTTCTAAATGGAACTGTTTATAAAGTATAGACTTGAAGTGGATGCCAAGCTTCTGAAGGCAGGGAAGAGTGTAACCCCCCCCCCCACCAATTTGGGGTTTACTGCAGCATCTTCCTGGGCTTCTTCTAGGCCTACTGCCAGGCTGACATCATGTAAAGGTATTAGATCCCAGGTTATCTGTTCACTTCTGTTTAAAGAGGAACTTTCATCAACAGGATTTCTTAATGACTAAAAGCCCATAAAAAGCTAATTTAATTGAGCTATTGTGTTTGTGTGTGAATCTTTGCAGTCCAGAGTTATTCATATGCAAATCACCCTGTAATTAAGGGCTGATGGCAGCCATATGTTTTGGGTTCCTGACAGGAAGTGATGCCACCGACGGTCTAGGTGCTTCTTTGACTGTATTTAATCCAACAGGTTAAATAGGAAATAGACTGGTTTATTAAGTGTGTTTTAAGGTGTTATTACAACACTTTCTACATTTACAATAATTTTTTTGTATGTGCATTGAAACTAGTGAGTTATCACCTCCACATTTTAAACTGTTAGTAAAAATAATTAATCATCAGAACTGCTTTAATCTCGAGGCTATACTGCCAGTGCCATCTGATCATCAAAAATGACACATCTCAAGGCTCGCTCTGATGCCAACAGGTATTGGGGCCCCATATCAGGATTTCTAAACCCTGCCTGTGTTCATGTCAGTACAGAGTTCTGGGACTGCCAAAGCAACAACTTCTGTCTTTTTCTGTTCTCTCTCTTATGGTTGCGGTCAGTAACATTGCGGAACAAAATAAAGTGGACAAAATAAAGTGGCAAAAAAACAGTGCCACCATCAAGATTGGCAGCACAAAATGAAGTGTGCTAGAACAATGCAGGCCACACGACACGCAGGTAGCAAACAATGTCCAATGCATGAAGACACAGCACTAGAACTCCAGTGGTCAGGAGCACAAGCCAACATGCCATCTCCCCTGTCCTGTGTGTTGTGTTTGTTCCTGGGGACATGCTAGCTTGTGCTCCTGGCCCCTTGCATTATACACAGCCATCCACATGGTGGCCATGGTCCACCTGTCCTCCAGTGGCTACCCCGGTGCACTGTCTCCATCACTCAGCATTCTGGATGGGGATACCCCACCAAGTGGGTGCCTGTGCCATAAGATTACCATGGTAGGTGTCCAATGGCCTGTTTTCCCCAGTGATGGTTGCACCCTGCTCTGTTCCATCTCCATGCACCCCTGTGCTGTTCCTGTGCATGAGTGCCTGCTGCTGTGTGTTCTAGTGCAGTGTCTCCATGTGCAGGATGTTTGTTACCCGCATGTCATATGGCCTGCATTATTCTGGCAGGCTTCATTTTGTGCTGCCAATATTGATGGTGACACTGTTTTTGCCACTTTCTTTTTGTCCACTTTATTTTGCTCCATGATGTTACTGACTGGAACCCTCTCTGACAGGCTTTTCTCTTATGATTTCCAGTGTGAACTCAGGTGTAGAAGATGCAAATGTGGCTACATACCTACTGACCTGTGCCATACCTCTCAACTATCCCTGATTTTCAGGGACATCCCTGTTTTTGCCTCAAAAATTTCCTCTGTCCCTCTTAAAAAATGTTGTTTTTGTGACAGAACAGTAGGGATTAAAAGCACAACAAATGTCAAACATTAAAGTTACAGACTGGTTCTTCTTCAGAAAATGGATCGTAACATAAATCCTTTTATTCTATCAGTTTTCTCAGTGAACAGTACCTAATTTTTAGGATGTGTCCCTGATTTGGGTCTTTTCCCAATTTTTTAAGCCTTCTCCCTGATTTATGAGGTAAGAGGTTGAAAGGAATGGACCTGGCATCAGGGGCCAGCCTTGAAATGTGTAGCCTTTGATTTTTAGCTGACAGTACAGCTGTGAACAAGCTTCATTCATCCATCAGAATGTGTTCTGCGCATGTGTTAAGAGTCTGAAAATACTATACCTATCCAGATTTGACTTGAAAAGAAAAAATAGGACACAATTACTTGTTTATTAATGACAAAAACACATAGATTGACAGTACTGCTAAAACATGCAAAACCTGAAATACATTATTAAAATATAGAATAATATATGAGTGGGTGTGTGTAACCAGAATTTTACGCAAACCCAAGGTGTGGGATGCAACATAAACCCTGCGGGGTTTATAAAAGCATCGCACACTGAGTGTGTGTAAAATTCTGTTTTTTATATGTACACGCATGCACACACATACATGTTATTTTATTTCATTAATAGTGATATGTTTTCCCTTTCAGCACAGTTCAGTTAGTACAGCACTTCTGTCAGAGATATACATGCACACATACACACACACACACACACACACACACACACACACACACACACAGCCTGTCTCTCCCTTTTGCTTTTTTCTTTACATTTCAGTGGTCACAACATTCTGGAAAGTCATGGTCCATCAGCATTGCTACATAATATAAGATGCTGTCTAAGGGTATGAGTGGCAGGATCAACCAGATTGATTGTTTTCATTTTCAAGGCATGATCAACTAGATAGATATTTAAAACTATTCAAAACCGTACTTTTCTTAACAGTGTGTGGCAAAGCTTGAGTGCTGGTACCTGTGCTCAGTAATGGAGCCACCATGTTGGGCAAGATGTTCAGCCTGCCCACAGTGAAACTACATGCCAGTTAGTTTTCTGTGGTGATGCTTGATTGACAAGTGTTGATTACAACCTCCTGGTTGTAACCACAAATAACAGCCAGGAGGTTGTAACTGGAGATAAAGGTCTTTTATCTATATCTATAAAATTATCACCATTAATTAAAGAGTATTTTTTTTCATTTGTAATTTACAGTATTTTAAAGTTTTTTTCTCCATGCCCCCCCCCGTGGTCACGGCATACACATGTGTGTACGTATATGCACATGCCAGGATCCAGTGTCCCCATTCTTCCCTTCCCAGAATTGTGTCACCTCTCCAACTACCTGCGCTGCTTACCGGACCTCCATCCAGCGGGAGCGGGACTACAGCATAGTGGACATCGATCCCTTTGAAGGGGAGAGCCACAGCTTGATCCTGCTCCAACCCTCCCGCTCCTGAGCCAGCTCCCCGGTGACCCAAAGTCATTCCCAAACCTGAGTTGTCGGCGTAGCATGAGATAAGGTGCCAGCACCTCAGCACTCTGCGCCACCAGGCTGGCCACTATTAAAGAATATTTTACTTCTTTTGATGAAGTTAAAATTATAACAATTTCTCACTGAAATACTTTGGATGGAATGTGATGTTCTACCATAACAATGCCAGAATTCTACTGACGTATTAGGAGGCAGTATAGCACAGTGCTTAAGGGCATTGAGCTACAAACCTGTACTGACATGAACACAGCCAGGGTTTAGAAATCCTGATATGGGGCCCCAATACCTGTCAACACCACAAATCAAGCCTTGAGATGTGTCATTTTTGATGATCAGCTGATACTGAGGAAACAGCAGATGAAGTGCACACTGCATATAGCATTACAGGATATCGCACCCCATGGCACCCAGGATATTTCAGCAATCCAGAGGGTGGCATGTTACATGGGGGAAAAGGTAAGAGTGTGGACTTGCAATGATGTATGAAAGCAGGAAGATACAGCACTGCCGGGGATGTACCTATGGCTGCATACACTGGTGGATCCGCAGCTGGCATGAAGCCCTAATGCATGGTACAGCCATTTGGGTAATTTCATAGTGCAGGTCCCCAGCCCATGTTCAGTGCACTCCATGGCTGGCCATGGCAGGGTGTGGAATGCAGTGCCAGTCTGCACAACAGGTTGGGTACAGGGGGAGTGAGGGTGTCTGTGTACAGGGATGGTGGATGGGAGTCCTCTACACTACGGATATGGACCATGGTTTCCTCTGGTGCAAACAGGTCTGGAAAGGGTTCTTCAGGAATAGAAAGAAGGTACCTCTAGTCCATCAGGGCTGCCAGGCTGCTGTGCACCTGAGTGCACATTTGCAGCCTGACTGTGGGTCGCTGGCCGGGTTAGGCCAGCTATCCATGGCCTAACTGTGGGCCACTGTGCTCTGGGCTGTGAGGGGTAAATTCACACTGAATATGCTGCAGCACGGCAAATGCATGGGATTGCCCACTCAATTTGAACAGCAAACCATTTGTTTATGCCCTGGACCATTCCCTTGAGGCCGGCGCATTCCACACATTTGAATGTCATGCTGCTGCACATTTCAGGAGTTTTGCAGCACATCTCCATTTTCCACTGGGATGCACTGCATATCTTTTTTGAATACAGGGGCCCTGGACTAGGTAGACTGAATAAATACTTTATAAAAATGGTAAAATCATGTCCCCACTGAAAACAAGATATTGCATCTAATCTTGGACAGTCTGAGTGCATACAGTGCAAAAATGTGCAAATGAACATTCCTGTGACAATGAAATGTAGTTTCTCCCATGGTCTATCCAGGATACAAAATATGATAAGAACTATTTTATGCTCCCAGATCCAAATAACCATAGAAGCCCTAATGTTCCCTTTGTTTTCCCCACAAAGGCAGAATCCGATCCCTGTATAAATCCCTGTAGATTGTTCCGTAAGCCATTGGTTCCTTATTTATGGCTTTGTTCTTTATTTAATATAACAGTAACCTTTTATTAGAAAAAGAACTCTGTGAGTCACGTGATGCAGCCGACTCGGTAAGACGCACTTCTCCAGCATTCTGCTCATCCAATCACTAAAATTAACTAAAATTCCTACTTCCTTCTTTTAATTACAAAGCAGAAGGGATTACAAACCTGTTGAACTCTTGTAAAAGCTTTGGTGATGTTTTGGGTTTTGTAATGGAGGTAGAGATGCGGCAGGTGGCACCCCAACATATGACGACCGTCACACCAGAGAAGCAGCCCAAAAAGTCCAGGGCGAATGCAACTACAATAGGCCACTCTCAGCAAACTGCTGCCTTGGCCTTGCCAACTGTGGAAATGACTCCTCTTAACCTGGAGAAATTTCTATTGGAATTCCAGCCTTTCAGAGACGAAGTCTGGTCTCTGGTTTCAGAAGTTAAGGCAATCTCGGAGGCATTGGAAGAAACTACCAGAGGGGTAAAAGATAATGAAGCCCACATATGTTCTGTAGAGAAGTGAACTGATAAAATGGAGGATTTAATCACCACAAATCACCAGACTATCAAGAAACCTGAAAATAAAATTGAGGATTTGGAGGGGAGATGTTGGCGTAATAACCTAGTAATAATTGGTATCCCTGAAAAAGAAGAAGACACAGATGCCTTGCTGTTCCTGCAACAATTCCTGAATAAAATAGCTGGACCATCTCCATTTGGGCATACTTACATATTGAAAAGAGCACACTGAGCCCTCAGGCCCATGCCACCTGTTATTGCCTACCCAAGACCATTGACTTGTCACTTTCTTAAGTATCAAGAGAAACAGCACATATTACAGAAACTGAGAGACTTACAGGAGGTTCTATGAGAAGGGCAGACAGTCAGAGTTACACAGGACCTACCTGCAATAGTACACCAATGCTGCACCTTATTTCATCCGATAGTCTCTAAGTGTATATCTGCAGGCATAAAGTTTCGTATAGTTTACCATGCCAAATTCCAAGTCTGCCTGGATGAGTCGTGGTTCTTGTTTGAAGAATTAGATCCAGCTCTGGCCCTCCTCAAACAGAGGCATCTGGCTTTACTCTCTGACCATTGATTTGCCCCTGAAAACTGGAGGGGTTTGGAAATATTAATGGTACATAGCAGAAGTAATCACCTTTGATTTCGAGGAACTAGAACAGCAGTACTGGAACACTGGAGCGCCTACATTCCACTGTAATATTTTGATTGGCACCTGGATTGCACTCCTTTTACTTGTTAATTTTCCTACATATGGACACTAACAAGAAGGCAATCAGGACACAATTTCTTAATAAGGCCCTTTTCTGCATGTAAAGTTTTGCTCACGCAAGGTTACTATCTTTAAGGACAATAATGGCTTCATATGGTTCCATTGCAGCTCAATGACTGAAATTAACACTGGGTCCCACATTGTTTGCATTTACCCAAAAGGGAATATGGTTTTCTCTGGAGATTCCCTTTCTCTCAAAGGGGGCATTACTATTTAAGTTGTATCTAGTTATTGATGCAGAAATCCTCTGGCAGTTCTTATGTTTCGGGATAGAATATTATATCCCACATGGGGCTGTTTTGAGCTCTCTGTGTTCACAGTGCCATTACACAAAATTGGTGGTATTTTCCACTCTTCTTTTTTGAATATTATTAGCAAGGCTACTGATTTACAGTGATTAAAACAATGAAATTCCATTTTCAAGACTTATAATTCTGGAAATCGCACTGGTGATCGTTACTCTATGTTCCAGATTTTACTGGTATTCTGCTGTCATTCTTTTAGCATGTGTATAAATAATCAGAATAAAAGAAGGCTTCATTTATGGAGCATTAAATAAAACCAGGTGAAAACTGTACAGGAAGCAATTGTAAGAAAAATGCAAGTTTTGTAAATTTACTGATATGGTATAAAATGCCAAATTCCATGAAATCTTTGTTTTTATTGATTTTCAGGCAGCACAATTTCCAGAATTTTACAGGGTTTTCCGGTACAAACCAAAAACCAGTGGCCTTGATTATTAGGCTCCAGGATAAGGCCAGTTGCTGTTATTATGTATTTGCTCCCAGACCCAGTCTCAGGATCAAGCATCTACTCCATCTTAACTGTAATTGGGGTTGGGTTTTTTAAAATTTTTCAACTTTACAATTTTTAAAGGGGTATATGAAGAAATAGTTACAAAATACTAGTTCTATTAAGCTGATTTGTTCATTACTGCTTTGAATTGAGGCTAATGTGTGGCACTTAATGGTGCTTGTAGCTAACATAAGTTAGATAGGGGAAGTGATTATTTACTTTGTTTGGATAAGTGGGGAGAGGGGAGGTCCTCCAGCAAGCTGATCACCATGGACCAGCATGGTGGAGGTAGTTCAGATACAGGCAGAGAGGAAAATAAGGCACAAGTCCAGGATAGAAGTCCTCTTATTCTTCATATTTGGTTTGTTTCATGGTTTTGCCTAGGGGTTGGGATTGGGAAGTTAGTTAAGGGATGGGAAGGGGTGGGTGGGTAAGATGGGGGAAAACAGGTTTCTATAGGATTAGTTTTATTCGTATGTTCAATGTTGGGAAGTGGTTCGTGTCAACTCAAATGCCAAATCTCTTTGTTTAGCTGGTCAAATTTTAGATGTTATATATCCAGAATATTCCCAAAGATGATTGTGTAATTATGATGCATTCATTTAGATTCAGTACTTGAAATGTCAAAGGTGCAAGACATCCAAACAAATGAATGCATATTTTAAAACATTTAAACATTGTATGTAGTGAAGTTATTTTATTGCAAGAACCCCATCTTCTGCAGGCCAAGGAGCTTCTCTTGAGAAGGTAACAAGTGGGTCAGGTATTTCCCTCATGGGACTCTAGAAACCGTAAGGGAGTAGCCATTCTTTTTAATAGATCGTTCCCATTCACATGTGAACAATGTATAAGAGACAAAGAGGGCAGTAATGTTTTTACCATAGGTAAGATCCATTCTTACAATATTCTTTTGGGTAGTGTCTATTGTTCTAACATCGACTGTCCATCTTTTTTCATGGAGCTAATTTAAATTGTCACCTTTTTAACATATCCCAATGGTGAATGGGGGAGGGACTGGAATTTACCCTTTGATCCCATTATGGACAAATCTTCGAGATCAAGGTTATGGGGCCTTTCACCAGCTCAGAGAGTGTGTAGGGATTTAGTAGATTATCTGGGCCTCTGTGGCCCCAGGCAGATTCTTCATCCGAGTGCACGTGAGTACACTTTCCATTCTCCTGTCCATGGCTCTGATTCACATATTGATTATTTGTGGATGAGCAAATCCCTTATTCAAGGTCTGTTGGATAGTAGTCTGGAACTGGGTGTTGGCTCAGATCACACCATGGTGACCTGCCTCCTCTCTTTGTCTTTAAATTGGGGAACAAGTTCTCATTGAAGGCTTAATAATCAGTTATTAAAGGACAAAAAAGTCACAAATAGCATTATACCTGCCATAGAGATGTATAAAGATACTAACTGGGGTTCCACTCAGTCCTCCTCTATTGAATGTGGGGCCCTAAAATGTTTTTTAAGAGGTCAACTTATAAAATGGTCAATTATTAAAACAGGGAAAGAAACCCAGGAAGCTAAAACACCTTTTACATTAAATCAGAACAAAAGAGAAATACTTATCTAAATATACTTTGGTTTCTGAGAAAGAGTCCCTGATAAAACAACAAAGTTCTTACTGAGAACTTCTCAGGGAAAAAGCAGAATGGGCACTATTAAAAAGAAAAGCCACTTATACTGAGCAAGGGGAAAAAGCGGGAAAGCTTTTGGCTCTTCGACTTAAAAAGATTGAAGCATCAAAATGTATTGCAGTGATACATAAAGATTCTCATAGCCCCCCCTTGATGTTGGCTGCAGATAATTATGAGTTTGAGCAATACTATACGTTACTTTATTCTTGAATGCCCCATCAACAACCACAACTTAAAGTGGATGTTTACCTAGATAATCTCCGTCTCCCTTCCGTCATGCCCACTCAAATCAAAAAACTAGATATACCTTTCACTGAAGCTGATATAATTCAAGTAATTAACAATCTCCAATTAGGTGAGGCACCAGTCCCAGAAGGATATACCTTATACTTTATAAAAGGTTCGCCCCACAACTAGCACCTTTGTTATGAACAGTCTATTCCAAAATGCTCAATGAGGCTGATGTCAATCCCAGTATGTTGGAAGCTACTATTATTATACTCCCTAAACCAGGCAGGGACTTAACACAAATTTCAAATTATCGTCCAATATCTCTCCTTAATATGGACCTCAAAATTTTAGCCAAATTACTAGCCCTTCAACTAGAACAAGTGTTCCCTTCACTTATTAGTGCAGACCAAGTAGGTTTTATGAAGGGCAGGTTGTCTGTTGACCATCTTCTCTGCCTATCTTGTCTTCTCTGCATCCAGGGACTCCTCCCAAGGTATGGCACTGGTCTCCCTGGATGCATAGAAGGCCTTCTATAAGGTAGACTGGCAATTTTTTATTTAGGCCTCTCCACAGGTTCCATTTATCTCCTGGATCCAAATATTATACTCTACTCCTTCAGCCCATGTCTTAAGTAATGGATTTCTTTCTTCTAGCTTTCCCCTTGAGGCAGGTACCAGACAAGGATGCCGTCTATCACCCCTGTTATTCAACTTATATTTAGAGCCCCTTATAGTTTCTATACAAAATGCCCCAGGGATACATGGTATACAATTAGGACCAATTAATTCTAAAATTGCAGTATATGCAGATGATATTTTGCTTCACATAATCCAGATTAAACCCTCCATTCAAAAACTTCTAGAGTTAATCCAAGAATATAGCTCCCTCTCCAATTATAAATTAAATGCCGAAAAATCACTAATCTTTCCACTTAATTCTAAGGCTTATAAACAGGAAGTTTTGGAACTAGGCTTTAAAAGGTCCCCAAAAACTATAAAATATCTTAGGATAGTTCTCTCCACTTATATAACCCAGTTATGGAAATTAAATTTGGATGACTTAAACAAATTAGTGCAACAAGATCTTAAAAGATGGCAGGATCGTCCCTTAATCCTGTGGGTCGAATAACTATTATCAAAATGAACCTCCTTCCAAGTAATTTTTATCATTTGAACCTTCTCAATATCTGGCTCCCCAAAGTTTGGTTTAAAACTATCCATAATAGCATTTCACATTTTATCTGGAAAGGCAAACCCCCACCTCGAGCATATAATAAATTAGCAGCACCCAAATCATTAGGAGGTCTTAAACTACCCAGTTTTAATCTTTATAATTGGGCAAGCCAGCTGAGTGAGTATCTTCATTGGGACTCTTCCTCCCTTACTTTGGACTCACTTGACTATGCCCCTGTCTGGCTTATAATAGAAAAACAATTAAATAAGGTCAAATAAGGTCATGTTTCTTGAGTTTTGAAGACATATATGTCAAGATAGACTAAGTTTATATACATACTATTTTTTCTAATTGTATATCTATACTCATTATGAAAATTATCTAAGCTACTTCTATATATTGTATATGGGTCCAATTTGTCATAAGGCTTTTCATGTATCTATAACGTATGGCATGAGAGATCTTCCTAAAAGTAAAAATAAAGTACATTTATTTTGAAAAAAAATAATAATAGAAAAACACTTAATATTGGAATTGGGTATTAATCCTGCTGCATCACTTTTCCTGAAACTTAAAAACCTGCCTTCTTGCCTTCACCATAACCCGATAGGGCACTCAGTTCATACTCATATACAATTGTGATCCACTTTAAGATATAATAACGCCCTAGATCTCTCTCAACCCATTTTCCAAAACCCTAATCTCAAAATAGGAGGGAAACTAATACCTACCTATTGGAGCCTACTTACCCCAAATTGTGTGGCAAGGGATTTGTGTAATTCTAATATAAGTTGTTATCCACTACTGAAATATTAACAAAATGTATTCTTTCCAATAACTGGGCATTTAAAATATTTCAGAAAAGACACATGCGTAATGGGTATTTTGGGATTGGCATCATTTGTGCTGACCCACAAGAATGAATCGCCACATGTAGAATAATGCCCCTAGCCCCACATGCTGTTTCTTCGCTGTATACCTCATTAATCCCATTATTATTTCCCAAAGTATATGGCATTCCCCACTATTGGAATACCTTATATTCTAATTTAAATTCCAGATGGACTAAAATTTGGGAGGCGTGCCACAAGCTGATCACACAAGACTGACTTTGTATAATACAGATGCAGTTTCTTAATGACATGTATCTAACCCCTTATAAACTACATAAAATGGGTAGAGCTGAGGCCCCAACTTGTAACAGATGCCTCCAAGGTCCAGGCACCCGTTACCATCTATTTTAAGAATATCCAAAAATAACTCCATTGTGGGATCTAATTAAATCCAGAATAAATCCCCTTTTAGGTTTACAGGATTACTAAACACCGGAGGTGTGCCTGTTAGGGAATTTTACAGCCTTTCTTCCTATAGTTAGACACTATCATATGATGATGATAGCTATGTCTGTCAAGAAGATAGTTCTTAAACACTGGAAGGACTCTATCCAACTTACCTACACAGAATGGTTGCAAGAGCCTTCTTTTTAATTTATGTATAGAAAAAATGATGGCCAGTCTCAATAACAGAATGCATATTAATAGAAAGAGATGGGAAAGCCTGTATGTCTTGTACTCTATTTGAGGAGAAATGTATGACTAACAACCAGCTAAATTTGTTCAATCTAAATAGTATTATGTTAGTTCTGGTATAAATGTATGGTTGGCACATGGGGGAGGGGGAATAAGGTGGGATGAGGGGTCGGTGGGGGGAGGGAATGGGGCTTAAATAGAGTTTGTTATTGTTTAATAACATGTCTGTATGTTCCCTTGATTCCACTACTGGGAAATATATATGTGCAAAATCAATAAACTTTGAATAAAAAAAAAGGAAAAGAGCTCTGATTTGTTGCTCATTATTATTATTATATGTCATGATGGCCTTTGAATAATTTGGATTTATATGCTATGTATAAGGCATAATGGAGGACTACATGAAATAACAAATATCAAGCTTATTACTTCATGAACTAGACTCAAAATTAGTAATCACAAGTCAGACAATCTTTCAAAAGATACTAGTAATGCATGTAAGGATGGTGTGGTACCCAAGGACTGGAGGAAGGAGGATGTGATTCCCCTTCACAAAAGTGGGACCAAGACAGAGGCAGGAAACTACAGACCTGTCAGTCTGACCTCTGTGGTAGGGAAAGTGATGGAGTCACTTCTGAAGGAAAGAATAGTTGAGTACCTAGAGGTCAGTGGAGCACAGGATCCAAGGCAGCAGCATGGGTTCACAGCAGGAAGGTCATGTCAGACGAATCTAATAGATTTCTTTGACTGGGTGACCAAAGTAGTAGACCAGGGAGGGGCTGTGGACATGGCCTACCTAGACTTTAGCAAGGCATTTGACACAGTCCCACACAAAAGATTATTAGTCAAATTAACCAGCCTGGGAGTGGGTCCTAGGGTGGTAGCCTGGGTAAAACATTGGCTGGACAACAGGACACAGAAGGTAATTGTAAATGGAGTCCACTCTGAAGAAAGGGCGGTTACTAGTGGGGTACCGCAGGGTTCAGTATTGGGTCCAGTCCTTTTTAATGTCTTCATCAGTGGCATTGCAGAGGGACTAGAAGGAAAAGTATGTCTTTTTGCAGATGACACAAAGATCTGCAACAGGGTTGATACACAAGGAGGCATGGAAAGAATGAAAAGGGACTTGGCAAGGTTGGAGGAATGGTCTGATGTATGACAGCTAGGATTCAATGCAAAAAAGTGCAAAATAATGCACCTGGGAAACAAGAACCCAGGGGAAGAATACACAATGGGTGGGGAGGTAGTAACAACAACAAAACAGGAAAGGGACTGGGGATAATCATATCAGATGACCTTAAGGTTAGCAAGCAATGTGAGAAGGCAGTAGGGAGGGCCGGGGGTATACTGGGATGTATAGGGAGAGGCATCAGCAGCAGAAAACAGGAAGTTGTTATCCCTCTGTACAGACAGTTGAGGAGAACCCATCTGGAATACTGTGTCCAGTTCTGAGACACCATCTCCGCAAGGACATAGACAGGATAGAGGCAGTCCAGAGGAGGGCAACTAAAATGGTGCAGGGTCTGCAAGAGAAGCCGTGGTGAGGAGAGACTAAAGGAGCTTAATATGTATACCCTTGAGGAAAGAAGGGAGAGGGGGGACATGATAGAAACTTTCAAGTACCTCAAGGGAATCAACAAAGTCCAAGAGGGTAGCATCTTTCAGAAAAAGAGACTTGCAAGAACAAGGGGACACAATTTAAAGATAGAAGGAGAGCGGTTCAGGGGCAATGTGAGGAAATATTATTTCACAGACAGGGTAGTGGATGCATGGAACTGCCTTCCTGAGGAAGTTGTGGAGTCTAAAACTGTGGGTTGAATTCAAGAATGCATGGGACAGACATAAGGCAATTCTTGTGGGGGGCAGGAAGATATAGGCTGTTGGTTAAATAGGATCTGCGGCCTATCCTGTAGGTAGGGAAATGGGCAGACTAGATGGGCCTAGCGGTCCTTATCTGCCGTCAAAGTCTATGTTTCTATGTTTCTATGTAAACAAATTTATTGCAAATAGAGACATTTCCATATGTATATATCCATCCGTGGTCCAGGTCTGAAGCCACCAGCCCCTCACAGAAGCTCAGATAGTCTGAGAGCCACAGCCATGGTTCTCTGATTAACCTGACCTGCCAGACAGCCATCTGTAGTCCAGATCTGAAGCCACCAGCCCCTCATAGAAGCTTAGATAGTCTGAGAGCCATAGCCATGGTTCTCTGATGAACCCAACCTGCCAGACTGCCATCCGCAGTCCAGGTCTGAACCCACCAGCCCCTCACAGAAGCTAAGGTACAGACTCGCCCCCAGGGACTGATTACCTCCAGGACGGGAGACCTAGCTGCCTGATTTTTCCTTTTTACATGAGGACAGTTGTTTCTGGGTTTAAATCTATAGTCTGTTACTGCTGTGACTCATTGGCTGTAGTTAACCCCAGGAGCACTCTGATTGGCTTCATATAGCTCTGTACTGTTAATGCATGAATTATATTTTACTGGATTTTGATTTCTGTTAATATTGTCTTGCTAGCATTTTAGAGTTCAAGTTTGCTGACTTACTCTAAGTGCCTGCAGAGTGTTCCTTCTAAAGATCCAGTAGCGATCTCAGCTTGGGTCTTGAACCCCCCCTTTTCACCTTTTTACTCTGGTATTGTGTTTTAATTAGCCCTGTTCTTGCTCTCTCAGACCTTGTGACACCTTGCCTAACATTTTGGTCTGCAACACACACCCTGATTAAGCCATTTTGCATTTTTTTAGCTACACAAGCAGCCCCACCCCCCACCTCTCTTATTTAATTTCCCTCTGCCCTTCTCTTTTAAGGTAGTCAGAGATCCACAGCCATGGTTCTCTGATGAACCTGACCTGCCAGACTGCCATCCATGGTCCAGGTCTGAAGCCACCAGCCCCTCACAGAAGCTTAGGTACGGACTCACCCTCGGGGACTGATTATCTCCAGGACAGGAGCCCTAGCTGCCTGATTCTCAGCCCCTCCCATGGTCCTGTTTAAATACACTTAAACCCCACCCCAGCTTACTAGCTCACTCCTACAGGCAGCTGCTCATGCTTAAAGTGACAGCATCACTGTCTCTTGCTAAGCTTTTTTTCCTGTCTAGTATAACTCCTCCTTTAAGAACTCTCTAAAAACCACCAAGTACAGTGGTTAACTGTACAGCCTTTCTTTGGCACCAGTGTGTCAGGATTGATGGCTGAATCAAGCTGCCAAAGGGTGCTATCTACTTCTGCTCCTTGCTACCTGGCTTTGTACAGCTGGTGTCAGATGCCTAGCTGGGCCGCTGCTACCCCCATCTGAATCACCACTGGGTAGTGCATGGTTGTCAAATGCACCTTCAGAAACTATCTCACTTGGCTGTGGGCCGCAACTCCCTCGGCCTTACCCTACAAACACAGGTGACCATATGCCCTCCCCTAGTATAGGGGTAGTAATGGTTAGCTATACCCTAATAATTAAACCAGTGTCTAACCACCTAAATCATCTGAAGCCTCTGCAGCACAAGGTAGGAGCCAAATTTAGCATAAACCTTTCTTCCAGAAAGGTCATCTTTATGCTCCTGCTCCTCTCTGGCAACATTCACTCGAACCCAAGCCCACACATTTCAACAGGTCCTGGTGCTCATAAGGTTAAAGGCCTAAAAATAGCAACACTGAACATCTGCAGTGTAACCACAATATTTGACCAACTACAGGCATGGATGGCCCCCTATAACCCTGACATCCTCTGCCTAACAGAGACCTGGTTGACCAGTAGGATTAAAGATAGTGAAGTTGCCCTTAAAGGCTTCCAAGCATACAGGATTGATAGAATAGGCAAGACATTTGGGGGATGCCTCATCTATGCCAGGGACTCTCTGTAGCCCTTCGTCCTCCCTGGAACCAGGGTGGCTGAGGACCATGAGATAATAGTAATAAAGGCACAGGTCAGTCAGAATGGCAAAACTCTCATCCTTGCCACAATCTACCTACCCACCAAGAAAGCCACAGTGGGTCTTCCCACAATTATGGACGTTATCAGCATCCTTCCAAAGGGAATTGAGCTTGTCATTATTGGGGACTTTAACATAAACTGGGATGGAAAGGAGGCTTCCCCTTTTAGGGATCGGATAGCCACCTCCAACCTGACACAACTTGTCACCTGCCCCACCAGGCAGAACTATAAGACAGGAAACAGTACCCTCCTTGACTGGGTCTTTGCAAACTCACCATCCCAGATTTCTGAGATCAAAGTTCTCCAGGCACGCTAAGACACCACTCCCCAATCACCTTCCTGTGGTCTAATAAATTTACCAAAAGCCCACCCATCCTCATTAAAAGCAGGGTCTTGAGGAAGGGTAAACTTGGATCCCTCAAATCAGCCCTTGCTTTGCATGACTGGACTGCTATCGACCTGGCATCTACCCTTAGTGAAGCCCTCAGTTACTTCATTAAGGGCTTTAGCTCCATCTGTGACATATATATGCCACTCACAAAAAGAAAAATTCAGGGGCAGGCAAATGGCTGGATTGATGGGGAGTTCCTCTCCCACCTGAAAGAAAGGGACATACTCTGGGAGAAGGCCAGAAACACAGTTAGCAAACATGATTACCAGTGTTAGAGATCAGCCAGGAACCGCTGCACCAAGCTAATCCAGTTTGCCATAGCCAACTATCATCAGGCCCAGGTTTGCAATTCTTGGGTGATGGGAAAAGATTCTGGGGTAACATCAAAATCATCCTTGAAAAGGAAAACAAGAAGCATCCTCAGCTGTTTTGTATCACTAACACCCCCGCTACCGACCCTCTAGCTATTGCAGAAGCCTTCAATAAGGCCTTCACCAATCTTACCCCAGTGCTGCTCCCTGCCTATTTTCAACCTGGTTTGAACCATTCCAACAACATAGCTACTGAGTGTTCTTACCCAACCTTTTACTTTAAAAGGGTGATGGTGAAGGAGGTCCTAACTATGGTCAAAAAAGTACTAGGTAAGACCAGACTGGTCAGTGAACGGATAGACATGAAACATCTATCCCTCACCCTGGATGTTCTTATAGTGCCCATTACCATGTTGTACAATAAGTCCCTGGCCCATGCCCAGTTACTGGTGGTTTGGAAGCAAGCCCTAGTTACGCCAGTGCATAAAGAAGGTGACAAGTCTCTGGTAGCCAGCTATAGACCCATCTTGATCCTCTCTCTCCCCTGTCCAAGGCACTGGAAAAGATTGTGGCGGGTCAACTCATCGACTACCTCAGTAACTATAATCTACTATGCCCCAACCAGCATGGCTTCAGACAAAATCACAGCATCACCACTGCTCTGCTGGACTACACAAACTATGCACATAAGGCCCTGGAAGAAGGCAAACTGGTGAGGTCTGTCTTTATTGACCTCACCAAAGCCTTTGATACAGTTAACCACCCCCTGTTACTGACCCAACTGCAAAACATGGGTGTGGTGCCCAATGCCATTTTGTTGGATCCAGGACTACCTGATATGAATATATCAGTGTGTCAAAATTGGGAAAATAGTATCCAGTGCAAGAGAGGTATTATTAGGGGCACCCCAGGGATCAATACTGGGGCCCCTACTCTTCAGTTTCTTCTTAAATGAGCTCCCCACAGACTGCAACACCAAACTCATACTATATGCAGATGATGCTATGCTCCTGAGCAGCAGCACATATCAGGCTGCCCTACAATCTGAGCTGCAGAATTCCTTCTCAAACTTGAGAACTGGTTCTGTAGTCATAAGTTTCTACTAAACTACAAGAAGACTAAGGCCATGCTTATGTCCACCCCCCACAACAAAAATAAGCACCACCCCCTCATCATTTCCAACTCATGCAGTGAGCCATTGGAACAAGTCCACTTGTTCAAGTATCTGGGGATCATAATAGATGATAACCTAATGTCTGCACACCAAACTGACTCTCTTGTCAAGAAAGTCAATACCAAGATTAGTTCCCTGTACAGGCACAGGCAATACTTCTCTCTGGGGGTCCTCCACCTATCAGTGCACAGTTCCATTATACAGTATCTAGTATTGACTATGGACTAGTGGTCTATGGGACGGCAATGGATACAGTGCTCAAGAGGGTTCAGACTGCACTCAACAAAGCCTGCAGATTCACCCTGGATGCTGAGCATGACACTCACACCTGTACTCTGTATGAATGTGCAGATTGGCTGTCATTAAGAAACAGGGTCAAATTCCAGACTTGCATCCTAGGGAAGAAGGCTCTATTAGGTAAAATACCACCTTGTGTAGGTAATTTGATCAAGGTGGCCAATTCATTAGAGGTCACCAGAGGGAGGACTAGGGGGCCTTGGCTATCCCCTTCCATTGCACCTGACTTGGGCAACATGCATTTGCATACCAGGCCCCCCTTTGGATGAATGAACTCCCTGGGCACCTCTTGGCCACCAATTGCCTGGCTCAATTCAAAACTGACCTCAAACAGCACCTAATAATACTCTCTAAGTGAACCTGCCCCTAAGTCCAGCCACACCTGCACTTGCTGCCCCCCAGCAAGCACTAGGCAGGCCTCAGGTACCCCCTCCCTCTGTCCCTTCACATGACTTGTCTCAGCAATCAGTTTGCATCATGCTCCTTCGGCAACCACCACCCCACCTTCCCCCTCCCCCGACTCCTAGTCCCATGAGTTTCCCTAACAGTCACTACTAATTCAGGCTGCCTGATCATGCCCTCTCACACCCCACCATTTACTCAAGTATGTCTTCTCCACTCAGCCTCCCCTCACCCTACCATTTCTCCCTACACCTTATTGCCCTTCTTCCCCATCCTTCACCTTCACCACAGTACCTGCCTCTCTCTCATACCTCCTTTCTTCACCCCACTGCCAGCTATCCCCACCCTCTGAACTACTGACAAGGTACTTTGTGGCTACTTATTCCCCCCTCCACCCTCATAAAGTGTTTTACTTGTTATTTTATCATATATCTATGTTTTGAGTTATTCTGCAAATTCTGATTCCAAGATGTAACATTCATTGTAAAGTACCTTTGCTTTCTCCTTTTTTTATTTTGGTTTGCTATCTAAGATGTGGAACCTTTGTAAAAGAACTTGCACTAAAAGGTCCTCTTTGAATCACTAAATACAATAAAATATATATATATATATATATATATATATATATATATATATATATCCCCTTGTTCCCAGGGGTTACTAGAATCCCACTTAGAATAAGTGTCAGGCAGGGAGAGGAACCTAGTGAAATGCCAGTTAAATGGATTTCACAGTGTCACACTGTTTTTCAGTATCAGCTGAACTGGAGTGATGATGTCACTTTAGAATTGTCACAGCAGCATAATCCACATTGGAATGCTAGCTGGAGGGAGTGAGATAGAATGTTGAGTTAGAGTGCAGTAGTCTGCAGAGTAGTCAGTAGAGTGGAGTTCCAGGAGGAGGCCACTGTAGGCAGCCCCTCAGCTTTTAGCTCTGACAGAGAGCTACTTCTGTTGTTTGGGTAGTTTGTTCTCACCCTAGAAGAAGAACATAGAAGACAGAGAGTGAAGTTGTGGGAACCATTTCCAGTGGGGTTTCCAGTGCCCCATCCCCTGAGGGATGGGGGAGGGATTAAAGGATTCAGGGGCAATCCCTTGGTCCAAGCCTGGACTGTGTTGAAGTTGCCTGAAATTCATCTGCTCTGTGAGTACCTAAGACTTTTGTGTGGAAAAAGCCCTGGGGCACCTGCATTCCTGTGGTGAGTTTTATCTGACAAAAGGACTCTGTCACCTAGACTGTTTTCTGTTTAAATGTGTGTGCCTACTATGGGGTCCAGAGGGAGATGTGCCAAGTACAGAACTTTTAGTTTATGTCTGATTTAAAAGTGCCTGCTAAAGTTGAGGTCTAGTGAAGAGACATTGCCAATTACAGAACTTTTAACTTCATGACACCGCAGAGGTCTGAGATGTAGTATGTTAAACGTGAAAGACATTTCAAGATAGAATCTACAAGTTTTCTGTGAGGGTGTTATTAACTAGATGAATGGCCGAGTATAAATTTGTAAGTAAAAGGTGGGAGACCCACCATCTGGATGAATCATGTTTACCTCTCCGGGTTCAGTTTGGGCACCTTTCTTTTCTCTCAGCGCATTTGGCCAGTGCCTGAAGAAAATAGTTAACCCAGATGTGGGTTGGATGTTCTGTGAGTCTGTAGGTGCTCTTTGGTGGTTGAGGGTGCCATCAGTAATTCTTCATGAAATATGGGAAAGTCTCCTAGTACTGGCCAAGGTGGTCCTAGTCAAGGGAAGTGTACCAGTTCTGGCTGTGTGTGCCAATTTCCATTCAGAATCAGAGAGTGTTCGCTGTTCCATTCAGAACCTGAAGGCTCGCTGTGTGTTCTCTGTACCTCAGTAATCTGCATTACCAGTGGGAGTAGCCCTGGTGGGGGTCCATCTTTGCTTTGTGATTATTCTCTGTGTAAGTGAATAAAAGCCACACTCTAGAATCCCAACCTGGCTTGGACAGTACTGTTATTGCTTCCACTGTGTCTGGATTTACTTGGGTGCTCCTGACCAGAAGTGCAAACCTAGCATAATTGTGAGCAAACGTTTCCTCCCAGGGACCCAGGTTGATGGCCATGGTCCCCCCAGGTGTGAGCCAGGTAGTTGCCACACTTGGCTTGCCTGTCTGAAGATGGCAGGCTCTGAAGTAGATGTATTGGTAAACTGAAATATAGCTACAACCCCCATCTCTCTTGTTGGCGCCATGTGAGAGAGGAGCAGCCCTGCTAGTTGAACAAGGGGGGCAGGTGGGGATGGGTTATACACATACATACATACAGTACATACATACATACAGTACATACAGTACATACAGTACATACATGCACATATACACACACACACACACACATACACACATACACACATACACATACTACATGTATATATACATACATACATACATACATATATATATATATATATATATATATATATATATATATATATATATGTACTATTTTGCATCTTATAGTTGTTAATTTTCAGACAAATTCTCATAGGGCAGGATATTCAGACTGCACCAGGCAGGGGCACAAGCCTGGGTGCAGCGCATCTGGGCTAAGCCAGGGCAGGGACCAGGCACTATTCAACAGTGCTGGTCCATGGCTCAGAACCTTTGAATATGGCACTGAGGGCACACACAGTGCATGATGCAGTGGCACTGCACCAGTGCAAGTGGCAGGCGAGGTGTAGGGGGATGCGACAGCTCAAGTGTGGTTGCACTAGGTGCATCAACCATGATATTCAGCACTGGGCATGCAAATGAGGCCATTATGCATACAAGTTGTGCAAATGGGGTCATTTTCATGTCATTATGGACCCATTTGCATGTGGTGCGCTGATCCCTGGTGACTTGGGCCTGGCGACCTGCCAGGCTGCAACCATCGGAGACCGACGCCCCCCTGCCCCTCTTTGGGCACCGCTTCCATTCACCCAATCATAGGCATGTGAAAATAGAAGCCCTGGTGGCTCAGTGGACCGATCCCCTTCACCCGATCGGGGGCATAGGTGGAATATCCCTGTTGGCCCATTGGACCCCCCCCAGAGCCAGATTGCGGGCATAGGATAAACTTCACTGGTGGTCCAGCGGTCCCCCCTCCTCACCTCCCACTGCATCTCCCACCACCCTGCACCCCCCAGTCAGCGGCGGGCAGCAGCATTTGCCCGCAAGCTGCCCGGCCACCCACCGACTGACAGTGTACAGTAGGGCTGTACACCTATTGGTCCACAGTCTGGGCCAATGGGTCTGCAGACCATACTGTACTACACAGTCCTGAAGCCAGTCCACCTGATGGAATCTTGAATGAGTTAAGTAAATATTATTTTATCAAGACCCTGATCCTGCAACTCAGTAAATACACACTTAATATATCATATTATAAAATGACTAAAAAAGTCTTCTGTTTGCAGTTGTTTGATAAGGAATTTTATAAATGGTATGTTATTTTTGTTACATCTATTGTATGTTGGTCCAACAAAAGGTATCAGATCATTTGCTTCTGTATCACTCATTGTTTCTCAGCAGTTAATTCATTAGATGAGGTCTCCCTTGACAGGCATTTGACTGGTTTTCCACCCTCCCACACACTCTCCCTCTCTCCCCTCTCCCCTCCTCCTCTCTCTCTCCACCCTCCCCTCTCTCTCTCCCCTCTCCTCTCCTCTCCTCTCTCTCTCTCTCTCTGTAGCTTTTGTCTGTCATGTTTGGGAAGCAGGCCAAAGTCCTTTTCTGTCAAAATGAAATGTATGTATTTAGTCTGGGTAATTCACTGAAGACCTGGCATTTGATCAGATAGGTCTTGAGAGGTTAGAAATAGTGTAAATCTTTACAATATTTGCTGGAAGAGGGTAACATTTAATGACGTACAAATCCTTCTAGAAAGATATTCATCCCCAACTAAAGTTAGTAGCAAACAATTTTTAAATGGTAATCATCTAACTGTGTAAGCTGTTGCATTTAGAAGGGGGTATACAAATCTCTAGTTTAATAGGCAACCGATATTTAATAAGCTGTTTCAGTTTCCTAATGGTCATCAGATAAGCAGCTTGGAGTAAAGTTTCCAACATTCTAAGCAGAAATAAGGGATCATTTTATTTTAGTTATCATAGTGATTTGTAGGTGTGGAAGGATACTTTGAAAAGTCCAAAAAAATGTGTTCCACTAAACTCTATTTTCAAGCTACAGATGGCAAAATGGTTGTAGGCTCCCCCCACAGTCATAAAATGAAGCAAATAAATAAACTACAGAGAGATAGTTATATAAAGAGTGTCCAATGCAATGACATTATAAACATATATGTAACTTCTGCTATATTAGTAGAAGCTATTAAATTTAAAGGCATATTGCCCCTCTTGAGATAATTATTTAAATAAGGTTTAAATTGAAAATACATACGTATTCAACCTTTGCTTGTTGTTAAGCTCCTTTTGTTAGCCTGCTGCTGCTATAAGGGGATATGCCCCTCGATGACAGGGGCCACCCACCTATCTGACTAAAAGTCGTAGATTTTCCAGGACCATGTTGGTTGCCCTGATGTCCCAGGGGTCACGGCTCCCTATAACACTCCAGGCCAAGCAGTCACCACCATGTTTTACCACACTACGGTATCTGGAGTAGCAACAAGAGTAAAGGATCACAGATACAGCTACTTGGTGTCAACATTTAAACTTGCAGTGGAACTAGCATTTTAAGTGAGTGGTTAACAGAAGCACATTTTAACTTTATAACCAGTTGGCATTTAAAAAACAAACTCATGACCACTTAAGCAAATAGATCATAAGAGCAGACTATGCAATCAGTCTTACTTGGAAGGGTTCAGGTTTCCTATTCTCCTTTACTATCTACCTCCTCTGTTTTCTACTCAAAGTCCTTTTTTATATTTTCTAACTTTCATCCAGCTTCCGAGAGGTCCCCATAGATAATTATCTTTCCCAAGTAAGTTATCTTAAATTGAGTGGGGAGCTGCAGAGCACATGAAATCCCCAGTTTTCGGAGCCCCACTCCAACCCCATTAAAACTATGTCATATTTGATGTGTGGCATAGCTAAGGTCAGGGGAACAGTGTACTGTTGTGCCATCAGACAGTTTTAAGGCTCTGATTGATTTTGCTTTTTGCAGGAGTTGGTCCCTTACATGAATAGTTAACGGCGCGAGGAGTCACAGCTGGGGAAGCAGTGTTATGCTAGAAGGTCAAGTTATTTACAAGCAGTGAAGGTAGAGGGCACCTGCCCAGAAGTAACAACTCTTTAATTTCCCAAACTGGGACTAAACACACTGCATATATAAAGGAGACCAACCTTGTTTGAAGAAAAGTAATTAATTTTATTTAAAGCAGCAGTGCAATGTAAAACAAGCATTTGTCAATGCCGAATGTTGATGCGTTGGTCCATTGAGCTCGCTCACTGCCCCTCTGTCACTCACTTGTTGTGTTTCTCCCGGTGTTGCAGGCTGCTGTTTTGCACTGGGCTCCTGCCTGTGTTGCTGCCTTTTCCTATCCACAAAGAAATCTACAGCAGTCATGATAGAGCTCCATTGAGCTTGCACACTCCCCCCTCTCACTCACTCGCTGTGTTTCTCCCAGTGCTGCAAGCTGCCCTTTTGTACTGGGCTCCTGCCTGCATTGGCAACTTTTTCTGCCCACAAAGAAATCTGCAGCATTGCTGACAGAACTTCACTGAACTAGATCACTTCCTCTCTATCACTTGCTGGTTCTATTTCTGCTGGCACTGCAGGCTGCCGTATTGTACTGGGCTCCTGCCTGCATTGCCGTCTCATTCTGCCCACAAAGGAATCTGCAGCAGTCATCATACAGCTCCATTGAGCTGGCTCCCTCCCCCACTTTCACTCGCTCATTCTGTTTCTCCAGCTGCTGCAGGCTGCTCTTTTGTGCTGGGTTCCTGCATGCATTGCTGCTTTTTCTGCCACAAAGAAATCTGCAGCAGTCCCAACAGAGCTCCACTGATCTCACTCACTCCCCCTTCCTCATTCATTCTGTGTCTCCCACTGCTGAAGGCTGCTCTTTTGTACTGGGCTTCTACCTGCATTGGCGGCTTTTTCTGCCCACAAAGAAATCCGCAGCAGCCATGATAGAGGTCCATTGAACTCACTCACTTTGCCTCTATCACTCGCTCATTGTGTTTCTCCCAGAGCTGCAGGCTGCCCTTCTGTACTGGGCTCCTGCCTGCATTGACACCTTTTTCTGCCCACAAAGAAATCCACAACTGTCCCGACAGAGCTCAGTTGAGATTGCTTACTGCCCCTGTCTCTCTCTCGCTCATTCTGTTTCTCCCACCACTGCAGGCTGCCCTTTTATACTGGGCCCTTGCATGCATTGCTGCCTTTTTCTGCCCACAAAGAAATCCACAGCAGTCCCAGCAGAGCTCTGTTGAGCTCACTCACTCCCCCTCCCTCACTCACTCATTCTGTGTCTCCCGCTGCTGCAGGCTGCCCTTTTGTACTGGGCTCCTGCCTGTGTTGTCGGCTTTTCCTGCCCACAAAGAAATCTGGAGCAGTCCTGACACAGGTCCGTTGAACTTGCTCACACCCCTTTCTCACTCGCTCATTCCGTTTCTGCTGGCGCTGCAGACTGGCCTTTTGTACCGGCTCCTGCCTGCATTGCTGCCTTTTTCTGTCCACAAAGAACTTTGCAGCAGTCATGATGGAGCTCCATTGAGGTCACTCAATACCTCTGTCTCAGTCACTCATTCTCTTTCTCCTGGTGCTGCAGGCTGCCCTTTTGTACTTGGCTCCTGCCTCTGTTGGCGCCTTTTCCTGCCGACAAAGAAATCTGCATCAGTCCCAACAGAGCTCTGTTGAGCTTGCTCAATCCCCCTCTCGCTCGGTCTGTTTCTCCTGCTGCTGCAGGCTGCCTTTTGTTCTGGGCCCCTATGTGCATTGCTGCCTTTTTCTGCCCACAAAGAAATCTGCAGCAGTCCCGACACAGCTCCACTGAGCTCGCTCAGTCCCCCTCTCTCACTCGCTTGTTCCGTTTCTGCCGGCGCTGCTGGCTGGCCTTTTGTGCTGTGCTCCTGCCTGTGTTGCTGCCTTTTTCTGCCCACAAAGAAATCTGTAGCACCTACGATAGAGCTCCACTGAGCTTGCACACTACCCCTCTCTCACTCGCTCATTGTGTTTCTCCTGGTGCTGCAGGCTGCCCTTTTGTACTGGGCTCCTGCCTGCATTGCTGCCTTTTCCTGCCCACAAAGAAATCCACAGCAGTCCTGACAGAGCTCAGTTGATCTTGGTCACCCCCCTCCCTTACTCGCTCAATTGTAATCTGTCCCAAACACTGATTTCTGACAGAGACTGCGTTATTCTGCACCAGAAATGCGAAAACACATTTTGGCCAGGATGTGAAAAATGACAGCTGTGCTGTTCATAAGGAGGTGTGGAAAAATGCCAGTGTTGAAAATGTGGCATGAAAATATTACTAATTTGCGAAGTTACAAGGGTACGTGGAAACTGCACAACACATGCTTGTAACACAGTTATTTTATGGACTTTCATCATCAAATTTTCAACACAGGCATTTTAGGACCTCTACTAATGAACAGTGTGACTGTCATTTTCATTATGTCTCCCGAACATGGATTTCCCACAGCGACCACACTAATCTGCGCCAGAACTACAAAAACACATTTTGGCCAGGATGTGAAAAGTGACAAAAGTGACAGCTATACTGTTCATACGGAGGTGCAGAACAATGGCAATGTTGAAAATCTGGAGTGAAAGTATTATAAATTTGCAAACTTATGAGAGTGCATGCAAACTGCACAACATACACTTGTAACACAGTTATTTCATAGAGTATCATCACCAAATGTTCAACATAGGCATTTTAGGCCCTCTGCTCATGAACAGTGTCACTGCCATTTTTGTAATCGGTCCCGAACACTGATGTCCCACAGCAACCGAGCTATTCTGCACTGGAAGTGTGAAAACACATTTTGGCCTGGATGTGAAAAATGACAGCTATACTGTTCACAAGAAAGTGTGGAAAAATGTCAGTGTTGAACATCTGGGGTGAAAATATTGCAAATTCACGAGGTTATGAGCGTGCGTAGCAACTGCGCAATGCACGCTCATAAAACAGTAATTGTTTTGATTTTTTCCACCAAATTTGCAACATAGGCTTTTTGAGAGCTCATGAATACTGGCACTGTCATTTTGGTAATTGGTCCCGAAAGGTGATTCCACGCAGTGACCGCGAAATCACCTGTCAGGGCCGAATAACTCCATGACAGTGGCAGAATTAATGAGGAGGGCTCCCAAAAACCCCATGCTGAAAATTTGGTGCACAAATTCCCAAAAATGGCAGAGATAGGCATCAAAGTTGAAAAAACCCTATCTATGCCATTATACAGCTTACTGGCATTTCTTCAGTTTGCGGTTGACTTTGAAGATTGCAGACGTGTTCCCGATCCACTGTAGATCATCGCGCTGGGCTCCAGAGGTAAGCATGGGGTGTGGGGTGGCAGGGTGCGCAGAGGGTGGGCAAGGGTTGGGATGGGCCACTGGACTCAACGAGGGACTTTATTTTGCTTTACAGGTACAAAAAAAAAAGACATCGCAGGGCATTTCTGGACATTTGGCACACTGGGATGAGCTCTCAGCTTGCCACTGACTATTGGGGGGGCCAGCTGTAGCTGACAGGATTGGGCACCCTGTCAGCACAAAGCGAGGGGCACAAGAGCTGAGGGGGATTGGGCATCCCCTCAGCACATCTCTCGTGCTACTGTTTCAGGAGGGGACTTATGCTGACGGGGAGTGGGATTCTCCATCGGCACATCAAAGTGGGAGGGGGGACATAATGCCAACGGGGAGTGGACTCCCCATCAGCAATTCATAGCACCGGGGATGGAAGCCGATGGGGATTGGGGCCACCGTCGGCAAAAACACACTGCTGTGGGGAGGGGCACAGGTTGCTGAGGGGGATTGGGCACGCCCTCAGCATGGGGGACTCACTTATATTGTTTGTGAACACAGCGGCAAGCCACCGCCATGTTCACAAACAATATCAGAGTACCAAGGTTCTGCCCTGCAATGACAGGTCGCTCCCTCATTCCAGTGAATGACTGATGCTGCAATGACGAGACAGCCCCTGATTGCAGTGGCTAATTTTTTACAAGCTTGTGGCATGCTGGCTGAACTAGTGTCAGCAACAGCATGCCATGGCATTGGGGAAAGCAGACCAAGCCTTTAAAGGCTATGGGGGCATTGGCCACAACAGTGCCATGGCTCCATAACCTGCTTCTGGAGGAAAGCTGCCACAATATGTTTCTTGCACGTGCATGCAATCAACATAAAAAATCTATGCTTTTTCAACTGTTTATTCCCTGTGCCCTGTTGAGCATGTGCCTGGTACTCTTTCCTGCTGGAAATGTAGTATTACTCAGTAATTTCCTCAGTTATCCTTCGTGTTTGTTTACATTTCTGCTATCCGCTCTGCTGCATAGTGACTGCCATATTTTGTGTGGCACTACAATGGCTGTAATGGCTCACTTCCTTGTTGGGTAGTACTGCTGCTTTAAGTGCTTCCCATTTCACTCAATCTGAAAGTGTACTTCACATCACCTTACTCATTTCACGCTCTCCAGGCACTTTTTTAAAGGTTAGTTACTGTACTGCATGCTGGCCTTTTATAACCAGCAATCACTTAAAGGCAGAATCCTCAATTAAAGTGCAGTCAGTGTAGTGTGGTACTTAAAACCATACATTCTCATTTATAAACTTAAAAACACTATATATAAGAGTAAAAGCATATAAATATTTGCACCCATAGGAACTCACATTTTTTGACCAACTCTTTTAGTTAATAACAGAGAATAATGTATGGGGAAGTGGTTATAACGAGAATTTTACATACACCTGAGGTGTGGGATGCCACATAAACCCCGAGGGCAAAGACTGAGGAGTTTATTTAGGCATCCCACACCGAAGGTGTGTGTAAAATTTGAGTGAATAACCACCTCCCCATTACTTTATTTTTTATAATTGCTGGTTTCAATTTTTTTGCAAGCTACCATGTATAGGATTTGAAAATAAGTGAGATCATGACGGTTTTAGTTGTTTTTGTACGTCTGGAACAAGTGGTAAACGTTGAAAAGTACAAGTGTCTAAGAACATTTTAACTTTTTTAACAAAGAGTTCAAACTGTAATGTCTATTTTTATGTGTCGTTTGTAGAGCTCTTGGTAATGTATTCGTAGTCATTTGGTTCCTGTACATGGGAGATGGAGCGATGTGCATCTCACATTGCCTGAGGACACAAGAGCAGAGCATTAGGTTAGCGTGGGTTAGGGAGTATCTTACGTGTGTGTGAGTGTGTGTGTGTGTGCTTTTCATGAAGAAGAACGAGGGAGCTGAGAGACCCACGGCTTGCAGAGCGTGAGTGGCTGAATACTTTTGTTTCCTCTGCAGGTGTTTGTGTCTCACGCTTCTGTAGAGAAAGCTGGCTTGTGGTTTGCCATTATACCCAGTCCAGCTGGTTATAACAGCAAATAGTAACCAACTTTCTCTATGGAAAAACATTGTGGCCAGTAATTATACAGCATTAGTTTTCTGTACATGGCGTTGTATAACCATTCTTTCATTGCATTCTTTTAAGTTAATACAGTCACCTGGCACTCCAAACTTATCACCATTATAGGACACAGACAGGATGATTTTTCCCAGCTGATGGGTACTTGTCAGGTGACATGAAGTGTGCTTTCAGATTGAGTGGAGGGGAAAGGACTGTTGGAAGGAGCTCTTGAAGTTTGTTTAGCACAAAGAAGCACTTGAATAAAATTAAGCACTTTTCTTCAACAAAGAATAAATGCCTCAGCTGGGACTTGAACAATCACAAAGGAGTGTGGTGTGCCTGTGTTCAAGTCCCAGCTGATACATTTATTGTTTCTCACCCCTGTTTGTATGTGTTCCTTAAAATATGCACACGACACTCCTGTGTGATTGTTAGAAGTAAATATTTGTGTTTCCATTGGGTTGTGCATTGGAGAAAGAGTAATGTTCCCAGGGACATCCCAGGTTGCAGTTGTCTCAATGGAGCAGCTGGTTAGTGCAATTGGAATGGTATTCCAGGTGGCCTGGGTTCAAGTCCCAGCTGAGGTACTTATTCTTTGTCACCCCATTTGTATGTATTCCATACAATATGCACACCACACTCCTGTGTGCTTGTTACACGTACAATGTATTTGGTTCCTGTTTGGGAAATTAAAGAATTGTTACTCCTGGGCAGGTGCTGGCTGCCTTCACTGCTTGCTAATGACTTACACGAACCTCCATTGTGGTTACCAGGAAGGTGTGGGGTATGTCCAAATTGTTCAGTCATCTCTGTGGGTTGATACAGTATGATTGGTTAATCAGATGTTCTGCTTCCAATTGAACCAGGTCTGAGATTAGCTTACAAATGTAGCTCATGGTGTCCAGACCTTCTGTTCCTTCAGGAGTGTCAAGAAAATGCAAGTTAGTAGCACCAGCCTCCACTTTCCAGATATTCAAGTCTTGCTGATAGTAGTTTGGTTTCTATTAGTACACACACAACTGACACTTGCGATTTGTTGAACATGTCTGACATTTCTTTGTGTTCAGAGGTAAGAGTATCCATTCTCATCTACGTGGCTATGAACCTGGAGTTAAAACCTTCAACCTTTTTATAATTGATGCACCGCCTCCAGGACCATGAGGACTATGGTCTATAGATCGCCACCTGTTGCATCTGTTGTGATGCATGAAGTTGAAAAACTTCACTCCATTACTTAATTTGTGAATTGGCCTCATTACACAAAGTTAATCTGCTGTGTGAAATCCAGATTCATGGAAAACTGATAACTCAGTGAAATGTGAAGTTAAAACTTTGTCGGCACAGTTTGGCACAGAGACAATGTCTTACAAGGACAGAAAATGTGGAAAGTTTGGTAAGGCAAAGTTTGCAATGCACAAAGGGACTAGAGGTCACATGTTTGCCAAAACAGCCTGTATGCCATGTAGAGGCTGTGTTCTGTGCAGTGTTCTGAGGAGAGACTAGGAAAGAAGTATGTTTGTGTTTGCCTAAGGAAAAAAAAGACTTGTAGCCTACATTTCAAAACCAAGTTTTTAAAATCCAAATTGCTTACAAATTGTTCTAGAGAGCATTGTGCTGCTAGAGTTGTGTTTTTTTTGTTTATTTTTTTGTGTTATTTACTTTAAAGTAGTGGTTTCTGTTCTGCCAGTCTGTGAAGCAGTGTTGTGGGAGAAGGTAGGTATACTTTGTAATTCAAGGCAGCCCAGAAAGATCCAGAGTGCTTTCGTCTACACAGATTTGTTTTACATATATGTATTTTTTTCATTCTATCTTGATCATCATTTTTGATCTGTAGTGCTTAGGTTCTCATTTTAGTTTTGTGGATAAGTTTGGTGTGTTTAAGTATTCTGTCAGTGTCTTTTTGTAGCAGTTTTAGTGATTTTTAGTTATAATTTTCTTAAAATTACAGAGTTCTGTCACTTTTTCTTATACTTAATATTAAATTATCCCCTTACCAATGTCATTTTAATCCCTGTTCTGTTTATAAAGCAAAAAGAAGAAAATAACTTTTTAGGTTGTTTTTAGTAGTAGTTTTTCAGATCATACTGCGGATACTTGATTCCTTTGGGGAGGTGTTGTCTATTCCTGTTACTTATTTTTGTACTGCAAGCATTTTTTACATTTTGTAATTTTTCATTCCAAATTAAGTTACGATTAGCATGTAGGAATGACATGGAAGAGACACTTTGCTAAAGGGAGCAGTGTCAGGGAGGCAGCAAAGACATGTTCAATATCTGTTGGGCAAAATAGTGCTGCAGTTTAAAAAACTATGACTGAGGCAACATGGTCTATGGGCTCTGTGACTGGCAGTAGTGAAGAAGTTTGTGGTGGTGGTACTAATGTAGCCAAAGTTTTCTATGCCACATCTATGATAGCCATGTTAGAGGGGATTGTGGAAGCTGACAAGAAAAGCAGCAGCTAACAACCTGGTGAACATGCTTATTGAATAGGTTGCAAGTGACCACACTAACCCTGACCCTTACCCTAATGTCCCATAGAATAACTCTGCAAATTTAACAAGCCATAATGCCACCAGTCTTTGGAGTTATGGGGCAGTCTATGGAAAAATTTGTGGTGTATACAACACTCCAAAACTCACCTCCTAATTTGACCATGGTGCCAAATCTATGATTTAAGTGCAATAATCATCACATATGAATCAAATATACACTTCATCTTGGAATATAACCATACCAAGTTTCAGTCAAATTCGATAAACGTTGACCAAGTTATGCCTACAAAAATCAAAAGGAGTAATTGGTGGAAGCCATTTTGACCCCACATCACCTTTTGTGAACCCCAAGGAGAAGTTTTAGGTGAAGTTGCAAGGCAGAGTTATTAATGGTGAATTTCCTGTTAAAGAGAAATCTTCACAAAATGATCTATGGAGGTGAAGCTGATGACTTATACCGAACTTTGCAGGCACATTTTTTTCTCAGCTTAGCACAAGCATACAGGATGTCAGACATTTGATGGCCTTTGCCACAGCTGGTGGATGGAATCTGATATTTTCCTTTCATCATTTGTTTAGATTGTTTACCCTTTGGCTGTGCCATAATGGAACCTCATCCAAAAAGCCCAGGTATTTGTTCAAGCAGTCTAGCTTACTATTAATACTAGTTTTAAACAGAAAAAGTTGCTAAACAATAGTAAATGAAAATGTTTCATTGCCATCAAAGAGGAGCTTTCTGAGCAGTGACTTTAACTCTGTAGTCGACATTAACTTTCTTGATGACCCTCCCCCCACCTCACAATTCTGCCAAAATAAAAATAGAGGCTCAGATATTCAAACTGTGCCAGGCTGTGGTGCAAGCTTGGGCGCAGCTCAACTTGGCTGCACAGGGGTGTGGACTGGGCAATATTCAACGGAGCTGCGCCATGGCTCAACATCATTGAATATCGCACCCTGTCCACCTGCAGTGTGCATGGAGCAGTGGCACTGTGCCAGTGCAAGTGGCCAGAGTGGAGCATGGGGATGTGCTAGCTCAAGTTCCATTGCACTATGCACAGCAACCGCGTTATTCAAAACTTGACATGCAAATGGGTCCATAATGTATGCAAGGCACAAATGGAGCCACTTGCATGTCATTATGGCCCCATTTGCATGCAGGTGCACCGATTCCTGATGACTTGCACCTGGCACCCTGTGGCAGCAGCCATCGGGGACCATTGCCCCCTGCAGCTGGCAATGTGCTCCACAGCCCGATCGTGGGCGTTTGTTAAAAAAAGAAGAATTCCATCCAGTATCCCTGGTGATTCAGTGGACCGCTGTGTGCCCGATCATGGGCATTTGTCAAAAGATAAATAAATATCTCCAATATCCCTGGTGGTCCAGTGGACCGCTGTGTGCCCGATCGTGGGCATTTGTCAAAAGATAAATAAATATCTCCAATATCCCTGGGGGTCCAGTGGACCGCTGTGTGCCAGATCATGGGCATTTGTCAAAAAATAAACAAATATCTTTAATATCCCGGGTGGTCCAGTGGACCACTGTGTGCCCGATCTCGTGCATTTGTAAAAAGATAAATGAATATCTCCAATATTCCTGGTGGTCCAGTAAAACCCCACCCACCTCGCCCACTGAATCCTTATTCTCCCCGTCAGCTGGCAGCAGAATTTCACCGCTTCTGTCACCTCACTGCCTCGACAGTCGTAAGCCCATTAGTTCGACAGCTGAAAGCACTGCGTGTACTATAACATGCTACCACACATTCAAATTTGTGAATGGATCCCATTCACATATCTGGAAATGTAGGTAGGTATGGGCTGCACACCATTGGCTCACGCTTTGGGGCCATCGGCGCGACAGCCCTACTGACTGTGTCAGTTGGCAGGCGGCAAGGCAGCAGGTGGGTTGGGTGCTGCTGCCCGCTGCTGACCGGGGGGGAGCAGGGCGGTTGGATTCAGTGGGCAGGTGGGGTGGGGGGTCCACTAGATCACCAGGGATATTGCTGGGGTTTATTTATGTACATAGCTCATGAACAGGCTTGCAGGTCCACTGGACCACCAGGGATATTGGAGATATTTATTTATCTTTTGACAAATGCCCGCAATCGGGCAGACAGTGGTCCACTGGACCACCAGGGATATTGAGAATATTTATTTATTTTTTGACAAATGCCCCTGATTGCGCAGATAGCAGTCCACTGGACCACCAGGTATATTGGACATTGATCGTTATTTTACTACAAATGCCCACGATTGAGCACACAGCAGTCCACTGGACCACCAGGGATATTGGACAGATTTCTTCTATTTTTACAAATGCCCCCGATCAGGCATGGGGGTGACGCCAGGTGCAGCCAGAGCTTGGGTGGCCACCCACAGGTGGCAGCTGCCATGTTGTGCCCTGCAGTGTGGCAGCTCACCTGTGGGTGGCCATCAGTTGTTCCTTTTTTTTTTGGATCAACTTTGTGCTGGCACAGGTAGGGCCTGTGCATGCATGACTCTGCACATCCCAGGCTGATTATCGGGCTGTACAGGGTATGCATGGGCACACCCCACCTGCACCTGCATACATTACTGATGCACTCCGGTGGATCGAGATTTGTGCCACGCACTTTTCCCTTTGAGTATCGTGCCAGGGTGCATCAGTGGGTTGTACATGGTGCAACACTGTTGCACCATGCGCAACCCTTTTGAATATCTGAGTCAGAGTCTTTTAAAAGGGAAAAGGTAGACCTTTTATTATAAGTCCATATAAATAGTAACAGCGGCTCTTTCAGGACCTTTTGTCTTCTTGGCACTTTGGAGGGTTTTCCATACTGAATATAGTTTAATTTAAAACACCTTTCTTTATTCAACTTCAGTGGGTTTTTGATACCATTCAAGCCCCTAAGCAGGATATTTTTATTTTTATTTATTTGTTTATTTAGTTATTTAGTTTTTGTTGACCAGGTAAGTGCACTAGACAAATTCTGCCTATTTTCAGGCACGACCCAGGGAAGGTGGATTTTGATTTTATATCAGTTTTCATCATCCTGATTATCTCCCTTCCAGTGTGACTCACTTTGTTGTTGCTTCACTTTTCTTTCCTCTCTCATTCCCTTCTACCCTCTGTTTTCTAGTTGAATAGCATTATTAATATTATGGCATTTTACTGTACCTGCCTGTACAGTGCCTCTGAATTTTATGATTCTTTGCATTCTTTGTCAACATGCTGAAGGCGATCTGTTGAAACAATGCATCTTAATTACATCTGACACTTTCTCTTTTGCAATTACTGTCCAGGATAATAATGACTGACAAGAGGAATCCTTCCTTAGGGCAGATTTTTTTATTTAACTTTGTTCTTAGCTCAGCTGTGACTCAAGTGCTGATACAGAACACAGCATAATTTAAGAACTGAGGCAATTCTGCAGTCACAGAACTCTTGTATTCTGGGAGGGCTGAGCAGAGCACCACTACTAAAACATGAAGGGATCTCCCACTTACTAAATCATTACTGCAATAGATTTTGGAGGTCCAACTACCAATTGAATATGACATATTTGTGTTGAATAATGCAGAAGAGATCAAACTACTGTATATCTAAGTAAAGAAAAATCCTTACTTTGGGTACTATTGCAACACAATGTTGATGCTAGAGAAATGGAATACTACAACCTATCAATGTTTGATAAAATTGAAAGAACATTCAGAAGTTTTGAGAAGTTGTATCACAATATAGATATCAGCAATGATGATACATATGGTTCTAACTGGAAGGAAATAAAAAGAAACTTACTTGTACTTTACAAACTCCAGCAGGCAAAATAGTTAATTCCCAATCTTCATAAACACCTGTTGTTCCCCTTCCACCTTTCTGACACTCTTTTTTTTTTTTTTAGTTTTTATGAGTAACTACAAGCTTTTGTCAACTGAACAAGAGGAAATACTTTTTTCAACCTTTTTGGGGCAAATTAGGGAGTCAGAGTGCAAAGAAATAGGTTACACATGATTTAGTAGGGCAGGCAGAACAGCTTGTTCAAGACGGTTAGCACATTTACTATCATACATTTCATTACATTTTAATACCATCTAAAATCAATATACAGTTAACATATGATATCATTATTTAGCAGTTGGAGTTAGTATTACTCACACTTACTTTTAGGTTTAACTTTGACCTGATGATCTCATAAGATTTGTATAATATATCCATTTTCAGGATTTATGAAACATACAGTACTTATGAGATCTTGTTTCTTTTTAAATTTTTTCTTTTTTTTCTGCCTTTTCTGTATTATTCAGTAAAATATTTTTTCAAAAAGAAAAAAGATAAGGGTTCACCTATTTGACTTAGTAGACATATGAAGACTGTGAGGAGTAAAAAAAATAAATAAATAAAATAAGACCATTTGCCGGGGAGTTCTGAATTACAGTAAATAAAACCAGAATTTGATACCTGTTTTCAGAACTATTCCATGGCCATCAGCTCCTTCCTAGCATCAATCTGACAGAACTCCTGAACCCCTAGATAACAGCAGGAATGTGCCCTCTGCCCAACCCACATGACATATGGTATAATGTATTTGACTACTGCTGCCTGAATTCTTATTCCTTTTTGGGGTTTATGGTATGTTTTCAGATGGAAGGAGTACTTGGGACAAATGAGGATTTATTTAATCCTGGATGCTATGTCTTGATAACTGAGTAGTGACTTTGGAGAGAGGAGAAGCACCACTGCTGAAGAGAGGGGTCTGCTGCAGGAGACAGGAGCTGCTCAGCACCAGTGTAACAATTTTAGTCAGTAGGGGTTTAAGCAGACTTGCTTCACTGACAGGGGAGTAGACAAAGGTGGTGATACATAAAATGTCCACTGGGCAGTCAGATATTAAAGAGGTAGTGGGGATGTTGTTGCTGCATTGTGCCCAGCTGGGACCCAGTGGTTTAGGAACTAGCTGGTGGCAGTCATAGCACAACAGATACTGGGATCTGCCAACAGAAATAATGGAAAATAGCAGTTATATAATAGTACTAAATAGAGATGTAGGGGTGTTATACATTCCTCTCAAAGCCAAGGTGGAAAGCAAACAATTATGGGTCCTACTACTGTGATTTCCCCTCCCAAAGTAGCACTGTGTAGGAATTATTATATTGGGGGCAATGGCTGAATCACCCCTGTGCTGACCTTTTTGTTTTCCCTTTAGCACCTTTCCTTTCTGCCTGCTTGCCTATTATCCTGGCTCCCAGTCCCCCCTTCCCCTTCCCTTCCTGAGCAAACCACTTCCAACAACAAAAGGGGGGGGTGCACCAGGACAACTTGGTCTGCCCCTTAAAGGGCAAACTCCATTGTGTTATCCACTTGTACAGTCTTTTAAATCACTATCATGTGTTTTTGTTTATATTGCTTCGGATAATTTTCAGATTGCTTCAGATTTCTGCTCAATATGATTTTAGTTCCTCCATGTCTTTCAATGTTAACGTGTTGTTTAACTTTGGTTCTATTGCCAGTAGAGATGCAGCAAAGTGTAAATCTGTGAGTGAATTTCTGTGAATCGGCAGAAATTCACATCCACTGAGTTTCATAGAGTTTTCCCCACACTCATAAAATCACAAATGGCAAATGTCCACTGTGAAGTGTGGAATTTTGCCCATTAATGGTGGAGTTTTACCCGCAAATTGTGGAATTTCACTGAAATTCTGCAATTCGTAGGTAAAATTCCACACTTCATGGCAAAATTCTGCACTTCACTGTAGAAAATTCATCATATGGAATTTTGTGAAATCTGCAACATTCGTGGATTAATCAGCAGAGCGAAGTTTTCCAACTTCACCCATCGCTAATTGGCAGCAATTTTCTCTTCAATTTCTCACATTCATTCTTTTATTTTTATTTAGTTCTGATAATCAGCAACAGTATGTGATAAAAATACTTATTCAGAACCTTATTTAAAAAGAGGGACAACACCTTTTAGGTACATTAGTGAAAAGAGGAAGACAAGAGAAGGTATTGTGAAGTTAAAATGGAAAAGGTTGACTGTGCAGAGTAGGATCAGGAAAAAGCAGATATCCTGAACTGGTACATCTGTTCAATCTTCAAAGTGTAATGGGAGGGGGATGAACTGCATAGAAGCAGCAGGAACAGTGGGGGGACAGAGGGAGGTACAGGTCCAGTGACAGAAAGCTGGTCCTGAAGGGACTTGCAAATCTAAAAGTGGACAAAGCTATGGGGCCTGATGGGCTGTGACCAAGGGTGTTGAGGGAATTCAGGGAGATATTGGCTGCACTGCTGACAGACCTAGTCAACTCAACTCACTGTAAACAGGAGTGATTCCCGAGGACTGGAGGTAGGCAGAATGTAGTCCCGCTTAATGAAAGCGGCAGCAGGGAGCAGGCTGGCAACAATAAGTCAGTCAGCTTAATGTCATTGGTGGGGAAGTTAATCAAACACTTTAAAAGAAACGGCTTGTGCAGTATCTTAAATCCAGAGGGTTACAAGACCTGAGACAGCACAGATTCATGGGGGGAGGTCATGTCAGATAAACCTGAAGGATTTCTTTGACCAGGTGACCAGAGAAATAGATCAGCATGTGGCAATGCATGTGGCCTACTTAAAGCTAAGCAAGGCCTTCAACACTTTGCCACATACAAGGCTCATAAATAAACTGTAAATTTTGGAGGTGGATCCTAATATAGTAAACTGGGTATGAAATAAGTTGATAGATAGGCAACAGAGGGTAGTGATAATTATACAATGGCATATGAAAATCCTGTAACCTCATTGGTCAAAACAGATCACATGACTGTGGTATATCCTGCAATAACTCACACCCTGTCCTGCCTTATTGCTTAAATGACACTCACTTGGGGGAGGTGAGGGTGACCAATAGGGCACTTCAGGGCTCAATACTAGGATCAGTCCTCTTCAATGTCTTTTTAAGTGACATTGCAGAAGAACAGGTGAGGGGGTATAACTCTTTGCAGATGACACTAAAATCTGCAATAGGGTGTACACTCCTGCGGAAGTAGGGAGAATGAACAGGGATCTGAAAAAACTCAAGCAATGATGTAAGGTATGGCATCTGGCTTTCAATGTGGAAAATGTGCAGAATCAGGCACCTAAGGCACAGAAACCCAGAGGCAGAGCAAAAAATAGGGGAAGAGGTACTGATAGGCATAGAAAAGGAAACAGACCTTAGACCAATCATACTGAATGACCTCAAGGAAGCAAGGCAGGTAACATTCGAACATATGAACATATGAAATCTGGAGCAGATAAAGGCATAGATGTCTATCAAGTCAAACAGTTAAGGGGTCAGAAATAAGACATGATTGGAGTGGTGCAGTGCAGTGGCTGTGGAGCAGCAGTCTTCTGGGAGATATTCTGGAGGATGTGGTGTTGTCCCATCTGCAGGCACCTCTCTGGGCTGAAGGAGGAAGTTGCACATCTCCAGGATGAGTTGGCCAGGATTTGTGGGACCTCCTCTTCCATCCAGGGACCACCAGTGCCACTGCCATTGCCTCAGAGGTTGCCAAGAAAGAGGAGCGGTTGGACCACAATGGGCTCAGGGAGGGTGAGGGTAGTGGAACAGAGGCACATCCCTCCAGTTGTACCTCTCCACAATTCCTATGCCATTCTGGTAAAGTGTGGTTCCTCTATGGAGGCACCCACAGTGGAGACCAAGGAGGATGTTGGGAACCTTCACAAAGGAGACCCACAGGAGGGTATCAGGGACCCTGCAGGAAGGAAACAACTCCTGGTGGGGGACTCCATTGTTAGGAAGGTAGAACTGGGCAAGGAAGGAGAGGGAGGTGGCAGCCTGCCTGGCACCATGGCTTGAGGGACAGGGAGCGAATCCTCAGGATTGCTGAGCAGCTGCACAGGGAGGGAGTTGGATGTCATTGTCCACCTAGGGACAAATGACCTGGCTAAGAAAGGATTATAGAAGTGCAGGAAGAGTTTGGGAATTGGGGAGAGGCCTTAGTCAAGCAGCACACACGTAACCTTCGAGGTGCTACCCGCTCATGGCATAGGAGAGGCTAGGGTGTTCTGCACTATGATTCAATCAGTGGCTGAAAACTGGTGGAGCTCAGGGATTTGGCTTCATTGGGGACTGGGGTCCATCTGGAGTGATCAAGCCTATACTGGCATGATGGGCTGCATCTGTCCGGAGGGAACCAGGATCCTAGGTGATAGGTTTAAATGCTCATTGGCAAGCTTTTAAACCAGCCAATGGGGAGGCACTGGAAAGGAGCAGGAAAATCCTAGCCCCCAAACAATCACGGTAGGTGTGGCAAACACCAACATGGAGGTGTCGATAGAGAAGGGCAGGGGTAAATGGAGAAAGTAACAAAAGCAAGAAGGACAGGGATGGGGCAAAAGGGGTAAGGCCATCAGGAAATGGAGGTAATGAGTACCAATGCTCGTAGTCTGGGCAACAAGCTCCTGAGCTGGTGGCCTTAATGGAAGAGGGATGCCTGGATATCGAGCAGTCACAGAAACATGGTACACAGAGAACCATGACTGGGATGTTAACATACCAGGGTACATAACTTACAGGAGAGACAGGCAGGGGAGAAGAGGGGGAGGAGTAGCTCTCTATGTAAAGGAAGGGATAAAGGCAACTGAACAAAAGAGTAAACAGGGAGGAGAGGAGGCTCTGTGGGTCACCTTGGAGACTGGAAAGGGCACCACAATCCGCACAGGGGTTGTGTACAGACCCCCATGTCAGGGGGAAGGAATGGACAAGGATATGATGGAAGGCATTCTTAGAATGGCAGAGAAAGGGGAGATACTGTTGATGGGAGACCTGAATATGCCAGATGTTAACTGGAGCACATTTGCTGCAGCCACATCCAAGAGCAGGGCCATTCTTGATGCCCTACAGGTGGCAGGCATTAGACAGCTAGTTTCGGAACCTACTCGTGAGGGAGCAATCTTAGACCTCGTACTCTCAAACGGGGCAGTGAGAGGATCTCAGATCTAGAAGTAGGTTGCCATCTGGGGACAAGTGACCATCAAACAGTGTGGTTCACGTTAACTCAGCTACAGAGTCAAGCCACACAAAAGTGAGGGTAATGGACTTTAGGAGGGCTGACTTTGGCAAGATGGGAGAATGCCTCAGAAAAGCACTAGCAAACAGGCTAGAAGGAGGTGGAGCAACAATGGGGAATTATCAAACTGCCATCACAGAGGCAACAAGCCTTTGTGTGAAGCAAATAAATCAAAACGAAAAGAAAAGCCACTATGGTTCTCAAGAGAGGTGGCTGTGAAAGTCAGGAAGAAAAGATTGCATTCCGAAGTATAAGGAAACACAGAAGGAGCAGGACAGAGAGCTGTACCAGTTAAGGCAGAAAGAAGCAGGGAGGGAAGTCAGAATAGCAAAGGCCCAAACTGAGGAAAAGATAGCCAACTCAGTTAAGAAGGGGGATAAAACCTTTTATAGGTACATCAGTTAGCGTAGAAAGACAAAGGGAGGGATAGTGAGGCTGAATAGAATGAACGATGGGTGGGCAGAGGGGGACAGTGAAAAAGCAGGAATACTGAATGAATATTTCTGCTCAGTATTCACAAAGAGGAGGGGAAGTGCCTAATCCAATTAACAGAAGCACTCTTGATAGGGGGTCGATCCCAGTCCTTTCACAGAAGAAAGGGTTCTGCAAGAACTCCTAAAACTGAAGGTGGACAAAGCAATGGGTCCTGATGGAATTCACCCCAGAATTCTAAAAGAATTAAGGAAGGAACTAGTGAAACCACTGGCTCTCTTAATAATAAATCATGGGAGGATGGTGGTACCCGAGGACTGGAGGAAGGCGGATGTGATTCCTCTTCACAAAAGTGGGACCAAGACAGAGGCAGGAAACTACAGACCTGTCAGTCTGACCTCTGTGGTAGGGAAAGTGATGGAGTCACTTGAAGGAAAGAATAGTTGAGTACCTAGAGGTCAGTGGAGCACGGATCCAAGGCAGCATGGGTTCACAGCGGAAGGTCATGTCAGACCTAATCTAATAGATTTCTTTGACTGGGTGACCAAAGTAGTAGACCAGGGAGGGGCTGTGGACATGGCCTACCTAGACTTTAGCAAGGCATTTGACACAGTCCCACACAAAAGATTAATAGTCAAATTAACCAGCCTGGGAGTGGGTCCCAGGGTGGTAGCCTGGGTAAAACATTGGCTGGACAACAGGACACAGAAGGTAATTGTAAATGGAGTCCACTCTGAAGAAAGGGCGGTTACTAGTGGGGTACCGCAGGGTTCAGTATTGGGTCCTGTCCTTTTTAATGTCTTCATCAGTGACATTGCAGAGGGACTGGAAGGAAAAGTATGCCTTTTTGCAGATGACACAAAGATCTGCAACAGGGTTGATACACAAGGAGGCGTGGAAAGGATGAAAAGGGACTTGGCAAGGTTGGAGGAATGGTCAGACGTATGGCAGCTAGGATTCAATGCAAAAAAGTGCAAAATAATGCACCTGGGAAACAAGAACCCAGGGGAAGAATACACAATGGGTGGGGAGGTAGTAATAACAACAAAACAGGAAAGGGACCTGGGGTAATCATATCAGATGACCTTAAGGTTAGCAAGCAATGTGAGAAGGCAGTAGGGAGGGCCGGGGGTATACTGGGATGTATAGGAGAGGCATCAGCAGCAGAAAACAGGAAGTTGTTATCCCTCTGTACAGACAGTTGGTGAGACCCATCTGGAATACTGTGTCCAGTTCTGGAGACCCCATCTCCCAAGGACATAGACAGGATAGAGGCAGTCCAGAGGAGTGCAACTAAAATGGTGCAGGGTCTGCAAGAGAAGCCGTATGAGAGAGACTAAAGGAGCTTAATATGTATACCCTTGAGGAAAGAAGGGAGAGGGGACATGATAGAAACTTTCAAGTACCTCAAAGGAATCAACAAAGTCCAAGAGGGTAGCATCTTTCAGAAAAAGAGACTTGCAAGAACAAGAGGACACAATTTAAAGATAGAAGGAGGGCGGTTCAGGGGCAATGTGAGGAAGTATTATTTCACAGAGAGGGTAGTGGATGCATGGAATAGCCTTCCTGAGGAAGTAGTGGAGTCTAAAACTGTGGGAGAATTCAAGAATGCATGGGACAGACATAAGGCAATTCTTGTGGGGGGCAGGAAGATATATGTATGCCTTAACCGCCCCCCCCTCACCCACCTCTTCAATCTATCACTTGTCACTGGTACTATCCCCTCAATATGGAAAACAGCTCAAGTGTTTCCATTACTTAAGGCAGGTGATCCCATGGACCTCAATAATTATAGGCCCATCTCCATCTTACCAATACTATCCAAGATGCTTGAGAAGCTGGTAAACTCTCAGTTAACTGCCTACCTTGATACCAACAATCTCCTAAATCCAGCTTAATCTGGGTTTAGATCTATGCATAGCACCATCTCTGCACTAGCAAAAGTCACAAATGACTGGCAGACTGCCCTAGACAAAAAGAATAATACCTGTGCTGTGTTTCTGGATCTAAGCAAAGCCTTGACACTGTGGATCATGATCTTCTAATCACCTCACTAAACTCCATAGGCCTTGACTCACTCTCTATTAAATGGTTCAGATGCTATCTCTCTGGAAGGCTACAACTGGTAAAGAATGATGATGATCTATCTACCCTAAGCCACTCCTAAGAGGTGTACCGAAAGGCTCCATCCTGGGTCCCATCCTTTTGCCATTTACATCAACAATATTGACTCTAATCTCTCTTTCTAATATCCACCTTTTGCAGATGACACTGTACTTTATGTGAGCGATCCTCACCATCAAAAGCCTGTGAGCTCCTACAGTCTCAATTCTCCTCCTCCAGCATAACCTATTAAAAGAAATTATTGCTAAATGCTAAGAAAACCAAAGCTATGTTCTTGCCCCAAGAACTGTTCTTCCACTATCCCATCATTCACCCTCCCACAACTCTCTACCATCCTTGGTGAAAATCTGGAATATGTTGACAAATTCAAATACCTAGGAGTATGGATAGACAATAAACTAGACTATACTACCCACGTTGAAGAGCTCCTGAAAAGCTAAGACAAAGACTTGGTCTATTCTATAGAATCAAACACTACCTGACCAAAGATTCCAAACAAAGATTAATCCTTGCATCATTCATGTCCCTCATTGATTATGCTGACTTCCCTATGGTCATTGCTCCTCTCCCATCTAAACAAACTAGACACCCTGTATCATAGAGCTATTAGATTCATTACTGACCTTCCCTCTAGCACCCATCATTGCTTCTCTACAATGCAGTCAGCTGGACATCCCTGCAACATAGAAGAAGAAAAAATGCTGCTACCTGATCTACAAAGCTCTGACAAACAAACTCCTTCCTACATCTCAGACTGCTTCAACCAGATCACATCCAGGCCCTACACCTTGAGGATCAACAAACTGATCCTGCTGAAGATTCCTATCACCTGCACCCGGTATGGAAGAGCTGCAATCAGTTATTCCTGGCACTTATCTGGAATTCTATCCAAAAGACATTGAAAATGAGACACTGATCCCCTTACATCCTTCAAAAGCTGTACACCAGCCTAATCCCAGATTCATGCAATTGCTTCCACAAGGCCTAGTCCTCCCACCCCCCACCCCCCCCCCCACCCCACACCCCCCACCCCTCTCTCTCCCCACCCCCTTCTAAATCTCCTCCCTATTCTTCTATCGTTGCTCTGGTCCTTCCACATCAAACCTCAAACATATTGCCCACCCATGTACCATTATCCAAGCCTTATCCCTACCAGACTGTTTGTTTCTCACCTTTAATAGGTTTTTGGTTTACTGTCCTTTGCCTTGTATATATGTAAATAATTGTACATCTATCTCACTCATAAATGTTTGTATTTGTGCTATTTCAATATCATGTTTTTGTATACACTCTGTAACCTTTTTTGTTATGACCACTCAGGTCCATCTTGTAAATGAGCTATGCTCAATGATGTTCGCCTGAATAAATAAAGATTTTGAATAAATAAAGTTTTTGATTTGATTTTGATTGATATAGGCTGTTGGTTAACTAGGATCTGCGGCCTATCCTGTAGGTAGGGAAATGGGCAGACTAGATGGGCCTAGCGGTCCTTATCTGCCGTCAAAGTCTATGTTTCTATGTTTCTATGTTTCTAAGTCTGTAACAAGGCAATAAGTGAGGCTAGTATGATGCTGGCATGCATGGAGGAGGTACAGTAACACCAGCAGAATGAGGGCAGTTGTGTTGTCACTAAATAGATCTTTGGGGAAGCTCCACCTGAAATACTGTGTCCATTTCTAGAGACCACATCTAAGGAAGGACATAGACACTGAAAAGGCTGTCCAGAGAGGGGTATCTAAAAAGATACAAGGGAAGATGCCCCATGAGGAGAGACTGAGGGATCTCAATGCGTATGCCCTGGAAATGAGGGAAGGGTCATATGACAGAGACCTATAAATACCTCACAGGGTGAATAAGGTATAGAAGGAAATATTTTTCAGAGAAGAATATACAAGGGAACTTACAGTGAAGCTGGAAGAGGGAATTTAGGAGTGATGTGAGGCAGTACTTCGGCAGTGAAAAAGTGGTGGATGCCTGGGAACAGCATGCCAGCAAAGGTAGTAAGAGAGAAAAGTAGTGGCCTTCAAGCATGCATGGGATAGATACAAAAGAATCTTGATAAGAAAATGGGAGGGGGATAGCTGGAGATCAGGTACAGACTACAGTGCTGGTACAGACAGGAAAAAAATGGCCCGACCAGGTGGGCCAAGTGATCCTTGTCTACCAACAAATTCTGTGTTTCTGGGTTTCCATTGCTGAGTCTCTCATACATTTTACATTGTCAGAATCCCAGGAGGGTGGCATCTGAATATGTAGCCCCCATGGATTCCTTTATCTCTCCAATATTGGGACAATGATATTTCACACATTTAAAATTGTAACACTTTTCCTTTCAAGTTTTCAAGAGTGGCTAATTCTGGTATTTTGACACAATTTATCACTTTTCAATTAACAAATTGCAGTAATCTCTTCTACAAACACTATAATCATTTCCCATCTCTTCACTTAATAATAACATGTCTTTCATTGCTTCCTGAGAGACCAGTAATTATGCTGGGCTCTGATACCTGACACAGTGAAAACGTTTCCTGCCTGTTTGCTTCTCAAAGCTAATATTAGTCACAGAATCAACAGTATATTAAGACTGTGTGGTCTGGGTGGCTAGGAGCGTAAATAAACAAAGTGTCAGGGAGCAGATGTGGTGGCACTTCCGTCACAAATGCCAAGTAGACAGGAAAACACATTTTTTTTTAAAAAACAACTCCCACTCTGCTCTACCTAAACCATACATTGGTGCCTGGTGCAAAGAGAATCTAGAGGACATCGAAACAAAAAGGGCATCCCCCTTCTAGTACCAAATCCACCCGGTATAGCCCGGGTATCCTCTCCTCTATCCCTTCATGCCTTATGGCAGCTCCTCCATTTTCTATCATAAACCTCACCACCCTACTGTTCATCCACCTCCTCACCTTTTCTATGGCCTTGTGTTGTCTGGTTGTCTCCACACCCTACGTGGTATTATTTCAGACCACATACTTGTTATTCCTGGCCACCATGTCCTCATGACCTTGGCATCCCTCAGTATGCTGTTAAAAATATCTAACCACAGGCCATGCCCTAAGTCATTCCCACCCAAGTGTATTATAAGGAAGTCTGGATCCTTGTTGTTCTTCTTCCTCATCTCTAGCAGTAAGGGAAGGAGCTACCCCTATCACATTCCTCATATTCCTTTCCACAGGATCCTTATTCCTTTGTGGTCAAAACCCAACTGTTTTCCACCTTGCTTCTGCGCTGCCTCCCTTTCCGCCCAATAAATGTTTGAGTGTCCCACCATCCATATGTCCTTCTTTTTCATGTATCTATAACACACAATAAGAAACAGTGAGGACAGAAAACCGTCTATGTCATCTCTTTTTTTTTTTTTCACTCCCCCCCCTCCCATTTCCCAGTACCTTATACCTTCAATTATTTCCTGTAGGGGAGAAAGAAAATGCAATAAAGTTAATGTACTGTATTTCTAATGTATTTCTTGTAGCAGTCTGATGACCATCACCCTATGGCTTTTATGTCCTCCCCGCCTTTACCCTGTGCCGCCGCCTCTGACGCTGCCCTGATCCGAAAAGAATGAGATGAGAACCTATCTGGGTTCTTTCCCAGTTCTTTTACTCTCCGCTTCAACACCCCCAACACATGACTCCCTTTTACCTCCTTCCCGTTCTTGAGTATAAAAAACAGACCCTCCTGTTTTGGCCTAATTCTTTGGTAATGTCACATAAGCTGGCAGGGACACAGGTCCGGGTTCTCATTGGGCTCAATACTTTCTCTGCAGCCCCTTCCCTATCTGGTCCATCTCTGAGCTTGAAATCTTGAGGGTGAGCCCTTCCCTTTTCCATTGTATAACTTCAGATTGTAAACCTTTTCCTGGAGAGGGTGTAGCGGGTCCCACAATTTCTGACACTCAAAATGCTCCCTTGTGTAGCACCATAAACAACACTTTAAATAGCACTGCTTAGTATGGGATGTAGCAAATTTCAGGCAATTTTGCCAGTATCCTTTCTAGCAAGTGCTCTGAGATTGGCTGTCTCCTATCCCTCTCCCTCCCTTTTTATCCTCTACCACTCCATCATCATTCTTCTTACTAGAATACTATTGCAGGGTTCTCCTCAACCCTTCATCTGGCAGACCCATCCTATTGCCACTAAATGCACTCCCACAGTGGCACAGGTCACTCCTTCCTCCCAGCTCACCACTACAGACCTCCCTACCTGTTCCTCTGTGACTGCCCCACTTACCTCCATGGCATGATGGGCTCTGAAAACTTGGAAAACTCTCTATGAGCTTTCGTAAGCTTTTAGAGTGTTGTCCGCCCATGAGCTTCAAAAGAGATATGCTACTTCTTCCAACCAATCTCCCATTGCTCCTCTGGGATCTTCTCTTCCATCAGAATTGTGTTGGGAGCTAGTGCCCAAAACCTCTCCATCTGTAATCAGGAGAGGCTGTCAACTATAGAATTCTTTTTCCCTGCAATGTGCCTAACCCTAAAACTCAAGTTGAGCTTCAGCCCCTGTAGGACTAGCTGACGTAAGATGTGGAGCACCAAACCTGACCTTGACCCTCTGTTGTTTAGCACGTCAACGACTGCCCTGTTGTCACACCAGAATGTGACCCACTGGTTCTGTAACCATGCTCACCACATATTTGTTACTGCCCAGATCGGGAATATCTCTAAAAAAGTGATATTTTTTGTCAAACCTCCCTCAATCCACTCTTGTGGTCAGAGTTCCGCTATCCATTTTCCCCAGAAGTAGGCTCCTACCCCATATCCCCCACAGGTGTCTGTGTAAAGTTCCAGATCCGTATTGTATAGCCATTCCTTCTGCCAAATGGCTATCCTGTTGTGTGTTTTTATGAATTGTTCCCAAACTTTTAGATCTTCCTTGATCTGTCTCCCTAGGCTGACCCAGTGATACTGCTTTGATCCCCCGCCATGGCCCTTGCCAGACATCATGTAAATGTGTGTCCTGGCCCTATTGCCCGACAGGCAAAATTCAAATGACCCATTAATTGCTGGCTGGTAATTAGGGGCACCTGCTTCTTTTTCCCTATCTCTAACAACATTTTCCTTAGCTTAATTACCTTTTGGCTTGGCAGGTGGAATAACCCCAGTTCTGCATCCACCCAGGAATTCCAAGCACCTGTTGGGGCCATTTGTTTTTTCTGCTGCTAATGGCACTCTGAACTCCCCACACAGCTCTTGAAAGTCCTCCAGCATTGCCCGCAGCCCTATTTTGCACTCACCTATAAACAGAAAATCGTCCGGGTAATGGACTACCGTGTCATGCCTGTACCTGACCTTGAATACCCACTGCAGCCATGTGCTGAATTTTTCGAAGGTGGAGCATGCCAATGAACACCCCATTGGCATGACTTTGTCAAAATAATACCCCCCTTCAATCTGGAAACCCAACGACTCCCAATCTTCCCTGCAGACTGGCAATAGCCGGAACGCAGACTTGATGTCTGTCTTTGCCAGCCATGGGGTGCGCCTTGCCCTGATGATATCCACTGCATCCTCTAAGGTCCCATAGGACATCCTACTCTATCCTCTTCTGAAATGTAATCATTGATTGATTCTTTTTCAGGGTAGGATAGGTGGTGTATCACCCGATATTCCCCTACCTGCTTTTTAGGCACTAGGCCCAACTGAGATACCCGTTGATGCTGGAAAGGGGGATCCTTGAAAGGGCCTTCTATCCTACCTGCCTCTTTTTTGTTACCAATCTTCTTTTTTAGCATTGCTTCCCTCCCCGTCATTTTTTGCCCATGTTCCAAATCTCCCTCCTTGGTAATGTAAATTAAAGCCTTTCTGAAAACCCTCTATTAATTCAAAACCAATCTTTCCTTTCGGGTACCCCTTCATCCATCATTCTACTATTTTGCCTCTGATCGGGGTTTTGGCTAGTGGGAAATTGCCTTTTTTAATTTCCCCCTTGGTGGTAGCCTCTCCCACCCATATACCCCCTTCCTCTTCCTGTATTTTCTCCCTGCGTCCCTCTCTGGCCTTCCTGAAAGGAATAGCTTCCTTGTCCGCCCCCAGAGTTGGCTTCTCCATATGATCTACATCGAGAGGCTGGGTGAGTCCCCCCTGCATTTGGAACAGGCATGTCTGAACCTGCAATGTGGAAAGGAGCAGTGCGCCCTGTTGTACCCCCAATAGCATTTTTGATATCGCATACCTCCCTTCTGCCACTCGCCTTCAGCCCCACCTGCCACTGTCATGGTTTCCCACCACAGGTCATTGTGTCTAGAATCCCATCGACAATCTTCCCCATAATTAGCCATTCAGGTCCTGAACTTCTCATCATACTGTAACTAATTAGTGCCTCCCATCATCTTATACGCATTTCTTATAATCAGCGAGTAAGCTAACAAGGGAATGCCCAATTCTGGCTTTTTCTCCTGTGCTATAGCGCTGTAATATGTGAAACCCAGGGTCCATGCCTCCCATGATTTCTTTTTATATGTGGGCCCTTTCTGTTCTTCTCCCTTCTTGACCAGTACTACTGTTGCCGCTAATTCTTTTTTACTGAAAGTCTCTTTTTCTTCATACAGTTCAGCTGTTTTCTTATCCACCAAGGCAAAAATATCAACAAATTCTCCTTTCCAGATTTTTTCTTTCATTGCTAATGGAACATGATCCCCTATCCATACTCCTCCACCGCCTTTGTTCTGCTCTATCCTTTTCTTTTTCCCCATTCTTCTGCTTTCCATCCTTCTCCTTTTCTTCCAAATCCCCCAGCACCTTTTGTAACTTCTTAATACCATCTCCTTCACTACACAATAATAATTGTTCCACATATTCCTTCATACTACTCTCTAATGTCAACACCATACCTGATTCTCCATGCGGTTCCTTTGGTGGTCCGTTTGCTGACTTGTCTCTGGGTTCCACTCCCTCTAGTGGTCCGCTATTTGGGGCCTGCTGGTTATTACCAGTCGTGGGTTCAGACGTCCCTCCTCCTGGCTGTGGAATCTTCAGCCAGACAGGATCGGGTGTGGGAATGCTGGGTCCCAGTCCCGGGTGGGGCCTAACCTCCTGCCGTTGGTTGGACTCTAGTTCAGGAATCAACCCCCCCGGACTGGGAGTAGGTACTGGGTCGGGGATCACATGGGTTGTCAGCTGCCGCCCTGGAGAACTTGTTCTAGAGTGTTTTGACACCGGGGTCCCAGCTCCCTTCCCTTTTCCTCCTGCCTCGCTCTGCCCCTTCTTTCTGACCCTCTCCTTTTTTACTGGCACATCCCCCCTTTCTGTGTCTTCCACTGTATCCAGGACTTTGTGGGCCCTGTCCACAAGTTCCATAATCATTTTCATTGCGTCTGCTTTCATTGAACTGGATCCACATGTGTTCATTCTCTCTCTTTCTCCTGCTCACAACAAAATATACATTGTTAGTTGTTTAGCTGGGTTTCCCCTGTGTATTCAATTGACTTGTCAATGCCTATACCCTTATTCCATGCTGGCAAGGGGTCCTTGCTATTAATATATCTCTATATATATGTCTATAGTTTAAGGAACACTCCATGTAATCCCCATGCACTGCTGATGCCAAAGGTCATGCTTCCCCCTGAGATGGCCACCCTTTCTTGCCCCACCCCTTCCAAGATGGCTGTCGCTCGGGGGGAGGGGGCAGGCCCTCCCACTCAGGTGGCTAGTCATGTGCTTTGGAGGGTGGTGTTCCAATTGACCCAATCCTTCGCTAGCTTTGTGAAGAGTACTGTTCACTTTCTTTTTTTTTTTTTATATGGAGCTCTTGTCAACCCCTTTGTTATTCTGTGCTATCAAGGGGCCCATCAAGGTCTAATTGCCTTTGTACCCCTGTGTACAATATAAAACTTCCGATGCTCCACCAGGCTGAGCTCTCAGACTTCCATTGTCACCACTCCTTTATTGCCATCCTGCATTTTAATATATATATATATTTTTTTTAAACCACCCCTTAAATTATCCTCCTGAATCGCTTATGTTGTATCCGCTCATGCCTCTTTCTTTTTTCCACTTCCAGTGGCCGCATTCTTGTGCTTGCTCCAGACCTTTGTTCTCCCCTTTTTAGTGCTCACACGTGGAGGCCTAGACTGCTGACCAGAAACTTATCTCAGCACCTGACTTCTCTCTCACTCATCCTGTCTTTAAATTCCGTCGGCCTCACGCTCGCTGCCCAGTCCTCCTCGGGTAAAACCTCCCACCAGGCTGTAAAAAACTACTTTGCTCCATGAGGCTGGGCTCCTCCCCCACACCACTCCCTGTGCACCATTCCGGCTTTTTACTCGCCTCATGGCTCCACCATGCCATCTGCTCATTTCGCAAGCTGCGTGGTTCTGCTATGCTACTCCTTCTGTCCTTTTGGTGCTGCAAAAACCTCCTCACCCTTGTGTGTGGTAACCGTCACTCTTCTCTCAGCTCACTATCGCCTGTCCTGTTCCAAACAATTTTGACCGCATGACTGCACTCTCCCTTTTTTGTTCGGTTGTGTGCCCTTAAAGACTGCCACCTCCCATCCCATTCTGCTCCTTCTACCTATGCGCACAACTCCCCTCACTTTCTCAACTCCTGCATTTTTTTTAAATACTACCACACTGCATTCTACCTCTCTTCACCTGTTCCTCGATTCATCTTCTTGCATTCACTGCCTCCCTATGGCTACTTTCTCATGCCTGATCTGCTTCAGCAATTGCTATAGACCTCTTAAGATTTGATTAAAATGATAAACTTTCCTTTCTTACTTTATTCTCACTAAATATATTAATATATTGTAAATATATTACTTCAGCAATTGCTATAGACCTCTTAAGATCTGCCTAAAAATGATAAATTCTCCTTTCTTACCTTATTCTCAGGAACTCCCGATTGATGTGATAGGTTCTTTAAATTACTTACCCAAAAAACCTAGCAGAAAGTAGCAGAGTCCCTCTGCGTTGCCCTTCTTAAACCCACTTTTGCTCCACCCCTTCCTAGCCTTTCTCTCCTTCCTTTTGGTCCTTATCCCCCACCCACCTTCTGACACTATTGTGACCTCATGGGGCCGTCCCTCTCCTCTGACCTCAAAACCCCCCTCCTTTGCCCTCCCTTTTCCTTCCCAAGACCCGCCTTTCCTCCCCCGTTATTTCTCCAGTCTCTTTTCAGGGTCAAATGGCCTGGAACAATGGGGCTGCCTTTTATGGCAACCCATCTTATGGTTTTATGTTTTTTTTTGTCATGGTAGCCCCAAAATAGGAAAGCAAGCTAAGATGTTAAAGAATCTCAGCACAAAAGCATTGAGGTGTGGGTTACTTGAAGAAGGCACTGGCAACAAAGCCAGGTTTCAAAACAATACAAAATCACGCATACTACAGACATTCAAAGCAACATGGAAGATACAGTACATGCAAATCAAAGCTCTATCTGAGCCTGACATCCTTTAGAGTGTGAGTCCTTACTCATACACAGTGCTACACTCTTGAAGAAATCTAACCTGTTGGCAAAACCTTACTCTGAGACAGCTGGCCTAATACAGCACTTGCCACAGGCTACCACAGGCAGCAGAGTTCATATACTCTATTTTATTACTGAAGTCCACCAAATACAGGATGGGGTGATGTGTTCCTCTGTTTGCAGGTAATGCCTGTGTCCATGCTGACACAAAATAAGTTTTCCTCAATACAGCATTTTCAACTTTTTTTTTTAGTGTTGGAATTCTTATTCTTATGGTGGATCAAACAAATGTGGGGTCCTGTGCATGAAGGTGTGGTGTGGCTATGTGTTGCATAACTTTGGTGTGTTGCCACCCAGAATCCACTGTACCCTCCGTGCAGGATGCACAAACAGGAGGAACATGGACCCAGTGCACCCAGTTCCTCATGTTCACAAACTGCACCATGCCAGGGGCATTTCAGGGGCATGCCAGCCCTACATGGTATTCACAAACCCATGTAGTGCTGGTCACATGGTTGCAGAGAGTGGTGCCAGGTACACCAGCTGGGACCAGGCATAGCCCAGTACATGCCCCCACAGATGCTTCCTGGCTGGCATGGTGGGACATAGTCAAGACCCCCTGCTGCCATGGCCCACTGACCAGTGAGGGGGGCTGGGACTGCCAGTCAGGTGATTGCACAGCACTGAGAAGCATTTGTGGCCATTGGCGGGGCAGTAGCTGGCAGTGCTGGGGGGAAGGCAGTCACATAGCCCACCACAGAGTGTGTGGGTCCAGGGTGCCTGCTGTAGGCATGCATGACCCCAAACCAGCACTTCTCTACATGAGGGATCCACTTTGGGACCTGGGAGGGGCATACCATTGGACGCCCACCCAGGACCTTGACTCCTCTCCCAGCCACTCTAGGGAGTCCTGAATGCCAGGGGTGAGGAGCTGTGGACAGGTGGCTGGCATTAGTGAATGCCGTCTTCAATGCACCTGTCCTCAGGTGTGCAGCTACTCAGGTGAGGTGCATGTTTTTCATTTACTTGCACCTGCGTAATGCATAGGGCCCATATATAATACTTAGGTCCAATTTTAGTTCCCTATGGGAAAAGTTAAAATCCCATGTAAGGGTTCACCAGTGGAGTAACACTAAAACAAGGGGAATCAAAATCTTCTGAGGTTGTCACTGGACAAGGGGATAATGAACAATCACAGTACCAGTGGCACATAGGGCACAGATAAATGTCTGTAAAAGGTGAAATAATTAGGTGGCCAGAAATAAGGCTGACAGGCTTCCACTTGCAAAGAAAAGGGAAGTGGCTTAGGGATTGGGGTCTGAGCCATAGCTTTTATTCGGGATAAAGACAAACAAAGGGGCTAATTTCAATGCTGCTCACCAGGGTCGACTTTAGATCTTAAGATTACCCAAGTAAAATGTGTTATTAGTATCCCCTCACACTGCATGCAATGTTTTAAATGCCATACAAAGACACAAATCAGAAAAATTATTTATTTAATTAGTAGCCATCTGTGGAGGTTATGTTTATGTTTACTGTAACATCACTACTCACTCTGCTGCTGGTGCCACTGAAGAATCGTCATGGATGTGCCTTCATACATCACTGTAAAATAAACATTGCCTGCAGATTTGATGGTGGTGTTAGTGGGATCTAGGTCAAAACCACACAACTGATAAATGTGCTGTCAAAAACCACTCTGTGCAGACCCAAAAACAGGCACAGTGAAAAACATATACACACACACACACACACACATATATATAAATATATATATATATATATATATATATATATATATATATATATATATATATATATATAAAAAATAAATACATAATAAAATATATAATATATTTATATATATATATATATATATATATATAGTATATGCATAGTGCTACCATAATTAGGTTGAGAGCCATTTCTATGTTAAACCCCAAAATTTTGCACCTTAATAACTTTTCAACTGTTTGACAGATTTGCCTGAAATTTGGAATACATAATCAAGAATCATAGGCCTTGGCATCTGCCAAGTTTGATGATGATCGCATGCACAGTTGCGAGTTATTAAGCATGATTATGGCGTCGTTCACGCTTTTATGGAATTCCCACGGGTCACATACAGGTCAACATGCAGTTTGTGCGACCGGCCTGAAATCTTCAGGGAACATGCAGTCAGGGTCCCCGATGTACCTTTCAAATATTTGGTGAAAAAATATTAAACGGTTCAAAAGTTATTCAAAAAATAATTTCCCATTATAAGCCAATGGAAAAAGTTAACAAAAAGTTCAACCCTTTCACAAATGCATTTTTACTTTCACAAATGGGTCTGTTACTTTCACAAATCCACCATTTTGTTTTCAGTTGGTGATCAGAAAAATGCTTAGCATTTAAATTTGGGACCCTCTAGCAACCTAATTCTTTTTGCATTCACCTAGTCGGACCCTGAGAATGCTAGCCATGTCTTTATTTTGGGGTAAAACACCCCAGAATTATGTTTTTCAAATTTCTGGAAAAAGTACTTTTGCAAATTACTTTCCGTGCTCATGAAAGTGTCGCAAATTTTTGTGAATGACTTTCACAAATTGCGACAGTAGTTTTCTAGTCTGTGGGAAAATGACAGCAATTCTTTGGCACTGCTCTGCAAAAGAATGGTTGGGAGTTTTGGGCTAAAATTTGGAAGGAATGCAGCTGACATCTCACAGATGTGTCTTTCAGTGTTGTATTGAGAAAATATTACAAAGCAGCAAAGTTACAGCACTCCAAAGTTGACAGTTTTTCCCATAGGATAACATTGCAGCGCCCGACGCATTACAGGAATCCTTTGGCACCCTGCTGCAAAATAACAGTTTGGTCTTTTTTCCTGAAATTTGGAGGGAAGACAGCCAACAGCCCACAGATGTGTCTTTCAGTAGTTTGGTGAAAAAATATTACAGGGAGGCAAAGTTATGGCACTCCGAACTTCTCTTTTTTCCCCATAGGACAACATTACGGCGTTCGCCACGCCTTTCAGGGCCCGTATCTTGGAAACAGTGCGAGATACGGTCTTTTCATTGGAAAAAACTAGCCAGGACAGTCATAAATCATATGACTTTTACATTTTTTTTCTACGTCGTACAGTTCCTGAGATATAGCCTATTTAGTATTCCAAGTCCTCATTTTTTGCTCCGATACCCATTATTATGCATACATTCTTTGTACTCACTGTCTTTCTCTATGCAGCTTTTGGGGAAAACCAGCCTGTGCACTTACATTACTGTTACCATTGCCCTTTCCACTTGCAGTTCCGTGCCCGTTTCACTTACTGTTGACGTCTACGCCACCATGTGCATTATCCTTTGCATTTACATTTGCGCTTGCGTTTCTGTTATTTTTTAACGTTTGTGTCTACAGTACTGTTTCTCTTTCTGTTTCACTTTGCGTCACCATGCCCAATGACATTTCCATTTGCAGGCACCATGTTACTATGTGACAACACATCACGTGACAGACCGTTCCCGTCTACGCCACCATGTGCGTTACCCTTTTTGTTCTCATTCGCGCTTGCGTTACCATGTGTGCCACTGTTAGTGCTTCTGTTTGCATTGCTGTTCCTGTTACTATGCCACAAGAAATCATGTGGCGGGAGCGTGGGACCCACACAGACACACATACATACATGCAAGTATGGGGGAGGACCAAGTCAACACAACCAATGATAGACATCCAGCAGCAGGTGACAGAAATAACAAACAATTGTCTAAATGTACTACAAGACATCCCCACCCACCTGACCAGGTACTGCATGCTCAGTGGAGATCAACAGCAAAACTGAGGCCATGTACACCAAACGTACACATCCCTGATTGCAGCTGCACACAACGTACCACACATAGTAGTTGCATGGCCTTACCTACCGATGCCCCACACCTGACCACGCCACATGTGATGGGTCACCTGACCTAATCTCGGATTTTAACCAGGGTTTGAGAAATGCAGCTTTCTAATTGACTGTAAACATTGTAACAGCCTTATGTTTAGTTTTTATTAAGATACATGTAGAGCCTAACCATATGATGAACATGGTTTAATGTTGTTTAAAAAAACTGTTTTATTATGATACCAATAAGCCACTCCCAGGTATTATATTAATGGTCAGTTTATCACTGTCTAGCGACATGTGGCACTCGGCTACACCTCATTCAACATTAAACCCCTACAGGGTGATTAACAGACCATTTAACATAACTGTTGGTCATGCCTTGTTGCTTAATTGTCTTTATGAGTAGATACTCTCCCTCTGCTAGGCACTGCAGCAGCTTTGCAACACAGTGCCCCACCCAGTTACACCATACACTGTCTAGTCACTGGAGAATGGCTGTGAATATGAACTCATGAAGATGAACCGTGTAACTTGATCATTACAGTCATCGAAACATTAGTGTGATTATAACTGACAGAGTCAGTGATAGAGAATAACCCCTGCTGTCCTAGTACACTCATCTCATTGTGAGTTAAATCAATAATAAAAGACATTCTGTTTATATCTACACTATACCTACTTGATTCCTGTTGTACCACAATTAACATAGTTTTCACTTTGATAGCATCAGTGACAGAAGTGTGGCAAACCCAAACACTAGGCATACAGCCTGGTGTATGAAACAACTGTTAAAAATTACTGTGTCCATATGGCATAGATCACTCATTGCAACAATAGTAAATGTATCACTGTTTCAATAAGTTAGTCATCACAGATGCAATGAGATTGTCTTTCTCAGGTACAACATAACTCAGTAAGTGCCTCAACGGAAATCTCTATCCTATAGACATCTCTGATACAGGTACATCATTGTTGGCTCAGTAGTGCTATGATATTTAGAAATTGCTTGGCCTGATCCATGCAATTACACTGTTTCTTACAAAGAATACTTACTGCATTTTTAGTATTGAAACACATTGAAGGTCTATGTATGTACATCAGCAGTACACCTTCATCAGTAAGAATGCATCTGATACTGGCAGTACGAATTTAACTGCGTTAAACAGGCAATGCTTTTCCATACGTTTACATCAGCCTCTCTATCTTGAGTAAACAGTTGCAGTAAATGTACTACTACAGTATGTAAATCACATACTAAATGTAACACTACTTTTATACTGAGTATGCTAGTGTCTTGTAGTTAATTTATGTACTTCTCTTGATTAATGTATACTCACTAGTGTTAAAACCTTTCTACAACTGTCATCATGCACCTTCAGCATTTATATTGACTAATGGCACAGTACCAGTTGTGGTGTGGTGTAGGGCATCGGTAGGTAAGGCCATGCAACTACTAAGTGTGGTACGTTGTGTGCAGCTGCAGTCAGGGATGTGTACGTTTGGTGTACATGGCCTCAGTTTTGCTGTTGATCTCCACTGAGCATGCAGTACCTGGTCAGGTGAGTGGGGATGTCTCGTAGTACATTTAGACAATTGTTTGTTATTTCTGTCACCTGCTGCTGGATGTCTGTCATTGGTTGTGTTGACTTGGTCCTCCCCCATACTTGCATATGTGTGTGTGTGTGTCTGTTTGTGTGTGATGCTGGGGGGGGGGGTGAATTCAGAGTTAGGGTTTTCAACCCTAACAGCGAATTTCCTCACTTTTGTTGCTGTGGAACAACCCTAACTAATGCATTAAATGGAGTTTTTTGCCTCTAATATATATATATATATATACATACACACACACATATATAGTCTGAAAGTGTGCACTCTGTTTCGCCTGCTTGGTTTTCGACCACATGTTTATTCTGACGTGGTTTTAATGGTGGACTGTGTTAGTGTGCAGGTCAACTGGAGTTCTGGATACAGGCAAGGGGTGCCATGGCAACTGCTTTTTTATTGCCTCAAGTCAAGGCAACTTCTAGAGCCCCCACAATATAACTCAATGACTCAACTACTGTTCAGCCAGCCAGAGGATGCTATATTTATTTCCATTCATTATCCTGCATGGAGTCTTAGGAGAGACCCACCAGTCTGCTAGATTCTAGGTTTTAAATTCCCACTAGTTTAAGACACCAGGAGGAACCTAACATGCGATGGATGCTGAGTTTTCTGTTCTGACTCCTGTGGGCCAACAGTAGAGCCCTACTAAACTGGTGGGCGCTGGGGTTTCTTTTCCTGCTTGATACCAGGGGAGGCTGGATGTACTGCAGGAGCAAGACTTTTCATGTCTGCTTGTGCATAACACCATGCATAACACCATAATGCCTGCCTTGCTGGTACATACTATGTTTCCTGTTTCAACTCCTGTGGGCCACTAGGAAGGTCTTTTTACAAGGACTGCTAGGCCACCAGATGCATTAGGATGGCAATTCATTTTATTTTAGCTGAACGATCCATTAAGTTTACAAGGGTGGAATTCCTTGCAGTTTATATAAAAAAAAATGAATTGTTTTTCAGGGCCTGTCAGTCAACAGCTCTCACATACAGCATAATCATAAGACAGGAAACCAATATCCATGGCAGTCACAGTGCAATTTCCTAGGTAAACATTACATGAAACATTAAGTAACAGCAGAAGTAAACAAGTATTTGTCAATGCCAAACATTCGCTTGCAGGTATTTGCAGTGGTGTTTGGCATTTATGCAGCCCCCCTTAGTTGTATCCACATCCCTTTTGCACGCATGTCCCAACATAGTGTCTCTATGCAGCTCCTCTTGCACGTCGTATACATTTTAACCTCATACTTCTTAACTGTCTGCCTCTGAAATATGGGATACTGATGGTCAGAATGGGGGACAATATGAGACACATCAAATAGTGAGGTAGAAACTGAGAACACTGGGGAAACACATGCCTTTATTAGTGCAAAGTTTAATTTTCATTGATAGGAAACAATTGTCTGCTGAAATTAACTGTTAAGTTAGAAATAAGAAACAGTGGCATTTGTGTATTTTTTTGTATGTTTCAATGTTTAGAGTTCACATTTATTTTTATGCTCATTATGTTAAGCACCATCAGCTTGCCTATGTGTGTTTTTGTATCTTGAGTCAGCGCATGACAAGTTTTGAAATGCCCACGTCAGACTCCCGATACAGCAGTTACTTGCACCATCCACTTCAACTGTACGCATCAATTGTTGTAACACTGGCACTCCTAACAAGCATTTGTCATTGCCGAATGTTTGCTTGCAGGTTTTGCCATTGGAAGTGCGTAAGTTAGATAGATGCAGAATAGGAATGGCAGTGAAGTACTGACGTGACAGTCATTTCATGAACTTCTTTCATCACATTTTTAGCATAGGCATTTTGTGACCTCTGCTCATTAACAGTGGCACTATGATTTTTTTTTAATCTGTCCTGAACATTAATTTCTCACAGTAACCATGTCATTGTACGTCAGATGTGCAGAAACACATTTTGGTAAGGATGTGAAAAATGATAGCTATACTGTTCATAGGGAGGTGTGAAAAAATGCCAATGTTGGAAATCTGGAGTGAAAATATTACAAATTCACATACTTACAAGTATGTGTGGAAACTGTGCAATGCATGCTCATAACACTGTCATTTTTTGACATTTTTTCACCAAATTTTCAACATAGTCATTTTGTGACCTCCACTCATGAACAGTGTCACTGTGGTTTTCGTAATCTGTTCCAAACATTGATTTCCCACAGCAACCACTCCATTGTGTGCTGGATGTGTGAAAACCCATTTTGCCCAGGATGTGAAAAATGGCAACTGTACTGTTCATAAGGAGGTGTGAAAAAATGCCAATGCTGAAAATTATTGAGGGGGATATCATAAATTCATGAATTTATGGGTGTGCATGAAACTGCACAACACACACTAGTAACACTGTCATTTTTTCACCAAATTTTCAACACAGGCATTTTGTGACCTCCGCTCATGAACAGTGTCACTGGTTTTCGTAATATCTTCCAAAAATTGATATCCCACAGCGACAATGCCATTGTCAGCTGGATGTGCAAAAACACATTTTGGCCAGGATGTGAAAAATGACAGCTGTACTGTTCATGAGGAGGTGTGAAAAAATGCCAATGTTGAAGACCTGGGGTGAAAATATGACAGTATCATGAAGTTATGGGTGTGCATGGAAACTGCACAATGCATGCTCGTAACACTAGGTAAACATTACATTTTTGGAATTTTTTCACCAAATTTGCAATATAGGCTTTTTAGGAGCCCACCTCATGAACAGTGACACTGTCCTTTCATTAATCAGTCCCAAAAGGTGATTCCATACAGTGACTGCAAAATCACCTTTCGGGACCAAATAATGACATGACAGAGACTGAATTCATGAGGTGGGGTACCAAAAACCTCACTTTGAAAATTTGGTGCCAAAATTCACAAAAATTTCAGATATATCCACACAAGTTGAGAAACCCCCATTGATACCATTATACAGCTTATCAGCATTTCTTCAATGCACGGTCGGCTTTGAAGAGTGCAGACATGTTCACATTCCACAGAAGATGATCATGCCAGGCTCCAAAGGTAAGTATGGAGTGGGGAGTGTGTGGGGAAGTGGGGTGCACAGAGGGTGGGTGTGGGTTGGGGGAAGGGCACCAGAGACTGTAAGGGACTGTTTTCTGCTTTTTTAGAAAAAAAAATGAAAACCCGAGAGGCTTTTGGCATGCTGGGGTGGGTTCCCAGCATGGCACCAGGGTGGTTGTTGGGAGGGGAGCTGGAGCTGTCAGGGATTGAGCATCCCTGTCAGCCATACAGTGTGCTTGGGGATGGCGCATGAGCAGAAGGGGACTGGGCACCCCCCTCGGCACACAACATGAGGGGAGGGCAGTAATGAGGAAGCAGGGAGGACAGCAGCAGAGGGAGGAAGCAGGAAGGATTTCCTCCAGTCAAGTGTGATGTCAATATGTGAAACACACACACATTACCACTGCTGATTGCAGCAATGGTCTTCTTTCAAGTGAAGACCACTGCAGCCGAACTGCTGCCATAGACAGCTCTGCGTCTTTTAGCACAGTACAGTCGCGCCTGTTACACTGAGCACTGCATTGGATAGGAGGGTCACACACATCCAAAAAGTCATACTGTGACAAGATGTTCCTTGTGCAAGCGTGCAAGTGAACACACAAAAAATGAGAAAACATAGGTTGTTAGTATTCTTATTTACAGCTGGTGGGATCAAAGTACTGAGAAGTTATGTTCATTTTTGTTGTTGGTAATTTTTGACCAATGAACTGTGATAGCTACGTTCTTGGTCTATGGGGAAGGAGATTACAATGATCTTTTTAATTGTCAGTTTTAGGCCCAAGTTTCTGGTGTGGGACTAGAATCTATAACCATTGTTCAGTGACCATGGCAGGAGCCAAAACATTTGGGTTCTCTACTATAATTAATAATTTTGACACAATAAATCTATTTCTAAAGTAGTTAAAAAAGAAAGAAAAACATTTCTGAGTGTTTGGTGGCTTTGGGGATTGGCACAGATTAAGGTAACACTATGAGAGACAGTAACAAGCATTTGTCATTACCCGAATGTTGTCTCGCTGGCATTGGCATTGGTAGTGCAGGAGTTAGGGACGCATAATAGTAATGGCAGTGAAGTTTTGAACTGAAGCCAACACCACCCCCACCCTGCAGAGACTGACAGGTGTTGGGTTGTACCTTTGGTTTGTCAGCTATAATGCTTATGCCATTCTACCTCACCCTACCCTGTAGACACTGCCAAGTGTCGTGGTGTGCTTTGGGGTCTTTAGGCCTTACACTTACACCATTCCATAAGGAAATACACTGAGGTGGGTGCAGTATAAGAGAATGGGGTGAACTTTAGGGCCAAACACTCCAAGGCAGATGTCAATGCCTATCACTGGATATAGGGTGGAGGTGGGGGTGGGGTGGAATGGCATGAGCATTACAGCCAATGATCCCAAGTCACACCCTTGATGCCTGTCAGTCTCTACAGGGTGTTAACAGTTGGAAAACCTAATGCTGTAGGCGTTTGTTGGTAGTTTCACTCCAAATTTTCAACATGGGCTTTTTTGTGACCCTCACCTCATCAAAAGCGGCACTATCAGTTTGTTAACTGAAAGGCAGTTTTGCACAGCAGCTATGTCATTTGGTAACACAGGGCTGAAAACACATTTTGGGCAGCATGTGAAAAATGACAACTGTATCATTCATGAGGAGGTGCAAAAAAATTGCGACGTTGAAAATCTGGAGCGAAAATAGGAAAAATTGTTGAAGTCATGAGCATGCATAAAAACTGTGCAACACACGTCTGTAATCCAATTATTGTCAGGATTTTTTAAACCACATTTTCAACATAGGCATTTTGGGACCTCCCCGCCATGAACAGTGGCACTGTGATTTTGTTAATTTGTCCCAAAAGCTGATTTTCCAAAGCGACCACGCCATTGTGTGCCACAGGTGTGAAAACATGTTTTGGGCAGGATGTGAAAAATAATGGCTGTACTGTTCATAAGGAGGTGAGAAAAAATGCCAGTGTTGAAAATTTGGGGTGAAAATATTGCTAATGTGCAAAGCTACAAGGGTACATGGAAACTGCGCACTGCATGCTTGTAACACAGTCATTTTATGGATGTTCATCACCAAATTTTCAAAATAGGCATTTTAGGACCTCTGCTCATGAACAGTGTCACTGCCATTTCCACAAACTGTCCTGAAAACTGATTTTGCACAGCAAATGCACTATTGTGCGCCAGACATGTGAAAACACATTTCGGCCAGGATATGCAAAATGACAGCTGTACTGTTCATAAGGAGGTGTGGTAAAATGGCAATTTTGAAAATCTGGAGTGAAAATATTACAAATTCACAAAGTTGCGAGCATCTGTGGAAACTGTGCAACTCAAGCTTGTAAAACAGACATTTGGATTTTTTCGACCAAATTTGCAACATAGGCTTTTTGAGTGCCCCCCTCATTGACAGTGACACTGTCATTTCGTTAATCAGTCCTGAAAGGTGATTCCATGCAGTGACCATGAAATCACCTTCTGGGAATGAATAATGCCATGACAGTGACTGAGTTTATGAGGAGGGGTCCCGATAACCCCATGTTGAAAATTTGGTGCCAAAATTCCAAAAAATGGCTGAGATATGCAGCAAAGTTGAAAAAACCCTATTTTATGCAATTATTCAGCTTACCTGCATTTTTTCAGTTTGCTGTCGGCTTTGAAGAATGCTGACATGTTCCCGGTCCACTGAAGATCGTCGCGCTGGGCTCCAGAGGTAAGTATGGGGTGAGGGGGTGGTGTGGGGAGGCAGGGCATGCAGAGGATGGGCGTGGGTTGGGGAAGGGGCAGGGAGGCTGTGAGGGACCATTTCCTTCTTTCTCAGGTTAAAAAAAAAACACTGCAGGATGGTTTTTGGTTTACAGGAGCATTTGGCACACTGGGGTGGGCTCCCAGCATGCCACCTCAGTGTTTTGTGGGGGGATGTTGTCACCAATGGGGGATTGGGCACCCCCATCAGCACATACTGAAGGGGGGAGACAAGAGCCGAGTGGGATTGGGCACCCCCTTGGCACACAACAAAAGTGGGGGAGACATTATGCCAATGGGGAGTGAGCTCCCCATCAGCAAAATAAATGGGAAAGGGGACTAAAGCCAATGTGGACTGGGGGCCCTGTCTGCAAAGAAAGACTGTTTGGGGGGCCCATGATGCCAAGGGGGATTGGGCACCCCCTCGGCATCAATTTTAAATGGGTGGGGGGCATTATGCCATCGGCTTCCCCGTTGGCAAATGAAGTGGGTCAGGGCACACTGCAGGTGGTTTCACCAGGACAAGCACATTGAGAGAGCATGTTATGGTGCCACTGCATGATTGCAGCAGACCTTTTCTTAGATCTCGTTGCCACTTGATGTATGCCTGGTGTCACCACCTGCAGCTGCCTTATTTGGGAATGAGGGACGTACCTTCTGATACACGGCCTGCATTCACTCATAGTGACCGCACCTCCAAATCTGCTACTAATGCAACATGTTAGCTGGCACACACGCGTGAGCCAACATAAAAATGGAGAAATCACAACACATTATACTTGGCAGAGAAATCCACCACAAAAACTGTGCTATGGTGACATAAATTATCATTTTTGGGCTGCTGATGCTGCTGCTGCAACAGGAGAAAAGGCTTGCCTTACATGTATGGTATATTTAAGCAATAAGGCACAACAGGGTGTCTGTTATTAGGGATTTACCCATGACTTGTGTGGTGTGTCACAAGGTGTAGCTGAGTAACTTACCCACAAAAGAAGTGGGTAAATCACCTGATAACTCACACCCTGAATTACCATATTGTAATTATACTATGGACCCATGTGCAAAGTAAATTTAAAATGTGTGTAATTATATTTTTATGGCTGTGGATGGAGTCTACAGCCATCTTGCTATCTGTAGCTGGAAAATGGAGCATCGCGGAACACATTTTTTTGACTTTTCAATGTATCCTTCCCCATCTAGAAATCACTATGCCAAAGAAAACAAAACACTCTCTTCTTTCTGTTTAGAATGTTGGAGACATAACTCCAAACTGCTTATCAGATGGCCATTAGGAAACTGAAACAGTTTGTTTAATATTGGTTGCCTATTAAACTGGAGATTTGTTTACTCCCTTTGGAATGCAACAACTTGCACATTTAAATACTTAGCATTTAAACATTTTCTCACTACTAGTTTCAGTTGGGCATGTTTTGTCTTCCAAGAAAGATTCATACATCATAAATGTCACCTTTTTCCAGCAAATTTATAAAGATTTACACTGTTTTTTTAAACCTCTTAAGACACTATCTGAAAAGAACTGTCTCAGACATATGCCAGGTCTTCAATGAACTACCCACACTAAATATATAGCAATCAGCAGGCATATTTTTACAATGCTTTTCAGGGAAAAAATATGTTGAGCTACAGCAAACACATGCACACACACTGTGTATACCATCCTCATGACTACAACTTTCAAAATAAATACTGCATTCTAATATGTTATAAAACAATAAACAAACTGTTTGCTTATGTCAGCAAACACAGTGAAGTTCAGTTTAGAGTAGATTTCCTTTAAATATTTCTTATCCTATATTTTGTATTATGGATAGAGCTGGGAAGATGTTACATCTTATTATCATAGGGATCTTCATTTTCACATTTTTGCACTGTAAGTACTCAGTGTGTCCCAGATTAGAAATAATATCTTGTTTTTAGCAGGGTCATGATTATACCATTTTTGTAATGTATTTTTTCAGGGTAGCCTAGTCAAGGGCCAACCTATTTAAAGGAGATGTGCGGTGCATCACAGTGGAAAAGGGAGATGTGCCGTGCAACCCCAACAATGCACACACACAGCATGATATTCAAATGAGTGGGATGTGCAGGCCACAAAGGAATGGTCCAGGGCCTCACACAAATAATATGCCACACAAGTTTAGGGGGTGTTCCCATGTACATGCTGCTCTGCACCATATTCAGTGGGAATGTCCCCTCACAGTCCATAGCAGTATGGCCCACAGTTAGGCCATAAATAGCTGGCCTAACCCAGCCAGCCACCCACAGGCAGGCTGCAGAAGTGCACCCAGGTGCACAGTAGCCTAGCAGCCCTGGTGGACTAGAGGTTTCTCCTTCTCTACACCCAATCAATCCAACTCAATCCCCGAAGATCTCCATGTTGTAGGGGCTCCCACAGACCCAATCACACTAGAGGAAACCACAATCCATATCCATAGTGTAGAGGACCACAACCAATCACCTCAGTATGCAAGCACCGAAGCTCCCCCATACCTGACCTGTTTTGGAGACTGGCACTGCCTCCACACCCTGCAATGGCCTACCACCAACTACACTGGACCAAGGCTGGGGACCTGTACTCTGGAATGACATGAGTGGCTGTACAGTGCATTGTGGCACTACGCAAGTTTCATACCCACCAATATATGCAGCCATGTATATGTCCCTGGCAAACAGTAGAGGGAATTGACATTCCTCCAATGCATGCCTTGTTGATGCTGTATCTTCCTGCTGTCTTGCACCGCTGCAGGCCTACACTCTTCCCCATTCCCCTGTATAACATGCCACCCTCTGGACTGCTGAGGTATCCTGGATGTAATGGGGCATCTGAAGTGTATGCTCCAGGCTATGGATAGTGCATCCATGGTTCCCCAGTGGTACAAATGAATGGGAGGTCATCTGTGACATGCCTGTTTTGGGACCTGTGTGAGTGGGTACAGCATTGGTCATCACCCGCACTGAGCAGTGCAATGGCACCAGGACGATGGATTCGCATGCTAGCAGCAGAGGTGTATGGCCACTGAACGTTATCACCTGTGCACAGCTCGTGCCTATGTATGACACATTCCAGCATCCTACTGTCAGTGCTCCACCACCTGAAAATAAGATGCCAGTTCTTCTGTGAACTATCCAGGCTGCATATATACCAATCAGCAGGCATATTCTAGAAAAACACATTGTAAAATGGATAAAGGGAAGACCACTTTGAAACTGCCTCTCAGCAGATCTGCATTGTACAAATTCATGAGAAATAATGAATAAAAGCATCCCTAAAGCTCTCCACAGCCTTATCAGCTCTGACCAGAGTTTGTTTATAAATGCCATTCCTCAGTCATTGGTTATGCAGCATTTACCCATGGTCATGCGACCAATGAGGTTATAGGATGTTCTTACACCATTGTTTAATTTGGGTTGTTGGCTATAGATGTGCTATGTACTTTTAGTTCACACTACACTATTTCATTAACATTAGGAAAATGCATTATACAGCATCTAGTCAGGATGCAGTGCAGTATCTTGCAGTGTTTCTACAGAGTACTGCAACATATCTGCAGGGAACCATGCAATGCAGTGGCCATTTAGTTCTTTTGGCAAGCAAGATTTGTGAGCTGTCTTTTACTGCACTGTGTCCTAACTTACTCCACTGTACATGGCCTTGATAAATGCATTTTAACAAATAATATCAACTGTGGCAAGGAATAAGCAACAGCCAAGACTTATATCATCAATACTGAGATCAATAAAAAATGTAACTACAAAAGCAGATTTATTTATTTTAATTTTGGAAACTAGGATAGGCTCATTTCCAGGTGCAATCTGGGAACATGGGAAAACATGGAAATATAATTACAACAGAAGCAAAACAAAGACAATATGAATAGACTTTGAAAACTGCATAACAAATAGGTTGATACAAAAACATAGTATAGCATAATGGGTATTTCTCGGCGTGAAAAGAAAACAGTCATATCCCTTTATAGCCACCTATGTCAACACTCTTAATCTTGCAAAAATAAATAATACAATTGAATGGCTTATTGTTAGGAATATTGAATATGATGTTGGAATCAACTGGAGGTAATCCAACCTCATCTTCCCATGCCAGGAGTTATGACTGTTACTGTCAACAATATGTTTATGTCTGATTCTTAATCTGCTCACCCAGCGACCTCCAGACTCTGACAAATTTGCTATGGACTGATCTCCTGCTACTAACATTTCTAGATGACAGAGGACTATTAGTTTACTGTTTGATTAAATGACTGAAAACTGAAGATCAGTTCAGCCTGATATTGTAATTCTCCCTGAGACAATGTAAGAGTGTAGAACATGCAAGCAACTAAAATATAATATATGTGTGTGTGTGTGTGTGTGTGTGTGTGTGTGTGTGTGTGTTTGTGTATGTGTGTGCCACTGTTTTTTGCATCATGGGCATTAATTAGTATACATACCTGTGGTACAGATGTGTAATATGTACAAGCACATAATAAATGCTATAAAATATGTTGTCATGTCCGCAGTCCCTAAAACAATTATTTATGACTGTGAAAAGTGATGCAAAGCCATGATTCTGGATCATGTACTCCACATTTACTCTACTCCTTAAAGTGTTACACATATTTGTTGCTTTTATTTAAAAGTCACAACATTGTAAACTGTCAATCATAAATTCACTTTAAGTAAATTATTACTCCAAGCAAACAAACATAGACATTTTCATTGTGATATTCCATGTCTGTAAAAAGATTTATGCTGATTTGCAATCATTTGCTTTTTTATAAAAGACATCAAAAACAAATTGTAATGGGAAGGCAGGAGGGGAGGAAGCTTCCTCAGTGGAGGGGGCAGGGAGATGCGGTGGGGACTAGGCAGAGGACAAAAAGGGTAGGAATTAGGATAGTAAGAAGAGAGGAGTAACAAAGACAGGTAATGGAGAGGGGAATAAGGGCATAAGAGGAGCTCCAGGATACTGTACTAGGAAGGCAGGTAAAGGGGAAGTAGGGTATGGAAAGCCAAGAGCGCCAATGCAGGGAGCCTGGGAAATCAAATTCCAGAGCTAAAGGTCATCATAGGTTCATAGCTGGATTCAAGTTCTGTAGACAATTTTCCCTTAATGAACTCGCCACCTACTTTTTCTAAGGGTGGAACATACATTTTTTGTTTCACATATGTTGATCTAATTTATATTTAAAAGTTTCCATTTTTTCACTTTCAACCACCTGTTTGGGTAATTCATTCCAGCTATGTATTACTCTTTGTGTAAAGAAATCACAACATTTTTTGTCACATTTGTGTCAGCTTTTAACCTAAAATTGTATGATCTAGTTTTCTTATTTTGTTCTTCACATTTTTTGATTCCTAAACTTTCCATCAGTCTTTGATCTTTAGTGGCTCTGAAAATTGAACATAGTTCCCCTCTAATCTGCCTATAATCAGTGGAGTACAGTCCCAGGTCCTGTAGTCTATCCTCATATGTCAAGTTATGTAGCTCGCTCACCTTTTTTGTTATTCTCCTTTGGACACCTTCTTTTAATTCTTGACTTACAACAGTAGTTGTGGCTGAGAATTGAGAACAATATTCCAGATGTGGTTGTATCAAACTTGTATAAAGTGGGAGAATTACTTTTTTGTCCCTACTCTTTATATTTGCCAGGATACAGCCCAGTATTTTCTGACATTATTTCAACTATTTTCTTGGCATGCACATTTATTTTATTTAGTTTTTGTTAACTGGGTTAGGTGCGCTAGCCAAAGTTGACTGTTTTCAGGCACAACCCGGGACCCGACCATCTGTAGATTATGGGCTGGATATTCAAACTGCACCATTCTGAGGTGCAAGCCCTTGCGCTGCACAAAATAGTTGTGCAGGGGTGTGGACCAGGCGATATTCAAAGGAGTTGCGCTATTGAGCAACTCCTTTGAATATCACCCCCCAGCCACAGCCACTGTGCATAGCGCAGTGAAACCCTTGCCACCGCAAGTTGTCAGAGGGAGCATTCAACTTGCGGTGGCCAAGTACCATTGTGCCATGCGCAAAATCACGATATTCAAAAGGTGACATGCAAATGGGGCCATAATTCATGCAAAGGCGTGGGGGCCATTTGCATCGATTATCAGCCCCATTTGCATGCCGCATGGCAGATGCGCCCGATCCCCAAGGACTTGCGCCTGGCCGCCCTGCCAGGCAGCAGCCGTCGGGGACCAATGCACCCTGCAGCCCGATCCCGGGCAGAATGTAAAAGAACCCCCAAACACTTTCCTAGTGCCCGATCATGGGCAGAATGTAAAAGAACCCCCGAACACTTTCCTAGTGCCCGATCACGGGCAGAATGTAAAGAACCCCTCCCAACATCTCCCTGGTGGTCCAGTGAACCGTAATGCCTGATCGCGGGCACAATGTAAATAACACCCCGCCCAAACAGCTCCCTGGTGGCTAGTGTCCCCCCCCCCCACCCATCCATGAAGCCCACCACCCCGCTCCCCGGCGGCGGCGGTGGCAGCATCCACCCGCTGCCCACCGACTGACTGCCCGGTAGGGTTGCCGCCCATTGTTGCAGAGCAAGAACCAATGGGTGTGCAGCCTTCATACATGACAGTCCAGATTTATGAATGAATCATTCACAAATCTGGACTGTCATATCGATATGGCTGCACGCCCATTGGTTCTTGCCTGCACCATCGGGCATGCAGCCCTCACTGGCAGTCAGTCGGCGGGCGGAGGGGCGGCAGGCGGTGGGATGCTGCTGCCCGCCGCTGCCGGGGCGGGTGGTGGGGCTCGTGGGTGGTGGGTGGGTGGACACTCAGCCACCAGGGAGATGTTTGGGTGGGGTAATATTTTACATTGTGCCCACGATAGTATTACGTAACACTGACCACCAGGGAGATGTTGGGGTTGTTTTTACATTCTGCCCACGATCGGGCACTAGGAAAGTATTCGGGGGTTCTTTTTCACATTCTGCCCGCGATCGACATTTCGGTCCACTGGACCACCAGGGATGTGAACAGGAGGGGGGAGCCACATTGATGCCCGCGATCGGCCTGGTGGGGGGGAGTACACTATGCCCATGATTGGGCTGGGGGCACAGGGACTGAGTTGGGGGCCAGCCACAGGTGGCAGCTGCTGTGTTGCGCCCTGCAATACAGCAGCTCACCTGTGGGTGGCCCTCGACTTAAGCCTTTTTTTTTGGCTCAAGGTCCTGCAGGCTCAGGTTGGGGGTTGTGCCTGCACAACTCTTCACAGCCCGGCTGAATATCGGGCTGTGCAGTTTATGCATGGTTCCTCCCCCTCCTGTTGAGCATGCATTCATTTGCATTGCTCTGTTGCTCAGCCTGTTTTCAGTTGCGCAACTGCCTCCTGCTGAATATCACAGAGTGGTGCAATGTAGGACTTGAGCATGTGCAACCCTGTTGCGCATGACGCAACCCTTTTGAATATCCCACCCAATGTGTCTACTATATATATTCCTAAGTCTTTTTCTTCTAATGTTGTCTCTAAAACTCGGTTGTGTAATTTATGTACAAAGTTTGGGTTTTTAGCACCAAAGTGCATCACCTTACACTTAGATATGTTAAATATCACTTTGTTTGTTTTAGTCCAGGCGAAGAGTTTATCTAAATTGTCTTGAAGTTTTTGACCGTATGATTGATTTTGCACCAGCCCTCCTAATTTACAATCATCTGCATACTTGCTTATCCACACATTATCTGATGTTTGGAGTGTGTTAACTAATATATTAAACAAAGTAGGTCCCTGGACAGATCTGTGGGGCACCCTACTTGTAACCTCCCCCACTTAGATTGATATACCTTTACTATCACTCTCTGCCCCCTGTTCTTCAACCATGAAATTATCCATTCTAAAATATTAGTCTCTAGGTTGAGTTGATAGAGCTGTTCAATTAATTTTTCAAGGGTAACTTTATCTAAAGATTTCATGAAGTCCAGGTGTATCACATCAACTGGTACTCCCCTATCCAGTGCAGCACTTACCAGTTTGAAAAAAATTATTAAGTTGTTGAGACGTGACTTACCCTTAGTAAATCTGTGTTGTGAAATATTAACTATCTACTTAATTGCTAAATGATCTAATATTCTATGTTGGATGACTCTTTCCAGTATTTTGCCTATCACTGAGGATAAACTTAAGGGGTCTATAGTTTTTTACTTTGATCCTTACTTGTGTATAGGTGTTATATATGCTTATCACCATTCCGGTATAGTCTTTCCATTTTATAATGATAGATTGTAAAGATAAGTGATTGGTCCCACCAGTTCATTTGCCAGCTCCTGCATGAATTTAGGGGTAATGCCATCAGGAAAACCACATCTAATGTATCTTTGGCTATTGTCCTCATGAATTGAAATTGGCTACAAGGAAGGAAACAATCATAACAACTAATTTCTAACACTGTTTTACTCAATTTGATATTATTATTCATTTTTCTGTTAAACTTTGATTTTTACTATGGTAATCCCTACCTGCTGTTGCCTATTCTTACATGGAGCTCAATTGCTCATTGCTTTCATTAAACCACATTCTATCCCAGAAGGAGGCAGTATAGCACAGTGGTCTAAGGCTCTGAGCTGCAAATCTGGTAACATTCAGCAGACCAGACCTGGGTTTGAATCCCACAGCTTCCACCTGCATACTGTGTGACCCTGAGCAAGTCACTTAACCTCCTTGTGCTCCCAGGTCACTCCTGTACAAAAGCATTCATCTTAGTGTGCTATACCTGGTTAAACAACTAAATAAAAAATAAATAAAAGAACATGGTTTAATGAAAGCAATGAACAATTGAGCTCCATGTAAGAATAGGCAACAGCAGGTAGGGATTACCGCAGTAAAAATCAAAGTTTAACAGAAAAATAAATAATAACATCAAACTGAGTAAAACAGTGTTAGAAATTAATTGTTATGTTTGTTTCCTTCCTTGTAGCCGCTTTCAATTCATGAGGACAATTGCCAAAGATACATTAGATGTGGTTTTCCTAGTAAAATTACTATTAAGTGGATGAAAATTTTGAGAAGTGAACTGGCCCATTTTAGAGTGTGACCAGGTGACTGGCAATATGATGTTTAAATAAGAACTATACCACATTTAAAGACATTAACATTTGAAATAAATATATACATATTTTTTAATAGATGGTAATAGGAACAGGGTGGCATGGTGCTCGTTTTGAGAGTAATATATCAGGAAATCCAGATCAGTGGAGTTCAAATAAATGAAAATTAAGGAATATTTTGCATATTAGAAAATAATATAAAGTTTATACTACACTGAACTAAAATTTGACTTTAATATGGGGACAATAATGTAAAATGGATTGGGATTTAACTAAGAAAGAGAAGATGTTTTATAATTCGTTTCTAAATGAAATTTTAACTGAAAATTTGACTTAATTCAATATGTTATTATAAAGAACTATTGACAGTATATACCAATGTGACATATTAATGTCAAAGGAGCAGAAATTTAAAAACTGTGTATCTGAATGGATTTATTTGTTTCTAATTTAGTGTCAACACTGCTCATATATGATTGGCCTGAGGAAGTGACATTAAGCCACGAAACTGTTGCCTCATGTATATGGGTGTGAAGAAAAAGAGTTTAACAAATTATGAGTTTTGATGGACTTTGGATTATATCTTACTTTTTTATAACATTTTTGAACACTGAAGCCTATAAGTAAGATTGTCCAGAATTACACTATATGTAAGGGCATCCTGTATCAACACCAGTAGTAATGCCACCAGGCCCTTCTGAACTGTTTGACTTTAACCCCATCATTATAGTTATAATTTATTTTTCAGTGGTAGCAATATGTACATTTTATGTGCTTTTGGTTGCTTTTATTAATATTTATTTTGGTTCAAATACACTCAAAAATTATGTGTTAAATTCTGATGCAATTTCTTTCTCATCTGAGATTGTTCCACTTTATGTAATAATTGGCCCTATCCCTCTTTGGTTACCTCTTAATGTTCCTATGTAATTAAAACATTGATTTTTATTATCCTTAGTTTTGTTTACCAAGTTTAATTCTATAGTTCTCTTGTAGTTCTTGATTGTGCTTTTTAATATTCTGTTGTATTGTTTAAATTTTTTTTTAATTCCAGATGAACTCTTCTTCCACTTACTGTATAACCTCTTCTTTTTTCTAATTAATTTCTTAATACCCCTAGTCCACAATAGTGGGTGTTTTTTTATTATTTTTGTATTTCTAATAACTGGCACCCATCTATCTGTGCAATATTCCAGATGTTTTTTAATGATATTCCAGACTGTATTTAGGTCCTGATTCATGAATTCCTTCTTCCAGTCCCAGTTTGACAGATATTCCCTAATCTTATTGTAATTAACTATTTGATAATTTTTAACTATTGTTTTTTCCTTTTGTTTGCTTGTATTGTACTTTATATGTAAATTCAATGTTTTTATGATCACTATCTCCCAGTGGGACTTCAAGTCTAATCCCATATATATCCTTCGTTACATTAGTTATTATCAAATCAAGAATATTTCTTCCTCTTGTAGGTTTTGTTACCAAGTGGTCCAAGTTATTTATTTATTACATTTTGGTGACCAGGTAAGGCCACTGAGCCCTGGAGATCCCTTTTTCAGGGGCAACCCAGGATTATATAACACAATAAACTAATACAGCATTAATTCATCATTCTGTATAGTGTAATCTATAAACTTTTTATCTAATTGACTGCTGCCATTAAATGTATTCCAGTTAATGTTTGTGAAATTAAAATACCCTAGTATTATGGTATTATCTATCATTTCATGTTGTTACAGACAGTTAAGGAATTGCTGTGTTTCCTCATTGTTTAATCCTGGAGATCTATAACACAACCTAAGTGTAAGAGTATTATTTTGCAGTTTAATCTGTATCCAGATGATTTCATTTTAGTCAATGGAATTATTTATTTCATAAGCCTTTAACTCATCTTTTATGTAGAATACAACTCCACCACCTCTTTTATCATTCCTGTTTTTATATTTATTTATTTATGGTGGACTAGGGGTATTAAGAAATTAATTAGAAAAAAGAAGAGGTTATACAGTAAGTGGAAGAAGAGTTCATCTGGAATTAAAAACCTTCTATATCTGTCTTCCAGTCAGTATCATTGTTCCAAAGTTTAGTTACCCCCAAATATCTGTATTATTATTATACAGATTATATGTTAACTCATCGATCTTATTTTGAAGACTTATGGCATTAATTAATGTAATTTTTAAGTCCAAATCATTTTCTTTTTGTGTTTTATTCTTTTTACTTATTTTAGCTCTATTTTGTTTTTTGCAAGCTATTCCTGGTTCAAGAGAGGTACCAAAATTGTTCCTCTCCCCCTTTAGATTTAGTTTAAAGAGCGATTCATACAGTCTATCAAGTGTTTCCTCAGTAGTTTGCTCCCCTTTCTGCTTAGGTGCAGGCCGTCCCAAGAGTACAATTCATTCCTCTGATTATATTCCTCCCAATGAGTAACACACTTTATGCTTTGTTGTAGGCACCATTTTCTTAGCCAGTTATTAATGTGTGATATTTTCATTTGCTGATAACCATTGGCTTTTGGTATTGGCAGTATTTCTGACAGTGCTATTTCACCTCCTAGGTCAATAAACTGATTAGTCAGTGCAATATAGTCCTGTTTTATTTTCATAATGGGCTCATATAATACATTGTTTGCTCCAGCATGCACAATGATCAGGGGTTATCTCCAGCATTTCTAACAATTTTTGATGCCATTTCAGTATTATCTGATATTTTTGCCCCTCTATAACTGCATAGAGTCCAAGTATGTTTATCAGGATTACATATATCTCTATCTTGAGTCACCCAATATTAGCATTTCCCTTATTGTAGGTGCATTTGTATCCAAATCCACTAGCTCATTTACTTTTATTTGTTCTGAGAAAGATATTAAATTCTCTAGGGAATCAGCTGTAATTGCTACTTCTTGCAAATGTGACTGTAGAGTGTACTGATTAATTATGGGTGAGATTCCTACCTCTTCTCTGGTGATATGTGGACACAAATTGTTATGCTTTATATCCGGGGATCCCTGTACACCCTGATTTACTGGGGACATATCATCATTTTCACATGTTTCCTTTTCATTTTGTGTCTCCTCATGTATAATTAGTGGATCAAATTGATTTGAAACAGGTAATTGAAATGTTGTTGCCCTTCTCCCTCTTATTGCAACTTTGTTTGCTTGAACTTGGAACCATTCTGTTTCTTCATTAATATGTGCATCCTGCCTTGTATGCTTCTTGCTATGTTTTTTAATTTTTTTTACTAATGTTCTTTTTCTGGGATGTTCAGCTATTTACTTTCCTCTACCAGTTCTGCATTTAGTCCCAGTTACAGAACTTTATTTTACAGAATCACTTGGTTCTATATTGGTTGACATATTGTCCATGTCATTATCCTGTAACCTGATACTCATTTGCAAGTGACTCTCCTCAAGGGCTTGAAGTGTAGTACTAAACATTTTTATTTCATTAGCCATAATAGCATTTTCCTCACATTTACTACTGTACATATAAATGTCAAGGGAGTGTCAGAATCATTAGTTACTTGATACTTCTTACATGATTCACATTCAATTCCTTTTGTCCCCTCTGCTAATAGCATTAATGGTACCATGCTTGTGCCTTTAGATCTTTTTAATGAATACAGCCTGCTTACTCACTTATCCCCTTCTGATTGTCTGTAAGGATCTGATACCGGTTTGACTTTTGTTTCCTGTTTCACACTTTTAACACTCATAACACTCAACACGCATTACACATGCAGATGCGCATGTCTTTGCACATGTCTTTGCATGTGCAAACCCCCGCTTACCCTATTCAGGCTCACCCTGCTCACTGCAGGCTGAGTATAAATATCAGACTGTGACCCAGAAGTGGTCCCAGGGTCACACAACAAGGCTATGTATAAATTTCTTAAAAGTGCAAACTTTCCACCAAAAGAGCTTCTATCTAACGTGTACTTAATATTAAGACATCCCCCAAAGTGGTTTTAGGGAATAAATACTAGTATTTAACTGGCTGTAATTCCACTTGGTCAGTGCACTGAACTACTGACCCTCTTCCTGTTCCTGTAATGGAACAGGGCTCCAAGATACACAGTAAAATGTCACAATTTGAGTTTTATTTAAAATACAGAGCTGTGAGAGAGAAGCACAGTCCCTTGAAGTAGAATAACTCTCCAGCAACTCAAGGAATTGTTTTTCATGCAGGAGGTAGCCTCAGTTCTGTGGCCATAATTGAGTCACTGTGCACTGACAGCCATTACTGGGATATGGCTGTACCAGGCTTCTCTCTGTGCAGGAGAGACAGGAAAGGGAGAAGGGGAGGAGAGGTTGTACTATATGTGAGGGAAGAAACTAAGGCTACCAAAGTGCACAAGCACCAGAAGTAGAAGGAAGGACTGGGGTTGCTGTGGGTCATTATGGAGATAGGCACTAGGGCTGCTATCCATACAATGGTGGTATACAGACCTCCAGCACTGGGAAATGAGTTGGGTAAGGCACCTGGGAGGCATCATCATATGATAAAAAGGGTAGGTGCTGCTAGTTGGTGATGTCAATATGCCAGATGTGGACTGGAGTTTTCTAGCTGCAGCTCAGCAAAGTGGAGGGCCATTCTTGACTCCCTATAAGGGGCCTTTCTCAGACTTCTAGTCAATGAATCCACTAGGAATATGGCAGTGAAGGACCTGATGTTTACAAACAAGGACATCCTTGCAGACATCATGTGGGCAGTCCACTAGGTACCAGTGATCACTGTACGGTGTGGTTAATCATTAAGGCAGAAGCAGAGGCAAGCCAGTTACCCCCAACCCCAAAGGCTGCTTTCGTTGTGGTAAATGTTTGTGTTGTAAATATGTTACATCATGTAAGAAATTTATAAATCCATCAACAGGATTGGAAAGTGAAATTAGCAGTATGACTTACATGTGCTACTGAGGGGGTTGTTTATGTTTTGAACTGCAGCTGCAGGCATTTCTATGTACGTAGGACTACAAGGCAACTCAGAGTGAGAGTAGGAGAACACATAAGGGCAATCCTTCATTCCAATACCTCATATGCTATAGTTAAGCACATTCTGAGTAATTTGAATATAAAGCATGAAATTAGGTTTACTGAGCTAGAAAAAGTTTCCCTCAGACCTAGGGGTGGTGATTTTGAAAGAAAAGTGAGACAGCATGAACCCTTTTGGATCTATTATCTGAGATCATGAAGTGACGAGGGACTAAATGAAAATATAGATCTTTCAGCTTTTCTGACAAAATTGTGAATAGAAGTCCTCTGCTAGTGGCAGATGCTGTAAACATGTTGAAATTGTTCATGTCATTTGATTGTAATTGCCTAATTTGAGATGTTTGTATAATTTAAAATACACCCATGCTGCATTTTTAATAAAAAGTACTTGTATGTATCTAATATTTAACATATTGATCAATTGTTAAATTTAGTGCATTTCCATATAATATGGATGGTTGTAACATTGGGACATCTAAATACAGTGTTTAATATACTGCAACTACATAAAATAAAGTGTTAAATTAGTTTATAAGCCTCCATGTAATCTTAAGTGATGTCCTGGCTCTGTTGCTTAATTAACTTAAAGCTAAGTTATTTTAAAAGGTTGTAAACATGTGCTGCTTTTCTTAATGAGGCAATTGATGTATGTATATGTGCTAGCAGCATGTGAAATAATGTTTAACTCTGATGAAGCAGGGCATTGTCCTTGTGAAACATTAGTTCATATTTTTTCTCCTCACATTGTGTATGTAACTGGATTTTTATACAGCTCTTTTCATTAAATAGTTTTAAATTTTATAGAACCATTTGTGTCCATCCATTTTTGATGAGTGCTAATATTAGGAGATTGTGATTGTGGCATCCGACATAAGTTGCCCAAACCTCACCTCAGTAAGCCTCTGCTCTTCCGTGAGACATTTAGCAGCTATTTGTATGAGTGAGGGGCTCTGCCCCACACCCCCCAATGGGGGGGCTGCACCCCACGAATCCTCCACTATTTTAAATATTCTAACTTCAAAGTGCATCTGGGCACTGGGGTAGGGGCGCACCTTGAAGTTGCCATATGTGACGTGTCACCTTTTAGTGTCGGTAGCTGTTTAATACCAGTTGCATTTTAGTGACAGTTGCTGTTATTGCTTGTGCCATTAAGGATTCTCCATTATGGAGTCACCCTTATTGATTTGTCTTATTGACGTGCTACCCCTGGATGCATACCCCATAACTGCCAACCCAGGCAACCTCTTGGCACCAAGCGAAGTTTACAGTGAAGACATGCTCCAACCCTACTGTCCTCCACTGTGGATAGGGGATATCATGGGTGACTGGTGGCAGGTAAGTAAGCCTTGTCCAATTCATAATTGCTGAAATTAAATTGCAACTTGCTCGAGTATGATCTAATATCGGTTAACAGGCATGCCATCATCCCCAGGTGCTTTGAATGATAGCAAAGCTTTAACTGTTGCTATAATTTCCAGTTCTGTAAGGGGTTTCTTTAAAGCTTACTATTGAACTGAGTCTATTCAAAGTATCGGTAGCCAGAAGAGGACATTTTGTATGGTTGTGTCTGATGGGGGAATCAGGGATTAATACAGAGCTGCATAGAATTCCCTCATTCTGGAGTTAATGTGTTTGGGAGACTGGAGTAGGTGCTCCTGGGCATTTTGGGGATCAATAATGTACTACTTTGCCTGGGATTAATGGTGGGCAAAGTGGACAAAATTTTCTCCTTGGAGTAATCCACGAATCTCAATGATTTTACGGAGCGAAATTATTTCACCCATGGAATGGAGAACTTTCACCTTCCACAGCAAACTTTCACCTTCCACAGTGAAATTTCACCTTCCATACTGAAATTCGGCCTTCTACAGTGAAATTTTTTTCCTAGGAAGGCTGCTGAGGAAGACAGAATTTTGTCCACTGAAGGTGGACTTTCGTCTGCAATGAGGCAACATTTTGCCTAGGCAAAATTCTGCCTTAACCATGGAGATTTCACGAATTACTCCACTTGGAAAATTCAGACACTTTGCCACCACTTCACCGGCAGATTTTAAATTTGCTACATCTCTACCTGGGATGCTCTAAATTAGTTGGTCAGCAACTTCCCAACACATTTACCTCCTTCTCAATATCAATATTTCAAGTAGATCAGAGCTAGTTTAGCCTTCCTGAATGAAGCTTATTCAGTTTTGTGTGTTTAAGAAGTCTATGGATCTCAGGACAATTCAAGAGAGTAGTCCTGAACTATTTAAATCTGGTGTTCCTGTCATACCAGTGGCCCTCCTTCTCTTTCCAGCATCATGATTCTGTCCTTTGAGAAGTGCCAGAGAATTTATGTGAGAAAGGGACATATTTCACCTTTACACATTTAAAATTAAGGAAGAAGGCCATATATTTTTTATGTTTAAAAGAATCCTTCACTATCATTCTTCCATACATTCCCCACCCATGTAGAATGTCATAAGTGTCTAGGAAGACATCTGTTTTGTAATTGTTTCAAAACTTGTTGTTCCTGCCCACAAGAACAATTCTTCAGAATCAAAGGAATAACGAAAGTTGTATGCACAATATGTACATACCTTTCCCCCAAGGAAATGATGTAACCTGTTGCATAAATAATTTCCAAAGATTACCTTTCATTAAAGCATGCAAACTATATGTTGGGGATACATGAGCTTGTTCTTTGAACCTACTCCCCCAAATACCTATGTGCCACTGTAACTGCAACAGAGTAAGCAAATCAAGTATCAAGGGACACCATTTTTCCCAGCATCTTCTTTGGAAAATTTAAAATTATAATGCATTTAAATACATTAAAGAAAAGCAGAATGCAATCAGGTTTACCATAATCCCCCTTATAATATTTATATGGATATTCACTCTTATCAGGTTTAATCTACTGCCTATTAAATTCAGAAAAAGAATACTATAAATCTTCAGTTTGAGCTCATGGGGAGGAGGACAAATCCTATTGATATATAGAAAACATGGAAGTAATACAATTTTAATTAAACAAACCCTTTTATACTTCAATAAGGAACTATTTTCCCATCACAGCAAACTATGTTCCACTTCTTGAATACAATCTACTCAGTTTTCCATTATCATGTTCTTCCTACCAAAAATATCCTCCAAAATCCTGACCACTTCCTCTTTTACTGTTGCCCTTGATATGATCAGTCCCTCCCTATATAGCCTTGGAGTGCCTGTACTAACACCCACATTTGTATCATAAGTAATCTTAGCTCAAATACATTTGGAATATTTTATTTATTTATTTATTTAAAATGTTGGTAACTGGGAAAGGCACAATAAGCCAAGGCTCATTCCAGGAGTGACCCTGGAAGTGGGGTTGAGAACAAATGAAGAGAGACAACAGACACCACATTACTGCAAATACATCTAAATAATTGAATAGCAGGGTGTGTAAATGTGCCAAAATATTATCCTGCATCACATACTCTGAAGCTTCATCATGTAAAAGTATGCACAAATCACCTATGAAGGCAAGAATGTAAAGCTCTAAACCATCAGGAATAATTTTAATGCCACAAATACTACTGTTTTGCTGAATAAGCCTTATAAGGGGGTCTAAAGCAAAAACACATAGCAGGGGACTTAAAGAATAGCCTTGCCTTACTCCTTTCTTTACAGAAATTGCTGAACCTACAACTGAATGTATAAATGGAACTAGATTAGATGCCATGTAATTCAACATAATCCAATTTGCAAATATTTCTGGAACACCATAAGTTAATAATTATTTTTTCAAATATATGTGGGAAACCTGGTCACAAGCTTTTCCCTGATCATTCCTAAACAAAAACCTTTTACCATACTTTTGTTACCCCAGTCCCATACTATAATTAAATTGTCTGCAATACTTTTTCAGGTATACTACAGGTCTAAAATTTAGATATTACAACTGTAGCAAATTTTGAACATCTCTTTGACAGAATGTTAGACACAATTTTCATATTAGAATTTAGTAAGGCTAAAGGCCTCCAATTACAGAGATCAGATTTTTCCTTTTTTTTTGCATAATAAAATTAGTAATGCTTCTTACATTGTAGCTGGTAAAGTTCCCACTTTCAAAATGTCTGCATATAATGCATGTAAAATAGGAGGCAAATGTACTGAAAATGTTTTATAAAATTCAGCAGGCAGTCTGTCTGTCCCAGGAGCTGTATTATTAGATAAGTATGCTCTCATTTCAGTAACCTCAGTAACTAAAATCAGCTTGAAAATGTATTTCAATATGTACTCTGGAATCTCCAGAATCTGCATACAATTCAGTATACTCAAATCGTCATCAATCCTAGCCTCTTTGCCAAGAAAACCATATAATGTTGATGTACCATATCCATAATCTGGTTTACCTCTGCAATGGCCCTCCCATCCTGACTGTGATATATGTGCTCCACCATATCTTTACAACCTGAGAAACTCTACAAATTCTGCGATTTCCCTTGTTTACCAAATCTTATTTCTTGTTCCGAATAACTTATTCTATTATATCTGATATTTTACCGTTTCCTCCTTTATTTGAGTTATTTGGTCAATCACATCATTATTACCTCATGGCTGAAATATCAAGTTAAGTAACTTATCCCTCAGTTATATATAATTTATACACTGAGAATTATGTTTTTAAAACCATAATCTCTTAAAAAGATTCCAAAAATCCTTTATGGAATCCTCACATCAAAATGTCACATCATCATATGTATAAAACATTGAGCACCTAGTTTTAAACAGCTTTATCCTAGCTTCTCTAACCCCCTTTTGTTGTATTAAGGTGATGTTTATTTTCCATGGCCTTAGTGATCACTCCCTGGTCATATTCTCTTCATCTGCTGCCAACAGCAAACCTGCACTACAAACCACCCAGTGATATCGCCTACTCCCAGGCAGCCTGCGTCACCTTAAACTGTACCTCTCACAACTAGATTGGTCCCCAGTCAGGCTTGCATCATCCATAGATGAGACATTGGATTTTTTCACTTGCACTTTTAACACTGTCTGTGACCTCTAAGCCCCCTTCACTAGAAATTGCACCAAAAAGCAAAGCACGCCCTGGGTTACCCACTCACTCCTTTACAAACTGAAATTGAGAGACAACCTATGGCACATTGCCATGGAATCTGGTGAGCCAGCTGATAGGCAAGCATACCATGCTGAGCACAATAAGTGTACTTGGGCCATTTGACAGGCCAAAGCCACTCTTGTCTCCTCTTGGAGGCTGGCTAGAAACTTTTGGGATAATGTAGAGGAGCTGAATGGGAAATCCTGCTCCCCACCCCCCTCTCAACTCTCCTTTAATGGAACTATCCGCTCTGACCCCCTTGGCATTGCAGACTGCCTAAACCAGACTTTCTCAGACCTGAGTTCAGTGCTGCTCAGTAACTTCTTTGACCCCATCCCAATATCACCCCTGGCCACTCTCCAGAGACCTCCTTTCTACCTATGTGTCATCTCCCCATTAGAGGCTAGACTTCTTCTGCAAAAAGCCGTTAGTAGTAACAACCCCAGCACCAACTTACTGGACACTAGGCTACTTCGTCTGATGTTGGATGCTATCCTGGTCCCACTTACCGAGCTGCTCAGCTGCTGTTCTTGTTTGAGGCAGTTCCCCAGCACATGGAAAACTGCCATCATCACTCCCATCCTAAGGAGTGGCGATCAAGTGACCCCGGGTAACTATCGACCTATCTCCATCCTCCCCCCACTCTCTAAGTCCCTTGAAAAAGTAGTTGCCAACCAGCTTGCCGAATACCTGGCCATGCACAATATCCTGTGCCCTGAACAGCATGGCTTTCATGCAGGTCGCAGCACCACAACCACGCAACTTGAATTCTTCAACTTCCTGCATGCTTCTCTTGATGCCAGAGGTCCTGCCGGTGCCATTTTCAATGACATCTCTATGGCCTTTGACATGGTTTGTCATCCCATCCTGCTTGACTCCCTCAGATGCTTTGGTTTCTCCTCTGGCCCATTTGCATGGTTCATCAGCTACCTGTCTGCCAGAACCCAGTATGTAAAAATCAATAGCACCCTATCTGACACACAACCTCTCCACTCCGGGGTTCATCAGGCTCCATTTTAGGCTGTCCCCTCTTCAGTCTCTACCTAAGTTCCCTCCCCTTGGCCTGTCCATATAAGATCCTCCTCTACGTGGATGACACTGTGCTCTTCACCTCTGACCCCAACCCCACCACACACTAGGCCATCCTCCAACAAGCTTTTGATATAGCTGAGCATTGGTTCACATCATGAAGGCTAGTCCTGAACCTAAAAAAGACCAAAGCTATGCTCTTCTCGCATCGCCAAAGCACAGTCAGTGGTGCCCCTCTTGTGATACTGTCTAGCACACAAAACCCCATTGAGCAGGTTTCCTCCTACAAGTATCTGGGCATTACCTTTGATTCGGCACTCTCCTTCCATTCCCATATCAATGCCCTTTCTGCTGCTGCCAATGTCAGGATTGGACTGTTATACCACCATAGGGACTGCCTACCACAAGAGGCCCTTAGATTGGCAATCACCTCCTCTGTCCTATTGCTAATTGACTATGGGCTGCCCATCTATGCTGCAGTCAATAACACTGCACCTGCAAGAATCCAGCTCTCTATAAACAAGGCCTGCAGGCTCATGCTGGAAGCCCCTAGGAGCACCCATACATGCCTGCTGTACTCCACCTCCAACTTGCTCAACCTTGAAGAAAGACTCTGCTTCCAAACCTGCCTTCTTGTAAAAAGACCCAGCTAGGGCCCCCCCCGGGTCGCCACCTTCCTGCAGCATGCCTCCCCCTCAGTCTCCACCCACAGTACTGTGAAAACCTCCCTTATTGTCCCCAGGGTAAGGACCTCTATGGCCTAGAGATCCTTTTGCTGTTGGGCTCCCTCTTGGTTCAATTTCCTCCCAGCCAACTTAGCTGACTACACTAAGCTTGGTCTTTTCAAAGTCTCTCTCAGAAGCCACCTGACAGGCACTTGCTGCTGCAACTACACATAATCCCTACCTGTTCATTACCTTCACCCCTAGGCTGGGTCTGCCCTGTCTACTTTTGCTGTATATGTCTGGACTCTCAAGCAACATCTGCTGACTAATGTAATAAAATATCTCTGGTTGCTACCTGACATGGTACTCGTGTACCTATATTATGACTACTGTGATCTACCTATTACCAAGCTTGTACCACAAGTGAATGCCTGTAACACTGGTTACTTTTTTAATCTAAGCATTATATACTGTACTGTTTTGTTTGCTGTGATGTATTGCTCTCCTGACAAGGTGCCTTTGTAAATGAGTCTTTGACTCAAAGGTCTGTAAACCGATGATCAAATAAATAAATAAAATAAAAAAAACTTGATTAGGAGGAATAGTATTATGAATATAACAGTGGAACAGTACTGCAAAATGATCTGAGCTCTCAATACCAATTGTTTTCACAACATTAACCTTCAGTGCTATAGAACTAAAGAGAAATCCTATCCTAGTGGATACATTGCCCTTATAAAAAGTGGCTTTCACATTTTTTCCAGCCTGTACCACAGCATCTTGTAAACTCACTGTTTTAATCATCTCCCTTAAATACAAAGAATCATTATATAGTTTTGTGGTTTTTCCACCGCTATCAGGTAAGGCTAATCCACATTTAAAGCCCCCCAACACCACAGTTCTACTCATATGTAGATATGGGCATATTGTTTCAAACAATGCAACTGTAGTAGACTTTGTCTGAGGTGCACAGGTATTTATTAAATAGAATTTTCACACACACACCCCCGCCACCATGACACATCCAACAACAGAGTTCTTCCAGGCTCTACTTCCACCAATCTCTGTATTTTAAAATTATGATCTTTAACTGAAATCACAATTCCATCAAACCTTTCTGGTCCCTGAGATCAGAAAGAGACCCCATGGGTCCAAATGTTTGTTGTTGATGAGATTTCATGCAGCATATTTATTCTCATGTATTCAAGCAAGCAATAACACATGACAAAATGTGGGTTATGCCCTGATAAGAGCCCGCTCATGTGTTTTAGGAGGCACGAGGTCAGTGCTCAAATTATTATGAAAAAAGTAGGGGGGCCCAATGGTCATATTCAGAGGTGTGCACAGTACATGAAAAGGGGTGCAAACGTCCTCACAAAGCTAGGAGGGTCTGGGGGCATGCCCCCCCCCAGGAATGTTCTAAAACATAACTGTAAATGATGCATTTTCCTGCATTTTAGAGCTAAGTAAGATACAATATGTTAAAGCCCACCAGGATGAAACATTCTGTGATAAGGATATTACTGTTTCCTGCAAGAATGTTTTAAAAATTAAATGATTTATGAAATTGCATGCTTTGCTTCATTTGTAAAGTTCATTCTCACACCCGTTTCTCTTACAATCTGTGAAACAGATCACACTTACACCCTTTGTTATTCACCCCTTTCTTCTACCAACACCATATCCCCAGGATTTTTTGCCAGTCCACTGCCTGCAAGTTACGCACCATACCCTAATCACAACAAATGGACAAGCAAGGCAGCTTATGCAAAGGATTATTATCATACGAGCTGCCATTCTAATTTGAGTACATGGGAAAAAAGGACACAACAGCAGAGCACTAGAGCAGCAGGCAATGAAAACAGAGGGGACATGACCAAGTTTGCTACTGTTAAGGGACAACCAAAGCATAATTTGTGCATTATAATGATAGGCAGAGTATTAAAAAAAGGTTAAATTAAACTTGTGGATGAGTATTGCAGCAGTTAACAGTGCTTCCCCCCCCCCCCACATACACACACACACACACATGCCACCCACTTTATTTCTTAAATAAGATTGCTATACATTTTGATCTCTGACGTTCAGGTAATTTTGGATGATGGATGTCAAAAACTTTACTGGTCAAAATTTGAATGTCATTCCAGTTTTGGGGAAGTCAAAATACTTCTCAGGTTACAATTTTGCAAGCCAATATAATGTTTTCAGGAACAATTTTGTAATATACACATTACAAATAATGCCATGCCCCCCCATTCATTCAGAAAAAAAAATCACACCATTGTTTGACTCAGTGCCTGCAAAATTCAAAGTCACTTACATTTTTCACTATTAGGAGTCAAATACAACCCCCTTAAATAATTAAATGAAGCCCCTGGCTGATGGCATGTTCTCCCACCTTCTCAGGGGTCACTGCTGGCAGGTTTAGGAGACAGTGAGATTAATGTATTTTTTCCAACGCATGCAATATTTCCTTCCAGGTCTCCCTATTTTCAGGAGCCCTCTTATTTTGACCAACCCCCCATCCCCCACAAACATCTCACACCATCACACCACTATCCAAAATATTCATAATTCACAGGATTGTCTCTTTCACTCGAGCTAGTACTGAAGTGAACTACTCCTTTGTTGGCTGTCTAATCTCATTTTGCCTTAGCCTGACATAAATGCTACCATCTCCTTTTTCCCTTCTGATCTAGCTCCAAAGAATTGTTCACTCAATCCTCAGGGACTGCTTTCTTCATATTATGTAGCACTACTACCTTACACTATGTTTACCCCTCACTCTTCTATCCTCCTCCTATTTCTCATCTGTTCCTTATATTCCCCTCCTTTCCAACCTCCCCTACCAAAAAATCCTGTCATGCCTTTCCCCCGTCATCCTAGCCCTTACCTCTATCCTGGCCATTATTCCAGCACCCTCTCAAAGACTTTGATCTCATTTCTCTTACCTCCCTCCTCCATCCCTCTCCTCAGTTCCTAGCCACCTGGCCTTCCTTCATCTCCAGATCACATTTGCACCACATTTCCTCCCCCCCATAACATTTCTAAATACTCCATCCATCACAACAGCCCCAAACTCCACTTCATCATTATTGCCCTCCTTCTACTTGCCTCAGGGAACATCCATTCCAATCCCGGCCCCACTTCCCCTTCCTCTGCTAATACCACTCCTCTTTCTCACATGTTTAACTCCCATATATCTTCAGCCGTCCTAAAAGGCTTGAAAATCCTCCACTTAAATATCTGCAGTGTTATAACTAAAATAGACCTCTTACAACCAATGGTCACCTCTCTCACTCCTGATATTTTAATTCTAATGGAAACTTGGCTAAATGACAAAATTCTTGATCACTCCATCCATATCTCAGGCTACTGTATAATCAGGCAGGAGAGAACTGACAGAGGAGTTGGAGTAGCCATGTACAGTATATCCTGTCATCTCTTCAATACACAACTGTTCTTTCATCCTCGATAACTGCCACCTATGAAGCCCTTGTAATAGATATTACCCTGCCCTTCTCCATTCCAGTCTTCATAGCTAGACTCCACTGCCACCCTAGAATCAAGACTTCTGCTACTCTCTAACTTATTACCAACATAACCTCCCTCTCACATACTGGAGAGTTATACATCCTGGGCAATGTAAACTTAAACTGGCTGGCCCCTGCCACCTCCAAAATGTGTAATGACATTACTGCCCAGCCTCAATCTCTCCCAATTTATCCTCAAACCCACCTGCTTAAATCATAAAACCCTAAACCACTCCCTTTTAGACAGGGCTCTCACCTCTCACCCCCACTGAGTCATTAAATCAGGCATCCTCCCAGATGCCCTTAGCGATCATTACCCAACCTTTCTAATTAGAAAGGTCCATAGACCCAAACCACCAAATAAAATCTTCCAGCTCAGGTCTTTCAAGTCCCTTGACCTTAATCCCCTTCTTCATGACCTAGCCTCCTTTGATTGGGCCCCATTAGCTTCTGCCGCCTCCATTGATCTAGCCCTTACATGCTTCAAAGATAAATTCCTAATAACCTGGAAAGCTTTTGCTCTATTCAAGGGTACCCAAGTTTATGGAAACTGTCATCCCTGGATCACCCCCATTCTGCTGACCTGTCTTAGGGAACGAGACAAAGCTTGGAGTAATTATAAGGCCACTCAGCTCCCACCAGATTACACTAAGTACAGCATGCTTAGAAATTCCTGTCCTAAATCTGCCAGACTAGCTAAATCTGATTATTTTAATTCAACATTCCAAAACAGTATCAACTCTCCCTCCAAGTTCTGGAAAGTGGTCCATGCCCTCCCCCCCCTATCTAATCCACACCCCCAGTGCTTGAAGCAAATAACACATTAGTGTCCACCCCTAGTGCAGTGGCAAATGAGTTTAACTCTTATTACATTTCATGCACCTCTGCCCTCCTTAAGGCCATCCCCACTAACCCCTCCAGCCCCCCCCAGATCACCTCTCCCTGGAACCTCCTTCTCATTCTCAACTGTCTCTCAGGAAGAACCACTTACCACCCTTTTCTCTGTCAGTCACTACAAAGGCTCTTCGCCTGATAACCTTGACACTAAACTTCTTTACTTATCAGCACCAGCAATGGCATATCCCATCTCTGTAATTCTAAACCTTTCCTTCTTGACCTCCCCAGTCCTTTCAGCCTGGAAATACACAGTTCTCCTCCCTCTCCCTAAGGGAGGGAACTCCTCCCCCCCACTAGCAACTATCACCCAATCTCTGTCCTCCCCATCCTTTGCCAAACTTCAAGAACACCTAGTTCTCTCCGAACTAACCTCCTTCCTCTCTGACACCTATTTTTTTTACCCTTTCCAATCTGGTTTTTTGAAGAACCACCCCACCACCACTCCCTTCTCAAGCTCACTGACTCCATCCTTACCGGGATGGATAAGGGCCTCATATCTCTGCCATCTTTGTCAACTTTGCTAAGGCTTTTGACACAGACTCCCATGCCCTGCTTCTTGATTCCCTCAAGGCAGCTGATCTGTCTACCACTGCCAACAACTGCTTCAGCACCTATCACACAGGTAGAATGTAATCAGTCAGGATTCAGGACACAATCTCCCCCCCTCCCCCATCACCACTGGAGTCCCTCAGGGTTCAGTGCTAGGTCCCATTCTCTTCTCCATCTTCCTTAATGACTTGCTCTCTGTCTGTTCCCTCTCCTTCTCAATCCATATGTATGCTGATGACACTGTCTTGTTTACCTCAGGCATACTACCTACTGATGTAGCAACCACCCTACAGTGTGTCTTTCATCAGATTCAGCTCTCGGTTTGCCTCTCAGCAACTCTCCCTGAACACCAAGAAGACTGTCCATGACCTTTGGCACCAGGAAGAGACTCTGTAGGCTTCACCCCTTACCCTCCTTCTACATCTTGGATGGGACAGTCCTTGAGGACACTTCCTCATTCAGATTACTTGGGGTTTGGTTGGACCAATACTTCAGCTTCTCTGGCAACATCAATGCTATTCTGCAAAAACTGCTCCTCAAGCTTGGTGCCCTATACAGGAACCATAGTTGCATCCCTCCTATGGTGTGGCGTGAACTGGTCCAGAAGATGATACTCCCCATCTTTGACTACTGTGACTTAGTCTATGGCGCTGCTCCCAAATCTTCCCTGACTAGATTGGACTTTCTCTTTAACTCCTTCTGTCATTTCACTTTTGATGCCCCATCTCATACCTATCATTGCAACCTCTAAAATGCCCTGTCTTTTCCCCCATTTGCTAACAGACGTATTGCTCAATGCACCAAATTTACTTCCAAATTTTGGTTTGGGGGAACTCCACACTTACCTCACATACTCCATCTCTACCCCTCCCCTTCCCTCCCACTCCCTCAGGTCCACTGATCCTCACACCTTGCTAATCCCCCTCCATTCCACTCGCATAGGACAGACTGATTTCTCCCTCCACTTTGCGAAACTCTGGCTCTCTCTACCCGCCCAAATATAGCACTCCTCCTCCTCACCCTCCCTCGCATCTGCACTGCAAACCTTTCTCTCCTCTAGCTGCTCCTGCTTTAATCCTCCTTAAGCTACCTTATTTGAGCCTGTATCCTCAGCTAGATACCCACCTTCTTACTTATAAAGCCCACCTATTTTCCACACCTGCTATGCCCCTGCTATTCACCTGCCTCCCTTCCCCTCCTCTCTCATCCAATGGCCTATGCCTGGTTCTGCCCCGGCATTGTTCACAACATCCTGGTGGGGCTAGATCTAGGCAAGACCTTCTCCTTCCTAATCCGATTCCTGTTCCTTCTCAACCTAAATGACATCACCTGGTTCTGCCCCAGATAGGGTTCTTAGTCTTCTCATCCCCCTTCTACCCCCTTGCACTTAAATAGCCTGCCCAAACCCTATTAAATCCTGGCCTAGTTTGCTGACTAACAGGGCTATTGCCTCACCTCAACATAGACTGGATCTAAATCACCTCTCAGCTGGATAAGAAACAGTTCTGGCACTAGTCTTGGCCCCCCTTTGCCTTGATCCCCTCTGCTTCTCCTTCCCCTTCTTAGCCCTCAGTCCCTCTTACTCTCCCTCCAAATACCATTTTAATTGTTTATTTTCTTGAATGTATGTACTGTATTCCAGTATGCAACTGTAACTGCCAATCCAACAGTGTGTTGATGACCTTGTTGTCTATTCTCTGTATATTCCCCCTTGGATGTAATTGTAACTATATGCATAATCACTGTTTTTATACTCTGTACCCCCCTCCACAGGTCACACCGGGAGACAAGCAACTTGTTGTTCAGTGTACCTTCCTGGTGAAACACTTCAATAAATAAAAATAAATATATTAAAAAAACTTCTGTCACGTTATACACATAAACAGGCTAGCTCTCCCTGATTTGCTGATAATAAATCTGAGAATGTTGTGGATATGCCTCGGCTGCACTATGCAAATCACTTGAGATGCATTATTTAGGTAGGAGAAAGCAAAATACTTTCTATTTTTATAATATACATATTTCATCTGGGCTTAGCAGATACAAAGCACCCTTCTCCATAGTCTTGCATCACATGAACTCCAGAGACACATGGCACCCTCCAGCCTTGTCTTACTTGACATGGGTTCTAGAGACACACAGCCTCCCCCCCACCTTGCCTTATTTTACAAGGACTCTGGAGACACAAAGCACCCCTAGCCTTGCTCAACTTCACTCAGGCTCTGGAAATGCATAACACCGATGAACTCTGGAGACACAAAGCAAACACCTCCCCCACCTTGCGGTACCATACATGGGCTCTGGAAACAAACACCTCTGCTAGCCTTGCCTTACTTCACATGAGGTTTGGAGACAAACACACATCTCTTCCTTGTCTTACCATGCTTACGGGTCTGGAGACTAACACCCCCCCACCTTCAACCTAGTCTTTCTTCACATGGTGCCCAGAGACACAGTACACCCCTCCAACCAGTCTTACCTTACTTTATATGGGTTCTTGATACAAAAAACAACCTTCTCTCTAGGCTCCTTATCTTACTTCACATTGGCACTGGAGACAAGTACCCCATCCCCAAGCTTGCCTTGCTGCACATGGGCTTTGGAGACTAAAGTACCCTGCCAAGTATGCAAGGTCAAGCTGAGGAGGCCAAAATAATGTAGCCCTGGTCCATTCAGGGTATCTCTCAGCTCTCTGTATTGTGGCAATTTGTGTTGACACTACAAGAGGGTCCAGGATCTAGTAAAGCTCCACATCTGGCCCTACCCCACACTACACTCCCAGCCAGCTAGCAGTGCCTGACCACCCCAAGTTCCATGGAGTCCAGACTTACTCATTCTTATTCCTGCATATCCCCCCACCTTTATATATATAAAAAATTTACAGACTGTATAGAGTTGTGCGCTCCTGATTTTCTTATCTTTTCTAAAATAACAAGACTCCTCCAACAGAACAGCCAGCAGTAATCTGATTTCAACAGGCAGTACAGCAGAGTTGCCACACTAGTCCTCTAGGCTTCCAAAACTGTACTTGTTTCCTCTCCCTCACAATGTATCTCTCTCACAACTCAGCAACAGTGAACAAATAAGTTGTTCCCAGGATCCCAGTGTATAGGGGCTACTAGCTACTATTTTTATCTCTGGTTTAAGTCATTTATAGTCTGAACTGAAATGAATACCTCCAACTATGCTCGTTCAAAGAGGTGTCACACTGGACATCAAAGACGTCAAGCACAGCAGCATTTTTTACAATAAATAAGGATAACGATAAAGATCTCTGACTATCACTGTTTTAAAGTATCTGTGAAGGACTAACTTTGGTGCCAGTTGTGGATACTACTTATAGCTGTGGGAGGCTTTTGTTTATTTGTTTTCCAGGAAGGCTGCCATCAAAGCAGTCAAGCAGCAGCATGCTATCACTTAATGCTTGTTTACACCACCAACTTTGCAGTGCATCAACACATGCGCACAGGTTGATGCACTGCAAAGTCAGTTTCATAAACACTTTCTGGAGCATGATGAGTGCACCTCGGATCCCTTTTCTGCTGCAGTTCAGTTGTGAGACATGTATCAGCAGTGAGAGCATTAACTGATGTAAACCATTTGATGCACTCCCTCCAATGGGAAGCCTTCTGTCCCAGTGTCTTCCAGCATCCTCCACTGAGTTTACAGCCCTTCCTCAGAGTGACCTGCAGCACTGCGAGGGTGGGCTGTGTAACTAATGGAGGAACAACCAGCACAGCGAGAGGGGAGCAGTGTAAATGTAAGAGCACTGCAGCTATTGAGCACAGTGCTAGATAAATATCTGTCTCATTGTATAACTTAACTCACTTTGATGTTAGTTGTGTGGCAATGGGTTGGGGGAGACCATTGCTTTTGTGGATGACTGTGTTAAAAGGGAAAACATGTTAATTACTATTTTTCACTCAAGCAGGGCTGCTGCAGTTTGTGTTCCTGACTGAATGCAAATTGGCAGCTTCAGCAGGGAGAAGTAATGGGGCCAAAACGTGACCTCCCTGGTACTTTTCAATTACACAGAACTCACAGGGCCATCCAAAAAAGTAAGGGAGCCTGGCCCCTCAGCCCCCTGTAATTTGAGCACTGCACAAGGTGCTTGCACAGAGTGCCTTATGCACTCATGCGTGTTCTTATCAGGACATAACCCACACCTTGGAGTGTGTTATTGCACTAATAAAATGGGTCCCCAAGTAATCATTGTGAGGAAAAAAAAAATTTCTAAAATATACCTATGTGAAAAATGGTTTTAATAGGTGAAATGGTAAAAAAATAGTCCTGTTTCATTTGTGTTTCAGCCCCCACACCACCTTAATCCTGTAAAGAAGCACAACATTTGGCCCATATTGTTTCCCTCCTTTTACTGAAGTGCCACTCCTTGCAGATCAGTTTAAAAAACAGAAATGAGCAATTCAAAGACTAGATACACAACGGAGGGTCTGTTTTAAACTTTTGGAACCCTGGGTGTTTTGTACCTTCCTTCCTGTCTCACACAAACACACAGAGTGAAAACACTACCCATTCATGAATAACCCTCATACTGAGCAACAGAGCAACACCGCATTACAATAAATAAGCTCAGCAGCATTTGACAATGGACGTCATTGTCCCAAAAAATCTAGGTAGTCTCTCTGGGTTTCGCACAGCTCCTGGTCATCCAGACTCATTTCCATCCTTAGGTGGTGATCGATAGCCATGTAGGACATTGCTGGATCTGTACCACAACTTTTAAACATGCAGCTTGCACTTTGCTCCCTTCGTTCGTTGTTGCTGTCATCTATAACTACAGGAGAGGTCACCTTTAGGGAAACTTTTTTTTTCGTGTACTTTATTTTACTTTTGTTTAAAATTTCTTTTGCAGCCCGCTATTGTGTGACTGAGCAAGCATGTCCCTTACTGGCCACCATACTGTGTGCTTTTTGCATTATTTTTTTCCAAAGAGCATTGCTGTGATGTGTGCTGCCATTAGTGGAAGGGGCTGTTTAGTTTAATTGCATATGCTGTCATGGATGGGGAGAAGTGGATGGGAAGACAAGAGAATGGGTGAGATGTTTGAAATGGACTGGAAGCAAAGGATTTTCATAACGGCCACTCGTTCCTGGACCATGCTTCAAATGCTGGAATGGTATGTACAGATGGGCAGTGATTCAAAGATTGCCACATAAAGGTATAAAAGTTTGTTGTGGTGCACTGGTGGGGGGGGGGGCGCTGCTGGAAATATTTCCTTCTATTTGTTGCTGGCACTGTTCTCCGGACGCAGCGGCTGTCGTTCCATGGAATGTTGGCTTACAAGCTGCTCAGTGAGAGCGGTGGAATAGATTGATTTCTCCTGTGCTATGTTTTGCTTATCACAGTTAGTGCCATTTGGCAGAATATCTCCTGATAAGAGCTCTGCTGAAAACATCTTTCAGCCAATCAGGATCCTTGATTTCTTTTGACAATTTTATAATGAAAATTATGTTTCCAGGAAGAGTATCAAGGATGCCCATAATTGCTATTCTCTTTCTACCTGTTTCCATACTATTTACATTTACCAAAATGGGAGAGATAGAAACACATTTACACATTTAAAGTGGCTAGGGAGCAAGGCCATCAGCTGTAACATTAGTCTGAGATTTTTTTGTATAAAAAAGAAGCATTTTCATCAAGGATTCCATTCCTCCTGATCAGAGGAAAGTCCCGGAATGGATAAAGTGATTGACAAAGTTTGTGAATCACGCTCTTTATCTTCCATATCGCCCCAATGTCTTCAGAGTTGCCAATGCAATAAATCAACTAGTCTGTACCCCATCAAACAATTATACTTTTAGTTTGGTTGTAGATTTCCTTCCTCGTTTCCTTGAGGAAATCACTACCATGTCAATATCTTTAGGTGGCCGGGATGCAATATCTACCAAGAGTAATTCTGTGCCATCACAGACTCACCACTCTCAGAGGGCAAAGTAAGGGAATCTTCTATAGATGCTACCTCTACCTGATGTCTAGTGGTATCACTCTCCATGACCTGACATTAGATTTGAACCCCTGACCTTCATCACTATTAGCAGTGACTCTATCACTGCACCACTGCACCAGGCCAACTAGGGTAGAGCTATCTGTAATTCTAATACCTCTCTTCTTTTCTCCATTTCCTTACAGCTCCCTCCCCACAACTCTTTATCAATCATTGATTCTCCAGTCCCAGGTTTGCTCCCCCTCCTGCTACTACTATCAGTCACACACACACTTCCTCAGGCACAAAGACCTGTTCCACTGCCACACCATTAGTTACTAACCTACACTGGTTCTGCAGGATGACACCACCTGTGCTAAACTTCCCCAGCTGCTTCTGCCACAGGCTCCCGTATCAGCCTTTGTCGGTCTCTGTTGCCACCTTGCCTTTCTCATAAAGCCGCATGTATTCTCCCTCCCAGTCCCCTCCACTATTTCTAAGCTATCACATACTAAATTTTATTCTAAAACCAAATTACTGCAACGTATCCTATAAAGACTTGCCCTACTGCTTCTTTTCTTCCTCTCTGGCAATGCTCATCCTAACCCAGGGCCACCCACAAAAGCAAACCCTGTCAAATGATGTGTGGGTGATCTCCAACTGGCATCAGTGAACATATGTAGTTTCCTAAAAAAAAGCATGCCCTTCTTCAAGTGTGGATGGCAGTTCACAAACCTAACATTCTAGCTATAGCTGAAATCTGGTTTACCCCTAATACACCTGACTCTGCCATGGCCCTAAATGGCTACTCAATCCTTAGGCTTGATAGGGTGGGGAAAAGGGGCAGCGGTTGTGCTTTCTACATTCAGGACTCCCTACAAGGGTACATACTCCAAACTCCACCTCCAGGACAAGGAGCTCAGGCTCTGACTATTAAGTTGGCTCTAGGGAACACTGGCAAAACACTATTTCTTATGGCAGTTTATATCCCACCACGTAGCCAAAAACTAAATTTCAACGCCACCCTGGAATATATCACCCAGCTACCTAAAAATGCTGAGATACTCACTCTAGGCAACTTTAATATACAGTATATTAGTTAACCCCTACAGTTGCTCAATTTAGGGATACCGCTGCAGCAATTGATCTGACCCAAATGGTCCAATCACCCATCAGAATCAGCTATAAATCTGACACAAGTTTGCTAATAGACCTCATTCTGACCACTAAACTTGATAGAATCACTGACGTCAGAGTCCTACCTGACCCCCTAAGCAACCACTCCCCTGTCCTTTGCAAATGATCAAACAGCTCCAAAAGCCACAGCCAAAGATCTCCTACAAGTGATCCCTCAAAAGAGGCCCCCTCCAACAATTCATAATTTACCTTCTAAACTGAATAGTACTTCATAGACACTGCCACTAATATTGATGATGCCCTGGCATTCTTTATCACTGTCCTTAACTCTGCATTTGACATCTTTTCTCCCTGTGTTAAGATGTTTTTAAAAGGCCACCAAACTCTGTTTGATCACCCAGGCACTCCAGAACCTCATGTTCAACCAAGACAATCTCTGGTGCAAGGCCCTAGCTACAGGTCTCCCTGCTGACAGACAATGTTACAGGGCAGCCAGAAATCTCTGTACCAAGGAAATTCACTGGGCAAAAGCTGCCCACTACTAAATCAACCTCACATCCTCATGGGGTAATGGGTGAAATTTCTGGAACAACATGAAGAAACTAAATGGCAAATCCAAGTCCCCCGGCCTGCTCAACATCAATAGTATCCTCTCCCAGGACCCCCAGCTTATAGCCAATACATTTAATACTATGTTTACTGATCTTAGCTCAGTAGTACCCTCTGATTTATTTAACAACAACTCCAACTCTATTCCACCCATCCCCAAAGGATATCCCCAATTTCAACTCAGGATTATCTCACAGTAAAAAGCTAAACTCTGCCTATCTATGGTCCTTGGGGAGTCCTAATTTAGTGGGGACTCCCTGTATCTATATCACCTGCATCTTGTTCTTGACACTGTCCAGTCCACTCTAACCAAATTATTTCATGTCAACCTGGGTCTCAGCCAATTCCCTTCCCAGTAGAAATTGTTTTTGGTCGCTCCCATCCCTAAGAGTGGTGACAGAACCTCTCATGGAAACTATCACCTGATTTTTATCTTTCCCCAATCTCCAAAGCTCTTGACCTTGAAAAATTTGTCTCAGATCAATGCACAATGCAGCTGACTAACCATATTATACTGTCCCCAGCAACATGGATTATGGAAGGGCCTAGCACCTCCACAGCCCTTCTACAATTCATGGACTACATGCAGGAAGCACTTGACCTCTATCACTTAGTTGGGTCTGATTACATAGACCTGACTAAAGCATTTGATACAGTCAATCACACCCTTCTTGTCGAATCCCTCCCCTCTATCGGCTTATCATCTGAAGCCACCTCATGGGTCACCAACTACTTAAATGGGAGGTCTCAACAAGTTAAAATCGACAATACCCTCTCTACCTGTCTTCTGTCAGGTTGAGGGTTCCACAGGGCTCAAACCTCAGCCTGCTCTTCTTCAGTATGTTTCTTTTTTTTTTGTAACTCAACTTTATTGGTGCATTAAGAAAAATTAAACATACTTTCCACACCAGTGACAATAATCAGTTCAAATAGTCTCCAAATACATTTTCATGCAGCATAGGCATGTGTATAATACATCCCATGGGAGGTCTGTTGTAGAATTCTATGTCTGGAACATGTCTTAAAATACTCTGAGATAAAGCACTGAGAGCAAGTAGTTAATAAACAAGCAGTTCCACCATAACCACAATTAATTAATACAAACAACTTAAAAATACAATTACAAAACAAACAGTTCACCTGGATGTTAAGTAAAGGGAGGGGATAAAGTAGATTGAATAAATCTTCCACTGTAAGTTAAACAGGGAGGATAAAGTGTAGAACGGGAATTTTTCTATTTTCTTTTCAAAAACTCATCAAGAAAGGTTGCTCACTAAGGGGGTGCCAAGGGGAAGGAGGGGAAGAGCCAAGTCAACAGAGGGGAGGGAAATCTGAACTGAGAGTGAATACTGTGATTGCTGATGTTATTAAAATACTCCATTCCAATCTAGGCAGAGGCTCTCTGTGGTGCAGCCCCAATCCACCACAATCAAGGACTCCAGAGGTCAATGTGTTTCTCCTTTTGGAGATGTAGGCGAGCTGTAAGTGATTCCATTTAATAAATATTGTTCACTGTTAAGCCATTCTGCCTGAGTGGGGGGACCAGTCTTTAGCCATCATGAGGTTACACGTTTGAGTGCTGCCACTATGAAAATAGGTACGAACTTTCTAGTAGGAGAAGGGAGCTCAACCACCTTGTGGAAACTTAGGACCCAACCTGTAAAGTCATTTGGGATGCCTACCTGCAAAACTGTTTTTACTGAGCTCTGTACTTTGGTCCAGAATCACTGAATGGAGGGGCATGTCCAAAATATGTGGTGATGTGTTCCTGTAGCCCCACAATACCGCCAGCACTTATCTGTGTTGGAAGTGAGGAAATGGTTGGTCACTGTAGGAGTATAAAAATATCTAACTAATGTTTTCCAATAACATTCTCTCCATCCCAGTGAAGAAGTAATTCTCCATTTCACCTTCAACCGCTTCTCCCAGCCGTCCCCAGAGATCTGTGCAGATGTCTCCCTATCCCATGCCTCTTTAATTTTTGCAGGGATAAGGTACTTTATTTATTTATTTATTTGATCATTGATTTACCAACGTTTGAGTCAAAGACTCATTGACAGAGGCACCTTGTCAGGAGAGTGATACATCACAGCAAACAAAACAGTACAGTACATAACGCTTAGATTAAAAATGCAACTAGTGTTACAGGCATTCACTGGTGGTACACACTTGGTAATAGGTAGATCACAGTAGTCATAATATAGATACATGAGTACCATGTCAGGTAGCAACCAGAGATATTTTATTACATTAGTCAGCAGATGCTGCATGATACCCCAGGTATATACAACAAAAGTAGACAGGGCAGACCCAGCCTAGGGGTGAAGGTAAGGGGCAAGTAGGGGATTATGTGCAGTTGCAGCAGCAAGTGCTTTTCAGATGGCTTCTGAGGGAGACCTTGAAAGGACCAAGCTTAGTGGAGTTAGCTATTTTGGCTGGGAGGAAACTGAACCAGGAGGGAGCCCGATAGCAAAAGGATCTCTGGGCCATAGAGGTCCTTACCTTGAGGACAATAAGGGAGGTTTTGAGAGTGTTGTGGGTGGAGACTGATGGAGAGGCACTCTGCAAGGAAGTGGTGACCCCAAGGGGGGGGAGAGCCCTAGCAGGGTCTTTTTTACAAGAAGGCAGATTTGGAAGCAGAGTCTTTCTTCAAGGTTGAGCAAGTTGGTGGTGGAGTACATCAGGCATGTATGGGTGCACCTAGGGGCTCCCAGCATTAGCCTGCAGGCCTTGTTTATAGAAATCTGGATTCTTGCAAGTGCAATGTTGTTAGCTGCAGCATAGATGGGCAGCCCATAGTCGATTAGCAACAGGACAGAGGAGGTGATTGCCAATCTAAGGGCCTCTTGTGGTAGGCAGTCCCTATGGTGGTATAACAGTCAAATCCTGACATTGGTGGCAGCAGAAAGGGCATTGATATGGGAAAGGAAGGAGAGGAAGGAGAGTGCTGAATCAAAGGTAATGCCCAGATACTTGTAGGAGGAAGCCTGCTCAATGGGGTTTTGTGTGCTAGGCACTATCTTGAGAGGGGCACCACTGGCTTTGCTTTGAGGATGCGAGAAAAGCATAGCTTTGGTCTTTTTTAGGTACAGGACTAGCCTTCATGATGTGAACCAATGCTCAGCTATATCAAAAGCTTGTTGGAGGGTGGCCTGGAGTGTGTTGGGGTTGGGATGAGTGGTGAAGAGCACAGCATCATCCACATAGAGGAGGATTTTACTTGGGCAGGCCAAGAGGAGGGAGCTGAGGTACAGACTGATAAGAAGAGGGCCTAAAATGGAGCCCTGGGGAACCCCAGAGTGGACAGGACGTTTGTCAGATAGGGCGCTATTGATTTTACACACTGAGTTCTGGCAGAGAGGTAGCTGGTGAACCATGCAAGGGGGCTGGGGGAGAAACCAAGGCATCTGAAAAGTCAAGCAGGAGAGGATGGCAAACTGTGTCAAAGGCCTTGGAGAGGTCCATGAACATGGCACCAGCAGGACTTCCAACATCAAGAGGATAGTGCAGGAAGTTGGAGAATTCAAGTAGCATGGTTGTGGTGCTGTGACCTACATGAAAGCCATGCTGTTCAGGACACAGGATATGTGCATGGCCAGGTATTCGGCAAGCTGGTTGGCAACTACTTTTTCAAGGGCCTTAGAGAGTGGGGGTAAGATGGAGATATGTTGATAGTTACCTGGGGTCACTCGATCACCACTCTTTACGATGGGAGTGATGATGGCAGTTTTCCATGTGCTGGGAAACTGACCCAGGTACAGACAGTGGTTGAGCTGCTCAATAAGTGGGACCAGGATAGCATCAAATGTCAGATGAAGTAGCCTAGTGTCCAGTAGGATGGTGCAGGGGTTGTTACTACTAACGGCTTTTTGCAGAAGGGGTCTAGCCTCCAATGGAGAGATGATACATAGGTAGAAAGGAGGTATCTGGAGAGTGGGCAGGGGTGCTACTGGGATGGGGTCAAAAAAGTTACTGGACAGTACTGAACTCAGGTCTGAGGAATTTTGGTTTAGGCAGTCTGCAATGCCAAAGTGGTCAGAGCAGACAGTTCCATTAAAGGAGAGTATAGAGAGGGATGAGGAGCGGGATTCCCATTCAGCTCCTTTACATTATCCCAAAAGTTTCTAGCTGACCTCCAGGAGGAGACAAAAGTAGATAGGTAGTACTGGGCTTTCGCCTGTCGAATGGCCCACATACAATTCCATGGTATTGTGCCATAGGTTGTCTCTCATCTTAAGTTTGTGAAGGAGGGGGGGGGTAACCCAGGACGTGCTTTGCTTTTTGGTGCAATTTCTAGCAATGGGGGCATAGAGGTTACAGGCAGTGTTAAAAGTGCGAATGAAAAAATCCAATGCCTCGTCTATGGATGGTGCAAGCCTGGTTGGGGACCAATCCAGTTGTGAGAGGTGCAGTTTAAAGCAATGCAGGCCACCTTGGAGTAGGCAATGTCACTGGGTGGTTTGTGGTGCAGGTTTGCTGTTGGCAGCTGACCAAGAAAATATGACCGTGGAGTGGTCACTAAGTGACTTGAGAAGTACACTGATATCAAGCACCCTCTGGGGGCAGTAGGTAATGGTGATATCCAGGAGGGTGCTGGAGCCAGTAGAGGGGTTGAATCTAGTTGGGGTGGTGACAAGCTGGGACATGTCAAGGGCAGCAAAGATATCACTGGTTTGGGAGGCCAAGGCAGAGAGTCAGTTGATATTCAGATCATCAACAGTTATCTGGGCCATTTTGGGCGGTAGGCCAGAGAGGTAGTCAGTAAGGACCTCAATGGTGAGGTCTTGCTTTCTGAGAGGAATATAGGCAATGGTGAGAAAGAGTGGGCCTTTACCAGAGTTGGGGGAGATTTTTAGTGTAAGGGCTTGTGCTCCGTTATCAAGCTTAGGTGGTGGAAGTGCATGTACAAGGAGGGAGTCAGGCACATAGACAACACAACCACCTCCATGCTTACCCACCTGATCATCCCTGAAAAGGGTGTAACCAGGGAGGGAGATGAAGGAATAATGGCTGGATTTGGATAACCAGGTTTCAATGAGTGTGGCAATGTCCAATTGGTGCTGAGTAACCCAGCATTGGAATGCAGCAGCCTTCTTAAGGAGGCTGCAAATATTCACAGAAGCTATGCGGAGTCCTTGAGCCTATGCAGGCTTGTTCATAAGGTTGGGCACGGGGCCAGGGTTTGGATGAATGTTACATGATAGAAGCAACAGGAGGGGGATTAGGCACACCAAAGCATGGTAGTGATTGTGGCATCTCTCCTTGTGACTGGACATGGGGCCGGGTGCTGGGGTGCAAGGGTGGGTAGAGTATGAAGGGTGGGGAAGGCATTGAGAAAAGACCAAGGTATGAGTGGGAAGTAAGAGGTAGCATGGGTGGAAGTATGGGGGTTACCGAGGGGGGAGGTGATCAAGCATTGGGGAAGGGTTCTGGTAGAGGTGTTGCAGATAAGAGATGAGGTACTATGCGTAGAGGGTGATGGTCCTAAATAAGGTGGGGCTGGTGTAGGCAGTAGGAGGAGGAGCATAGTCAGTGTCAATACACTTGATCCTGTATGCATTGATGATGATAAGTTATTTGAGCACAAAAGAGGATCATCTCTTTAAGAAGTTATAGAAAGAAGATCCCCTTTAAGGAGTTGCTCTAACTGATTAGTGTGAGACCTCAGGAGTGGGGATCACTGGGGAAGTGTACTTAATAAAGGAGGGAGGAGAGGGTGTGGGGGTGCGTGAAAAAATTGTCCAGAGAGTAGTATAGCAAGGCAGTGGCCGAGCTGTGTTTTGAAAAAGGTGTCTTGTATGTTTTCTTTCTCAATGTGGCTCTGCAGCATCCAATCAGAATGCAGCCACAGTACCCAGGAGTCAGTCCAGTTATGTGGATTGAAGCCTGACAGCTCCAAGCTAGGACCTGACCAAACATACCTGCTTTCCTTGGTCAGGGAGTGGCGGGCTGGATGCAGTGTGGCAGAACAAACAGCAGGCAGTAGTCAGTTCTAGCTATTCTACAATATTGGGCAATTAGCAGAAAAAATTCAGTAGTGCAAGCAGTAAGCTATTTAGATGTCAGGCAGTCAGTTAAAGTTTGCTACAACTCTGCAGTACTCTGCTAGGCAATTCCTACATATACAGTGCAATAGTTTAAAGGTAGAATGTTTAAGCAGTAGAAATATTCAGCAGTGCAAGACATAAGCTATATAGAAGTCAGGCATAGCTAATACAGCAGGCTAAACAGCAGAAAATTCCAAGAGGAGAGAATATATATATATATATATATAGATATACACACACATGCATATATACATATACATATTTCCACATCAGCAGTAAATTCAGCAGAACAAAATTGTCCAGAGAGCAGTACAGCAAGGCAATGGCTGAGCTGTGTTTTGAAAAAGGTGCCTTGTATGCTTTCTTTCTCATTTGGGATCTGCAGCATCCAGCTGTGAAGCAGCCACAGTTCCCAGGAGCCTGTCCAATTATGGGGTTTGAAGCCTGACAGCTCCAAGGTAGGAGCTCACCAAACGTACCTGATTTGCTTGGTCAGGGGGTGGCGGGCTGGATGCAGAGGTCCGGCCACCAGCAGGTAGCAGCGCCAGGGCCACTCGGCTGAAGTGGAGAGCCTGGTTTGGGCTTGTGGCTGCTTTTCTTGGTCAGGGGGTGGTGGGATGGATGCAGAGGTCCAACTGACAGCAAGTAGCAGTGCCAGGGCCACTTGGCTGAAGTGGAGAGCCTGGTACTTATGTCCCTATCCTACCATGTAGCTCTGAAATATATTTTATTTAAACATTTAGGGTCATTATACCATAGACAAAGTCCTCCCAAAGAAATCGCTGTCTAGTCAGGTGAGTCTCATGGTCTGTGATTTTGATAAAATGCTTTACTTGCAAATAGTGAAATAAAATCCACCTGGGATAAATGAAACTTGGTCTGAAGCTGCTGAAAGGACATACAGGACCCCCTCTCCAGGAACTGCTAAAATCTAGTAAGACCCCTAATTTCCCAAAATGCATATCCCAGATCCAGTCTGTGGGATATGAAATCTGGGTGATATCGGATCAGGGATAATAGGCCTAATTGACTATCAAACCCTAATATGTATCTTACCCGACTTTAAGGGTATGTTCCACCCAGGGATTAGAAATCAAACTACAAAAGTGTCTAGGAAGGTGGGAACAGACCAGAGTGAATAAAGGATAGGGAGCCCCTCTCCCTCCTCTATCTCATACCACCCCGAGGCCCTGCATTGCTTGGCCCAGGTACAAACTGGTACCATCTGACCAGCTAAGTAATACCTGTAAAGTTCTGGCAACCCTAGACCTCCTCAGGTTTTATGCTGTTGTAAAATCTTTAGAGCCGCCCATGGTCTATGCCCCCCAATATGAATTTGCAAATACCTGTTTTGATTTTGGACCAAAAACTGGCTGGAATTGCTAGAGGCAACTTAGAGAAAAGAAACAGGAATCTTGGAATAAAATTCATTTTCACAGCATCTGTCCTGCCAGCTAACGACAATGGTAGCAAAGTCCATCTAGCCATATCCCTTTGCATGTCATTCCATAGTTTGTTATAGTTGACATCTAACGGTCTAGGCAAAGAGGTCAAGGCCTGCACCCCTAGATATCAGATTTGATTATGCAAATGAGGGCTGTGGGATTCAAACCCAGGTCTCCAGGTTTGCAGCCCAGAGTCTTAAACCACTGCGCTACACCGCCTCATTGAAGTGTTCTACTTGCTTCAGACTCCCCCAACTTCCTAAAATCCTTTTGGATTCTAACTACTTCCACTTTGTCTCCTGCCAAGTCATTCATCCCCAGGTGAATGATAACATCCAGTTCCTCCCTCCTTGCCATTACCCTTGTGATCCTATTGATCCACCTTCTCATCCCACCATGCAGTGCCTTCTGAAATGCACTTTACCTCTCTGTTCTTCCTGCTGGGTTCCCTTAACTTCACTCCTTGGGCAACTGAGTCCCCCACCAAGAGAAGCTTCCTCCTTCTCCTCTGGGATTTTCTTTCCTCCTTGCCTGGTGCTGCATCACTGAAGATCTGCCCCTGCACCTTAGCTTAGTCTCAGCTGTGGGTGCCACTGTGGGGCTAACCCACTCCTCTAAAACTGTGAGGGAATTGCTTAACCAGATTGGTTGGGGATGTTCTTCAGACACCTTCATGGCAACTTCCCTACAGTACCATAATGGTCCTTTTTATGTTGTCTTGTGCACACAGCGCAGACAACATATAGTGATGGCATGTTTTAGAGGTGCGGTTATGTTGTGGCCAAAGGTACCACTGCTTTTTTGGGCTGGGATCTGTGGCATGAATGAAACAGCATGCTGTCTATGACAGCACTGCAAAAGCGTACCACCGATTTGAAACAATTCCGCTGCTGCAATGAGGGTGTTACCCATAATTGCAGGGCATGCCTTGCCTGGTGTAATATTTCAGTGAACATGGTTGAGGCTGTTGCCATCTGCCTCTCATAATCCCCAGCAAGCCAACTTTGGGGTGCTCAATCCCCCTGTTGGCATAGTTAACCCCCAAGATTGTGTGGCACACTGGGAGCCCACCCTAGTGTGCCTCTGTGTTCAAAAGCTGATTGCGTCAGCATTTGCCCCTGCCCACTGCAGTGTGGATAACGTCACACCGCACACTCATGGGACACACTGGGAACCCACCCCAGTTGCCCAACATTTTTCTTACACCTGTAAAAAAAAAAAAAAAGAAAATGGTCCTCAGTGTTCTTTCTTTTATTTTTATTATAACCTGAAACAAAGAAAATGGTCCTTTGCCATTGGGTCCCCTCCTCCAACCTGCACCCACCTTCTGCACACCTCACACCCCAACCCCCCACTCCATACTTACCTCCAGAGTCCAGCACTGTGATCTTCGGTGAAGCAGGAACACGTCTGCACTCTTCAAAACCAGCCACGAACCAAAGAAATGCTGGTAAGCTGTATAATGGCATCAATGGTGTGGGGGGTCAACATAAGTGGATATCTCATCCGCTCAGTGACTTTTGGCTCCAAATTTTCAACATGGGGTCTTGGGACCCCACTTCATGAACCCCATCACTGTCATTTCATTATTCCATCCGGAAAAGTGATTTCACAGTCATTGCACAGAATCACTTTTTGGGACTGATTAATGAAATGACAGTGTCACTGTTCATAAGATGGGTTCCCAAAATGCCTATGTTGAAAATTTGGAGAAAAAGTCCACAAAATGACTGTGTTATGAGTGTGCATTGTGCAGTTTCCATGCACACTCGTAACTTTGAGAAATGTTATTATTTTCACTCCAGATTTTTCCAGTATTGCCATTTTTCACACATCCTTATGAACAGTAGAGCTGTCATTTTTCACATCCTATCCAAAATGTGTTTCCTCACATCTGGTGCAGAATGCCACAGTTGCTATGGGAAATCAATGTTCAGGACATATTAACAAAATCACAGTGCCACTGTTCATGAGCAAAGGTCCCAAATGCCTTCATGAAGTGGGGTCACAAAAAGCTCATGTTGAAAATTGGAGTGCAAATACCAACAAACACCTGGGGCATTAAGGTTTCTAGCCATAATATCCCACCCTGTATGTACTGACTGGTATGAAGGGGGTGACTTTGGATTGTAGGCTGTAGTGGTCATATCATTCCACCCCACTCCCACCCTGCAGCCAGAGACAAGCATCAAGGTGTGCCTTGGACTTTTCAGCCCCAGAGTTTACCCCATTCTCTTATACTGCACCCATCTCAATGTATTTCCTTATGGAATAGGGTGAGCCTAAGGCCTGATAGCCCCAAGGCACAATGTGATACTTGTTGGAGTCTGCTGGGTAGGATGAGGTAAAATGGCATAAGCACTATGGTCGATGATCCAAAGGCACATCTCAATGCCTGTCAGTCTCTGCAGGGTGGTGTGGGGTTGGCGTCACTTCTGTACTTCACTGACATTCCTATTGTGCATCTCTCTAACTCCTGCACTAACAATGCCAATGCCTGCAGTACAACATTCAGCATTGACAAATGCTTGTTTTCTCCTTTTGCTCACTTTCTTCATGCAGATTCTGGTTGCCATCCCTATGCCGTTACTTAATTTCTCCACTGTTCTTCTACCCCCCCTCTGACAATCCTCCCCTGCTAGGCTGCTTCTGAAGAAGTCTCTGGTTTCCTTAAAATCCAACCTACTAAAGTCCAGGATCATCATATTTTTGTGGCTTGCCTCTGCACCCATCATAATATTGAACCACACTGTACAGTCATCACTGGCTCTCAATGGATAGCCCACTATAGCATGACTAGGCACTATCACAGCCTCCAGTAAGTCAGGGATTCAGAGGAACAAATGAAGAAGTCAAGTCCCAAACAAGATAGCACATTTACCCCATGAGTCATTTTCAACTCTCAGCATGCTTAGTGCATAGGGCAGGAAAGGTACTAGTGTGACATTTCCTACCCCATATGGGCTAACTAACATTTCTGCACAATGCCTCTGTGCATGACTGCATGGAAGAATTATACAGAGCAGTACCAGCCCCCACCTCCTCATCGCAATTCAGATGCCCCTGAGATAATAAAATGATCCCTGGCATCCAGAATTTCCCCACCCCAATCACCATTCAGATGCACCTGATTAGTATATTAAGAGGATCCCTGGCATGTAGATCACCCAGATTGCAAGTGTGAGCCCCCTCCCAATTCCACCCAATAAGGTCCTTCACCCGTCTCCCCATAGAGGTTCATAAATTACACCAGCTGCCAGTCCCTCTCACTGCAACAGTGACAGGTACAGCCCCTCAGCTGGCCATCTCAGCTGGCCACTTTCTGAGTGACACAAAGTGAGCACACACCTACTATAAAAACAGATGTTCTACAGTAGGCATGCACTCACTCCCTTTCACTCAGACAGTGATCAGCCAAGGTAATGAGCTAAGATGCTGTACCGATCACAGTCACAAGGAAGTGGCTGCAATTTTGGGTAAATGGGGGGCCAGTGGGGAAGAGGTGGAGGGACCGAGCTAGATGGCTTTGGGAGGGGGCTCAGATTTGCAAACTGGCAGGTGGGGCTACTAGATGTCAGGGATCATGGAAAAATAGAAACACAGAAACATAGACGATGGCAGAAAAAAAATGGTACATCCTGCCTGCCCCTATTTCCCATATTAAAGCTCAGAACCTAATGTCCATACAGGGAACTAGCCTTCACTATCCATTCTCTTGTTCCCCTCCCTACAACTATCAGCCTGAGTAACCATTATACCCTTCACTTTTTCACAGCCATGCTTGAAATCATTTATGGTTTTGGTGCCTGCCATCTCAGTTGGGAGACTATTCCATATTTCCACCACCATTTCTGGAAAATAAAACTTTCCAATATCCTTCTTGAACCTCCCTCCCTCCCATCAGTTTCTACTTGTGCCCCCATGCCCTTGAACTGTTACTCATGCTAAGCAGTTCTTCTCCATTCAGCTTGTTTATTCCTTACAGGAACTTGAAGGTCTCTATCATATCATTCCTCTCTTGTCTGGTCTCCAGTGAAGACATGTTCAGTGCCTTGAGCAGATCCTCATACGATCTATCCTGTCAGCTCTGAATCATTCTGATCACTCTTTGTCCTTATCTTTTCTGAGGTGAGGTCTTCAGAAGTTCAGAACTCTGAACAGTATACCAGGTGCAGCCTTACCAATGATCAATAAAGAGGCAGTAAACCTCTTTTCTTTTACTATCAGAAGCTCTTTTGGCACATCCTAGTATCATATTTGCTTTGCTAGATGCCTCACTGTACTAGCGTGATTGCTTAAGGGAGTTAGTAATGATGAATTCTAGGTTCCTTTCCTCAGCTGTAGTGGTCAGCTCTACCCTCCCATCCGGTACTCTGTCCTGGGGTTCTTGTCCCCTAAGTGAATCACCTTGCACTTTTTGTCATTGAATTTCAACATCCAAACCTTAGGCTGCCTCCCTAATCTTTACAAGTCATTCTGCAGTTTCCTACTTCCCCCCATCACTACTCTTCCATGAGATTGGTGTCATCTTCAAAGAGAAACAAACTCAGATTCATTCTCAGACATTGTTAATGAGCATACAAGAGTCAGGATGGATCCCTGTGGCATTCCACTCTTGGCTTCCCTCTCTTCTGATTTGACACCATAATCACAACCTTCTGCTGCCTCTCATTCAACTAAAGCCTCCTCACCCCAACCAAAACACTGCTTATATTTTCCTTCAAATCCCTGGACCTCACCCTCTTACACCATGACCTGAGCCGCTCCGATTGGTCCCCTATCTCATTGCTCTGCTCCACTGACTCCATGCTAACATATTTCAAAACAAAATTACTCAAAATATAGGACTGCCATGCTCCCCCCCCAGAGCAGGACATGATAAAAGATGCACCACCTCCCCTAGATCATGGCTAGGCTCATAGCTTACTTGCAAGTGCATGATTTGGCCTGGTCAGAAAATAAACATAACCCATCCACCATGGCTTCCAGAGGTATGATCACCTCCTCAGCACCTGTACCACAGCAATAAGCTTGCCAAAGGTGAGTATTTTACATATAATTTCAGTACCAACTTTGGTTACCTGTCTAAATTTTGGAAGGCTGTCACAATCTCTTCTCCCCTCCCACTCCTTTGTCTGTCCTCAAAGTCAGTGACACCCCTATCTCTAACCTCTGATTCATCACCACAGAGATGTAATTCCTTTTCATCACCTGCACCTCCTCTCCTCTCCTCTCCACTCCTCTCCTTCCTCTCCCCTTCCTCACCTCCCTCTCACCCCTGCCAGCCTGCATGATTGTCATCTACTTCCTTCCCTCTATTGTTTTATTTCTGTCCAGTAACTCCATCCTTTATTACCAACACATTTCCAGCCCTTAATCCTTCCAAGGGTAAAAGCCCAGATGGCCTGGATAGCATGCTCCTCCTGCTACTGCAATCTCCTCCCCATTGGCTGACCTCCCTAACTTCTCTTTCTGCTGTTCCTCCATCCCTGCTGACTGGAAGACTGCCACTGTTACTCCTCCTCCAAAAGGTGGTGACCCATCTGGTACTAACAGCTACTGACTCATTTCTCTCCTCCCTCCAAAATACAGGAACAAATTGTCTTCTAAGAACTCTCTCCCTTTCTGGACTCTTCTTTCTTCTTCACCCAATACAAGTCTGGCTTTCGCAAAAATCACTCCACCATCTCCCTGCTCAGGCTCACCAAATCCATTCACAATGGTATGGATCACAGCCCCTGCTATATTTGTTGATCTAGCCAAAGCATTCAACCCTGTCTACCATCCCAATTATTAGCCAAACTCCAGGCTGCAGGCCTCTCTGACTTTGCCATCAACTGTTCCACTTCTACCACAGGGGTAGGTCCCAGGCAGTCAAAACTGGGGACTCCTGTCTCCTCCCTGCCTGTATCCACTTGAGTCCCACAAGGATCTATGTCAGGCCAACTACTTTTCTCCATTTTCCTTAATGATCTTCCATCCATATGCTTGTCTGCATCCATTCACATGTACACGGATGACACAGTCCTCTTCACAGCAGGCCCACAGACTCCAGCTGGACTTTGATCAAGTTCAGCCCTGACCACGCACAAATCAGCTTTTCCTCAATGCCAAGAAGACTGTCTCCATGTCCTTTGGCACAAGGCACAGACTCTCTAGTCTCCCTCCCCTTCCTATTTTCCATCCCCTGGATGGCTCCCCTATGGAGGATGTTACCACCTCTAGTTATCTTGGCATCTGGCTAGACCAGCACCTAAACTTTTCTGAACAAGTAGATGCTATAATCAAAAAGCTGCACCCCAATTTGGTGTACTTTACAGGAACTGTGACTGTAACCCACCTCCAACATACTGTGCTATTATCCAGAGAATGATCCTCCAAATCTCTGACTATGATGGTGTGGTCTACGGCATAGTCCCAGTCACTACCCTTGTCAGACTGGACACGCTCTTCAACAATTCTGCCATTACACTCTCGACTATCCTTCTTGGACTCACCACTGCTCTATTTATAAATCTCTCTCCTTTTCTTTTCTTGTGGACAGACACCATGCCCACTGTGCCAGCTTTGTGGGCAAATCTGGTTTGTTTCCCTACCCTCCTATCTCTCTGATGTCCCCCCACAGCCATACCATCAGAAGCTGAAATATTCAAACCCTAGCAGTCCCTTCAGTTTCCACAACCATAGACAAAGCCATGTTCAGCCACCGCTTCCTTAAAATCTGCAACTCCATCACCCCAGCCATTCATCAATCTTCCTCTCATGAATTCTTTCAAACCACTTCAGAGATCTCACCTCTCCCTCCTGCACTTGCCCTAGTTTTCTCTCTTGCTCTCCTATGTCTTGTTTTCAGTTTAGGTACAGCTGTAATTTGGCCCTTATGCTTCTACTCTAGGCATTATGCACAAATGTTTATAGCCAGTGTTGATTTAAACTGCTCTGTATTTGATCACCAGCATATGTTTGAGGCTCCTGACTGCACTGTAAATGCATTTTTGATTGTTTGCTTATCAACTGAAGTTCTCATGTCTTGTATGCATTATTCCCAATGTAATTTGTGGTTGTGTACCACTCTGCTCCATGTATGCTATGTATTTTGAAATGTTGTGCTACCTAAGGCCCAACTGTACAAGTTCCCCTTCCCCCAGGATGCATCTAGAAATGAGTTCCCAGCTTTGTATGCCTGGGTAGGGGACACTAGACACCAAGGATCATTTTACTATAATAACAGGAGCCATTTAAACTGAGATCGGGGTGTAGAACCTTTACATGCCAAGGATCATTTTGGTGTGCTACTTGGGAGCATCATAACACTGACCAGAGGTAGGGTGACAATATGCAACACTGCATGCTCAGATGAGGGCAGGATTTTTGGAAGCAGCAAACAGTATTGCAATTTCAGTTGTTAAGCACTTTCAAAACCTTTTATATAACACCGTGCTGTGTACGCAGTAGGGGGTCCCTCATTTGCAAGGCTTTAATAGTACATATGCACATGCACATGATCAGGTTAGTATCTGAGGCTGCTAAATATATGGTACCTGTTCAACCATGCTGTTCTCCCACATGGCACAGTGCTTAGATATTTATCGTTCCGCTAACCTTCTGAAAATGGGACCCTAATTGACTAAAAATCCCCTGACAATACCTCTTAAGATGCAGAAGGTAAACAAAAATGTATTATCTTATTCTACATCTTTACGTATTATTTTATGTTATTTTCCTTGGAAAACCTTTAATCATTTTCAAAACACTGTGATGTGTCTTAAATATTTATAGCAACTGTAGCTAAAATATAATTTCTTCTTTTATCCAAGTGCTGTTTTTATTTACTTACAAAAATACAGTCTGGTTTAGTGGTTTAGCTTAGGCTTAGTGGTAATTGTACTGCCTCCCATGCCAGTAGCCCAGTTTCAGGGGTGGACCTGAGTCAAAAAGACATTATACAATGGGCAAAAAAAAAAAAGAGAGAGAGAATCCTGTATTTTGATTGACTGGCTGGCACCTTTCCAGTGTTATAAATCCTCCAGAGTACCCACTGGAAAAGGTGCCAGCCACCACTCAGCCGTATCAGGAACTCCCTGACAAATCCCTCCATTCCTTGCAAACACACCACTGCCAAACACACAGATGACAGCAAGATTACCTTGTCCTTACCTTACATCCAATAGTCTGTCACTAGCCTGAAAAGTTCAGAAAAACTGCCGCACATTCCGAAAAAATGAAGCACCAGAAAGAAAAAAAGAAAGAAAATGCAGTTTATTCTCTCCAAAGCAAAGAAGCTGAAAAAAATTCACAACAGTGGCTGTTGAAATCTGCAATCCTCTGGCACATGCTCAGAATTTGCAAAAAAATCTGAGCAGTACCGCTGCAATGAAAAACAAATGAGCAGCAACTTTTAATAGAAATTGACATTTTAATTTTTCATTTTTTTTGTGAAAAAAAAACAAGCAGGGCCTTTGTATAATCACAATATGCCCCTCCAGGGAGTGGGTATACTGGAGGATTTACCACTACTGGTATCCACACCAGCTGTGGTAAATCCTCTAGTATACCCACACCCTGTTGAGGTATATTGCTTAATTAACTGACAGGAGAGATGACTGAGCATCTCTGGGACTGCTATCCTCTCAGGGAGGGGGAGTCTGACCACTCCACTCTTTAACAGCCACCTAGGTGAGGAATGCTGGCAGGGCTCAGGCAGCCAGGCACAAAGCAGTACTTGCCTTTAATTGGATTGACATCATTGCATGCTTGATGGCCCAGGGGGATAAGCCAAAGGTAGAAAACCTCCAATGGCAAAATAATCCACCAATCTGCCACATGCTTTGCACTACTAACCAGGCTCTGCTCCTGAATATGTGGCTCCTTGTGAATGGTCCTCTCCCTCCCGGCCCCACCACGGAGGGGGGAGGCCATGGGACCTCTCAGAGCAGGTAAGTCCTTGTGATTTGGGGTGATGTGGATGCACAGGCTAGTGCACAAGGGGGTCAGTGTGTGACCTAGAAGATAAACATCTCATTTGAAAAAGAAATAAAACACAGTTTGGGAATCTCAGACTAAGTAACACAGTCATACATATAAACAACGTAAATATGCACTATGAGGCTAGACCAGGGCAGGTTTATTAGTGGAGACCCAGTGCCTGGCAAAGCTCTGTTCACCTTGCAATGCTCCACAGATATGTAACGGGTAGGTTAGGAGCTGTGAGAGCCACCAGTGAGGCATTACAGTGAAGTTATTCAGAACAGAAAGTGCAAAATTATGCATATGCCAGCTGAGCTTCTGATGATAATTGAGCCCTGTGATTGCTGCAATATATATATTTTTCTTAACCAAGAACCTTTATTAAACAAAACATTCAAATAAAAACAAAAACTAAATCAAAACTAACTGAGTAGAGAACAAACTACAAAAGCATTTGACTTACAGCTCCTGCAGTACACTTCCCAAGCATTCAGCTCAGATAAGTTGCTTGACCAACACAGTAATTTATAACACATAAATCTAATCACACTTTTAACTTAGAAAAATGCATGCAGTTCCCTGTGTTTATATGGTATGAGCATGGTATGTTAGGAATATCCTAAGTATTAGCTTCCTACACAAAAGTGCCTAACAGTAAATGAAGGCAGCACTTATTTAAAAGAATAAACTGAAGTATTTTAAATTAGTTCTAAAGTTTCTTGTCACATCACAATGTTCTAAAATTTGATTAAAGGTGTGCAAGCAAAACAAGATGTAAAATCCCATAAAGAAGTAAAACAAGAGATAGCCCTGTTTTGTTTATCTGCTCTGCAGTTTCAAAAACATCCTCTCATCAAGCCAGCTGCTAACTGAATGCAGCAGATAAGCAGTTCAGCTGCAGGCCATTCAAGGGGGAGGGGCAGGGGGATGGGTAATTTCAGAACATGGTCCATTACAGTATATAGTTTATTTGTTTCAGTATATAGTGTATGTGAATTTTTCAGTCTACAGTGTATGTGTTTCAATACATAGTGTATTTGTTTCAGTATATAATGTATGAAGATGTTTTCAATATATAGTGTATGTGTTATACTCTATACAGTGTTTGTTTCAGTAGATAGTTTATGTGGATGTTTCAGTCTGTAGTGTATGTATCTCAATAGGTAGTGTATATGTTTCAGTACATAGTACATTTGTTTCAGTATATAGTGTATGTTGATTTTCAGTACTCAGCATGTGGATTTCAGTACATAGTGTATGTATTTCACTATACAATGTAAGCATTTCACTATATAGCATATGTGTTTCACTATATAATATATGTATTTCAGTATACACTGTATGTATTTCACTATATGATGTATATATTTCAGTAGATACTGTATGTGGTTCACTACATTGTATATGTATTTCACCATATAGTGTATGTGTTTTACTATACAGCCAGAGATTATGAATTATATCCCTAACAGCTTGCCATAGACTGGAACATAAAAGCTTACACCACTACAATCCCAGGTCTTTCAGTGGATTCGGGGATGCATATAGATGAAAAATAGATGGCTAAGTCCTTTCTCTAAGCACAATGATTCCCTAAAAACAACTGGTCTGATTCATTTAAGTTTACATACTATAGCAATGAATTAAAAATTCATGATTTTACAGGAAATGGTTCTGTGTGCTCAAATTAATGTTGCAGATGCTCAGTAAAATCACAACTATGGGAGATAGGTTCCAATGTCCAAATTAAAATCTGAAATGATTTTGACTAAACGTACAATTAAACATTTAAACAGATAGCAGTAGTTACTATTTCAGCCACATATCTGCTTCACAGGCAGATTGACACATTAACCAATGAATCACAAGCTGTCAGGCAGGCTAACACATCAAGTCCCAAACAGATTCTGGTAGTTGTTACTTTGAATATGAGTACATCTGTAGTAAGTGAAGTGCATACAATAGACACCTACTGGCATTTAAATGAATACAGAGCCCCACAGCACCATTATTTGGCAAGTGGGAGAAGATGTTTTCTCTATCACTCACCAGAGTCCACTGGGACACAAGGAGGTTCCCCTGAATACTGTGAACATAAAACATAAAATGCAGAAAGGCAGGCATCTACCAGACTCTTAGCCCAAGCATGCATCCAATCCCAGAAAAAAAATCATTAGATCTGCCTAAGCTTGTGAAGTCATCAGAGCCCAAAATACTGAACCAAAAAGAGGACTCATGTGAGCCTTTGGCAGGGCTGGAGGCTGCAATGCCAGTTGAGTGGAGTCACAAAAAGTACAAAACTAAGTGTAAGCACCTGTCTGATTTTAAAACCCTGCCTAAGCAAGAAGGCAATTTTTGCCTTCCAGGTCATAATATTGTGGATGAAACCATGCACAGCAAGATGGTGCTGCTAGTAAAGCATGTGGCTTTGCAGCAACAGAGGAATTACAGCGATACAAAAGTATCACCGCACCCGATGCTCACCAGCAACAAGGAAGTGGATCTAGTCACTGCCGGTCAGGTGCTCAGTCAAGCTGCTCCCATGGTGAACTGACTAGAGCACCCGACCCAGCAGTAGATGGGGTTAGGGGGAAGTGGTTTGATTCCCTGCTAGGGAATCTTTTTTTTACTATTTTATTTCTTGCCCCTGTGTTCACACTGCCTCGGAGTTGTTTATAATAGTTCTGGGGTGTGTGGGGTGTGTGGGAGGTGCAGAAGGTGTGGGGGCAAAGCCCCCCTTAAAACACAAGAAAAGCAGTCAGGTGTTGCCACACACTGTATTGTGGTGCACGGTCTTTATGTGTGTGTAGTCTCGTCAGTGACATTATGAACATGTGCCCATTTTTTTGTTATCAGCTGCCCTTGAGATGGAGGCAGCGCTGCAGGCTAGGAAGTTACACAAAGTGCAAGCCTAAGAATCTCCCCAACCAGAGGCATTGCTTGAGCCTGAAATAGAAGTCTCTTTTGAGCCTTTGTCTACAATTCAAGATCAGCAAAAAAGCACAGACATAACTGGGGTCTAGATATGACAATGCAGTGTTGTTCAACATAACAGGAACAGTCTGCCTATTCAGAAACAGCAGTCTTGGACTTCAGAAGGGTGGATGTCAGCACAAAAGGGGGAATGCTGAAAGATAAGCTGATACAGGAAGAAGGAACCAGACAGAAGCCAAATGGGATTTAAAAAAGAGGGGTGTAACAGAGGTGATAGCATCATGTGTTAGACAGCTCAGGGAGAACAAAAACCACACAATGCTGAGCTGAATTTCTAAAAGAGAGGAAGAGGTGGTAAGGGAAAAAAGGGTAGCATTCAGAAAATGCAAAAGGGAACAGAGCAAGGTCAACCAGGAGGATTATCTGAAAAAGCTGAAAGAGGTTGGAATGTTAGTAATTAAAAGGTAAAGCAAAGACATAGATGAGAATACTGGAGTGGGCATGGGAGGAAAGAAAAGCATCTTTAGGTACATTAGTAAAACAAGCATTTGTTAATGCCGAATGTTCTTTCGCTGGCATTGGCATTTGTAGTGCAGGAGTTAGAGATGCATAATAGGAATGACAGTGAAGTATTGAACTGACGCCAACCCCACCCCCACTTTGCAGAGACTGAGAGGTGTTGGGGTGTGCCTTTGGGTCGTCAGCTATAACGCTCATGCCATTTTACCTCATCCTACCCTGTAGACACTGACAAGTGTCATGCTGTGCTTTGGGGTCTTTGGGCTTTATACTTATACCATTCCATAAGGAAATACACTGAGATGGGTGCAGTATAGGAGAATGGGGTGAGCTTAAGGACTGAACACTATAAGTCACACCTTGATGCCAGTTACTGGCTGCAGGGTAGGGGTGGGGGTGGAATGGCATGAGCATTACAGCAAACAATTCAAAGTCACGCCCCTGACACCTGTCAGTCTCTACAGGATTGGACTTTATGGTTAGAAACCCTAACACCACTGGTGTTTGTTGGTATTTTCTCTCCAAATTTTCAACATAGGCTTTTTGTGATCCCACCTCATGAAGACTGGCACAATCAGTTTGTTAGTTGAAAGGTGGTTTTGCACAGTGACTATGTCATTTGGTGGTGCAGGGACGAAAACACATTTTGGGCAGGATGTGAAAAATGACAAATGTATGGTTCATGAGGAGGTGTAAAAAAATGGCAACATTGAAAATCTGGAGTGAAAATATGAAAAATTGGTGAAGTCATGAGCATGCATAGAAATTGTGCAACACATGTCCATAACCCAATTATTTTTGGGATATTTTTAGCCACATTTTCAGCATAGGCATTATGGGACCTCCCCTCATGAACAGTGGTGCTGTGATTTTGTTAATCTGTCCCAAAAGTTGATTTCCCCCAGCAACCATGCCATTGTGCACCACAGGTGGAGAAACACATTTTGGGCAGGCTGTGGAAAATGACAGCTGTACTGTTCATAAGGAGGTGTGAAAATGCCAGTGTTGAAAAGCTGGCATGAAAATACAGTAAATTTTCAAAGTTAGAAGGGTGCATGGAAACTGTGCAATGCACTCTTGTAACACAGTCATTTTATGGACTTTCGTCACCAAATTTTCAACATAGGCATTTTAGGACCTCTACTCTTCACCATCATTTTCTCAAACTGTCCCAAAAACTGATTTCGAACAGCAATCGCACTATTCTGCTCTGGACATGCGAAAACACATTTTGGCCACGATATGTAAAATGACAGCTGTACTGTTCATAAGGAGGTGTGGAAAAATACCAATTTTGAAAATCTTGAGTGAAAATGTTACAAATTCACTAAGTTACAAGCGTGCATGGAAACTGCGCAACACACGCTCATTAAACAGCCATTTTTTTGATTTTTTTCACCAAAGATGCAACATAGGCTTTTTGAGAGCCCCCTTCATGAACAGTGACACTGTCATTTTGTTAATTGGTCCAAAAAGGTGATTTAACGCAGTGAAAGCAAAATCACCTTTTGGGACCGAATAATGCTGTGACAGTGACTGAATCCTTGAGGGGTCACAATAACCCCATGTTGAAAATGTGGTGCCAAAATTCCCCTAAATGCCCAAGATATGCAAGAAAGTTTAAAAAACCCAATTTATGCCATTATACAGCTTACCGGCATTTCTTCAGTTCGCGGTCGGCTTCGAAGAGTGCAGACGTGTTCCCGGTCCACCGAAGATCGCCGCGCCATGCTCCAGAGGTAAATATGGGGTGAGGGGTGTGTGGGGAGGCAGAGGTGAGCAGAGGGTGGGCGTGGGTTGGGGAGGGCCACTGGACTTGACGAGGGACCATTTTCTGGTTTGCAAGTTGTGAAAAAAAAACATTGCGGGACCATTTTCATTTTACGGGGGCATTTGGCACGCTGGGGTAGGCTCCCAGTGTCCAACCTGAGTGTTTTTTGGGGGGAAGGGTTCTGTAGCCGATGGGGGATTGGGAACCCCCATCAGCAAACAACAAATGTGGGGGGAACATTTTGCCAATGGGGACTGAGCTCCACCATCTGCAAATTAAACTGAAAGGGGGACATGATACTGAGGGGTATTGGGCACCCCCTCGGTACACACTTTAAATGGGGGTTGCATTATGCTGACAGAGAGTGGGCTCCCCCATCAGCAAATGAAGTGGGTTGGGGCATGCCAACATGGGGATTGGGCACCCCTGAAGTCGGCTCCCCGCGCGGCGGCGGTCAGCACCGCCATGTTTATTGAAGGGCCTCAACAGGAAATGCATGTAGGAAGGCTGTGTTTTGGTGCTGCTGCATGATGATCTTGGCTCTCATTGCAGCAGATCTTTTCTTAGATGTACTCACACATTATGTATTCCTGGTGTGGTCTGCATGCTGGCTTACTGGGGAATGAGGGACCCACCTACTGATGCGTGCCCTGCATTTGCCCAACAGTGACCGCACCTCCAAATCTGCTACTAATGCAATATGTTGGCTGGCATGCAAGTGTGAGCCAACATAAAAAGGAAAGCAAAAGAGGGTATTATCAGATTAAAGAAGGAAGGGACATGGGTGGAGGAAGTTGGAAAGAAGGCTGATTTACTGACTCACACATACCCCAATAATGCAAAGCATTATGAAGTAGTACTAGTAGCAGCAGTGGTAGTAAGAGTTTTATTCTCACATACAAAAAATTGAATAGGTGTGTTACTCAGCAGAACCAGAGCTAATTTGCAGTAAGGTTGCTAAAGGCCTTATTTCATCACACAGATCAGCAAATACACAGAACTGGTGCTGCTGGTGTGGGGGGCTGGATGATAAACAAGTGTCACTGAGAGGCAAATAAATGGAACATGTACTGTCAATATTTGGGGACGGGGGGGGGACACAAGTGCTGCCAAGCAGCAAATACATAGAAACAGTACTGTCAGAATTTGATTAGGGACCAGGCAAGAAACAGATGACGCCATGTGGCAAATACATCGACATGGCTGTGCTGATATTTGGGAGAGTGCTGGTAGAGAAACAAGTGCTGCTGAGAAGCAAATACAAAGAACTGGCACTATCAGTATAGCAGTGGGGTGCCAGGAATGAAACAAGTGCCACTGAGTGGCAAATGCATAGAACCAACATTGGTGGGGATAGAAATGTGGGAGAAATCACAAGTGCCACAAAGCTATGCAGAGAAAACTTGTTTGGTGCTGCTGTTATTTTTCAGTTGGACAGCAGCAGTTTGAGACATAACATGAGAGCCACCATGCCCAGGCAGAACAGGAAGGAGCATAACTGTCAGAGGCAGAAAACAATTAAAGTGCTAGCTACATAAATATCACATCATTTAAAACCTCCCTGATTGGAGGTGAAAAGAGAAGTAGCAGATAGGTGGGAATGCGTCCTGTAAGCAGCTTCACGTCTATAATTGCCGGTCTCCTCCCTGATACCACTTGAGTGTAATGGGACTACTTCCGCCCTCCTCCAGGCCTCTGGAACTGCTCCTGCTTCCAGTAAGTTGTTAAATAGGGCTGTCATAAGTACAACCAGTACCTCCTTGAACTCCCTGAATACTCCTGGATGCCCCCATCTGGCCACATTGCTTTGTCCACTTTCAGATTAGTGAGTCTTTTCAGCACTCTCTCCTCTGAAAAGACTAGTATCCACCTGCCTCCCTCCAAAGCTTCTGATGCTTTTGTGTGGCTCCTTCCCTTCTCCTTCTTCTGCGAACTCTGAACAAAAGGATTTGTTCAGGAAGTCTGCATTTTCCTGGTCCCCCTATGTACAAATCCCCCCTTCCCTATTAATTTAACAATCCCATCTCTGATCTTCCTCTTTCCAATACATACCTAAAATATGTCTTGTCCCCTTGTGTTACCTCCTGGACTATTCTCTCTTAAGTTCATGCCTTTGTTCTCTTTACTACGTTCCCTTCTTCACTCTGTTTCCCCGATACACTTCCCTATCCTTCTCTCTCTGTGTCTTCTTATATCTTCTGTATGCTACCTTTTTAGCCTTTACATTTTCATTCACCTATTTCCAAGAATCATAACTGTCTCTATTTCCTGTTGAATTTGCTCACTTGTTTAACACACTTTGTTGTCTTTACTACGTCTCTTTTAACTTCACCACTGTTTCTCCATCCCTATCCCCAGCTACCCCCTCCCAGCCAGGTCATCCCTGAGGCATTCACCCATCTTTATAAAATCTGCCCTCTTGAAGTCCAGGACCTTCACTCTTCTGTGGTTTGGTTTCACAGTTATCTTTATATTTAACCACACCTTATGGAGATCATTGGTCCCTAGAGGGCCTTCTACTTTGATGTCTGCAACACTGTCCCTGTTCTTGAGTACCAGGTCCAGTATTTCAAGAGTGGGTTCACTGAATGGCTGCCTGAAGAACATTCCCAACAGAGAGTCCAGGATGTCCTTGCTTCTAGCTAAAGCCACTGCTGAGAGGCTCCAATGTACATCTGGCAGGTTGAAGTCCCCTACCAAAAGTATCACACCTTTTTGCCACTTTGCCAGTGGCTTCCTCTAGTATCTTATCTAATTCCTCCTCCTGTGCTGGTGGTCTGTAGACCACCCCCAGTGTGAATAATGGCTCCATTCTCCATCTCCAGGGTGACCCACAATACCTCTGACATTTCTTGTATTCCCTATATCTGCAGCGCCTTTATGTTTTCCCTCACATAAAACACCACGCACCCACCTTTCTTTTGCAGCTGGTCCTTTCTGAACAGAGTCTAGCCTAGTATAACCATGTCCCAGTCATGGTTTTGAGTTTACCTTGACTCAGAAATGGCCACAATATCCAGGTTGGTCACTGCTATGATGTCTTCTAGGTCTGGAATCTTATTTTCTGTGCTTCTAGCATTCGCACACATGGCCTTCCAGATTTTGTTTCCACTCTGCTTGTTGCACCCTTCCTTTTTGCTCTCCATCCTTTCTGCCTCTCATTTTAGTTCTCCAGTTCCCTTCCCACTTTGTCTCTATCAACCTACCTCCTTTATGAATTTGCACCCTGGGGGATTCCTTTCCCCCTCAGGTTCTCCTCTCTGTCTTTAAGCCTGAATAGACGCATGTCAATTTTGTAGTAACAAAGAAAGTGCATGGAGACTGCATTCTATAGCTTTGTAATTGGCAGAGCCCTGCCAAGCACCCAGATGATGGGTTGAGTGAATTCAGTTTGACCAGTAGTTGCAGGTTCCTGCTGGCATCCTTGTGAGAGGTATGATCCACCAACACGTTATGGAATAATTAAAGTACTTTATTGGTCTATTTTTTGGTTTCACAGTCTGCTTCTTCTGAGAAGGGGGTTTATAGTGCAGGTAATTTCTTGCCATACCAAGCACCCAGAGCCCCAGGAAGAGCTACAGAGGGCAGCATGTCAAAGGGGCAATGCAATTTGAGCAAAGTCATTTGAGTGACTATAAATGAGCGGACACATTAAGAGCGACCAACACATTATAGCGACTGGCACATTACAGTGATTGCCTCGTTACAGCTACCCTACTCATGTTGCTTCCCCCAGTGTTAAAGAGAGTCATGGAGTTAGAATCTTAGAAATGAGGGAGGTCCAGGGGTGCAGCCCCCCTGGAGGTGCAGGGGGGCATGTGCATGTGCCTTGTTGCACCTTGTGAGAGGGGAACTCCCCTGTTACTGAGATGGACAATCTCTTTTCTTCACATAAAACCCTGTTGCAACAGTCTTTCTATCATTTTATATTATGCTATCCCTGTTTTGCTAGTCTGGAAGGTTGGCCACCTTAACCCCCACCCCTATATGCCCTTTTATTTTCTACTTATTTCCTTCAGGTCCATATGTAAGGGAGGTTAAGATAGTGACCTCCATGCTAATGAAATGCAACACACCCCTTGTGTGAGTTATGAGGAAACTCCGGAATCTGAGATAAAATGACCCTGGGCATCAGGATGCTCAGGAAATGACACTTCAGTCTTTACAAAGGAGTAGTGATAATAAATGAATGAGTGTGCTAACTGTTGGAGCGACCAGCTCTGACTAAGATTATTGAGCAGGCATTCTTTTTTTCTTTTTTATACCCCTTGACCTCCCTACTGCTCCATAGTAAAGGAGAAACATATTGAGTCACTGTTTTAAATGGTATAGACAATGCATAAAGCCAAAAAGCGTCTAAATATTGAAAGTAACACTGGAAAAGAAAGAGCAGTATCTGCTTTTTCTTTACATGTACCCTTCCTCTGTATGCAGCTCCGTAGTAGAGCTTTTGTATAATTTGTAAGTTGTCATTACTAAGAGAAGGGCCAGGTGCATAATGTGTTACCTGGAGCCCTTACTTCAACATTGCAAGCCTTGCATGTGAGACAGAAGCAGCTTGAAAGAAAGGAAACCTCTTTTGGGTTTTGAGGTTGTTGTTTTTTTGTTTTTTTCCTCTCTGCAAATGACTGCAAATGACTTTACAGAAAAGCAAAGGCCTGTTCAGTGGCTGCAGTACGTGGGAGATGTACACCCCCTGTAGCCGTCTTTCAGCCCAAGCATCTATACATTTCTGTGCCCTGTTACCCTTATCCAGAGCATTTACATCCTAGTTATACATACATGAATCAAATAAGTGAATAAAATAAAACACAGTAATGCATTACTTTACCATTTCCCTTGGTAAAATAAACTACCAGAGAGCTGCAATGGTTAAACTGTTAATGATGCAATAAACGCTCCATGATGATAACATTTTCTAAAGGCCTTGCTCCTCTTACAAGTGTGGACTCCATACTTCCAAGGGGAGTCTTCTCCTGTACTGATCTCTATATAGCAGCAGATGCCCCTAGAGATTAGTTTTAAATTACTCCTGCTGTCAGTCATACTATAGTGGAAATTTGTTCAACTGCTAGTAACCTTATTTGATCCATATCGGGTCCTTTTCACAGTGTAGGCCTTTAATATTTAGTTGGTTACTGTTTAGAAGGTTCTCTAGCATTGTATAATTTAAAATGAGTGACTAAATAAAATATTTTAAAATGTATGATGCTTCAAGCCCATGACCTCATTAGGGCAGGTATAAAAGCCCTACCACAGTTCTGAAATTTTAGATAGGGTCAGTACCTGCTGACTAGGTGTAGGTGAAGGACCCAGGCGAGTATGTTACTGCACTGGGAAGTGGAAACTGAAGTGAAGTTTGCCACAGTTAGAACTAGTTTTTTGCTATTATGATTTTCATTTTGAAGTCTTTTCTTTTGCATCTGCATTTAAGTTGTCTATGAGTGAATAAACATCAAACAAGCCATCGTGTGTTAAAATGAATTCCACGACTGGTGTCTGTCTGTTATCCCTCATGCTTAAACAACTATGGCAGATGAGGAACAGAGTGTAACAGTAATATAAATGGGGTGTGTTCCAGGTTGAGATGTACCAGATGTTGGTGGAGTTCATCCCTTTATAGTGACAGCAATTTGAGCGGTTTGGCATATAGTTTCAGCTGCAGTTGTAACTGGTGCAGTGAAATGGTCTTCGCTATAGTGTAACTATGCTCAAATTACATAAAAAAAAGTCACTCAAACTGCAGTTGTTCCAACGGATTTGTTCAAGGGGCATGGAACCTGTACAGAGTGATAGCAATATGTTTACTTAGACTTTGGAAAGCAAACATATAATGGGAAGGCAAATAAAGGACAAAGGTAAAACATAAGGTAGAAAGGGCTAGAAAATAAGGATTTCTCACAGTTTTCTCTGAGACATCAGGAATTAAAAAAAAAGATATTGCAGCTAACTGTACACACACACAATAGCGCATTGTGTTGACAAAGATTAACTATTGGCTAGAATTGTCAATATTTGTATGGAAACCAGACTTGGGAGTACAGCAACACCCTTCTGCCTAACCCCAGTCCTGTAACAAGTAATCTGTGGTACCCAGTGGTAACACCTCCCTCACCCTGCCACTTTCCAACCATGCCTGGTAAGGATCCAAGTTTAATTTTTGCTCACAGGCTGAAAAAAAGACAAGGGGAGGGGGACATCAAAGCCTCTATAATGATGGGCTTTTCAATGATCATTGGTGCATTTTGAGGTCCATACTGATGAGAAAACTCGAGATATAGCACTTAAAATGTGGAATGATGCTAGGGCAGAGGGATCATTTTTTTCCGCCCCAAAAAAATCAGTGTGAACCGGTACAAAAGGTTTGAATCCTAGCTGGCCTATGAGAGTTAGCTGTCTCTTATTAGGAGCACATGCCATACCCTCCAGGTGCTTTAGCTCTCTGCCATTTCACTGATTTCTGTTAATCATTGTACTGCTTACCACTTATAAAAAGGCAGCAACACCATGCAGCCCAATGGACTCAAAAGCACTCTGGTATTTAATCAGATTAGAAAAGTGGTATAAACATTCCACTCCTAACAACCACTCCTCACTCACATCAGCCTTCTGGCTTCACTCCAGCCATAAGCCTCTGCTGCAATCTGTCACAGATAAAGTCACATCACCATCTGCCCATACATCTGCTGGCTTATTCATATGTTTGCAAGTTTATATTTTGCAGCACTCAACTATAAATTGTAGGTTTGTGTGTCCATGTTCCTCCTCTGACTGGAGCCAGCAGGAAGTAGCACTTTAAAAAGTCCTTCCTTGGACCAGTTCCATTGCAAACATGTCCAACCTGTGCCCTGCTACACCTCCACACCTTCACATCACCTCCTGGTTCCACTCCAGCAGTCAATTCCTGGTTAGGACTCTACTGCAAGGCCAGAAACAACTTAGCATACACTGCCAAACCCATTGCCATTTGCTTCCTGGCAATATGCTTACTCATGTCACTACCAGTACTCAAGCGTTAGCTTACCTACAGTTACTTTTCCATCCACATCTGGCTGTGCTACTGTGCTGGATAAAGCATTGTGGGTTAATATGCATGCTCCTTCTTGGTTGACTAGGCAGCAGGTAACTATGGTTCATTGTTAATACCTCTCTACTGATAGCAGTAATAGGAAGCACATTATAGTTCCCTCTGCAATGGCATGGTGTAACTGCCACTCCTTCATGCTCTCTAAGAATCACAGCTCCACTGAGTTAGAGCATACATGTAAGGAGGCAGCATCAGGCCTCAGTGAGACCAAGAAGCAAATAGAGACATTTCAGATGTGTTGCTGGAAATGCTGACATGCTGACACAAATCCCAACTCCAAATCTTAATCTCAGACTCAGAAAAGAAAGAGGGAATAGGAGGGGAGGTTGGGAGCGTGATTTGAGCTAGCAGAGCTGCAGTGCTTTAAGGAACTTTTTCCTTTGGGAAGGTCCTGCCTCACACAGTTTTCTTACTGAATCTTTAACTACATAATTCCCTGTAGTCAGAACCTGTGATTGCTGGTTACAATTGTGGAACAGAGGGCCAGAGGTGCCAATGGATGCCAAGAGGTAATGCATGGATGGGTTAAGACAAGGGTATAGGAAGTATGTGCCAGAGGATGCCAGGGATGCTTGTCATAGAGGAAAGGCAAAGGAAGGGGCACCAGGATACCAGGGAATGCTTAAATATGAGAAAGGTGCATGAAGTGGTCCCGCTGGATGCCTGGAATGCTTGTAACGGAGATAAGTGAGGAAGAGATTGCCAGTGGACACCAGGGAGCCATAAGATTGAGGCAGGATACATAGTAGGTGAGTAATAATGCATCTTATAAACATTTTGTCTGTTTTTTGACACCCTGTAACTAACAACGGTCAATGATAGCAGTTATGTGATAACTTACCATAACAATAGAATTTCAAGGGAATCTCCTCCCTTAGGACATGCCTTTGGAACTCTAAGCCATCAGGGTCAGGACCACATGGAATCTTTTTGCTAGCTGGGGGTCTCCCACAATAACATGCAGCATTACTGCATATATAATGTGGATTATAATGTGGGTTACCAAACACTCCACAGTTTCCCATTGGAGATTAGCCACGGTGGACCTCTTACCATAAGTAACCCAGACATTAAACCAGTACCAGGCAAACAAGGAGAGGCATGAGACTGGAACCAGGATACATTGAATAACCCCTTAGGCACAGCATCTGCTATAACTCTCAGAAAACAAAAGGGGGAGTGAGGGAATGTACAGCATGATACAATGGAGGAGATTCTCTTGAAGATCTATTGTTATGGTTAAGTTCTTAACTTACTATTCTGTCCTCTTTGAGGATATCTCCTCCATTAGGCCACGTATTTGGAATGATTCACTAGCAGTACAAAGCAACCCAGGAGTAGGGCACAGACTGATATGCAATGATACACAGTTCCAAAATGAAGCATTCAAGAAAAAACTCTGAGATCAACTGAACTGCAACAATTGTTGCATTTTAATGACCATAAATGTGGAAGCTTCCATGTTGGTGGTCATTAAAATGCAACAATTGATGTAATTCAGTTGGTCTCAGCATTTTATCTGGAGCACTTTGTTTTAGAACTGTGCTTTTGTTGGGCTTGCCACCCTTGTAGCACTACAGCTTCAGTTCCAGAAGCGCAGGTGTCTGCTCTTTGGACTTGGTATGTAATGATACAGAAGGCCTTGCAGTACAGCAAGCCCAAAACCAGCATGTATATAAGAGATGATGTCCAGACTAATGTTAAGTGAAAATATGAACAGAGCTCCATGTGCAGGAGCAGCACATGTCAGCAGCAGGGACATTTCTGAAAGGTTCTATGTGACAAGGGCGACTGAATGTCAGTGACTGGTCATAAGGGCACACAACCACAAGGGGCAACTGAAAAACAGTATGTTATTTAATGAGGTGGGGCACAACTCGGGGAAAGAGGTGAAATCCAAGGTCAACCACACTGTCGGCACCATTGTGCAGTAGCTCTTATGACTGGTCACTGACATTCAGTAGCCCACATCACAGGCTACCGTTCTGAAACAATCAACAGAAGTGACCATACTCCTTATGGAGTGGCCACAAACAGCACCAGGAAATTCCTTACCATACTTCCTATGATAAAACATAATACTGAAAATATAAGGAAAATAATAAAATAGTAATGGTTATTTCAACATTATTTCTCCCAGCAGATCTGGCGAGGGTGATCGCCAAAGGGGTGATGGGGCTGCCCATGTTATATACGCATTGCCACTACACACCATTGTGTGTGGCCCCTGGCTTGCAAAAAGTTTCCATGTGGTCCTGACACTGTCGGTTTACAGCTGCAAAGGTGTAACATAATGGAGGAGATATCCTAAATGAAAATCTAAATTTATGAGATTAGGTAGATTGTGAGATCCTACCACAAAGGTGTAAATGCCAAAATGCAGATCCTTAAGTCTAATAACCACCAATTTATAATTGACTAGTAATAAAGATTTAATATAAAACAGCCTACACACCCTAACTATTATGGTGCTACCATAACACTTTGCAGCCATACGATTGAGGAAATAAGATTCTAGTCTTTCAGATGCCAACTTCCAAGTTAGAGGGCCATCCAGAGCATGCCGAGGGGTTGTGTGGGGGAGGGGATATCCATCATACCATGTGTATCCTGAGGAGAACCATGTATTCTTTATCCTAGTCCTGTTCTAATCAATGATCAGATTATTTATTTATTCATATGAATTTTGGCAACTGGGTAAGCCAACTGAGAACATGCAGTCACTTTTTCAGGGGTGACCTGGCGGAGGGTACATAGGGCAATTAGCTTACAACAAGGTGATACAGTAATACACAAAACTGATCATAACAAGAGTTCTGTTAGATGACTAGTAGCTCTGAATGGACCCCAGTGAACTTCTAAAATATGGCAATAAGCATCTTGAAAATCACTCCAATTCAGAATGCTGGAGCATGCCTCCACACTCTACAAACACCTACACTGAAAAACATCAGAGCACAGGGGTGGCACAATGGTGGAGCTTTCAGCTACTGGTTCCAGGATGCAGAAGGAATCTGGCAGCCAACTCCTCTGGGCCAAAAATGATGATGCCTTCACCTTCATCTTCCAAACATCAGAAAATTGCAAGATGTGATAAGCCAGTCCAGTGGCACTGAAGGTTGAGGCACTGGATGCCACACTGTGTACTATGCTGGTGACCTGGGACTGTGACCAAGTTGCATTGCCATAGGTAGGCAGGGGAGGGACAGAATCAAGGCATCCAGCAGACTGCTCCCTTCTTTGGGGAGGGAGGAAAGATCATCCCACTCATTGGCTGCCTCCTTGTGGAGGTCAGGTGAGCAGCACTGTAATTAGGGAGGCAAAAAATGTGACTGTGTGGCATGCACATGCCTCCATATGCACATTCATGACTGTGAAGGAGAGGGATGGAAAATGGAAAAAGGGAGATGGCCATAGGCTATGTGAAGTCCTGCCTATTGACTGGGGTCCTGCTCCACTCCAGGATCTCTGGAAGCCCCAATCTGGATGATGATTCCTGGGTGGAAGGAGGACAGTGCTCTCACACCTCCACTAAAAGAAATTAAGACCACACAGCCCCCTCTACAGGCACACTCAGTAGTGAAATGTAACTCTCGCAAAGGAGAAGTAGTGAGCCACATCTATGCCACTCTTTGAGACCGCATTTCCAGTCAAACAAGACCAGCACATGCATATTGGGAAAACACCCTGGAGGGAAGCCTGGATGATGCTGAATGGTCCATATGTTGGAAATCTGCTTGATCCTCATCCAAAAATACCAGCAACAGACTTGCACAAAATGAAGTCATACATTGCTGGTACTGCACATCAGCAGTGTTACATGCTGCTGATCTCATCCCAACAAATGAATGCTGGAGATGAACCAAGTCTTGAGGGCACCGTCATCATATACTATGGACTTGCCCGAAAGTCATACCATATTGGCAGCAAACAGTATCTTACAAACCTTGATTCATCTGTCACCTGGTCTCCTTCTCTTAGGCAGTAAAAATGAAGTACCTCACTAGAACAAACACCAATACAACTTAGTAATCCTAGCAAGTATAGAAGCAAAACACCTACTACTTCACAGATGGTATAGCACTGAAATCCCGTCAGACAAGGAGTTCCTGAATAATATGAGCGAATTGACCCTGTATAAAAGACTCTCCCACTTGGTTAGTCACTCTAAAGATCTGTATGATAAGACGTGAGCAAACTTACACGCATATCTTCAGAATACCCTGCCCACCAGAACCCACACAAGAAACACACTTTCTTCCCTTAGAACAGGACTAGGATAAAGAATACATGGTTCTCCTCAGGATACACATGGCATGATGGATATCCCCTCCCCCACAAGACCCCTCTGCATGCTCTGGATGGCCCTCTAACTCAGAAGTTGGTGTCTGAAAGACTAGAACCTAGAATAAGCAACCACTGTGTGGGGAACATGTAAAAGATAACTACAAGCTGGTATAAGTGTTAAATGCCAATTGATGGTATAATGAAAGAAAAATATACTAAATAGGATGTAATGACAGTGGGCTGTAGACCACACCATTGAGAAAGATTGAAGGCACTTTCCCAAATAAGCATGTTGATATGCGAAACATTGAGACTGTGGCCTTATTAAATAAATTATAAAGATGAAAACGTGTTAAAAGACTGTCTTTATCCACTCTGATCATAGCTCCCCTGCAGATTGCATTTGGGGATATGCCTTTCTAACTTACCTGTTCTAGGCTATGACTGCTCCTAGAAGGATAATCCTAATGCTATATCTATCAGTATAAACCCATTGGTTGCACTGTGTTTTGTGAATAGTCAGAAGTATATATTACACCAGACCATGACAAATATTTAAGCAATAAGGCACAAAAGTGTGTGTGCTGTTGTGTAATAACATCACTCCTCGAGTGGGTTGAACTGTAAAACTGATACTATAAAGGAGATGTTCCCACGCTATAAAGGCAATTTTCTGACAGTTGTTCTCTGCCTATGAAATGTTTTAGTCTTGACAAATACTTTCATCCCCACAATATTAGTAAAAACATTTTTTATATGAAACTAAGCTTGTGCTATTTCACTTCCAAGACATCAAGCTCCCTTACATACCGTGATGTTATTGTGTAATAACATCACTGTCACAGTGGGACAGCAGCCAATCAGTTTTTTACATTTTTTCTTGCCATTGTATAATTAACATTTTTCTCTTAATCTAATACAGTTTAGAGGGCTATACTCCAATGTGTGCAGAATAACATGTTGAGATATCATATGGCAGATGATTATATCAGTTTAGAATTATTTTTTGTGCTTCTTGCCTTACCTCAAGCTCAGTAACATCTTTATTATATGTTTGCAACTTCTAATGAGGGCAAAAATACTCTCCATGTGATAAATATTAGTTTTTTCTTTTAATTATATAGTATAGTTCCTTAAATCAGAATATATGCAGATCATATTGATTGCCTGTTTTCAAATGTAACATTATGGAGCTGAGTAATGTATCTCTGTTTTTGAAACTAAAGAAAACCTGATTAACTTCAAAAGACAGACACTAATGTAATTTAACAACATTGCTGGGACTGCATTAGAAGATTGCTGTCCAGCAATCAATTATACAAATATTCTTCCAACATAACTAACAAGCATTTGTCAATGCTGAATGTTGATTGCTTATATATGCTGCTTAGGTATTTGGAAGTGAAAATACCATGCCTAAGAACTGTCATGTGCCCCGCCAAGACATCCACTGTGTCTTTCTGTTCAGCATTCACAGAAGAGGGGGAAGGGCAAGGACCACAGCAGTACAGCAGTTGCAAAGGTGTGAAGAGATGGACAATAGTCCATTGACAGGAAGAAGAATCCTACAAAAGGTGAGTAAACTGAAGGTGGACAAGGCGATGGGACCAGATGGCATACACCCAAGGATAGTAAAAGAACTGTGAAGGGAAATAGCAGTACCTGTGGCAGCCATGTTCACTGAGTCATTCAACTGATGGGTGGCACCAGATAAGTGGAGTAGGGCGCATGTGGTCCTTCTATACAAATCCAGCAATAGTGAGGAAGCAAGGAAGTATAGGCCAGTTAGCCTCACTTCAGTAGTGGGTAGTGGGGAAGATCATGGAGACATTGGTTAAAGAAAGGATAGTGGGGCATCTAGAAGCCATCAGAGCCCAGGACCATAGGCAACATGAATTCAAAGTGGGGAGGTCATGTCAGACAAATGTGGTTGTTACTTTGACTGGGTGACAAAGGAAGTAAATCAGGGTGGGGCAGTGGACAATGCATACCTTGCTGCAAGCAAAGCGTTTGACACCATTCCACATAGGAGGCTGATAAACTATCTGAGTAGGGTGGGCATGGGGGAAAGAGTGGTAAAGTGGGTTAGAAACTGGGTAAGAGACAGGAGGCAGAGAGTGGTGGTAAATCGGGTGCAGTCTGGGGAGAGGGGGTGACCAGTGGGGCACTGCAGGGATTGGTCTTGGGGCCCATCCTGTTCAATGTCTTCATTAGTGACATTGCAGAAGGGGTGAAGGGAAAGGTCTGCTCGTTTACAGATGACACCAAGATCTGTAACACAGTGGATGGCCCAGAGGGGGTGGAGAAAATGAGGAGGGACCTGGGGAAGGTTGAGAAATGGTCTGAGGACTGGCAACTGAACTTTAATTCAAAACAGTGCAAAATGATGGAGCTGGGACACAGAAACTCTGGGGAAAGGTACAGACTGGGGGGTAGGTGACAGTCACAAAGAAGGAAAGGGACCTCGGGGTTCTTATTTCAGATGACCTGAAAATGTCAAAGTGGTAATGCAGCTGGGTGGGGCAGTGACATGCTGGGGTGCATAGGCAGGGGTATTACCAGAATAAGGAAGGAGGTAGTGATGCCATTATATAAAACCATGGTCAGGTTTGACATGGAGTACTGTGTGCAGTTCTGGAGGTCACACCTTCGTAAGGATGTTAACAGGCTGGAGACAGTCCAGAGAAAGGAGAATTTGATGGTACAGAGGTTTCAACACAAGACTTATAAGGAGAAATTAAGGGACCTCAATATGTACTCACTGGAAGAGAGGAGGGAAAGAGGGGATATGATAGAAACATTCAAGTACCTCAAGGGTAAAAATATAACTACTGAGAAGCAGGAGACAGCTGCTATAGGCATTTGTGCCAGCTTCTGTGTGATATTCTTTTGTTCTTTCAAATCTATAATCTCCAGTATTTCAGTAACCACATGACTACACTGCCTTCTTTAGGTAATTTAATGCTGGTTGATGTCTGGTGTCAGATGGCAGACAAAGGGCTCACCAGATTGTGTTGCCATTTGGAAAATTTCATAGAGTGTTCTTTTACTGGTAAGCATTATGGAAAGCTGGTGAAGGTCTCACAATTTCTATTATGATTTTATCGTCTTATGTCTGTCCCCTTTGGTCCCCCCATTCCCACACCCCAACAATCATCAGTGGCCACAGCTTCAGCATTCTTCTTGTCAAGATGGTGGGTGGGAAACATAGAAACACAGAATTTGACAGCACATAAGGACTGCTTGGTCCACCTAGCCTGCCCATTCCCCTACCTGATGAGTGAGGTGCAGATTGTAGTTAATCAACAGCTTACTTCCTCCTACCCCCCAGTAGAATTGCCTTATGACTGCCCATTTGAGGCTGCCTTCACAGTCTGTGAAGTCTGACATCTTTCAGTGCCGCTTATTGGTCATCTTTCAACACAGGTGAGGTGCTGCCAGCCCAAAAGTAACTCAGGGCAAGCAGGTTTCAAAGTGTGGAAGAAACGGAGTGAGCAAGAATGAAGTACTCATTCAGATGCAGTGTCAATTTTAAGATCAGCATTCTGTTGTGAACACCGCAAATAGAACCCCAGCTCTTTAAGCAGCCTTATGAAAAGTAAAGGCTTCTTGAAGCACCGGGGTTCTGTGTATTGCACTGTAAGTGGGCTGCATCTAATTCAGTAATTTACTGTACCTTACAGCTGGATGTATGGTAGGACCAACTTTAAATAAACACTGTGCAGGAATTAACACATGATGTGATAGAAACATAGAATTTGTGAGAAGAAAAGGACCGCTCAGCCCACCCAGTCTGGCCAAGTGTTCTCTATCTACTTGTACCTCCTGCCTGCATATGTTACTGCATGTCTTATTCTGCATGCGTCCATCAGGACCTCCTTGTGAATGAGCTTGCTTAATGGATTTTTCCTGCAATGAAATTGAACCTACTCCACTTGCATGGCCCTATTGATCATCATTGACCCCCTCCTTCCCCTTTTTGTAATATACCGCCTATGTTTATCCCATGCATGCTTAATGCCCCCTACCATTTCAGCTTCCACCACTTCTCCTGGCAGTCTGTTCAAGGCATCTACTACTTTTTCAGTAAAGAAATATTTCTTCACATGTATCCTGAATGCCCCCTCCAGCTTCATTGTATGTCCCTTGGTTTGGGTGCTCATCCTCATTTGAAGGAAACTCCCCAACTGTACCCTCTTTACGCCTGTGAGGTACTTTGTAGGTCTTGATCATGTCACCTCTTGCCCTGCTGTCTTCCAGAGTGTACATGTTGAGATTCTTCAGCCTTTCTTTGTAGGGCTCCCTGAGACAATTCTGAACCTTTTTAGTTGCCCTGCTCTGGAAAACATAGAAACACAGAAACATAGAAACATAGAAGTTGATGGCAGATAAGGACCACCCATTCAGTCTGCCCAAACCTACACCTTACGTCCTTTCTAAAGTGTGGACACAGTACTCCAGCTGGGGGTATACCAGGGAGTGATACAATGGCAGCACAACATCTCTCCTCCTCCTACTGGAGATGCCACTACTTATGTACCCCAGAATCCAATTTGCCCTGCCCATAGCCTTGTCACACTGTACTGCCATATTGAGGTCCTCTGATATAATAACCTCAAGGACCCTTTTAAGTCTAGTGAGTATCAGTATCTTCCCCTATCCTACACCCAGCATTGGGGTTCCTGTGCCTTAGGAACATGATTTTACACTTGTTGGCATTGAACCCCAAGTAAGTAAAACATTTGAATTGATTTGAATGAATTGCAGGCTTTGAAGCAGCTTTTTGGGGAGTGTGTATGTGTGTGTGTTTGGTGGAGGTCTCTGGTACCAGCAGTACCTACAAGAATGCCACTGACTTCCTCACTCCCTCACACTGCCTGCCCAAGTACTCAAACCTCCCCTCACTACTTCCATAGTGTGCCCCAAGTCATTTTTACCCACATGCAACAGTAAATTAGGTTTCTTCCTGACCCTCGCTGCATGCTTGAGCAGTGCCTGCCTTGCCCCTCCTGCACTCAACCTGGGGATAGATTCAATCCAAATATGGCTGTGCCGTCCCCCTTTCGACCCCATTTCACCCATTTCAGTATAGAATCCCCCAGGATATGTAACCCCCGTTACCCCCTTTCCCTTCTAATGCCCCTTCCACCACCCCAGAATTCGTTCCTCCTGTCTCTTACCCCTGCCAACTGCACCTTCTGTGACTTCTATATCTGTACCCCCTACTTCAGCCTCACCCTTTTTCTGTGCCTTATTCCTCCCATCCCCATTGAACCCCTTCCCAACCTGACTACTTCCTACTGGGCTTCCATGTTGATCTCCCCTCCTGCCCTACTGATTTCCAACCCCTCTCCTATCCCCACTGTTGTCGATTTAAAGCCCCCCATTCCCTTCTACTCCGATAGTGATACCCCTCCCATCCTTCCCCCTTCCCGTAGCCTTCTCTCCTTCAGTCACCACCCTCCTTCCTTACTAGCCCTCTTCTACCCTTTTGTCTTGCTATCTCTTCCCCTACCTGTTGCCATCTCTCTCATGCCTCGCTTGTCCCCCCCTTTAGTATGTTTCTGCTCCCCCTCTCTGTCCCACAGCAGAGGTTCAAATCTATTCATAATTGATACATGTCCTACATCTCTTCCCCCATTGGTTCCCTCCTACTACTTGTTCCCTTCCATGCCACCCCTGGTGCCGCCCTACCTGCAGCCATCTGCTCTCTCCCCTAGTATGCCTTGTGGTGTCCTCCTCCTCCATCAGGAGGCAGTCCCGCCCTCGCCTAGGGCACCCCTCCCTTCTCCTCTCTTTCCTGCTATTGCCTCTGATACTGGGGTCAGTTTCAGTCCCTAGTTATTCTTCCTCTGTCCCCCTTTGCAATCCCCTATCCCTCCTCAGGCTACCTATCATACTCATCTGCCCTGCCACTTACACTCCTCCCTAACCTCCATAGTTCCTCCCTCAAACAAGCCAGTCATCTACAGACCATACACCCCCATCCTCCTAGCCCAATACAGGATCATGGCACAACCACATCCTGTACATCCCTCCACCCATCCAAAGATGGCCGCCCTATTGACATGTGGCACCTGCCCCATTTTGGCCCCAATCCTATGCTAGGGGCTCTTACTCCCAGGGTCCATACTCTACTACAACTGTTAGGCCCCTATTTACTTAAATTCCTGTCCCCCCCACACTAGTCCCCCTACTGACCCCTTGCCGATGGAGGTAATTCAGGCTCAAATGTCATCCGTTAGATACCATATTACTGTAGCAATCCTAAAGCTTCCTTTTCCGGTTTTCACCCCTCAGCTTCCATACTTTTTGTTCTCGGCTCTCATACAGTTTCACTTAGCCCAGTTAGAAATCCTATTGCACTCCAAGTATTACTCAGTTCTATTAGAGAAATATACAGAACAAATAAATATGTATTATTACAGCAATCATAACAGTATAGCTCAGTGCTTAGTTCAATTAGAGAAAGAAACAGAAGAAGTAAATTTGTATTATTACAGCAATCCCAAAGTATCCAATCATTGCTCTGTCTCCACTACAGAGACTCTGGTGTAATACAGGACCACACAGAACCATGGGTGGAAGTGTGAGCAACTGTAAAGTCCCAGCAGAACTTCATTTAGCTCGCTCACTCCCCCTCTCTCAGTCGCTTATTCTATTTCTCTTGACGCTGCAGGACATCCTTTTGTACTGGGCTCCTGCTTGCATTGGTGCCTTTTTCTGCCCACAAACAAATCTGCAGCAGTCCTGACATAGCTCCTTTGAGCTCGCTCATTCCTCCTCTCTCACTCACTTGTTCTGTTTCTCCCGCCACTACAGGCTGCCCTTTTGGACTGAGCTCCTGCCTGCACTGACACCTTTTTCTGCCCATAAAGAAATCCGCAGCAGTCTGAGGTCACTCATTAGACCACCCTTACTTGCTTATTCTGTTTTTCCTGGAGCTGCAGGCTACTCTTTTGTACTGAGCTCCTGCCTCCATTGGCACCTTTTTCTGCCCACAAAGAAATCTGCAGCAGTCCCGACAGAGCTGTATTCTGCTTGCTCACTACCCCTCTCTCACTCACTCATTCTGTTTCTCCTGCCGCTGCATGCTGCCATTTTGTACTAGATTTCTGCCTGCACTGATGCCTTTTTCTGCCCACAAAGAAATCCGCACCAGTTCTGATTGAGTTCAGCTGTGCTCGGTCACTCCCCCTCTCTCACTCACTTGATCCTAATATGTCCCAAGCACTGATTTCTCAAAGTGACTGTGATATTCTGCACGGGAAGCATGAAAACACATTTTGGCCAGGATGTGAAAAATGACAGCTGTACTATTCATAAGGAGGTGTGGAAAAATACCAGTGCTGAAAATGTGGCGTGAAAGTATTATTGATTTGCAAAGTTACAAGGGTGCGTGGAAACTGCACATCGCACTCTCGTAACATAGTCATTTTATGGACTTTCATCACAAAATTTTCAACATAGGCATTTTAGGATCTCTGCTCATGAACAGTGTCACTGTGGTTTTCTTAATGTGTCCCGAACACTGATTTCTGACAGCAACCAAACTATTCTGCGCTAGAAGTGTGAAAAATCATTTTGGCCAGGATGTGAAAAACCACAGTTGTACTGTTCATAAGGAGGTGTGGAAAAATGACAATGTTGAAAATCTGGAGTGAAAATATTGCAAATACGTGAAGTTTCAAGTGTGAGTAACAACTGCACAATGCACGCTCATAAAACAGTATTTTTTTTGATTTTTTCTAACAAATTTATTACTCAGCTAAGTCAGAGAAATAAACAGAACAACTTAATTTGTATTATTAGTGCAATCCTAAAAGTATCCAGTCGTTGCTTTGTCTCCACTCCAGAGACCCTGCTGTAATATAAGACCATGGAGGACACTAGGCGGGAGGGTGGGCAACTCTAAAGTTCTGGCACAGCTACATTGAGCTCGCTCACTCCCCCTCTCTTACTCACTCATTCTATTTCTCCCGATGCTGCAGACTCCTGTTTTGTACTGGGCTCCTGATTGCATTGATGCCTTTTTCTGCCCACAAAGAAATCTGCAGCAGTCCCGACACAGCTCCATTGAGTTCACTCACTCCCCCTCTCTCACTCACTCGTTCTGTCTCTCCCCATGCTGCAGGATGCCCTTTTGTACTGGGCTCCTAACTGCATTGGCGCTTTTTTCTGCCCACAAAGAAATCTGCAGAAGTCCTGATAGAGCTCCGTTGAGCTCACTCAGTCCCCCTCTCTCACTCCCTCATACTGTTTCTCCCACCACTGCAGGCTGCTCTTTTGTACTGGGCCCCGCCTTCATTGACACCTTTTTCTGTCCACAAAGAATTCCACAGCAGTTCTGACAGACTCACTTTCCCTCCCTCACTCGCTGTCTCATTCTGTTTTTCCTGGCACTACAGGATGCCCTTTTGTACTGGGCTCCTGCGTTGGGGCCTTTTTCTGCCCACAAAGAAATCTGCAGGAGTCCCAACAGAGCTCAGTTGAGCTTGGTCACTCCCCTCTCTCATTTGTTCGATCTTAGTCTGTCTCAAATGCTGATTTCCCAAAGCAACTGCGCTATTCTGCGCCAGAAGAGCGAAAACACATTTCAGACAGGATGGTGAAAAATGATAGCTGCAATGTTCATAAGGAGGTGTGAAAAAATGCCAGTGTTGAAAATGTGGTGTGAAAATGTTACAAATCTGTGAAGTTACAAGGGTGCATGGAAACAGTTCAATGCACGCTTGTAACACAGTCATTTTATGGACTTTCATCACCAAATTTTCAATTTAGGCATTTTAGGACCTCTGCTCATGAACAGTGTCTCTGTCATTTTCTTAATCTGTCCCGAACACTTATTTCCCACAGTGACTGCGTTATTCTGTGCCGAAAGTGCGAAAACACATTTTGGTCAGGATGTGAAAAACGACAGCTGTACTGTTCATAAGGAGGTGTGAACTCTACTCACGAACAGTGTCACTGTCATTTTCTTAATCTGTCCCGAGTACTGAGTTCCCACAGTGACCATGCTATTCTGCTCCAGAAGTGTAAAAACACATTTCGGACAGGATGGGAAAAACGACAGCTGTACTTTTCATAAGGAGGTGTGAAAAATGCCAATGTTGTAAATCTGGTGAGAATATATTGTAAATTCATGAAGTTACATATGTGCATAGCAACTGCGCAATGCATGCTCATAAAACAGTCATTATTTTCAATTTTTTTCACCAAATTTGCAACATAGGCTTTTTGAGAGCCCACCTCATGAACACTGGCACTGTTGTTTAGTTAATCGGTCCTGAAAGATGAATCTGAGCAGTGACTGTGAAATCACCTTTTGGGGCTGAATAACACTATGACCGTGGCTGAATTCATGAGGGGAGGTCCCAAAAGCCCCATGTTGAAAATTTGGTGCCAAAATTCCAAAAAATGCCTGAGATATTCACCAAAGTTGAAAAAACCCTATTTATCCCATTATACAGCTTACCGGCATTTCCTCAGTTTGTGGTCAGCTTTGAAGAGTGCAGACATGTCCCCGGTCCAATGAAGATCATCACGCTAAGCTCCAGAGGTAAGTATGGGGTGACGGTGTATGTGGGGAGGTGGGGTATGCAGTGGGAGGGCGTGGGTTGGGGGAGGAGGTGCAGACGGCAAGGGACCGTTTTCTTCTTTTCATGGTTAAACAGGGGAAAAAAACATCACGTGATGGTCTTTTCATTTTTCAGGTACTTTTGGCATGCTAGGATGGGATCCCATTGTGCCACCTGCATGTTTGGGGTGGGGCACTGGAGCGATGGGGATTGGGCGCCCATTGGCTGCTGGGGGGCTCATGAGCGAGGATTGGGCACCTACCTTGGCACACAAGAAATGGGGGGGACATGCCAACGGGGATTGGGCACCCCATCAGCAAAGAAATAAGGAGGTGGACATAAGCCGAGGGGGATTGGGCACCCCCCTCAACACACAAGAAACGGAGGGGAACATGTCGACTGGGACTGGGCTCACCATTGGCAAACTGGATTGGGGAATACAAGGGACAGCCCTGCAATGACGAGGCAGCCCCTGATTGCAGCGGCTGAAACTTTTTAAGGTTGTGGCCAACTGGCTGAACTAGTGTCAGCAGCAGTTTGCCACGGCATTGGGGACTAGGGGCCAAGCCTTAAAAGGTAGTGGAGGCATTGGCTACCACAGTGCCATACCTCCACAATCTGCTTCTGGAGCAAGCTGCCATAATATGTTTCTTGTGCGTGCATGCCTGCAATCAACATAATAAATGGTTCACTCTACCTGTTCTATCTATTCTTACCCTTACCTAACACAGTAATGACAACTCCTCACAACCACAATTCCAAGAAAAGTCAAATTCCTTCCCAATATTTTACTTTTTCATTTATTTTCCATTTTATTTTATTGTATTTTAGTTACCAAGTAGGTGCACTAGACGAATCAGTTTCCTATTTGCAGGTACAACTTGGGAGAATACAACAAGAGTGGTCAAAATTAAAGAACCATTATGACAAATATTTAATACAAGCAGTATTCAGTGCAAAATAGATAACATGACAATGACAGGATGGAAACAGTGCTGGGAGTAATACAGTGAGATGCAATATAAAATATTTTTTTAGAGCAGTATTTAAAATTAAATTACTATGTAATAACTAGGGAACACTTACTATGTTGCAGGTAATAATATATTTATCTTCAGTACTGAGACGTAAAGCCTACATCATTCATATATTATCATACCAGTTGAACCTTTTTTAAACTTCTTTTCTAACGCTCACCAGAATTAATACTCAAACAATAATAAACATGAAAATAAAAAAAGATATTAAAATAATGCAGTCATTCACTAGTTGATCAAGTAAACTTGTTGCACATTTCCTTTAGGTCTTGTTCCATAAGTGACACAGACAGTAACTGGATAACCCCTAAGTACTGAAGGTGGACAAAGCAATGGGTCCTGATGGAATTCACCCCAGAATTCTAAAAGAATTAAGGAAGGAACTAGTGAAACCACTGGCTAATCTTTTTAATAAATCATGGGGAGGATGGTGTGGTACCCGAGGACTGGAGGAAGGCAGATGTGATTCCCCTTCACAAAAGTGGGACCAAGACAGAGGCAGGAAACTACAGACCTGTCAGTCTGACCTCTGTGGTAGGGAAAGTGATGGAGTCACTTCTGAAGGAAAGAATAGTTGAGTACCTAGAGGTCAGTGGAGCACAGGATCCAAGGCAGCATGGGTTCACAGCGGGAAGGTCATGTCAGACGAATCTAATAGATTTCTTTGACTGGGTGACCAAAGTAGTAGACCAGGGAGGGGCTGTGGACATGGCCTACCTAGACTTTAGCAAGGCATTTGACACAGTCTCACACAAAAGATTGATAGTCAAATTAACCAGCCTGGGAGTGGGTCCCAGGGTGGTAGCCTGGGTAAAACATTGGCTGGACAACAGGACACAGAAGGTAATTGTAAATGGAGTCCACTCTGAAGAAAGGCGGTTACTAGTGGGGTACCGCGAGGTTCAGTACTGGGTCCAGTCCTTTTAATGTCTTCATCAGTGACATTGCAGAGGGACTGGAAGGAAAAGTATGCCTTTTTGCAGATGACACAAAGATCTGCAACAGGGTTGATACACAAGGAGGCGTGGAAAGGATGAAAAGGGACTTGGCAAGGTTGGAGGAATGGTCAGACGTATGGCAGCTAAGATTCAATGCAAAAAAGTGCAAAATAATGCACCTGGGAAACAAGAACCCAGGGGAAGAATACAGAATGGGTGGGGAGGTAGTAACAACAACAAAACAGGAAAGGGACCTGGGGGTAATCATATCAGATGACCTTAAAGGTTAGCAAGCAATGTGAGAAGGCAGTAGGGAGGGCCAGGGTATACTGGGATGTATAGGGAGAGGCATCAGCAGCAGAAAACAGGAAGTAGTTATCCCTCTGTACAGACAGTTGGTGAGACCCCATCTGGAATACTGTGTCCAGTTCTGGAGACCCCATCTCCGAAAGGACATAGACAGGATAGAGGCAGTCCAGAGGAGGGCAACTAAAATGGTGCAGGGTCTGCAAGAGAAGTCGCATGAGGAGAGACTAAAGGAGCTTAATATGTATACCCTTGAGGAAAGAAGGAGGAGGGGGACATGATAGAAACTTTCAAGTACCTCAAGGGAATCAACAAAGTCCAAGAGGGTAGCATCTTTCAGAAAAAGAGACTTGCAAGAACAAGAGGACACAATTTAAAGATAGAAGGAGGGCGGTTCAGGGGCAATGTGAGGAAGTATTATTTCACAGAGAGGGTAGTGGATGCATGGAACAGCCTTCCTGAGGAAGTTGTGGGGTCTAAAACTGTGGGAGAATTCAAGAAAGCATGGGACAGACATAAGGCAATTCTTGTGGGGGGCAGGAAGATATAGGCTGTTGGTTAACTAGGATCTGCGGCCTATCCTGTAGGTAGGGAAATGGGCAGACTAGATGGGCCTAGCGGTCCTTATCTGCTGTCAAAGTCTATGTTTCTATGTTTACTGATTCATATTAAATTAATAAAGAACAACTGATCAGGGTGGAGCAATGGATGTGGCCTACTTAGATTTCAGTAAGGCCTTCCACACCTTTCCACATAGAAGACTCATAAACAAGCTGGACAACTAAGCAGTGGGTCCACATGTGGTAACTGGGTAGGGAATTGGTTAGGGATAGGCAACAGAAGGTGGTGGTAAACTGAGTTCACTCCAAGGAAGGAAAGGGGAACAGTGCCTCAAGGATCAGTACTTGGGCTGTTCCTCCTTAATGTCTTTATTAGCAACATTGCAGAAACGCTAGAACGGAATGTATGCCTTTTTGCAGATTACACAAAGATATGCAATAGAGTAGGCACTCGGGTGTGTGTGCTAAAAATGAATAAGGATCTAAGAAAGCTTGAGGAGTGATCAAGTCTATGGCAACTAAGTTTCAATGCAGAGAACTGCAAAATCATTCACTTGGGGCACAGAAACCCAGGGGTGGAGTACAAGATGGGGGAGTTGTACTTGACAACCACCAAACAGAAAAGTGACCCTGGGTAATCATATCTGGTGACCTAAAGGTGGACAAACAGTGTGACAAGGCAAGGGTAGAGCCAGTGGGATGGGTCATAGGGAGGGATATCAGCAGCAGAAAGAGGCTTGTAGTGATATTGCTGTATGATCATTGGTAAGATGTCATCTAGAGTACTGTGTTCCATCCAGTACACATCTCTGGAAGGACATAGATAGTATAGAGATGATCCAGAGGATGGCAACTAAAATGGTACAGGGTCTGCACCACAAACTCTATAAGGGTAGACTAAAGGTCCTCAATGTGTACACCCTCGAGGAAAGGAGGGAAGGGGATATGACAGAGACTTTCAAATATATCACAGGTATAATTAAGGCACAATAGGGAAGCACTTTTCAGAAAAAAAGATGTTCAAGAACAAGGGGTCATGCTATGAAACTGATGGGGGTAGACTCAGGAAATGTGAGGAAGCACTTTTTCACAGAAATAATGGTGAATGCCTGGAAAAGCCTTGTAGTGGAGGTGTTGGGGCAAAATCTACAACAGGATTCATAAATGAATGGGATATGCATAAAAGAACTTTAGTGGTTAGAAAATGGAGGGTAAACCAGAGATCAGTTAGGGTCTGTGGTATTACAGTAGACAGGGAAAAAAGGCATACTAGGTGGGCCAAGCAGCCCTTATCTACCATCAAATTCCATGTTTCTATGTAACTGAATGAGGTATTATAGTGGGCCCATCAAAATCTATTTCTTAGCCAGGCAGTTTTTCAAAATTCCAGTGCTTAACAAGAGTTACATCAAGCAGAAATTCTGCCAAGAGGGGGGACCACGTGATGCAAGCTACCGGATAGTCGCTCCTCAGTATAGCTCCAGCCTCCCGTCTCTTTATCTCTGTTTTTTGGCATATGTTCTTGATCCCTAAACCTCTAATTTCGTGTTATTCTGGTTCCCTACATCTTTGTGCCCTTACAGGGCGATTTTGAGAGAGAATGGACGTTTACATGAAAAAGCAACAGCAGAAACTCATCCCGCCAGTTACACCAGAGAAGGCCTCAAAAAACTCCCTGGCCTCAAGTGAAACAGAAAAGGGAGACATTCTAAATCTAGGGGCGGATCAGGAGCCACTCACACTGTCGAGATTTCTGGAGGAATTTAAACCATTCAGAGATGGGATCAAGGATATGGCATCAGAAATGAAAACGCTTACAAGAAAAATAGAAGAGATTACCCTCGCTACCTCAGACAACACAACCAGGATCTTCTCTTTAGAGAAGCAAGTGGAGAGGTTCGAGCCTGAGATGTCAGCAATGCACCAGAAATTGTCTAGATTTGAGGTCAAGCTGGAAGACCTTGAAGGTCGTAGCCGGAGAAATAATGTTGTGATCCTTGGGTTACCAGAGGGTGAAGAGGGCCAGAATACTATAGCTTTTACCCAGAAGTTGGTCGATAAGATTGCAGACCTTTCTCCATTTGGGGCCAAATACATCATTGAAAGAGCCCATAGGTCATTAAGACTGAAGCCCCCTCCCGGAGCAACGCTCCGACCTATAATTTGTTGTTTCTTAAATTTCTTAGAGCGACAAAATTTTCTGTACAAAGTGAGAGAACTCCAAGAAGTTCGCTGGGAACAAGCTAAGCTTAGAATAGCGCAAGATATTCCAGGTTCAGTCCGTTTGAAGCATGCGGCTTTTCATTCTGTTGTTTCAAAAATCAGCGCGGCTGGACTTAAATTTCATATGGGATACCTGGCCAGACTACAGGTACAGGTGGCTGATTCCTGGGTTACCTACGAAGATCCAGAGGCAGCGTTTGCTGGTTTAAAATTAGCATTGCCAGATCTCTTCAGGGACACATGAAAGGCCTTAGGTCTCTCTCAACAAGATGAAAATCATTTTGAGAAGGCAGAGCACTCATGTAAAGGGATCCCCTGGAAAGAAGTGGTTAAAAATTCTTGGACTCTCACCTCAGCCTGAATAAGGGCAGAAAGGACTTTTTTTTCCTTTCTACAGTGATCTAGTTGTGGATGCATGCTCTTATGCATTTTGTCTGGGTCTGGGGTTTCGGGCCTTTCGGTTTTCCAAGTGTTCCAATCACTGAAATACATTCTTGGTTGTTTTGTCTGGGTCTGGGGTTTCAAGCTATTAAGTGATTTCTTGTTAGTTTTCATATTGGCAGTAAACAAAGCCTATTCAGCAATATCTGGTCTCCCCCTCCCCTGTGAGAGTTTGGTAAGGAACGGTTTGGTGGAAGGCTTTAGCCTGTGGGGAAATCCAATCACAAGGACCGTGTTGTCCTTTCCCTTGTAAGGCATCAGGGTGCAGTTATACACTCGCAGCACAGGAGGGAGCCTGTGCTTCATGTGTGTTAAGTGTTAATGGTTGCTAAAACAGGAGATAAGTCGAGATTCACTGGGGCAAAGGCACAGCAACTTGGTGGAGAGGAATGGGGGCCTGTCCCTATATGGCTGGAGAGCCTGTTGAGACGAAGGCCCCCTCAGTGAAAGTTATGTCTGGCTGAGGCCGACTTCCCAATCTCGCACCACTGGGCGCCTTTTCACATTCAACAAGACACATGCCCTTGTAAGCTGTGATGTTACTGGTGGTGATGTCATTTCGATACTGGTTTACTCCCAATGGCCCTCAATAGGGGATAGGCGATAGATACAAGAGCTTGTATTGTAGGGATGCTGCATTCTCTCTCTTCTTTCTTTTTTCACTAGCATCTCAAAAAAGGGGAATGTACTATAAAAAGTACAGGGTTTGGGGGACTGTTTTTCAGGGGGCTGGGGGAGGAGTAGTAAATGGAGTATTGCTGAACATTGTTAGCGATAGAGGGGTTTGGGGATGGCTTTTGGACTATGTTTTGGAGTCACTGATGATGCGGATTGTTCGTGGGGTAATCGGGGGTGGGGAGGGATAGGGGCTTAAGGGGGTGGAGACGGCACAGCAGATTCAGGGGAATAGAATCACCTGTTACATGACTGCAGTATTGGTTAAATATTTTATCTGGATTATACCTGATATAATAGATGGCTCAGAATATTAATATTGCTACGTGAAATGTGAAGGGGATCAGGAAAAAACTGAAACAATATCAGGTACTTAAACACCTGAGTCTGTTGCATGCTCAGATATCATTTCTACAAGAATCTCACTTAGTGGAGTCTGAAGTATTGCAACTTCGGAGACAGCAGATAGGTCAGGTTTTCCATGCCTCAGGGGAAAACAGTAGTTAAGGGGTCATGATACTGGTTAACAGAGATATCCCATTTGTCCCTTCTCAGGTATTTAAGGATACAGAAGGCAGATATGTCTTAGTTCAGGGTACTATTTGGGCCATGCCATTGGTTTTAGGTAGCATATATGGACCAAATACAGACAATCCCTCTTTTTTTATGAAATTGATTTCTACAATCCTCCCTATACTCCCTATTCCAATTATATTAGAGGGAGATTTCAATTTGGTCTCAGATCCAAAACTGGATAGATCAAGCATTGGGTCAAGGGGACTATCACCTGGACACAAGGCCTTTAAAGAAATGATGGATCAGTGTGGATTGTGCAATGTATGGAGGGTCACACACCCTAATATTAGGGAATATACCTATTGCTCGCCAGTACATGGCATGCAATCTCGAACTGATTACCTATTAATTTCTCATGAGCTCTTGCCAGGGGTACTATCCACCTCAATCCAACCGGGTCCAATATCGAATCATTCTTTAGTCTTGGGTAATTTGGCTTTTCTTAACATCCCCAAAAGAGAGACCAGATGGAAATTAAATGAACAATTACTAAAAGATGAAAAGTATCAAAGTGGAGTTAAAGAGCAGATAGAGTTTTTCTTTTCCACCAACCCAATAGATAGTGCAAGACCGTATATTTTATGGGGAGCCTTTAAGGCTTATATAAGGGGCATTCTCATTTGTCTAGCTACAAAGAGGAAGAGGGCACAGGAAACGGAGTTACTCTTCTTATTGTCTCAGATATGGGTATTAGAAAATATACACCTGGATAAAATTTCTCAAGAGGAGTCACAGAAGCTATTAACATATAAGGATAAATATTTGGGAATGTTAAGGGAAAGGGCTGAATTGGCAATAATCCATACAAAGGCCAGTTTCACAGATCAAGGAGAAAAAGCGGGGCGCCTGTTGGCTCTATGTTTAAAACAACAAGAATCAGCAAGATTTTACCTCCAGTAAGGTCTCAGTCTGATGGGACCCTGAAGGTATCCACCTCAGAGATAGTCCAGGAATTTGCTACTTTTTATGAGCAATTATATAGCGATATGGATAGTCCTCTGCCCATTCAAAAACTGGATGAGTATCTCAAGGAAGCACATCTTCTGTCACTATCTGACTCCCAAAAGAAATTTATATTTTCCCCTTTATCACATGAAAAAATAGCTACTGTTATAAAGGACTTGCCTCTGGGTAAAGTCCTGGGTCCAGACAGGTTTTCGGCCTTATTTTATAAAGTTTTCATGGAGCAATTGCTTCCTGTGTTGCATCGTCTCTATTTGCATATTTTGTCTGGTGAGACGGCAGATGCACATCTGTTTGAGGCATTGATAGTTTTGTTACCTAAACCGGACAAAGACCCAGAAATGGTTCAGAGCTATAGGCCAATATCTCTGCTGAATCAAGATGTCAAAATCTTCTCGAAGATAATGGCAGATAGACTAACCCTGGTTCTTCCGGATCTTGTGAGTATGTTTCAAGTGGGATTTATGAGAGGACGTGCATCTTCAGATCATCTGTGTACTCTCTCGGATGTCTTCTCGGAGTCCAGGGATGCCATATATCCTGGGGGACTGGTCTCCCTGGATGCCGAGAAGGCATTTGATCGGGTTAACTGGACTTTTTTATTTCAAGCCCTCAAGGCATTTGAATTCCCATCCATGTTCATAGATTGGATTAGGGAAATTTACCGGTCTCCTACAGTGAGTATTTCAGGGAATTGGACTTTTTCCAAGTCTTTTACACTGCGGTCAGGTACGAGGCAAGGATGCCCTCTTTCTCCATTACTTTTCAGTCTTTATCTGGAATCCCTTATTCAACATATTCTCAATAATGAAGGAACACAAGGTATTCCCATTAGGAATGAGGTAGTGAAAATAACAGTGTATGCTGATGACTTTTTCCTACATTTGGCTAATCCCTTAATATCTATTCCAAATATGCTAAGGGAGGTTGATAGATTTAGTAGTTTCTCAAACTATAAGTTAAATCCCAATAAGATATCCTTTTTCCCTCTTAACCATAAAGTCTTTAAGACAGATATTATTTCTCTGGGACTATACTGGTCACCCCAGGCTTTTAAATACTTAGGCATAAAATTAATGCATAATCCAGCTTTGTGGTTTAAGGAAAATCTGGACCCTCTTCTGCAGGGGATCACTCAAGATTTAGAGAGATGGGATAAACTCCTGTTATCTTTATGGGGTCGTTTTAATATAATTAAGATGAATGTATTTCCCCGTTTATTTTATCCTCTGTCACATCTTAATTCATTCGTTCCCTAAAGTTGGTTTCAGAAAACACATAAACTCTTCACCAAGTTTATTTGGTCGAGTAAGACCTCTAGGCTGGCATACCACAAATTAGCTGCACCCAAGAGTGAGGGGGGGTTACGGATTCCTTACTTGCCCATCTACTACTGGGCTAGTCATTTGGCTAAATACCTGAGATGGGTAAGACCGGGTCCAGATAACAAGAATCCAGTTTGGCTTAAGATTGAATTAGATTTTTTCCAATCTGTGAACATGGACCCCCTGACAATGCTCTATTTAAAAATTTCTCAGATGCAAGATATTAATAAATGTCCCACTATCATGACCTCGCTAAGAGTACATTCACAATTGTGCTGTTTCCTGCATTACAATCAAAGTAAAGACCTCGGTCAATCGATTTGGAATTCTCCGGATTTCACTATTAACAAGCAGAGAATTTCCCATTCATGGTTGCCTCATTTAGGAGAGGGGATAGTAGCTTCATTTTTTGATGAAGTTGGTGAGTGGCTCTCATTTTCTCAGTTCATACACAAGTTCAAAATACCGGAATCTCAGATTTTTCAAGTGTTTCAACTGAGGCACTTTTAACCATGGTCCTTGGGGCCACTCCACCCCATCCACCGACCTTTGCATTGGTATCTGAACTCTCCCCTTTTCTTGTCTCCTCAGGTGTAATTTCTAAGATTTATTAAGTGCTTTTCCTATGGAGGTTCAGATGCAGTGGTGGCCCCACCAATTTCTGGGTTTCATTTTTCCCCCATTATACTTTTAAATGGTCCATCCTCTGGATGTATTGTCATAAATATGTATCTCAAGATAGATTATGTCTTATGCAGTTCCATATTTTGCATAACTTATACTATACCCCAACTAAAATGGTGAAATGGGGCCTTCTTGATTCTGATAGGTGTAATAAGTGTTCCCAGGATGCAGGATCACTTTTTCATCTTTTCTGGTCATGCCCCCGGATAGCATCATTATGGGAACATATAAAACCCAATCTGGATCCATTATTGGGTTTGCAAGATTATTTTACACTGGATACTTGCCTGTTGGGGGATCTGTCCTCCATAAAGGTTAAAATTCTGAGATTTCACATATTCATGGTGGCACTCTCGGTTAAAAAAGTCATTCTCAGGTGTTGGAAGGAAGGGACCAGTCCAACATATCAGGAGTGGCTTCTTGAGATCTTAGCAAATATACATACAAAGAAGGCTATTTCTAGCCTTCAAAACAGAATACATAGGTATAAGGTTATCTGGGATCCCCTTCATACTTTAATTATGGTGGCTATGAAGTAGTGTGTAGTTGAGAAGATCACTTTAATTAATTTTAGTAAGGTAGTTAGTGGGTGATAACAGTGCTAGAAAGAACTGCTCTGCGGGCGGGGGGAGGGTTGGGGCAGTATGATATGTTTTATGAATCCTATGTCATACTGTTCATTACTGCCTCCTGTAATATGGAAAATGTGGTGAATAAACTTTGAATTATAAAAAAAAGAATTTATGCTAAGATTTTACAAAGACAAAAGCATTTTAACAGAACAGGTGCCATTTCAATAAAATGATAATCCACTCTAAGCTGCTTCATTCCCACAATGTAGCTCGATGAAAAAAATGGCAACTCAGCTGATTTGAACCAAAAATGAAAGATGATGTATTATTCCTATCCAACTGACGTAACTTCACAGGGTAGTGGTAGGCCACTGAGTGAAAAAATGTAAGGATTACCTGTACTGCACATTCACAATCACAAAAGGATACAAAAACAATATAAAAGAATGTCAACAGACCCCATACAGATTAATTTCATATACTTTTTTTTATTGCAAATGACATGACAACACCACATATAAGAAACACAAAAAGTAATTATACTATTAGTCTTTAAATAATGAAGGCTCAAAAATGTTCCTCAAGAAATATGAAAACAGAGCGTCTGCACTGTGTCTCTTTCAGCAAGTGCCTTTTGATGCCTGAGTGAAAAGTAACGCATCTAACATTTCTTCAGGCTCCTGTTATTTGCATAAATGATCATGGAGGAAACACATCTGAATTGCAAATGTTCTTCCCAACATGTCCAGGCACAGTTTTGCATCCAAGTAGCAGACCATGCAAAACCAGTCCGTAGATAACACACTCGTAATAAACTATATTGAAAAGTAAAGTTTATTGACATTCAACATAGTAAAAAGAAATGCTTATAAAGTTTTCAAGTATTTCATTTGAACTAGGAATGAATCACATGACAACAGGGTAATACAAGTGTAGAATACCCTTTGTTGCAGCTAGACATTTTCTCCTATCAGTATTATGTCAGCAAAGATCTCTTTGATGCACATTTGAAGAGTCACAAGAGTTATGTAAAGATTAAGCCACAAGAAAAGATGGGTCTACTGTGGAATTAATCCATGGTTGGGGGGGTTGGCCCGCAAGGCTGAAGGCTGAGCGGGTCCAACCAACTAACCATGGATTAATTCCACTGTACACCCAGCCTTTCAAGTGGCTTAATCCACTTATAATGGCAATGACTATATGACTAATAGTCTCTGAATAAATGAGTATAGGCACACTGATTTACTTTCAGAATGCTGTATGTTGAGCTGTTAAACATGGTGTACATATACCTCAAAACAATTGGAACACACCTATTGGAAATATTGTGGCTGCTATTTCACTTTTGTTAAAATAACATTCATTACAAGCTTTAAGCTTTCTAACATCAAAACATATTTTACAACTTTTCAAAAACTTGCAATTCACTTTCTATTCTAGGTGCTTTGATTTTCCTCTGTGTATATGACAAGATATGGGCTGCACTGCATGATGGGAGTGTGCTATGGTACATCTTAGTTTTCTTCCTGAAGTTCCTTTGGAGACCAATAGTTGGCTGTCAAACAATCCTAGCAGCACAAGCACCTTTTCTCCAAATGCACTGAATTAAGCAAATCTGAAAAATACTTTATTGAACAAGTACTATTTTGTGGAATATTATTTTCACTTTTTTCCTCTCTAAACTATCTAACTCAGCAGGACATAGAACAACATAACATTTATTGCTTTCACCTTTGAAATACTTGTTTTGGCTAGTATTGTTAATCTGTTTCTTTGATTTCTTATTGCTTCTCTCAATTTATTTTTCTTTTCACCCATAGAAGTCTCCTCGCTCTCTGATTTTACTTTGTTTATCTCACTGTCTGTTATTTTTATTTTCAGTTATAGAAGCTGCATGCTCATCTTTACCCCTGTGAATTCACCAAGAAAAGGCTAGGACAGATAATATTATTCAGTCATCCACAATGCATTGCACCAAAAGTTGCTTAGAAAGCAGTATATCAGAAGGGATGGTGACATTATGTAAGTGTTCACTTCTACAGAAATATTGTTGCAGCATAATTAACAGTATATGTGGAGTTTAAATGTACAATCTTTAGTAAGTCGTGAATTTGTGTGGCAGTTACAACCCAGAGCAATCTTGAAGATATCAAAAACCTTGTGCCAGGAAAAACCTTAGCTAAAATAAGCTGGAAAAACTACAAACTATTTGCATATTATTTTCTTTTTGTCTGTAGTGGATTGCCAAGGTATTACATCACAAACCATGGTCTACTATGGTATTAGACCAAGGTTGCTGATGTACCACATGGTATACTTTAATGAATAAAACTGCTTCTTTTGTGTTTCTCTTTTAATGCCATGTTACAAGTTTATTTAGACATTTGCACAAAAGGAAAGTCTTGTTTTTGTACAACATAAATTTCTTTCAAGAGGGTCCTGGGTCAACAGTTCAACAGCAGAACTGATAAGAACATATTGTGCAAACACAGAAAATGCTGGACTATAAAGACCAAAGTCTGATTATTTTCATCGTATGCTGTCAAAGCAGCTGTAACTTTTAATTAAGCAATTAAGCATGACAGGCTTTGCTTTTTCTACTAGATAATGATAGGCCACAGGAGGGGCCCAGAATTTCAACTGCCCAGCAAGTGCTGTCATTGCTACACGAAATACACCTGGAGTGCCTTACAGTGGTTATGAAATGGGTCCATTGCGATTTGTAAATAAATATTTTTGAATATAATTGAAATGAGTAAAAATGAGAAAAAAGGGTAAAAAACTGAGAAATTAAAGAGGCGTTCTATTGAGACATTGCAATTTTTCTGTTTGGTCACAAAATAGTAGATGCTGCACTTTTAATACAAGTAAGTAAATGGATGTGTACTGATACACTTGTATCTCCTTAATGTAAACAGTTTGGTAAGGTCACAGATATTTTTTCAGTGCTGTTGTGCTGGCATATCATCACTGGTTACTGAGTTCCTCAGTCAAGCAGGTTTCTGAACTTTATTATATTAATTTTGTCATATCATATGAAATACCTGTAGCCACTAATTGATAGAAAGTGCTCCAATATGCAGTATTATGTGGACATTGGCTCTGTGAAGAGGAAAACTGCCAGTGGCAGAAAACTGTAGAAGCATGAGACCAAGTAGGGAACAAGCATGCAAGCAATTCTGTGTAAAAAAAGTCTCATCCCTTCTTGGTCTCAGCTGATCTTATTGACATCTGCAGATCAAGTGACGCTTCCAGGTCTCTTTCTATACTAAGACACTCCCCTGTGGACTGTCCAAACAATAAATGGTTTACTAATGCAGATCCCAGGGCCATTAAGGTGCCTAAAGCTAATTTTGCTGCCTGCAACCTCCAGAATAAAATTATGTGCCCTTCTATATTCTGGAAAGTGGTCCCCACCCTCTCTGATCCTCTCATCCAGTACTACTCCTGAGTCCTCTTAGAAACTTATTCTCATAAACTTAGATCCTTTCCAGGATTTCTATTTTAACACATTTTACAAACATGTGCCCTCTCACTTCCTCCTCATTCTTCTGCACCCTTTCCTGCCGCACACCCGCATTTTTAGTCCCCTTAGAGCCCCTATTTCTCCTCTCTCGTCTTTTCACATGACATCCTACTGCTTTTGAATCACTTAATTTATCCAAAGGTCTCAGCCCAAACTGTTTGAACCATGAATGCTCTGATCCTTGTACCCATGCTATCGCTACCATCCTCATCCATCTTCTTAATCTCTTTTTAACCTCTGCTCTGTACCACAGTCCTAGAAGTGTTCCTGCTACGTTAAGGTGGTAACCCAAACTCATTTGGAAATGTATATTCAAACAACATGAAGTCTTGCTATATTATGACAATTGCAGTATGACCGCAGGTTAGAACTGCTCCGGAGGTGAAATAGTTAACTTTCCATGCAGGCATGGAACTTAGAGTGCGAGCTCAGTTAAAAACTCTGTCTGTTGTGCTTCAAACGCAAACTGTCAGATTCTTTACTCCGCCTCACTGAACAGTCGCTCCGGAGATTTCTCCTTCTGCTCGGTTCATTTTGTCGGTTTAAAAGTATTATTTTTCGGTTTTTAGCCGAAATTAAACTGCAACCGGTCGGTTCAAGCTCTGTCTGTGGTAATGTAAGTAATAGATAGGTTTTACATTTATTTTTTCTGTGTGGAACTTGTAATTCTTTATCGGTTCGGTTTGAACCGATCAGGTTGTATTTAAAATCTACTAGTCCTTTTTTAGAGTGCGGTTCCCGGTTCTTATAGGTTCTAAAAAAAACGGATTTCATTATGGTTTTTTTCATGACCCGTGACACGATTGGGAACCGATAAGGGTGTCTTGCTTGGTGGATTGCCATAAATGGGCAAGTTGGTTAGGCTGGCATTATGTCTGAGAAACCCAAAAGAAAAACCGGCCCCACTGGGTTTCAACACTGTAGTGTTTGTGGGGAAGCTTTTGCTAAGGCTGACCCACACATCACATGTGTCTATTGTCTGGGGTTTGACCACCTCAGTTCAGACTGCCAGATTTGTCACAATTTCTCTGCTGCCCCATAGATAAGAGAGTTGGTAAGCTCAGGGAAAGGGAGGCCAAAAAGTCTGCTGACCCAGATGGCTAGCCCGGTTCTGTGCCAACCAAACCGGAGGGAGTGCCCTCTGACCAGGGCGATACTTCCTCGGGCAAACAAACAGCCAGTTCTGAGGAGCCAGTTCCAGCAAAAAGGACTAGAAAGTCAGCTAGTGTACAGCCAAAGTTCTCTCCCCAACTGCTGAGGAAATAGCTAAAGCAATTCAAATTGTCCAGTCTCTCTCTCCGGTTCCGACCGAACTGACATCGTCAGGTAAGCGTTTGGTTCGGCCGGTTCCACCGGTTCAAGATTATGATTTTGAGGATTTTTATGAACCGGGTGAGGGGGAAGAGGAATATGAGGAGAGTGAATATGGCTTTGAAGATCTGGATGTGCCCATTGATCCAGACATCTCTCCAGATAGACCCCTAGGGGTTTCTCCTCCAAGGCTTTCTGGGTCCCCTTCTCATTTCATGTTTTATAAAAAAGTTGCTGAAACTCTCCAGCTCCCTGTTGAGGTAGCTGTTGATGACCAAGAGGAGCCATACTATGTAGAAATGATGGATATTCCAGAGTCTAGGAGACTGTCTATTCCTTTGCATAAATCTTTTCGGAAACAGACAGTAAAAGATTTAAAAACTCCTCACACTATACCTCCTGTGGATAAAAGGACGGAAAAAAGGTATACCTTATCAGGCTCCGACACTGATTTCCTCACTCAGCAATGCAGCCATGTGGGGGTAGTGCAGGCTGCAGCCTGTGACAAGGCTAATATTCCCCTAGCTTCACACCCCCCTGAGAAGGACTCCAGGAAGATTGATTCTATGGCAAAGAAACAGTACATGGCAGCATCTTTGGGACTCAGACAAGCAAATTATATGGCTTATGCTGCTAGGTACCAGAAATCCAGATGGGATACTGTGCTGGCCCTAGCGAAACAAGTCCCTGACCGGCTTGCCAGGGGAGCTGGAACAGGTGGCTATGGATGGTATTGAGGCATCCAAGGTGCAATTTCATGCTGCAGTGGACTCTAATGATGTTTCATCAAGAGTCATGGCTACATCTGTGGCACTTCGCAGGATGGCTTGGCTCAGATGTACTACCCTGTCTCAGGATACCCAGTCTAAGGCCATGGATGTTCCTGTTGTGGGAAATTCTCTATTTGGGGAGCAAACAGAGAATTATATGAAGAAAATGGATGAATATAGGACCACCTATAGGAGTGCATAGGCCAAGGAAAGGCAGGCCACTCCTCAAAAGCAGCTTCCTAGAGGCAGGGGCAGGCCTTTTCATAGGCCTTTTTACCAAGCCCAAGCTTCCTCCTCTGCCTATGCTCAGAGGGGGTTCTTTAGAGGGAGAGGCAGACAGGGTACAAGCAGGTCTGCTTCCACCCCTCAGCCCAAAGCCCCTGCAAAGCAGGCACCCTGATGGGATTGCCAGGGCCAATTCTCCTCTACCTGTAGGGGGGCAGGCTGGCTTACTTTGTCCAGGACTGGAAGTCTTTAACAACAGACAAGTGGGTCCTGGAAGTAGTAAGCCAGGGACTGGTTCTCAGCTTCAAAAAATTTCCAAAGCTGAGAACCAGATCTTTTCCACCTGCAACTCCATCAGAGGCACTAATCCTAGAGGCAGAGGTCTCTACCCTCCTGGCTCTCAGAGCTGTGGAAAGGGTTCCTCCCCTACACCAGGGCAAAGGTTTGTACTCCAGGTACTTCCTTACCCCAAAAAAGACAGGAGAATGGTGGCCCATCCTGGATCTCAGATATTTAAACAAGCACCTTTTAAAGCCAAAGTTCAAAATGGTGACTCTGGGAATTATCCTACCCTCTCTAAGGCCAGGGGACTGGCTAGCTTCCCTGGACCTCAAAGATGCCTACTTCCATATTCCCATCAGAAGCCAGGTCGCTCCTGTAAAAAAGCTTTCAGCTTAGTGTGCTATACTTGGTTAAACAACTAAAATAAAAAATAAAAATAAAGAAGCTCCCATCGAAAGTACCTCAGGTGCGAGCTGCCCTCAGGCCACTACTAGTTCAGAGCAATGCCCTTCGGCCTCATTTGTGCCCCAAGGGTATTCACCAAATGCCTGGCTGTAGCAGTTGCCTACCTAAGAAGGCAAAAGATTGCCATCTTTCCATATCTGGACGATTGGCTCATAGTAGGCCAGTCCCCAGACCAGGTCAATTTACACCTTCAGATAACGCAGCAACTGCTTACCTCTCTAGGCTTCCTTCTGAATCTCTCAAAGTCAGTTCTAGAGCTGGTCCAGCTTCTTACCTTCATAGGCACAGAACTGAACATACAGGAAGCCAGGGCCTTCCTCCCCCTGGACAGGGCAAAGATCCTAGTCTCCCTGGCCTCCTCTTTTACCCTGCAGGTCTCCCAGCCAGCAAGGCATTTTCTGCAGCTCCTAGGACACATGGCTGCTTCCACAGCAGTTGTGCAAAGAGCAAGATTTCAGATGAGGGACATCCAGTTCCATTTGAGAGCTTTTTGGTCTCAAAGAAAGGATCCTCTTACCAAGCTGATCCCAGTAACTCGAACCCTGATCCAAGCCCTACAGTGGTGGCTGGATCAGAGCAACCTGAGACAAGGGGTTCCTTTTGTCACTCAGTCTCATTCTCAAATCCTTACTACAGTTGCGTCCCTCTTGGGCTGGGGAGCTCACATGGGCGACCTCACCACCCAGGGTCTGTGGTCTCCCCAGGAATCTCTGCTCCACATCAACATGTTGGAGCTCAGAGAAGTTTTTCTAGCACTTCAAGCTTTTTCCAAATCTGCCCAGAACAAGAGTATTCAGGTCAGAACAGACAACACCACTACAATGTGGTACATCAACAAGCAAGGGGGCACTCGGTCTATGGCCTTGTGCACCAAAGCAATGAAGTTGTGGTCTCTGGCTTACTCCCTGAACACCTCCCTTATGGCAGTTCACTTCCCAGGCAAGGACCATGTCCTGGCAGATGCTCTCAGCAGGATTTCCCAGGGCCACCACGAATGGTCACTGGATCCCCTGGTCTTGGAAGTAGTATTTGCCAGATGGGGCACCCCGCAGATAGATCTTTTTGCAGCCCCAAACAATCACCAACTTCCTCTTTTTTGCTGCAGGCCCCCAGTGTTGGGCTCACTCCCACTGGATGCCTTAGCCCTCAGTTGGGAGGGGAAGTTTCTCTATGCCTTCCCTCCCTTTCCTCTCCTGTTCAAAGTGCTAGTCAAAATCAGATCCCAATCATGCAAAGTCATTCTGATAGCTCCGGATTGGGCCAGACCACCCTGGTATCCACTCCTGCTGTCCCTAGCAGTCCATCCTCCCCTGTCCCTTCCCAAGAATCACAATCTGTTAACCTGTGCACAGGGAAGGGTTTGGTACCCTAATCTCAAATCTCTCAATCTCAAGGCTTGGTTCTTGAAGAGTTAGAGTTTGCTGATTTACACCTTTCCCAAGGTGTAATGGATATATATGAAGGCATAAGGAAGCCTTCCACCAGGGCTACTTACAATTCCAAATGGAAAAGGTTTTCCATATGGTGCTCGGAAAAGCATATTTCCCAGTCTCTGCTGATCTACCCACAGTCCTGGATTATATGGTCCACCTGAATTCTTTGGGCTGAGACCAGCTACCCTGAAGGTGCACTTGGCAGCTGTGTCTGCTTTTATTTAAGCAGGTAAATCCTCTTCCCTTTCAGCTCATCCTGTATTTTCCAAGTTTTTTAAGGGGTTGTTTCACACCAACCCTCCATTCAGGGATCCTGCCCCTGCCTGGGATCTTAATGTTTGCATTGCTCAGCTTATGCAACCCCCCTTTGAGCCCTTGTCTTCAGCTGAGCTCATGTACTTGACTTGGAAAACTGTATTTTTGGTAGCCATCACCTCTGCCGGACGCATAAGTGAATTACAAGCGTTGTCAGTGGAGCAGGAGTTTATCTCTTTTCACAGAGATAAGGTGGTCCTTCGGACTAACAGAAAGTTCCTGCCTAAGGTGGTTTCAGATTTCCACCTTAATCAATCTATTTCACTTCTGGTGTACTTCACTGACCACTCCTCCTCTGGGGAGGGGATGCTGCACAGCCTAGATGTGAAGAGAGCCCTTAGTTACTACATAGAGCATACCAAGGGTCATAGGTTTGACTCCCTTCAACTGTTCCTCACCTATGGTGAAGTTGGTAAAGGAAGCCAGCCACTAAAAGATCCATTGCCAGGTGGATTGTCTCTTGTATCCAATTCTGCTATGGAAGTTGAGTAAAGTTCCCCCTCAGGCCTGAGGGCTCACTACTGAAGTACAGCTGCTTCTCTGGCTGCTGCCAGAGACATTCCTGTTCTAGAAATATGTCAAGCAGCTACCTGGAAAACAGTTCACACTTTTACCAAGCATTACTCCATGGACATCCAGGCTAGGAGTGATGCTCGGTTTAACACAACCATGCTTCAGAACCTATTTCCTAGGTGAATTCTGTCCCTCCTCCATGGGGGTACTGCTGTGTAGTCTGCAATTGTCATAATATAGCAAAACTTCATGTTGTTTGAAGAAAAAATTACTCACCTTAGTAATGTTGTTTCTTCTAATGGAGCCTTGCTATATTATGACCTCCCCCTGCCTGCCCCTCTCAGAACCTCTGTTTTGGGGATGTGGGTGGGCAGTACAGGGTTGACACTTTTTTGATGCCCACCTTGTTGTTTTTCACCTACCTTTTTTGGTGAATTGGTGCTGTGTTTTTGCATTTTTGGGTCTCCTGACTTGAGTCTTTGTTTTAGGCCAAAAATGAGTGTTTATGTTAGTAGCCAGTTGGCTAGTGTAGGTTTACAGCTTTCACACAGAACCTTAGTGAGTTTTAGCTCATAAAGATCTGACTGTTTGCGTTTGAAGCACAACAGACAGAGTTTTCAACCAAGCTCGCGCTCTAAGTTCCATGCCTGCATGGAAAGTTAACTATTTCACCTCCGGAGCAGTTCTAACCTGCGGTCATACTGCAATTGTCATAATATAGCAAGACTCCATTAGAAGAAACAACATTACTAAGGCGAGTAATTTTTTCATCTCTTTTACACCATCCTGCTCTAGTCTAGCTCCAGGAGAAACTGGCATGCACTCTGCTGATGAATTTTCTTTTGTCTTTGAAAGTTCTCTTAAATTTCAGTGTGGCTTCCATAATGATCACGCCAGTTTTATCATTTGTTCATATCACTGACTCCATCCTTAAGGAGGTGGATCAGTGGCACATCACTGCTGCCATCTTCATTGACTTTGTAGTGACCATTGATACAGTAACCCACTTCCTCCTTCTGGATAAGCTTAGATATGCTGCTCTGTCCAAACCTGCAGTCTATTGGCGCATGTCCTACATTTCTGTTTTTTAAGTCATTTCATGTTGGTAATGTCTTGTTCACTCTCCCATTTAATCTGAGGTTCCCCAAGGGTCTATCTTGAGCATCATTCTGCTCTTAATATTTCTCAATGACCTCCCCACTGCTTGTGTCAGTTTGCGCATTCACATGTCTGCAGATGACACCTTATTATTTGCCTCAAATGCCTCAGTCTGTGCTCTGGAAACATCACAACAGCATGTCATCAATAATGTACAGTGATGCTTCCAGTCTCGCCAACTATAAAATCTTTTTTTTTAATTAAGTTTGTTTTAATAATAAAAGATAACAACATGAGAGAGGTATACAGAAAACCACAACAGTAAATGAAATACTAACTCCCCAAATAAAAATATTCCCTTCCCAACCCTACAAACTATGTACAATATAACAAGTGCAAATGGCACTGAATCAGTAAAGTAAAAAAAAGTGTTATAAGAAAGTATATATCAAGGATGCAAGCAAAAATAAGAAGGTAGGTCAATCGATCAAACTAAGATGTGTCACAATCAGACTGAACAGTATTAAAAGTTAAAAACATGTAAAAAACATTTACAGCAAGGTATAAAGAGTGTGTAGCTTTGACCAGTTCTTATTGTATATACTGAATTTGTGGCCCAACTAGGTCAATCTGTTGTATGTAAGATGGTGCACATCAAAACAATGCAACTCACACAGTGCAGATGGGAACAGTGACAGTGTGCAAAACCATTAAATGGTCTATGAGTGGTGTGCACCCTGTCACTGTTCTCTAACACTGGATAAGTCCTCTGCTTGGAGGAGGGTTGGCTGAGCAGCTGCTTTGGCTCAACAGGATGAGCCACAGGCAGCAATGGAGGCAGAGCATCTGCAGACTGGATATTGAATTCAAGTCCCAGATGCATGAAATGCTTCTTTATTTTATACTTTGTGTGATTCAAGTCTACAACAGTTGATTGTTTTAGTTGGGAGGGAGTGCAGCTCCCCATAATGGGGGGGGTGCAGAAATGGAGTCCCCCCCCCCACAAAACATAGAGAAATTACACTGGAAAAATATTGTGCTGTATTGACAGCACAGCATATTGCTGTGGTATTGTGTCATGCAACATTATAACCCCATGCCAATTGTTCTGAATACTTTGTTTTTAATTTAAAATAAATAAAGGCCATTTGTTCCAAGTACTGGCAATTAACTGTTTCAAATGCAGATTAGATAGACGCTGATTAAGCCAGTCCATATAAACAAATTTATGTTGATCTTTCCAATGTCATAAAAGTCGTTTTTTTAACTGGCATGGCGATTATCATTATTTGGTATTTTTGTTCCTTAGATGAGACTGAGGTGAGATCTCCCACCAGGCAAACTGCAGTGGTAGAGTAATCATGTATATTCAACAAGAAGGGAACAAGTGGGCAGTCCCAAAATATATGTAATGGGTTGCCACTCTCAGAACCACATATAGTACATGCAGTAGATTCCAGTTTCCTCATCTTATATGACTTATAAGGAGCGTAATAAACATTATGTAGGATACAAAAAGTGAGTCAACCAAGGTCTGTCCTGCATTAAATATTTTAATGTTGCTGTCCAGATTGCTGTCCAGTTAAAATCCATGTTTTGGAGAGTCTTCTTCCAGTACATACATTGAGTATTAAATAAATAGTTTATATACTTCTGTGAGTAATGCATGGTAAATTCTAGAGATACTGTTGGGAGACACTATAAAGGAATATAAGGGAGAAATGAAGGTCTCACAGGAATATTCTAATAGGTACATACTCATATGATGTTAAATTGAGTGTTGGACTTGAAAAATGTTTAAACACTAAATTATCAGCACATTTAAACTTACTTTTAGTGTCAGCAAAAGAAAAAAACACTTACCTTTTGACAGAAGATTGGAGAGGGAGACAGTATCTAGATTCGGCATCCAACCTGAAGGAATTGGAACACCACTAATTTTAAAGTTACGATTTCTAAATACGGGTTGTGAAATATCTGCAAAAAACTGAAGTGATCCCTTACAGAAATATAGGCGTGCTGTGTACATGCAGAATGCTTGCCACATGCTTAGTTGTGCAATGTGTGTATGTGGTTTGCATAAACTAAGTGAACATATGCAAACCAGGTCTAAAAGACAAATCAGGTGCCCATGCTGCAAGCTTGACAAGTGCACAGCAGGTAAGCTGGTGTAAACATCTTCTAAAAATTGCATCAGGTTCACATATTGCACACTTGACATGAGTGCAGAGGTTAAGCTAGTGTGAACAGCATTTAAACATCACATCAGGTTCACATGTCGCATGCTTGCCGTGTGTGCAGCAGCTAAGCTGGTGCAAATCTCACCTAAAAAACACATCAGTTTCTATTTCTCATACTATTGCTAGCAACTAGTCACTGAAATAATTTTTATTTGAATTTCCATAAAAAATAGGTAAACTCATTCAATATGATCCTTTTGCAAGTTGTTTAATTGTTTTTAATTTTTGTCATTAAATCACCATTAATCTGTAAAGTAGTATTTGCTTATTGCATTAAATGCCTAGGATATAGCCAGTCAACATCCCCCATTCCAGATGTGTGAAATGGGACCTCTGTCTTGTGAAGCCTATCCTTTTTGTTTTGGACCATGCAAATCCCTTATTCATATTTAGTGCTACAAATGTGTTTCTCCATGACTGTTTTATCTCATTTACTTTCTCTTTGTCATTCTGTACTGAGCATATACTCTAAGACCATGCTCAGCACTCTCTGTGCTGAGTAGGGTCTTGGAAGCATGCACCATACCTCCCATTTTGTCGCTGAAATGAGGGACATGGACACTCAAAATAAGGGGCAATGAGGGACACTAACCCACATGATGTTCAGGACACATCATGAAACATGCAGATACAATACCTCAGAACACACTGGAAACCATTGCATTAGCACTTGAGAATGAATTTCTACCATTAAGCAGGGGTGCCATTTAGGTAGGGCAGAAGGGCACAGTTGCCCCCACCCCGTATTTATGCAGAGGTTGTTCTTATGATGTAACAGTAATGGCTTTAAATTTGGATTTAATCTTTTGCACAATAAGTGTCCACCTGGCCTGTGTGTGCTCATGCTGTAGGTACTCTCCAGACTTGAATGTGTTTGTGTTATCCACTCTCTGCACCTATTAACAGTGGCACAATCACATGTGATGTGAATGAGCTCCAGCCAAGAAATAGTGCACGAGCCTTGCAAGTGTGACACTGTCTTTCCAAACACAGAGTAGACCTGCTGAACACTACAGCTTTGAGGAGTCAGTGAGAACTGAACTCTCAATAGCAGTGTTGTGGCAGCATATTTTTGTTCTATTCTTAATGAGTCTCCATCTCCCCTGGTGGCTGAAGGGGCAGAGGGTGAGCTAGAAGTTAACTCAAGACTAGGCCGTAACTCAAGACTAGGCTATCTACTTAGTCTACTAGGCTTGCCCTACAAAACAAAAGCACAGATCCCCAGGGCAGCAAGCTAGGCTTAGCAGCATTGGTGACAGTGGTGTGGGTGGTCGTCACTGGCTTTATCAGTGCCATGTGGTAACAGCCACAGCAGCAGCAACCAAGCAAGAAGGAAGAAATCCCAGGTTGGATGGATTTGTATGGTGAAGTGACTTGGCCGCGGACCAAGTTGAGGACCTGTAATGGTTGGTTCTAGCATTCAGCTTCTGATGAAGGAGAGAGGGGGAGCAGACTAAAAACTGGACTAATGGCACACTATGCCAGGCTGCAAGGTTTGGGCCATGTGGCCAGGTAAGAAAAAGTATTTTTTGGTTTTACAGAAGGATTGGGGAAGGAGGAAGGACTGAATTACTGATGTTTATTTTTCACCTTTGGTTGGCTTCATGACCCATAGGGGATGGATACTGAATGGAATGGAGTCAGGGAGAAAAATCTGAAAAAAGTTATTTTTTTGGGGGGGGGGGCAAACTTCAGCCAGGGAAAAAAATTGGTTAGTAACTGGGTGGGGTTAAGCCCAAATCTGATACACTGCTTTGAAGTATGTACTGAAGAATCTTATACATTCGAATTTTTTTTCTGATTTTCATATCATGTTTCAGTCAAACCAAAGAAGCTGTATCTTTTAGAGATGTTACAGACATTCTAGAGCTGTCCCTTGCATTCACGTGTAGTTAAACGGTATGGTATGTATACTCCTGGAGCCCCACTATAATAAGGCTTATGCCCCCCCCCGAGAAGCTGATCTCCACATCCTCATGCTCAGGCACATTATGACAAAGTGCAAAGGAGGCTGCAGGGGTATGCACCGTTGAAATGAATGGGGATATTTTTTAATTATTGTTTTATACATCATTATGGAGAGTTAGAGATTAATGAAGGCCACTGCTTGACTAACAAGGGCCTTGTTAGTAGAATAGTGGCCTTCATTATTCTCCAACTCACCATCATAACATATAAAATAGTAATAGAAAATATCTCCATTCATTTCAAGGAGGGTTACACTGCAGGACTCTGACCCATGGACATCATCTGTTAAAGACTCCTGCCTCTGGCTCCCTAGTTCTCAAGTAAAAGACTTTTTACTTATATCTATATTTGATGGGTTGTCTGTAGCAGCATGGCCATACCCACTACAGTGTGTGTGATGGGGGGGACTGGCCATGTGGGTAGGTAGGTGTGTTAAGTTATTGCTACATTTGTGTTTGCACATTAAAGTTTGTTGCATGTAAGCATTCAAAACTATAGAGAACAAATAGTAGCAGGACAGGCCAATCAGAAAACACTTAAGTGATTTTGTAGGTAGGTTTGTGTATTGGGGGTGAGAAAGACATGTGTTTCCATTGGTATGAGTGCTGCAGTTCAACTGTGAAAATGAGATGAGGGAGAGAAGAAAACTGAAAAACATACACTGGCGACAAGCATGCTGCATGCATACAGATGTATTCAGATATAGTATGTATTGAAGTACAAGTGAGCCATATGTATGTGCAGACAGTATGGTTTACTGGTTAAAGGCACTGAACTGCAAGCCAAGAGACTTGGAGGCATGAAGACCTAGATTTGAATCTCATCAGCTCCCACTTGTGTATGGTATGATCCTGAGCAAGTCACTTAACTTTTACATGTGCAATTATCAGTGACCACTTGCTTTTTTGCACGCATGCCACATGCATGCAGTCTTTCCCAACTTAACATAAAAATCATAGTTTCCACACTTGCTTGCTGCATGTATGCCATATGCATGCAGTCAGTTCCAGTTTAACATTTAAATCATACTTGCAGCATACATATCACTTGGGTAGTTTTATGTTTACAGCATGAAAACATTTCATACAATTATAACTGTAAAGGACAATCTGACCAAAAATTGTTTCAGCATGGAAAGGAAGGTGCCAATAAGTGTACTGTGAATATGATGTGGGATGTATATGAACTTTGTATAAAGAAGAGAATGGAGGGGTCAACCCCCAGTTACAAATTAGATCTTGTTCGATAGTAAGCCATAATGTGGTGTAAGAGCTGGGAGAGTCTGCATCCATTGAAGGGGCCATCAAGCATACAACTTAGATGAGTAGCCCAGTAATACAACTTAAAGTCTGGGGATTGCAGACCTCCAAGCAGTTTAGGGGCTACCAGCTTAGGGTAGGCTCTATGGGCTGACTTACCAGCCCAGATGAAGGTAGAAATTAAAGAGTGTAGTTTTTTAAACCAAGTCAGAGGGAGGTATAAATTAATCATCTGAAAGGGTAAGAATATCCTAGGAAGTACATTCATTTTTATGTTGCTTGCACACATATGAAAGAAACATGTTACAGAAGCTTGCCGCAGAAGAAGGTTGTGGAGGAGTGGCACTGTTGTGGTCAGTGCCCCCACTGCCTTTTGAGGCTTGGCTCGTTTTCCCCAATGGGGTGACACGCTGCTGCTGACACTAGTTTAGCCAGCGTGCCACCACCTTGAAAGGTTTTCACCACTGCAATCAGGGGCTGCCTCATCATTGCAGCATCAGCCATTCTGCTGTTATGAGGGAGTGACCCATCATTGCAGAGCGGTACCTTGCATGCCCCCGACCCAGTCTGCCAACGGGGAGCCATTTCTCATTGGCATAATGTCCCCACACCCAAGTTTCTGCTGTATGCCAAGGGGGTGCCCACTCTCCCTCGGCATCATGCCCCCCCTTTCTTTGCCAACTGGGCACCCAATCCCTGTTGGCTTCAGTCCCCCCTTCCCCATTGAAGTTGCTGATGGGGGCCCACTCCCTGTCAGCATAATGTCTCCCCCAATGTTTTGTCTGCCTGGGGGTGCCCAATCCACCTCGGCCCTCCCAACCCCTTGATATGTGCTGAGGGGGATGCCCAGTCCCCCACCGGGTACAGCCCCCCCAAAACCACTCGGGTGGCACACTGGGAGCCCACCCCAGCATGCCAAATGTCCCTGTAAAAAGAAAAACCATCCCACAATGTTTTTTTTAAACCTTGTAAAACACAAAAAGGTCCCTCGCTGAGCCCGTGGCCCCACTCCAACCTGCACTCACCCTCTGTGCACCCTGCCTCCCCACACCCCCCACATCATTCTTACCTCTGGAGCCCAGCGCGATGATCTTTGGTGGACCAGGAACACGTCTGCACTCTTCAAAGCTGACTGTGAACTGAAGAAATGCAGGTAAGCTGTATAATGACATAAATAGTTTTTTTTCAACTTTGGCGCATATCTCAGGCATTGTTTGGAATGTTGGCACCATATTTTCAACATGGGATTATTGGGATCCCTTCTCATGAATTCAGCCACTGTCATGCCATTATTTGGTCCAGAAAGGTGGTTTTGCAATCACGGCACAGAATCACCTTTCGAGACCGATTAACAAAATGACAGTGCCAGTGTTCATGAGGTGGGCTCCAAAAAGTCTAAGTTGCAAATTTGGTGGGAAAAATTTTTAAAAAATGACTGTTTTACTAGTGTGCATTATGCATTTGCTAATCAAGCTTGTAACTTCGCAAATTTGCAATATTTTTCACATACTGGCCAAAATGTGTTTTCACACTTGCAGCGCAGAATAACGCAGTCGCTGTGGGAAATCAGTGTACGGGACACATTAGGAAAATCACAGTGACACTGTTCATGAACAGAGGTCCTAAAATACCTATTTTTAAAATGTGATTAAAGTCCATAAAATGACTTTGTTACAAGCATGCGTTGTGCAATTTCCACGCACCCTTGTAACTTCACAAATTAGTAATATTTTCACACCAGATTTTCAAACACTGGCATTTTTTTCACAGCTCCTTATTAACAGTGCAGCTATCATTTTTCACATCCTGGCCAAAATGTGTTTTCATGCTTCTGGCGCAGAATAGCACAGTTGTTTTGGGAAATCAGCGTTTGGGATAGATTAAGATAGAGTGAGAGAGGGGGAGAGTGACCGAGCTCAACTGAGCTTTGTTGGGGACTGCTGCAGATTTCTTTGTGGGCAGAAAAAGGCACCAAAGCAGGCAGGAGCCCAGTACAAAAGGGTAACCTGCAACACTGGGAGAAGCAGAACGAGCAAGTGAGGGAAGGGAGTGAGTGAGCTCAACGGAGCTGTGTTGGGACTCCTGCAGATTTCTTTGTGGGCAGAGAAAGGCACTAATGGAGTTAGGAGCCCAGTACAAAAGAGCAGCCTGCAGCTCTAGGAGAAACAGAATGAGCGAGTGAAAGAGGGGGAGTGAGCAACCTCAACGGAGCTCTGTCGGGACAGGTGTGAACATCTTTGTGGGAAAAAAAGACACCAACACGGGCAGGAGCCCAGTACAAAAGGGCAGCCTGCAGTGCTGGGAGAAACAGAATGACTGAGTGAGAGAGGGGGAGTGAGCAAGCTCAACGGAACTGTGTCAGGACTGCTGCAGATTTCTCTGTGGGCAAGAAAAGGTGCCAATGCAGGCAGGAGCCCAGTTCATAGGGGCAGCATGCAGTCTGGGAGAAACAGAATGACTGAGTGAGAGAGGGGGAGTGAGTGAGCTCAACGGAACTGTGTCAGAACTGCTGAAGATTTCTTTGTGGGCAGAAAAAGGTGCCAATGCAAGCAGAAGCCCACTGCAAAAGGGTAGCCTGCAGTGTTGGGAGAAACAGAATGATCAAGTGAGAGAGGGGGAGGGAGGGAGTGAGTGAGTGAGTGAGCTCAACGGAACTCTGTCAGGACTGCTGCGGATTTCTTTGTGGGCAGAAAAGGGTGCCAATGCAAGCAGGAGCCCAGTACTAAAGGGCAGCCTGCAGCTTTGGAAGCAATAGAATGAGCGAGTGAGGGAAGGGGGAGTGTGTGAGCTCAATGAAGCTCTGCCATGACTTTAGAGATGCACACCCTCCCACCCAGGATCCTCTGTGGTCCGATATTACAGCAGGGTCTCTGGAGTAGAGACAAAGCAAAGATTGGATACTTTTAGGATTTCTGTAATAATATAGATTTACTTGTTTTGTTTATTTCTCTAACTGAGCTAAGTACTGAACTATACTGTTATGATTGCTATAATAATACAGTAGATGTCTTTGGGGGGTGCATTACAGTTCTTAGGCATGGTACTTTCACTTCCAAATACCTAACCAGCACATACAAGTAAGCAACATTCAGCATTGGCAAATGCTTGTTACTATATTCAGGTGATCCCACAGCACTAAAGGGAGATGGTGCCACAGCTCCAAATCTAGTTTAACAGTGTGTACAAGATTATCTAGGTTAAGCTTCTTGAGGTGATTAAAGTCTAAAGAAAGTTCAATTCCTAAATATTTCAGGGACTGAAGTGACCATACAAAGCCAACAGGGTGTATGCTTGCCTGATATACATATTTGGTGAGAGGCATAACCACAGTTTTAGTAACATTACGTTTATAGTTAGAAAGCACACCAAAACTATAAATGATGTCAAAAATAACTGGAATGTCTTGTGCTACATTAATAATGTATAATAAAATATAGTCAGCATATACTGACAAGTTACATTCTGTATGACCCATTGTGATATGAGAAATGGAGGGGTGGAGCCAAAGTTTGGATATGAGAGGTTCTAGATATAAATTAAATAAAAGTGGGGACAAAGGGAACCTCTGTCTGGTACCACTATATAATTCAAAAGAAGGGGGATAAAACCTCTTAACAGTATATTCTAGCTGAAGGATGGGTGTGAAGGATTTTGATCTAGTTAATAAAGATATCAGGGAAGCCAAATTTCCTGAGTGCTGCATATAAAAAGAACCATGCCATCCTATCAAAAGCTTTTTTGGTATTCAGGGATGTCAAAGACTCAGGGCAGTAAAGATCCCTCGATGCAGAGAACATATGTGCCAACTTACAAAGACCATCCAAAGCTGATCTAATGCATCCTACTTGTTCAGGGCCAATCAGTGGGCCCCAGACATTATTAATATGAGCTGCCAAAATTTGAGACAATAATTTTAAGTCTGGATTCTTCAATGATATAGAACAGTAATTAGAAACCTGTTCTGAATCTCTCCCAGGTTTAGGAAGGAGTATTATTAATGCCTCTACTAAAGAAGAGTCAGAGATGCCATTATTTAAAATATCACTGAAGACTTGAACCAAGACAGGGATCAGCCCCTGGACAAAAGTTTTATAGAAATTAGGAGGGCACCCATCAGGTCCTGGGGCTTTATCTAATGAAACTGCAGAGATGGCTGAAGTGACTTCCACTTCTGAAATAGGGCAGATCAAGCTACACTGTTGAGCATTCATGAGGGAAGGTAAAGGAATCTGAGTTAGGTAGTCATTAAGTGAGTCCTGGGAGACTGAGAGAGAGGGGGGACCATACAGGTAACTATAATATGTATGAATTTCCTGTGTAATAGCCCTAGGGTGAATGAGCAGTTGCTGTTTAGAGATAGAATGTATATGGAGAATTAATCTTGAATTTTCTTGTTTTTGAAGTCTTAGACCCATTAGCTTGCCAGCCTTTTCCCCTTGATCTCCAAACTCGGCTTTTGTTTTTAATATCGCATATTCAAAATGTTCTTTTAAGATATCCACACATTTGTCTCTGTAAGTTGATAACTCCTCCAATTGTTCATCTGAAGTTGATGTAAGGCCTTCTAAGCTATGAATTGTTCCAAGATAAAAAGATAGCTTTTCTTGCTGGAGTTTTCTTTTCCTTTTGGAGACCAATCTGATACATTCCCAGCAAAACTGCTTTACAAACAGACCACTGTTTATCACACTATCCCAGAGTCCCCAGTTCTCATTAATGTAATGGGGAAGGAGATCCCCGATGCATGAGACAATCCATTCATCTTTTAATAGTTGAGTATTTAGCATCCAAATAGTAGTCCTATCCAAAGTCAAACAGAACTATTGAATAAGCCAGACCATTGAATGGTCTGATAATGCCCAGGATGTAATATCACAGGCCTGAAAACTTGAGAACAGGGAATGACTTAAAAAATCAATAACAATTCTTGATAAACAGTGATGGGCTGATAAAAAAAATTATTTCTTTTAATATTGGGGTTTAAAATTCACCATGGATCATACAGCCAAAGAGAGTCCATTAACTCCCATAAGGAACACAAAGCAGGAGAAAGGGGCATAGATAAAGTGTAGGTATGATCAAGTTCTCACATTAAAGTGATGTTCCAATCCTCCCTCCAGCAAAATTGGCAAGTTTACAAAAAAGGCCAAAGCAGTGGATAAATCCACAAAAAAATTAGGGTTTATCTGAATTAGGGCCATTAATGACCCATAAGAGAACTTCCACTTGTCCAACATGACAATGCACAAAAATGTAACAGTCTTCAGGGTCACCAACTTATATAACTGGAGTGAATGGAGCTGACCGAGCAATAAGTACTACAACACCCTTACTTCTAGTACTGTCCCCCACTCCATAAACATATTCAACATAATCACTATGAAACAAAATACATTCAGAAGGCAATAAATATGTTTCTTGAAGAAAAGCTATTTGAATGGCATAATGGTATAAATGTTTAAGAATTTTGTATCTTTTGCTTTTTGACCTTGCCCATTTTGCAATCGAAGTAGCAAATTTAAAACTGTTGGACATCTAATTGACAAAAAAAAAGGTCCATACCCCAGCCATAAAATAAAAATAACAAAGAGGCACTAATGATAAATACACTCGCAACCCTCCCCCCCCCACCCCCCACCCATACTGAACACCAAAAAGGCTAAAGAGAGAACCCTAGAAACTATTTACATAAAGAGCCCACCAGGGCTTCATATTCAACCCCAGTCTTCCCACCACACTCCAGCAGTCCAGTACATGAAGGTTTCAGGAGGCACCCCATCCTAGGTACTCCCACAGGGCAAGGAAAAATCTAAAATATCACAAAATCTTTCCTGCATACTGTATTATAACTAATATTGCGGTGTTAAAAAAGAGTCAAGCTTAAACATATTTCCCTCACTATATCATAGAAGTGTAATTTAAATAAACAAAGGGCCATCTCATAAACTGTAGCATAGACATATTAAAATCAGAATAGAGAGGACTTAGAACAATCCTTGAGATGAGTTTTCAGAATTATAAATATATAATAACAGTCCTGAAAAAATCAGGAGAATCAAGGAAGAAACTTAAAACATAAGAGTACATCAAAGAAGATGTAAAATGAAAATTATACAGTGGGAAGTAACATTCTGCAATCTGGTTGGTTGGCTATCAGGATTTACAATGTGTAAATCCTGATACTATCCCATGGGAAGTGGTGCCAATTGCCAGCCAGCCACATCAGGAACCCCCTATGAATCATTCCAACACTCCAAAATGATAATCCACAAATCTACAGGCCTTCCAAACAACTTTGTTTACCTGACACACCACAAATTTCTATGTGTTTCCAGTTGCTCCTACCCGACTCCACAATACTGCTACATCCAGTGACCGCTTGTTATCTTTCTTACACAAAGCCTCTTATCAGTTGAAAAAAAAAACAAGAAAACATTCCACACACTTTCTGTTTCCAAGTCCTACTGTCACTAATGCTCCATCACAACATTTGAATATGGACTATATATAGGATAGTGCATGGGGAACGGTTGACAACAGGGCTTCTTCCACCGAGTTGGCACTATGACAATGAAGCACCTCGAGGCGCAGCTCGAGAGTAAGCCGATGTCATAAATAGGTAAGAAGAGCCCTGTTGTCAACTGTTCTCCATGCACTTTTCTTTAAAGTGTATGGTGGAATGGCATTTTCTGACAAAAAAAAAAATCACTACTTTGTATTGCTGCTTACAAAAATGTTTACTTGGTTACTGTAACAACTTAAATTTACATTCTCTGCGTTTTCACACTTGAAATGTTTAGATTAACATTTAAACTTTTGAAAACTCACATACAGCAGCACCCGGAACAGCACAGCAATTCACAGAAAGTGGCTTTGAAAGTACCGCCGCCGACATTGCTGCTAACGCTATCTGTACTGTCAAATGAATGAACCCTAACTGTCAAATTGTGCTCGAGGACATGGTTTGTGACGTGCGCAGTGCAGTGAGACTAACAGTTCTGCTGCCCTGTGATCGTCACTACTGTGTGACTACAAGGTTTGGAAAACGATCGATTTCGGTGGAGAACGACGTTCCACCATACACTATATAGCTTTCTCTTCTCTCATGTCTGAGTTGACAGCTGCTCACCAGTCCTTCATTTGCATCTGCTTTAATCGTTTACCTCAAAAATCTGAAAAGTAGAGCACATACTACGGGCGGTTGTAAAGCATTGTCTGTACCATCAACTGCTGCAGCATAACTCATAACGAGCACAAGCAGGTGTTAGGGGTCAGTGCGGAAGTGCTGAAATTGACTGACATGCTAACAGGTAAGCAGTCACACAACTTTTTTTGCAGGGGATGAGGAGTAGCTCAGTTGACTCACCACCATAGAGCTGTGCTTTTCTTAGTTTCTTTTCCCTTTTTCTTTTAAAGAGCTGGAGGCTAGTTGGTAGGATTGCTGTGTCTGCTGTTGTCTAGGAGAACAGCAGCCACAGCAATCCTACCAGCAAATAACAGAGAAGGCAGTGAAGCATTAAGTTTGTAGGCTAACTTACAAAGGAGCAAACAGACCCGAGAGGACACAGTGGAAAGAAAACATTTAGGGGACAGGTTAGTTTTGTTTTAGACTGTAATCACCTTCTTCTTTTGTGCTTTTTCCTTCCTATGAAAACCGATAATCACCTTCTTCTGTTGTGCTTTTTCCTTCCTATGAAAGACAGAAATGAATAATATACTATTTTGTCTAGCACAGCCATGCATAAACTAAAAAGCATTTGTCAATGCTGAATGTTGTCTCGCTGGCATTGGCATTGGCAGTGCCGGAGTTAGAGACATATAATAGGAATGGCAGTGAAGTATTGAAGTGACACCAACCCCACCCCCACCCTCTAGAGACTAACAGGTATTGGGGTATGCCTATGGGTCGTCAGCTATAATGCTCATGCCATTGTACCTCACCCTACCCTGTAGACACTGACAAGTGTTGTGGTGTGCTTTGGGGTCTTTGGGCATTATACTTATCCCATTCCATAAGGAAATATATTGAGGTGGGTGCAGTATAGGAGAATGGAGTGAACTTTGTGGTGAACAGTGGAAGGCACACCATGATGCCTGTCATTAGCTGCAGGGTGGGGGTGGAATGGCGAGATCATTACAGCCGATGATCCCAAGTCACACCCCTGACACCTGTCATTCTCTACAGGGTGGGGTGCTACAGTTGGAAACCCTAACACCATAGGTGTGTGTTGGTATTTTCACTCCAAATTTTCAACATGGGCTTTTTGTGATCCCACCTCATGAAAAGTAGCACAATCAGTTTGTTAGCTGAAAGGTGGCTTGGCACAGTGGCTGTGCCATTTGGCAACACAGGGATGAAAACACATTTTGGGCAGGATGTGAAAAATGACAGCTATATTGTTTATGAGGAAGCATAAAAAAATGGCAACATTGAAAATCTGGAGTGAAAATATGAAAAATTGGTGAAGTCATGAGCATGCATAGAAACTACACAACATACGTCCGTAACCCAATTATTTTGAGGAGTTTGGCAGCCACATTTTTAACTTAGGCCTTTTGGGACCTCCCCTCATGAACAGTGATGCTGTGATTTTATTAATCTGTCCCAAAAGTTGATTTCTCATAGCGACCAATCTATTGTGCGCCACAGGTGCAGAAACACATTTTGGGCAGGATATGAAAAATGACAGCTGAACTGTTCATAATGACATGTGAAAAAATGCCAGTGTTGAAAATCTGGCATGGAAATATTGCAAATTTGCGATGTCACAAGGGTGCATGGAAACTTCACAACACAAGCTTGAAACACAGTCATTTTATGGACTTTCGGCACTAAATTTTCAACACAGGCATTTTAGGACCTCTGCTCATGAAGTGTCATCATCATTTACTCAAACTGTCCCGCAAACTGATTTCGTACAGTGACTGCACTATTCTGCGCCGGATGTGCAAAAATACATTTTGGCCAGGATATGTAAAATGGCAGCTGTACTGTTCATCAGTAGGTGTGCAAAAAGGCCAATTTTGAAAATATGGAGTGAAAATATTACAAATTCATGAGTGTGCGTGGAAACAGCACAATGCATGCTTGTAAACAACCATTTTTGGGATTATTTTCACTAAATTTGCAACATAGGCTTTTTGAGAGCCCTCCTCAAGAACAGTGGCATTGTCATTTCATTACTCCGTCCCGAAAGGTGATTCCACTCATTGATTGAGAATCACCTTTTGGGACTGAATAATGCCACGGCAGTGACTGAATTCATGAGGGGGGTCCCAATAACCCCATGTTGAAAATTTGGTTCAAAAATTCAAATAAATGCCCGAGATATGCACCAAAGTTGAAAAAACCCTATTTATGCCACTATATAGCTTACTGGCATTTCTTCAGTTCATGGTTGGCTTTGAAGAGTGCAGACATGTTCCCGGTCCACCAAAGATCATCGTGCCAGACTCCAGAGGTAAGTATGGGGTGAGAGGGGTGTGGGGAGGCAGGGTGCGCTGAGGGTGGGAGTGGGTTGCAGGAGGGGGACAGGGAGATGGCGAGAGAATGTTTTCCTTTTTCACAGGGTTAAAGGAAAATAAAAACATTGAGGGACAGTTTTTATTTTCCAGGGGATTTGGCACACTGGGGTGGGCTCCCAGCATGCCACCTAAGTGTTTTTTTTTGGGGGGGACTGCTGTAGCCAATGGAGGATTGGGCACCTCCCTTGGCATATAACAAATGGGGGTGTGCATGATGCCGATGGGGAGTGGGCTCCCCCGTCGGCACATACATTTTGGCAGGGCATGCTGACAGAGGGATTGGACACCCCTGAAGTTGGCATAATTATGGCAGGCAGTGTGCCACCATGTTTGTTACTTTTTCACCAGGGCAAGCACGTCGGGAGGTGCCGCTGCACATGACAAGCTTTGCCCACATTGCAGCGGACCTTTCCTTAGATGTCCTCACCACATTATGTATGCATGGTGTGGCACTAGCATTCAGGCTTATTGGGGAATGCGGGATGCACCTCCTGATGAGTGACCTGCATTCGCCCAACAGTGACCGTGCCTCCAAATCTGCTACTACTGCAATATGTTGGCTGTGCATGCGTGAGCCAACATAAAAATTTTAAAAAATGCACACACAAAAAATTTTTTGTCACAAAAATAAAGCAGGACATTGTATAATCACAATATCCCACTCAAGAGTGTGAGTGATGACAGCATTTATCAACTACTGGTGTGTTGTTGGGCACTCTGCTGCACCTCATGATAGAACAACACACCAAGCATTGGTAAATCTTGGCATCACCCACATCCTTTTGTGGCATATTGCTTAAATTATACAATGGCAAGAAAATTTCCTAGACTCTAAATAGTCACTGTGTGTTTATTACAGAAAGATTATCTGAGCACAACCTCACAGTGTCATATCCAGACATACAGATAATTGCATGCCAAACTGAATGACAAGCCACAGCTTCTCTTATCAAGAGAGTTTGAAGCTTTGCAATTATAGCACAGACACAAAAGCTTAGTTTCATATAAAAAAAACATATTTACTTATATTGTTGGGGGCAAAGATTGTTGTCATGGCTTAAACATTATAGTTAGGTAGAGAACAAGTGTCAGAACATCTCGTTTATAGTGTGGGAACATCTCTTTTATAGTATTAGTTTTATAGTTATATTTTTTTATGAGGAAACACACCAAATATGAATGCACTGCATCATGGGTTTGCAAATACCCAATTGCCTGGTATTGCATAATACAGTACAGTGATAAAAGACCATTGATTATTTGCATACCCATGACACAGCACTTTCACATGGGGAGTGTTTCCTCCAAGAAATTTAATTAAATGGCTGGCAGTATAGCCTAGAGGTTAGAGTAACAAGCTGTAAATGAGCTTGGTACAGCCAGCAGATCAGACCTTCTGAGCAAGTCACTTAACCACCCATTGCTCCCAGGTCACCCCAGAAAACAGGCACCTGTGTCTAGTGGGCCTTACCCGGTTACCAAAGACTAAAATAAAATAAATAAATAAATAAATTGAAAAATAAAACTGTACAACTGATACTATAAAATAGATGTCCCTATGCATAAAAGGGATGTTCCAACACTTGTTTGTTGCCTAATTGCCATCTCCATGCACTCATTTGTGTCCCCACAATATTAATAAATAAGAGCCATTGTATAATAGCAGTAATGCACAATGGGGGTGTGCTGGGATAACCCACTTATGGGGGTGCATTATTGCTTAAATAAGAAAGGGAAAGAGAAAAAAAAGAAGAGCCAGTAGTTATAATCAAATATTTGGTAATGAGACAACATGGCAGGCTGGAAAACTAATAAAAATAATAACACTCAATCATAGAAGTTTAAAAAAAAACATACTAAGAGAAAAAGAGATTGGAGATAATATAGAATACATTAGCATAGTATCTGCAAAACAACACAAAAAGTATATGCTGCAAATGAATTTGTCAACAGGGACATGTGCTTTGATGGCCAACCTCACCCAGAGCACTTCTGTGTCCACCGATGAGTCAGTGATCCTGTAAAAGGGGAAACCTCTTCCTGTACTGAAACAGTAGCTGTCCAGGTCCAGATCACCATAAGAATGCTAATCCATGATGATGAGTTCAAGAAAGGAGGAAAGCAAAGTAGCCACCAATCCGGCACCACAGAAAAAAAGATCTATCTCACAATCCAGAAAAAACAAAAAACTATCCAATATCAGGTACAAAACATCACAGGAATAAAGTCCACCATGATCATTTCAAGGAGAAAAGAAAACAAAGTGATCATCAATCCAGCTCTGAAGTATAAAAAGTTCTGGATCCCGGTCTCTGATAAAACAAAAAATGGTCCAAGTCCTGTTAACCAAAACAGTCTTTGTGAAGGTTAGCAAAGGCAACACAATTGTTAATGGTGCAATCCAACAAGAGCCACCTCTGTATCCAGTCAAAAGTCCAGCATCAAATGGACTTGGGAGTAGAATGCCTGATCACAGATAACAAGTTAGTGAGAACAAAGGTGCAGGCATCTCAGTGGGGTGAGGTACGGACCTTCAGGAACAGGTTGGGAAAGTTCTTGGAGAGTTCTGTCTGAGCCTCTACTGCAGATTTAAGGCAAAGTTCCCCCTTAGGTGCTGAGACATGGAGAATGGCAGAATACCTAATAAAAAACCTAATACCCACTACATAGAGTTTCCTTTCTACCTCCTTGTATTCTCTCTGCTGATCCCTAATGCTATGGCTCAAGTCACTGAAGATGAAAGTTCATTGACCTTCCCACCACAGCTGTTTATTATCTCAAATTTTGGAAAGGATTTGTATTTTGTCCTTGAAGTTAAGGGGTTGAAATGAATTATTTGCTTCTCTCCTGGTGGTGGTGGTGGTAGGAGTGTTGAGTCCACTTAATCATGTAATAGGGCCCAAATGCTGAAGGTCCTGAAAGTTTTTCAAGTACCGTAATTGTTGAATATGCAAGATCAGTGCCGAACCCTCTACCCTTGCTGGCAGCCCAGAGATAATTAGATTGTTTCGATGACTGTGAGATTCTTCCAAAGGGTGCAATTTTAATCGTAAATCAACTAGCTCAGGATCCATTTTTGCAGCTCAGTCTTCCAGGGAAGAGATGCTGGTTTGCATATCAAAGACTCGCCCATTCAGAGATTCCAGAGTCAACTTTACAGCATGGAATTCGGCAACGAGTTGGAACAGCAAATGTTTAATAGAAGCTAAGTCTGTAGCCAAGGCCTCAATTGTAGGTGAATTATTTTGGTATGGTGAACCTGGTGAGGGCAGATCATTCTTGGATCTCTTCATGGGAAGAAAGTGGGCCCTGATATCATAGGACTGTGGTGCAGTGTCCATCTCGCTGTAAGTAGCTAATATTTCTCTAAACAATTTATATCGGCAGGAGTCAAATATTGTAAGAAACATCGATAATTCTATTTGGAAGTTAAATAAAGGCATGAAAAGCACCAAAGTTAATGTAAAATACTGTCGGTAGTAAGCAGCCCAGCCAGGTGTTTCCTGCCTCTAACCCACCATCACATAACCCCCTCCAGTCTTGCCAACTATTGTTAAATACCAAAAGACAGTATCCATGGACTACTGTACTAGCCAAACATTTTCAAGGCTTGTCTCCCCTCTTGTTTTTTTCCTTTTTCACCCTGGATTGCAACCACTTGAAGTTGTCCCCTTTTTCAAGTACATTGGTGTGTAACAAGAAAGACTTCATATCTAGCCCACATAGATGTCATTTGTACAAAGCTCCGCCCATAAGATTGGTCCTCTCAGTCACGAGAATGATTGCTTGTGAATCCCGATATACAAGGAAACAGTCACTAAGATGGTTCAACCATTATTTGACTACAAAGATGTATTCTATGCTGATGCCCCAAGCCCCATTAGCCTGACTGGGCACTGTCTACAATGCTTATTGTTGATTTGCTTTAATGTCCCTTCTGGTAGCCATTATTGCTCCCAGTATATCAGTCTTTCCCTCGCCATGTTGCATCATGCTGCTTAGCTCACTTGGCCCCATATTTTCAAATTAAATACTGGTTATCCTCCCTTCGTCTCTTTCTCTGTTCCTCCTATCTCTCCTCTCTTCTCTCTCCAGTCCACTCTGCCTCCTACTTACTATGCCCTGAAGATTCCCACATCTTTTTTATTCCACACGCCAAAAATAATGCTGGGCAAACAGCTTTCTTTTCTCATCTCCCCTTCATCAGAAAAAAAAAAACATACCTCTACCTTTGTCTGTCCCCTGCCAAGCTCTTTCCTCAAGCTGTAACTCAAACTCCACATTACTAGTAGCGATTCACTGCCTCCTGTTCCTGCTCTCACCACGGCTAGGTTTACACTCATTTCTCCCCCTGAGCAATGAATTACTTCTATGTACTACTGCTGTATCTGATAGCAAATGATGGGGCCTAAGAACCCAAATGTAATGAATTCTTTAGTGGCTGTTTGCTGCTCCCAGTTCTGCCTGCACATTATTTACTGTACTGCATGTACTGTCAAAAAAATGATTGCTGTATACTTTTTGCCTGTACCATTTTTGATATATGTGTAGTATTTTTGGTTGCTTCATTCTCTATGTACATTTTTTGTTCTTGTGCTTATATTTTTTTATGCATTTTCTGCTCCATTCCCTGTCTGTATTTTTGCCACGTGGTTTTCCAGTACAAATTATTGTTGCAGAGTGCTGTGTGTACCATCCTTGGCATATATTGCACTGTGTATTCACATTGTTACCAGTTTCTTTCTCTGTTTATATTTTGATTCTTAGACCCCTCCACTAAATCACACCTGGAAATGAACCTTGACTCCCTCTTCCTTCCCCAGTTCTTAATTTTCAATAAATAAATAAAGTTCCTCATGAACATACTATGATGCAGACTACAACATTTAAGTTGCAATGTACAATATAACATACAAGTTAACTACAGCACCCTCCGGTTGAAGCATCCATGTTTAATTTGGGCAGTCAGATACAGCAAGTTAATTTCTAAAGCTAACTGCCACTTCAGAACAAAATAGGTAAATCCAATTGCACATGCAGTAGCATTTTAGACGCACCTGCTGCATTAGCTGAATTTGGGCAGAAATGCACACCTCAGAAGTACTAATTGCTTAATTATTTCCCTATTTATGCAGAGCTGGTCACACTGCTATCATGTTATTTGAAATGAGTCAGTGGGCAAATACAAAGCATTGAGTATATGTGCCCAAACTGGGCACCTGAGAAAGACTGACTTGCTGCCTAAAATGAGCTAGCAGGATTTGGCACAGCATTTGTCAGTCTCAGACATTTGCATTTACAAACCTTCCAGCTGGTCAGCTTTTTTTTCTATTGCATTCTTAACCTTGGGGTGCCAGAAGAATTAGAACACGTAGGAATTCTGGACTGATATATCAATCTGTGGCACAGCAAGGGTTAGTGCCTACTGTTTCTGGTGCTTCTGTGGACTTATGTGCTGCTGGCATGCCTAGCTTGTCTCATGCACCTGTGCCTGGTTTTCCAACAGCTAGGGATTTTTTGTGACTATGATGGGCTTTCCGGAAGCCTGCATCTAACCCTAGATGGAAGCAGGCCCAAGATGTGCACAAGGAGCCCCCAAAATGAGAAGCACTAGGCTACAGATTAGATGTTCCAATGGGTGTTCCTTGGATGCAGACATTGGAAATCTCAAGTTTTGGTGCAAATCCAGTACATCAGACTCACTACAGATAAGGGATTTGCATAAAATCCATTTTGAAACTTCTGCCCATTGTTATGGATACAAATAAACTGATCAGTTATATTGACTCAAAGTTTAAGTACAAGCTAGAGAGTGCAACAGAACAGATAATAAAGAATACAGGACAGCAGTTCTGTTTTCTTCTCATCAGAGCTTAATAGAGATTATCAGCAGTTGCATGGACTGAGAAGGTAAGACAGCATTACCCATTTGAAGGTTTGTGTGTTTCTAATGTCTTCAGATATGTCTGAGATGTATATAATGGTAGCCAGCAATGGTAACCCATGAAGACAGCGACCACAGAATGGCAAATGGTCACAACGGTGACTGAATTACAGTGCAAACATATTTCAGCAACTGGTGGTTCCCCATCGCTGAGGCGTGCCCCCCTGCAGTTGGATTATTTAATTGGAGGAGTGTAGAGGCAAAGGCCCCACAAGGGGGGAGCAGAGGGCTTAAGAAAATACTTTTCCTAAAGTCTTTGCAACGTGTATTCGGCACCATTGTGACAAGTCACATTTACGCAGTCACTATTATTACATGGAACCGAGAACAATATGCCCATCTTTAGTATGTAGGAGAATAAATACTAATTTCTATTTTTTTTTTATTTCTTAGTAAGATTCTGGAACAAAACGATTATACAATAAGAAGAATGACAATGGTTATAACAAATGCCTTATTGATTTTTAGACATCAAAGAGTTTTAGTAGGCTGTACTGAAATTGTATAGGTAGGTGTGATCTAGACTCCCAATAGTACAGTATTTTTTATGTTTATATTTGTGTCACATGGATATCCTTGGCACTTGCAAATGGTGAAAGACAGAGGAAAGCAACTATATTGCAGCATTCTAAGTTTTCTGCTGCAGTAGTGACATCACTACTGCAGCAGAACAACATAATGATATCATTACTGCATTTGATTAAGCATGGTTCCAGGCATGCATAACAGCATTCCATCATACACTATATAGAGGATTGTGTATGAGCAATCATACACAACATGGATGTTTTCCAGCTGAGAGGATTCAATGCTAACATGAGACCTCAAGAGGTCTTATTACTATGGAAACCTCAAGAACGGAAAACATCCTTCTATGTGAATAGCTGCACATGTGCAATCTTTTACAGTGTATAGGCAACTATTACTTCAATCCTCTGTCCAAAAGACATCCCCTGAGAACTGAAAAATAACTTACAGTAGAGTGGTTCCTTTCAACATCGTTCACTTAATAAGTTCCCACCACCGTGGCCCACTTTATTGTGCATGCACGAAGACATGGTATGTTGTTGTGCTGCACTAGTGCTGTACCTAGTGCAGCACAACAACATCATGATGCAGGCAGTGCAGCACAACAAGTGAATTCCAGTGATCAGTTTCTATTGATAATCACGTTCTAGCTGGCCCAGTGGTGTAGTGGGCTGAGGCGCTGGTGCCTCACCTCTTACCATGCCGATAACCCGGGGTTGGAAGCAACCTCAGGTGTTGGACGGCCAGCTTTGGAGGGGAGGATTGAGCTTCCCATGGACTGGTCTCCTCCTTCGGGGAGGGTGAGGGGGGATGATCGCTAAGGCACTGGCTCCTGGTGGAGGCCCGGGGGCTAGTACATGCTTGGGGTCCAATATATGGGCCGGCATGGGCTGACATCAGATGTGCTGCATGTGGGACTGTGTGTGAGGCAGTGTCCTTGATGGCATTGCTCAGCTGTGCGGGGAGGGGGATCACAGTGGCAAAAACACAATCCTCCAGCAAGCATATGAAGGCTGACCCATTGCTGCCGCAATGGATGAACTCAAGTTAGCTCCTCCTGAGCCTGGCCCCCAAGTCTTCTGCAGCATGTGGGGTAAGTACCCGTTGTGAAGCATCCTGGGGAGGGGAGATTGAGGGGGTTCTGAGCTCTGACTGTGGCCATGGCAGGAGCTGAGGAGACTGTGCTGGAATTGGAGGAACTGTATGTACAACCCTCCCCCCAGCCAAGGAGGTAAAAAGAAATAAACAAAAAAAAAAGATAATCACCATCCACCATACACTATAAAGCTATGCTTAACAACATGGAATATAGGCACTGCATAGCCCTATATGACATCACAAGGACTAAGAAATGGTGGCAGTGCAATATTAGGAGGTAGTGTGGTCTACTAGTTAGAGCACTATTTTAGGAACTGGATGATCGCAAAGTCAAACCTTAACAGAACTAAATAGCTGTGTGACCTCAGGCAGGACACTGAAGTTTGCAGTGCTCCAGTCCACCAGATGGGGAAATATGTAGCAGCAGGACTCTACTGGAAATGAGAGGTTGCATCTTAATTGGGTACTCGTGGGTAAATAAACTGTAAATTAAAAAAAAAAATCTCTGGGCAGCTGCCAGCTACAGGTAAAAAAAAACTACTGTATTTATGGGTTTTCAAACTATAATGGCTACCACTATTGAATATTCCACTTCATGTTGCTGTTACAGAGCTACAAAAATTAGGGACCTCCTTTCTACAATGTCAATAAATAATAAATATGACAAAGTTGTAAACCATGTATCAAGTGTCTTTAATGTGATCAAACCTGCTGCTAAGATTTTTATTACCTAATGTTCTGATCAGGATGGGGATTTCTTTTAAATCCCATTTAAAAAGGGATTTTGCAGTGAGACTGCAAAAATGTTTTGGAAGGGATTAAAAAATTACACATTGTGCTCATGAGGTGGGGTAACATAAGGGATATGATGAATATTAGGGGCCATAATCTAGAAAAATAAATTTATGAGTAAATTTTGGAACAATTCAACATTCATTCATAACTTAGTTTTGTTTGTTTTTTGACATTTGACCCTAAATTTTCAACATAGTCTTTTTATACTGTAGCTCCATGTTGTGATCCAGACAGGTAGATCTATTTCAGTCCTGTCCAAAAGGTGGTTTCGCAGAGAGGCTATGAAAACATGTTTCAAAGAGGATTTGAAAAATGACACCTGTCACATTTATCAGGTGGGGTAACAAAAGGGAAAGGTTCTCATTTGGCAGCAAAATTGACAAAAACCACAAAGCTGCAAGTAAACAATGAACACATTCCACATTTCTTCATAACTTTGCTGTTTTTTGACATTTTGACCCCACATTTTCAACACTGTCTTTTTATGATCCCACTTTATGATCATGGGGTGAAGAATTTTCTAAATCTCTTTTGAAAAATGACTTCATGGAGCAAAAACAAAAGCAAGTTTAGGAAGAGGTTTGAAAAATTATACCTGTCATGTTCATGAGGTGGTGCAACAAAAGGGCTATGTTGAGTTGAGAACTGAGAGCCAAAATCTGCACACTTAGCAATGTTATGAAAAAACATCAAAACAAAAATCAATGTTTCTTCATAACTTCATAGTTTTGTGATAGCTTAACCCCAAAATGTTCAACATAGTCTTTGTATGACCCCTCCTTCTGTACATGGCAGGTGTCATTTAAAATTGATTGAAACATCGTTTCACGCCACAGGTATGAAAACACATTTCGGCCAGGATTTGAAAAATTATGTCTGCCATGTTCATGAAGTGGTGTGAAAAATTGGCTATGCTGAAAGTTTGGGGTCAACATATTAAAAATGACCAAAGTTATGAGCAAACATTAGAAATGTAGAAACACAGAAAGTGACAGCAGCAAGAGACAAAGGGTCCATGGAGTCTGCCCATAAATTACACGTGACCTAGTGTCAATCTGGGCCCCCCCCTCACCTTTGTTATCTGTACCATTACTCTATCCCACCTGTGCTTGAAACCCTTCATGATCCTAGTGCCCACCCCATCAGCTGGGAGACTGCTTCATGGTTCCACCACATTTTCCGCAAAGTAGTGCTTTCTTAAATCCCTTCTGAAGCTCGCACCCCACAGCTTTCACTCATGCCTGTCTGTCATTGTGGTGGTGCTCCTAATGAAAAGCACCGTGTGGAGCACTCTATTTATGCCTTTTAGGAACTTAAAGGCTTCAATCATATCTCCCTCCTCTCCCCCCTGAGTGCCAGTGAGTACATGTTCATCGCTTTTAGCCATTCCTCATAGGAGACTTGTTAAAGGCCATGTATCATCTTTGTCACCCTTCTCTGCATAGCCTTTATCCTGTCTTTGTCCTTTTCTGAGGTGAGGGCTCCAAAACTTGACATGGTACTCTAGGTGTGATCTCACTAGGGATCGATAAAAGGGAAGACCACTTCCCTGCTCCTGGTATCTAGTCCCCTTCCTGTACACTTCAACATCTTATTTGGTGTGCTATATGGTTTGTTAGACTGGCTTGTTTCAGACTGTCACAAATGGTGAACTTCTGGTCTCATTCTTCTGAAGCACTACTAAATTTAACCCCATTTAGCCAGTACTCTGTCTGGGGATTATCTTTCCTGTGTGTGTGTGTGTGTGTGTGTGTGTGTGTGTATGTGTTACTTTCAATTTCTTGACATTAAACTTCAGTTGCCACACATTTGACAATCTTCCTAGCCTTTGGGGTTCTTCCTTTAGCCCCTTAATTTCCTTTGTGCTGTCTTCCCTACCACTAAGCTTAGTGTAATCTGCAAAAATGGTGAAATTATCCTAAGGTCCCTCACCAATATCACAAATGAACATGTTGAAGGGGACCAGGCCCAGCATCAAATCCCTGAAGTGCCTCATTTGTGACATCCCATCTGATGTTATCAATCACTGGTCTGTACTGTACTGCCTATCCCTCTGTGGATGCCTGCATTCTCAATTCTACATTGTTCAAATATGTGATTGTATTTTTATTCTGGTTATCTGTACTTTTACTGTTATCTGTACTCTCCTGGGTCATACCAAAAATAACAGGTCCTTGCCTAATGCACTTACCTGATTACCAAAAGTAAATAAATAAATAAGTCACCCCATTTACAATAACCTTCTGTTTCCTGCCCCTAAGTTAATTCTCCAGTCATCTGACTATATCCTTTGCCATTCCAAGGTCCTCCAACTTCTTCAACGGGTGCCTTTGAAGCACTGAGCCAAATGCTTTACTAAAACAAAGTAGAGGAGGTCCAGTGCATGGCTTCTCTCCAGCTCTCTAGTCACCCAGTCGAAAAAGGCAATAAGGTTGATTTGGCATGACCTCCCAGCCATGAACCTATGTTGCTTACTGTCCTGAAGACCATTTACTTCCTGGTATTCCACAAGGTCTTGCCTGAGAAGGGTCTCTGTCAGTTTCCCACAACAGATGTAAGACTAACTAGCCTGTAATTTCCTGCCTCCTTCCTGTCCTCTCCCTTGTGGAGTAGCACCACGGCGGCCGCCTTCCAGTCATTGGGTACCACTTCTGTCTGTAATGAGCTATTGAACAGATATGCTGGGGGTCTGCTAGTTCTTCCACTAAATCCTTTATTACTCTTGGATGCATCCTGTCTAGGCCTGAAGCTTTACTTGCCTTGAGGGCTGCCAGACTTTTCTGGACCCTGTCTTTGATGAATACTGGGGTTTTTATCCTTCACATTCCTCTATCAGCTGCATTGGTGCCACTGTCAGCATCCTTCTGTCCATCATACTTGATCACCTTTCCATCTTCTCATAACCTAACAATCTCCCCACTTTCTTTTTTGCATCTGATGCACTTGCGTACCAAATGCTTTGGGACAATAAGGTGAAATGAAAGATGTGTCACTGCCCCCAATGTAGTGGACGCTTTACTGGGCACATCCTGCAGGCACCAATCAAGGGGGAAGCTTTCAATGACAGCATCTTCAAAGATGGCCAAGGAGTTAAAAGAAACCTGCCGTTGCAATCATGAACAGTTTTGTCATTGCAGCAGCACCTCCCCCTTCACTTGCAACCAGGTCATCTCCTGCTGCCGAGCACTCTGTCCCTGGGCCTCACTCAAGGAGTAACTTGTTTGTTTTGTGTGCCTTTTTTGGTGAAACATTCCAATAAAGAAATGAGCATGAGGCAGCTCCTACCACCCACCACACACTCGATGGAAAGCTGACATTGGGGTGCCCAATCCCCGTGTTAGCATGTATCCCCCCTCCCCCATTGATGTGGCATGCTGGAAGCCCACCCAGCGTGCCAAAGTAATTGTTCATTGTTTTCCAACACTGGAAGCCCACTCCCAGTGTCAGATGCACCCCTTCCCCACAAACCTGTCAGTAATATTTGCTGACATCGGAATGCCCAATCCCCATGTCGGCAGCTCACCCCAGTGTGCCTAAATGTATATATTGTTTTACAAGTAAAATAAAAAAATGGTCCACTAAGGTCTTTTTTTTTCTTCCCCTGTAAAAAAAACCCTGTAAAAAAAAGCAGTCCACTGTCATTTCCCCAGTCCCATCACCCATCCTCTCCCTCCCACTAAGCAAACACCTCACCACCCCCCACCCCATACTTACCTCTGGAGGTTGGAAGCAGTGAACTTCTGTCAATAGTGGTGGTTTCAACATGGTTGATATCACAGTCATTTTAGGAATGTTGTTCCAAAATTTTCAACATGGGGGTTCTTGAGACCCCACCTCATGAACATGTCACTGTCATTTCATCACTTGGTCCAAAAGGTGATTTTGCAGTTTTTGCACAGAATCACCTTTTGGAAACAATTAATGAAATGACAGTGCCACTGTTCATGAAGGGAAGTCCCAAAATGCCTATTTTGTTAATTTGGTGACAAAAATCAAAAAAAAAATGTCTGTGTTACGAGTGTGAGTTGTGCAATTTCTACATACACTTGTAACTTTGGCACTTTTTATTATTTTCACCCAAATTTTCAACATTGCCATTTTTTCACACCTCCTTATGAACAGTACAGCTGTCATTTTTCACATCCTGCCCAAAACATGTTTTCACACCTGTAGTTCAGAATGGTGCGGTCATGGTGGAAATCAACTTTTGGGACAGAGTAACAAAATTACAGTGGCACTATTCAGAAGGAGAAGTCCAAAAATGCCCATGTTGAAAATGTAATGAAAAAAGTTCCAAAAAATGATTGCGTTACGCGCGTGCACTGCGCAGTTTCTTCGCACGCTTGTAACTTCACCAATTTTTCATATTTTCACTCCAGATTTTCAACATTGCTATTTTTTCATACCTCTGCATGAACAGTACAGCTGTCATTTTTTCACATCCTGCCTAAAATATGTTTTTATACCTGTGGCGCCAAATGTCATGCTCACTGTGCAAAATCACTTTTTGGGATTGAGTAATGAAATGATAGTGCCACCGTTCATGAGGTGGGGTCCCAAAATGCCTATGTTGAAAATTTGAAGTGAAAATACTAACAAATTCTTGGGGCATTAGGGAGTCAAACCATAAAGTCCCACCGTGTAGAGACTGATAGGCATCAGGGAGGGGGGGTGACTTAGGGTGATCGGCTATGATTTTCATGGCAGTCCACCTCTATCTCCACCCTACATCCTGTGGCAGGCATCGAGGTATGCCTTGAGGTCTTCAGCCCTAATGTTCACCCCATTCTCTCATGCTACACCCATCTCAGCTTTTTTCCTTATGAAATGGGGTAAGCATAATGGCCAAAGACCCTAAGGCAAACTATGATGCCTGTCAGTTTTTGCAGGGTGGGATGAGGTGGAATGGCACAAGTGCTATGGATGATGACCCAAGAACACCTCCCCAAAGCCTGTCAGTCTCTGCAGGGTTGGGGTGGGAGATGGCATTAGGATTGGAAACTCGAATGCCTCCGTAAGAGTGTAAATCAGGGAGGGGCAGTGGATATCATCTACCTTGATTTCAGGAAAGCCTTCAATACCGACCAACATAGAAGGCTGATTAACAAGATTTGTAGTCTGGCATAGGGCACAAAATGTTCAAGCACCTAAAGGACATCAGCAAGGTGCAGGAGCAGACATCTTCCAAAGCATCAAATGTTTAGCACTGACAAATGCATATTATGTGAGGTACTGGAAAAACTGTTTTTCTCCTGGTTTAATTCCCTTGGCATCTGTTGCTCTGTGGCTGACTTTGCCTCCCTCACTGTTTTTTTTAGCTTCTCTTTTTTTCTGAATGCATTCCTTCCACTCCTTCTCCCTCTGGCTGTTTTTAAAGCTAAGGAATGCTCCCCTCTTGGCCCTGACCACTTCTTTGACCTTACATAAGAACCATATGGGTTTCTTGTATTTATTCCTTTTAACAACTGATTTGATACATAGCTTTGCAGCCTTGCGAATGGTTTTCTTTATAATCCCCCAGATGTCTTCTACACCTGTTATATCCCTAACACTGACCAATCTTTCCCTCACCAACAGTTTCATGTTATCAGAATCTGCATCTTTAAAGTTTAGGACCTTCATCCATGACTGTGTTTTTCATCCCTTATGGATAACTCAAACCAAAGTTTTAGTCACTGTCAACTAGCGGATCCATTACCCTTGCTGCCCCAGCTGCTTCTGAGTTTGTGAATTTTACATCAAGGGTGGATCCTTCCCCAGTAGGATCTCTTACTAGCAAGGTCAGCAGGCAGTGTTGGAAGGCTTCCAAAATATCTTGGTTTCTAGAGCTCTTAACTACTGGAACACCCCAATCTATGTCCGATAGATTAAGATCCCCAACTATGCCTCCCTCTTTCCTATTTTCTTCCAGTTTTCTCTATAAGTTCCTTGTCCTTCATCTCTCCCTCGATAAATCACCCCATGCAAATTTTCTTAATCTATGCCACTGCGAGCTGTACCCACAATGACTCAACTTCCTCTGTATCACTGTTGTAGCTAACACCTTTTACAATGTTGAAACCGTCTCTAATATAGAGAGGCACTCCCCTTTCCTTGCCCATCCTTCTATCATTTCAGAAAAGTAAGTAACCTGGTGTAGTAAGGTTCTAGTCATAGTTGCCATGGCCCAGGTTTTCATGACTGCAACAAGATGCACCCTAGTATCTGCCACTAATTCCTGTAAATCACCAGTTTTATTGCCTAGGCTTCTGGCTTTCTGGCAGACTCCCTTCCAAGAACCACCTATATGCTTTTTGTTGCCAGTATGTGGTCTTCCTTCCCCCATATAGACCCTCCCTTCTTTGTTCTAATTGATACACCCTTATGGTACCCCCAGCCTTTCTCTATCTGCTTAATTTCTGTCTTGGACTTAACCATATGCTCTGGTCCAGTGTTCTTGCTTCCAGACCCATTTGAATGGGAGGAGTCAGCTAGATTCTCTCCCTTCCCTCTGATTATGGTAATCTTTCTAGGGTCTGACTCCTCTGATTCAGTTTAAACATCCAACATGGATGTCAAAGTTCTCCACTAGCTCTTTTATTCCCTCTCTCGTTAGATGGAATCCATCATTCCTGAAGTGTCTTTTTGCCTAGAAGTCATCCCAGTTGCCTATAAAGTGGAAACTCTTTGTCTGATACCATTCCTTTAGCTACTTGTTAAATGTGACTATTTCTGCCTTTCTAATTTTCTCTTACTAGCCTTCCCTGCTCCACACAGGGAGGACCTCGGAGAAGGCCAAGGATTCTGAGCATGTTGCCAATCATTCCATGAGTTTCACAAGGTTCTGTTTGGCTGTTTTAACCATCTATTTTGCCAGATCATTGATCCCAATGCGAACCAGCACTCACAGGCTTCCTCTGATCTGTCCACTAGCCTCCCTAAATGCTCCACATCCTGTTTAGCTAAGGCACCTGGGAGACATCTAACTATAGTCTTTTTTTGTGTGCCCCAATCCAAATGTGAATCATCCCCTCTGATATAGAGTCACCCATCACCAGAATTTCTTTTACCTTTTTTTAATTTTTTGTCTTACCATAGGATGCAACTATATGTTCTGCCTAGTCCCACTAACTGACATGAGGTCCTTCCCTGCAGTGTCTCATTTCCTGCATGGGGAGCAAATTGGTTTGTGGTCGGCAAGAGGTGCATGTGAACTGTACCCTTATGACCAACCCTCATCTTTAGTCCCTTCCTTCCTCCCTCTCCATTACTGCTAATCCCCCTGGGCCAGTGACCTCTGTAGAAGTGGGAGTGGGGAGTGAGAGCCTATTAAGTTGATAACAAGCTTGGGTGTTTCCACCCATGCTGCCTCCAGCTGAACCCTAGGCTCAGAAACATTCTTGCAAATGGGGTAGTGTCCCACCTTCCAGAGGAGCTTCCTGGAGATGAGTACTTCACAACCATTACAGTTTGCAATCCACCTACTGACTTACCTAATAAAATAATAGTGTGGTACTTACAAGCTGCAGTGCTGTACAGTGCCTTGCTAAATTGTTATCCTCGAGTCAGTCAGTAGTCGAGCAGTGTGACCTGCTGCTGGCTGCTTCATTGGGCTGACTGCTTTGGGCAGGCTCCGATGTCCTTAGCACAGTTGTCCTTCATATAGAGGGCCACATCATAAGGGGCTGCTTGGTGGCCTACTTCTTATGTAATCGCCTGTATTTCCTAGTTTCTCTGATGCAGCCTCTCTATTGTCTGCCATATTCAGAAGGCACAGCCTGGCTCTGATTGGCAGCTGAGCCGGCACCCTTTGTTTCAACTCCCTGGCTCCCTGGTTTCTCCAATATAGCAGTGTTTCAGCAGTGAGGAGGAGATCCTTACCCTGACCTGCCAAAACAGATGGTGCCACTCTCTGAATTCTCTCACTCCACTTGGATGGGCCATTTAAAGCCCATTCTTCTCTTCCTCTTCCTCTTCCTGGTCTCTATTGGCTGCCATGCAGGGAGGGAGGCATGGCCATGATCAGATTGGCTGCTGAGCCTGCACCCTTTGTTTCAGTTCCCTGGCTCCTTGGTTGGAACTTTTAAGTGTACTGTACCATCATAAAACTGTTGTCTATTTTAAATATTTTGACACCAAAAGATCAACATATTCTTTCTGAACCTAGTGGACAACAATTTTTAAATCTTGCCCAAAGGGTGATTTCACAGAGTGACTGCAAAGTCACTTTTTGGACTTGATTTGAAAATTTTCACCTACCTTGTTCATGAGATGAAGTCCCAAAAAGGCCACATTGAAAATCTGGGTAAAAATATTGAATATGTTTTATTTATTTATTTATTGAAATCTTGGATAGTACCTGTGAGTGGATGCTCGTTGATAGGTTCAATGTCAGATACGTTAGACAACAAGGTGCAATACTGTGGACAAATATACAAATACTGAAAAAAATATCCATGGAGCTTACAGCATTCAAACATAGAGCACTAGGTATGCTGGGGCATTGTACAATGTATGTCCATGTCAAGAAGATAGGCAGGCAGGATATGGAAGGATACATTGGGAGTAGGAGGGTTAGGTGCCCAGAGCACAGAGGCAGGGAGGGAAGAGGGTGGTGATAGGTTAAGGGGGGGTAAGCGGCAGAGCCAGGGAGGGATAGAGAGGTGGATGAAGTGCTGTGGTGTGACTATCCTGTCATAACAGAGGTGAAGATAAGTGCTAGAGGCAGATTGTTGCTGTGTGCAAGTCTTAGTGGGGGCACATGCAGTTACTTGTATCAATGAGGTACTGGTGCAGTCTGTTTTAAAGAGCCAATCATTGTGGAGCCAGAGATGTTGGAGGGCAGTGTGTTTACCCAGAGGGGCGCACAGTGTGAGAATGAACACTGTGCCTTCGTAGTGCGGCATCTAGGCATTTGAAAAATTTGAGTGGCGGAGCCTCTGGTTTGTCTGGTATTCATAAGGAGTGACAGCAAGTTCTACACCCCTGCTGGAAGGTTTTACCTAAGCAGACACAACAACATTGTTGTTGACATGCAGTATAGAGCCATCCCTGATGTTGACAGATGACATTTCGCCTGTCAGACATCTGTCATTTTTTTATGGGGGGGCTGCACCTTCCAACCCCCCTGTGGGGGGCTGTGCCCCCCACGTCCCCTCTCTTTAGGATTGTTAACTCCAGTTGAAGTTAATGCAAAGGAAGGGGACAAAAGTTGCCAAAAGGGTGAAATTTTGCTGGCGGGTTCTCCACCGCAACAGTTTAGAGTCAAGTTCAAGTTCAAGTTTATTGGTCGGCAAAACATTGCCATTACAAATGAATAAGTAAATAATTAAAACAATAAAAAAAATGTAAAAAATAAAAGTATTCTGCATATAGAATAACTTAAAAACTTATTGCACATTAAAATGCTATCAGTTTATTTCATAAAAACAAATATATTTTGATGGTAATATAAATAATAAGTTCATTTAAAGCTTATAAGATCAATAGCAGAAAGTTTAGCCTTTACAGTAGTGACCCCAAAGTTGATAGTCGCCTGGTTATTCAGGGGAGGTAGCTTGTGCAGCTAGATAATATTCATTAAATTGCATCAGATGGTACATGCTCTGCCCTTTTAAGAGTCGATTCAGATTTATCTAATCAAATGAAGCCTTCTCTGGTCAATTATTTTAAGGAGAGAGATCGCGGAGCTCAAAATTACGGGATCAGTGTTTGTAAACAGGTATGTCAGTAATTGCATTGGCTGGTAGGATTGTGATTTGAGTATTTTGCCCAGCCAGATGGCCCTGTGTTTCTCATAGAAGGGACATAAAATTATTAAGTGCAATAGGTTATCTTCTACCAAGCCACGCTTACACTTATATTTCTTGTTTTTATCCCCCAAATATAAACCAGTTCTTTTGTTACTCTCAAATACCTCAAAGCGGAATCTAGTAAAAAGAGTCCTATCCTGGGGAGATTGTAGAATTTAGAGGTATCTTACAAACTTGTGTTCTCTTTTGTTAATTGATAGCCATGGGCATGCTTTGGATAGTCGACAGGACTCTAAATCTTTCTGAACAAAAGTATCTTTAATTCTATTGTTTATTATTGTTTTGATGTACTTAATAGGAAACCTTAGACAATCAGTAACTGTGTGTAGGAGTCCATACCATTTAATACATTTTTACAAGACCACCATACTTGGAAAATTGTTGTTAGAATGGGAATAAAGGATTGCCTCTTCTAGACACATTCATGGAATCCTGTCAGGAGGCATTCTGAATATCTTAATCCAATAGTTTATTTGTCGCTGGACACAAGCACACTCTAAGGGAAACTCTCCAACCTCAGTCCTAACCAAGACAGAAGGTGCACTGTTTGGTAGGCCTAATATCTTTTTATAGAATTTGTTTAATCCAAAATCCTTGGGCCCTTTTAGTTCATGTCCCCATAATTCAGTCCCATATAATATTTGACTTTAAATGTTGGCTCTTGAGACTCTTAATATTCCATCTAGCCCCCCATATTTGTATGAAAATGCTGATATGATTGGAAAAAATCCTTCCAACTTGGATTTAATATTTTTAAGTGGAGGTTCCAGGAGTCAGTTTGGCTTACCATGAGCCCAAGGTAGCAGAATTTTTTTACCACCTGAATCTTGGAGGAGTTGATGTAATAGTTGTAACCTCCTTTGTTACCCCCAAACACTAGAACCTTAGTTTTGTTATGGTTAACAGACAGATCAGCATTTTTACATTCAGGTTGGAATTTTCCTATGCTTCTGCACATGCCCAAATGACTGAGTGATAAGAGTACAATGTCATCTACATAAGCTAGATATGGTACCAATCTTTTCCCTATTTTTGGTAAATGAAAATCCGGATTGTACAGGTCCTTTAAGACAGTGCCAAAATAAAGGTTAAACAGTAAAGGGGTCAATGTGCAGCCTTGTTTAACCCCTATGTTGTTTATGAACCACGTGCTTAATTCCCCTGAGTTACCAAACCTGATGCTGGTGTAGTTATCTTGATGGATAAGTCTGATTATTTCCAGTAAGGATAGATCAAGCCCCAGTTCACCAAGTCTGACCCAGAGTAAGGGTCTGTTAACCCTATCAAAAGCAGATTTGAGATCTATAGAAGTACAATATATTTTTTGGTTTTTAAGGATCCTGTATTTGTGTATCAGGTGAGAAAAAACATAAACTTGATCTGTTGTGGAATAGTTTCTGCAGAATCCTGCCTGGGCTTCATCTATTATGCTATTTGATATTGCCCATATCATTAATCTGTTATTTAACATTTTAGTAAAGACCTTTCCTAAGGAGTCTAATAGGCTAATGGGTCTATGGCAGCTAGGGTCTTTTTTGTCACCTTTCTTGAAGACTGGGCAACAATAGTTAGTTTCCAGCTTTTGGGGATATCCCCTGATCTCCAGATGTAATTAAAAAGTTTGAGTAAAAAAGGGATCTAATATGATTTGGTTCTACTTATTACATCTAGAGGTACCCCATCTGGTCCAGGTGCTTTTCTTTTGTTTTATGAGTTTATAGCCTCCTCTAGCTCTGATAATGAAATTTCACTATCTGTGTTTTGTTTCCTAACCTTTGTATTTGGTTGCTGTTAACCCAGTTAAATAGTCTGGGTCTTCCCTGCAAAACAGAAGCTTATAGTGCTTTGTCCATGTGTCTGCTTCAATGTGAGTATTAATGCGAGAGCAATTACCCATTCTGGAGCATACTATGTCCCAGAATGTTTTATTGTCCCTGTTAAGAACCGCCATGTGGAGTTCCTTCCATAGTTGTTTGATATATTCCTGCTTCTTTCTATTAAGGGTCTCCCTATAGTCTTTCCTGGCTTTGTTCATTAGTTTATTATTATTCTTACTTGGAAACTGTTTTATGTCTCTAAACTTTTTGTTCAGCAGTTTCCTTGCAACATGACAGTCTTTATTGTACCATTTTTCACCCTTTGGTTCTTTTATAGTTGCTTCTTTTGTTATTATGTTTGCTGTCATATTTATAATGGAGTTAAATTCATTAATTAGCGAGGGGTCCATAGGTTGGTTGGCTAACAATACTAATCTTGACATAGTCCCTTTACTTTCTAGGTGATCCATAAGATTTTCACTCATTATTAGGTTCCATTCAGTACCCCTTTTTTTAGACATCACACCTGGGGCCTTGGTTCCTTAATCAGTGAAGAATTCCCCGTGCCCGATTTCTAGTTCTAAAGCTCTATGCTCACTTTCTGCTCTGGAGATTAGTTTCAAATGCATGCTCCTAGTGAGCAAATTAAAATTAGCCCATATATAATCAATCAGAGATGAGCCATTTGTTCCAGTAAATGAATATTCTCCTTCTTGGTCGGTATTGGACCTGCCATTTAAAAGCAGCATATTATTCCTGCACATTGTTCTGTGTAACATAACTCCTCTTTTGTTTGTAGTTGAGTATCTAGAATTTCTTTTTGTATTTAGAAATGGGTGCTGTAGGGATGTCAGTGCCTCTAGCAGGTCCTTCGAGCAGCCTTGTAATTTTCCCATCCTTGCATTAAAGTCACCAAAAATTACTATATTTGCTGTTGGTTGATCTATTTGTAAGCTAATAGTTAGCTTTTCTAATGAGTCTAAGAAATTGGTATCGCCATAAGAGCTTCCTGCAGGGTGAGCATAAACATTTATAATAAACCATGTTTGTTTTGAAAAATTCCCTATTACTTTTACCGCTAGGATACTAGAACTTTGGGTTGTGATTTCTTCTGTTTTAATATTGCTATTAAGCTTGATGAATATGACCAGTCCTCCAATCCCCTCCCATAGTATTTATTTTTGGTGGCTTTTTTGCAGTATGCTTGTACCCACTTAGAAGAAGATTTCCCATTGCCAAAGTTTCCTGTATGCCAAAAATGTGAAATTTGTTCAGGTAATTACATGTGTCTGGATCGCCTAATTTTGTACTCAATCCTGAAGAATTCCAAGATAGTATTTTAAATGGATTCTTGTCCATGATCGTATCTTTGATTAAGTTGTTTTCAATAATATAATTTCTAGTGGCAATCCTGATTCTAGGTTGGATCCGGGGTCCCCTCCCCCAAGCTGCTTGACTTGGGTTGTCATTCATCAGAGATTGCTAATAACTCAAATTTATTTGAAGTCTCTATTAAACATTCTCAATTCTTGGAAGCTATGTGAGCATTGTTGGAATTTGCCATAGCATATGCATCCTCATTCTCTATAACAAAGTGTATTCCAAGTTTGCCCAATGTACTCTGTTTCTTAGCTAATTCCTTAATTATGAAGGATTCATTGACCTGGAATATTACCTGCCCATCAGGCTCCAATCTTATTACTTTCCCTATGTTATGATTACTAATATTGATTTCCAAACAGATGCTGAGAAAGTCAGACAGTTTGCCTCTTAAGCTAGTTCTAGGGTCTTTTGTGGGTAATCTCAGTCCAAAGACAGAAATGACAAAGTCCTGTTTGCTGTCTTTTAAACAAGTTTGGTTAGTGTAATATTCAGGCAAAAGGTCCATCAGGATGGTGATATCACCCACCCTGATGCCCATACCCTCTAAATTTGATTTTGCATGAACTGCAATAACTTTTAGTATGTAAAACTGGTTGGTTACAACCAAGACCAATTAATTCTCCGGTATCGGTCTTATAATACTGACTGAATTTTTCAAAATACAGCATCCCTTTAGTATGGAAGACAGTAGTGTAGTTTACAGAGTCTGCTAGTTTACTTTGTGATTCATTGGGAATGCAGGATACCCCAAAAAGGGGTAGTACAAAATCAGAGCCCATAGTTTTTAGTAAAAAGAGATTAAAATTAGCACTATGGTCAGTATTAGCCTTACTAATTTTTGGGTTGTCACTTTCTCCATGGCCAATCATTACCATTGAGTTAGTGTCAGCACTTCCCTTTATTTGATTAATTATCTTTGGTGATTCTGGAACTTCAGATTTTTTTGTCAAATTCTCTGTGTTTACCTTGCTTGGGTCTTTCATTAATTCTTGTTTGTCAGTATTGTTTGAGTTCTTGTTTTCTTCTGGTTTTTTTGTCCTTGATAATGTTTTTCTTTGTTTTTTTTTTCTGGTTTGTTGCACTGTTTCTTGATTTCCCTTTGGTTTGCATATTAATAAGGTTATTGCTCTTATCCGGTGATACTTTGTTAATTAGTTTGTTTGTGGACTTTTTGAATCAATCCTTTTTTTTTTAATCAGAGGGTAGGGAGTATTCTGAATAGTATCCTTTCTGCTGCCTGAATTCTTTGTTTTTTTGGAGATGCTAGTCTCCCTATGAGTCTTATCCTTTCTAACAGATGCTTCCTGTAATTCTCCTTTACACCACTAGTGTGCATGATTGAGGGTGAGTTCCCTGCAAATACTACTATCTCTTAGTTCAGCTGCTGGAAGCATGATGCACTCAGAGTTGCTGCTATTAGTGTTACAGTGGTCTATTCCTAAAGGGTTCTCAGGAGATTTTGCTACATGTTCTAAAAGATTTGTTGAGCAATTTGATTTGTTCAACTCAAGGTTGGTTTGTAGAGAGCAAGGTTTGTTTATATAATTTCCTTTATTTTCTGAATGACTGTATTGGGAGTCAGGTTCTTTATACATAATATCAGTTCTATACTCCTTTTGTAATAGCTTATTTTCAATTAGTCCTAATTTCAGCCTATTTTCCAGACACACTCCTTTGATGAATGAAACATCTTGTTTGCATTCTACTAGTTTTTTAAACTGCAGTATATTGGTTTGAACAGGATCCCTTAAAGCTGTTAAGACTTCCTTTGATATTCCCCTGATATCTCTGCAAACTGTGTCTTCCAAATACTCGGGACTCATTGTCCATGAATCTGAGCTGAAGTCTATAGGAGGTGTTCCCTGGGAAGCATTCAGGGGTATCTGGATATTGAGCATAATGGAGCCCTCTCTGGGGGGGGGGGGCAAAGTTTACAGGGGTTATTGTCCTGACTCAGATTTATATTTTCCTGTTTTTTTAAGATGCATCTTAAGTTATCTTCCTGAGATTTAGATCTTAACCAGGTGTTGGTTTTTGAGGGAGCAATAGAGCATTAGTTCTGTGATTTTCTCTGATGGCCTCCCCTATTATTAGTAATTCTCTTAGGGATTGGACCTCTGTATCCAGTACTGACAGGTTATGAAATATATGGGAGAAGTCTATCTTTGTATCCCTGCTGTCTTCGGCAGTGAACTCTTTAAATCTAGCTTGGTCAGTATTGTTATTGATTGTATTTTCCATATGGGCTGATGGGAAGGCTGAGTCTTGCCCTGATAAACCTTGCCTAAGTGGGGTGGGGCTGAAAAATTTTCTGATATCCCCACATGAGGAGATCAGATTAGGTGTCGATACCAGGTGCAAGGCTTCATTGCCGACTACCATTTTATCTACTAGGGGTTTATCAATTTTTTTTAAACACCAACCCTTCATTGTGTTTTTGGTTTTACCCAATTGTTTCATTCCCATGGTTTTTAACTAGAAGGGCCCTTTAAGCTTTCCTCCTCTTTCCATTCTCAGTTTTAGTTTACTAGAAATCATGTCATGTGCACATAAGGTGCCTAAGTTCATGCTACAAGTTGTAGCTGGCATTTCTAATAAATGTGAGTGCAATAAAAGTAGCAGTTCTGATAGTTATATAATACAATAGGAGCACAATAGTAATGGTAATAGAAATAGTAGTTCTAGAAAAAAAAGCACAGATACACAGGAGGCTAATACTAGCAGACAATACACCAGTCTAAAAGTCTAGTAAACCTGCAATCTACTCATTTGAGTTTTCCTTGAGTTAGCTGTTAACTATATTATTTTTAAAACCAGCAAAAAGACTTTCAAACAACAGTTAGATACAGTTAGATACTGTCTATGACTATACCATAAAGATCGTTTGACATTTATAATTCTTATATATATATATATTATATATATATTAATTAGCTGGAGGATATGCCAAAGATAAAGTCCAAGTGTTCAATTAAAATAAGTCTAGCTAGATTAAAATGAGCTGCTAGCACAATTATAGTACAGCTTTTATTTCATGCTTATTCTTATGCTTTCATAAGCTTATTCCTTTTTTTAAATTTTATAACAGAAAGTACAGTAGGTGAGACAAACATGTAAGTAAGCCAATAATAATTTACATTTATATTCATATTGTGTCAGCTGAGTGCTTTTAGTAATTTAGTAATTAAATAGTTTGGTAGGGTAGTAAGAAATAAGTGGTAAGAAGTGCAAATTGAATTGTCTTAGCGCTCAATTTCTTGCCCACGCACTAGTTCAAATCTTTTCAACTTGGGGCATGCAGGTTTTGCGATCAGTTCATCAACTTTTAGAATAGGGAAAGAAAAAATATGAGTATGGAAGTAAAAGAAGCCAAGCCTTTGGGTCTCAAAAACAATCAGAAAAATAATCAAAAACTGGAATAGGAAGCATAGCAGAACTGACAACAATCAACAATCAAACAGACCGAGCTGGCTGCCATCTGATAGCTGCTGACTACCAACTTCTACTGTCTACTGGAGAGTGTCTGCTCACTAATCTTGTTTCTGTGGACCACTCGGTTCTTGGACTAGGGAGATGAAAAGGGAAAAAATATAAAATATCAAAATTAAAGGGCAAAAGGCAGAGGCTCAGGCAGAGCACAGGTTTAAAGCTTAGAGTCAGAGCATACTTAGAAGTCAGCAAAGTTCTGTGATGCTCTGTGGGCAGAATAAGAATACAGCTTTACACTAGAAGCACTGAAAACACTAAAAACACTGAGATCACTGAAAACAGATACAGCAGGATAAGCCTAGATAAGTATCGAAGCAGAAAATCACAAAAACGGTAAGCGGCAAGAATCCACAGGTGAAATCCAGTTTCTTAGAGTCCAGAGTTCGGAATCCAATTATAGTATAAAGTAGCAACCACAGAAAGGTGTGAGCAGGTAATCAATTAAACAGGCTGTACTTCCCTGAAGGGAGAGCTTGCACCGCAGTTGACGCTGGAATGTGTTAGATCGAGCCGCTTCTAAAAACTCCAGAAGAGACGCTCAGTCCGGCGCATGCAATAACCACCACACAAACTTGTCAGGATAGTAGGGAACTTTCTCTTTGATATTCTCCACAACTGCTCGACCCTCCACAGGGTGGCTCACCCGCCACAGTAGCGGGGCTCCTTGCCCACCACCGGGACTCCTCACCAGATTGCTGCGATGGGAAAGAGCAAAAGCAGGGGAAAAACACTGGAGCCAGACAGCATAAGACGAACTGGAAAGAGCAGAGAGATTAAAAATAAATGAGGCAAAGGTGGCATACCATAACTTAAAAAAAGAAATGCTTCTCTCAGCTCCTGCTTGTGAAACTCCTCCACAGCCTCCTAGCGTGCAGCTATCTTGGATCCTCAATAGCTCCCCCTAGTGCAGAAGCTAGTACATGAAAATATTCAGTCCTCGGTTTGGCACCTGCCCCAGTTTAGAGTCTTGCTGAAACTGTCACTGTGGGGGAGTTTTCCGATGTGGTTTTGCCCTTCTGTCAGCATACCTGTTGGAAGCAGATTCAATGCGACTTTTTTGGTGAGAAAACAGGTTTTATACCTAATTCTGTCATTCAGTTGAAGCCTGCCAGACCAGGCATAAATTTTACAGGTGTGTGTGGATCTTGGTACATTTGTGAGTAGGCGGCAGGCTTTGTTTAAGGCCCTGTCCACACTCGCAAGTCTGTACCATTACCGCGAAGTGCAACTGTTACAGAGTCTGGTAAAAACGGTGCACATCCACATTGGTATCGGTACCTAATCCAGTTTTGCTTCCGATTTCGAGACCTGTTTGAAGGTAGTCTTGAAATTGGAAGCAGGAACATTTGGCAGCAAAAATGCTAAAAGTTCTGTGCACTCACCAGTGCAGATTGGTGACAGCATGATGTTGAATCCTCGGTCCTCCATGGCTGCATCAGGTATCCCATGAGGGAGCGCAGTACCTCTGATCCTCCATTTATTATTTAAAATAGACATATACACCCTCATCCTATCACAGCAGTTCCCCAAATCCTGACACTCAATTTTTTTAAATATGTTAACTTCCCTGCCCTTATCTCTGCACTGCTTCCAGACCATAAACATCCCAGAACTCAGTCTGCATTTTGTTCAGCTAGGGTACCCTCCACACACCTAGCCCATCAGTTTTGCATTAGCTAGGTGACACTGGCTGTGGTGACTTTTGCACAAAAATAACTGTTCAGTGCACATAACAGAACTCAAACAATGCTGTCATGCATGTTTCTGTTTACTGTGGCCATGGAAATGAGAGATGGCATGCTGGGATACGTTGAGAAGTGACACATAGGATTCTGGGAGTGTGTGTGTGTGTGTCACTTCTCCAAATACGGATTATGGCAGCTTTCAGAATAATTTGGAATCACCGCTTGAGGAGCCAAGTGCGGATGCAAAAAGCTGTGCAATGCACCATCAGGCAGAATACTGTGACGAGAATGTGGATATGTGGTAAGGGTAAGTGTGCAATCATTACAGAAACTGTTACACTCCAATGCTTGTGAGTGTGAACAGGGCCTAAGAAAACTGAGATCCTTTGGAGCGCCGTGTCACTAGCAGAACCATATATGGCCATCCCATAGTTTATAAGGGAGGCAACTGAGCTCCTGATTGCAAGGTTTAATGCTTCATGAGTTAGACAATGCCTGTGGTGGTAGAGGATCCCAATTCTGGTGTTAATAACTTTTGCAATTATATCGATATATTGAAAATGAAAAAATGATCGAGTTATGAGTACAGGTTCACAACACACTGAAATACACTGGCATGCTTACCTGATTTCCTCAGTTCCCTGTCCAACACTGAAGAGTGAAGACATGTCTCTGATGCAGAGAGCATTATGGTGTTGTACCCATGGTAGATAAATAAGGGGTGGGGTGGTGGGTGCCGAGTGGGAGACTAGATAACAGCGGTGGAGGCAGTGGCAGCAACAGATATCAATGGACTGTTTTCCTTTTTAATGGGTTTAAAAAACAAGAAAAGACATTGAGAGATGGTCTTGTTTATTTCAAGTAATGACAGTGGGGTTTGGTCACCCTAGTGTCACTTTTATCTTTAAGCATCACAGGAAGGGATAGGAAGGTGGGAGGGATACTAGTTTGCAGAGGGTGGTATATTTGAAGCAGGGCACAGGAAGCCATGGGAAGGTGGGGGGAGGATACTTGACAGAGGGTGGGATTATTTTTACCATTGAGGGAGGAGGACAAGAGCAGGCTGATCCAGATGTCACACAGCTAGTTGCAGGGCAGTGTCATGCAGATGAAAGGATAGAGCTGATCTGGATTGGAGTGGCTCCTTCTATTCAGTTGCACAAAGTTTCCACTTAGCAGGGGTGCTAGAGAGCCATCTTCCAGGCAGACAGCACCTTCTATCAGCTCTTCACCAAGGAGTAATGTATTAATGAATTAACTTGAATAAAACTGATCCTTAGCACCCAAAACTGTGAGAACCACACTCTGTACAACTTTTGGATCACAGTTTGATGATTAGGCACCCAAAAATGGAGCAGCCAGGACCATCTAAACAGCCACAACAGAATTCATCTAAGGCTGCAAACATGACAGGAAGTGTCTGAACCAGTGACCTTTATGCTGCTACTGAACCACAATAGCAATCTATGTTGGAATCCATGAGGACTATGGATGCTGAAATTGAAAGAACACTACCAAAACTGGAATCTCATATTGCTGACATTCAGCAAATATCAAGATTGTTGGCAGAATCTGACACTCTGTCCACAAAGGCACCTACAGCAGTAAAAGTTTTAACAAAGGAAACCTACCAATTGTGTGGAAGAATGAAGGCCCTGGAGAATGAAATCAGAGCAGGGAATGTTTGACTGGTCAGTGTCCCTGATGGAGCCGAGGATACCACAGTGTAGGATTTTCTGAGGCAGTGGTTGCAACAGACTGTCAGAGTCCTGGAGAACTTTGTTTGGGGAGCTCTCAAAAAAGCCTACAGAGTGAACCCAAGAGTAAGACCTATTTCTCCCACCCAACCCAGGACTATCCTATTGAAGACTTCAGGCTTACAGGTATGTGATGTTTTGATTCAAGCAGAAAGAGAAGTATGCCAGATCAACTTTAATGGGAAGGACATGAAACTGTATTCAGACCTCTCATACCAAACCAGGGCTTGCTGTAAACAGTTTGATACCATGAGACAAAGTCTCAGAGCCCTGGGAATCATATATTCTTTTAAACTGCCAGCCAGGCTAAGGATTGTATATGGAGGCAAAACATAGCAATTTAATGACCCAAAGGATGCCAGCAGATGGACAGAAAAAGCAGAGACTGAGTCTGCAAAAAGACAGAATCGAGAACAGAATCAGAGGATTCTGAAGATGAGTGATTGTTTCTTTTGGCTTTAGAGTGGACTGCTGTTAAGTTCAATTTGTTTGAGAGTGCTTAAACATTTCTGTTCTGACCTGTGCTTAGTTTATCTATGTGCATCTTTGTGGTGTTTATTTTGGGCATATCATTCTTATTTTGGGGGGGGAGGGGGATTCACATAGTGGGAGACTTAATAGCTATTTGCCTTAATTGTTATGTTTGTGACCATGCAGTCAATGTGGTTACAATCACCATTTTGGAAAGCCTACTTGCCTTGAATTTATCCCACGACAATAATAGGTATAGGCATCAGATATAAAGTATGATAATCAGTTCAGGTTCAAAAAGTTGTTCCAGGTATGCATGTTTAAGGTTATTTAAATATGTTGTCTAAGAAGGGAGCTAAGTATGAGGTAATGTTTTTGTCTTCCTCAGGGTCATCCCTTTTTATGATAAACAGGTTTAAATATCAGTCCCTTGAGATTGCTTTGATCCTACCTGTTTATTCTCCTTCAGTGAATACCTAAAGCCATTCAAGTGGCTGGCAAATTACTGGTAACATTAAGTTTCTGAACACCCCCATATTCCTGCTGTGAAAGAATACAAGGAGAACAATTGTGGCTATCACCAATTTTGGGAGAAATAATGCCTGTGTATGCATGGTTTATAACATACTACTGCTTTGTATGAGAGTATTGATATTAAATTGATGTTTTTTCATTAGACAGTAATAAAGTTAAAACAAATTTCCACTCAGCAAGCCTGGAACAGTGTCATGATCAGCCTTGCTGATCATTGGGTTGTCACTGTGAAGCCCATTCCAGCCTGAGCTGCATTGGACCTGACAATGGCACAAGGCTGAATGCCATTCTCATAACAAGATGTTAGTCTGCGCATGTGCAGCAAGCAAACTTTAGAAGGTGTTCATCAGGTCTTCAAAGGGAAAATACAATCAAATGTGATTAATGGGAAATTTGCATCTCCTCCCAAAGTATCTTGTAACAAAAAAAAAAAACATAAAAAACCTCTGTGCTAACAATAAACGCCTTCCAATCCAGAAGCAATTATCAACTGAGTTGTGACATGATCCTAAAACATTTTTATTTTGTGAATGTTGTGACTACAATCTGGCAAGCCCTTCTAGGTAATGTCATTTTGAATATTTCTATAAATGCACATACTGTATGCTGTATCTTTGTTGACATTTCTCACTGCCACCCAACAACTGCTCCCTTTAAGATTGCCTGGGAAATCTTAACAGATATGAGAGGGTGTAGTTTTAAAACAGAAAAGGAAGTGCAAGGCCAGAGCTCAAACTCCAGGAGAGGCTATGAGTCACCGTGAGAGCTTAAAGATCATGTGCAACAGTTTTTGCATATTTTTAATAAAAGCTTTAAAAGCTGAAATTCAAGTCCTTGTGTCATGATTAGTGTTTCCTGAAAATTGCATGCTGTTTGGTTTTGTGGTTTTCTTTAAATCAGCATTTGTTAACTTGCTCTACAGTGGCTGAAAACAGTGGAGTTATTTCTGTCCTCTCAGTCAAACTTACAGTGCGATGACATCATTTTGGAGTAGCTTGCTGTTTCAGATTCCCAATCAGAGCAGCACTCTGTAGAGTAAATGGTTTGCTGAGCTCCCCAGGTTCCTTACAAACCCACTCTCTGGTTTGTGTTTAGATAGATCAGCTTAAAATACATCATTCTCTTCCTTTACAAAGCTGATCATTTCAGTACCAATGCTGAACTGAAGTAGTGGAAATATGTTCTGTGAGAAATCAGCTTGTCTGTATCACAGCTCTGTTGTTTCTAATCAAACCTCAATTTTTTTCTAACTATACAACACAGGGCTGTTTAATGAATATAAAATAAATCTAAATTTTGTTCATTCACAGAAACAGTTTGTCTTTGATGTAACCTTCATAAATACAAACATGTAAGAACTTTTTTTAATGTCAGATTGACAAACATGTGCTTGTCACACTATGCTACAGTATTAAGCACATGTACTGTCAGAACTCACACATTTAAGCTATTTTGTGGTTTCTGTGTGAAAATACATAATGTATGTGTACAACTAGAACCACTATGTGGCATCCTGATGCACTGTGTTTCTGCCCCACAGTTGAGGCAGCTGCAGTCTACCGCCACCAGTCCTTTGCCCCACAAGCACCCTGCCTTCTGCTCCAGATTCAAGGCTGCTGCACCCTGCTGCCCACTATCTTCTCCCACACAGTCATGGATTGTGCACCCTGCTGCCTCTATCCCCTGCCTAAAGAATCAGGACTACTGCACCCTGCTGCTCCCTGCCCAAACAATTAGGGTTGCTGCACCCTTCTGCCCTATCTCCACCGCCCTCACAGTTAGGGAAGCTGCACCTTTTGCCCCCTGTTCCTGTCTCTACAGTCAAGGTTGCTGTGCTGCGCTAGGCCCTAAAGTGCCATGTTCCCTGCCTCCATGGGCAGGGCTGCTGCACCACGTGTACCCCATCTCACAGTCAGGGCTGCTGTACCCTGATGCCCCATGTGTCCTGCCTCACAGCTGAGGCTTCTGCACCATGCTGTTTTCTATCACCTATCACCACAGACAGGGCTGCTGCACCCTGCTCCTTTCTACACAGTTGGGTTGCTGTGGCCTGCTGTACCCTAGAGCCCCATGCCCCTACAGTTAGGGCTGCTGCACCATGCTGCCACTTGCCACAAGATTCAGGGCATTTGCTGCACCCTGTTGTATGCCTCCACAGTTGAGGCAGTTGCACCCTGCTGCCCCCTGCCACCAGAGTCAGATCCTTTGCTACACTCTGCTGAGACAGGAATGGGGGCAACATGTGCAGTGTCCCTGACTGTGAGTGTGAGAGAGAGATAGAGAGAGAGTAGCAGGGTGTAGTAACGCCAACTGTTTAGGGAAGGTGCAGCACAAGAGCAAGGGCACTGGCTGCACCCTGTCCCCTGCCTGTGGAGGCAAGGGGCTGTGTGGTGCAACAGGACACAACAGTGACAGGGAACAAATGACAGCATGGTGCAGAAGCCTTGACTGTGGGGCAGGACACAGGTGGGCATCAGGATACAGCAGTCCTGACAGTGGTACAGGGAGTACATTGTACAGCAGCCTAGCCCATTTGGGGCAGTGGAAATGTGTAGCAGGGCTCAGCAGCCCCAAATGTGGATGCAGGCATGAGAATCTAGGGTGTAGCACAGCACAGCACAGCAGCCCTGACTGGAGACAGGGACAGGGGGCAACAGGGTGCAGTGGCCCTGACTGTGAGCAGCCCTGAATGTTTGGGCAGGAAATAGGGGTGGCATCAGGATACAGTAGCCCAAACTGTGGGACAGGGTGCAGCAGCCATACCTGTCTGGGACAAGGGATGTGGGCAGCAGGGTATAGCCAAGGGCCCTAAATTCTCACTGACCCTTGAGAATTTTGTCCACCAGAGGCTGCAATCTACTTAGAACTTCTGCGGTGCCACAGAATTCACTCTTTTGGTGATTTTTTAATTAATATTTCTGTTTATCCATAGAATCTGGTTCCTTCCCTCTTTTTATATCAAAACCCCTATATGCTCAGAATGTGGTGTTATCATTGCTATGTCATACATTAGCTAATGAAACGGCTGCATTCTGCAACAGAAATGAACAGTCACTTATCTAGTCAGGTTCAGAGATTAGCTCTGGGAGCTGGCTGGGCAGCACAAGTTGGTGGAACACATCACTGCTCGGAGCCTAGGAAGGTATGGTGCAGTGTTCTGTCACATGGTAGACACATTGTGATGGGCTGGAGAGCTCTATCTCATAATCAGTTCACATGCGTGTCATGGCCTGATGGTGTTACGCAGTGTGTCAGGGAAAGCAGCTTGACATGGAAAATGAGTTTTGCAATAACTCCTCTATTCCATTTCCAATGGGACCTGTATGAATGTGGATGAAAGTTCATGGAAATTAAAAAAAAAATATATATATATATATGTATACACACACACACACATATACAGTATCTGACACACACACACACACACACACACACACACACACACATATATTTGAATGTATGTTACAGATTGCATATAAATGTGATACACAGTGGGAACTTCATGAGTGGTGTAGAAAGCACATACAAATATATAAGTGATAGACAGTGGAAACCTCATTAGTGGGATAGATAGCATGCATATAGAAATGCCTTATTTATCACATAAGCTCCCCTCTGCATATGTCATTTATGCAACAGGCTAGGACCTTAAGGGAGAGACATTTGTTTTGCATGTTTAGGCATAAAATTATTTTTATAAGTCTGTTATTTTTTGAACTAGTGTTACTGTGCTTTCCACCATCCTGACTGCTATAACCACTGCCATGAAAGTGAAGTCAGGATGAAAAGCTGGCATTGTGATGTGGTAGTTTGTTAGTGCTGCAGAACTTCCGAAGAAATTACAAACCACACCCGCAAAAGTTCTGCGGCAAATGGTAGTCTTGCCGCAGAACTTGGTCCCACTGTGCCGCCGAAAAGTAGGGGCCCTGGGTATAGCAAAGGATCTGACTCTGGTGGCAGGGGACAGCAGGGTGCAACTGCTTCAACTGTGGAGGCATGCAATAGGGCACAGCAAATGCCCTGCATCTTGTGGCAAGTGGCAGCATGATGCAGCAGCCCAAATTGCAGCAGCATGGGGAACTAGAGCACAGCAGGCCATGGCAACTCCAACTGTGTAGAAAGGAGCAGGGTGCAGTAGCCCTGTCTCTGGTGACAAGGGATAAAGTACAGCATGATGCAGAAGTCTTGACTGTGGTGCAGAACACAGGGGGCATCAGGATGCATCAGCCCTGACTGTGAGATGGGGTACAGATGGTGCAGCAGCCCTGCTCATTTGGAGGAATGGAAGTGGGTAGCAGTGTGTAGCAAAAGCCCCACCTCTGGTGGCTAGGGCAGCATGGTACAGCAGCCCCAGCTGTGGAGGCAGGGGACCTGGCACACTAGGGCTTAGCATGGCACAGCAGCCCTGACTGTGGAGACAGGGGACCTGGCACACTAGGGCTTAGCATGGCACAGCAGCCCTGACTGTGGAGACAGGGGACCTGGCACACTAGGGCTTAGCATGGCACAGCAGCCCTGACTGTGGAGACAGGGGACCTGGCACACTAGGGCTTAGCATGGCACAGCAGCCCTGATTGTGGAGGCAGGGGACCCTGCACACTAGGGCTTAGCATGGCACAGCAGCCCCAGCTATGGAGGCAGGGGACTTGGCACACTAGGGCTTAGCATGGTACAACAGCCCTGACTGTGTGACAGGAACAGGGGTCAACAGGTGCAGCTTCCCTAACTGTGAGGGTGAGGGAGAGAGGACAGCATGGTGCATCATTCCCAACTGTCTGGGCAGGGGGTGGCAGGGTGCAGCAGCCCTGATTCTTTAGGCAGGGGATGGAGGCAGCAGGGTGCACAATCCCTGACTGTGTGGGAGAAGACAGTGGGTGGCAGGATGCAGCAGTCTCACATGTGGAGCAGAAGGCAGGGGGCTTGTGGGACAGGGACAGGTGGCAGTAGACTGCAGCTGCCTCAACTGTGGGGAAGAGACACGGTACATCGGGATGCCACACAGTGTTTCGAGTTATGCACGTACATGATATATTTTCACATAGAAACCACCAAAGAACTGAAATGTGTGAGTTCAGACAGGTGTCTGTCACACTCTGCTACAGTATTTCAAGCACATGTACTGTTTGTCAGTCTGACATAAAAAAATGTTCTTACATGAACATATTTATGAAGCCTACCTCAAATATAGACTGTTTCTGTGAATGAACAAAATTTGGATTTATTTTATATTCATTAAACAGCCCTGAGCTATGTAGCTAGAAAAAAAATCAGATTTTTCATTAGAAAGAACGAAAACTGTGATACAGACAAGCTGATTTCTCACAGAGAAAGATTTCCACTACTTCAATTCAGCGTTGAAACTGAAATTATCAATATTTTATCAGAAGATAATGATATGATTTAAGTTGATCTATCTAATCACAAACCAGAGACTGGGTGTGTAACAAACTTGGAGAGCTCAGCAAACCATTAACTCTACAAAGTACTGCTCTGATTGGGAATCTGAAACAGTAAGCTACTCCAAAATGATGTCATCACACTGTAAGTTTGACTGAGAGGACAAAAATAACTTCAGTGTTTTCAGCCACTGTAGAGCAAGCTAACACATGCTGATTTAAAGAAAACCACAATATCAAACAGCATGTCATTTTCAGGAAACACTAATCGTGACACAGGGACTTGAATGTCAGTTTTTCAAGCTTTTATAAAAAATTCGTAAAAACCGTTGCACATGATCTTTAAGAAAGGCTGGTGAATGTGACTGACTGCTATGAAAAGTATGTTTTTTGTCCAAAAAGTTAGTTTTAGCTACAGTTTATAAAACTAATTAATATACGGTACATGCTTTGCTAGTAGACAAGGAATTAGTCAAGTGGGTGGGAAACTGATTAAATGAAAGGCAGCAGTGGGTGATGGTTAATGGGGTCAAATCTGGGGATGAGGTTGCAAATGGAGTGCTGCAGAGATCAGTCCCTTACAGAAATAGATGTGTGCTGTGTACATGCAGAATGCATACCACATACTTAATTGTGCAATGTTTGAATGCAGTTCACATGCACAAAGTGAACCTAAGTGAACCAGGTCAAAAAGCAAATCAGGTTCGCATGCTGCAAGTGTGGTATTTGTGCAGCAAGTAAGCTGGTGCGAATATCTTCTGAAAATTACATCAGGTTTGCATGTTGCACACTTGACATGAGTGCAGCAGTTAAGCTGGTGTGAATATCATTTAAAAATCACATCAGGTTTACATGCTGCACACTTGCCATGTTTGCAGCAGCTAAGCTGGTGCAAATCTTATCCACAAAACACATCAGTTTTCATTTCTTACACTACTGGTAGCAATTAGAGCCATTAAAATACATTTTCATTGAGTTCCCATTAAAATTAGGTAAATTTATTAATCCTAATCCTTTTACAAGTTGTTTAAGGGCTTTTGATTTTTGTCACTAAATCACCATTAATTTGTAAAGTATTGTTTGCTTAATGCATTAAATGCCAAGGATATACTCAGTCAACATCCCGCATTCCCGATGTCTGAAGAGGGGCCTCTGTGTTGTGAAGCCTGACCTTTTTATTATGGGCAAAGCAAATCCCCTTAGGCATATTTAGTGCTGCAAATGTGTTTCTCCATGACAGTTTAATCTCACTTACTGTACTTTCATTTTGTCATTCTGTATGGAGCATACACTGCTGAGTAGGGTGTTGGAAGCATGCACCATATCTCATATTTTGTCACTGAAATGAGGGACGTGGACACTCAAAATGAGGAATGATGAAGAACAATAACCCTCATGATGATCAGGACACATCCTGAAACATGGAGATACAGTACCCCAGAATGCAGTGGAAACTTTTTTATTTACTTGTAGCGAAATTAACACTTGAGAATTAATTTCTACTATAAATCAGTGGTACTATTTAGGTAGGGCAGAGGGGGAAGTTGCCCCCTGATGCATTTGTGCCTAGCTTGTTCTTATGGTGTGACAATGATGGCATTCCATTTGATATATAGATGTTGATGGCAAATTAGGATTTAATTTCTTGCACAATAAGTGCCCCCCTGGCCTGTGTGTGTGCTCATACTGCAGGTGTACTCCTGACTTGACTGTGTCTGTATTATAGTATAGGGTTAAGGCTTATTGTTGATGAAATCTGGTGGCTTTCTAAATCTTGTTGTAGGGCAGTTCAAAGGTCAAAAAAGTTGTACTATTGACGTGATGTCAGAACGATAGTGCAACAGCTTTTACCTTTGAACTGCCTTCTGATTGGATCATACCAACAAGCTCGACATAAACAAATACTGGAAACATGGCGGCAGCAGTTTAGCGAGTGGCAAGTAGAGGACTCTGCCCATTTTGACACAAGGAGCTACCATCGCTCCGTGTCACAAAAGTGATGTTTTTTTATTTTAAAAAGTACTAATCGCAACACCAGAGGGAGCAGAAGTGGCAACAAGCGAAATAAGTGCCAGCGGAAGCAGGGAGAAGCAGGAGCGAGTGGCAGCAAGAGCAGGAAAATTTGAAGGGAGTGGGAGCGGGTAGATGCTTGAGTGAGAAACATGATGGTAAAACAAGCCAGCAATGGAAACAAAAAAATGTTAATCAACAATACGCCCTAAGCCATATACTATATAAAACAGTGGATGGTTGCCCATCCACAACTAAGACTGTTTCCCTCTCGGGAGTTGATGACATCAGAGAGACCTCTTGGGCTTCGCTCTTGAGGTCTCGATGATGTCATCAACCCCCTCGAGGGAAACACAGACTTGTTGTGGATGGGTGACCATCCACTATTCTATATGTGTTGTTCACTTTCTCCACCTTTTAGTGGTGGCACCATCATACTTGATGTGAAGGAGCTTCAGTCAAGCCAGAGCATGAGTCATGTGAGTGTGACACTGTCTTTACTTCCACAGATTAGACAGGCTGCACACTACAGTTTGGAGGACTCAGTGTGAGCACTGAACTCTCAATAGCAGTGTTGTGGTGGCATATTTTTGTTGGTCTACTCTTAGTGAGTCTCCATCTCCCCAATGGCTGAAGGGGTAGAGGGAGATATAGAAGCTAACTCGAGACTAGCCTACCTACTTACTCTACTAGGCTCAGTTCACAAAAAAAAATTGCATAGACCCCAATGGTAGCAGTGGAGAGAATGGTGTGGGTGGCCTTCATAGACCTTGATCAATGCAGTGTGGCAGCAGCCAAGAGAAGCAAGCAACCCATGATGGGTGGATTCAGTTGGTGAGCTGATTTGGGCACGGATCACATTGAGGACCTGGGTTGGTTGGTTCTAGCATCATCCAGCTTCTGGCAGAAGGATGGAGGAGGAGAGGACTGAAAACTGGGCTGGTGGCACACTGGCCCAGGTTGCAGATTCTGGTCAGATGGCTGGGAAAGTAAACGTAAATCATTTTTTTTTTTACAGGGGGATTGGGGAAGGTGGAAGGACTGAAATATTGATGTGTTATTCACATTTTGCACCTTTGGATGGCTTTATGAGCCATATGGGATGGATATTTAAATGGAATGAAGTTCGGGAGAGAAACCGGGATTTTGTTTTACAGGGGGAAGTTAGAACATCAGCCAGGAAAAGAATTGGTTAGTAACTGTGTGGGTTTAAGCCCAAATCTGAAGCACTGCACTGCATTGACGTATAGACAAATTAATCTTGTACAGTTGAATTTCTCCTGATTTGCATATCACTTTTCAGTCACAACAAATAAGTTTTACCTTTTACATATGTTGCAGACATTCTAGAGCTTGCCACCTTGGGGCTAACTAGCACCTGGCCTCCACTGGTTGTTGACTCCCCCCTGCTGAAATCTGAAATGTCACCCCTGCCATAAAGTCTAAATTTACAGGACATCCTCTGTGTGAGTAGCATGCTTTCCATGGGGGATGGATCAGGAGCAGAGCATTTTTTAAGGGAAAAATAAATGCAGTCTCTTGCATTCAGGGACAAATGAGTGGTATGGTATGGTATGGTATGCACAGTCTATTGGAGCCCCACTATAGTCAGGTTTATGCCCCCCCAGTGAAGCTGACCTCCACATACCCATGCTCAGGCACATTATGACATAGGGTGAGGGAGACTGCAGGGGCATGCACCACTGAAATGAATGGGAATATTTTTTTATTACTAGTTTATATATTATTGATGGAGAGTTGGAGATTAATGAAGGCCACCACTCAACTGAAAACAAAGGCCTTGTTAGCAGAACAGTGGCCTTCATTATTCTTCAGCTCACCATCATAATGTATAAAATAGTAATAAAAAATAACTCCATTCATTTCAAGGGGGTATGTCCCAACATTCTGACCCATGGACACCATCTCTTAAAGACTCCTGCCTCTTGCTCTGTAGTGCTCAAGTAAGAGAATATTGACTTATATCTATACTTGGTGGGTTATCTGGAGCAGCATGGCTGCACCTGCTACAGTGTGTGTGTGTGAATGGGGGAGTAAACTGACAATGTTGGTGGGTGCCGAGTTATTGCTACTTTTGTGCTTGCCCCTTAATGTCTGCTTGCATGGAAGCATTCAAAACTATGAAGAGAAAATAATTGGAGTACAGACCAGACATAAATAATTAAGTAGTTTTGTGGGTAAGTATGTGTATTGAGGATGGGAAGAACCACATATGTTTCCATTGGTATGTGTGCTACAATTCAGCTGGGCAGCTGAGATGAGGGGAAACAAGAAAACTTAAAAGCATTACAGTGGCTGTAAGCATGCCGCATGTGTGCAGATTAATTCAGATTCGTATTGAAGTACAAGTGAGCAATATGTGTACAGGCAGTATGACTTATTGGTTAAAGGCACTGAACTGCAAACCAGGAGACTTGAAGACCTGGGGTTGAATCTCATCAACCTCTGCTTGTACAGTATATGGTGTGATCCTGAGCAAGAAACTTAACTTTTATATGTCCAGTTTTCAGTGACCACTTAATTTTTGCGTGCATGTCACATGCATGCAGTCTGTTCCAATTCAACATAAAAAAATGCTTTCTACTCGTGGTTGCTCCACACATGCCACATGCATGCAATCGGTTCCAATTTAACATTTAAATCATACTTGCAGCACACATATCACATGGGTAGTTTTATGTGTGCAGTATGAAAACATTTCATATAATTATTTCTGTAGGGAGTCTTGGGACCTGTCCTAATTAATATGTTTATTAGCAATATATTGGAATATATAATTTCATTTTTTTTATTTTTTTATACTGTAGGGTATGTGAGCATGATTGTCCATTTTCAAAAGTGTCCAGTGATGAATATGACATATAATTACATAGGACAGTAAGAGGTAACAGAGTACAGAGGACATGGCAAACAATCAAGTGCAATTACATACTGAATGTAGAGATCAGGGCATATGGTCAAGTGCAGTTACAAACAGAATCTTCAAAAAGGTACTGCTTTAGATGTTCTTTAAATAGAGACAATGTTTGGACAATTTGCTAGAGTTGGGGGCAGATAGTTGAAGAGGTTGGTGCCCCTGTAAGAGAGGGTGTGTTGACCTTCGGTGGTGTGACAGAAAGGAATAGAGAAGGAATAACCAGAGGTAAGTCTGGGAGTCCTAGTACTCTGAGACACACCTCAGAAAGATGGGGACAATACAGCTCAGAAGATGGCACCAGAGGAAGATTTTCTTCCTTCCTTCCCCTGCTATCCTAGTTGACAATCCCAACAATACTGCCTGGCTGCTCCCCACTTCTTTGTATTTACTCCCTCTGTAATTCCTCCTCCTACTCCCTGCCTCTAATCGTTGCTAAATTTGCAAGGGTCTAATTGTGTTTCTGTTTTCTGCATTTTTGTATTCTGTATGTTTTATTCCTATTTGCTTATATGCTGTGTGAAACATGTCTGTTCTCCCCATTCTTTATGTATCCCCTTCCTATTGACCTATTTGTAAATGAGCTGCCTGGCGCTCAAAGGTAATTGTAATCCTAGATTGAATAAATAAATAAAAATAAATAAAAGGATAGAAAACAAATTGGTTAAGATGTAAGGATGCCCTAAAGAAATGTAAAAACAAAATCAAGGAAAATAAGCAACAATTAGAGCTTGGTTTGGGTAAAAATAACATGAAGGAATTCTATGGATATGAAAATTCTCAGTGGAACTCCAACAATGGCCTACGTTCAATAACATCTGAAAATCAAGTTACTGAAGACCCAAAACTTATGACAGAGGTATTTAATACATACTGCACTTTGTATTGGTGTTTTCTAACGCAGCTCCATATACTGGAACCATGCAAATAAACAGCTCATCCAGAATACAAAGAATGGAAGATGACATCCCCAATAAAATCACCAGACTCAAAAAGCCACACTTAGCTGTCCCAAATAACATATCCCCAACACTGCTAAAACTCCTAGCACATATATATATATACACACCTTGAAAAAGTTATTGTTATCAGCATTACTAAATAACAAAGTCCCATCAGACTGATTATGACTGCGGTGATACTCGTGCATAAAAAGGGTGCAAGGCAAACTGTAAAAACTATACACTTATTAGTCTTAAGTTGTATGTCAGACCAATACTGGACTGTGATAGCCCTGTGTGGGGCCCTATTGGCTTAGGCACCATTAACAGGACTGGGAGAGTCCAAAGACAGGCTGTAAAATTAATACATAATATCAAGACATTACTTTCCTTCAGCTCCTAATTTCCTCTGTGCTGTCTTCCCTACCACTTAGCTTAGTGTAATCAGCAAAAAATGACAAGATTACCCTGAATTCTCTCACCAATATCACTAATGAACATATTGAAGGGAACCGGGCCCAGCACCAAAACCCTGAGGTACCCCATTTGTGACATCCCATCTGATGTTATCAATCTCCGGTCTGCACTTTACTGGCTATGCCTCTGTGGATACCTTCATTCTCAATTCTACATTGTTCAAATATGGGATTGTATTTTTATTTTCATTGTTATCTGTACTTTTACTGTTGTTATCTGTACTCTCCTGGGTCATGCCCGAAAATAGCAGGTCCTTGCCTAATGCACTTACCTTGTTACCAAAAACAAATAAATAAATGTCAACCCATTTACAACAATCCTCTGTTTCCTGCCCCTAAGTCAATTCTCCATCCATCTGACTACATCCTTTGCTATTCCAAGGTCCTCCAACTTCTTCAACAGGTGCCTGTGAAGCACTGAGTCAAATGTTTTACTAAAACAAAGTAGAGGAGGTCCACTGCATGGCCTCTCTCCAGCTCCCTAGTCAACCAGTCAAAAAAGACAATAAGGCTGGTTTGGCATGACCTCCCTGCCATGAACCCATGTTAATTACTGTCCTGAAGATCATTTACTTCCAGGTATTCCACAAGGTCTTGCTTGATAAGGGTCTCTGTCAATTTCCCACAACAGATGTGAAACCAACTGGCCTGTAATTTCCTGCCTCTTCCCTGTACTCTCCCTTGTGGAGTAGCACCACGGTGGCAACCTTCCAGTCATTGGGTACCACTTCTATCTGTAATGAGCTATTGAACAGATGTGCTAGGAGGTCTGCTAGTTCTTCCGCTAACTCCTTTAGTACTCTTGGATGCATCATGTCTAGGCCTGAAGCTTTATCTGCCTTGAGGGCCACCAGGCCTTTCAGGACCCTGTCTTTGATGAATACTGGGGTTCTATCCTTTGGATTCCTCTAGCAGCTGCATCGGTGCTACTGTCTGCACCCTTCTGTCCATCATACTTGATCACCTTTCCATCATCTCATAACCTAACAATCCCCTCTTCTTTCTTTTTTGCATTTGATGCACTTGTGCACCAAATGCTTTAGGACAATAAAGGGAAATGAGAGGTGTGTCACTGTCACCCAATGTAATGGATGCTTTACTGGGCATGTCCTGCAGCCACCAATCAAGGGGGAAGCTTCCAATGACAGCAGCTTCAAAGAGAGCCAATGAGTTAAAAGAAACCTGCTGCTGCAACCATGAACAGTTTTGTCATTGCAGCAGCACCTCCCCCTTCCCTTGCAATCAGGTTGACTCCTGCTGCAGAGCACTCTGTCCCCGGGCCTTGCTCCAGGAGCAACTTGTTTGCTCTGTGTGCATTTTCTGGTCAAACATTCCAATAAAGAAATGAGCGTGAGGCAGCTCCTGCCACCCACCACACGCTCTATGGAAAGCCAACATTGGGGTGCTCAATCCTTGTTTTAGCATGTATCCCCCCTCCCTCCATTGATGTCGCATGCTGGGAGCCCACCCCATTGTACAACGTAATTGTTTCTTGTTTTCCAACACTGGAAGCCCACTCCCAGTGTCGGATGCAACCCCTTCCCCCCAAACCCATCAGTAATATTTGCCGACATTGGAATGCCTAATTCCTGTGTTGGCATGCCACCCCCATTGTGGCACACTGGGAGCCCACCCGAGTGTGCCTAAATGTATATATTTGTTTACATGTAAAATAAAGAAAATGGTCCCCTGAAGTTTTTTTTTCCTCCCCCCATAAAAAAAACCTGTAAAAAAGAAAGTGGTCCACTGTCGTCTCTCCAGTCCCCATCCCCCATCCCCAGCCTCCAACTGAGCAAACACCTCCTCCCCCCCCCCTCACCCCATACTTACCTCTGTAGATCAGAAGCAGTGATCTTCTGTTAGGCAGGATATGTCTGCACTCTTCAAAGGCGACTGGCAAACTGAAGATTTCAAAGTTAAGCTGTATAATGGGAGTCAATAGGGGTGGTTTCAACTTAGGTTGATATCACAGCCATTTTTAGGAATTTTGGACCCAAATTTTCAACATGGGGTTCTTGGCATGGCACTTCATGAACGTGTCACTGTCATTTCATTACTCAGTCCCAAAAGGTGATTTTGCAGTTGTTGCACAGAATCACCTTTTGGGACCAATTAATAAAATGACAATGCCACTGTTTATGAGGGGAGGTCCCAAAAAATCCAAAAAAATGACTGTGTTAAGAGCGTGCGTTGTGCAGTTTCTACACACACTTGTAACTTTGCCAATTTTTTATATTTTCACTCCAATTTTTTCAACATTGCGTTTTCCACACCTCCTCGTGAACATTTCACATCCTGCCCAAAACATGTGTTCACACCTGTAGTGCCAGATAAGCACGGTCATGGTGGAAATCAACTTTTGGGACAGAGTAACAAAATAACAGTGCCACTGTTCATGAGGAGAGGTCCAAAAATGGCCATGTTGAAAATTTAGTGAAAAAGTTCCAAAAAATGATAGGATTACAGACGTGCACTGACCAGTTTCTTTGCAAGCTCATAACTTCACTAATTTTTCATATTTTTACTCCAGATTTTCAGCATTGCTATTTTTTCACACCTCTGCATGAACAGTACAGCTGTCATATTTTCACATACTGCCTGAAATGTGTTCTCACACCTGCGGTGCCGAATGGCGTGGTCGCTGTGCAAAATAACTTTTTGGGATGGAGTAATGAAATGATAGTGCCACCGTTCATGAAGTGGGGTCCCAAACAGCCTATGTTGAAAATTTGGAGTGAAAATACTAACAAGTGCCTGGGGCATTAGAGTTTCAAACCATAAAGCCCCATGCTGTAGAGACTGTCAGGCATCAGGGATGTTGACTTGGGGTCATCAGCCATCATTTTCATGACATTCCACCTACATCCTGTGGCAGACATTGAGGTGTGCCTTGGCATCTTCAGTCCTAATATTCACCCCCATTCTCCTATGCTGCACCCATCTCAGCTTTTTTCCTTATGAAATGGGGTGAGCATAATGGCCAAAGACCACAAAGCAAACCATGATGCTTGTCAGTGTTTGCAGCGTGAGGTGAGGTGGAATGGCATGAGTGTTATGGCTAATGACCCAAAGACACCTATGCCTGTTAGACTCTGCAGGGTTGGGGTGGGGGTTGGCATTAGGATTGGAAACTCTAATGCCTCAGTAAGGAAGTAAATCACAGAGGGGCAGTGGACATCATCTACCTTGATTTCAGGAAAGCCTTCGGCACCGACCAACATAGAAGGCTGATTAACAAGATTTGTAGTCTGGCACTGGGCACAAAACGTTCAAATACCTCAAGGACATAAGCATGGCGCAGAAAGCAGACATCTTCCAAAGCATCAAATGTTCAGCATTGGCAAATGCTTGGTCTCTGAGGTACTGGAAAAACTGTTTTTCTCCTGGTTTAATTCCCTTGGCAGTCTGTTGCTCTGTGACTCTCTTTGCCTCCCTCATTGTTTTTTTGGCTTCTCTTGTTTTCTGAATATATTCCTCCTACTCCTTCTCCCCCTGACTCCTTTTAAAGCTGAGGAATGCTCCCCTCTTGGCCCTGAACACTTCTTTGACCTTACATGAGAACCATATGGATCTCTTGTATTTATTCCTTTTAACAACTGATTTGATACACAGCTTTGTAGCCTTGAGAATGGTCTCCTTTATAATCCCCCAGATATCTTCTACACATGTTATATCCCTAACACTGAACAATCTTTCCCTCACCAACAGTTTCATTTGATTAAAATCTGCATCTTTAAAGTTTAGGACTTTCATCCATGACTGTGTTCTTCATCCCTTAGGGATAACTCAAACCAGACAAAGTTATGGGTTATGGTCACTATCAACTAGCGGATCCATTACCCTTACTGCCCCTGCTTCTTCCGAGTTTGTGAGTATTACATCCAGGGTGGATCCTTCCCCGATAGGATCCCTCACCAACTAGGTCAGCAGGCAGTGTTGGAAGGCTTTTAAAATATCTAGGTTTCCAGAGCTCTTAACTACTGGAACACCCCAATCTACATTCGATGGATTAAGATTCCCAACTATGACTTCCCCCTCTTCCTTTTTTTCCAATTTTCTCTATAAGTTCCATGTCCCTCACCTCTCCCTTGATAAATCACCCCATGCAAATTTTCTTAATCGATGCTGCTTTGAGCTGTATCCACAATGACTCAACTTCCTCTGTATCACTATTGTCATTAACATCTTCTACAATGTTGATACCATCTCTAATATAGAGACATTCCCCTTCCCTTGCCCACCCTTCTATCTTTTCAGAAAAGTAAGTAACCTGGTGTAGTAAAGTTCTAGTCATAGTTGCCGTGGCCCAAGTTTCCATGACTGCAACAAGGTGCACCCTAGTATCTGCTACTAATTCCTGTAAATCACCAGTTTTATTGCCTAGGCTTCTGGCTTTCAGGCAGACTCCCTTCCAGGAACCACCTATATGCTTTTTGTTGCCAGTCTGTGGTCTTCCTTCCCCCATATAGACCCTCCCTGCCTTGTTCTAACTGATACACCCTCGTTGTACCTGCTAACTTTCTCTACCTGCTTAATTTCTGTCTTGGACTTAACCATATGCTCTGTTCCAGTGTTCTTGCTTCCAGACCTGTTTGTGGGGGTGGGGGGAGTCAGCTAGGTTCCCTCTCTTCCCTCTGATTATGGTAGTCTTCCTAGGGTCTGACTCGCCTCATTCAGTTTAAACATCCGACATGGACATCAAAGTTCTCCACTATCTCTCTTATTCCCTCCCTCGTTAGATGGAATCCATTGTTCCTGAAGGGCCTTTTTTCCTGGAGGTCACCCCAGTTGTCTATAAAGTGGAAACTCTTTGTTTGACACCATTCCTTTAGCTACTTGTTAAATTTGACAATTTCTGCCTTTCTAATTTTCTCTTACTAGCCTCCATTATTCCACACAGGGAGGACCTCAGAGAAGGCCAAGTATCCTGAGCATGCTGCCAATCATTCCATGAGCTTCACAAGGTTCTGTTTGACTGTCTTAAACATCTAGTTTGCCAGATCATTAGTCATAATGTGAATCAGCAATCCGAGGCCTTCCTCTGATCTGTCCACTATCCTCCCTAAATACTCCACATCCTGGTTAGCTAAGGCACCTGGGAGACATCTAACTATCATCTCTTTTTGTGTGCCCCCATCCAAATGTGAATCATCCCCTCTGATCATAGAGTCACCCACCACCAGCATTTCTTTTACCTTTTTTTTTAATTTTTGTCTTACCATAGGATGCCACTATATGTTCTGCCTAGGCCCACTGACTGACATGAGGTCCCTCCCTGTAGGTTCCAGTTCCTGCTTCTCTGAACAGGGTACAAAATGTTTTGTGGTTGGCATGGGGTGGATGTGAACTGTGCCCTTATGACCAACCCTCATCTTCCCTCCCTCCCCAGCACTACTCATCCCCCTGGGCCAGTGGACTTCTGTGAGAGTGGGAGTGTGGGGGGGTGAGATCCTGTTGCAAATGGGGTAGTGTCCCACCTTCCAGAAGAAGCTTCCTGGAGATGAATGCCTCACAACCAGTTTACAATTCCCCTATTGACTTACCTAGTAAAATAATAGTGTGGTACTTACAAGCTGCAGTGCTGTACAGTGCCTTGCTAAATTTTTATCCTTGAGTCAGTCAGTAGTCGAGCAGTGTGGCTGCTGCTGGCTGCTTCATTGGTCTGACTCCAGTGGGCAGAATCCGATGTCCTTAGCACATTTGTTCTTCATGCAGAGGGACGCACCATAGGGAGCTTCTTGATGGCCTACTCCTTATGTAATCCTCTGTACTTCCTAGTTTCTCTGATGCAGCCTTTCTTTTGTCTGCCATTTTCGGAAGGCACAGCCTGGCTCTGATTGGCTGCTGAGCCTGCACCCTTTGTTTCAACTCCCTGGCTCCCTGGTTGCTCTATTACAGCAGTGTTTCAGCAGTGGAAGGGGAGATCCTTACCCCACCCTGCCAAAACAGATGGTGCCACTCTCTGAATGCTCTCTCTCTGCTCGTATGGGCTATTTAAAGCCCATTCTTCTCTTTCTGGTCTCTACTGGCTGCCATGCAGGGAGGGAGGCATGGCAATGCTCTGACTGGCTGCTGAGCCTGCACCCTTTGTTTCAGCTCCCTGGCTTCCTGGTTGGAAAATTTCAATGTACTGTATCTTTATAACACTTTTGTTTATTTTAAATATTTTGACCCCAACATTTCAGCATATTCTTTCTGAACCTAGTGGGTGAAAATGTTCAAATCTTGCCCAAAGGGTGATTTCACCCTGTGACTGCAAAATCACTTTTTGGACTTGATTTGAACATTTTCACCTACCTTGTTCATGAGGTGAAGTCCCAAAAAGGCCACACAGAAAATATGGGGGAGAATATTAAAAATGTTTTATTTATTTATTTCGATCTTGGATAGTACCTGTGAACGAATGCTTGTTGATAGGTTCCATGTCAGATACATTAGGCAACAAGGTGCAATACTGTGGATAAATATACAAATACTGACAAAAATATACATGGAGGTTACAGAATTCAAACATAGAGCACTAGGTATGCTGGGGCATTGTACAATGTATGCCCATGTCAAGAAGATAAGCATTCAGGATAGGGATGGATACATTGGGAGTGGGAGGGTTAGGTGCACAGAGCACAGAGGGCAGGGAGGGAGGGAGGGAGGAGGGAGGAGGGTAGAGATAGGTCAAGGTGGGCAAGCAGCAGAGCTAGGAAGGCATAGACAGGTCGGCAAAGTTCTGTGGTTTGACAATCCTGTCATGACAGAGGCAAAAATAATTGCTAGATGCAGATTGTTGCTATGTGCAAGCCTTAGTGGGGGCATATGCAGTTACTCATATCAATGAGGTGCTGGTGCAGTTGATGTTTAAAAGAGCCAATCATTGAGGAAGCAGAGATGACAGGGGGCAGTGCATTTAGCCAGAGGGCTGCACAGTGTGAGAATGCACGCTGTGCCATGGTAGTGCAACATGGTAGTGGAGCCTCTGGTTTCTCTGGTATTCATAGGCAGAGAAGGCAGGTTCTACACCTCTGTTGGAAGGTTTTACCTATACAGACACAACAACATTGTTGTTGACATGTGGCATAGAGCCATCCCTGATGTTGACAGGTGAAATTTCACCTATCAGACTTCGGTAATTTTTCTATCGCGGGGCTGCACCCCCAACCCTCCATGCAGCAAGCTGTGCCCCCCACGCCCCCTCTTCTTTAGGATTGTGAACTCCAGTTGGAGTTAATGCAAAGGGGGGGGTTGAAAGTTGGCGAAAGGGTGAAATGTTGCCGGCAGGTCCCCCACAGCAACAGTTTCAAATCTCGCTGAAACTGTCACTGTGGGGGAGTTCGCCGATGGGGTTTTGCTCTTCTGTTGGCATACTTGTTGGAAGCATATTTAATATGACATTTTTGGAGAGAAGGCAGGTTTGATACTAATTCTGTCATTCAGTTGAAACTAGCCAACCTGGGCATAAAGTTCACAGGTGTGTGAGAGTCTTGGTGCATTTTTGAGTCAGCAGCAGGCTTTGTTTAAGACAACTGAGATCCTTTGGAGCACCGTGTCGATAGCAGAACTATATATGGCCAGCCCATAGTCGATGATGGAGGAAGCTGAGCTGCTGATTGCCAGGTTTAATGCTTCATGAGTTAGACAATGCCTGTGGTGGTAGAGGATCCTAATTCTGGTGTTAATAACTTTTGCAGTGATATAAATAGATGGAAAATGAAAAAATGATTGAGTTAGGAGTACAGGCTCAAAACATTGAAATACATTGACATGCTTACCTGATTTCATCTGTTCCCTGTCTGAAGAGTGAAGACATGTCTCTGGTGCAGAGAGCATTATGGTGTTGGACCCCTGGTAGATAAATAAGGGGTGGGGTGGTGGGTGCCAAGTGGGAGGCTAGATAACAGGTGGAGGAAGCAGTGGCAGCAACAGATGTCAATGAACTGTTTTCCTTTTTAATGGGTTTAAAGAATAAGAAAAGACCTTGAGGGATGGTCTTGTTTATTTCAAGTAATGACAGTGGGGTTTGGTCACCCTAGTGTCACTTTTATCTTTAAGCATCACAGGAAGGGATAGGAAGGTCGGAGGGATACTAGTTGGCAGAGGGTGGGATATCTGAAGCAGGGCACAGGAAGCCATGGGGAGAAGGGAGAGATACTTGACAGAGGGTGGGATTTTTTTTACCTTTGAGGGAGGAGGACAAGAGCAGGCTGATCAGGATGCCACTCAGCTGGTTGCAGGGCAGTGTCATGCAGATGAAAGGATAGAGCTGATCTGGAATGGAGTGACTCCTTCCATTCTGTTACACAAAGTCTCCAATCAGCAGGGGTGCTAGAGAGCCATCTTCCAGGCAGGCAGCACCTCCTATTAGCTCTTTACCATGGAGTAATGTAACAAATTAACTCAAATAAAACTGATCCTTGTCTACTAGCACTCAAAAGTGTGAGAATCACACTCTGTACAAATTTTGGATCATATTGATACCAGTTCTATGATTGGGCACCCAAAAATGGAGCAGCCAGGACCATCTAAACAGCCACAACAGAATTCATCTAAGGCTGCAGACATGGTAGGAAGTGTCAGAGCCAGTGACCTTTGTACTGCTACTGAGCCACCATAGCAATCTATGTTGGAATCCATGAGGACTATGGATGCTGAAATTGAAAGAACACTACAAAAACTGGAATCTTATAATGCTGCCATTCAGCAAATAACAAGACTGTTGGCAGAATATGATGCTCTGTCCACAAAGGCACTTACAGTAGTCAATGTTTTAACAAAGGAAAACTCCCGATTGTGTGGAATAATGAAGGCCCTAGAGAATTAAATCAGACCAGGGAATGTTTGACTGGTCAGTGTCCCTGATGGAGCCGAGGGTACCACAGTGTAGGATTTTCTGAGGCAGTGGTTGCAACAGACTATCAGAGTCCTGGAGAACTTTGTTTGGGGAGCTCTCAAAAAAGCCTTTAGAGTGAATCTAAGAGTAAGACCTATGTCTCTCACCCAACCCCGGACTATCCTATTGAAGACTTCGGGCTCAAAAGTATGTGATGTTTTGATTCAAGCAGCAAGAGAAGTATGCCAGATCCGCATTAATGGGAAGAACATTAAACTGTATCAGTACCTCTCATACCAAACCAGGACTAGCCGTAACAGTCTGATGCCATGAGACAAAGTCTCAGAGCCCTGGAAATCATACATTCTTTTTAACTGCCAGGCAGGCTGAGGATTGTATACAGAGGCAAAACATATCAATTTAATGACCCCAAGGATGCCAGCAGATGGACAGAAAAAGCAGAGACTGGGTTTGCAAAAAAGACAGAATCAAAAACAGAATCGAAGGATTCCGAAGATGTGATTTTTTTTTTTTTGCTTTAGAGTGGACTGCTGTTAAGTTCTATTTTTTTGAGAGTGCTTAAACATTTGTGTACTGACCTGTGCTTGGTTTATCTATGTGTATCTTTTGTGGTGTTTATTTTGGACATATCATTCTTATTTGTGGGGGAGAGGTCACATAGTGGGAGGCTTAATACCTATCTGCTTTAATTGTTAAGTTTGTGACCATGTGGTCCTGGTGGTTGCAATCTCTATTTTGGAAAGCCATCTTTCCTTGAGTTTATCCCTCAACAGTAACAGGTACAGACATCAGATACAAAGTATGATAATCAGTTCAGGTTCAAAAGGTTGTTCCATATATGCATGTATAAGGTTATTTAAATATTATGCTGTCTGAGAAGGGAGCTAAATATGAGGTATTGTTTTTTCTTCCTCAGGGTCATCCCTTTTTAAGATAAAATAGTTTAAATATCAATCCCTCAAGATTGCTTTGATCCTAGCTGTTAATTCTCCCTCAATGAATACCTAAAGCCATTCAAGTGGCTGGCAAATTACTGCTAACATTAAGTTTCTGAACACCCCCATATTCCTGCTGTGAAAGAATACAAGGAGAACAATTGTGATTTTCACCAGTTTGGGGATAAATAATGCCTGTGTATGCATGGTTTATAACATACTACTGCCTTGTATGAGTGTATTGATATTAATTGATGTTTTTTTATCAGAGAGTTGTAAAGTTGAAAAAAAAGTTTCCACACAGCAAGCCTGGAACAGTGTCATGATCAGCCTTGCTGATCATTGAGTTGTCACTGTGAAGCCCATTCCAGACTGAGCTACATTGGACCCGACAGTGACACATGTCTGAAAAGCCATTCTTGTAACAAGATGTTAGTACTCTGCGCACGTGGGGCAAGCAAACATAAAAAGGTGTCTGTCAGCTCTTCAAAGAGAAAATACAATCAAATGTGATTAATGGGAAATTTGCAGCTCCTTCCAAAGTACCTTGTAAAAAAAAAAAACCCTGTGCTACAACAGATGCCTTCCAATCCAAAAGCAATTATCAACTGAGTTGTAACATGATCCTGAATCATTTTAAGTTTGTGTCTGTTGTGACTACAACCTGGCAAGCCCTTTTATGTAACAGCGTTTTGCCTATTTCTGTAAATGCACCTACGCTATGATGTAGATTTGTTGAGATTTCTCACTGCAAGTCAACAACTGCTCCCTTTAACATTGCCTGGAAAATCTTAACTGATATGAGTGGGTGTAGTTTTAAAACAGAAAAGGAAGCACAAGGCCAGAGCTCAAACTCCAGGAGAGGCTCTGAGTCACTGTGAGAGCTCAAGAAAGGCCAGTGAAAGTGATTGACTGCAATGAAAATGTGTTTTGTGTCCAAAAAGTTAGTTCTAGCTACAGTTTGAAAAAGGAATTAGTATACAATACATTTGCTAGTAGACAAGGACTTAGTCAAGTGAGTGGGAAACTGATTAAATGAAAGGCAGAAGAGGGTGATGGTAAAAGGGGTCAAATCTGGAGATGGGGTCTCAAATGGAATGCTGCAGAGATCAGTCCCTTACAGAAATAGAAGTGTGCTGTGTACATGCAGAATGCATACTTAATTGTGCAATGTTTAATTGCAGTTCGCATACACAAAATGAACCTAAGTGAACCAGGTCTAAAATGCAAATCAGGCTTGCATGCTGCAAGCGTGGTATATGTGCGCAGGTAAGCTGGTGTGAATATCTTCTGAAAATTACATCAGGTTTGCTTGTTGCATGCTTGACATGAGTGCAGCAGTTAATCTGGCGTGAATATCATTTAAAAATAACATCAGGTTTACATGCTGTACACTTGCCATGTGTGCAGCAGCAACGCTGGTGCAAATCTCATCTAAAAAAATACATCAGTTTCTATTTCTTATACTACTTCTAGCAATTAGAGTCATTAAAATTCATTTTCATTGAGGTTCCATTACATTAGGTACACTCATTAATTCTAATCCCTTTGCAAGTTGTTTAAGGGCTTTTAATTTTTGTCATTAAATCACCATTAATTTGTGAAGTATTGTTTGCTTACTGCATTAAATTCCTAGGATATACTCAGTCAACATCCCACATTCCCGATGTCTGAAGAGAGGCCTCTGTGTTATGAAGCCTGACCTTTTTATTATGGGCAAAGCAAATCCGCTTATGCATATTTAGTGGTGCAAATGTGTTTCTCCATGACTGTTTCAGCTCACTTACTGAACTTTCATTTTGTCATTCTGTATGGAGCATATACTGTTGAGTAGGGTGTTGGAAGTATGCACCATATCTCACATTTTGTCACTGAAATGGGGGACATGGACACTCAAAATGAGGGGCAATGGGGACACAATCCCTCATGATGATCTGGACACATTCTGAAACATGGAGACACGGTACCTCAGAATACAATGGAAACGATTTTATTTACTTGTACCAAAATTAGAAAATGAGACTTAATTTCTGCCATAAATCGGGGTACCATTTAGGTAGGACAGAGGGGGGAAGTTGCCTCCCTGTTGCATTTGTGCCTAGCTTGTTCTTATGGTGTGACAATCATGGCATTACATTTGCTATGCACATGTTGAAGGCAGATTTGGATTTAATTTCTTGCACAAGTGCTCCCCTGGCCTGTGTGTGCTCATGCTGCAGGTGCACTCCAGACTTTACTATGTCTGTATTGTGTTGTTCACTTTCTCCACCTACTAGCGGTGGCACCATCACACGTGATGTGAAGGAGCTCTAGTCAAGCAAGAGTATGAGTCATGTGATTGTGACACTGCCTTAACTGCCACAGAGGAGACAGGCTGCACACTACAGTTTGGAGGACTCATTGAGCACTGAACTCTCAGTAGCAGTGTTGTGGTGGCATATTTTTGTTGGTCCAGTCTTAGTAAGTCTCTGTCTCCCCTGATGGCTGAAGGGGCAGAGGGAGATATAGACACTAACTCAAGACTAGGCTACCTACTTACTCTACTAGGCTCAGTTCACAAAAAAAAAAATTGCATAGACCCCCATAGTAGCAGTGGAGAGAGTGGTGTTGGTGGCCTTCATAGGCCCTGATTAATGTAGTGTGGCAGCAGCCAAGAAAGAAGCAAGCAACCCAGGATGGGTGGATTCAGTTGATGAAGTGACTTGGTCGTGGATCATGTTGAGGACCTGGGATGGTTGGCTCTAGTATCATCCAGCTTCTGACAGAAGCAGTACTACAGCAAATTCCCAAAGGGCCTGGTGTGAGGTGATGTTGCATGGCCCCTCCCCAGTTTTTAATAAACATCAAAATTATGATTTGGGTCCTGCAAACCTCATAGCCCAAGTGCCACTGCACCCACTTCACCCTTGTAGCTACGCCACTGGACAGATGGATGGAGGAGGAGAGTATTGAAAACTGTGCCGGTGGCACAGTGGGCCAGGTTGCAGATTCCAGCAAGATGACCAGGAAAGCAAAAGTAAAAGTAAATAACTTTTTTTACATGGGAATTGGGGAAGGAGAAAGGACTGAAATACTGATGTGTTATTCATGGTTTTGCACCTTTGGATGGCTTCATGACCCACATGGGATGGATGTTTAAAAGAAATGGAGCTGGGGAGAGAAAGCAGGATTTTTTTTTCAGGGGGAAGTCAGAACTTCAGCCAGGAAAAGAATTGGTTAGTAACTGGGTGGGTTTAAACCCAATTCTGAAGCACTACACTGTGCTGCACTGGGGTATAGACAGATGAATTGTATACAGTTGAATTTTTCCTGATTTGCATATCACTTTTCAGTCACAACAAATATATTTTACCTTTTACATATGTTGCAGACATTCTAGAGCTTGTTACCTTGTGGCTAACTAGCACCGGCCTCCACTAGTTATTGGCTCCCTCCTGCTGAAATCTGAAATATTGCCACCACCATAATGTCTAAATTTACAGGACATCCTCTGTGTGAGCAGCATGTTTTCAATAAGGGATGGATCAGGAGCAGAGCAATTTTCATTGGCAAAATTAGAGCTGTCTCTTGCATTCAGGGACAATTGAGTGGTATGGTATGCTTTGCACAGTCCATTGGAGCCCCACTATAGTCAGGCTTATGCCCCTCATGCTCAGGCACATTATGATGTAGGGTGAGGAAGACTGTAGGGGCTTGCACCACTGAAATGAATGGGAGTATTTTTTTATTACTGTTTTATACATTATTGAGGGAGAGTTGGAGATTAATGAAGGCCACAGCTCAACTAACAACAAGGGGGCCTTGTTAGTAGAACAGTGGCCTTCATTATTCTCCAGCTCACCATCATAATGTATAAAATAGTAATAAAAATAACTCCATTCATTTCAAGGGGGTATGCCACAACATTCTGACACATGGACACCATCTCTTAAAGACTCCTGCCTCTGGTTCCCTAGTACTCAAGTAAGAGACACTTGACTTATATCTATACTTGGTGGGTTATCTGTAGCAGCATGGCCATACATACCACAGTGTGTGTGTGAATGGGGGAGTGGACTGACAGTGTGGGTGGGGTGCCAAGTTATTGCTACTTGTGTGCTTGCCCCTTGAAGTCTGCTTGCATGGAAGCATTCAAAACTATGCAGACAAAATAGTTAGAATACAGGCCAGACATAAATAATTAAGTAATTTTGTGGGTAAGTGTGTGTATTGGGAATGGGAAGAACCATATGTGTTTCCATTGGTATGTGTGCTATAATTCAGCTGTGCAGCTGAGATGAGGGGAAACAAGAAAACTAAAAAGCATTACAGTGGCTATAAGCATTCCTTATACGTGCAGATGAATTCAGACATGTATTGAAGTACAAGTGAGCAATATGTGTGCAGGCAGAATGTCTTATTAGTTAAAGGCACTAAACTGCAAACTAAGAGACTTGAAGACCTGGGGTTGAATCTCATCAACCCCTACTTGTACAGTATATGGTGTGATCCTGAGCAAGTAACTTAACTTTAATATGTGCAGTTATCAGTGGCCACTTAATTTTTGCATGCGTGCCACATGCATGTAGTCTGTTCCAAATTAACATAAAAAGCATGCTTTCTACTTGTCATTGCTGCATACATGCCACATGCATGAAATCAGTTCCAATTTAACATTTAAATCACACTTGCAGCACACATATCACATTGGTAGTTTTATGTGTACAGCATGAAAACATTTCATTTAATTATTTCTGTAGGGAGTCTAGGGACCTGCCCTAATTAATATTTTTATTAGCAACATAGTGGAAGATATCATTACTTTTATTTTTTTATACTGGAGGATATGTGAGCATGATTGCACATTTTCAGAAGTGTCCAGTGATGCACATGACATATAATTACAATGGACAGTAAGAGGTAACAGAGTTCAGATGACATGGCAAACAATCAAGTGCAATTACATACTGAATGTAGAGGTCAGGGTATATGGTCAAGCGCAATTACAAACAGAATCTTCAAACAGGTACTGCTTTAGATGTTATTTAAATAGAGACAATGTCGGACACTTTGCTGGAGTTGGGGGCAGGTTGTTAAAGAGTTTGGTGCTCCTGTAAAAGAGGTAAGAGAGGGCATGTTGACCTTGGGTGGTGTGACAGAAAGGAATAAAGAAGGATTGAACATAGGTAAGTCTGGGAGTCCTGTACTCTGAAACAGACCTCAGAAAGATGGGGACAATACTGTCCAGAAGATGGCACCAGAGGAGCTTGTGGAAGATAGTAAGAGTTTTGCAATCAAATTTATCATTGAGTGAGAGCTAGTTGGCAGCCTGGTAGACATTAAATCGCAGTGCTGGGTCCTTCTGGGGAGGCCAGTGAGGAGCCTGAGAATGCTATGATATAAATCCCTTAACATGCCACGATTTATTTGAGATATAGAGAAGGAGTAGATCAGGGAGCCATAGTCTATTATGAGTAACTGAAAGTTGTTGGCTAATAGGGCCCTAGTTTTAGGCATGAGAAATTGTTTTAACCGGTATAGCATGCCAATCCTTTGGTGAACTTTATTGATCAGATTGCTCATATGATACTTGTAGGTTATGTGATGGTCAAGGTATATGCCTAGGTATTTAAACCGTGAGACTCTGTTGATTAGGTGGCCATCAATGTCCTTAAGGGTGAAGCTGAAGTCTGCATTTTTCTGGCACCTGAGAATATCATAGCCTTTTTTTTTTATTGGAGTTGAGTACTAAACTATGAGTGGAGAACTAGGAGTGCAGCTTGCTAAAGTCATGTTATAGTTTGACAAGGAGGTCAGCAGGACATCTTTCTTTGCAGCAGAGTACTGTATCATCTGCATAGAGGATGACCTTGGTGTATCTGCATATTTCGGACAGGGGGATGATGACAAGAGAAAACAATAAGGGTCCTAGTATGGAGCCCTGTGGTACACCATATTTAATGAGACTAAAATTGGAGGAAAATCCTCTGATCACTGTTTTATGTGACCTGTCGCTTAAATAGTTCCTGAACCAGTTGACTGCTTCACCTGAAAAGTTTAAATTGGATAGCTTACAAAGGAGTATTTCATGGTCGACTAAGTCAAAGGCCTTTGTGAGGTCAACAAACACTGATCTGGTATAGAGTAATTTGTCATGTACCTTGTCAATGAAGATAGTGAACCTTACCAGTGTCATCTCTGTGTTGTGCTCAGAACCCAAACTGTGACTCAGTCAGTAGGTTGCATTTTTCTAGAAATTCTAAGGCCTGATCCTGAATGATTTTTTTGATAATTTTGGAGAGAGGAGCAAGGAGTGAGACTGTTCTATAATTGAATAAATCTAGTTTGGGGACAGATTTGTGGAGCAATTTAATGGTGGCACTTTTCAACTTACTAGGGAAAACTCCACTTCATAGAGAGTGGTTACAAATATTAGTTAGGCGAAGAATGAAGGTTTGCAGACAAGTTTGAGAACATGATAGCTGACGCAGTTTGTTCCCAGTGTAGACCTGGGATTGTTCATTTTTAAACAGTCAATCACCTCAGTCATTGAGAGGTAGTGAAAGTAAAATTTTGTTGTGGGAGTTGGGGGATTCCAAGGATGGTGGAGGAATAGTGTGGGATTTTCCAAGCTAGATTCTGTGGAATGGCAGATAAAGAACTTGTACTTATCAAGGTCACCAAAATAGGAATTGAAGAGGTTGGCAACCTCGCAAGGATCATTGGTGAGGCTTCCTTCCTTGGTGAGGGCAATCTGTTCACCTTTTTTATTCTTGCCGATTAGATTGTTCAGAGTTTGCCGGGTAAGTTTCCAGTTCCCCCACTTAGCCTGTAGTTTATTTTTGAGGAAGTTCATCTTAGCTGTGTGGACTGCTGATTTACATTTGTTACAAAAGGATTTATATTGCAGTAGGCAGTTTTTGTTTTCTATATTTAGTCCAGGCCCTGTCTCTTTTCCTCATTATATTGAGGTCTGATGTAACCCATTCATTTTTTTGCCCCTTGACTCCAAGCTTTTTAAATGGGACAAAGATGCTGCAGATGCTTAGGAAGGTCCTACTAAAAGTGTCAAGTGCATCGTCGATATTCTTGGTGTAGCAGGTGAAAGACCACTCATTAGCACAAATGGCTGTTAAGAATTCAGCAGTAACCAGCTTATTCATCTGTCTGGAGTAGATGAACTTAGGCTCCAACTTTAAACCTTTTGTGGAACACTGACAAAAAACAGCACAGTGGTCACTGACAGAATCCAGTAGGATGGCAAATGCTACCACATGAACAAGGTTAGTGACAAGGATACAGTCTAGTAGGGATTCATACCCGGTTTTATAGTTGGTGTGAGTGGTAGCATCAACAACCTGGTGTAGACTAAATCCAGCTATAGCTTCTCTGGCAACCTTGGCCTGTCCTGACTGCCTGTTCATGTTGAAATTCTTCAATATAATCTGTTCATGACAGTGAAGGAAGGAGTTTTTCAGGTCCAAGAATGAATCAAGTTCCTGACTTGGGATGCCCAGGGGACGGTATATCAAAGTAATTGTGATTGTTTTATTGTCTTTGAGAATAAGATTTACTAAAAGTGATTCAATTGTGGGAGTTACTAACTACTGATTGTCTACGTCTGAGAAGTTGAGGTGTTTGGAGATAAAAAATAGACAACCACCTCCCCTTTTTCCAGTTCTGTCCCTTCTAATCATAGAGTGATCTTCCATGTGAATATCGCTAGAAGAGATTTTGTCAGTGAGCCAGGTACTGAATTAGGCTATAATGTCAAATCTGTTAGTTGCAACCCAATATTCAAAGATAGATATCTTAGCAGTTTGACTCTGGCTGCTAAATTAGACAATTTTTCAGGAGATTGGTATTATTTGGGGGGGTAACTAAGCCTGCCTGGGTATTCAAAAGGGGAACCTGGGCTGGGGTAAACAGACCCAGAGAAAAGCAGGAATACTAGTACAATTTGTTTGTGTCTGCTGGCAATAAGGTACAGTATTTTAGTGCAAAGATAGAGTGTGCAAGTATTGAGATATCTGTGGGAGCCCCCCCCAAAATGGAAAAGCAGTATTGTTGGAAGCAAACAAGGTTAGTAAAACCCTTAGAGATGATAGAAAATCTGTCCTTGGTTCTACAAAAGTGATTTACTCACCAGGGAGACTGGGGAGACCAAAGGGAGAACTTAGCATACTGTGGTATCCAGTGATATCGGTGAAGCAAATTGAGAGACTCAATTTGCACACCCGAAATGAGAGCGAGCTTGAAAGGAAAGCAAGGGTACATGGATAGCGAGGTAGGGAGGGCGGACAGAATAGTAAGTGTTGAGGGAGGAGAATGGGTAGTTGGTTTGAGTAGGCTGCTGCTGAGCTGGCCTCCTGGAGTGGTGGTTATAGTCACCACCGATGGTGTGCATGGTCCTGGGTTTGGGACTGCATGCAGGTATGTATTAATTTTAGGTTTTGATGCTGTGGATTACATTAATTTTTTTACACACCTCCCATTCCTCCAGGTTGTTCTCCCACCCATGGGTTGTTCCTCCCATAACGGTCACCACCTCCTTTGTTTTTTTTCCCCTTCCCAGTGTCTTCTCGACCTGAAGGTGAGAATATGCAGTTTGAGGGGTGAGGAAGGGCATAGCCCCCACATGAAATGTAGGTTTGTATTGTTGCTGATATTGTAATAGGCATAACGGTGTTTGCCAACTTTGTTTTTGATGTTTAGTAGTCACCGTTATGCAATTCACTGCTTATAGGGGAAACATCCACATCCTGTCTGGACCCACCTCTGTGTACAGTAGGTCCTGATTAGCAGTGGCATAAGTAAAATAACATTTTGCCCTTACTTGTTGTTATTTTATTTTAAAAAATAGCTGATTGATCCTGTGCCCTCCCTGCCAGCAGTTTAGCATTCAAAGCCCTCCCCGGTGCACCTACAAGCTCCCATGGCTATCACTGTGATGACATGTCAGGTGAGGAGCAGCCAGGAGCACCTCCATTTACTTAGTGTGGCACTGTATTTTCAAACAGCGGTGGTTTGGAGCCTACATGCCACCGAGAAACCCTGATACCAGATGCAGATTGCCAGGGTACTTGTCAGTGTGTACTTGGTCTCAGTGTATCATGGACAAACATTGACTCCAAATTATAGAAACATAGAAGTTGACGGCAGATAAGGACCGCAAGGCCCATCCAGTCTGCCCATTTCTTTTTCTACCTTATAAATGTGCCATCGGCCTTTGCTCTGTCAGTGACCTATCTATTCATAGTCATTTGTATTGCTCCCTTATGCCTATCCCATGCCTGTTTGAAGCCCTGCACTGTATTCATAGCCACCACTTCTTGTGGTAAGCTATTCCATGCATCTACCACCCTTTCTGTGAAAAGAATTTCCTCACATTCCCCTTAATCGGCCTCCTCTAATCTCATGCTGTGTCCTCTTGTCCTGCAATTTTTCTTATATTTAAACATGTTAGACTCTTTTCACCTTGTTTATGCCCTTAAGGTGTTTAAATGTCTCGATCATATCACCTCTCTCCCTCCTTTGCTCAAGGGTATACATATTGAGCTCCGTTAATCTGTCCTCATATGTCTTCTGATGCAGTCCCTGCACCATTTTGGTTGCCCTTCTCTGGACTGCCTCAATTTGGTTAATGTCCTTGTGAAGGTGTGGCCTCCAATACTGCACGCAGTACTCCAGATGGGGCCTAAATTGGAGCTATTTGAGTCTTCTGAATACAGCTTATGTACTGCAGTAGATCCAAATAGCTTCATGGAACTGTGTATGTGGGGGAGGTTATTATTAATGGTACCTATTCTACTGAGGCAGTTGCTGGGGGTGAGGGGCAGGTAAGATTGATATACAAGGAAAGATGTACCTCGACACAAAGCTATGCATAGAGATGTGCAAAGGTGGCAAACTTCACTTTGTGAATTAGTTTGTGAAATTCACCTAATTCATGAAATGCAGAGTTTGTGAAGTTTTTGGCAGGCAAAGGGCCCCTAAACAGATCACCGGTGAAGCTGCACCTTGGGTATTGTGCACAGTTCTGGAATCCTGACCTAACAAATGAAACTGATAGGTTACAGTTAGTACAGCAATGGGTCACAGAAATTATTCAGAATTAGCATGGTAATTATTGCAAGAAACATCTAATGGCCCTGAACATGTACTCCCTGGTGGCCAAACAGGAGAGGGTGGAGATGATAGAGACTTAAACATTCCTGTGGAAAATAAATAGAGTACATTGGTATCCAGTGATGATAGAAACTGTAAAGGAGTGACTGTCAGAATAGCAACTCATTTACAGTGCTTTTATTTTAGACTACCCTGTAAGGATAGCGAGAGGATGCAATAGCAAGAGTAGGGATGAGTGATGGAGGGTGACTGCAAGAGGAGGCATAGGGACAGTAAGGGGGAGGGATAGGGAAGAGGGTTTTGAGGGGGGTATGCCACCCTTGCAGCGACACCAACACAGCAAAATACACACTTGTTAGCAAAATCGACACTTTGTCGACAGGTCGATGTGTTGGTGTGCCCAAGATAGGGGCATGCTGTCTCCTGGGTTTGCACCCCCACTCTGAATCAAACTGCAACTGGAGCTGAGAATCCTAAAGATGGGAAGGGGCAGGGGCAGAGACCGCCACATGGCGGGTTCTGGGGTGAAGCTCCCCAGTGAAAAAACATGACTGGGAGACATACAGAAATCATGTAAGCTGCAGCTTGAGGTTGACATGATTCCTGTCGGTGAGATGCTGGTTGACATAAAGGATGTCGAACCGGCATTGTAGAGACTTTGAGGGGATGTATGCCATGCTGCTACAAGTTAGCCACGTGGTCTGGTGGTGAGGGTAGCTAGCTGTGGTGCAGCAGATACTTGGTTTGGGGCTGGGGACCAGGGAAAGTTTTTACTGCCACCGTAATTATTTTTATCATTTTCAAATTGTCTAGTCCTTCCAGACATGCACCCCACCTGGAGCTGGTTATCTTTATTCAGGGGTGTGTGGGGTGCACTGCACAGGGAGAACAGCCCCCTTGCATAAACAATATTTTAGGTTGCAAATGTTTTGTTGCTTATTAGTGCTCATCACCAATTTGCTTTTTGGCTATGTACACTTGCCATAACAGTGATCACATTGTGACATGGAACCAAGTAATTTGTGAGGACCTGTTTGCTAGAAATAAAGATGCAGTCATAAGGGGGACATTGTTGGAGATTACTGGGAGGTAAATTCAGGAAGGATGTGAGAAGAATCTTCTTTATGAAAAGGGTGGTAGAGCCTTACAACTGTCTCAAGCATAATGCAGATCACTATGGGCCAGTATGTCTCATCCCCTGACCAGCAGATTGGGTCAGTGGAACTTGTGTGATAAAACCACACATGTAGCTGCACTGTGTGGGAAAACCCTTCCCCTGCCTGGTTCAGGCCTGCCGCCCTCCTCATCCAGTCCATTCAGGTCCTGATACTCAACCAATATAATGGAAGGTTTTTTGGGAGGGGTATGCCACCCTTACAGCGACACCAACACAGCAAAATACACACTTGTCAGCAAAATCAACACTTTGCTGACAGGTCGCTGTGTTGGTGTGCACAAGACAGGGGCATGCTGTCTCCTGGGAATAATGGATGTGACTGTGAGTATGGATTTGTTTACACACCTAAGATGTGTGATGATGACCCATAAACCTTGAGAGCGAAACTTGAGAGGTTTATGAGGTCATCACACCAAGGGTGTGTAAAAAAAATCCACAAGAATAAGTTGTATATTCATTATTTTTTATAATTACTAGTAAAACTTCCTCCAACTAATGACTTTATTGGGCTTCACACAGGTTGTTACCACTGCTACCCATATCCAAGGACACTCTTTGGATCTGGTGTTCACCCTGGGGATGGAAATCATGGGACTGGTGGTGGAACCAGTTGGTTGTCTGACAATCACTCCATAAGGTTCAGTTTTGCAACCCCCCTTGTGAGACCTACCCCTTTGGAGATGGTTCAGTACTGCCCTTTGAGGGGAGTTACCCCTGGAGGTCTGATGGCAGTACTTGACCTATCGATTTGGTCTATGGAGTGCATGGAACCAGATGCCTTAGTAGTGCACTATGATAATATGGTGCCGAGGGCACTGGATTACATAGCACCTGTCCGTGTTCACCGCCTCTCCCTTCTCCCTCGGCCCCTTGGTTTGATGGGATACTGAGGGAGTCGAGGAGAGTAGGGTGAAGATTGGAACGTTGTTGGCAGAAATCCAGCCTGGAAGATGACGGGCTTAGATTGATGGCCCATTACATGGACTATCAATCAGAAATCTCCCATAAGAAGACTTAGTTCCTGTCCAGGGAGATAGCTGCATTAAGAAATTGACCAGCTCAGCTCTTCTGGACCATGGACAGACTGTGCAATCCAGTCTGTCTGCGGAGTCGGAGAGCTTTTCACAAATACAGTATGATGAGTTTGCTCGATTTTTTGAGGATAAGGTGTCATCGATCAGATCGGAGATCCACAGTACATGTTCTAATGAGCATTGCAGGGATCGATGTGGGGTTAGAGGCCTTCAGTCTACCTGGACAGATTTTGACCGGCCAGCGATCATGGATATCATGAAGATTGTCCAGGGCTTGTGACTGACTTGCTGTAGTTTGGATCCTGGTCCTAAGCGCCTCCTTGTGGGGTGCATGGATGTGATCGGACCAGTCCTTGCTGAGATAGTCTGGTGCTCTTTGAATCAAGGGGTGTTTCCAGAGCCCTTAAAAGAGGCTGTCATGATACCCCTTTTTGAAGAAATCTTCCCTTGACCCAGACTGTCTTGCTAACTACAGACCAATCTCTAACCTGCCCTTTTTGGGCAAGGTTATTGAGAAAGTAGTCATGTTGCAGCTCAATGACTTTCTTACGACCCATGAAGTCTATGATCCTTTCCAGTCTGGTTTCAGGAAGAGGCATAGTACCGAGATGGCGTTGGTTCGGGTACTTAATGATCTCCTAATAATGACAGATCAGAAGAGCTATTCAGTCTTGGTCCTCCTTGATCTCTCTGCAGCGTTTGATACCACGGACCATGGGACATTGCTAGATCACCTGCGTTTATTCTGTGGACTGTCGGGAACAGTCCTCAGATGGTTCCACTCTTTCCACACAGGCAGAAGTCAGAGGGTAGTTTCAGGAATTTTTTCCTCGGCTCCCTTTGCTCTGTCTTGTGGGGTGCCGCAGGGCTCTGTGCTTTCCCCCATGTTGTTCATGGTGTAAATGCTGTCGTTGGGAGACATTATAAGGCATTATGGGCTGAGTTTTCACTGCTATGCAGATGATACTCAGCTCTATATGGCCTTTGTACCCGAACAGAATGACACATTATATGTCTTTAACAACTGCCTCCCTGAGATCCAGAACAGGATGAGTGCTAACTGGCTGAAACTGAATCCAGATAAGACTGAGATGTTGGTTGTGGACCCGGGTAATTGTGCAGAGAAGTTGACTCATGGGTTTTCCTCTGGTCTTGTACTAGGGGGTAACCAGCTGAGACCTTCTGAACAGGTGCAAAATCTGGGTGTAAATCTTGACAGTGGGCTGACACTGAAGGCACAGATGTCTGCCACTGTCAAGTCTTCCTTTTATCATCTGAGGAATATCGCTCTCATAAAACACTTTGTTCTACACGATGACCTTCCTGTGTTGGTCCACGCCTTTCTTTCCTCACGTCTTGATTACTGTAATGCTCAATATCTAAGGTTGCCAGGAGTGCATCTCCATCGCCTGCAGCTGGTGCAGAATGCTGCAGCCAGGTTGTTGACTGGGTTACCAAGAACTTGCCATATCACACCTGTGCTGTGCAAACTGCACTGGCTGCCGGTATGGTGGAGAATCACTTTCAAGGTCGCGTTGCTGACCTATGAGACCCTACATGGTCAGGGACCGAGCTACTTGCAAGATCTTCTTCGACCATACCGCCCTCTTCGCTCACTCTGCTCCACTGATGAGGGATTGCTAGAGATTCCCAGGGTTCATCTTCTGTCATCCGGGACCAGAGCTTTTTCTTCTATGACCCCGACCCTGTGGAATTCTCTACCTCGTCAGATTAGAGTGTCTGTCCATGGAGTCATTTAAGACGTCTCTAAAAACTTATTTGTTTGAACTAGCATTTGAATAAGTTTACTGCTATTTTTATTGTTTTTATGCTGTTATTTTTTATGTTTGATGCTATTTTAATATGTAATTGCGCTTTGATATGCAGAAAAGTGCATTATAAATAAATTTTGATTTGATTTGATTTGACAAGGAGTTAGTCCCAGTGATGGTCAATGTCATTCCTGTTGGCCCTTGGTTAGTCTCTCTTCTCCTGACACAGTCTCTCACCTCCACATACACACTCTCTAACACTTATACATGCATAGACACACTCACTCTCTCTCTCTCTCTCTCTCTATCTCTCGCTGTCTTGTATGGACTTTTTTTTTAAGCTGTCAGCTAAGCCCCATCCTGGATCACACTTGCTGCTTCCCAATCTGGATATACACAGTGGGATCTACCAGACATTTTTTTATATATTTCAAAGACAGGATCTACCAGATAAAGAAGAAAAAAAAAGTAAATCTACTAAATATTAGGAGGATAAATAGCAATTTGCCAATAAGTGGAAAACTGAGCCGCCATATCTGTAATACTGTTCAGCACGCTCACATGCAGAGTATGAGACAATGAAGTGGTGCAGTACAACTGATTGACAAATTAGGGACACTGCTGGTGAAGTCAAATTTTGAGAATGCTGTAATAACTAATTTTCAGGTTATCATGGCATATGGGAGAGCCTTTTTATGTTGTCTTGCTCATGCAGCGCAGACAACATATTGTGGTTGCTTCAGCTGAGAAGCAGGTTTCGAAGGTGTGGTCTTGGTGCAGCCAATGGAGCCACTGCTTTTTAAGGCTGGTTTCTGTGGCGCTAATGGCATAGCATGCTGTCAATAACAGCAGTTGGAAAAACATTCTTCCTCCTTCAAAGAAATTAGTTGCTGCAATCAGGGAGCGCAACGCAACAGTCCCTGATTGCAGCAGCCAATCACTGCTTGCCTGCTCTGGGCAAGCAACATGGCAGCAGCTTCCCCGTCCCCAGAGAAGCTGAGGGACAGCCACCACCTTTTATCTGTGAAAGTCAATGGAGTGCACAATCTCTATTGGCAAGATGAACCCTCCCCCATTTCTTGTGTGCCAAGGGGGTGCCCAATCCCCCTCGGCTCATGTGACCCCCACTTCTACTCACTGAAGAGGGTGCCCAATCCCTGTCGGCATGTCCCTTCTTGAGGTAATTTGTTGATGGGGTGCCCAATCCCTGTCAGCATACTGCAACCCTCCCCACCATTTCTTGTGTGCTGAGGGGGTGCCCAATCCACCTCGGCTCATGCGATCCCCCACCTCTGTATGGTTGGCGAGGGCACCCAATCCCTTGTTGGCTACAGGGCCCTCCCAAACAGTTAGGTGGCACGCTGGGAGCCCACCCCTGTGTGCTAATTAGCACCTGTAGAAACAAAAACCGTCCAGCAATGTTTTGTTTTTTTTTAACCCGTAAATCAGAAAACGGGTCCCTCATCGAGTCCGGCGGCCCCTCACCCAATCCACGCCCAATCTCTGCGCACCCTGCCTCCCTATACCCCTCACCCCATACTTGCCTCCGGAGCCCAGCGTGATGATCTTCGGTGGACCGGGAATACGTCTGCACTCTTCAAAGCCGACCGCAAACTGAAGAAATACTGGTAAGCTGTATAACAGCATAAATAGGGTTTTTCCAACTTTGGTGCATATCTCGGTCATTTTTCAGAATTTTGTCACCAAATTTTCAACATGGGTTATTGGGATCTTTCCTCATGAATTCAGTCACTGTTGTGGCATTATTCAGTCCCGGAAGGTGATTTCACCATTACTGTGCAAAATCACCTTTCAGGACTGATTTATAAAATGACAGTGCCACCGTTCATGAGGTTGGCTCTCAAAAAGCATATGTTGCAAAATTGGTGAAAAAAATCAAAAAAAGGCGTTTTGACGAGCCCACATTGCACAGTTTCCACACATGCTCATAACTTGGAAAATCTGTAATACTTTCACTCCAGATTTTCAACATTGGCATTTTTCCACACCTCTTTATGAACAGTATAGCTGTCATTTTTCAAATCCTGTCCGAAATGGGTTTTCACACTACTGGCGCAGAATAACGCAGTAGCTGTGGAAATCAGTGTTCAGGACAGATTAAAAAAATCACAGTGACACTGTTCATGAGCAGAGGTCCTAAAATGCCTATGTTGAAAATTTGGTGGCATAAGTCCACAAAATGAGTATGATACAAGCGTGCATTGTGCAGTTTCCGCATGCGTTGCGCAGTTTCCACATGCACTCGTAACTTCGAGATTTTGTAATATTTTCACTCAACATTTACAATATCATCAATTTTGCACACCTCCTTATGAACTGTACAGCTGTTATTTTTCACATCCTGCCCAAAATGTGTTTTCGCACAAGTGGTGCACAATGGCGCGGTCGCTGTGGGAAATCAACGATCAGGACAGATGAAAAAAATCATAGTGACGGTGTGTTCATAAGCAGTGATCCCCAAATGCCTATGTTGAAAATTTGGTGAAATAATTCAACTAAATGACTGTGTTAAAAGTGTGCATTGAAAATTTGGTGACAGAAGTCCATAAAATGAGTATGTTACAAGCATGCATTGCACAGTTTCCATGTGCACTCATAACTTCGAGATTTTGTAATATTTTCACTCAACATTTACAACATTGTCAGTTTTACACATCCCCTTATGAAATGTACAGCTGTCATTTTCCACATCCTTCCCGAAATGTGTTTTTGCACAACTGGCGCACTATGGTGCGGTCACTGTGGGAAATCATCGAACAGGACAGATGAAGAAAATCATAGTGGCAGTGTTCATGAGCAGAGGTCCCAAAATGCCTATGTTGAAAATCTGGTGAAATAATTCCACTAAATGACTGTGTTACGAGTGTGCATTGCGCAGTTTCTACGTATGTTCGTAAATTTGAGCATTTTTAATATTTTCACTCAAGATTTTCAACACTGTCATCTCTTCCCACCTACCTATGAAAGATACAGCTGTCATTTTTCACATCCTGCCCGAATGGCCTTTTCCCACATCTGACGCAGAATGGCACGGTCGCTGTGAGAAATCAATGTTCGGCACAGTTTAGCAAAATCACTGTGCGACTATTCATAAGCAGGGGTCCCAAACATTTTCATGAGGTGGGGGGTCACAAAAATGCCATGTTGCAACTTTGTAGTGCAAATACCAATGAACAGCCAGGGCATTAGGGTTTCTAACCATAACATCCCACCCTGTACAGACTCTGACAGGCGTCAGGCGTATGCCTTTCCATTGCCAGCTGTCATGCTCATGCCATGCCATCCCCCCCCCCACCCTGAAGCTGGACTCTTCAGCCCTGTGGTGAGGTTTCTGGATGTGGTGTGGATTCTGACTCAGAATAACACCAGTTGTGACTAAACTGGATACCTCTAACAAAATATTTTGAAGGTTTATAGGTCAGGAAGCATGAGCAGTCCAGGAGAAATTGTGGAAAAAACACAAGTGGCGATTTATTATACACAAAACAAAAACAAATACACTAATTGGAAAATATCAGCATCTCTCATCTAGTATCTCCAGATCAGTCTCTCCAGCAGGAAATAAGCAGCCTGTCCTCTGCTGAAAATCTCTCTCCTTCTCCTCGCTGGCTGTAGGTGAGTCTCCACACAGACATAAACTCAGGCAACAGACTGTGACAGACTCAAGCACAGACTGACTAATTCAGTTCAGGACATCAGATCATACAGACAGCATGATGCCTCAATTAGTATGACATCACTACCAGCATTATTGCAGCCACAGCTGCTGGTTGCCAGGCATGTGACCAGTTTTGTTGCTAGGCCAACCACTGTGATCGATTACATTAGTCTGCTGATGTCACACTCTGTCATAGCTGCCTGTCTCAGCCATCATTTCACTATCTCTGTGTTATGTAGCAGGGAACCCAGCAAGTGAGAAACTAGGAAATCAGAGGTTAGTACAGTAGAGGTAATGTCTGCGCAGTGTAATAGAAAGTTAGAAAAGATAGATAAGGATAGTAATAGGGCCCTTGCTTCTGGTTTCCTTCTATATAACACACATGGGACAGGGCCTAATATGAGCCCTGTCACATATACTTCCCTCACTAAGAGGGAACCTGTTTCCTTTTTCTCTCTAAAACAATTTTCCAAACCCTTCACTCTCTTTTCTACATTTTACCTGTGATAGATCACCTACTGACTCTATCACATATACCCCCTTGCATAAGAGGAAAACCACATGGGGAGTGTTGGTTTTCCTTTCTCTAACTCCTAACCTTAACCATCTAAAGAAACATTTGACATATATGCACAGTGCACACTCTACATGTAACTGCATCATGTAGCACCATTACCAGCGTAGCTAATTGCTCTACCCATCCCCATTAGACATGTTGGTACTAAGTATAGGCCCTTTCCTTAGGTTCCACCCACTACTTAATCCCACAATATCTTTTATCTCCTTTACAGTTTCAGACACTTGAGGGTAAACAGTTGTGCTACCCCAACGCAGGGTCCATTAACATTCTCACCTACTTATTCCAATGTAGGTCTTTCCTTATAATTATGAATAAACACTTAATATAATTTACCTTGCACTCTTTGCCATTGACCATAAGCCAGTTTCATAAACCATTGCCATTCCATTTTCATTACAGCCTTTCAACCTTAGTTAAGATGTGTTTTTACTTTTATGCACCACTCAGTCGAGGAGGGTTACCCTTCATTTTCCAGGGTCTCCATTCCTTTCCCCAGTTGGCTTTATCCCCTTTGATATGCCACCACCACCTTCCTAATGAGTGGACAGGCACCTTTTCTACTCTGCTGCACTCTCTGGGGCCAAACCGGCAGTGACCAACACAGACTGGCAGACAGAACAGGCCTTGCAGTAGGCTGCAACCTGTCTGTACACACCTGGCCAGTAAAAGTGGGGCAACAAACTAGCCAATGTCCATCATCTTCCTAAGTGCCTTCCACAGGTGCTGGAGTGCGCAACCTCCATCACCTGCTGCCTGTAAGTTTGTGGCACTACTACCTGGGCATCTACTCTCTGGGTGTGGGGATTGGGCATCATATGGTAAAGAACACCCCTTTGCACTTCATACCATGAGCACTGTCTCATGCCCACCCCACCATTAACAGGTACACCTTCTTTAACTTTTTTCATATTGCATTATTTTCCCAATAGCAGTATCCCCAGCTTGAAGCCTACCCCAGTCAGTACTATGATTGGTGGAACATCTAGTTGTCAATGGACTACAGGACCCAAGGCAGCATGGTTTCACCAGGGGGAGGTCATGTCAGACCAACCTTGTTGAATTTTTTGACTGGGTGACTAGGGAGGTGGATCAGGGAAGGGCAGTAGACATGGCCTGTCTGGACTTCAGCAAGGCCTTTGACACTGTGCCACATAGAAGACTACTACACAAACTGGGGAATATGGGTGTGGGCAGGACAGTAGTGTGGTGGGTAGGTAACTGGCTGGGTGACAGGACACAGAGGGTGGTGGTAAATGGCTGTCACTCCACAGAGGGAAGAGTGACCAGCGGGGTACCACAGGGATCAGTGCTGGGACCAGTCCTATTCAATATCTTCATCAGTGACATTGCACAGGACCTAGAAGGCAGAATTTCACTGTTCGCTGATGACACAAAGCTCTGTAACAGAGTAGACACACCAGAGGGTGTAGACAGAATGAGAAGGGACCTGCAGAAACTTGAAGAATGGTCAGGGGTTTGGCAGTTGAAATTCAATGCAAAGAAGTGCAAGATAATGCATATGGGGCACAAAAACCCTGGCACAAAATATCAGTTGGGGGGTGAGGATATAGCATGCACCAAACAGGAAAGGGATCTTGGGGTTATCATCTCTGATGACCTCAAGGTAGGGAAACAGTGTGACAAGGCAGCAGGTAAAGCAAATAGGATGCTGGGATGTATAGGCAGGGGCATCACCAGCAGGAAAAGGGAGGTCATAAATCTGCTATACAAGACACTAGTGAGGCCCCACCTGGAGTACAGTGTACAGTTCTGGAGACCATACCTACGTAAGGACATAGACAGGGTAGAGAAGGTTCAGATGAGGTCAACAAAGATGGTGCATGGATTGCATCACAAGTCCTATGAAGACAGGTTGAAGGAACTGAACATGTACTCCCTGGAAGAGAGGAGGGAGAGAGGGGATATGATAGAGACATACAAGTATCTCACAGGGAGGAACAGGGTGCAGGAATACACTATTTTTAAGGGAAAAAGATGTACCAGGACTAGAAGGCATGGGATGAAGTTGAAGGGAGGATGATTCAGAGGAAACATGAGGAATAATTTCTTCACAGAACGGGTGGTGGACAAGTGGAACACCCTGCCAGAGGAAGTGGTGGGGGCTGAAACAATCACGGGATTTAAGAATGCATGGGATAGACATAAAGGAATTCTGGAGGTCAGGGGTAAGGGGCAACAGACTTCTAGGAAAACATAAACTGAACTTACAAGCTCAAATGGGCAGACTGGGTGGGCCATAGGCCCTTATCTGTTGACACTGTCTATGTATCTATGTATCTTGAATAACATTACTGCGACTAGACACAAATTGCATACAACAAGCAAAAGTCCCTTCGGCCTTTATATATGCCTCTTCTTTCTTGAATGGAGTCATTATCCCAAATAAAGTATCCTCAGTTACAGTCTCATCTGGGGTGTTGCTCATATCTGTGCTGGCATCTCCATCCTCCAGCAAATAGCAACCCGGGAACTCAGACAATAGTGGAAGGTCCTGCTCCGCCATAGACGCTTCCTCCAGCTGTGTTTGAGAATTGTCACCCTCTGATTCTTCCTCTGAGCTTTCTGAGTGGCACAACATTGTCACTTTAATGTCTTTCAAACAATGTGTGTTTTGCTGATCTGTGGGAGCTGTACTAGTTCTTCCACCTATAATAGCTTGCAAGGCAGCCAGAAATAACTGTCTGTCTTGTTTTCTCTTTCTCTTTCTCTCTCTCTGAGCCTCTAATCATTGGCGTTCTTTTTCTCTCTGCTCTACCTCTACTCTTCTCTGAGCCTCTAATAGCTGGCAGTCTTTTTCTGTCTGCTTCTCTATTTCCATTCATTGTATCATCCACAATTTGAACAACTCAGAAAGAGTTCCTGTTTCTGGCACTGCTTTAGTGTCTTCTCCCAACTCTGGTGGCTTTGCAGTCATACTCCTGGTGGTCATTCCAGCTTTGTCTTTTGCTGGATCCATGCTGTTCTGCTACGTTGCCCTGGTTCTAGTTCTAGAACCCACAAACAAACTCTTGGAGTTAGAGTATGCACTGCTTAAATCCAATAACTTCTGACACCATATGTGGTGAGGTTTCTGGATGTGGTGTGGCTTCTGACTCCGAGTAACACCAGTTGTGACTAAACTGGATACCTCTAACACAAAATATTTTGGAGGCTTATAGGTCAGGAAGCATGAGCAGTCCAGGAGAAGTTGTAGAAAAACCACAAGTGGCGATTTATTATACACAAAACAAAACAAATACACTAATTGGAAAATATCAGCATCTCTCATCTAGTGTCTCCAGATCAGTCTCTCCAGCAGGAAATAAGCAGCCTATCCTCTGCTGAAAATCTCTCTCCTTCTCCTCATTGGCTGCAGGTGAGTCTCCACACAGACACAAACTCAGGCACAGACTGTGACAGACTCAGGCACAGAATGACTAATTCAGTTCAGGACATCAGATCATACAGACAGCATGATGCCTCAATTAGTATGACATCACAACCAGCATTATTACAGCCACAGCTGTTGGTTGTCAGGCATGTGACCAGTTTTGTTGCTTGGCCAACCACTGTGATCAATTACATCAGTCTGCTGATGTCACACTCTGTCATAGCTGCCTATCTCAGCCATCATTTCACTATCTCTGTGTTATGTAGCAGGGAACCCAGCAAGTGAGAAACTAGAAACTCAGGGGTTACTACTATAGAGGTAATGTCTGTGCAGTGTAATAGAAAGTTAGAAAAGATAGATAAAGATAGTAATAGGGTCCTTGCTTCTGGTTTCCTTCTATATAACACACATGGGACAGGGCCTAATATGAACCCTGTCACAGGCCCCACAGTTCACCCTATCCTCCTGTACTGCACCCATTTCAGCATATGTCCTTATGAAATGGGGTGACTGTAAAACCGAACACCCCAAGACACACCTCAGCACTTGTCGGTGTCTGCGGGAGAGGGTGAGGTAAAATACCATGAGTGTAATGGCCGATTGGGGTGAGCGTAAGTCCCGAGGACCCCAAGGCACAATGCAATATATGTCGCACTCCAGGATAGAGTGACCTGAAATGCCATGAACATTACGGCCAATGCCCAAAGGTGTGCCTCAGTGCCTGTCAGTCTCTATAGGGTGATGTGGGGTTGACATCACTTTCATACTTCACTGCCATTCCTATTATGCATCTGTTCAATTCCTGCACTACCAATGCCAATGTCAGTGGGACAACATTCAGCATTGACAAATGATTGTTTACAGTGTAATAAAGGGGGTCACCAGTACAGTAATTATATAAATATAAACTGTCACTCATACAGTGCTGATACATATCATTTCCACTGACTTATGTGCCCACATGCTGGTAAACTATTTCAATAGTGCTTTGTGCTATCATATTCTGGGAGAGCTGAGAGAAAGAGAGAACAGACTAGCTAACCGAAAAAAGGTAAGGTAATTTATTTAATTTCATACTTAAAGGATCTGTGTTAGTGAGCAGACAAAAGTAAGTGTTTTAGAATCAATGTTTTGAGGCTGTTCTTTAAAATTCTGTAACTCCTGTTAGCTGGTATGGGGCATAGCTGGGAGAGTATTTGTAGCCTCTTGTTGGTTGAGTGGTTAATTACAATCAATGAAACAGGTGTCTGATAAAGGAAAAGCAGATGCAAGCTTATAGGATACAGGAGATAAAAGCCCCAAGCCTGCCAGAGTCCCATCATGTGGTATCCTATCATGTCAGTGTCACAGTGTTACAGAGTAGGGGTGTGGCACCTGACTAAGGACACAGGTGTGTCCGCAATTCCACAGAGAACTCTAGAAGTCGTACTGGTATCTCATAGTATTATAAGTGGCAATGCAGGTATGTAAAGGGATCATCACAGAGATACCCTATAGTGGGTACTGTTGGAGTACACATTGGAACTGAGTAGGACAGGCTGTGTAGGACATTCGGGGATATCATATCTGGGGTAGCATAACAGCAACAAGTGTGAATAGAAGTAAACAAAAAAACAGTACTGATCTGGTGGCACTGAGCATTGGGGTGTTGGATGCCATTCGTCACACCATGCCAGTGACTCGAGTTTGGGAGTGAGCTTGGGATACCAGAGTTTGGCAGGGGGGAGAGCTGGGAGATGATCGTAGGGGCTGATGGGCTGCTTTCATCTTTTGGATTGGGGGAGCTGTAGTTCCTCACTCTCACCTCACATCCAATGGAGCCCAGGTGTCAGAACAGAGTAAAGGGCTGACAAACCATCGGTGAGGGTAGATGGAGCACTCAGTTCCCACGACCGCGTGTGTGCCTCCATGTGCGTACACACTTGCTTTGCTCACCATTGCTCCGGGGGTGCTGGAAAATCCACAGAAAAAAACCTGGGCCCGATGTTCAAAGCTTGACACAGGGCTTACATCCACCCTCTTGTGTGGTGCAGCGATGCCAAACCCCTTTGCTGCAACTGCACCCAATTTGAGTACGCCAGCTGCAGTTGCAACAGTTTCCATACTTTACGGCAGCTTGTGCCAAATATTTGGCACAAGCCCAATAAAAAGGGTCCCCAAAGTGGCACAAGTCAGACCAGGGGGAGCTGGTCTAACCTGCGGCATTTGGCACACAGGAATGAAAATCCCAATTGCCAGCTGGTAGAATGCCACAAACCCTCTGCACCATATAATCAGAGCAGCAGGGGCTTGTGGCATTCTCAGGGCCTTTGAAAATTGGGCCCATGTCTCTCCATGGTCATATGTGGTGGACCCCACCACTCTCGGACCTTGCTACATGTGGATACCCACTGGAAAAGACAGTCAGGGGAAAAACTGATGGGGTTGGGGGTGAAAAGTGGCAAGATGCAAGTATGTGGCCATAGAGGAGCAAATAACTACATAAAAAAAAGTAAAAAAAAACAGTGTACAGAGTCTTGACTTATGAGAAAATACTACAAGTAAAGTACTAATGTTATATTAAAGTTACATTCAGTTCAAATACACCCTGACGTAGGGGACACATTGGTGGGAAGTTGGGTGAGTGCAAGGGGTGTGGGACAGTGGTGAACCAGAGGATGATCAGGCTGTTTGGCTACTGTTTCAACTACAGACAATTCCAGGCTATGAGAGAGGCACTGGAAGCTGCATGGGCTAAAATATACTGCTTGACAGCTGCAACCAAGGGGGGCCCATAGGGCAGTACTGATAAATCCATCTATAAGACCACAGCAGGGCAGAGACAGGGGATGGACAGTGCAGGAGGAAGGAGGAGAGAAGGTCAAGCCTGAGGAACTGGGGCTGTGCACCAGCAATACTTTCACTCTGCTGTAGCTAGAGGTACCGCAATCCCCACCTCCACCAACGCAAGGGAAGCGGGACCCAGCATGTCTAGTAGGCAGGCACTGCCAGAGAGCATGCTGGTAGGTGGACAGAGCCCCAAAGGTGGCACAAGAAAGGTACATGTAGTGGAGGAATCAGCTATGAGGGGCATAAGGAGGGATCTTGGTTCAATGCCCAGTGGTAAAGAGGTGACCTGCTGTTTTTCTGGAACAATAGTAAACAGACTTACAGCTAGGGTAATGGAACTCCAGGATAGGAAGGAGGGAGGGAGGGAGGGAGGGGAGGAAGGGAAGGAAGGGAAGGAAAGAAGGCCAGATCTAACTGTGCATGTGGGCATGAGTATCCTAAGCAAGTGGAGCATGGAAGACATTAAGTCAGACTCCCCCGCTCTGGGGAAGTTAGCAAAGTAGCAAAGCAGAAAGCACAGGTGGTAACTTTCTCAGTGGAATTTTTGTGACCATGCCTGACTGAGGGGAACTGTTCCTTGTGTTCCAATTCATGCATGAGTAAAGGGCTGGTGCAGTGAGGAGGTATTTCAGTTCCGTGGGGACTGGGGCCTGATTAGGGTGGTTAAGGGCTGTTAAAAGAAATGGCTTGCATTTAGTTGAGGTGGGGAGGAGGGAATTATATATATAGCTGGTTTAAACTAGTGAGGGGAAGTCAAAGTGGGAAGGTACACACAAGATACCACACACAAGGGTGAGTTTGCTGCCCCCCCCATGTTGACCAATGCATCAGAATAAAATATTGCAAGGAAAAAGGAAAAATAAAGGGGGAATGGATATATCTTTGAAAATTAAATGCACTAATGCAAGGAGTCTTGGCAAAAAAAATGCCAGAACCTTATGCAATGGCCATGGAAGGAATCCTCAACTTGTTGGCTGTCATAGCAATGTGGGTAACCTCAAACCCAGAATGGGACATGACCATATCAGGGTACTCAGTTTTCAGGAAGGAGACAGCAAAGGGCAGAGTAGTGGGAGTAGCACTGTAAAAGAGGATATAGCAGCTAAAATAGACAGCCTTGGGGAGTCACATAAGCTTGAAACCCCCTGGGTGTTATCAGCAATAGAGAATGGGAAATAAATCAGGACTGAGTTAGTCTACAGACCACAGGGTCAGGATCAGGGCAGACAAGGAACTGTGAGAGATGGTTAAGATGGCAGCCAATTAAGGATAGGTGGTGATAGTAGGAGGCTTTAATATGCTGGATGCAGATTGAAAAGTGCCAATTGTGGCAAGTATGTGTAATCAGCTCCTGGTGAAGGCATTCCAAAAGACATTCCTAGTTCAAATAGTGCATTGCCAAACAAGTGAAGAAGTGCTGCTGAATCTGGTTCTCAGCATCAGTGAGAGGATTCAAAATGTAGCAGCCCTGGAACCACATGGTTCCAGTGACCAAGAACAGTCTGGTGGTCCAGATAGAGACCGCCAATGGGGCAAATGCAGTAAGAGTATGGGGCTTTTAAAAAGTGGATTTTTGCAAAATGAGGAAACAGTTGGAAAAAAGTACAAAGAAGACAGAGCAGATGGAGGAGACAAAGGGAAAATAGGGAGAATGTGAAAAAGCAATGATGGAAGCAGCAGAAGATCAATCTTGAAGGTAAGGTATCAATGGAAAAAAACACATGGTCCAATGTGGTTCATGGTCAAAGTAAAGATGGTGGCAAGAGCCAAAGGAGAACCTTTTTAAAGTATAAGGCAAGTCAATGAGGGGATGATAGGTAAAAGCACCTGGAGGCAACAAAGGTAGCAAGCAGGAAGGTGAAGCAGGCCAAGATGGAGATGGAACTTTGGCTGGCAAAATGAGTCAATCATGTGGAAAAGATTTTATTCCAGCATATTTAGGAAAGGTGGAAGCTCAATGGGGGTATTGCAAGACTGAGGGTTAAGGAAGGATTGGAGGAGAGGAACAAAAGGAAAGCAGATATACTATTACTAAACAAGAAACGCAGACTCTATAATCTATACTCTGGAGACAGGACAGAAAACAAATTGGTTAAGATGTAAGGATGCCCTAAAGAAATGTAAAAACAAAATCAAGAAAAATCAACACACATTGGAGTTTGGTTTGGGTAAAAATAAAAACAATGATAACATGAAGGAATTCTATGGATATGAAAATTCTCTACGGAACTCCAACAATGGCCTATGTTCAATAACATCGGAAAATCAAGTTACTGAAGACCCAAAACTTATGACAGAGGTATTTAATACACACTGCACTTTGCATTGGTATTTTCTAAAGCAGCTCCATATACTGGAACCATGCAGATAAACAGCTCATCCAGAATACAAAGCATGGAAGATGACATCCCCAATAAAATCACCAGGCTCAAAAAGACACACTTGGCTGTCCCAAATAACATATCCCCAAGACTGCTAAAACTCCTAGCACCACATATATCTACACCCCTAGAACAGTTATTCTTATCAGCATTACTAAATAACAAAGTCCCATCTGACTGGTTATGTGCTTCGGTGATACTTGTGCATAAAAAGGGTGCAAGGCAAACTGTAAAAACTATACACTTATTAGTCTAACATCTGTGCCTGGTAAGATTCTGGGATCATTATTAAAAAATAGGATTACTGACCATCAAATGAAATAGGGTACTCAGGATACAGAGCAGCATGGATTTACATCAAACAGCTCAAGCACAACTAATCTGTGTTTTTATGAAAAAATATTAGCAGCACTGGCTATAGATCTAGCAGTGGACTGCATGTATCTTGGCTTGTCAAAGGCTTTCGACATGGTCCCACATAATGCAATAATTCAAGAATAATTAAATCTAAAATTGGATTATCGAATTGTACAATGGATACAGGGTTAACTGAGTCATAGAACTCAGAGAGTATGTATTAATGGATATTTGTGATGGCCAGAGGGATGTGACTAGTGGGGTGGCACAGGAGTCCGTAATGGGGCCTGTGTTGTTCCAGATCTTTACAGCAGGCACAGAGAAGCATGTAACCAGATGAATTAGCAAATACGCAGACAAAATACTAAACTCACTGGGGTTGTTAATACAAATGAAGATACAGCTGCATTGCAAAGTAACCTAAATAAAATACTTTCATGGGCAGAGACATGGGAGATGAGTTTTAATAAGGAAAAGTGCTGCATCATGCACTAAGGTGATCGGAACAAAAAAGTCACATACTTTCTAAATTGATCCTTTCTTAGGGAAACACATGAAGATAAAGATTTAGCAATAATAATAAATCAAAACCTGACTTGTACATCTCGATGACCCCTATGCACTAATGGGTGGAGTGGCTATGTGCCACAAATCTTGGGTATGTAGCCACCCTAAAACCATTGCACCCCCTGCGCAGGGGGCACCAATGGAAGTGCACAGTACCTGCATGCCTGATACCCTGGCCGTACAAAGAGCAATGTGCCAGGGGTGGGCAAGGGGTGGGCCAGCACTATACGCAATGCATGAAGGTGCATAGTGTTGGCTGTGGGGGTACAGAGGAGGGCACAGGGTATGACAGTGAGAACCCTGCTGTAAGCTCCATATGTACCCAGTGCTCACTACTGTGCATTGTCTGGACATGGGGGTTAGCCTACTAAGCCAACGGGACCATTGCTGCCAGACCACCCTATTGTTGCCCTGCACCACCCAGCACATATCAGTGCATGGCACCTACCTGACACCCCCCCCACCATACCCACACGGGCACATGCCTATGGATGCTGCCCACCCACGAGTGGCACCATTGGTCAACCCTATCTTCTGTGGAGCAGAACATGTCTGCACTCTTCACAGGCGACTGGCAAACTGAAGATTTCAAGGTAAGCTGTATAATGGGAGTCAATAGGGGTGGTTTCAACTTAGGTTGATATCACAGCTATTTTTAGGAATTTTGACCACAAATTTTCAACATGGGGTTCTTGGGACCCCACCTCATGAACATGTCACTGTCATTTCATTACTCTGTGCCAAAAGGGAATTTTGCAGTTGTTGCACAGAATCACCTTTTGGGACCGATTAATGAAATGACAGTGCCTCTGTTCATGAGGGGAGGTCCCAAAATGCCTATTTTGTTAATTTAGTGAAATAAATCCCCAAAAATGACTGTTACGAGCATGCATTGTGCAGTTTGTACTCACACTTGTAACTTTGCCAATTTTTATTATTTTCACTCCAAATTTTCAGCATTGCCATTTTTTCATACCTCCTTGTCCCCAGAGCCCCTCCAAATAAAGACACAGACAACTTAAGTGTGGTTGCTCAGTTTGGCTATACTTTTACTCATTTGTCAAATCATTGTTCAATATATATTGTCATCAAATGGCACATTTTTACATTTCAACCTCTCATCTCTTCCATTCCATTTATATACAGTATATACATCTAATTAGTTTCCAACTGATACATTCTTATTTTCTTCTTTTCCTCTTCTGCCCCCCAGACGTACATCCTGGGGGGACTCTCTTCCTCTCATGCTGTCAAGGGATACAACAAGCGTACACACTGTACCGCTGCCTCTTGGTTCTCAATGCAGTGTCCTTTGCTTGTTTTGCTTTTTTCCTCCCTTTCTTTCCTGTCCTTCTCCTTCTTTCTTCTCTAGTCCACCTCCAGCTTGTGATGGACGGTGGAATCCACCCTTTTTTTGGCCCTTCCCTTCCCCCTTCTCCCAATCTTCCACCTTCCATCTGCCTACCTTCACCCTTCTGTTGTAACCAGCCCTCAAAGGCATTCCCTGTCTCTGTGTTAAATAATGCCAAACCTAAACCTGAGAGGTGTATCCCATCCCCCCTATAGACTTTGTCCACCCATTCTAAGATCCCATGTCAGATGACTATTCCACCCATGCCCTCAATTAACCTGCCCACACACGTGTTCATGTACTTCTGGGCCCTGTCCATACCTTTATGGTTCTCCACCTGCCTCCACACCCTTCTGGGTATAATCTCAGACCAGGCCAATGTGAACTTCTGGCCACCACTCTTTTATCTTTTCTGCATCACATTTTATTTGGTAAAAAATGTCCAGCCTGGGCCTTGTACCCAGGTCGTTGCCTCCCAGATGTATCAATCAATCAAACAATTAATCAATCAATCAAAATCTTTATTTATCCAGGTGAGCATCGTTGAGCAGTGCTCATTTGCAAGATGGACCTGGTTAGATCAAGGTCAGTTACATAAAATATGTACAATGCAAGGAACAAAACACAATGATAGAGCAGGTTATGCAAGTCATTAATGATACACATAGATACACAAAGATACACACCAACACATGAATATGTGCAATTAGGCAAGATCCTTATGCATAATTTACATATTTACATATATATATATATATATAAATAGGGGGGTTACAAATTTGGGCATGGAGAGAGTATAGGTGGTGACTAGTATATAAATGTACAGGGGGATTTATCAGAGGCGGAGGAAATAGACAGTGAGTGGTCTGGGCAGATGATGGAGGTGGGGCTTCAGAGAGAGAGAAAGAGGGGAGGGGTGCAAGTAAGCAGTGAGGGGTGATAAGATAGACAGCTAATGGTCTGGGCAGGTGATGGGTGGTGGGGCTTACAGAGAGAGAGAGAGAGAGAGAGAGGGGAGGGATGCAATTAGGTAGTGAGGGAAGGTGGAAATAGATGGTGAAGAAGAAGGGAAATGTGAGCGGGAGGAAGGACAGGGCATGATTTGCTATCATGGGTAAAAAATGAGAAGTAAAGTAGGAATGCAGGACATAGAGTTAGCGGAGAGAGTTAGTGGAAGGGACAGGCTTGGAGATGAAGGAGAGGGAAAGGATTCGCCCTACTACTGTAGAAAACAATTGCATTGTTCCTTGATAAGCCTAGAGTAGACAGATTTAAATGACGTAGTGGATATAGGTATACTCAGTTTCAGAGTTTTCTGCAACTTGTTCCATAGGAAGGGCAACACAAAACTAATGGCTTTCGTTCCAAAGCAAGAATTGACTTTGGGTACTTTGAGCAGGATGGAAGAGAAGCTTCTTAGGGCATATTTACTTAAAGTGACTTGTGTGAAGCAATCTGAGACATATTGTGGTAATTTATTAGATATAGCTCTGAAAATCCACAGTGCAGCGTTTCTGTCCCTTCTGAACTGAAGCGAGGTCCATCCAACTGCTGCATAAAGGGAGCAATGGTGGAGTTGAATGGGAGTCCTGTGATATACCTCAAAGCCCTGTGATAGAGTGTATCCAATGTTCCCAGGTATGAGATGGGGCAACAACTGTATAAGAAATCAGCATAGTCAATTACATAAAGAAATGTGGCGTGGACCAGCTTTAGCTTAGCATTACTTGTGAGAAAATGTTTTATTCTAAAGTAAAGCTCAAGTCTCTGGCAAAGTTTGTTTAGTAGCTCTTCCATATGTTCTATGAAGGAAAGTCTACTGTCAAGCCAGACACCCAGGTACTTGAATTTTGTAACAAATTCAAGGTTTTCCCCAAGGATAGTGCATATATGTGGGAGCATACTTGAGACTGGATATTCTGCATGCATGTGGGGAGAGAAAAACATTGCCTTTGTTTTCTTTGCATTGAGCAGGAGTTTTTTGCTCAGGAGTTGGTGTTGGAGTAGATTGAACTCTGTCTGTAACTCTTTGCAGGCTGCCTCTGGAGAAGGGTGGCTGACGCAGATCACCATATCATCAGCAAATAGATGTACAGTGGCCTTGGTGATGTTATTATCAGTGTTGTTGATGTAGATGGCAAATAGAATAGGACTGAGGATAGATCCGTGGGATACGCTTCTGTGCAGTGGTTTAAGGGAGGACAGCACACCTTCAGCCTTAATCTGCTGGAACTGTCCAGTAAGGTAGTTGTTGAACCATCGCAAGGAGAGTGAGTCCATCCCTAAAGATTTCAGGGATAGGAGGAGCAGTTTGTGGTCAACTGTGTCGAATGCCTTACTTAGATCTAAGAACACAGCACAGATACAATTTTTATTATCCAGTTCTAATTGCCAGTCTGTATCACTAATAAATCTGGCCACTTATGCTCCTTCCTGAGCCCCCTGAGCTCTGGCAACAATTGCGCCCACTTCATTCCCCTCAGACCTTTCCACACCAGCTGAATGGTGTCACTGTCCAGACACAACTGTTTTCCCCCTTGTCTCCTGGCTGCCCACTTCTCCACCCAGTGTATGAAAGAGTGCCCACAGATTCATGCCTTGAGCCTCCGGAACCTCCCTGTTTAAGCAAAGTAACATTGATTAGGCTAGCATCCCTTCTATGCACCCTTCTCCACCTTTCCCCTCCTCCCCATATTCTTGTACCTGCTAATGGAGAGAAAGAAAACATTGTTATTGTGGTAATTTCTGTATATATTTTTAAAAACAATCCGGCAACCACCTGCCCCTCTCCTTAATCTCTCTGGGCCATGATGGATGCCACTCCAATCCTAAACGAGTGGGAGGAGTATACTTCCCCTGATTCTCCCAGGAATCTGAGACCTTTGTGCAACACTGCTGACACCTGGTACCTTGACCCCAGCCTGCCATCCTCATGTATGAACAATGCCATGCACCCCAACCTAGGGCACTCTGCCACGTACACGTGCAGAGCCCCTACCGGGCAAATGCTTGTATTCGGATGTTTCCTCAACCACACCCTCCTGCCTTGCCTCTGCTGATCTGTCTTTGATCTCTTTAATAAAATGGCAATTGCCTCCCAGTCCACTTTATATCCCCCCATTGTAAACCTTCCCTTTCTATCTTCTTGCTATGCCCCACCACTTTGCTCACCCTGAAAGCCCCACCATACATGGCGGTGTACAGGGCACTAACTAGCACTGCTTCACCACTCGAGCTGCAAAGATGGGGTAATATCCATCAACTGTCCCATCAACTTCTCTGATATTGGTTTTCTGACATCCTGCCTCTTGTTTTGGCCCTTTGTCCATCTCTGCATCATCCTGCAGATCAGGTTGCCTTTTGTTGGGTCCTCCCATCCCCTCAGGCTACAAATCTGTCCTATAGCTGCCAGGTGCACCCCTATGGTCACATGCGCCATGTTTTGCTGCCACCCGGCTACAATGAATCGAGCTACCTGTTCCTTTGTTACTACCCCACTTACCTGCCAGGTATATTGTTCCTGGAATTTTTGAAACACCCTCCATGATGTTTCAAAAGTTCTATGGGTCCTGGGGCCCAGGAGTTGCGGAACAGTGTTTCAGCTACCCCAATCCAGTCGTTTATATGTACGTCGGGATGGTGGTCCCCTTGATGTCTGCTCTGGGTGTGACGGTCCAGAATCTGTCCATCTGCAATCAGGAGAGGCATTCAGCAATCACGTTATCCACACCATCAATATGCTTGGCCCTGAAAAGCATGTTCAGGGTCAGGCCCAAACATACCATCCTGCTAAGCACCCTCATGACCCTCTCCGTCTTCGTTCTCTGCTTATTCAGTACTTCCACCAATGCCTTAATATCGCTCCAGAGCATTACTTTTTTTATTCCTTAACTGATTCTCCCATACCACCATGGCCACTCATATGGGAAAGAGTTCCAAGAAAGTGATGTCCTTCATCACCCCCTCCCTTACCCATTCTTCCGGCCACTCGGCTGCAAACCATTTTCCTTGGAAATAACCTCCCGTCCCTCTACCACCTACTGCATCTGTATACAGCTGCAGATTGGTATTGTACAACCAGTCATCCTGCCAAAATGTCTGCCCATTGTACTCCTGCAGGAAGTTATCCCATATCAACATATCCTTCCTAGTTCCTTTATTCAGATCTACCCAATGGTGGGGCTGCATTACACCTCATGTTGCCCAGGCCTGGTGCCGTGTAAACGTGCATCCTGGGGCGAGTGCCCTACATGCAAAATTTAGGTGCCCCAGCACCTGCTGTGCCTGTTGTAGTTGCACCCTCCTGCAGCCCCCCATTTCCCCAACAATTCTCATAATATCTCCACCTACTTCTTTGGTAAATGGTACATTTCCTGTGCCATATCCAACTCCAGCCTTAGGAATTCTTTTGTCCGTCTGGGCCCCTCCATTTTGCCCCCTGCTAAAGGGATCCCCAACTCTTGGCAGAGCTCTTTGAAATCCCGTAACATGTCCCTGGTCTCTTTTTCACCTTCCCCTATAAACAAAAAAATCATCCAAGTAGTCCACAACTGCCTGGTACTCATACTGTTTCTGAAATGCCCATTGCAACCATGTACTGAACATTTCAAACGTGGCACATGCTACGAAGCATCCCATCGGCATGGTTTTGTCGAAATAGTACTGCCCCCTATTTGAAATCCCAGCTGGTCCCAGTCTGCTGGTCGAACTGGCAGCAAACGGAAAGCAGACTCTATGTCCGTCTTTGCCAACCATGCCATCTCCTTAGCCCTGATAAGTCGCACTGCATCCTCCAATGTGGCGTATGTGACCCTACTGTCTTCCTCGCCTATCACATCATTGACTGGCTTCCCCTCGGGGTAAGACGGGTGATGTATCACCCAGTACTCACCCGCCTGTTTTTTGGGCACTAGTCCCAATGGTGAAATCCTTAGTTTTGGCAACGGAGGGGATGGAAATGGCCCCTCCGCCCTCCCTGCTGCCAGCTCCTTTTGAATTTTTTGTGCCAGCGTGGCCTCCTTACCCAATGTGGATTTGAGGTTCCTTGCCCTCATTGCCTCCCTCTTCCCTTGGTACTGTAAGCTAAAACCTGAACTGAAACCTGCCCATAACTTCCTGGCTGCCACCCTATCTGGGTAGTCCCATAGCCATCTTTCCATTGCCTCTACTCTTATGGGTGTCGGGACCAGCCCAAATACTCCCCTTCCTACCCCCTCAATTGGCCTGATGCTGGATTTGATAACTGTGCCCCCTCCCCCCTTCACTTGCCCGCCCTTTGTTGTTGTCCTTCCCACATTGCTGACCCCTAAAAGAACCTGGATTGGCCTGAAAGGGCTGCTGATAAGAGGTCTCCTGGTTGCCGGTCCCCTTTTCCCAACTGTACCTGCACTTGGATGCTGGATGATGCCCACCGCACATAGAACAGATGTGCCGGAACTGGTAGTTGGGCCACAAGCAAAAGGCTCTGTTGTATCCCCAACAGGCCTTCGCCCCGGCCCCTCTCCACCTGTCTCCCTCTGTCTCCTTCTCTGTTGGCCCAGTGTATATCTCCAACCATAAGTCTATCTGCCTGGCATCCCATTTTATATCCCCGAAATGCGCCATTCGTTTCCTAAATTTCTTATCGTACCTCGACCTGCTGTGCCCTCCCTTCTTATACGCATTCTTAATGATGCGGGAATAGGTGAGGAGCGGAGTCGCTAGCTCCAGTCATTTTTCTATGACTATGGCAGTGAAATAGGTAAACCCTGTGGACCAATTGTTCCATGTTTTACCTTTTCTTGCTTTATCCTCCTCTCCCTTCCCTAATAGCACCACTGCTGCTGCCATATCCTTCTCTTCATACTTATCCATGGTGTCAACATTCACCGAGGCAAATATGTCCACCTACTCCTCCTTCCAAATTTTTTCTTTCACCGCTGGGGGGACATGATTAGCCAACCTTACCTCTGGGGCCTCTAACTCCTGTCCCCCCATAGGAATCGTGACTGGCTCCCCCATCCTCCACGGGACCCCCATGCCCTTAATTTCACCTAATGCCTTCTCCAACTGCCCCAATCCATTCTCCCCCATATTCTTAAACATTTGCTCCACATATTCCTTCACACTATTTTCCATTTTTACCACTTGATTACCTGTAGTGCCCGGCATGTCGGTTTCCAGCTGGGGCACTCCAGATGGACGTGGTATAATTGTCGAAACCTGTGTTGGCCGGATCTGGAAGGGCAGTGGCGCCACGGGCGTGGGGAGCTCAGGCACTGGTACTGGTTCAGGGTAGGGCTCGAGGATTGGTCACAGGGAAGTGGGCTCCATGGAACCAGCTCTGGTATCTCCTTCCTGGGCTCTGACACCCCCTGCCGTCTGGGCCCCCGTTTACTCCTCTCCTGTTCCTTCCCCTGTCTCCCCTTCTATTTTGTGCCTCTGTCCCCCTCATCCAGCTCCGCTACCTCCAGCAGATGGTTTGCTTTTTCCACCAGGTCCATCACCACCCGGTAGCATTCCTCTTTGTTGGGCTTGACTATCTTTGGTGCCATCCTGGTATCTCAGCTGTACCTGCTGACAAAAAAGAATATCACAAATGCTATTTAATGCCAGGCTCATTTAGGCCCCATGCCTTCCATTCTCATCTTTGGGAACCCCCAGTCCCTTGCTGGGTTCTTAGCTCCCTGCTGTGCCACAGCATCTTTCGTCACCCGTGCCTAGCTTCCCTACGGCTGTTACCACCTGCCCCCTTTTCCATTTAGGGGGAGGGGCCCTGAGGTTGTACAGAAATGGACCCTTCTGTCCTGCTACCACCCTGCAACCAGAAACCTTTTCCACCCTTTATTTGCACATTCTCTTACCCCTCCCCCAGCCTTGCCCCCTGTGGTGATGCCACTGCACACCTACCTCCACGGTGGCTCGTGCTTCAACCGCATGGTCTGCCATCTCACCAGACTACCCTTTTATGCCCTTGCAGTGTGGGCCTTCCCCCTTTCTGGGCCCTGCACCACATGGAAGTGACATCCAACGTTGTCCCCTGTGGTCAGCCCATGCTCCTGTTACTCCTGTTTGCTTGCATCCTGCTCATTAGCCACTTTCCTGCCTGCCCTTAATAAAGCCTTGCTTCTTGTGAAAAACCACTCTCCTGCTATCTCTCCCCTTGCCCCCCCTTCGTGTTTGGTCCTCCTTTTGGCCTGCACCAAGTGGTGCTGGCATGAATATGCCACCCCACATGGTAGGTCCAGGCTTCCACCCTTCATGGTCACGTGAGTCCAGATCACTCTAAATCTTCCCAATCTAATCCCCAAAAGGACCCACTTCCAGTGCAACCAAAAACCAATCTTCTCCCCTCTCGTGTACCCCTTCACCCCCTCAGTCCTCTATGGCATGTGACTGCTTTGTGTACTGTTGGTCTTGCTGGGCTATTGCTGGGTAAACAGTTTGATAATCTCTGTGGATCCACAATCCAGGTGATGCAATGGACAAAATTAAATAGTTTAGGGAAATATGAAGTAAAACAAATATGGAAAACCACCATTAAGCTCTTTATCCCCTTTGGCCTATGCCACATGGAAATGACATCAGACGCCATCCCATGTGGCAGGCCCTAGCTTCTGTCCCCCATACCCGGGTGACTCCCTTGTCCTGTTCTCATTGTCAGCCCTACCAATGGCATGCCTGTCCTCTCTCTTGCCGCTAGCTTCCCGTTCTGTTCTTAAAAGGACTCGCCTCCAGTGAGAAGACCCGCTCTTCTCCTCAACACTTATCCCCCCTTTATCCCATTTGTAGGCCCCAGCCATTCATGCTCTTTTCTCCCATAAGCCCAAACTGCATGGTGATGACATCAGACACCATCCCACGTAGTAGGCCCCAGCTTCTGTATCCCATGCCAGCTACCCCACGAGAGCTTTCCACGCCAGCCATTCGAACAAAACACCCTTTTCTTAAACTTTCTCAGAGCAAATTGTGATCTCCTTTCTGCTGTGCAGCCACCTATGAGGGGTCCCCTTTTGCCCCTCCCCTTTGCCCTTGGCCCACTTCTCAGCTTGCCACTTCACTGTTTCCAACAATCCCCTTTCTCCGCCCCTTTTGCCAGGCCCTCCCCTTCTGAAGTCTACTGTTCCTCTGAGCTCCCTCTCTGCCCCTCCCTCCTCCCTGCTTCCTGAACCTTCTGAGCTTCCCACACTTATTTGCAGAGGCCTTTGGACAATGGGGTCTACCCTTTTACAGGTGCAACCCTCTTTATGAACAGTACAGCTGTCATTTTTCACATCCTGCCCAAAATATGTTTTCACATCTGTGGTGCAGAATGGCGTGATCACAGTAGAAATCAGCTTTTGGGACAGAGTAACAAAATTACAGTACCACTGTTCATGAGAAGAGGTCTAAAAAGCCCATGTTGAAAATTTAGTGAAAAAGTTACAAAAAATTATTGCATTACAGGCATGCACTGCACAGTTTCTTTGCACGCTCATAATTTCACCAATTTTTCATATTTTCACTCCAGATTTTCAACATTGCTATTTTTTCACACCTCTGCATGAACAGTACAGCTGTCATTTTTTTCACATCCTGCTTAAAATGTGTTTTCACACCTGTGGCACTGAATGGCGTGGTCACTGTGCAAAATCACTTTTTGGGGTTGAGTAATGAAATGATAGTGCCACTGTTCATGAGGAGGGGTCCCAAAAAGCCTATGTTGAAAATTTGGAGTGAAAATACTAACAAATTCCTGGGGCATTAGGGTTTCAAACCATAAAGTCCCACCCTGTAGAGACTGATAGGCATCAGGGGGAGGTTACTTGGGGTCATCAGACATCATTTTCATGACATTACACCTCCATCCCCACAATACATCCAGTGGCAGGCATTGAGGTGTGCCTTGGGGTCTTTGGTCCTAATGTTCACCCCCGTTCTCCTATGTAGCACCCATCTCAGTTGTTTTCCTTATGAAATGGGGTGAGCGTAATGACCAAAGACCCCAACACAAACCATGATGCCTGTTAGTGTTTGTAGGGTGGGGTGAGGTGTAATGGCATGAGCGTTATGGCTGATGACCCAAAGACACACCCTCAACACCTTTCAGTCTCTGCAAGGTTGGAGTGGGAGTTGGTGTTAGGATTGGAAACTAATGCCTCAGTAAGGAAGTGAATCAGGGAGGGGTAGTGGACATCACCTACTTGATTTCAGGAAAGCCTTCAACACCGACCAACACAGAAGGCTGATTAACAAGATTTGTAGTCTGGCACAGGACACAAAATGTTCAAGTACCTCAAGGAAATAAGCAAGGTGCAGGAGCAGACATCTTCCAAAGCATCAAATGTTCAGCATTAACAAATGCTTGTTCTTTGAGGTACTGGAAAAACTGTTTTTCTCCTGGTTTAATTCCCTTAGCAGTCTGTTGCTCTGTGGCTGTATTTGCCTCCCTCACTTTTTTTAGTTTCTCTTGTTTTCTGAATGTATTCCTTCCACTCCTTCTCCCCTGGCTCCTTTTAAAGTTGAGGAATGCTCCCCTCTTGGTCCTGACCACTTCTTTGACTGTACATACAGTAAGAATCATATGGGTGTCTTGTATTTATTCCTTTTAACAACTGATTTGATACACAGCTTTGTAGTCTCGAGAATGGTCTCCTTTATAATGCCCCAAGTGTCTTCTACACCTGTTATATTCCTAACACTGGCCAATCTTTCCCTCACCAACAGTTTCATGTTATCAAAATCCGCATCTTTAAAGTTTAGGACCTTCATCCATGACTGTGTTCTTTCATCCCTATGGATAACTCAAACCAGACAAAGTTATGGTCACTGTCAGTTAGCAGATCCACTGCCCTTACTGCCCCAGCTGCTTCTGAGTTTGTGAGTATCACATCCAGGGTGGATCCTTCCCCGGTAGGATCCCTCACCAGCTAGATCAGCAGGCAGTGCTGCAGGGCTTCCAAAATATCTTGATTTCTAGAGCTCTTAACTAGTGGAACACCCCAATCTATGTCTGCTAGAATAAGATCCCCAACTATGACTGCCTCCCTCTTTCCTGTTTTATTCCAATTTTCTCTATAAGTTCTTTGTCCCTCACCTCTCCCTTGATAAATCACCCTATGCAAATGTTCTTAATTGATGCCACTGTGAGCTGTACACACAATGACTCAGCTTTCTCTGCATAACTCTTGTCACTGACATCTTCTACAATGTTAATACCATCTCTAATATAGAGAAGCACTCCGCTTCCCTTGCCAACCATTCTGTCTTTTCAGACATGTAAGTAACCTGGTGTAGTAAGGTCCCAGTCATAGTTGCTGTGGCCCAGGTTTCAATGACTGCAACAAGGTGCACTCTAGCATCTCCTACTAATTCTAGCAAATCACCAGTTTTATTGCCTAGGCTTCTGGCTTTCAGGTAGACTCCCTTCCAGGAACCACCTATATGCTTTTTGTTGGCAGTCTGTGGTCTTCCTTCCCCCATATAGACCCTCCCTGCCTTGTACTAATAGACACACCTTCATTGCACCCCCTACCTTTCTCTACCTGCTTAATTTCTGTCTTGGACTTAACCATATGCTCTGGTCCAGTGTTCTTGCTTCCATATCCATTTGTGGGGGGGGGGGTCAGCTAGGTTCCCTTCCTCCCCTCTGATTATGGTGGTCTTCCTTGGGTCTGGCTCCCCTCATTCAGTTTAAACATCCAGCATGAACATCAAAGTTCTCCACTAGCTCTCTTATTCCCTTCCCTCATTAGATGAAGTCCCTCGTTCCTGAAGTGTCTTTTTTCCTAGAAGTCACCCCAGTTACCTATAAAGTGGACATTTTTGTCTGACACCATTCCCTTAGCTACTTGTTAAATTTGACTATTTCTGCCTTCCTAATTTTCTCCTATTAACCTGTCCTGCTCCACACTGGGAGGACCTCGGGAGAAGGCCAAGGATTCTGAGCATGCCACTAATCATTCCATGAGTTTTGCAAGGTTCTGTTTGGCTGATTTAACTATCTGGTTTGCCAGATCACTGGTCCCAATGCGAACCAGCACTCCCAGGCTTTCCTCTGATCTGTCCATTATCCTCCCTTAATGCTCCACATCCTATTTAGCTAAGGCACCTGGGAGACATCTAACTATCATCTCTTTTTGTGTGCCCCCATCCAAATGTGAATCATCCCCTCTGATCATAGAGTTACCCACCATCAGCATTTCTTTTACCTTTTTTTTTTTCATCTTTTGTCTTACCATAGGATGCCACTAAATGTTCTGCCTAGGCCCGCTGACTGACATGAGGTCCCCCCCTCCAACAAGGGCCAGTTCCTGCTCCTCTGAATGGGGTACAAAATGGTTTGTGGTTGGCATGGGGTGGGTGTGAACTGTGCCTTTATGACCAACCCTCATCTTGCCTCCCTCTCCAGCACTGGTAATCCCCCTGGACCAGCGGTCCTCTGTGGGAGTGGGAGTGGGGAGTGAGATCCTGTTAAGTTGATAACACAGCTTGGATGTTTCCACCCACGCTGTCTCCAGCTGAACCCTGAGCTCAGAAACATTCTTGCAAATGAGGTAGTGCCCACCTTTCAGAGGAGCTTCCTCGAGATGAGTGCTTCACAAACACCATGGTTTACAATCCCCCCTACTGAATTACCTACAAGCTGCAGTGCTGTACAGTGCCTTGCTAAATTGTTATCCTTGTGTCAGTCAGTAGTCGAGCAGTGTGGCCAGGTGCTGGCTGCTTCACTGGGCTGACTCCGGTGGGCACATTTGCCCTTCATGCAGAGGGCCACATCATAAGGGGCTGCTTGATGGTCTACTCCTTATGTAATCCTCTGTATTTCCTAGTTTCTCTGATACAGCCTCTCTGTTGTCTGCCATGTTCGAAGGGCACAGCCTGGCTCTGATTGGCTGCTGAGCCTGCACTCTTTGTTTCAGCTCCCTGGCTCTTTGGTTGGAAAATTTCAGTGCACTGTACCTTCATAACACTGTTGTTTATTTTAAATATTTTGACCCCAAATTGTCAGCATAGTCTTTCTGAACCTACTGGGTGAAAACTTTCAAATCTTGCCCAAAGGGTGATTTCATAGAGTGACTGCAAAATCACTTTTTGGACTTGATTTGAAAATTTTCACCTACCTTGTTCATGAGGTGAAGTCCCAAAAAGGCCACATTGAAAATCTGGGGAAAAATATTGAAATTTATTTATTTATTTATTTATTAAAATCTTGGATAGTACCTGTGAACAGATGCTCATTGATAGGTTCCATGTCAGATACAATAGACAACAAGGGTGCAATACTGTGGACAAATATATAGATACTAAGAAAACTTTACATGGAGCTTACAGAATTCAAACATAGAGCACTAGGTATGCTGGGGCATTGTACAATGTATGCCCACGTCAAGAAGATAAGCAGACAGGATAGGGAAGGATACATTGGGAGTGAGACAGGTGCGCAGAGCACAGAGGGCAGGGAGGGAGGATGGTAGGGATAGGTCAAGGGGGTCAAGCAGCAGAGCCAGGAAGGGATAGAGACATGGGCGAAGTGCTGTGGTTTGACTATCCTGTCATGACAGAGGCAAAGATAAGTGCTAGAGGCAGACTGTTGCTGTTTGCAAGCCTTAGTGTGGGCACATGCAGTTACTCATATCAATGAGGTGCTGGTGCAGTCTATGTTTAACAAAGCCAATCATTGGGGAGACAGAGATGTTGGGGGGCAGTGCGTTTACCCACAGGGGTGCACAGTGTGAGAACACACACTGTGCCATGGTAGTGCGGCATCTGGGCATTTGGAAAATTTGAGTAGCAGAGCCCCTGGTTTGTCTGGTATCCATAGTCAGTTACAGCAGGTTCTACACCCCTGTTGGAAGGTTTTACCTATGCAGGCTCGACAACATTGTTGTTGACATTTGGTATAGAGCCATCCCTGATGTTGACAGGTGAAATTTTGCCTGTCAGACATTGGTCATTTTTCTATCATGGTGCTGCACACCCAACCCCCTCCCATGTTGGTGGCTGTGCCCTCCACAGCCACTCTTCTTTAGGATTGTTAACTCCAGTTGGAGTTAATGTGAAGGGGGGCGAATGCTGGCAAATGGGTGACAATTAAATGTGGGCCCTCCACAACAACAGTTTCAAATCTTGCTGAAACTGTCACTGTGGGGGAGTTCGAGGGAGTTTGCAGATGGGGTTTTGCCCTTCTGTCAGCATCTTGTGACTGCTATACCTAATCTCTGCTGAAAGCTAATTTCACTGGGACCTCCCTCTTTTACCATTTTCCCCGTATAGCTCTATGCTGCTGCTGCACTATTCCACTCACAGCATGTCCTTCCTTACCCTTTCCCAATCCTGCCGTCTTTTCTTCCTACCTCATCCCCCCTTCTCTTACCCCTCCACTCCCACTTCCCCCTTCTCTCCTCTGTTTCCTCACCTTGTTCTCTCCCTCTACCCCCCGGTGAGTCTTTCCTGCTCAAGCTTCATTGTGGAATCTCCTTCCTTGCTCTTTTTTTGCTCCTTCCACCCCCCAATTCACCCCCTGTACTTTCTCTCCTTGTAAGCCCTTTCACCCCACTTCAGACGAGGCCACTGCCTGCACTTGACACAATATTTATCTTGCCATATTGTTCTTTTGTTTATGTAATTACTTTCCTCATGTTGTACTGCTTACTGAAACCATTTTAATTTGCTATTCTTGTGACTTTACTTGGAACCTCTGTAAAACAGCCCATGGCTCAAAGGTCTTTCCAATTTGTTAAATAAATAAATAAAAAATAAATAAAAAAAAATACCTGTTGGAAGCAGATTTAATGTGACTTTTTTGGCAAGAAGGCAGGTTTGATACCTAATTCTGTCATTCAGTTGAAGCCAGCCAGCCCAGGCATAAAGTTCTCAGGTGTGTGTGAGTTTTGGTGCATTTGTGAGTAGGTGGTAGGCTTTTTTAAAGAAAAGCTGTGCTTTTCAGGGGCACCCCACTCTGGCAAACCTTACCCTCCACATGCACATGCTGCAGTGCCGCATCTTTACAGTAAATGGAGCCTCCTAAGCATCCGCAGCACTTCTAGGTGTACGACTTTTAAAAACTAAGTTAAACCACTTTCCCATGGCAGAAAAAAGCTGCTTTTTTGACTATGCCTAAACTGGAAGGTAAGGTTTGCAGGGGCGGGGAGCCCCTGCAAACCACAGTTTTCCTTTAAGATGACGGAGATCCTTTGGAGCGTTGTGTCAATAGCAGAACCATATATGGTCAGCCCATAGTCTATAAGGGAGACAATTGAGTTGCTGATTGCCAGGTTTAATGCTTCATGAGTCAGACAATGCCTGTGGTGGTAGAGGATCCCAATGCTGGTGTTAATAACTTTTGCAGTGATATCGATATATTGAAAATGAAAAAAATTATTGAGTTATGAGTATAGGTTCAAAACACATTGAAATACATTGACATGCTTACCTGATTTCCTTAGTTCCCTGTCCAGCACTGAACAGTGAAGACATGTCTCTGATGTAGAGAGCATTAAGGTGTTGGACCCTGGTAGATAAATAATGGGTGGGGTGGGGTGGGGTGGAGGGTGCTGAGCAGGGGACTTGATAACATCGGTGGAGGCAGTGGCAGCAACAGACATCAATGGACTGTTTTCCTTTTTAATGGGTTTAAAAATAAGAAAAGACACTGGGGACAGTCTTGTTTATTTCCAGTAATGACAGTGAGGTTTGGTCATCTTAGTGTCACTGTTATCTTTAAGCAGCACAGGAAGTGATAGGAAGGTGGGAGAGATACTAGTTGGCAGGAGGTGGGATATTTGAAACAGGGCACAGGAAGCTGTGGGGAGGTGGAAGGGATACTTGACAGAGGGTGGGATTGTTTTTACCATTGAAGGAGGAGGAGGACAAGAGCAGGCTGATCAGGATGTCACTCAACTAGTTGCGGGACAGTGTCATGCAGATGAAAGGATAGAGCTGCTCTGGATTGGAGTGGCTCCTTCCATTCAGTTACACAAAGTTTCCACTCAGCAGGGGCGCTACAGAGCCATCTTTCAGGCAGGCAGCACCTTCTATCAGCTCTTCACCAAGAAGTAATGTATTAATGAATTAACTTGAATAAAACTGATCCTTAACACTCAAAAGTGTGAGAACTACAATCTATACAACTTTTGGATCAGATTGATACCACTTCAGTGACTGGACACCCAACAAACCAGCAGCCAGGACCATCTAAACAGACACAACAGAATTCAACAAATGCTGCAGACATGGCAGGAAGTGTTGGGGCCAGTGACCTTTATGCTGCTACTGAGCCACCATAGCAATCTATGGTGGAATCCATGAGGACTATGGATGTTGAAATTGAAAGAACACTACCAAAACTGGAATCTCATAATGATGTCATTCAGCAAATAACATTGTCGTCAGAATCTGATGCTCTGTCCACAAAGGCACTTACAGCGGTCAATGTTTTAACAAAGGAAAACTCCCCAATATGTGGAAGAATGAAGGCCCAGGAGAATGAAATCAGAGCAGGGAATGTTTGACTGGTCAGTGTCCCTGATGGAGCCAAGGGTACCACAGTGTAAGATTTTCAGAGGCAGTTTTTGCAACAGGCTGTCACAGTCCTGGAGAACTTTGTTTGGGGAGCTTTCAAAAAAGTCCGTAGAGTGAACCTAAGAGTAAAATTTATGTCTTCCACCCAACCGCGGACTATCCTGTTGAAGACTTCAGACTCAAAGGTATGTGATGTTTTGATTTAAGCAGAAAGAGAAGTATGCCAGATCAGCTTTAATGGGAAGGACATTAAATTGTATCCAGACCTCTCATACCAAACCAGGGCTTGCTGTAAACAGTTTGATGCCATGAGACAAAGTATCAGAGCCCCGTTAATCATACATTCTTTTTAACTGCGAGCCAAGCTGAGGATTGTATTCAGAGGCAAAACATAGCAATTTAATGACCCAAGGGATGAGAGCAGATAGACAGAAAAAGCAGAGACTGAGTTTGCAAAGAACTGAGAACAGAATCAGAGGATTCCAAAGATGAGTGATTGTTTCTTTTGGCTTTAGAGTGGACTACTGTAAAGTTCTATGCGTCTGAGAGTGCTTAAACATTTGTGAACTGACATGTACTTAGTTTATCTATGTGCACCTTTCATGTTGTTTATTTTGGGCATATCATTCTTATTTGGGGGGGGGGTGATTCACATTGTGGGAGGCTTAATATCTATTTGCCTTAATTGTTAAGTTTGTGACTATGAGGTCCTGGTGGTTACAATCACCATTTGGAAAAATCATCTTGCCTTGAGTTTATCCCTTGACAGTAATAGGTATAGGCATCAGATACAAAATATGATAATCAATTCAGGTTCAAAAGGTTGAATGGTACATAGATTGCATCACAAGTCCTATGAGGACAGGTTGAAGGAATTGAATATGTACTCCCTGGAGGAGAGGAGGGAGAGAGAGAGAACATGATAGAGAAATACAAGTATCTTACAGGGAGGAACAGGGTGCAAGAATACACTATTTTTAAGCAAAAAAGATGTTCCAGGACTAGAGAGCATGGGAAGAAGTTGGAGGGAGGACAATTCAGAGGAAATGTGAGGAAGAATTTTTTCACAGAACTGGTGGTGGACAAGTGGAACACCCTGCCTGAGGAAGTGGTTGGGGCTGAAACAATCACGGGATTTAAGAATGCATGGGATAGACATAAAGGAATTCTGGAGGTCAGGGTAAGGGGCAACAGAGTTCTAGGAAAACATAAACTGAAGTTACAAACTCAAATGGGCAGACTAGGTGAGCCATAGGTGCTAATCCGCCGACTCTGTCTATGTATCTATGTATTGTTTCAGGTATGCATGTTTAAGGTTATTTAAATATTATGCTGTCTGAGAAGGGAGCTAAATATGAAGTAATGTTTTTTCTTCCTGAGGGTTATCCCTTATTAAGACAAAAAGGTTTAAATAACAACCCCTCAAGATTGCTTTGATCCTACCTGTTAATTCTCCCGCAGTGAATTCATAAAGCCATTCAAGTGGCTGGCAAATTACTGGTAATGTTAAGTTTCTGAACACCCCCACATTCCTGCTATGAAAGAATACAGGGAGAACAATTGTGATTATCACCGATTTTGGGAAAAATATTGCCTGTGTATGCATGGTTTATAACATACCACTGCCTTGTATGCGTGTATTGATATTAATTGATGCTTTTTATCAGAGAGTAATAAAGCTGAAAAAAAAGCATCCACTCAGCAAGCCTAGAACAGTGTCATGATCAGCCTTGTTGATCACTGGGTTATCACTGTGAAGCCCATTCCATCCTGAGCTGCATTGGACCCGACAGTGACACAAGTCTGAAATGCCATTCTCATAACAAGATGTTAGTCTGCGCTTGTGTGGCAAGCAAACATAAAAAGGAGTTTGTCAGCTCTTCTAAGAGAAAACACAGTCAAATGTGATTAATGGGAAATTTGCAGCTCCTAACAAAGTACCTTGTAACAAAAAAAAAGACCTCTGTGCTAACAACAAACACCTTCCAATCCAGAAGAAATTAACAACTGAGTTGTGACATGATCGTAAAACATTTTTAGTTTCTGAATGTTGTGACTACAATCTGGCAAGCCCTTCCAGGTAATGTCATTGTGCCAGTTTCTGTAAATCACTTAGCTATGCGGTACGTTTTGTTGACCATTCTCACTGCAAGTCAACCACTGTTCCCTTTAACATTGCGTGGGAAATCTTAGATATGAGAGGGTGTAGTTTTAAAACAGAAAAGGAAGCACAAGGACAGAGCTTAAACTTCAGAGGAGGCTCTGACTTATGGTGAGAGCTCAAGAAAGGCCAGTGAATGTGATTGACTGCAATGAAAAATATGTTTTTTGTCCAAAAAGTTAGTTCTAGCTACAGTTTATAAAAGTAATTAGTATGCAGTACTTGCTTTGCTAGTAGACAAGGACTTAGTCATGTAGGTGGGAAATTGATTAAATGAAAGGCAGCAGAGGGTGATGGTTAATGGGGTCAAATCTGGGGATGCGGTCGCAAATGGAGTGTTGCAGAGATCAGTCCCTTACAGAAATAGAAGTGTGATGTGTACATGCAAAACGTATACCACATACTTAATTGTGCAATGTTTGAATGCAGTTTGCACACACAAAGTAAACCTATGTGAACCAGGTCTAAAAGCAAATCAGGGTCTCATGTTGCAAAAGTGTGGTATATGTGAGCAGGTAAGCTGGTGTGAATATCTTCTGAAAATTACATCAGGTTCGCATGTTGCATGCTTGACATGAGTGCAGCAGTTAAGCTGGTGTGAGCATCATTTAAAAATCACATCAGGTTTACATGTTGCACACTTGCCATGAGCGCAGCAGCCACACTGGTACAAATCTCATCTAAAAAACACATCTATTCCCATTTCTTAGACTACTGGTAGCAATTAGAGTCATTAAAATACATTTTCATTGAGTTCCCATTAAAATGAGGTAAACTCATTAATTCTAAACCTTTTGCAAGTTGTTTAATGGCTTTTATTTTGTCATTAAATCACCATTAATTTGTAAAGTATTGTTTTCTTGCTGCATTGAATGCCAAGGATGTACTCAGTCAATATACTGCATTACAGATGTTTGAAGAGGGGTCTCTGGGTTGTGAAACCTGGCCTTTTTATTTTGGGCAATGCAAATCCCCTTATGCATATTTAGTGCTGCAGATGTGTTTCTCCATGACTGTTTCAGCTCACTTACTGTACTTTCATTTTGTCATTCTGTATGGAGCATACACTGCTGAGTAGGGTGTTGGAAGCATGCACCTTATCTCACATTTTGTCATGTAAAGAGGGACGTGGACACTCAAAATGAGGGGCAATGAGGGACACAATCCCTCATGATGATCAGGACACATCATAAAACATGGAGACATGGTACCACAAAATGCATTGGAAACTATTTTATGTACTTGTACCAAAATTAGCAATTAAGAATTAATTTCCGCCATAAATCAGGGGTACCATTTAGGTAGGGCAGAGGGGGGATGTTGCCACCTGTTGAATTTGTGCCTAGCTTGTTCTTATGGTGCGACAATCATGTCATTACATTAGCTATATAGATGTTGAAGGCAGATTAGGATTTAATTTCTTGCACAATAACTGTTCCCCTGGCCTGTGTGTGCTCATGCTGCAGGTGCATTTCTGACTTGACTGTCTGTATTGTGTTGTTCACTTTCTCCACCTATTAGCGGTGGCACCATCACACGTGATGTGAGGGAGCTCCAGTCAAGCAAGAGCATGAGTCATGCAAGTGTGACACTGCCTTTACTGTCAGAGAAGACAGGCTGCACACTACAGTTTGGAGGACTGAGAGAGCATTGAACTCTCAATAACAGTGTTGTGGTGGCATATTTTTATTTGTCTATTCTTAATGAGTCTCCATCTCCCCGATAGCTGAAGGGGCAGAGGGAGATATAGAAGCTAACTCAAGACTAGGCTACCTACTTACTTTACTAGGCTCAGTTCACAAAAAAAAAGAAAAATTGCATAGACCCCCATGGTAGCAGTGGAGCAAGTGGTGTGGGTGGCCTTCATAGGCCTTGATAAGTGCAGTATGGCAGCAGCCAAGAAAGAAGCAAGCAACACAGGATGGGTGGATTCAGTTGGTGAGGTGACTTGGTCATGGATCATGTTGAGAACCAGGGATGGTTGGTTCTGGCATCATCCAGCTTCTGGCAGAAGGATGGAGGAGGAGTGGACTGAAAACTGGGTGGGTAGCACACTGGCCCAGGTTTCACATTCTGGCCAGATGACTGGGAAAGTAAAAGTAAAACATTTTTCTTTACAGGGGGATTGTGGAAGGAGGAAGGATGGATATATTGATGTGTCATTCACATTTTTTGCACCTTTGGATGGCTTCATGACCCACATAGGATGGATATCTAAGTGGAATGGAGTTGGGGAGAGAAAAAGGTATTTTTTTTGTTTCAGGAGAAGTCAGAATATCAGTCAGGAAAAAAATTGGTTAGTAACTGGGTGGGTTAAAGCCCAAATCTGAAGCACTGCACTGCACTGGAGTATAGACAGATGAATCTTATACAATTACATTTTTTCCTGATTTGCATATCACTTTTCAGTCACATCAAATAAGTTTTACCTTTTACAGATGTTGCAGACATTCTAGCGCTAGCCACCTTGGGGCTAACTAGCACCTGGCCTCCACTGGTTGTTGACTCCCCCCTGCTGAAATCTGAAATGTCATCCCTGCCATAAAGTCTAAATTTACAGGACATGCTCTGTGTAAGTAGCATGCTTTCCATGAGGGATGGATCAGGAGCAGAGCAGTTTTCAGGGGTAAAATGAGAGGTGTCTCTTGCATTCAGGGACAATTGAGTGGTATATACTGTCTACTGGAGCCCCACTATAATTAGACTTAAGCCCCCCCCCCAGTGATGCTGATCTCCACATCCCCATGCTCATGTACATTATGACGTAGGGCAAGGGAGACTGCAGGGGAGTGCACCACTGAAATGTATGGGAAAATTTTTTTATTACTATTTTATACATTATTAAGGTAAAGTTGGAGATTACTGAAGGCCACCACTCAACTAACAGCAAAGGCTTTATTAGTAGAACAGTGGCCTTCATTATTCTCCAGCTCACCATCATAATGTATAAAAGAGTAATAAAAAATAACTCCATTCATTTCACAGGTGTATGGCCACAACATTCTGACCCATGGACACCATCTCTTAAAGAATCCTGCCTCTGGCTCCCTAGTACTCAAGCAAGAGACTCTTGACTTATATCGATACTTGGTGGGTTATCTGTAGCAGCATGGCTGCACCTGCTGCAGTGTGTGTGTGTGTGAAAGGGAGAGTGGACTGGCAATGTGGGTGGGTGCTGAGTTATTGCTAATTTTGTGCTTGCCCCTAAAAGTCTGCTTGCATGGAAGCACTCAAAACTATGAAGCAAAAATAGTAGGAGTACAGGCCAGACATAAATAATTAAGTAGTTTTGTGGGTAAGTGTGTATTTTGGGGATGGGAAGAACCACATGTGTTTCCATTGGTATGTGTGATACAATTTGGCTGTGCAGCTGAGATGATGGGAAACAAGAAAAATAAAAAGCATTATAGTGGCTACAAGCATGCTGCATGCATGCAGCTGAATTCAGATTTGTATTGAAGTGCAAGTGAGCAATATGTGTGCAGGGAGTATGGCTTATTGGTTAAAGACACCAACCTGCAAACCAGAAAACTTGAAGAACTAGGGCTGAATCTCATTAAAACCTACTTGTACAGTATATGGTGTGATTCTGTGCAAGTAACTTAACCTTTATGCATGCGGTTGTCAGTGACCACTTAATTTTACATGTATGCCACATGCATGCACTTTGTTCCAATTTAATGTAAAAAGCATGCTTTCTACTTGTGGTTGCTGCACACATGCCACATGCATGCAGTCAGTTACAATTTAACATTTAAATCATGCTTGCAGCACACATATAACATGGGTAGTTTTATGTGTGCAGCATGAAAGCATTTCATATAATTATTTCTGTAGGGAGTCTTGGGACCAGTCCTAATTAATATGTTTATTAGCAACATAGTGGAAGATATCATTTCATTTATTTATTTTTTTTATATTGGAGGGTATGTGAGCATGATTACCCATTTTCAGAAGTGTCCAGTGATGAACATGACATACAATTAGACAGGACAGTAAGAGGTAACAGAGTACAGAGGACATGGCAAACAAGTGCAATTGCAAACTGAATGTGAGGGCATATGGTTAAGTGCAGTTACAAACAGGATCTTCAGACAGGTACAGCTTTAGATATTCTTTAAACAGAGACAATGTCAGACACTTTGCTTGAGTTGGGGCAGGTTGTTGAAGAGTTTGGTGCCCCTGTAAGATATGGCGAGTTGACCTTGGGTGGTGTGACAGAAAGGAATAGAGAAGGAGTGATCAGAGGTAAGTCTGGTAGTCCTAGTACTCTGAGACAGACCTCAGATGGATGGGGACAATACTGCCCAGAAGATGGCACCAGAGGAGCTTATGGAAGCTGATAAGGATTTTTCAATCAACTCTATCATTGAGTGAGAGCTAGTTAGTAGCCTGGTGGACATTAAATCTCAGTGATGGGTCCTTCTGGGGAGGCCAGTGATGAACCTGAGAATGTTATGATATATAGCCCTTAACATGCCAAGATTTGTTTGAGATATAGAGAAGGAGTAGATCAGGGAGCCATAGTCTATTATGAGCAACTGAAAGCTGTTGGCTAATAGGGCCCTCATTTTAGGTATGAGAAATTGTTTTAACCAGTATAGCATGCCAGTCCTTTGGTGAACTTTATTGATCAGAAGGCTGATATGATACTTGAAGGTTAGGTGATGGTCAAGGTATATGCCTAGATATTTAAACCTTAAGACTCCCTCGATTAGGAGACCATTAATGTCCTTAAGGTTGAAGTTGAAGTCTGTAGTTTTTCTGCCACCTTGGAATACCACAGCCTTTTTTTTAATTGGAGTTGAGGACTAAACTATGAGTGGAGAACCAGAAGTGCAGCTTACTAAAGTCATGTCATAGTTTGATTAGGAGGTCAGCAGGACATCTGTCTTTGCAGTAGAGTGCTGCATCATCTGCATAGAGGATGAAGTTGGTGTATCTGCATATTTCAGGCAGGGGGATGACCACAAGAGAGAACAATAAGGGTCCTAGGATGGAGTCCTGTGGTACATCATATTTAAGGAGACTAAAACTGGAGGAAAGTCCTCTGATCACTGTTTTATGTGACCTGTCACTTAGATAGTTCCTAAACCAGTTGACTGCTTCAGCTGAAAAGTTTAAATTGGATAGGTTACTAAGGAGTATTTCATGGTCGACTAAGTCAAAGGCCTTTTTTAGGTCAACAAACACTGATCTGGTATAGAGCCCTTCATCTTTTGCCTTGTAAGTGAAGTTAGTGAACTTTACCAGGGACATCTCTGTGTTGTGGCTATCTCAGAAGCCATACTGTGACTCAGTCGGTAGCTTGTATTTTTCTAGAAATTCTAAGGCCTGATCCTGAATTATTTTTTGGATAATTTTGGAGAGAGGAGCAAGGAGTGAGACTGGCCTATAATTGAATAAATCATGTTTGGGGACAGATTTGTGGAGTAGTTTAATGGTGGCACTTTTCCACTTACTGAGGAAAACTCCAGTACATAGAGAGTGGTTGAAAATATTGGTTAGGTGGAGAGCGATGGGTTTGCAGATGAATTTGAGAATATGATAGCCGATGCAGTTTTTTCCCAGTGTAGACCTTGGATTGTTCTTATTTAAACAGTCAATCACCTCAGTCATTGAGAGATAGTGAAAGTAAAATTTGGGTGTGAGAGAGGGGGGATTCCCAGAATGGTGGAGGAATAGTTTGAGATTGTCTGAGCTACATTCTATGGAATGGGAGATGAAGGGCTTGTACTTATTGAAGTCACCAAAATAGGAATTGAAGAGGTAGGCAACCTCGCAAAGATCATTGATGAGGCTTCCTTCCTTGGTGATTGCAATCTGTTCATATTTTTTATTCTTGTCGATTAGACTGTTCAGAGTTTGTCTGGAAAGTTTCCGGTTACCCCACTTACCTGTCGTTTATTTTTGAGGAAGTTTATCTTAACTGTGTGGACTGCTGGTTTACATTTGTTACAGAAGGATTCATATTGCAGTAGGCAATTTTTATTTTCCAAATTTAGTTCAGGCCCTGTCTTTTTTCCTCATTATATTTAGGAGGTGCGATGTAACCCATTCATTTTTTGCCCATTAACCCTAAGCTTTTTTATTTATTTATTTATTTATTTTTTATTTAATTTTTGTTGACCGGATAAGTGGACTAGACAAATGCTGCCTGTTTTCAGGCACAACCTGCGGGACAGGGATACAGATGATTGCCAACTGACCTTGAGCCAGATTGAGCTGTTGGTGGTATTTTTAGTGAAGGAGGGAAATTTGGACAGGACACCGGGGAAATTCCCCCACTCTGCCTGCAGGGGTACTGTCACTTCTTGTAGGCGGGATGGAGGGACTCATTTCGGAGCTGGACACAGGAAGAGCAGGAAGTGCTGAAGCGGCAGGGGAGATGGCCTCCTTCCCTGTCTCTCTTTCCACAGAGGCTGAAAAGGATGGAAACTCTGCAGAAACAGTTATGGATTTGGAAGACCTGACTACAGAATTCAGTGAGGAGGATGGTGCAACCAATCCTACCTGTGTGGGGGAAATAATGGAGAAAAGCAACAGAGAGCTGATGCAAAATAAAGATGGTCAAACAACAGAGAATGTGCAGGTACTGGATATTGAATTGAAAGAAAAAGTTAAAATGCTTCAGTTAGAAAAAGAAAAGATCATTCAAAGAGCTACAGAGCTAGAGAAAGAGCTTGAAACTCTGGCACAAGTACCTGATAAATCCTCTGTAGTGAATAACACAGAGGTGAGTCATCCAGCTTCTGACTGACAGTCAGGCCAAAATGACAGGGCCGCTGCTTCAGTCAAAAACAAGGCGGTTCAAATCAATGCTAAACAAATGGCTGGTAGTTTAAACAGCGTATAGCCCGTGTGCCGAGAGCTGAAGGAAAAGGAAACAGAAAGAGTTTATCTCACTAAAAACATCAAAATGAGACTTGATGTTGGGAAACATTTATGTTTACAGGACTCACTATGAACTGAAACAAAGGAGGAAACCCACTCCTTCAGGGACAAGCAGAAGGAGAGAGAAAAAGAGAGAGGCCGGGCTCCAGAGCTCCTGACTTTTGCGATGAAGGTTCAGTGAGGCATTCAATTGTGCAAGTATTAGAGAATGCTGGTTGGAAACAAGGACAGCAAGGAGCCTGGGTTCCTGATTCTGAGGACCCTTCATATCAGAAGATGATAGTGCGTATACCTCCAAAAGTGGCCACCATCAATGAACAAGACATGAACTCCAACAAACCCCGGGGTAACACTTTTTCTATTGTATCTGGTACCAGTAATATTGATGCATGTGTTGGGGGAGATATAAATGAAGGGGAATCTATGGCAAACAGAGATATTTCTGAAGGTATGAGTGTGAATGGGGCAGATATTCCATTACGAATGGGATCCAGTGAGGAGGGCATACATAGGTTGGAAGGTAGGCCAACATTGAAGCCTATATTTAAACTATCTGATTTGTTTTTAAACAAAGGAGAGCCTGCTCCCAGATGGAATGCTGTTTGGTTAGTGTACAGGGGAGACTTAAAGAACCCTTCTGATAGGGTACATATAGCAAAGCAATTTTTAAAGAACTCTATGACATTTTTTTCATCTGAGATTTTCACCCTAATCGGGCTGGGAAATGGGAACTATGACATTAACTTTAAAAATGTGTCAAGTCTAGACCGCTTCTGGGCACAGTACCAGGTGTTAAAAAATACTCCTTTATGGATTCTTTTTTTGGTGGTCCCTTTAACGAAACCCCTAGTCAAATTAATTACAGTTTTTTTTTAGGAATGAAGGGGTTAATATTGTGGAAATCCTCTTTTGGCAGAAACAAAAGTGTGAAATCTTAAGTAAGCCTACCCCAAATTTGGACAGTGAGCAAATATGGGACGGGAGTTGGAGGGTGAGAGTTAAGCTAATTTCCATAAACACAGGCCCTGCTCATCTCCCCAGTTCTTTTTTTTAAGGAAAGACAGAGGATCAATATTCTATAGCTGCCAACCCAGGTCATGTTTTAAGTGTGGGTCAGGGGACCATTTATGTTCTGCCTGCAACTCCATGAGATGTAATCACTGTCTAGAGTGTGGACACAGTTCTGCTAATTGCCTAAATTTGTTTCATTGCAGCCTTTGCGAGAGGACAGGTCATGCATATGGTACTGTAGGTGTCCCTGGGCATCCCATAATAGGGAGGATTGTCCTTCACATGAGGGACTAATCAACATGGCCCAGCAACAATATGCAAAAAAGCCAGCCTCTGCAAGCACTGTAGTGGCTACATCACCAGGGCATTCAAGCTCCCTAGAACAGAATGTTCCTACAGACCCTCCTGCACCAAGGGACACTCAAGGGCAGTATTTGGAGGGAATACAGGCCTCAGAGGAAGTAATGGGAATGGAGGCAGGTGAAGAAGCCCAGGTTATGTATGGGGAGACAGGTGAAACAGAGCCAGACATGCCCCCCACCACCCCCAGGAGAGAAGGAGCCACCTTTTAGAATGGTATCTCATAAAAAAAGGAATAAACAAGGGAAAGCTGTGTTATAGGGGAACAGGAAAGTTAATATGAAGGAAACTGCTTCAGTACAGGCTGTAAATAAATATGCTTTATTAAATTCAGAGGGAACCAATGGTGAGTCTGAAGGTGAGGGGGACAGACGGTTCTTCAGTAACATCCATTACAGAATCTGAAGGAGGAGGGGGAGATTCAATAGCAAAATGAACAAAACATCGAAGGTCATCCAAAACGCCATGAAGCAAGTATACTGACATTTTGTCTTTTTTTATATTATGGAGTCATTAAAAATCATTACTCTAAACATCAATAGTATTAAAAATGATAGAAAGAGGGTTGGGGCCCTACTTACTCTGGACAATTTACACAGTGACAGCATTTGTATTCAGGACACTCATCTTAAAACCCATGCTGAATTACAATCTGCATCCACAGCCTGGTTGGCAGGAGCCTCCTTTTGGTCCTCAGGGACCGAACCCTGTGATGGGGTAGGCAGTTTACTAGCTAACCCCCTTCTAAAAGCATCCAGATTAGTTGACATACATCCAGGAAGGGCTTTGATGTTAGATGTCTCCTACATGTCAGAAAGGTTTCGTATAAAACAGCGTAGGCTCCCCAAACTAAAGCACAGAAAGTGGCCTTGCGTAAAGAGATTCAGCCTTATCTACACACATCCAGACTTGTAATCTGGTCAGAAGATTTTAACTGTGGACTCTACAACTGACAGAGGCCTTTGAACCTCAAAGTTGTTTTGTGATACTACAGCATTACTACAGATAGTTAGAACAGCTGGTTTGGTGGATATCTATAGAATTAAACAACTAAATGGGAGATTTACATATTTTAGGGGTACCTTAAGGACTCGGATAAATTTTATCTTTGCATCTCAAGTGTTAAACATTCTTTCTGCTTCCACAATCCCTAATGAATTTTCAGATCACATGGCAGTTCAGATTCAGGTATCATGGGATGGAACCCCACGATGTAAGAAAAATAAATGGCATTTAAATGAAACACTTTTAGAGGATCCAAAAATGAAAAGGATATGGAATCAGGACTGGTTAGCCAGGCTCTCAGTAGCAAAAATGTATGAGAACATTACAGAATGGTGGGAGGATCCTAAAAAGAACTGGCAGAAACTTTTTCAAAATAGAGCTACGTATATAGCTAATAAGGAATATATGCAATACCTGCAATTAAGACAATATTTACAGCATCTTATTTCCCAGGCTGAATTGTCTAAACAGGATTATAGTGCAATCATTAAAAACTCTAAGGGAAAAATGTCTGACATCCAATATATTAGGGCCAAGTCCCTAAACCGGGAATTGAGATTTGGGACTTAGGTAAGAAAAAATCATTAAACCCATTCAAAGAGTGTAATAAGAGGGTTGAAAACAGATTTATTGCAGACCTAAGCACACCAACAGGACAGTTAGTAAATTCTCCACAGGAGATTTTAAATGTGGTAGAAGAATATGTGGCAGGTCTATTTGGTACCACCAGTCTGGATCATGATCCCTCTAATTTATTAAAATCATTGGGGTTAACACAGATATCTGAAATAGAGGTCCAAGATTTGATTAAAGATGTATCTGTAGAGGAAGTGACAGCAGCTATTTCACAGCTAGCTTCACATTCTACTCGGGTATGGATGGATTAGGGTCAGGATTTTATAAAATCTTTAGTATAGAATTAGCCCCATCTTTGGTGATTCTGTTTAATTATGTTTTAACATCATAGAAACACAGAAACATAGATGTTGATAACAGATAAAGACCACTTGGCCCACCCAGTCTGCCCATTTCCCTACCTATTAGATAAGCTGCAGATTCTAGCTAACCAACAGCCTACTTCCTGCAACCCCCCACTATAATTGCCTTATGTCTGTCCCATGCATGTTTGAATTCCCCCACTGTTTTAGACCCCACAACCTCTCCAGGAAGGCAGTTCCATGCGTCCACCACTCTCTCCGTGAAAAAAAATTCCTCACATTACCCTAGTTACGTCTCCCCTCTATCTTTAAATTGTGCCCCCTTGTTCTTACATCTCTTTTTCTGAAGACAAGCTACCTTCCTGGACTTTGTTTGTGCCTTGAGGGTACTTAAAAGTTTCTATCATGTCCCCATCCCTCCTTTCATCAAAAGTATACATATTAAGCTCTCTCAGTCTCTCTTCATATGGTTTCTGATGTAGGCCCTGCACAAGTTGCCCCACTTTTGGACTGCTTCCATCCTGTCTATGTCCTTGCGTAGATGAGGTCTCCAAAACTACATGCAGTACTCCAGATGGGGTCTCACCAACTGTCTGTACAGAGGATAACCACTTCCGTTTTCTACTTGTGATGCCTCCCTCACATCCCAGTACCCCCTAGCTCTCCTTAACTCTCCTCATTGATTACCCACCTTTAGGTCATCTGATATGACTACCCCAGGTCCCTTTCCATTATTGTTGCTGTTAGTACCTCCCCTGCTATTGTGTACTCTTCTCCTGGATTTTTATTTCCCAGGTGTATTACTTTGCACTTCTTTGCACTGAATCTAAGTTGCCATATGTCTGACCATTCCTCCAACATTGCCAAGTCCCTTCTCATCCTTTCTACTCCCCCTTGTGCATCAACTCTGTTACAGATCTTTGTGTCATCAGCAAAGTGGCATACCTTTCCTTCCAGACCCTCTGCAATGTCACCTATAAAGATGTTAAAGAGGACTGAACTCAGTACTGAGCCCTGAGGTACTCCACTAGTAACCCCCCTTTCTTCAGAATGTATTCCATTCACTTTTACCTTCTGTGTCCTGTTGTGCAGCCAGTTTGCTACCCAGACTACCACCCTGGGACCCACTCTCAGGCTGGCTAACTTGATTATTAATCTTTTGTTCGGGAGTGTGTCAAATGCCTTGCTAAAGTCTAGGTAGGCCACATCCACAGCCCTTCCCTGGTCTATTACTTTGGTCACCCAGTCAAAGAAATCAATTAGATTCATCTGACATGACCTTCCTGCTGTGAATCCATGCTGCTTTGAGTCCTGTGTCCTGCTGGCCTCTAGGTACTCAGCAATTCTTTCTTTCAGAAGTGATTCCATCATTTTCCCCAACACTGAGGTCAAACTAACAGGTCTGTAGTTTGCTCCTTCTGCCTTGCTGCCACTTTTGTGAAGGGGAATCACATCTGCCCTCCTTCAGTCCTCAGGTACCACCCCATCCTCCCATGATTTGTTAAAAAGTGTGGTCAGTGGTGTCACTAGGTCCTCCCTTAGTTCTTTTTAGGATTCTAGGGTGAATCCCATCAGGCCCCATTGCTTTGTCCACCTTGGGTTTTAGGAGTTCTTTCAGGACTCTTTCTTCTGTAAATGGACTGGCGTCAACCCCACTACCCAGAGTGCTTCTATTGTTTGGTTTAGGTAACTCCTCCTCTTCTTCATTTGTGAATACTGAGCAAAGTATTCATTCAGTATCTCTGCCTTCTCACTGTCTCCTCTGCTCACCTCCCTCTCCTTTATTAATCTTCACTATCCTCCCTTAACCTTCTCTGCTCCCTAATGTACCTATAAAATGTTTTATCCCTTCTTAACTGAGTTGGCTATCTTTTCCTCAGTATGAGGCCTTTGCTTTCTGACTGCCTTCCCACTTCTTTCTGCTTTAATTGATACAGTTCCCTGCCGTGCTCCTTCTGTGATTCCTTATACTTTTTGAATGCAGCCTTTTCTCCTTAAACTTCCTGATACCTCTTTTGAGAACCATAGTGGTTTTTATTCCGTTTGTTTTTTTTGTTGTTTCACACAGCGCTTGTTGCCTCATGATGGCAGTTTGCTTTTTCTCCATTGTTCTTCCATCCCTCCTTTCTGGCCATTTGCTAATGCATTCCTCAAGTATTCACCATTATGCCAAAGTGAGCCCTTCTAAAGTCCAGTATCCTTGTCTTTGTATGGCTTGTCTCCATGGTTGTGTTTATTGTGAAGCACACTGTGCAGTGGTCGCTTGTTCCCAGATGTCTACTGACTTCTAAATTTGTGATCCTCTCTCCATTTGAGAGTACCAGGTCTAATATTGCTCCATCCTGAGTGGGTTGTACCACTAGCTGTCTAAGGCTTGCCCCCTGTAGGGCATCGAGAATGACCCTGATCTTGGATGTGGCAGCAGTCCATGTCGTCCAGTTAACATCTGGCATATTCAGGTCTCCCATCAACTGCATCTCCCCTTTTTCAGCCATTTTGAGAATGTCCTCTATAATTTTCTTGTCCATTTCCTCCTCTTGAGGCAGGGGTCTGTATACAACCCCTGTGCAGATTGTGATGCCATTTCCTGTCTCCAATGGCAACCCAGAGTGCCTCTTGTCCTCCCCTTTACTTTTTAGTTCTGCAGCTTTGATCCCTCCCTTATGTATAGAGCTTACTCCACCTCCTTTTACCTTCCCTGTCCCTTCTGTAGATTGTGTACTTGGTATGTTGACATCTAGTCATGGTTCTCCTCTGTACCATGTTTCTGCGACAGCCACAATATCCAAGTGTTCCTCTTCCATCAGGGTTACTAGCTCACTGAAGACTAGAGCAGTGGTACTCATTGCCCTCCATTTAATATTAGCTTTATCCTTTTTACCCCATCCCGCTCTTATTGCCCTATCATTTTCCATTTACACTGTCCTGCCCTCTGTGAGCTCTGTACCTCAGTGTTTACCTACTACCTGCCATGTTTTGTGGGAGGCTTGAACTTTCCTGCTTCCTATCAGCACCTCCCCTTAGCTGGTTAAAAAGCTTGCCAAGGAAGCATTTAAACCTGTCACCTAGAGCTTGTTTCCTTCCTGGACAGATGCAGACCATCATGCCAGTATAGACATTCATCTCTCCAGGTGGACCCCAGTCCCCAATAAAACAAAAACCCTGTGTTCTGCCAGATTTGCAACCATTCATTAAACTGCATGGTGTGCAGTACCTAGCCTCACTGCCATAGACTGGCAGCACCTCTGAGAAGGTTACCATGCTTGCTACCTGTCTGAGGCCCCCAACTCCACAAATTCATTCTGCACTGCACTGATCTCATGCCTAGTTAGGGTCATTTGTCCAAGATGGACAATGATATCTAGTTCCCTCTCCTGTGATGCTGCTTCTGCAGTCCACAGGATTGCTTCCTGTCCCTCAAGCCAGCACCAGGCGGGTGGCAACTTTACTTCCTCCTCTTCCTTCCCAGGTCTACATCCTCAACAATTGAGTCCCCTGTCAGAAGCTGTTTCCTTCCCCATCGTGTCCCTCGCACCCTTTTGTGGGCCTCCCTTTTGGATGTCCCCAGCATTCTTCTTGGTCTCCATTGAGGGTGTCATCCTAGAGGAACCTTGATTTGCCAGACTGACATTTGATTTGTGTAGAGGTACAACAAGAGGGATACATCTCTGTTCCACCACCCTTACCCTCCCAGAAGCCACTGTAGTCCAACTGCTCTTCACACTTGGCAACCTCTGAAGCAGTGGTTGTGGAACTGGTGCTCTTTGGGTAGGGGAGGCCTCCTTAGTCCTTGTCAGTTCAGCCTGGAGGTGGGCAACCTCCTCCCTCAGAGCTGACAGTTGCCTGCAAATAGGGCAGCAACACAGGTTCCAGAATGTCTCCCAGAAAACTGCTGCCCCACAGCCAGTGCATTGCACCACTCCCCACATGTCTCTCTCCATTATAATATACAATGAGTAATATATAAAATCGCTCTTTTTTTTGTGTGTACTTACCCTTTATGCACTGTGCTGGGTTATTAAGAATATGACAGTTCTGCCCCAAGACCTGTTGAGGAAGTGATGTCAGAACCTTGGCTATAAAGAATATCCATGCCTGTTGTGGTCAGGGGTGAGGAAAGGGTGGGTGGGTGAGGTCACAACCACTGGTGACTGTTAGAAACAATCAAATACACCACTGCTCCACCACTCTGGTGAGTACTGTTCTTTATAGTAATTCAACCAACAGCACAATTTACTAGACCACTGCTCCTACACAAACCACTCTACTGAGTCCAGGGATAAAAATGAACTCACTCCTCAGCCAGCAGGACACTTCTAAAATGTTGCACAAATATCCTTCCAAATCCTAGGTCTCAAGCACTGGAATCAAGCAACTTCGGTTGTATTTCACTCCTTTTGGTTATAAAATTACTACACTTTAATGAAATCCTGCAATTCTCTTCTTAATGCCAATAAGAAAAAATGAAACTTTCTGTAGAAAGCGTAGCTTACTTTCCTAACAAGTCCCCAACAATATTATGTCTTACCAGGTGCTCAGTTCCTCAAATGCATTCTAGTTTGTTCTCTGCAGTATAGCAAGTTTCTCAGCCTCAAACAGAAGCAGGCAAGTCTTTTCTGACTGGCTTCTCACTGTGTAGTTTGCTTAAGACAGCTCAGTGATAAAAGCCCCACCCAGAATCGATTGACTGGTGACACCTGTGATGTAAGATTGTACTGTTGTTTCCTGCCTGGTATTGAACAAGACTGAAAAGGACATCATCAAATTATGCCCCTTCTATGCAGGAAGCAGCTCTTGTACTGCTCCATAAGAAAGGCCTGAGACAGATAATAGGTAACTGGAGTCCATTAAGTCTGTTAAATACAGATTTGAAAATCTTAAGTAAAATCCTGCAGACCAGATTATTGAAAGTAGCTCCAAAACTAATTTGTCCTTTTCAGTCTTGTTCAATACCAGGCTGAAAACAACAGGACAATCTTATGGTTCTGAGGGAATTACTGTTTAGAGGGCAGGCAGGGCAAGCATAGGGCTTCATCTTAAGTATCGACCAAGAGAAAGCTTTTGACAGGGTTTCTCCAAGTTCTTGTTTAAAACTCTCGGGCATTTGGGATTCCAGTGGTTTTGTAAACTGGATAAAACAAATGTATAAAGAGCCCGATCATCCCTAGAATAAATGGTTGGGAGAAGAGGATAAAGGTTGAAAGAGGCATTGACAGGGTTGCCCTTTGAGCCCCTACTTTACACCCTTTGTTATAGATATTTTTATTAGAAAGTTGTTAAAAGAACAAGGATCACAGGGTAATACTTCTTAGATTGTCCCCGGTCAAGGTGCTAGCATATACAGATGATTTAGTTATAGCAATATCTTCTTCTAGTTCTGCAGAGGCTCAAGTAATATATCTCAGCAGTATTCCAAATTTGCAGGTTCTAAAATTAATGTGGGAAAGAGCAAGGGGGTTACAATAGGTGATACCCAGGTACCACAGTTAGGGCATATAGGTGGTATTAAAGTGACATCAGCTCATCTCTGTATTAGGTATAGAGTTGGTGAAGGGGACATGGCTATGTTAAACTGGAAGGGGAAAGTGAAGAAGGCAACAGGATTAGTCAATAGTTGGAAGAGACAACAACTGTCAAAGAAAAAAAGGGAGGTTTTAATTAAAACACTACTGGTCCCCATATTTCTCTACTTAAGTTATATACACCCTCCTCCAATAAGTATGTTTACAGTCATTTACTGCATATTTTATCAGGCATTCTGGGGATCGAGACTGAATCCTGTTAAGAGGGAATATACATATCGTCCTGTTTGCGAAGGTGGGGTAGCAATGATCAACATGATTGCATTCTTTTTTAGTACTTTTCTATCTGGTAATATTATCCCAGCCATGAGACCTGGGGATCCACCATGGAAGCTAATGTTAAATGCATGGCTAGAGCCATGCAAAAGTATCAGGAGAATAAGAACCTAGAGGGTTGAACAGATTGGCACACTCCTCAATATGAGTGGAATGTATAAAATACTGGTGAAATGGAACATTAGTATAGAACAGATAGTAACATTAGATAGGAAAAAAAAATTATGGTTTGATTATAGATGCAGAATGCAGGGCTGAAATAGTGTTCCCGGTGTCCTGGCACTAGAAAAAACAGTACTCCAACAATTGGAGAACCCTAGACTTCCCATTTCATGTGGGGATTGTGTTTGGTTAGGCAATTTTGGGAGATTAGGAGTGAGGGTAATAACAAACACATAAACAGCTTGAAGAGAGATACTGCCCCAGAGTGGCATGTGGGCAAATTGCAGAAACCCAACAACACTTGTTTTTAGAATGTTCATATATAAAACCATTTTGGACATATTTGGCTAGAACATGGAAGGAGCCTTTGTTCAGAAATTTGAATTATACGACTGTAATGTATGGTCCTGTAGGAGGGCTATTTGGGAAATACCACATAGACACTATGGCCCAGATATTCAAACTGCGCCCAGAAAGTGTGCAATAGCAAAAGCAAGCACAAAGTCTATTGTGCCCATGTGCAAGAACCACGATATTCAAAAAAGGAGCAGGCAAATTGCGCTTGCACAGCCAGTCTGGATATCTCACTACTTGCTGTAGCACAACAAGGAGGGAAGCTGAGCAGATTTGAGGCACTATAGCGCAACAAGGGATGTTCAGCTGAGCAGTCCAGAAATGCCAGAAAAACAGATGCCTCCCAGCTGCAGAGCAATGAAACTGCACAATCAGGGTGAGGGTCCACCCATACCACCGGATGGGCACAAGACACAACAGAACAGACATTGCCCCCACACCCCAAGCACAGCACAACCAGGGGAGGCTGGAATAACCACTGTCCATGGAGACAAGCAACCAACCCACAGCCTGGCCATGGTGCCCCATCACACTGGCAAGCTGTGACTGGCACACAAGGAGGGTGGACCACCCTCGCCACACCATCCCAGTGCACAGCACACCTGCACCCGACCCCAGACACCCCCAGAGCAGTGACCACCACTGCAGGAATCCCCATGTATGCACCACCTCCACAGTGTCAATGCAACCCTGTGCACCACAGAACCATGCAAGCCAGCCCCCCGCAAGGCACCCATCAGCGGGTTGCAGCACACGGCAATGCAACAACAGCAGACAAGTGCCACCATGCACAGTCCCCAGTGCCACTGAGACTGACCATGCGTTGGTACAGAGTGACCCCCATATGGGATGGTCATGTAGTTGACACACTCACTCAGTGGTACAGTGCCTGCACAGTATTCCAGTGACACATCCCGCCCACCACTGGCCACAACAGCCAGCACAGACACCCACAGTGGTGCATGGAAGCATGCACCACACCAGATGCCACACAGGGTCTGGACAGACACCCACCCATACCCAAGGGCACAACAACACAGGGACACAGTGGTGGGGCAACCAAGACCCCACTGTGGGCCCATGTAAGCTGTGTACACACAACCTGCAGTCCACCGTGGCACTGGAGTTCCAGCCACCCTGTGCAGGCACCATGGACCAATACACCACCATTAGTCACCCAGATCACAAGCCACAGACAGTAGGGCACATCCCCTACAACACACACAAGCCACAGCATGGAGGTGGGACAATGACCGTGTTGCCCACAGTGCCACCTGAGCCAGGCATGCACCACACCAGTGACATGGGCAGCAGCAAGCGGCCAGGTACAGTGTCCACCACCAGGGAATGCCCACCACTGACATGCCAGCAGATCATGCAGGTCACAGACCGGCATGTGTGTTAGCTTCACAGGCCATGGACAGGCCGATGGGTGCACCATGGACACAGAAACACGTGCCATGGACCACTGCACCAGTCATCAGTGCACGGGAGCAACCAACACAGACACTGACTGATATCTACCCCTCACCAGACACCTCCACACGGACACACACACATACCCATGACTGCACCACCCCGATGCCATGCACACCACTGCAGTTGAGCACCTATAGCCCACTGCAAATCAGAGACCACCACGGTATTCATATAAAAGTCATATGTATTACTAAAATAAAGACATCAACTATTTACATAATCAACAACTATATACAGTTATTTGTGGGGGACACAAAAAAGGTGGGGATGGGCAGGGGGAAGGGGTGGACAAATAGGATGGGATAGGAGGGGTGTGAGAGTGGATCAAGGGAGGGAAGGTCGAGGATCAAGGACTATGGCTCCCCACCGGTCCAGGCTCTGGCACCCTTGCTCTGTTCCTCCAAGTACCCCGACTCATCTATCCTTCGAAGGATTGTGACAGTCTCTCATGCCAGGGTTAGTAGCTCCTGCAGGGTGTCCCTGATTTCCCTCAGATGTCTCGCACCTAGGACAAGGGAGCACAGTTAACAGGTGTGAATGCACAACCCCATGCAGCCCGCCCACTGTGCATGGCATACGGCCATGGGACATACCACTATGATGGTGTGTGACCAGCCGCAGTGATCACGTCCACAGGACCTGCCCACCCAGGGTGCATACAGCCATGTGGAATGCTGCACACACCCACTGGCCAAGTCAGGCACAGCACCACCGTGGCCATCTAGTGACATGGCTATGTGATGCAAAGGCAGTGGTACAGCCATGCACCTGGTGCATGCATGCATGCACCACCAGTGACACACACCCAGACATGCATTGCCACTGGACAGTGTTGACTGTAACAAGTGGCGTGCATGGCAGTGATGTCAATGAATGGTGGCCATGCCCCACTGCCCACCTTGTCACACTGCATGCAATATTAATCATGGATGTCTGGCACTCACCCACATCAGGCCGGTCAGGTGGCTGTCGATGTTCCTCGGCCAGCCTGGCTGTGGCTTCCACCACCCTCCGCTCCACACCCACTCGGTGCAGTTTGTCTGGGCCTGTGGAGACAAAAAAGGTGAGAAGAACATCAGTACATTCCTGAAGCAAAGTCTCCCTGCCCCAAGGAGTGTGCCCCCCCACCCAGCCAGACCCACCCCACACCCTGTGAACACCACCACGGCCAACCCCATAGGGTCCCTCCCCTATGTGCTGGACACATGCAACACTGTGACCCATATGGACAATAACAGTGTGTAGACAGAACCCCTACCTGGATGTGGTACTGTGCCCCTCCTGGCACATGATCTCAGTCGGGCCAGTAGCTCCGGCTCCCTCCTCTGCAGGTCACCATATCGGTGCCTGCACTGCTCAGCTGTTCTTCCCCTGCCTGTCACCGCCTCGAGGGCTGTGGCCACCTCTTGCCACACCTGGGACCTTGCCCTATCCAGGGGGGCCTCCCCAAAGAGAGGCCCATGGTGTGGCTCAACTGTAGCCTGCGATTTATAATTCGTTGGCCGTCAGGACGCAACCCTTCTCTCGCCATTGCGTTAGGTATAGTAACAATATGGTGCTCTGCAGCACGGTACCCCAGGTGCAGATGCTGTGCAGTACAGCGCTGCCATTCCCTATCGCACTGTTACCAAACAGCATGATAGAGGTGCACCTATGCCTGACACATGGCGCCAAGGGGCAAAGGTCAGGCGCAGGGTCAAGGGTCCCTGGCGCAAGGTCACAGACAGTGCCATCGGATGACAATGCATGTAGCCCAATTAGCTGCCTGTGTGCCAGCTCCACAGCGGACTATCGCACAGTTGGGCCATTGCACCTATGAAGGCTCATTGCCACAGTGCCATGTAGTGACCTTCGCTATAGTGCCACTGGTACAATGGTGGCCATGCCCTGCATTGCCTACTGCGCACAACACGTCATCAGTGCGGCGGACTGCTACATCAGCAACCTGGGCATGCGCAGTGAGGTGTACTACGCATGCCACAGAAATGCACCATTGGCTCAGAACGTTCAACACAATTGCGCAAAGCGCAACAGCGTGATATTCAGCCATCATATGCAAATCATCCGATCAACCATTCAATGGCACAGCACCGAAATTTGCATCTAATTAAAGTTGCTCCTCACCTAATTTACACGGATTGCGCTATAAAGGTGCAACAATGTGCTGCAGTGGCCATAGTCGGTTACTGTAGTTTATTGGTGAGTTGCATGCTGTGTGGGAGTGTGGACTGTGGATTCAGGGACATGCATGGGACTGCACAGTCACAGGTAACAACTGCCATTCTTACAGGCTACATAATGACTAAGCACATTCTTGGAGAGGAGGATAACAGTGGTGGGAGGAGGAGGAGGCTGAATTTTACTAAGGCCAAAACCGAGTCCCTTTTCGAGGCCTACCTGGATCAGGAGCCACTGCTCAGTGGACGGCGGGGCACCCCTCAGGCCCGTGCTGCTGCATGGGAGGAGGTGGCACGTGCCATGAACCTGCATGGCAGCCACCAGTGCTCCATGCAGGAGTGTAAGAAGAAGATGGGCACAGACAGGAGGAGGGGTAAAGGAGAAGGTGGCTGCCATCAGGGCAGCATGTGCTGCAACAGGTGGGGGACAGCCGAAGGTGGTACAGCTCACCCCAGTGGAGGACAGGCTTGCTGCAAGCATGCACCTAAGTGCCATAGAGGGAGTTCCAGGTGGTGGCTTCCAGACAGGTGGTGGCCCATCTGTGCATGGTAAGTCATGGTCTGTCTGGGGGGGGCAGGGTAGGTCACATGCAGTAGCGCAACTTTGCTTTCCCCTTACAGATCCTGAGCATCTTCATGGGTCAGCAGTGGTGGGCCTGTCCAATGCGGACAGTTGGATGGAGTCTGAGGTGGGACCATCCACCTCCACGGGTATGTGTGAATCTGTACGACAGTGGGGTCATCTGGCTGTCCACACTGATGTCGTTGAGATAGGTGTGGAGGAAGCCCTGCCTGTGTCCCAGCCTGCTGGCATGCATGGATGCCAGCACGCTGTGGCTGTGGCCTGGGCAGGGTCCGGCACCAGTGATGATGACATGACCGTCATGGGCAGTGACACATGTGTGCCACAGGATGGACACACAGCAGGGCTTTTCGCGCCCATGGCTGTGGGTGGTGCCACCGTGGGGGCCTGCATGTCAGCACAGTCCCAGGCTGTGCCTGTCAGCACCAGTGGGGCAGCAGCGGTGTCTGTTCAGGACAGTGGGACTGTTGCGGCCACCGCGGCAGCACCACTGAGCCCTGGGATGTGGCAGCTGGAGGGGGAGCCTCAGCAGTCACCCACTGGGCCTGGGGGTACAGGGTTCAGCGGTGGCATCTGTGCACCGCCTGTGGATGTGCCCAGACCTGGTCCTGGTGCGCAGCATCCATCCTCAAGGGGTGCTGAACATCAGGCCCTTGCACACCCTGAGGGACAGAATGCCAAGGAGGCTGATGACCTCTTGGACGAGCACACCCGCCTACTGCGAGCATCGGTCCAGCAGCAGATGCAGCTTGCGACATCCATGGAAGCACTGTGTGTGGCTCTGGAGCGGGCAGAGGAGCGTTGCAGCAGGGACACCAAACAGATCCTGGCATGGATGGACCCTTTGTGGGAGGATGTGACCACTGCCATTGACAGGCATGCACAGGCGTTCATTGCTGTCATGGCCACAATGGGCACACAGTCAGGTGCCCATGCGTCGCGGACACCACGCAGTGCACTCTCCACTCCCCATTCCTGGCGTTGTGTGACTCCCACCCTGTTGACGCCGGGTTCAGCTGTGGACATCCCAAGCACTCCTGGTGCAGGCATGTTCAGTGTGCTGCAGACCCCTGCATGGGCACGGTTGCGTTCACGCAGTGGAACCCCTGGGGGACCATTGGTGTCACCCCATGAGGCCAGTGGTCAGCCTGCCAGTGCTGGCGGGTCTTGGCGGGGCCGCCCACGCATCCGTGGTGGCCGTGGCACTGTGTCGCGAGACTGACCTGTCTCCCAGCATGGCTACTGTCTGGTGCTGCCCTGTGTGCATTGTGTGTTTCAGTGGGCAGTGCACGGGTGGGTACCTGGCCCTGCATGCGGACACACAGTCCACCTGCACACCCTCCTGGCTGCTGTCCACAGTTACGTGTGCATGATGATGCCTGCATTGTGCTGTACACCTAAGTGCAATGGTGCCCAGCATCTGACACACGCACATGGACAGGCAGTGGGCATGGTGGCCTGTGGACATGTGTGTTGCTAGGGTGTGCATTCTGGGTCGGTGTGCCTTCTGGCCTCTGTGCGTGTTTGTTGGGTTGTGTGTGTGCGTGCGTGCGAGTGTATGTGTGTGTCCTTCGGCTTGGCTTGTTAATCCTCATCCATCCCTGACTGTGTGTGTGCCTCTGTGCCCTGCCACTTCTCTCGATGGCATGCACCCCCAGTGTGGGTTCCTGCGTGTTTGTAGGTTGTGTCTTGGCCACTGGTGGTTGCGCATGGCCCCATGACTTACCTGGGTTGGCTGAAGTGCTCCTCTGTGATGGTGTCCCAGTGCAGCTGTGCCAGCCGGAGCAGTCGGGGGTCCCGTTGGCCAAGTAGGGGCTGCCCATCACCATCATCACCGGCGTCCCCATCGCTGTCCCCTTCTTTGACCTGTACGGCTATCCCACATTCATTGGCCATGTTGTGCAGGATGCAACAGGCCAGGAATATCCCACAGGCCTTTGAGGGGCTGTACTGTAGGGCACTGCTGGAGGTGTCCAGGCTACGGAAACATGCCTTCAGCATCCCGAACACCCGCTCGATGACATTGCATGTGGTGGCATGTGCCTCATTGTAGCATTGCTGCGATGGGGTCGTGGGTTGACGGTAGGGTGTGAGCAGCCAGGGACAGAGTGGGTATCCACTGTCACCTGTGTGTAGATGGTGGAGGTTAGTTTGGTGATCAGCATCGCCCTGCCCCAAGCCATGTAGGCCACTACCCATGGCACCTCTGGCCATGCCCACCCAGGCCCTGTATTAGTCCATTTGGTTTGCATACTCACCCAGTAGGTGTCCAGTGGGGATGTCCCCACTCTCAAATCTGTGGCACAGTGCTGACTGGTGCCAGATGTAAGAATCATGTGCTCCCTCAGGATGCGTGGCACAGACATTGATGATGTGCCCCCTGGCATCGCATACCACCTGGCAGTTGATGCTGGCATAGCCTTTGCAATTTATATATGCAGCCCCCTCGGGGCCAGGTGGTGTGCATATGGCCACATGGGTGCAGTCTATTGCCCCTAGCATGCCAGGCATACGTGCTACCCTGTGGAACTCCTGTATGTTTGCTGTGCCCTCCGCCACTGTGCTGGGAAAATGGATGTACTCCTCAGCATGTGGCAGCAGTGCACTGAGGAATTGGGTGAGGTGGCGTGACGTGGCCTACTGGGTTATGCCTGTGGTGTCTCCAGTTGGTCTCTGGAAGGTACCCGTGGCGAGCAAGCACATGCAGGCTGTTACCTTGGTCTCCGCTGACAGGGCATGGCTCAGTCGGGTGGGTTCCTGCATCACATCACTGCACAGCTCACAGTGCCACCTCAGTATTGCCCTGTTCATGCTGTACCAGCCCACAATCTCAGTATCTATGTACAGCTCGTAGCTGGTTCGGGCTCGGTACTGACTGTTGGGGGCATACCGCCGACGGCCCCTTCCATGGCCACGTTCCCCTGCCACCTGCCTTCTCACCTCCCTCTTTATGGCCTCCATGTGGAAGGTGGCACTGGCCATGTCCCTGGCTTGCGTTCTCCCCCCCTGGCAGCTGTTACTTTATTCCCCCGCTGTCCTGGCTGCTACTTCCCCTGCACCGGGTACACCTGCCTGTGCTGGCCTCTGAGCTGTGTGGCTCCCCACACCTTCCCTGTGCCTGTCTGTTGCTGTGGCCTTTCCGTGGCCTGCCCTGTTCCTGCCACTTGCCCTGTCTGTGCCTCTGCCTCTGACACATGTGGCTTCCCTGTAGCGTTCTTGTGCCTCTTCCTTGCTCCTTTTTATTTTGGCTCATTTCCGCTATGGTGCAACTTCCACTTGCTCCACTGTTGCACATTGCGCAAGTCTTTGAATATCACACTGCGCCATTTATGCATGGCTCCTCCCCCTTCGGTTGCACATGCCTTCATTATCATTGCACTGTTGCTCAGCATGATTTCGGAGGCGCAACTGCCTCCTGCTGAATATCGCAGAATGGTGCAATTTCGGACTTGCGCAAGCGCAACCCTATTGCGCATGGCTCAACTCTTCTGAATATCTGGGCCTATGTGCATAATATTTGCAACAATAACATATTTTATTTGGCAGGCTCAATGCATGTGGGTTCTGCAACCAAGAGAAGTATCTCATCTGGAACTTTTTCAGAATATTGGGATATCACTAAATCAAACCATGAAATTTGTTATGATGAGATATACCCCTGAAAGAGCTAATCTTCTTTGGGTCAATTGCAATGAATGGGGAATCAGTGATTAGGATATTATTTTGTAGAATATTGGTAGATTATAGTATGCAGGACATTGACAAATGCAGAGCAATAAGTATAATGTTTTCTTTTCTACTGAATCTTTTTTTTTCTGTTTGTTACAATCGGTTAATAATTTTGTTTAGAATGTATATACAATGTATTTGTATTGTAATGAAATCCAATTTTCAATAAAATTCCCCTACTCTTTTCGATAAGTGGCATGGGATCTTTAACATCCACCTGAACTACCACCAGTCCACTCAGATGGGACCTCGGTTTAACGTCTCATCCGAAAGACGGTACCTCCGAAGTGCAGCACCCTCTCATGCTGCACTACAGTGTCAGTATTGGGATATTTACCCAAGTGCCAGATGTGGGAACTGAACCCACAGCCCTCTGATCTCCCGGACTCAGAGGCAAGTGTGCTACCTACTGAGCCACTGACACCACCTACTAAAAGTGTGAAATGCATCCTCAATATTCCCAATGTAGCAGGTGAAGGACCACTCATTAGCACAGATGGTTGTTGAGAATTCAGCAGTATCTAGTTTTTTCCATCTGTCTGGAGTAGATGAACTTAGACTCCAACTTTGAACCTTTTGTGAACCACTGACAAAAAATAGCACAGTGGTCACTGATGGAATCCGGTAGGATGGCAAATACTACCACATGAGCAAGGTTAGTGACAAGAATACAGTCTAGTAGGGATTCATACATGGTTTTATAGTTGGTGATAGTGGTAGCAGTAACAACTTCTGGCTCTAGCTTCTCTGGCCACCTTGGCCTGTCCTGACCGCCAGTTCACGTTGAAATCCTTCAATATAATCCATTCATGACAGTGAAGGAAGGGGTTTTCTAGGTCCAGGAATGAATCAAGTTCCTGAGTTGGGATGCCCTGGGGAAGGTATATAAAACTAATTGTGATTGTTTTATTGTCCTTGAAAATAAGATTTACTAACAGTGATTCAATGGTGGGAGTTACTAACTGACTGATTGTCTATGTCTGAGAAGGTGAGGTGAGGTGTTTGAAGATAAAAAATAGACACCCACCTCACCTTTTTCCAATTCTATCCCTTCTAATCATAGAGTGATCTTCCATGTTAATATATCTGGAAGGGATTTTTGTCAGTGAGCCAGGTACTGAATTAGGCTATAATGTCAAATCTGTTAGTTGGATCCCAAGATTCAAAGATAGATGCCTTAGCGGTTAGACTCTGGCTGCTAAAGTGGACAATTTTAAGGAGATTGGTATTATTTTGGGGGGGTAACTAAGCCTGCTTGGGTGTTCAAAAGGGGGACTTGGGCTGGGGTAAACAGACCCAGAGAAAAAGCAGGAGTACCAGTACAATTTGTTTGCGTCAGCTAGTAATGAGGTATGGTATTTCAGTTCAAAGATGGAGGATGCATATATTGAGATATCTGTGGGAGTCCCCAAAAATGGAGAAGCAGCATTGTTGGTAGTAAACAAGGTTAGTAAAACCCTTAGAGATGATAGAAAATCTTTCCTTGGTTCTACAAAAGTGATTTACTCTTCAGGGAGACTGCGGAGACCCAAGGGAAAACTTAGTGTACTGTGGTGTATGTGGTATCCAGTGATATGGGTGAAGCAAGTTGAGTGACTCAAAATGAGCGACTCAATTTGCACACCCGCAATAAGAGCAAGTTGGAAAGGATAGTAAGGGTACAGGGATAGTGAGATAGGGAGGACAGAATAGCAAGTGTTGAGGGTGGAGGATATATAGTGGGTGTGAGCAGACTGCTGCTGAGCTGGCCTCCTGGAGTGGTGGTTATGGTCACCACCAATGGTGTGCATGGTCCTGGGTTTGGGACTGCATGCAGGTATGTACTAGTTTTAGTTTTTGATGTTGTGGATTACATTAATTTTGTTATGCACCTCCCATTCCCTCAGGTTGTTCTCCCACCTATGGGTTGTCTCTCCCACAATGGTCACCACCTCCTGTGATATTTTTTTTACCTTCCCCAGTGTCCGCACACCCTGGAGGTAAGAATATACAGTTTTGGGGGTGGTGTGGCATAGCCCCCACATAAAATGTAGGCTTGTATTGGCGCTGATATTGTAATGGGTGTAGTGCTGTTTGCCAATTTTGTTTTTGGTATTTAGTTGTCACCGTTATGCAATAACTGTTTATAGGGGAAACAGTGACATCCTGTGTGGCCCCACCTCTCTGTGCAGTTGGGCCTGATTAGCAGTTGCACAAGTAAAATAACATTTTGCCCTTACTTCTTGTTATTTTATTTTAAAAAGTATCTGGTGGATCCTGTGCCCTCCCTACCAGCAGTTTAACATTCAAAGTGCTCCCTGGTGCACCCACAAGCACCCGTGACCATCACTGTGATGACATGTCAGGTGAGGAGCAGCCGGGGGCACCTCCATATACTTAGTATGGCACTGTATTTTCAAACAGCTCTGGTTTGGAGCCTACATGCTCCTGAGAAACCCTGATACCAGATACAGATTGCCAGGGTGTCTGTCAGTCTGTACTTGGTCTCAGTGTAGCACAGACACACATAGATGCCAAATTGAAAGTATTTGAGTCTACTGCAATACAACTTATGTACTGAGTAGATTCAAATAGCTCTGTGGAACCGTGTATGTGGGGGAAGTTATTATTAATGGTACCTATTCTACTGATGCTGTTGTTGGGGGTGGAGGGCAGGTAAGATTGATATCCAAGGAAAGATGTACCTCGACACAAAGCTATGCATAGAGATGTGCAAAGGTGGCAAACTTCACTTTGTGAATTAATTTGTGAAATTCACCTAATTCATAAAGTGCTGAGTTTGTGAAACTTTTGGCAGACAAAGGGCCTCTAAACAGATCACTGGCGAAGTTGCACCTTGGGTACTGTGCACAGTTCTGGAATCCTGACCTGACAAATGACATTAATAGGTTGCAGTCAGTGCAGCAAAGGGTCACAAAAATGATTCAACATTAGCATGATAGCTATTGCAAGGAACATCTAATAGCCCTGAACATGTACTCCCTGGAGGCCAGGCAGGAGAGGGTGGAGATGGTAGACACATAAACATTCCTGTGGGAAATAACTAGAGTAAATTGGTATCCAGTGAAGACAGTGACTGTAAAGGAGTGACTGTTAAAACAGAAACTCTTTTACAGTGCTATCGTTTTGGACTAACCTATAAGGATAGCGAGAGGATGCAATAACGATAGTAGGGATGAGCGAGAGAGGGTGACTGGAATGGGAGGTATAGGGAGGGTAAGGAGAGGGATAGGGAAGAGGGTTTTTGAGGGGGTATGCCACCCTTACTGTGACATCAACACAGCGGAATACACACCTGTCAGCAAAATCAATACTTTGCCAACAGATCACTGTGTTGGTGTGCCCGAGACAGGGGCATGCTGCCTCCCGGTCCTGCACTCCCACCCCAAATCAAACTCCAACTGCAGTTGAGAATCCTAAAGATGGGGGTGAGGGGCAGAGCCTACTGCATGGGGGGTTCAGGGGCAAAACACCCCAATAAAAAAACATGACCTGGAGACATAAAGAAATCATGTAAACTGTAACTGGAGGGTGACATGATTCCTGTCAGCGAAATGCTGGTTGACATAAAGGATGTCAAACCAGCATGATAGAGCCTTTGGGGGATGTATGCCATGCTGCCACCAAGTTAGTTATGTGGTGGTGAGGGTGGCTAGCTGTGGTGCAGCCAAGACTTGGTTTGGGGCCGTGGACCAGAGAAAGTTTTTAATGACGCCATAATTGTTTTTATCATTTTCAAATTGTGTAGCCCTTCTGGACATGCATCCCACCTGGAGTTGGTTATCTTTATTCAGGGGTGTGTGGGCTTTACTGCACGGGGAGAACAGCCCTCTTGCATAAACAGTATTTCAGTTTGTGGATGTCTTGTTGCTTATTAGTGTACCTCACCAATTTTTCTTTTTTTGGTGATGTAAACTTGCTGTAACAGCGATTGCATTATGGCATGGAACCGGGAATTTGTGAGGGCTTGTTTTCTAGAAATAAAGATGCAGTCATAAGAGGGACATTGCTGGAGATTACTGGGAGGTAAATTCATGAAAGATGTGAGAAGGATCTTCTTTGTGAAAAATGTGATAGAGTCTTACAACTGTCTCAAGCATTGCGCACATCACCATGGGCCAGTGTGTCTCATCCCCTGACCAACAGATTGGGTCAGAGGAGCTTATTTGTGTGATAAAACCACACATGTAGCTGCATTGTGTGGTAAAACCCTTCCCCTGCCTGGTTCAGCCATGCCACCCTCCTCATCCAGTCCATTCAGGTCCTAATACTCAACCAATATGATTAAAAAAAGACAATAATGGATATGACTGTGTGTATGGATTTTTTTTACACACCTGAGATGTGTGATGACCCATAAACCTCGAGAGCAAAACTTGAAAGGTTTAGGAGGTCATCACACACCAAGAGTGTGTAAAAAAACCCCATAAGAATCAGTTGCATATTCATTATTTTTTTTATAATTACTTGTACAAGGAGTTAGTCCCAGTGATGGTCAATGTCATTCCTGTTGGCCCTTGGTTAGTCTCTGTTCTCCTGACACAGTCTCTCTCCTACACATTCACACTCTGACACTTATTCATACATACACACACACACACACACACTTACACAAACTCACTCTCTCTCTCGTGCTCTCTCTCTGTCTTGTATGGACTTTTTTTTTAAACTGCCAGCTATGCCCCATTCTGGATCACAATTGCTGCTTCCCAGTCTGGACACACAGTGGGATCTACCAGATATTTTTTTATATATTTAAAAGACAGGATCTATCAGATAAAGAAGAAGAAAAAAAAGAAAGTCTACTAAAGATTCGGAGGACGGTGAACAATGGCAATTTGTTAGTAAGTGGAAAACTGAGTTGCCATATCTGTGATACTGTTCAGCCTGCCTGCACACAGAGTATGAGTCAATGAAGTGGCGCAGTACAACTGAATGACAAACACTGCTGGTGAAGTCAAATTTTGAGAATGCCGTAATAAGTAATTTTCAAGTTGTTACAGCATTTGGGAGATCCTTGTTAACATTGTGGAAAAGGGGGTCACCAGTACAGTAATTATATAGAGAATAATGTATAGGCAGGTGGTTATTATGAGAATTTTACACACACCGGTGTGAGGATACCCCATAGGCGAACCCGGCGATTCTCTAGACATCCACACGGTATATATAAACTATAACTCTTCCGATGCTTATTACTATTTTTTATAATTGCTAGTCACATTATAGCAATAATCTATTGAATTTGCAAATAAATGAATAAGGCAGTTGTGGTATAATGAAGGAATTTATTTGTGGTGGTTGTACAACATTGCAGTTTTAATTATTTTAAAAACGTGTTTCTTCAACTGCCTTATTCATTTGTTTGCAAATTCAATAGATTATTGCTAAAAATTGAGATGAAGGTCACTGTCTGTTTTCTTTTGGTATTTAGATTATGCTGCTCTACTGTAAATTGTTCTGTTATAGAGTCTACGATTTAAAATCTTGTCTCCATTTCTTAAGAATCTTGTGCTGTTGCTGTCGCTATTTTACATCCGTTTTTTTTTAAAGTGGTCCGTATTTGTTTTGTTTCAGAGCGGTAGATCTGACAGAACCGAGCAGGCCGCTGCGAGACACCAAGTCGTTTACTTCTTATGTCTCGCTGGCGCTCTAGAGCAGAGTAGCGCGTGTTTGCCGTTATAACTAGCCGAGGTAGTTATAACGGCAAATTATAACTCGCTGTGCCCGTGTTAAAAAAATTGTGGCCAGTAATTATATAAATATAAACTGTCACTCATACAGTGCTGATACATATCATTTCCACTCCCTTCTGTGCCCAAATAGTAGTAAACTATTTCAATAGTGCTTTGTGCTATCATATTCTGGGTGAGCTGAGAGAAAGTGAGAACAGACTAGTTAGCCAAAAAAAGATAAGGTAATTTAGTTCATTTCATACTTAAAGGGTCTGTGTGAGTGAGTAGGCAGAAGTAAATGTTTTAGAATCAGTGTTTTGAGGATGTTCATTAAAATTCTGTATCTCCTGTTAGCTGGTATGGGGCATAGCTGGGAGAGTATTTGTAGCCTCTTGTAGGTTGAATGATTAATTACAATCAATGAAACAGGTGTCTGAGGAGAAGCTGAAGCAAGCTTATAGGATATAAGAGATTTAAGCCCCAAGCCTGCCAGAGTCCTATCATGTGGTATTCCATCATGTCAGTGTCACAGAGTGTCACAGAGTAGGAGTGTGACATCTGACTAAGAACGCAGGTGTGTCTGCAATTCCACAGAGAACTCTAGAAGGTGGTACTGGTATCTCATAGTATTATAAGTGGCAAGGCAGGTGTATAAAGGGATCATAGAGACACCTTATCTGGGGTACTGTTGGAGTACAGATTGCAACTGAGTAGGACAGGTTGAGTAGCACATTCTGGGATATCATATCTGGGGTAGCATAACAGCAACAAGTGTGAATAGAAGTAAAAACAAACAGTATTGAACTGGTGGCACTGATCATTGAGGTGCTGGATTCTATACCTTTCACCATGCTAGTGACTCGAGTTCGGAAGCGAGCTTGGGATGCCAGGGTTTGGCAGGAGGGAGAGCTGGAAGATGATCATAGGGGCTGATGGGCTGCTTTCATCTTTTGTATTGGGGAAGTGTAGTTCCTCACTCTTGCCTGACATCCAATGGAGTCCAGGTGTCAGAACAGAGTAAAGGGCTGACAAACCATCGGTGAGGGTGGAAGGAGCACTCACTTTCCACGAGCGCATGTGTGCCTCCATGTGTGCACACACTTGCTTTGCTCACCATTGCTCCAGGGGTGCTGGAAAATCCACAGAAAAAAACCTGAGCCCAATGTTCAAAGCTTGACACAGGGCTTGCATCCACCCTGTTGTGTTGCGCAGCTATGCCAAACCCCTTCGCTGTAACTGCACCCAATTTGAGTACGTCAGCTGCAGTTGCAACAGGTTCCGTACTTTACGGCAGCTTGTGCCAAATATTTGGCACAAGCCCAGTAAAAAGGGTCCCCAGAGTGGCACAAGTCAGACCAGGGGAGAGCTGGTCTAACTTGCAGCATTTGACACACAGGAATGAAAATCCCAATTGCCAGCTGGTAGAATGCCACAAACTCCCTGCACCATATAATCAGTGCACCAGGGGCGTGTGGCATTCTCAGGTCTTTTGAAAATTGGGCCCATGTCTCTCCATGGTCATATCTGGTGGACCCCGCCACTCTCAGACCCTGCTACATGTGGATACCCACCGGAAAAGACAGTCAGGGGAAAAACTGATGGGGTTGGGGGTGAAAAGTGGCACAATGACTAGAGTAGGTGGCCATGGAGGAGCAAATAACTACATAAAAAAAAGTAAAAAAAAAAACAGTGCACAGAGTCTTGAGTTCTAAGAAAATACTACAGGTAACATACTAATGTTATATTAAAGCTACATTCAGTTCAAATACACCCTGATGTAGGGGGCACATTGGTGGGAAGTAGGGTGAGTGCAAGGGGTGTGGGACAGTGGTGAACCAGAGGATGCTCTGGGAGTTTGGCCACTGTTTCAACTGCAGAAGACTCCAGGGAATGAGAGAGGAACTGGAAGCTGCATGGGCTAAAATATATTGCTTGACAGCTGCAACCATGAGGGGCCCATAGGGCAGTACTGATAAATCCATCTATAAGACCAAAGCAGGGCAGAGACAGGGGGGTGGACAGTGCCGGAGGAAGAATGGGAGAGAAGGTCAAGCCTGAGGAACTGGGGCTGTGCACCAGCAATAAGTTCACTCTGCTGTAGCAAGAGGTACCACAATCCCTACCTCCACCAACACAAGGGAAGAGGGACCCAGCATGTCTAGTAGGCAAGCACTGCCAGAGAGCATGCTGGTAGCTGGGCAGAGTCCCAAAGGTGGCATGAGAAAGGTACATGTAGTGGAGGATTCAGCTATGAGGGACACAGGGAGGGATTTTGGTCCGATGCCCACTGGGAAAGAGGTGATCTGCTGTTTCCTTGGAGCAATAGTAAACAGACTTACAGCTAGGGTAATGGAATTTCAGGAGAGCAGGGAAGGAAGGAATGGAAGGGAAGGAAGGGAAGGGAAGGGAAGGAAGGAAGGAAGGAAGGAAGGAAGGCCAGACCTAACTGTGCATGTGGGCATGAGTATTCTGAGCAAGGGGTGCATGGACGAAATTAAGTCAGACTCCCCCACTCTGGAGAAGTTAGCAAAGGCGCAAAGCAGAAAGCACGGGTGGTAACTTTCTCAGAGGAATTTTCTTGGCCGTGCCTGATTGAGGGGAACAGTTCCTTGTGTTCCGATTCATGCGTGGGTAAAGGGCTGGTGCAGTGAGGAGGTATTTCAGTTCCTTGGGGACTGGGGCCTGATTAGGTTGGTTAAGGGCTGTTAAAAAGAAATGGCTTGCATTCAGTTGAGAAGGGGAGGAAGGAATTAGGAGAACGATGGGCTGGCACAGCATATGGCTAGCTTAAACTAGTGAGGGGAACTCAAAGTGGCAAGGTACACACAAGATACCACAAATAAGGGGGAACTTACTGCCCCCCCATGTTGACCAATGCATCAGAATAAAACATTGAAGGAAAAAGGGGGAAAAAGGGGGAATGGATTGATGTTTGAAAATTAAATGCACTAACATAAGGAGTCTTGGCAAACAAATGCCAGAACTTCATGCAATGGCCATGGAAGGAATCCTCAACTTGGTGCCTGTCATAGCAATGTGGATAACCTCAAGCCCAGAATGGGACATGACCATATCAGGGTATTCAGTATTCAGGAAGGAGACAGCAAAGAGCAGAGTAGTGGGAGTAGCACTGTAAAAGAGGATATAGTAGCTAAAATAGACAGTCTTGGGGAGTCACATAAACTAAAATCCCTGTGGGTGTTAGCAGCAGCAGGAAATGAGAAATAAATCAGGACTGAGTTGGTCTATAGACCACAAGGTCAGGATCAGGGCAGAAGAGGAACTGGGAGATGGTTAAGATGGCAGCCAGTTTAGGAGAAGTGGTGACAGTAGGAGACTTTAATACACTGGATGCAGATTGAAAAGTGCCAATTGTGGCAAGTACGAGTAATCAGTTCCTGGTGAAGGCATTCCAAAACACATTCCTAGTTTAAATAGTGCATTGCCGAACAAGTGAAGGAGTGCTGCTGAATCTGGTTCTCAGCAACAGTGAGAGGATCCAAAATGTAGCAGCCCTGGAACCACGTGGTTCCAGTGTCCAAGAACAGTCTGGTTGTCCCGATAGGGACTGCCAATGGGGCAAATGCAGTAAGAGTATGGGGCTTTTAAAAAGTGGATTTCTGCAAGATGAGGGAACAGCTGGTAAAAAAGCGCAAAGATCACAGAGCAGGTGGAGGAGACAAAGGGAAAATAGGAAGAACATGAAAAAGCAATGATGGAAGCAGCAGAAGATCAATTGTGAAGGTAAGGTATCAATGGAAAAAAACAAGTAGTCCAAAGTGGATCATGGCCAAAGTAAAGTTGATGGCAAGAGCCAAAGGAGAACATTTTTAAAGTATTAGGCAAGTCAATGAGGGGATGATATGTAGAAGCACCTGGAGGCAACAAAGGTAGCAAGCAGGAAGGTGAAGCAGGCCAAGATGGAGATAGAACTTTGGCTGGCAAAATGAGTCAATCATGTGGAAAAGATTTTCTTCCAGCATATTTAGGAAAAGTGGAAGCTCAATGAGGGTATAGTAAGACTGAGGGTTAAGGAAGGATTGGAGGAGAGGGGCAAAAGGAAAGCAGAGATTCTATTACTAAACAAGAAACACTGACTCTATAATCTATACTATGGAGACAGGACAGAAAACAAACTGGTTAAGATGTAAGGATGCCCTAAAGAAATGTAAAAACAAAATCAAGAAAAATAAACATCAATTGGAGCTTGGTTTGGGTAAAATAACATGAAGGAATTCTATGGATATGAAAATTTTCTACAGAACTCCAACAATGTCCTATGTTCAATAACATCGGAAAATCAAGTTACTGAAGACCCAAAACTTATGACAGAGGTATTTAATACATACTACACTTTGCATTGGTGTTTTCTAACGCAGCTCCATATCCTGGAACCATGCAAATAAACAGCTCATCCAGAATACAAAGCATGGAAGATGACATCCCATATAAACTCACCAGGCTCAAAAAGACACACTTGGCTGTCCCAGATAACATATCCCCAACACTGCTAAAACTCCTAGCACCGCATATATCTACACCCTTAAAAAAGTCATTCTTATCAGCATTACTAAATAACAAAGTCCCATCTGACTGGTTATGTGCTACGGTGATACTCGTGCTTAAAAAGGGTGCAAGGCAAACTGTAAAAACTATACACTTATTAGTCTAACATCTGTGCCTGGTAAGATTCTGGAATCATTAAAAAATATGATTACTGACCATCAAAAGAAATACGGTACTTAGGATACATAGCAGCATGGATTTACATCAAACAGCTCAAGTACAACGAATCTGTGTTTTTATGAAAAAGTGTCAGCAGCACTGGCTAATGATCTAGCAGTGGACTGCATGTCTCTTGGCTTGTCAAAGGCTTTTGACATATTCCCACATAATGTAATAATTCAAGAATAATTAAATCTAAAATTGGATTATCGAATTGTACAATGGATACAGGTTTGGTTGAGTCATAGAACTCAGACAGTATATATTAATGTTTATTTGTTCTAGCCCGAGGGATGTGCCTAATGGTATGCCACAGGGGTCATAATGGGGCCTGTGTTGTTCCAGATCTTTATAGCAGATATGGAGAAGCATGTAACCAGCTGAATTAGCAAATACACAGACAATACTAAACTCACTGGGGTTGTTAATACTGATGAAGATAGAACCGCATTGCAAAGTAACCTAAATAAAATACTTTTTTGGGCAGAGACATGGGGGATGAGTTTTAACAAGGAAAAATGTTGTATCATGCACCAAGGTAATCAGAACAAAAAAGTCACATACTTTCTAGATTGATTTCTTCTTAGGGAATCACATGAAGATAAAGATTTAGCAATAATAATAAATCCAACCCTGACTTGCACATCTCGATGGCCCCTATGCAGTAAAGGGTGGAGTGACTACGTGTCGCATATCTTGGGCACATAGTCACCCTGCAATCATTGCACCCCTCACATAGGGCACCAATGGGGATGTGCAGTACCTACATGCCTGATCCCCTGACCATGCAAAGAGCAATGTGCCAGGGGTGGGCAAGGGTTGGGCCCACACTACACACAATGCATGAAGGTGCATAGTGTTGTCTGTGGGGATGCAGAGAAGGTCACCCCCCCACCATACCCACATGGGCACATGCCCTTGGATACTCCCCCCTGAGTGGCACTGTTGGTCAACTCCATCCCAGGACACCCAGGCATGTTGAGGGGCACATCGCCATGTGCACCACCAACAGACCCCCACCCTGTCCCTGCAACCAACTCCAGGTCGTATCATGGGAGGTCCAGCTGCAGAGCCCTCCTCTCACCATCTCAGCCACTGGCTGTTGGTCTTTCATGAGGCGCTGTGCTGCATGCCCCGCCACAAAGGTGAACCACTCTATGCCCCAGTCCGGGCATCTGACTGGATGCCTGGCCGGATCCGTGTCCCCACCCTTGGCTGCCCTGTGGAATTCTGTGTACCAGGGGGCGGGGCTGTGGACAGCTGGAAGCCAGTAGTGAACACCATTTTCTGTACACCTGTCCTTGGGTGCATAGCTTCTCTGCTGGGAGTTTGTGTTGATTCTGCATACCTCCACCCAATAGTTCATTGGGGCCATTGTGAAATACAAAATCCAAAGCTAAGAGCTTACTCTGGACAATAAAAAGGAACCTGCACAAAAGGGGGGGGGGAGCTGCAGCAGTAACTTAATTGGGAGCTGCATCTTGGGCAGACAAGATAGACCATTAGGCCTAGTCTGATGGCAACTTTGTATGTATGTATGTAACTTCTAAAGCAGAAATGGACAGGTGATAATGCCTTTGTACAGGTCGCATGTCACACCAGTACTGGACTATGGTAGCCCTGTGTGGGGCCCCTTTGGCTTAGGAACTATTAACAGGATTGGGAAAGTCCAAAGACAGCCTACAAAATTAATATATGATATCAAGACATTATCCTATAATTAATGCTTATTGAAACTCAGTTTGAAGTCACTAGAGGCCAAAGAATATGAGGGGACCTACATTTATGTTATGATATCATGCAGGATGATAATTTAAGTGAACTGAGTTTGGAATTCATAAATGATCAAAAGGGCACTAGAGGTTACCTGTTACAATTAAGACCCAGAACATTCAACAGCAACAAAAAGAAAGCATTCCGTACCCAAAGAATAGTTAACCCATGGAATAAACTCCATTTGGAAATCATTATTAGTGAAGACAAACAACAATTCCAAAATAGGTCAGATTGTTATCTTTTATTTTTTTGCAATTCACATTTTATTCAGTTTTTTGCAGAGACAAGATATAAAGATAATATACAAAGCATCCAGAAACTTGAATAGCAACATTCTTACATAAGATTACCAAAATTAACAAGTCTCATGAAACCCCCAAACCCCCCACATACCACCATCCCCCTTATACCACAATACCCTTCCCCACAAGGCTCTTCATTTGAGTGCGGTCTTATAGGACATATAATCTAACTACCTACGAATAAGATACAAACAATGGGGTCCAGATTTTCTCAAATAGAGGCAATTGGTTATATAGGACTGCTATCATCCTCTCAATCCTAAGGCTTGCAAGAAGTTCTGCTAACCATTCAGAGTAGGTAATCCTAACGCTATCCTTCCAATATTTGAGTACTAGTTTTTCACTGTGATGGAGATCAAGGCCATATGAAATTTCCTCACTGTAACAGAAACCAGACATGTCCCTAACAAACAAACCTCAGGACTAAACATATCCTCCAATCCTAATAAAGGACTGGCTTTACTCTTTATTTCATTCCACAATGGGATGATTTTTGGGCACTGCCAAAAGATATGTAAGAGATCTCCCCTTCCCAGGCCGCATCTGTAGCATTTAGGATTCTTCACTAGATTTAAATCCGCCAGTTTTTGAGGAGAATAATAAATATTGTGTAGAATTTTAAACTGAATAAGTCTCAAATGATCTTGTCGAATGAATCTATGACAATTCTGCCAAATCTGTAACCAATCTAAGGTTACTTCCTGGAACACTTTGGCCCAATATGAACTCGGGGCTAAATTCTTTGTAATGGCCCGATGAAACAATACCAAGTATATTTTGGAAACTGCCTGTGGAAGTCCTACCAACGGGCCTATGTCCACCCAGAATGGAATACGAGGTGTATTCACCGGGCCCTTTCCTACTTTTTGAACTAATAAATGACGTAGTTGAAATATCTTGAAACTATCTTTAATAGACAGCTTAAACTTACTCATCACATCCACAGATGAGATTAGACCTCCCTCCTCATTGAGAAAATCCTTTAAGGAACAGTCCACAGGTAAAAGTAACCAGTTGTACCTGATAGTCTTGTTTCCTATCAGCCACTGGGGGTTACCCACACTAGGTTGTGCCCCATCCATAGTTTGATCATATTTCAAGAAGTTACAGAGCTGATTATGAATCCTTAAGGAGATCCCAATAGGAGATTTCCTCAGGGGGGAAGGGAGTACCTTACCGGTTACATAAAATAGGGCCTCCGGGGTAAAACCAAAACTTTTGATGAGACTAATTTCTAGATTAACCCACAGTGGAACATAACCCGAGGTTGAGGAACTGCCCTCATGCTGAGCCCATCTGCCATATTTATTCAGGTGAGCTGCCCAAAATAGAGACAAAATGAGGTAATCTCAAGCCTCCAAGTGACTTAGGGCCGCAACTTTGAATAGGACATCCTTGCCTTCTTATAACCCCATACAAAATCTGCTATTTTCCATGGAGTTTATTGAACCATGACAAGGGGATCCAAACATTCAACATACTTAGGGGATAGAAAAGTCTAGGGAATAAATTCATTTTAACAAAATTTATTCTACCCCATAATGACAATGGAAGTTGTGCCTACCTTTTTAAGTCCAAATCTATACTATGAACCAAGGGGTCTAGATTCAACTGACGTAATCGATCCAAACTATTAGTCAAAGTAAGACCAAAATATTTGAAGGATTTGGGACTCCAACCTAGGCCTAAATCTACAATTTCCCGCCTAAATAATTTATTATTTAGAGGGTAGACTACCGTTTTATCCTGGTTCAATTTATAATTAGCAAGGGAGCTAAAGTTATGTATTACCTTTAACAGGCTGGGGATGGACCTACTAGGCCTCGAAATATAAATCAATAGGTCGTCTGCGTACGCCGTGGTTTTGATAACTTGGTCCCTAACATTGATACCTACGATTTCACGACACATCACTATACTCCTTATAAGAGGCTCCAAATACAAGTTAAATAATAGGGGGGATAGGGGACATCCTTGCCTCGTAGCAACATGCAATGTGAAAGGGGTTGATACGGCCCCATTGCAAGTGACTCTAGCAGAAGGATTTGAGTATAACGCTCTGATCCACCCAGCAAACTTCTCAGGGAAACCAAATCTACCCATTACCGTAAATAAAAATTCCCAGTGAACCCTATCAAAAGCCTTCTCAGCGTCCAAGGAGACCAATGCCATCGGGAGATCAGTCTCCTCGGAAACCGAGAAGACATGCGCCAATGTTCTAAAATGGTCAGCCGAGGATCTACCCTTCATAAAACCCACCTGTTCAGCCCCTATCAACTTTGATAATATTTTATTAATTCGATCTGCCAATACTTTAGCCAAGATCTTAATATCGTAATTTAACAATGAAATAGGTCTATAACTGGAAGGCTTCTCAGGTGGTCTATTTGGTTTAAGGATCAACACTATAAGCGCTTCTGACAAGGTCCTATCTAACTTCTTCCCAGAAAGAATGTATTGAAATAATCTAAGTAATAAAGGAGTCAGTTGGGGGGAGAATACTTTGTAAAAATTAGGCGAAAACCCATCTGGGCCAGGTGTTTTGTCTATAGGTTGATTCTTAATAGCTGCTTCTATCTCTCGCTGAGTTATCTCAGCATTGAGAAAAGCACAATCAGATTCGTTTAACGTAGGGAGTAAAAGATTCTCTAGGAAAGCCGAGATCTCAAATTTAGATGGAGGACACTCCATGACACTATATAGGGACTCGTAATATTTCCGGAAAATTTGAACCATTTCCTCTGGGGTGGTCTTAATACATCCATCCTCATCCGATATGATCCCCTCGATCAGACGGGAAGATTCAAGTTGTGCAATACGCCTAGCCAGGAGCTTTCCCGACTTTTCCCCATGATCTAAATAGTTGGCTCTAGTTTTTATTATAGCTAACTCAGCCTGCTCCCCCAGCATTCTAAGATATGCATCCTTAACTTTCACTAGCTTCTCCTTATCCTCCTCTTTTGGATTAAAAACTATCGTGGATTCTAGAGATCTGATTTGAATTAATAAATCCGACATAGTGGCTTCCTTCTCTTTCTTCCTTTTAACGGCCTGACTAATCAATAAACCTCTCATGTAAGCCTTAAATGCTCCCCAGAAAATATCAGGATGGACACTATCCTTCAAATTGAACGAAATGAACTCCTCTATTTGCTTCGACAAAACCTGGGCAATCTTGGGTATTCTCAAAATTTGGTTATTTACTTTCCACCTATTACCCTTATGAATGAGTGAAGGAAAGGAAACCATGACCTCTACCGCAGAGTGGTCTGAAAGGGGGGCAGCCACAATTTCCGAGCTAAGGACTCTCTTGAGCAGGACACGAGAGAGAAATATATAATCAATGCGAGACCCAGATCCATGGGCAGGAGAAATAAAAGTATATTCCTTAGACTCCAGATGGAGCACCCTCCAAACGTCTGACAGCCCTAGGCGATCTACCAGATCACCAAAAGCACGGGAGGCAGGTGTAGGATGAAATTGGGACCTGGCGGATCTATCTAATGAAGGATCCAGTGCCATATTAAAATCCCTCCAAAATCATAGGGAGCTGATTAAATGGTAGGAGCACGTTTAATAAACTCACCAGAAAGTCATGGCTGTCCACATTGGGACCATACACCGGCCCTATCAAAATCTCCATATTCTGTAATTTACCTTTCACTAACACACATCTACCTTCCTTGTCCTGGACCACTTTCAAAGGGGTAAAGGGTATTGATCTATGTATTAATATCATAACCCCTCTACTCTGTGTATTACCCTGGGACAAGAAAACTTCCCCTATTTGCAGCCTCCTCATACAATTGGCCTCTTCTTGGAGTAAATGGGTTTCTTGCAAAAATACTAACTTTGCCTTCACAGCCTCTATATATTTCCAAATCCTAAATTGCTTAGCTCTAAGCCACGCCCCTTTTACATTCCAGGTAAGGAATTTAATTGAAATATCCGTCCCCATTCCTATTCAGTGAGATTATACCGTGTGTGACACTCCCAATTCCACGTGACTATCAGTAAAACTAACAGCCTCGTGCCCCACCCCCTAAGAACCTAGCCCCTATCCCCACCTAAAACCCTTCCTCTCTATACACCCCCGAGACCCTTATCTATCGCACCCCATAAACAAAACCCTGAAAACCCTCCCACCCCTCCCACCCTCCTGCATCTCACCTTCCTCACGCCCATGACACCAGCCCACTTAGCCCATAACTCTGTGCCTTCCCCACCACCCCCTTGCTATGTCAGTGAAACTCCGTCTTTTCATAGCTTAACCGAACTCGTAAACCAATACATACTTAGACCACCAATAAAACCCTTCCTAAACACTCAGGAGGCTTATTTCCTCGCCCCTCATGTAATTAATGCAGTCCAATAAACAGAAAAAGAAAAGGACAAATTGTTAAATGGGCTGCATAACTGACAGCAAACTAGGAGATTGGCAACATCCCCACAAGTCAGGGAGAGGTGAACAAATCAATATAGGGAGAAACCCCCAGATCGAAACCATACACTGTGTAATTAGGCTAAATCAGCCTTCCCCAGCTAGATAGTAGAAAACACATAGTGAACCAGCCTATTAGACTAACTATAGTGCCCTGGTGCCCTCTTGAGGCGAACCAGGTGAACTATGACAGTCCATTGTCCTTTAGGTGATATGTGAAATGTCCACAGTGAGCCAAAGAAAGGAAAAAGACCCACCCAATCATGTACAAACCATAACAAAGGCAGCCTTTAATATCCTCGACAGCCCCAGATAAATTAACAAACTAAATAAAACATGAGAGAAACCCACAAGGGGCGATCCTAAAAAAAGGGATCATAGTGACGAAACCACACTGTGTTCAACCCCATAATGCAGGTTCCCTTTATCAGCCCCAGCTATCCGCTGAGCCAAAACAATATTGTCCCAGTCCACCGTGTTCCAATATTGAAATGCCAGACATCAAGTCGACTCCTGATTTCTCCAGTCGAAATCACCAACTTTCAGCTCCTTTCCCTCCATCAGGGATCTTTGAACAATGCAGGAAAGGCCCCTTGTAGTGCAACAGTAGCCGATTCACAAGAATCAAAAGCCTTCCATTCATTAGCAATGAAAACCTGAAATTTCGCGGGGTAACCCATGCAAAATTTGATGTCTGCTGCAATCAGCCTTTTTACCACCGGATGATAAGCTGCACGCTTTTGCCTGACTGAGAGTGGAAGATCTTGCGCCACTCTAATTCGGGAACCCTCCCAAAATATCTCTTTATCTTCTCTCGCCTTCCCAATGAAAAGCTGCCTTTCCTGATAGTTAAGGAATTTAAAGATAAAAGTTCTTGGAGGACCATCAGGAGGAGGTAAAGGGCGCAATGCTCTATGAGCCCTTTCAATAACATACGTTGATCCAAACGGAGAGGGCCCCGCAATCTTCTCAGTCAGTTTCTGAGCAAATTTAATCGGATCAGGGCCCTCAGCTCTTTCTGGTAGCCCAACAGATTGTTATCTTTTAAACAGAAACACACTGTCATGTTATGAATAGATAGATAGGAATGCCAATGGGCCTACCACCTTCTCGGCTTCTTACACCTTAGTATGCACCTTAGTACACTATTGTCACTACTGCAAGAAGGAGTAGAAAAGGCCTAAGCCCAAAGTAGCTCCCATGAATTCTGGTAGAACTTCAGTTTTTCATCTTCATTCAAGCATTTTTCCAACTCTCTTCGTAAATATTTCCTTACTTTCACTTTCACTGTCAACACTCTCCTGCAGTCCATTCCACAAGTTCAGCACCATCTCCATAAAGAAGTATTTCCATTTGTTACCCCTGATACTATTTGCCTGCACCTGTAGTACATGCTCCCTTGTTCTAGAGTTAAGATCTTTAAATGTGGTATTTATACTGAACAAATATTTGCTATAATTACTGGGGAGAAGGATGACAACTGCTAAAATGTGGGGATAATAGGGGAAGGGAGGAGAGCAAGTGCTCAAGAGGCATGGTCAAAATAATGTAGAAATTTGTGTTATATGTAGAGAATAAAGTGTGGGGCGGTGTGCGTAATGAGAATTTACACATGCTTGAGATGTTGGATGCCATATAAACCCTGAGAGATGAAGGTCAAGGGGTTTATTTCAACGTCCAACACAGAGGGCTTGTGTAAATTTCAAGGTTACATACCGCCCCATATTTTATTTTATATAAGTAATGTGTTTCATTTTTGTTCCACAGCAATTATATAGCATAAAGATAATACATGCCCATGCAGCCACGGTCTGACCAGGTTTCACCAGATTCAGCGGCAATTAGACATGGCAGCTGGAAGAAAGTTTTTGTTTTCCTTTTTTGATTTGTAGGAGCCAGACAGCATACACTGTTTTAGAGAGCTATTTCTTTTTCATTTTTAATCGTGCTTACTGCTGAGTCAGAGAGGCGGTCTAGTATTTGGTGTTTGGTTGCTTGCAGTGGCGATGTGGAATAGTTGGTGGCTGATGCTGGCGCATGTGCAGAAGATAGAAAATACGGCATATATTTGCTGTAATAAATACTCCTTTATTATGGCAAATTATGCAATGGATTTTCTATGGGACAAAAATGAAACCATTAATTATAAAGTAAATAAATCAATGTGACCTGACAGCTCACACCGGTGGACTCTGAAGGAGGTAACAGAAGTGATAGTAGAGCTACATGCAGATACAGTAGTAGCACCGAATTAGTCAAAGGATTTTTAAGGATTTTTAAAAATCTCTATTGAGAATTGTGAAACCTTTAGTTAGGGATTTTGTTTTGTTTGTTAGTGTGCTCACTGCTATGCAGAGAGGGTTGTCACATCTGATTGTGTAGTTGAAAATCTACCAGATGGTACTTAAGTACTGTAATAAGAACTGGCTTCTTTCTGTAGGTACAACAAAAAGAATTTTAGAGGGTTTTTTCCCTAAATTTTGTGAAGGATAAATAGGGAATCTCACAAAATTGCTTGATAAGTTCAGCGCTACTACTGTATATACTGTACAACTGCACTGTGGCTACAGGTGTGATCCCTAAGGACTGGAGAACAGCAGACATAGTCCTTCTACACAAGAGCAGGAGGAAGGAAGATTTTTGGAAAATGTCGATTCTGCCTTCACTTCTCCATGAAGTATCATCGAATGTTTGTACTTGGTCATACACCTGACAAACTCCAAATGTTCCAGACATGATTGGATGAACACCATTCAAATATTCCATCTTCCAATAGTGACTGCTCACAAAACACCTCTGGGTAACACTTCACAGATATAGTGCTATTTCCTCAGACCCAATAAAAGTTGTGTTATCGGTACAAAAAAATTACATATGCAATCCTGTCATCAACTGCTTTCAATACATATAGCTGAACAGCACCACAGTTCCACCATCACCAACAAAAACATGATCCCAGCACCACTTCTGTGATACTTCAAAATATTATCAAATCAAAAATGACATACAAAGAGACAGTTTGATCCCCTGTAAGGTTAACAGTAAGCATATTGATATAAGTTCATCATTAATATTCAATAATCAATATTTTAAGTTTCAAATAGAAAAAACAGATGTCAAAAACCCTCATGCTATATTACAGTAACCCACATAGCTATGAATGTATATACAAGATAGTGCTCTTCTATTTTAACAGTGCTTCTGGAAGATGTCTTATTCTAAATCCTGTTCTTTTACAGTGAGTGCCTGTATAAAATCACACTTATAAGTCTATATTCTAATAAGCCTTTCTGTGGTATTAGTGAAAAAATCATACCAGTACTACAGCATACCTTATATAGTCAGCCTTCTTTTAAGGCCAATGGACCACAACCCTCTACATAGCTTTAGTGCTTCACACTTTCTATAGAAAGAAAAAATAGCATATGAGAAATCAAAATGGTTGTGCCCAAGAAAGGAGTTCATAATTTATATAGTGTTCTTGGGGCTCTCACATGATCCTCTAGCTGACTCCCATGGAGAAAGAAGCAGCTGGAGCTGCTGACATGTGCAGTTTATACCCTGCATCGCAAAGGGGGCAGTGACATCATGGTGATGTCAGTTGCTGTCTCCGTCATCCAGTGTTGCTACAGGTGCTGTGCAGCTATGGCCACTGCAGGTCCCATGTGGCACACTGGACACTAACCAGGGCAGGAGTCCATATATGCATTAGTCTGCAAACTGCAGCAGTTCGGTCCCTTCCCAAGGATGATGCCCAATATGTATTTTCTTTGGTATTGAAAGCTAAATTTAACTGTTGTGAACTTATATAGTTTATTTGCTCATAAATTCCTAGAAAGTCAGGTTAAAGGGAACAGGAAATGTATGCTCATTGGCAGCAAATATCAATGTTCCTACTTACAGAAATGAAATCCATGCCTTGAAACAACTCATATCTAATTGTAACTGAATAATGCTGATATGAACAACTGTGTTTTCAATTGTTTTTATGGGCAGCATTTTGTTATACTGTAGTTTTCTTCATGGTACCAGTAGTTTGTAGTTTTTATGGTGCAACAGTTTACATACAGAATGCTAAGCACAAGCAGTTGACCTATCAGAACCATGTTTAAAGTTCAGTACATAAATAGTGACATAGTTTCAACTCCAAATCACTTGTTTTATGAAGAGAACTATTAATCTCTATCTGTCCTGGTAAAGTGTGTTAGGTGTGAACTAGTGGATTTCAAAGTTTGATTTCTCTTGGAAGTAAATAGGGGGTGGGTCTCTGAACTTCCTATTTATGCTGTTACCCACTTGTAAAATATGTCACTTTCTACTCGGTATTCTTTTTACATCTTCACTCTGTCTGCTGTATGAGGTGGAGAATACAATTCTGTTTACTACAATATTTTCTTATTGTCCCTTAGTAGATCATCCCTGGTCAAGTCATTTAACTCCTCGGCTTCTTTCCTGACTGGTGGTTCTCTGTATCCCCTATCCAAGACCCTGTCTGCCATGACATTACCCCTTTTAAATTCCTCAGGTTCACTATAGTTTTGTGGTGCTTGAATAAACTGTGCCTTAGATATACTCATTTTCAGTCTAGGGTCATGGAAACTGCTACTGTGTAAGGTTGCATGATGATCTGTCTGTTTCCTAAACAATGTGGTATATTGGCCTGTCTTACTCTTATATACTATAAGAGCAGATCAATAAATACTCTCTCTCTCTCTCCCCCTCCCTCTCCTTCCTTCTCATTTTCATTGTAAATTCAAGATATTATGTCCTGTTGTTAAGATACTGATGGAAGCTATTAAATGTATCATTATCTTTGTCCCAGATATCAAAAATGTCATCAATAAACCTTTTTCAGTAAATGTTGTCTGCATAGAACTTTGCTGTTCTGTCTATATATATATATATATATATATATATATATATATATTTTCAAATCCCTACATAAACAGGCTGGCAAATGCTTGGGCCATGGTGTTCTCCATAGCTAGTCTATACCCATAATCTGTGTGAAAAACATACCCTCAAATGAAAAGTAATTTCTCTTTAATATCACTTCTGCTAGTTGTGTCAAGAATTCACTTGGTGGAAATGTGTCCTCCTTCCCTCTTAATGCATTTAGCATTGTTGTCAAACCTTCCACATGTGGTGTGCTCATATATAGGTATTTTATATCAAAAGTGACTAATTTTATGTTTTGCCAGTTCCTCTCTTGCCTGTTAGGGTTGCTCAGTAGGCTAATTACATGGCCTATGTCCTTGATATACATAGCCATTTTGGCTTCCTTTGGCCTCAAGGGTATCCCGTGATGATGGTGACCATGATTGAGCACCTGCCAAAAGGGTGACTCAGTTATGGCACCTGTCAGTGGTGCAATTGGGGAGGTTGGGTGACCGGATGGTGGGGGTGGGCAAAATAGTGACCGGATGCTGCTATATGTCTATGCACGCAGAGGTGGGAGTGAGCACACCAAGCATGGACTGGGAGGGGACAGAGGAACTGTAGGAGGGTGGTGCTGTAGTGAGCTGCTGAGCTGCATCGTGGCATTGGGGGTTGATCTGTGGCTGCGGCAGGTATGGTGCCAGGTTCAGGTCCTGGCATGGGTACCTTTTGTTTCACCCTACCAGAGTTTTTTTTTTACATTGAGTTACACCCCTTCCCGACATGCACCATCCTGGTGTTGAGAATCTTTAAGTGGGGGGCACTGGGGAGTCCATTGCTGAAAAAAGCTTTTGGTGATGTGACTTTGTCCTAATGGTGATCGCCCATCGGCTATCGCCGTTATCACATAAAACAGGCTGCAAGTCATAATTAATGTACTTCGACAGAGGGGCTAGTGCTGATCCAATTCCCAGCATAACTAGTCTCCCAGGAGATGTCATAGGATCTTTATAGACCTTTGAATGTATGAAAAACACTGGGACCCAGTGGCTATAGCTGATCAGCATCTTCATCTCTTCCTCTACTAACCACCCTCGTCACACAGTTTCCAACAGATTTTTAAATTCATCCATGATCTCATAGTAGGATATTTTTCAAACTCCTGCATCTTGTTTCACCTTTAAGCTGCCTTTCACATTCTGTTTTATTCTTCTGGTAGTCCAAATCATTATCTTCCCCTTTCAGCAGCTGGTTTTATGACTATGCTAGTGTTTTTTTTTATTTTCAGTGATGCAAAGGCTTCCCTCTCTATTCTGTTATGGTTCTGCTCATTATGTTTCCCCTCTTTCTCCCTAGAGATGTGCAAAGTCCATGAAATTCATTTAGCAAGATAATTCATGGATTTTGCACATTCCATGGAGCAATTTAGAGAAATTTGCAGATGTGAATTTCACTAATTCTGCTGTGAAGCATGACATTTTGCCTGCAAATTTCATGCTTCACCCATGAAATTCATACTTCAGGTAAAAAACACTTAATTTTGGTGAAACTTTTGCACAAATTGAAGTTTTGAAGGTCGGTCAAAACTCCACAAATTCTGCAACGCTAAAATGTTCTGCACTTCACACAAAATTCACAAGCAAAGTTTAACTTCACAACATCACTATTTCTCCCTGAAGTACTTCTCGATATCTCCAACTATTTTAGTGTGGCTCTCTACCTTTTCTGATCCCTTGGAAGGATTGTAGGTCAGTTTTATCCAGAGGGCTTTCTTCAGATTTTGGTTCCAGGTTGAAGGTCCCTCTGGTTTATTAACAAACATGTTTGCCAGTCTCAGTTTCATATAGAATTTCTATAATTCTACTGCCAAATTAAAGGTATTAATGTCCCTCAATGGTGCAAACAATAAACCTTTCCTTACAATATCCTCTTCCACCCTAGTAACGGTTCTGTTGCTCAGATTGAAAATGACTGTCTGCTCTGAGACCTTCCCCATCAGCCAAAGCAACCTCCTCAACCTCTTCCTCCACCCCTTCTCCTCTGTGGTATGTTAGAGGGTCTCTGTATCTGCCCACCTAATGTTCCCCCTCCTGCATAGCTCTTACCTTGATTCACAATGCACTGTGTCTACTTCTGTTCATTGCTCACTGGTGCTTGATTTTTGGTCTCTTATAAAAATCTGTCTCCTGGTAATTTTGCATCTCTGGACTGTAAGCAGTTGTCACAACAACTTCTCCCAAAACTTTGTTACCACTGTTTTTTGCTCATGTTTTGTTCTGTTGCGGTAGGCTTAAGCTTTGTTGTTATACCTCAGCCATAAAATTATACCACAGAAAGGTGCTGTCTGCACCCTGTTGTAATTCTATAAATTGTTCTGGTTGATTTGGGGGGTTCGGTGGGATGGTGCATATTACTATTTCTTGTTTCTTAATCTATTCTTACTTCTGGGTCTCAAATGTGGGCTATACATTTTCAAATTTCTATTATGCTGGAGGGGTTGATCTGACAGCTTACATATAAGGAGGTAGCAGAAGTGAAAGCAGGGTCACATGCAGACATATACAACTGCTCACTGCCCACAGGGGTGATCCCTAGGGACTGGATTACAGTGGATGTGGTCCCTTCACACAAGAACAGAAGGAAGGATGAGCCAGGGAACTAAAGACCAGTCAGTTTGTTGTCTACGGTGGGAACAATTATGGAGTCTTTACTAAGGGAAGGACTGGTGGACATCCTGAAGGGAAATGGAAAACAGGACCCCAGACAACATGGGTTCATGAGAGGAAGGTCTTGCCACACAGCTCTCATTTACTTATGACTAGGTCATGTGAGATGTGGGGTAGGCAGTAGATGTAGAATACTTGGATTACAGCAAGGTCTTTGACTCAATCCCCCACAGAAGGCTGGTCAAAAGGATATGGGACTCAGGGGTGGAAGATAAAATGGCAGCAGGGGTGGAGAACTGGCTGAGGAGAAGGACACAAAAGGTAGTATTTAATGGAGAGTTTTCAGACGTAAGGGAAGTAACAAGTAGAGTAACTCAGGGGTTGGTGCTGGGCCCAGTCCTTTTCAATGTATTCAGCTGGGCTTTAAAACAAAATACAATGTAAAGGGATGCACATTAGGAAGAGGAACCCAAGAGTACAATATGAAATTGGGAGAGCTAAAAAGCACGACACAGGAAAAGGATCAAAGAGTCACTACAATGGAGAGCTTAAAAATAACAGCACATTGTAAAAGATCTGTGAGTGATAAGGCAGACTGGATGCTGGGATGCATAAGGATGAGTATAAGCAGTAGAAGTCAAGAGGTGAGCCTCTGATTCTACAAGTCACTTGTGCACCCACACCTGGAATACTACACAAGGTACAGGAGTTCACACCTGAGGAGTGACTGCAACAAGGTGAAGCAATACAGTGTGGGGCAACCAAGATAGTTCATGGACTAGGGGGCAAACATTGGAGGAGAGTCCACAGGACTTCAACATGTACACCTTTAAGAAAAGGAGGGAAAGGGGCAACATGAGCAAGACATACAAGTACCTGCATGGGATAAATAGAGTATGCTCCAAGGAACATTTCTCCTTTACTCACATACAGGGATGAGATGGAACTCAAAATGTGGTGGATCAAAAGTGATGCCTGTAATCACCTTATCCTAAAAAGAGTGGTGGTCAAGTGGAATAAGCTGCTGTATGGGGTGTTACAGGACAAATCAGTGAACAGCTTCAAGATTGGGATGAGACAGGCATACCGGATTAGTTGGGTGGGGCAAAAACAAAGTGTAGGGATGGCAACTAGTGCCAGTGCAGAGTAGGGTGGGCAGACTGCATGTGCTGACAGGCCTTTTTCTGACATCACTTTCTGTGTATCTATTACCAATGCATGTACTGTGTCTGTTTAGGAGCGTTTACACATTCAGGCCACACAGTGAGTTGGACAGAATAAAGACTGCTGCATTGAGAGAAACAGTTAATGGACGCTGTGAGCTATGCCTATGGGCTGCAGAAACTGGGCACGTAGGCATTGATATGGGTGACTGCCACACAGCGTGGTCTTATGGACCCCCAGCAGAATTCATGAATGGTGTGCATTTCAGTAATGCACTGGATCCCCTTGCTTTATGGACAGCAACATGCCAGGGGCTGGCAAGGGCACACTGGGGGCATGCCAGCACTATGCGCCATTTACTAAGGCACATGGTGCTGTGCACCAGGGGGCATAGGAGGGCACCAGTTATGCCAGGGGGGATCTTGCCATAACCGCTGTATGCACCCAGCGCTGGACACATGGTTGCCCCATGCTACTTCTGCAAATCACCCCCCCACTCAAACACATGCCATCCTGGTCCCCATTTCTATAATACACCTTCCATTCCAACACAAGGCTGCCTGGTCCCCATTATAGTAATTCACCCCCCCCAACACAAGGCTGCCTGGTCCCAATTACAGCAATTCATCTCCCCACTCCAACACAAGGTTGCCTGGTCCCCATAACAGTAATTCACCTCCCACCCTGACACATGCCTGCCTAGTCCCCATTACAGTAATTTATTTATTTATTTATTTATTTATTAACGAGATTTACCAGATAAGCATACTGAGCGGGAAGTCCACTCGTTTTCAGATGTGACCTGGGGTTACATAGCATAAAAGTGCTAAATTACATTAGGTACAGTAGGCAATGTTGACGAGAAACAGATGCATAATAGTACATACATCAGGTACAACAGGCACAAAAAGGGTGAGACAACAGGTCCAGAGATGTTACAGGCAGGACTTATACATTCATATTAGCTACAAGTTTAACGCCGAGTGCATAATAACAATGGGGTCTGTGACGATAGGCATTTCTTACAGAGACCATGGAGAAAGAGGACAAAAGAGACAAGGACATCAAGAGAATACAGTTGTTTGCCTAGGTCCCCCGTTTAGTCACATTTAGATGCTTCAGTTTAGTAGATCTGTCCTGCAGGTTACAGTTACAAATGTCTGAGAAGTGGGCATGAAGAAGAGTGGTCAAGGACCTAGGGGTGGTGGTGGACTGCCTGATTACTGCTGGGAGGTTATTCCAGAGTGTGGGCAGCCTGTATTTGAATGACAATTGGCCCTTAGAGGTGCGCATGAAAGGGATTTGTAGTAGTTTTGAGTCAGAGCCCCACAAAGAGTAGGCTGGGGAGCGTTAGTTTGATAGAGCAGAACTGAGATAGGAGGGGAGGGAGTTTGACCAGTGCTTAGCCATGAGATTAGCGCAGTGGAGCTGTCGCCTGGAGTGCGGTGAGGGGAGACCTAGGGCAGCATATAGGTGACAGTGGTGGGTAGTAGGGGGGCATTCTAGGATAAGGTGACAGAAGGAGTGGAAAAGGGGGTCCATGTTGGCTAGGGTTGATGGAGAGGTGGCACCATAGACCACGTCGCCATAGTCGAAGATTGAGAGTATCATTTTGTAAACTAGCTCTCTCCTGACTGGGGTGGTTAGGCACCCTTTATTGAGGTAAAGGGCTCCAAGTTTCGGGTGCAGTTTTTTCTGGTGGGAGTCTATGTGGACAGAAAAGTCCAAGTGATGATCCAGCCATACCTCCAGATACCTAAAGGAGGTGCAGGATTCCAGGGTGGTTCCATCTAGCATTTGAAAGGTGGGTAGAGCCGCTACCCTGGAGATTCTGGACTGTGTGCCGAATGTTATGGATATGGTTTTCTTAGCATTGAGGATGAGTTGGTTGGAGCTAAGCCAAGTTTGAGACAGTGTTAAAATCCTACTGCTGAAGGGCCAGCCCTTGATTGCAGCGGTTGATTTCGCCTGCAACGCCGAGCACCAGGTTCAGGAATGGACTCGAGTTGCCGGAGGGCCGGCTGGGGGGAGAAGGATAGAGCATCCGGGAACAGCTCTCCTGCTCTGGGGGGTGGGCAGGGGATGCATACCCCCATAGGCTGATTCCTGGCAGAGGCTGGGAGTGCAGCATACAGGTGGGGCATGGTGTTCAAGGGGGTGGTGGCAGATGACAGCGTACGCCTTGATGTCAGACGTCACTCCCCCACAGGAAAAGCAGAAAATCTGCTCGCTGCCAGCCAAGATGATGGCTCTCCATTCTCAGAGTGCCCCCAGTGCCTGGCCAGGGCTTCCTGTTCCTCAGCAGCATCCCCAGGCCCTAATGGAGTATGTGCTGGGTCCTTCCCTCTCAGTGCCTTCCCCTCGGGAGGGGACCCGCCTGTGATAGGGATACACTCGAATATCCCGGGGCTCAGCTGCAATCTGAGGACCCAAGGAGGGCTGGCTAAGGTCAATGAGGATGAAGGGAACTTGTAGAGCCTGAAGGAGTGGGGGACAGTGAAGCACGGGAGGAGGGTATAAACACATAATGCAACAAAAAAAATCCTGCTGAAGGGTAGAGTTTAGAGTCTCTTTTGAGGGGCCTGAGGCATACAGGATGGTGTCGTCCGTGTACATTTGAATTGCTGAGTTTGGGCAGGATAGTGGGAGGTCATTTAGGAATATTGAAAAGAGAAGGGGACCCAGAATGGAGCCCTGGGGGACCACCATGGTGACTGGGAGCGAGGGGGATATTTGGGTGCCAATTTTGACTGATTGTTTTCTCCCAGAGAGGTAATCTTGGAACCACCTGGAGGCTAGATCGGATAGGCCAGCATCTTGCATTTTTCCTATGAGCTTAGGTTGGGAAACTGTATCGAATGCTTTTGCCAGGTCAATGAATATGGCCGATGTGATGTACCCTTTATCCATACCTGAGGCGATATCGTTGGTGAGTCTAAGGAGCGCAGTTATGGTGGAGTGTGATTTCCGAAAGCCTGACTGAAAGGGGGTGAAAATGGAGGTGGTATCAAGGAATTGTGTGAGTTGTGCTAGGGCTATTTTTTCCTGCAGCTTGGCCAGGGTAGGGAGGAGGGAGATAGGGCGGTAGTTCCCAGGCTCTGCTGGGTTGCCCCCCTTTGGCAATGGTATAATTATAGCCTCCTTCCAGGATGTTGGAATTTGTGCAGAGGAGAAGGAGTGGTTTAGGAGATCAGCAAGGGGAGCTGAAATGGCAGGGGCAGATAGGTATAAGAGTTTAGCGTCCAGGCCGAGTGGGCATTTTCCCTTATTGGGGACAAGGGAATTTAGAGCGGCTAGAACTTCAGGCGGGGAGACTGGTTTGAAGGAGAAATAGGTGGATGGGGGGGAATGCGGGCGGTGCGCATGGGGTATGGGTTCGGGTGAGAGGATGGCTGTATTTGGCAGTAGAGATTTAGCGCAGTTGGTAAAAAAGTGATTAAAAGTTGAGGCAACTGCACTTGGTTCGGATATGTTTCTGCCCTGGATGGTAAGGGTAGGGGTAGGTGGCTGTATGGGGGGGTGAGCAGGATTTTAATAGATTTCCAGAAGTTGGAAGGGTGGTTAAGATTGGATGAGAGGGCCTCACGGAAGAAATTCTTTTTAGCCTGTCTTATGGCATTGGTGCAATTGTTACGGAGGGTGCGGTACTGTTGCCAAGAAATCATGGAGCCTGTTTTCCTATGTATTTTCCATGCCTGGTCCCTGGCATGACATCTGGAGATAATGTCTGCAGAGACCCAGGGGAGATGGGTTTCCCTTACCCTTTTGCTTCTCAAGGGGGCATGATAGTCCCACACCGTGAGAAATTGCTGTCTGAGCATGTCAGACGCTTGATCTAGGGTGGGTGCCAGCTTGATGAATGACCAGTCGGCAGAGGTGAGATCAATTAGCAGGGTGGGGAGGCAGAGGGACTTGTATGACCGCAAGCTGATTGACCTGGGTGGGAAGCTATTAGTGGGTCTGTGCACCTTTCTGATTACATAGATCGGGTGGTGGTCGCTCATTGAATCTTTTAGTAAGCCAGCTTTAGAAACCCTGTGTGGGTGGGTTGTAAGAGCCCAATCCAAGAGAGAGTGGTTTTGGGATTTGGCGTTGAGGTGGGTGGGTTCCTCAATCTGTTGTGAGAGGTTAAGGGCTTTGACCCTGCTGCTGAGTTTTGAACAGCCTTTGTCTAGCCAGTTGTAGTTAAAATCCCAGAGGTTGTAGAGCTCTCCAGTAGCGGACAGGTATTTAAAATTGGCCAGGAGGTCTATGATGGTATTAGCTGGGGTTGCGGGGGCACAGTATATCCCTGCCACATACACGGGGGTGGTATATGGCAGGACAAGTTTGATCATCCTGGTTTCGATAAGGGGGAGAGGCATGGGAGCTGGACAGGGGTGTATTGTAGTGCATTGGCTATAAACATGGCAGTACCCCCACCTTTCTTTTTGCCTATTCTGTCATGTCGTAGGACTGTGTAGCCAGGCATGGCTACTTGCGAGTCTTTGTGCTGGGGTTTTAGCCAAGTTTCAGACACAACACAGATGTCAGGTTTGAGTGTATGTGTAGTGACTTGCAGCTCTGGGACTTTATTCAATAAGCTGTGGATATTGAGATGGATTAGGCTGAGCCCCTTTGGCAGTTTTAGATGGGCAGGGTGGGTCTGCAGTTCAGGGTTGATTTCAACATCACCTGCCAGTAGGAGCATTAGGGTGAGGTATTGTAGGGTGGTAGTCCATCTATTTTTTGATTTATATTTGGGGTTGGAGCTCCACGGGGAAGAGGTAGCCTTAGCTAGTTTGCTTAGGGCATCTAGCCCCGGGGCGAAGGATGGTGGAGAGATGGAGGGGCATATGACCTATGCTGGATGCAGTATGTGCTCAGAGCGCACTTGGGGGTATAGTGGGGGCGGGGGGGTCGAGACAGAGCTGAATTTTAAGAGAAGCGGGTCATTTTGGGGCTGCGTGGTTGGTGGGAGTGACACAAGAGGAGCGGCCATGGTTAAGAAAACCAAGGTATACAGGAGCATGTAATGCACCCTCTGCCCCAACACATGGCACCCCTGACCCCGGAGTACAAACAAGACCATCCTACCTGCACACACAGTGGCACCCCCAGTGCAAAGCACCCCAACTCCTGATCCCAGTGCCCCAGTTAAAGTATTTGGTGGCCATTAGCCCCAATGGCACCAACAACCCCCCAACACCACACCTTTCAGTCAGTGCTGTGGCTCTGGATGGCCAGTAGCACAGTCCTCCACACACCTTCATGGCTGCCAGCCATCTGACTTATGCAAGGAGTGCATCTCTATATGGTTATGTACTCTCTGTATATGTGGCACTGACTGACAGGTATGGTGTTGGGGGGGTGTCGGTGATGCAAAGGGTTTGAGGGCCACTGGCCACCAATGTATCAACTGGGGTACCAGGATCGGGGGGTCAGGGTGCAGTGGAACAGGTCAACAATGTGTTGGGGGGGTGAACCAGGGTTGGGGCTAACATATGGTTGGGGTGGCTATGCATATGTCTACTAGGGTCTGGGCTGATGTGTGTAGGGGGTATGCCTTTGCATTGGGATGGGCCTCGGGGCACTGATGTGTGTATGTGGGGGAGTGAGTTTACTTGACCTACACCTGGACCAGGCATACATGTGATGGGTTGGGAGTCTGCTTTCTGAATATTTGAAATGGGCATACTTGCATCAGTGGGTTGTTTTTGTATGAAACAGGATGGGGTAGCGGTGCTGTTGGGGGGACATCAGTGTGGCAGTCAACACTGCAGGGGCTGTTTTTGGGCAAGGTGGTCCAATGGACATAGAAGCATGGCAGCGCAGGTCCAGATGCCTGCAGAAGCTATTCACACACCCGAACCCATGCCATCCTACTCAGGTAATGCACTCTGGAACCCAGGATGGGCATCCCATTGGATGCCTGCCTGGGTCCACAACTCTGTCCCCAGCCACCCTGCAGAGTCCTGTGCATAAGGGGGGGCAGATTTGTGGACAGGTGGTAGCTGTTAGTGCATACCGGTCTGTGCACACCTTTCACCATGACTGCAGAGTAACGTAGGTGGGGTATGCACCTCTGGTGCGTACTTTCCGCCCATAGCCCCAATATTTGAATTTTGTTCTGGAGCTGATTTGGGGAACATGAGAACTGGGTGGGAAGGGTGGTTGGGCCAAGATGGTGGTGGTGAAGGGAGGCTATTATAAACACAGTGGGGAACCAAACTGAAGAGAATCAGGCCATGATACTAGAGTATTTATTGCAGAACTTTTCAGAATGCAAGGTTTTGCAGTGTGTGTGTGTGTGTGTGTGTCTGTTAGTAGATGTTGGGAGGTCAAAGATTAGCTATTTTGTGAACAACTCTCTTCTCCAATGGAAGCTTTTGGCAATAATCTGAGAGGTGCATGGTTCTGTTAGTTCTTCATGTTATGCTTGGGCCAGTGCAAGTCTCAGAGAGCCAGCTCATACTGAGCACCACTTTACTGACTTTACAAGTGCAAAAACATAAAAATTTAACAGTAAAGACTGTTATTGGTAATATCTGACCACAAAAAGCACAATGTGCTATGACAGCACATTTTCAGGTGCATTCCTGGAGGTGGGTAGGGTTACATTGGCAGTGACCCAAAACAGGGCATGGATATAAGGTGAATTAAAGCATGCCTGGGCTGTGTGGTAAGACACAAGGCTGTTGGCTAATTGACTTATGCAGCTGGAGCATGCATTAATTCAGCATACATCCATGCCCTGGAAAACCTAATTTTACTTAAAAGATGATAAAAATATTGCTAAATTAATTAAATAAAGACCAAACATGTTTAAGCTGCTGAAAATGAGAAGATATTGATTCATGTGCATCTACTTTGTTTTTGTATTGTTTTAATAGTTCTTATAACTTTAAACTACTACCGAGCATATTTAACTCATGAAATGTGAAGGCATCTGGTTTAAAGAAAGATAGCTTAAACTAGCTCTGTTCTGGCTTACCCGGGTATTTTACAGTTAAACTTTTTATTGAAAAATGTTCAGTTAATACAACAGCATTACAAAAGCAAATTCAGATGAGGAAGGGGGCATACTGCTCTTGTAGCAATCTATACAGCAAAATACAGGTTTTCTTATTCATACATTATATTCATGTACTCAGACATTGGATTAAAATAAACAGACAATAAACAAGAAAGAGTCTCAAGGATATAACACAACACAGTGTTTATGCATTAAATAAGGGGTCAAAAGACCAGTAGGTTATGTAACTCACGAAAAACTAAAAAGTGCTACTTACAGTGAAGCCCACTAGGATGAAGCGCAGCACTACAGAATTCTGCAATAGAGTTACTACAGCAAACAACGCAAGTTCAATGGGAGTTAATCCCATTTGTCATGCAGTAAACCTGTGTTACTGCTCTTCATCCTGGCGGTCTTCACCTTAGGTATCATACATTAGGAAGCTGATTATGCAAAACTATATACAACTAAATCTGAGTGGTAACAAGTTATGTAAGGGACAGATGGAATAGAGCATTTATGCTAAGGAGGTGGTACTAGGGCAGACAATGAAGGTAAAGAGGTGGTAGATATTTTGAGCAAATGGTTTCACTGAGTTATGTATGCTAACTGATATCCTGTCTGGGAAATAAGAGGGTAGTAGAGGTGCAAGTAATAATCCTAGAGGCACACGAACATAGGTAAGAATAGAGAGGGTCCCAAGCGGAGGTGTGATGATGCACAGTATTGGTTATGAGGTGTGAAAGATGGTCATAGGTAGCAAGCTGAGTAAGGCTGGTTAAAAAGTCAGCTGTTGATGGTATACTGTGCGTGCATCAGTTGCATAAGAGTAGTTTTTTTAGCCATGACACTGGCCTGAATTATTAAGTTAATTTTTGTCTTATTAAGAAGGGTAGCTCCTGTATCAGAGCAATAAGAAGTCGTCCAGGCAAAAGAGGAATTGACCTTTTCAGTATACTGGTTAATATCCTATTTATGTCATACCACTACTTTGTAATGGCTGGAAAGCTCCACAGGAGACAGAAGAGATCTCCAGGGGTAGACTGCATCTCCAGCAATGATAAGATGGTAAACATGAGCAGCATACAATACTACTGGTGTTCGGTACCAGCAATGTAAAAATTTATTTTGGTGGAGCCGGTTCTTAAGGTCCTTGATTGGGCTTCGAGCAGTTCTCCAGCATTTTAGCCATGCTTATTCAGTAATATTTATGTCTAGTACAGTCGATCAGTAGTGCCTCGCTGGCCTGTTTTGTCCAAAAAGTGGTCTCTGATCTGAGAGTAAATTAGGCCAGCTTTAACAGTGTTAGTAGCAAGCCACTATGATAAAGCATGTTTGTGACAGGGGGTTGGGAAAGTCTGTAGTCTGTTGCGATGTGGGGCCAGACCACTTCTTGTCTGAAGATATTTCCAGAATTCTAACCTGGGTAGGCTGTAATGGAATTACAATCCGTGGAAAGAATCAAGGAAGGTAGATTGTGCAGAAGTAAATCAAAGATGTTAGTAATACCATTCTGTTCTCAGTTGGGCGATCTAATAAGAGCTCCACCTACTCAGATCTCAGGGTTATCCCAGAGAGGAGTGAGAGCTAGGTGAGCCAGGTTAAGGCCCAACCATTTGTTTAATTGTTTACAAGACTGTAAAGAGGAGGTAATGGTGAGAGGTAAATGTTTGGGAAGTTTCATGTCATTGAAGAAGTAGGCCAATGTATTTGCCATTCCTAATAATCTAGCTTCTATAGAAGTCCGTAGTGACAGTAAAGAGCCTTTATGCAAAGCCATTTAGTAGTTTGAACTGCTCTGAAGGCCCAGTAGTATCCTTTAAACCATGACACGTTCCAGACTCCTCTATGCCAGTAAATATGAAGCATAACCTTACAATAACAAGGTTTTTATCCTTCCAAAAGAAACTACCCTATCACTTTATTTATCTGTTCAAACCACTTATGTGGAATCGGCATATGAGATATTAGGTGAAACAGCTTTGGGGTAGTTACTATTTTTATAGCTTCAGTCTTGCCCACTATTGATAGATGTAAGGTCTTCCTCCAGTCTATCTTGGTCTTAATCACGTCACTTTATCTTCATCTTCCACCCTCCCTCCTACTTATCCCTCTGTTACTCTGTGTTCCCATGTATACATTCTACTTATTCTAGCCATTGTATTGATCTACCATTGTAACCTAATATGCCAATGTATTTATTGTTTTGTTCCTATTTCTGTAACTTGTATTGTATTTGTTCTCTGATGCAGAACCTTTGCAAAAGAGCCTGGCTCAAAGGTACTTGTAATCCTAGTTATAATAAATTAAGATGAAAAAATAAAATAACCATGGGGAGCAGTGAGTTAAAGTTTGAATCACAAAATTAGTGTAGATGAGGGGTTATCTTAATATCCAAATAAGTCAAGGAGACAGGGGCCCATCTAAGTTGTAGGGTTGTGAAAGGCTAAGGTTGGCATAGTTTACTCAGTGGCATGACTTCTGTCTTAGTTTGGTTTATTTTCAACCCACAGGGTGAAGTGAAGAGAATTTACGTAAGATGTCCATCAATGGGGAAATAGATTAACGGGCATTATCTAATATCACTAACAGGTTGTCAGCATAAAGGTGGGTGTTGTACTTTTGATCTCCTGCTGAAATACCAGATATAGTAGAATGTTGTCTTATAGCAGCTGCAAGGTATTCAATGGCTAATACAAAGTGTAAATGGAAAAGGGGCAAGCATGCCTAGTGCCTCGGGTTAAAGGGAAGGGGAAGATAATGCAGAGTTGGTAAGAACTTGAGCCTTGGGTGAAGAGTACATAGCTTTAACTGCCAAAATGAAATTGGCTCCTATTCCTATGTGGGCTAAGAGAGCATATGTGTAATTCCATTTAATAGAATCAAAGGCTTTTTTGAAGTCAATAGCTACCATGGTAGAAGGGGAAGGAGATGTTTGGCCAATATGCATTAAATTTAGTATAGTCCTTATATGATCTGAACTAAGCCTACCTTGAACAAAGCCTACTTGGGAGGGGTGGATTAGGTGAGGAAGGTAAAATTCCAACAATGGGACCATAATTTTTGCAAGTATTTTACTGTCTTTTGTGATTATGGAGATGGGTCGATAATTGGAAGGAAGGGAATGGTCTTTACCAGGCTTATGGAGGACGGTGATAGTAGCAATGAACACGGAGGGCGGGAACAATCCAGAGGATGTATTTTTTGCAAAAAGGTAATGCAGTATGGGACAAAACTGAGGAGCCAAAATTTGATACATGTTGATAGGGAGACCATCACCACCTGTTCCTTTCCTCAGTTTAAGGCCTCTGACTATGTCTTCAATTTCTTTGGGAATAATAGGTTGATCTGTTGATGTTGTTTGAGTAGGGGTCTAAGTTAGGGAGCTGCACATTGGCCAGAAAATTTGAAATATGTTGTGGGGTGGGAGATGAAGCCAAGTGTGTAAGCACTGATAGAAGTCTGACATAATCGTATTGATCTCTTGTGGCTTAGTACATTGTAGGCCTGAATTATTCAGGAGGGAAGGTATATATCACTCAAATTGTTGTTTTTTAAATGATAAGCTAATAGTTTCCCACTTTTTTCTCCACTTCCACAGCATTTGTGCTTCAGACATAAAACAGCAAGTTCAGCTTTCCGTGCATTGAGTGTATTGATTTTGTGGCAAAATGCAGTCATCTCTTTCTGGATTGTACATCTTCCATTTTATTTATTTATTTCATTTCTGTTTACCGGGTTGGTGCTTTAGACAAGAATTTGCCTAGTTTCAGGCATGACCCAGAACAGTTACAGATAAAGGTAAAAACATTTCAATCAAGAAAAATGCAATACATTATAGGAAACTGGGCTATAAATTAGACATATCAGCGATGCAGAGAAAAAAATAACAGTTCTAGGAAGTTAGTATAGTATAAGTCATTTCTGCAGTATAGGACTTCACAACTAGAACAAAGACTAAAGAGTTTAAGCAAACCTTATGGGAAGAACATGGAAGGCAGGCATAGGGATATGCTATAGGTTATGGGCAAGGCCACTGTTTTTCGTTTTTTACTGGAAAACCTGGTAAAATTCCGGAATTAGGGCTGCCTGAAAACCGGTAAAAACAACGATTTCATGGAATCTGGCATTTTATATCATATCAGTAAATCTACAAAACTTGTATTTTTCTTATAATTCCTTCCTGCACTAGTTTCAGTTTGCTTTATTTAAGGCTCTGTATATTAAGCTTTATTTAATTCTGATTCTTTATGCACATACTAAAAGAATGATAGCAGAATCCCAATAAAATCTGGAAATCAGAAGAACAATCACCGGTGCAATTCCAGAATCTGAAGTCTTGAAAATGGAATGTCTTTGTTTTATTCACCGTAAATCAGTGGCCTTGGTTATGGGCGACAGGCTATGCATTTGCCCCAGTGGTTTGTTCACATGTGCAACAGTCTGAGCCCAGGAGAGAGAGACACGGAGCTCCTTTTTGAATGACTGGTAATTCTAGTGATGTAAGTCCAGTACTTGACTTTAGGGATGCTTTATTCGCTGCCAATTGACTTTCCAAGGAGGTAATCTGTTTTTCATGCTCTTTGTGGTGGTGATCAGCATCTCCTATAATTTACCTTTGAGAGTGGCCTTTAGGGCTTCCCAGAGTATAGTCATAGAGGTTGAACCATTGTCATTATCCAGAAAGTATTCTTCTGTGAATTTCTACTGCCATAATTTGAATTGTGGGTCCAGTAAAAAAATGGGGTCTGTCCTCCAACTAGGGGACCATTGAGGAGAACTGCCAAATAATAAGCCTAATGGAATAGAGGTATGGTTAGAGATGACCAGTGGTTTAATGTCCATAGAGATGAACAGTGGAGTAAGGTGCTGGGAGATAAGTCATAGGTCTATATGACTGAGGGTTCCATGTATGGGAGATTAACAGAAATAATCTCTGGTTTTAGGATTATTCTGTCTCCAGGCATCTGCGAGTGCTTGATCTTTGATCCATTACAGAAAGGCTTGAACTGCCTTTACATGTGATTGTAGTCTACCATGGTTTCTATCCAAAGTATAATCTAATGCTGAATTAAAATTATGTCCTACTAACACAGGGGTTTGTGGGTCAGCGAAGCTGGTTAGTGCTGCAGCAAAATTTGCACTTTGCGGATAGATCCTCACTCCATTAACTGTGATAAATTTACAGATTAATTTGCAGAGTAAACTTTATCAACTTTGCCCATCTCTAGCCATGTCAGTATTGCCTTGGAAGTATAAACTGTGGTAGTCATGGCTCTGTATGCCAAACTTGCCATCTCAAAGTTCTTCTTTATAAGTCCTTCCATTTTCTTTTTGACAGGGTCCTTTATTGGTGCTGCAACATCTGATGGAAGAACAGTTTTCGGACTTAACACAGCCATCTGGGGGTCCACCACTGGTGGTGGATGGGCTGCACCATGTTTTGTTGACATTCTCATGGATGGGATAATATCTGTCGAACGTCTTCCTCTCATCAATTCTGGCTGGATCCAATGATTCCCATTCTTTTGCTATAACCTCTGCTATGAAATCAAATATGAGGAAAGAACATGTTCTTCTTCTATTTTCAACAGATATAGGGATTTACCATGGATTGTTGTAATGGTTGTGGGGAATTGAATCCCATTGGCTCATTATCTGATCTCAGTAGCTCTAGTAGTGCATTGACTGTTGTGAGCATCTTAATGCACACTAATTCATCTTCCTCAACAGATTGTTCTTTTTCTCCAGACTCATCATCCTTTTGCATGTCTTCTGTATTTGTGCCAGATGTGTTGTTCTCTGTGGTATTATCTTTTGGAGCATTTGGCTGTTCTTTCAAATGTTTTTTAGTCTGCTATCCTGTGGTTTTGTTCCACTGTGTGCTCATTCCAAATGTCACCCATCCATCTTCTATTTGAAGGATTTGAAGCTGATTTAAATAGTGCTTTCATTCACTCCAGCATACATAGCATTATAGCCTTGTGTGTTTTGATGAATGTGAATGTGCTCAAATTTTGTTCTTCTAAAGAGAGAGAGAGAGAGAGAGATCCTGGGAATCTATGTCTTGTCCTATCTCCATTTCCCCTTCACTGATAATGTCCATTTCATCATGCTACTTGGAACATGTTAGACACAGCTGTCCTGTCTGAGAGTTCAGCAGGGTAATTTTGCATGATATGTACCTCAGTCTTTTCCATTATTGTTGCTGACCTGTGGGTGACAAGGAGAGAAAGATGGCTGCTTAAAGTAGGTTCCTTCCCTTTTCTATACTATCTGTTATGTGGCTTTCTGATATGGCTCTGATGCACTGCACATGGAGCGGATTGTTAGATACTGCATATTCCCTTCATGAGTGTATTCTCCATGATGGTGAGTTACTTGTTAGGAAATGGCTACAGTACTATAAGGAATTAGAGGAATTAATGGATATGTCAGGTGCATCCAATTGCGTGACATATTGCATGTGACAGTGGATAGGTTGGCACTGGAGTTCACCATTTCGCAGATACTAGTTAACCAACAGTTTACTTCCTCTTACCCGCCACTAGAATTGCTTTATGTTTGTCCCATGCATTCTTGAATTTCCCTACTGTTTTTGACTCCACTACCTCCTTAGGAAGGCTGTTCTATGTATCCACAACCCTCTCCATGAAAAAATATTTCCTCACATTACCTCTGAGCCATCCCTCCTCTATCTTCAAATTAAGGCCCTTTGTTCTTGTACATCTCTTTTCCTGAAAGATGCTACCCTCTTGGACATTATTGATTTCCTTGAGGTACTTGAAAGTTTCTACCATGTCCCCTCTCTCCCTCCTCTTCTCAATGGTATACATATTAAGCTCATTTAATCTCTCTTCATATGTCTTCTGGTGCAGACCCTGCACCATTTTAGTTGCCCTTCTCTGGACAGCATCCATCCTGTCTATGTCTTTGTGGAGATGGAGTCTCCAGAACTGCATGCAGTACTCCAGATGGGGTCTCACCAAGTATCTGTACAGAGGGATAACAACTTCCTGTTTTCTACTGGTGATGCCTCTCCCTATGCTTCCCAGTATCCCACCAGCCTGCCTTACTGCCTCCTAACATTTCATGCCCACCTTAAGGTCATCTGATATGACAACCCTCAGGTCTCTTTCCATTTTTGTTATTAGTGTGTCACCCCCATTGTGTACTCTTCCCCTGGGATTTTGTTTCCCAGGTGCATTACTTTGCACTTCTTTGCACTGAATGTAAGCTGCCATTCATTTGACCATTCTTCCAACCTTATCAAGTCCCTTTGCATCCTTTCCACCCCACCTTCTGTATCGACCCTGTTGCAGATCTTTGTGTCGTCTGTATAGAGACATACGTTTCCTTCCAGTCCCTCTGCAATGTCACTTATAAAGACATTAAAGAGGACCAGTCTCAGTACTGAACTTTGCGGTACCCTGCTAGTAACCTCCCTTTCTTCAGAGTGAACTCCATTTACTATTACTCTCTTTCTCCTATTGTTCAGCCAATTCTTTACCCAGGCTACCACTTTGGGACCCACTCCCAGGCTGGCTAACTTGTGTATTAATCTTTTGTGTGGGACTGTGTCAAATGCCTTGCTAAAGTCTAGGTAGGCCATGTCCACAGCCCCTTCCTGGTCTACTACTTTGGTCACCCAGTTAAAGGAATCTATTAGATTCATCTGACATGACCTTCCTGCTGTGAATCCATGCTGCCTTAAATCCTATGCCCCACTGGCCTCTAGGAACTCAACAATTCTTTCCTTCAGAAGTGATTCCATCATTTTTCCTACCACTGAGGTCAAACTAACAGGTCTGTAGTTTCCTGCCTCTGTCTTGCTCCCACTTCTGTGAAGGGGAATCACATCCACCCTCCTACAGTCCTCAGGTACCACACCATCCTCCCATGATTCATTAAAAAGGGTAGTCAGTGGTGTCACTAGTTCTACCCTCAGTTCTTTTAGAATTCTTGGGTGAAACCCATCAGGCCCCATTACTTTGTCCACCTTCATTTTTAAAAGTTCTTTCAGAACCCTTTCTTCTGTGAATGGACTGGTACCGACCACCCTATCCACAGTGCTTCTATTCTTTGACTTCCTCCTCATATGTTTTCTGAAGCAGTCCCTGCACCGTTTTGGTTGCCCTTCTCTGGACTGCCTCAATTTGGTTAACGCCCTTGTGAAAGCATGGCCTCCAGTACTACATGCAGTACTCCAGATGGGGCCTAACCAGTGTCTTGTAAAGAGGGAGTATTACCTCCCTCTCACGACTTGTGATACCCCTACTAATACACACCATCTTCCCCCTAGCCTTACCTACTTCTTTAGTGGTCTGCTTGGATGATTTCAGGTCATCTGTTATGATGATGTCCAAGTCTCTTTCTTCCCTTGTGATTGCCAGCAACTCCCCTCCCAACCTATAGGTGGCTTCAGAGTTTCTCTTCCCTATGTGCATGATCTTGCACTTCTTTGCGTTAAACCCCAGCTGCCACTCTTCTTACCATTTTGCCAGGTAATCCCGATCTTTTCTCATTCTGCCCATCCCATCTGGATCATCTACTCTGTTGCAGATCTTGGCATCATCTGCAAACAGACAAACCTTACCCTACAGTCCATCTGCAATGTCACTGATGAAGATATTGAAGAGGACTGGACCCAGAACTGATCCCTGAGGTACCCCACTTGTAACTTGAATCTCTTCTGACTGTATACCATTTACCACCACTCTCCATTTTCTGCCAATCAACCAGTGTGCCACCCATCTGACCAACTTCTGACCCACACCGAGCCTACCCAGATTATTAATCAGTCCTCTATGTGGAACAATATCAAAAGCTTTGCTGAAGTCAAGGAAGGTGACATCAACTGCTCTCCCTTGGTCCACCACTCTGCTTACCCAGTCAAAGAAATCTATGAGATTAGTTTGACAAGACCTTCCTGTTGTAAACCCACGCTGTCTTGGATCCTGTGCTCCTATGGATTCCAGTTGTTGAACTACCCTTTCCTTAAGGAGTGCCTCCATAATATTGCTCACTAGTGAAATAAGACTGACTGGTCTGTAGTTCCCTGCCTCCTCCCTTCTACCACTCTTGTAGAGTGGGATCACATGAGCCCTTCTCCAGTATTCTGGGACCTCTTCTGTGCTCAGAGAATTACTAAACAGTTCTTTTTTTTTTTAGAAGTTTTCTGTGAGGACTACTTCAATCACTGTCACTATATTTTTATTTATACTTTATTTTTTTAATTGTTCTGTAAGACCAAAGATTTCAGATATTTACAATAACAGATATTCATTAAGAACAAAAGTTACCCCTTCATTTCTTGTAAAGCACAAAATAAACCTTTTTTTTCTTATATTTAGGGGGATTAATAAAGAAAAAAAAAACAATCAATTGTTAATTAATTAGAGCCTCAGTAGAATAAATATGATTATTTGTTTGTTGTGCTCCAATCTTTTAACTTCCCAGCTACATAATAATTGAAACAAAAATATAAGGCATCAGTTTTAGTTTCAAGCATCAGATTTAAACAAATCAAGAAAGAGATGAGAGAAGAGATTTTTTCCCAAATCCATACTTTCAATATTCCAGCTGCAAGCTGGAAGATACTCGGTCACATCAGTCACCTCTTCATCTTCAAAATCTGAACCAATATCTTCCGGGATTTTTACATTAGTCTCGTTAAAAGTTCTAGCTGCATCAGGGTCTTCAAAGTAATGTTTCTCACCCTGGAACAAAGCCCTCAAATGAGCAGGTGCAACCAAAACTGCAGTAATTCCAACTTCCTTGAATTCTGACAATATAGGCAAAAAGTGTTTCCTCCTACTTTGAGTTTGCATGCAAAAGTCAGGATACAAATGGATTTGATGGCCTTTGTAGAAGAATTGTCCTTTCTGTCTGGCTAACTGAAGCATCTTATTCCTTTCAGCAAGAGTAGAAAAAGTAATAATTACGTATCTTGCACCAGGTTGCTGAGTCAAATCCTTTGGGTAATGTGAAGCAGGTCGAAAGACAGATTCCAAAGCAGGTAAAGATTCAAGTGAGAAAACAGCAGCCAATGCATTCTGCACTGCTTCTTTCAACTCAGCATTCGGAACTGCACCAGGGAAACCAATTAATCTCAAATTCCTCCTAAGCATATTATTCTTCAAGCATTCAAGTCTTGACATCTGAGCTAATTGTTCGCATAATGCAGCATTTATAGTACCTTCATGGGTAAGAACCCTAGCTGAAATGGACTCATCTACCCCTCTTTGCTTTCTATAACTTTCTCCACTTTCTCCATCAGCAACTCAACTGCTGAACAGCGAATAGAAATCTCTGAAAGTGAAGTCTCAATTTGAGAGGTGGACTGCCTCACCTTGGTTTGAAACTCATTCAGAAATGCTTGTGTTGACTCTAAAGTTGGTTTCTGCGATGTCTTAGAGCCTACTTCCACATCTGAGCAGATTACTGTATTGGAGAGACCCCTGCTCTGACTACACCAACAGGCACTCGACCAAAGCACCTCTCCCAGTGGGTTTTGTGGAAATAAACTTCTTCATAGTAGAGGACGGAAATTCCATCTGAATAACCCCTCAGAACTTGAGTGAAAGTCTTTTTTACAGCTTTTTTTCAGATGTTCCGCCCAAAAATCATGGAGCTCTCTACAAACACAACCTGCTGCAACCACAGCTCAACAGTGCCCCCCAATCACTGTTCTAATAATGGCTCTGCTAGTTCCACCCTTATCTCCTTTAGTACCTTGGGCTGAGATGAGGGTCTGTATACAATCCCAATGTGGATTGTGGTGCCATATCCTGTCTCCAGGGTGACCCACAGTGCCTCCTCTTCTCCCTGTTTATCCTTTATTTCCATTGCTTTGATCCCTTCCTTTCATAGAGAGCTACTCCTCCTCATTTTTTACCCTCCCTGTCCCTCCTGTAGCTTGTGTACCCTGGTATGTTGACATCCCAGTCATGGTTCTCAATGTACCATGTGTCTGTGATTGCCACGATATCCAGGTGTCCATCTTCCATCAAGACCACTAGTTCAGGGAGCTTGTTACACAGACTACAGGCATTGGTACTCATTACCCTCCATTTTCTTATGGCCTTACCCTGTTTAGTCCCATCTCTGTCCTTACTGCCTTTTTCTGTATTTACCCCCTGTCCTGCTCCCCATTGACTTCTCTACCTTGGTGTTTACCTCTCTAACTACTGTGTTTTGTGGGGGTAGGCTGGGTTTTCCATGCTCCTTTTCAGTGTCTCTCCCCCCTTGACTAGTTTAAATGCTTGCCAATGAAGCCTTTAAACCTATCACCTAGGATTATGGTTCCCCTCCCAGTCAGATGCACACCATCATGCTAGTATAGGCCTGTATCCTCTTAAGTGGACCCCCAGATACCAGTGAAGCCAAAACCCTGAGCTCCACACCAGTTTTTCAACCATTCATTGAATCCCATGGTATGGAGTACCCTAGCATCACCCTTGCTATAGACAAGCAGCACCTCCAAGAAGGTTACTGTGCATGCTACTTGTCTAAGGCTCCTCCCCAACTCTTTAAGCTCCTCTTGCACTGCTGTGATCCCATTCCAAGCCAGATCATTTGTCCCTATGTGGACAATGACATCCAGCTCCCTCTCTCATGAAACTGCTCCCATAATCTTGAGGATTCACTCCCTGTCCCTCCAAGCCATGGCCCCAGACAGGCACCTTACCTCCCTCTCCCCTTCCTCCAGCAGTCCTACCCCCCTAACAAATGAGTCTCCCACCATCAGGAGTTGTTACCTTCCCATGTGGGGTCCCATGCCACCATCCTGTGAGTCTCCTTTGTGGAGGTTCCCAGCATCCTCTTTGGTCTCCACTGCAGGTGCCTCCATAGAGGAACCACTGTCCATCAAAAAAGCATATGAAATGTGGAGAGGTATAACTGGAGGAATGTACCTCTGTCCCACCACCTTTTTCCTCCTGAGCCCACCTTGGTCCAACAGCTCCTCTTTCTTGACAACCTCTGAGGTAGCAGCAGTGGCCCTTGTGGTCCCAGGGTGGGGGAGGAAGTTTCTTGAATCCTAACTAAGTCAGCCTGGAGATGAACAACCTCCTCCCTCAATCCAGAGAGGTGCCTACAAATAGGACAGCATCACAGCCTCCAGAATGTCTCCCAGAAGACTGCAGCCCCACAGCCATTGCACTGCACCACACCTATCATATCTTATTTTGTGGCCCCTCTCCTGTTGCTTTGTATACTTACTCTCTCTGTCCTGTTTTTTTTTCTCTCCTACTGCCTATGTGACCTTAAACCTCATGCCCTTCCTGTTCTGGGACAGGAACTTCCTGCATTCTTTGGTATTCTCCTTCTTCCTTGCTCAGAGTCAGACCTCCAGCAGCTAGGGGAGAGGGGGAGCTACTCTTATCCTTCAAGGATGACGAAACCTATGTGTTTCAGTGATCTTTTCCTTCCTACTGCCAAACAGGAAGTTCCTGTTGTCAGTCAAATCCAGTGCCTATAGAAGTAGAACTGGCTAAGGGTGGGAGGGTGGAGGGGAGAGAAGGAGGTCAATTAGTAATAGAAGTTCTAGTTTTGTAGTCAGCTGCTCCTTGCTCTGTTCTGCAAAAAGCTAGCATAAGGGAACTGTAATTGGAGACATTTGGTTTTGTACTGCTTAGTCACACCCCCAATTAACTTCTCCCATCCTGACTTAGCAAACCCCCTTTCCCTAACACAGAAAAACACACTGACTTTCTTTTTTTAACCTCAAATGAGACACCCCACACTTCTAATAAAGTATCTGTTTTCTTAATCCCAACTGGCACTAACTCCTGCTGAGATAGAAGTGTTCCATTAGTAATTAAAGTTTTAGTTTTATAGTCAGCTGCTTCTTGCTCTGAAAGCAAAATTCTGGTCTGTAAAAAGCTAGTAGTAGGGAACTGTAATTGGAGACACCTAGTTTTGTACTCCTAAGCCACACCCCCAATTAATTTCTCCCCTCTTGACTTAGCAAACTCCCTTTCTCTAAGACAGAAAAACCCACTGACTTTCTTTTTTTTACCATAAATGAGACCCCCCACTTCTAATAAAGTACCTGTTTTCTCAGTCCCAACAGGCACTGACTCCTGCTGAGATAGAAGTGCTCTATTAGTAATAAAAATTCTAGTTTTGTTGTCAGCTGCTCCTGACTCTGAAAGCAAGATTCCAGTCTTGAAAAAGCTAGCAGTAGGGAACTGTAATTGGAGACACCTGTTATTTTACTCCTAAGCCATATCCCCAAATAACTTCTTCCCCTTTACATAGCAAACTCCCTTTCCCTAACACAGAAAAACACACTGACTTTTAAATTTTTTACCCTAAATGAGACCCCCCCACTTCTAATAAAGTAGCTGTTGTCTTAATCCCAACAGGCATTAACTCCTGCTAAGATAGAAGTGTTCTATTAGTAATAAAAGTTCTGGTTTTGTTGTCAGCTGCTCCTTGCTCTGAAAGCAAGATTCCTGTCTGCAGAAAGCTAGCACTAGGGTACTGTAATTGGAGACACCTGGTTTTGTACTCCTAATCCACACCCCCAATTAACTTCTCCCCTCCTGACTTAGCGAACTCCCTTTCTCTAACACAGAAAAACACGCTGACTTTCTTTTTTTACCCTAAATGAGAACATCCACTTCTAATAAAATATTTGTTTTCTTAATTCCAACAGGCACTGACTCCTGCTGAGATAAAAGTGTTCTATTAGTAATAAAAGTTCTAGTTTTGTAGCATACCCCAACTATTCCAAACCATTTCAGCTATACATGGATACGTGCAATAAAGGGCTGGGTACAGTGTTGGCGCAAGAGCAAGAAGGCATCAAGCATGTGATAGTATATGCAAGGTGTGGATTGAGAGGGTCAGAGTGGAATGATGCCCACTACAGTTCATTCAATATGGAATTTCTAGCCTTGGTCTTGGCAGTCACTGAAACGTTTAAGCACTACTTAGCTGTCACTTCCTTTACTATTTTCACAGACAGTTAACCCACTGGCACATCTAAACACAGCAAGGCTGGAAGCTCTAGAACAGAGATGGGCTTCGAGGTTAAGCAATTACCAGTTCTCAATAAAATATCATTCAGACAGATCTAATGTTAATGCTGATGCACTATTCAGAGTACCTACCCAGACAGAGAGTGAGGCAGATGATACACTTCTAGAGAATGTAGAAATGCCACCTTTTCTTTGAGTACCAACAGAGATAGTCCAGGCCTGTTGTCAAGCCAATGCAGCTGAGGGTGCAAAACCAGAACAGGAACCAGAATGTCCAGACAAATTTCCAGAACAAAATAACTTATGGGTGCAGTTGCAGGACAAAGACCCAGTAGTCAAACAGTTTAAGACATATATCTCAACAGAGCAGAGATTACCACCTCAAGAACAAAGAAAGATGGATCCAGAAGCCATAAAGTTATGGAGAGACAGAACCCGTTAGACCATAAAGAACTCTAGGCTCATTTGACAAACCCAAGATCCTACTACCCACTGTGAGATCTCCCAACCATTGTTCCCAGAGGAAGTGCACCAGTAGTACTGAGGACTATCATGATCACGCTGGACATTTTGGTCACAAAAAGACAGAGACCATCATTCAAAAGAGATTCTATTGGATCAGGATGAGAGATGATGTCATTAAATATTGTGAAGAATGCACAGCCTGCAGTTTGAAACATCCTAGCAAAAGCAACCAGCAAGCTCCTCTCCATTCTATAGTCAGCAAGGCACCGCTAGAGTTAGTTGCTTTTGGATCATCTCAAGCTAGAACCCAGTGCTAATAGTCAAACATACATCTTGACAATGGTAAGCAAGTAAGTAAAGTAAGTAAAATTTATTTCTTTAAGGCACCCTTCCTAAACTCAGGGTGCCTTTACAAAATTTCACATACAGCATTTAAAACCACAGTAATAAATAACATCATATCCATAATAAAATGTATGTTTCCGAAAATGCTTGATTAAATAAAAAAGTCTTCAGAGCTTTTTTAAAACCCTCCACAGTCAGGCTATTTCGTATCTGGCAAGGTAGAGAATTCCACAGGGTAGGGGCCATAAAGGCAAACATTTTTCCACCAGATGTTTTTAAGGTTACCCTGGGAATCTCTAGCAATCCCTCACCAGAGGATCAGAGGGAGCGGGAAGGGCAGTAAGAAGTCAGGAGTTCTTTCAGGTAGTGGGGTCCCAAACCATGTAGGGCTTTATAGGTCATTAAAATGACCTTGAAAGTGATCTGCCACTGTACAGGCAGCCAGCGCAACTCACTCAGCACAGGTGTTATATGGCTGGATCTTGGGCTTCCAGTCAACAACCTAGCCACTGCATTTTGCACCAGCTGCCAGCCGCGAATATCCACTCCCGGTAGCCCTAGATAAAGGGCATTGCAGTAAACCAAATGATTGGCAACTAAGGCGTGGACCAGGATAGGGAGGTCCTCTGATGGAACCAAGTGTTTTACCTGTGCTATATACTGTACCTTAGATGGAAAAAGGATGATTTGACTACGGCCGACACCTGCACCCTCAGGGTCAGGCCCTCATCAAATATTACACCAAGGTTATGCATCTGGCCAGATGCCATAAGTGGGGTCCCCTACAGAAATAATCCTGAGGGTTTTCCCACCCATGGACTTGACATCCTCACTCCCAGTTCCACCAATACCTCTGTTTTTCCTGGATTCAACTTCAACTAATTAGCACTCATCCAGTTCTGTATCTCCACACGTCAGTTGTTAAACAATGTACTTGATTCAGACTCCTGCCTGGGCACAAAAGACATGTAAAGTTGAGAATCATTGGCATAGCAATGCAAATTCAACCCACACCATCTTATAATGTCCCCCCAGTGGAAGCATATACACAGCATATAACATGGGGGACAGCACCAAACCCTGTGGCACCCCCACAGCTTAGGCAGTGAGAGGTTGAGGAATAAATCCCTGACACTGCTCTCTGAGTCCTACCCTGCAGGAAAGATTTAAACCAACTGTGGACCATCCCCTTAGTCCACAGAGAAACCACAGGCATTCGAGGAGCACCCAAAGATCTATGGTGTAAAAATGCTACTGAGAGATCAAGGATAACCAAGACAGAATGAGTTCTCTGATCTCTCACCATCAAGAGATCATTCAGCACCCGTAACAAGAGCCATCTCAGTACAATGCCATTCCCTGAAGCCAGACTGAAGAGGGTCATAGATATTGTGGCTGGTTAAATGATCTTCCAGCTGCAAAGTGACCACCTTCTCAATAAACTTTCCCAAAAAGGGAAGGTTCGAGATTGGTCTGTAGTTTTCTGGGCAGTCGGGATCAAGTGAGGGCTTTTTCAGAAGGGGGCACATTACTGCCTCCTTCAAGGAATCTGGAAAGATCCCTCTCTCCAATGATACCACTACTATCCCAGTAAGGATCGGGCCAGTAACCTCTACACAGTCCACAAGCAGGTGAGTAGGGCCCGGATCCAGACTACAGTAAGTTGGATGCAAAGTCTGGATAATCCTGACTATATCCATGACTGCCAGCTGACTAAAGGTGAACCAAGTTAGCTAGGTGTTAGTGCCCCTCGGTTGATCACTACAAGACCCAATGGGGAGGAACTGGCTCATCTCATCCCTGATAGTGGACACCTCATCAACGAAGAACGTTGCAAACTCCTCACACTGTAACTGTGACAAAGCTCAACCAGTTTGGAGACAGACTGGATTGCACAGCCTGTCCACAGTCCAGAAGAGCTGGGCCAGTCTATTCCTCACTGTCGCAATTTCCCTGGACAGGAACTCTGCCTTCTAATGGGAAATTGCTAACTGTAAGATCTTATAATGTTCTACCAGTCTAAGCTTGTCCACTTCCAGGTGTGTTTTCTGCCAGCGTATCTCCAATCTTCGGCCCTGTCTCTTCAACTCACGGATCTCCCCGGTAAACCATGGAGCCCCTGGGTGGAGAGTACAGGGGCAAACACAGACTGGAGCAATGGCATCCAGGGCCCCCACAACTGCCTTATTATAGGCTAGCACCAAGGGCCCTGGATCTGTGCTATCCATTGTCAATCCCGAGAAGTCCAGTTCCGTCATAAGGCCTTCAGAGGTAACTCCTCTCAAAGGATGGAACAGTACTGTCTCCTTAGTGGCAGGCCTCTTTCAGGGGGCCACAAAACTGAATCTCAGGGCATGATGGTCAGACCAACTGATAGGTGGACCATTACTCCAAGTTCATGGTTGTCAGTGCTGTTAAAGATTTGTCTGCCAGAACCACAGCTGAGACATTTTTGAAACTCTTTGTCCATCCATATGGATATCTGGCCAAGATCTTGACAGATCAGGGAACTGCTTTTGAATCACAGCTCTTTAAGGAACTCTATGCCTTGTGTGGCTGTCACAAAGTGAAAACCACCATATATCACCCACAGTGCAATGGACTGTGTGAATGAACATATCAGACACTCTTGGGAATGTTGAGAGCCCTTCCTGAATACCAGCGCCCATATTGGCCAGCCTTATTCCCTGAACTTGCCTATTTGTACAATAATACTGTCCATTGTTCGACTGGATACACCCTACACTACCTGATGTTTGGTCACCATGGTAGACTCCCCATGGACCTAGTGCTTGACGTCCAACCAGAAGAATCACTTCTTACAGTTTGGGTACAGGAACACAGCAAAAGATTGCAAGAAGCTGGTCAGATTGTAAGTCAACGCATGGATCAGGTATGACTAAAGCAAAAAGTGACCTATGATGCCAAAACCAACATGACCCCACTGCAGATTGGAGAATGGCTATTGCTATGAAGGACTCAGAAATGTCACAAGTTAGCTACCAGATGGGAAACAGAACCTTTCCTCATTGTTGGAATCCCCTCCCATGACTTACCCGTGTACAAGACTCAAAGACAGACTGGTAGTGGCACAAAAATAGTGAATCAAAATCTTCTTAAAGCTTGAAACTTCAGAGAAAGTGCTCTACCTGACAATACAAGGAAAACTATGCCAGAGGAGAGGCAGGAGAACCCTACCCACAAGGTGATGGAATTGGATTCACTGACACAATGGTATATAGATCTTTGGGTTAGGTCCCCACATGTACGCTCAGTAAATTGCGCTTAGCTGAACCAGTAGCAACTCCAGAATCTCCTAATTTACCAGAACCAGTCAGAGTATATTTCTGTAGAATCAGTAGCTTTTCAGCCTTGTAGATCACAGAGATCTAATTTTGGTATCCCTCCCAGGAGATACATACTAGAAGCAGTACAAATAACACCTTCCTTTAATGGATAGTCCTGTTAAGAGTAATCCCAAGACATGGTCACTTAGCTTAGTCAATAAGAAAGTTTTGCTGAAAGTTATAGATGTTTAAGAATGTTTTAACTAGAGCACATAGTTAAAGTGTTAAGAAATGTTAGAAACACCTATAGAAGTGATAGTTAAGAAATGTTTGATAGAATGTTAAAAGGGAATACATGGGGACATGTATTTTAAGGTGGGCCTGAATCTGCAATGCTGCAAAGTATGGCAGCACTACAGAAAAGGGGAGCTTGTAATGGGGTAGTGTGCCCTGGCATGCCCTGTTGTCCGGGTGGGCTCATAAGGGAAAGTAGTAGAGGGGCTTCTGTGAGTGTTCCTTCCCCTTCACTATGGCAGAGCAGAACCTTGAAAAAGAAAAAAGTCTTCCCTTCTGTTTCTCTGCTGCCTGCTGTGCTCCATTCTATCACCCCCTCACCTTGTGCAGTCAGCATCAGCTTGGGCACCTTTGTGCTAGGACTGCTGTCCCTGTCGGCACGAGAGGTCTGTTTGAAAATGTTACCATTGGTCCTGGGCACGGGCTTGGGGTTTTAAGGTTAGAACCTTGAGCACCTGTTCAATAGAGGAGCCATTTTTTGAGAGGGAGAGTTTGTTCTGGGCTATGGAGTAGAGAGGGTGACAGAGGTGGAACTAGGACTGCGGCTTACTTGAGGTGTTGGTGGCCGGTCCTGTTGACTCCATGGTGTTGCCTTTCCTCCAGCAAGTGAAGAATGCTGTGACGTATGTGCCTGTTCTTTCTGCAGTCAAGTCTGGTGGTCACATGGAAGAAAAAAAGAGATGGAACTCTTCCAGTTCCTGGCGCTCTGGTGTGGGTGGTTAATGCCCCTTTTTATTTTTTTGTGCTGCAGTCCCCATTTGGTTCCTCGCTGGTGGCATGGAAGAGCCACATCATTAACCAATTCCTGGAGTCGTCGGTCCTCAGAAGGCCCCCGGCTGTCTGCCACATCGCCTTCCCTCCTCACAGATAGCCCCTCCCATTGCCGGTAAACATCTCCCTCTTCCCAGCAGCAGCTTCACCCCTGGCCAGGGTGGTGAGTAGGCAGCAGCACAGGAGAAGAGTGCTGTCTGCCTAATTTGAACTTAAAGTTCTGTCTCTTTTATTTATTTATCACACCACTGGGTGCCTAAGGAAGTAGCTTGGAAGGGCTGGCCTAGGGGCTGAAATTTAATTATTTGGGCAAGCAACGCCCACAGTGAGGGGACCAGTCTAAAGACCATAGGGGAGGTTATAAATATTTATGAACAGGGGCAGTGCAGAGGCAGGGTGGCCCGAGTGATTGACAGTAACGCCGTGGTTAGGCCCGATATTTAAAGGGGCTTGCAGGCTCACTCAGGGGTTTTGAAGGGGGGGGCTTAGGCCTGGTACTTGAAGGTGAAGCATAGGCCCAAGGAACTCAAGAGGACCAGAATAGAGGGCCTGGTACTTGAAGGGGCAGCATAGGCTCAAATGGCTCCAAAGGCCCTGGTATTATAAGGGGCCCAGAGGAGAAGGCCCCCAGTTAAAGGGGAAACTTTAGGTCCTGGATAAAGGCAAGGGGTCTCAGTGAAGAGAAGAAAAATACCCTGAGGGACACCAGGGGTGGCCAGATCCTAGTGAAGGAGGATCCAGAAGTCTGCGGGGTCCAACCTAGAGGTCTTTAGCACACAATCTGCTATTGAATGACTGTCAGCCGATGAACTATATATATGAACTGTATATTACTTCAGTATTTGAAATGTTGTATTGATTTCAAAAGCACCAAGACTGTATTATACTGGGACTGTGGTCATTTACCACTGCCATGAACAATTGCCCCAGATTTCTGCAGTTTGCTCCTGACCAGGCAAATTGCCCCTGCAACAAACAATTGCCCCAGAGTTCTGCAATTTGTCCCTGCTCCAGGCAAATTGCCCCTGCAATGAACAATTGCCCCTGCAACTAATGAATTCCAGTATTCAGTGCAAAGTAGAAGAAGCAGTGTTCAGTGCAAAGTGTGTGGACTCAATCTTCAGCCACAGCTGATTCTTCACCGAAGCAGTCTTCAGCCAGCAAAGAACTTCACAGCATCTTCCCTCCCTGTCGCCCGCTGTAAGCCGAAATTAACGTCCCTAGGTGTTAGTTGTGGTTGCTGGTTCCTGGTTCACCTTGTGGTTCACTCAGCTTGGTAGTGAAATGCCTTGAAAGAAGCCTTGACCATCACTCCCAGTCATTCGCCGAAAGTCAAGTCTGTCATGGCCAAGGTGTGTTTGTGTTCACTGGTTAATTGTTTTCTGGTCTTGAACTTGTGGAATCCAGATCGTCACCCCACAGCCTATTCTTCTTCTTGCTTGTTCCATCCTGCATGCACCATGCGGTCTTCTGGGACCCAGCTCGATTTTGGTGGTTCTTCAGGTGGATCCTTCACCAAAGAAGCTTCAGCGCATCTTCATCCTTGGCAATCCTTTCAGGTGGATTCCTCAACAAGTCTTGTGTTCTTTGTCTTTGGAAGCCCTGGTCAAGGGTTGGTGCCAGGAAACTTCAGCAGTTTGTGTTCTTCATCCTTGGCAGCCCTGGTCGAGGGTTTGTGCTGGGGAAACAGCAGCAGAATCTTCACTCTTGTCAATTCTTTCAGGTGGATTCTTCACCAAGTCTTGTGTTCTTCATCCTTGGCAGCCCTGGTCGAGGGTTTGTGCCAGAGAAGAGCTCAGCAAAGTTTGGTCCTTTTGTGTGTTGGCTGAAGAACCAGGGTCTGTTTAAAAGTCTCTCCACTTCACTTTCCTACCTCTCCTAGGTCTCCACTGGTGTAGCATGGCACCAAGCAAGAGTCCCGCTTTCCCCATTGCTTCACCATCCTTCAGCTGTGCGCACAAAGACAACAAGAAATTGAACTTCCTTCGATCCTATAGACTTTTGAAAGGTTTATGCCACATAATCTTCCAGGATAATCCCTGATGTTCATTATGCACTGTGAAATTGTCTCATCTCTTGATAAAGTTGTAGATGCTTGCATTTGTTCTTAGGCCTTTTAGAGAAGCATATCTTAGAGTATAATAAGTTGTGGCCTTAAGCCAAGGTGCACCTTTTAGAGTTAGTAGAGAGTATCACTTTCTGTTCTTCTGAGGTTTAGTTCCTTTCTTTCCTTGTGACCATGTCTATCTTCCCCTGTGGTATGAATAAAGCCATTGGGCATCAAACTTTTAGATTGTCCCCTGCCTTTCCTTACCGGGTGTTTCCATCCACCCAGTCCCATTCAAACCACAGCATTGTCTCACCAGTCCACCTGCTTGAGGTGACTCTGGATGTGCAGCTGGGACAGGTAATCTTCGTGGTCAGCACTCAGTTGATAAGGTCGCCACATAAGTAATTGGGCTGCAACTTGTGGTTGCTGGTGAAATGCACTACACCGACCCTGAATACTGATTTCTGTCTTTGGTTCTATTAAAATGGATAGCTGCTGTGACTTGAGGTGGTCATTGCCGTGATCAATATAGTGTCTATGACACCAGTGCTTTGGCGTGCATGCATCCTCCTTTCTGCTCTTTCAAACATGTCTGATGTTGGGTGGTTCTTAGTGAGCATGTGTGGATGAGAATAATGTCATCTGTGCATGCAGTGAATGCTGCTGTCCTCTATCTTGTGCAGAAAGAGGAATCAGAGGCTATCAACATGGTGCCTGTTATAACAGCTCCAGTGCAGTGCAATAGAGGATGGACGAGTCAGGATTATGAGGTGCTATATAGTTTGAGTGCCAGAAAGTCACTCTTGTGGATGTCTGTGGGTGACAGTGTTAATAGTGGCAAATTAACTGTGTTAGTATATTTAGGAGCATATTTTATTTAATGTGCTGATGTGCTGGCACAGTTGTTGACCCCACTCACATGTATCTTTCTCATCAAGGGATTGCTCGTTAGGGGTCTCAAGATGTGGGAGCAATACTTCCCTCACAAGTATGGTTTGCTAATGTGCCATCTGAAGCGACTCAGAAGGAGCTTCAATGTATACTTACTATTACATTGTGTAGAAGTGCAGAACAAAGTGAGGAGGTAGCTTGGTGTCCTAGTCTAGAGACACCATTTATAAATGATTTACTATGTCATGGCAAACCTCTTAGGTGAGCCTATACAACAGTAGACAATGGGAGTTTAAATCAAGGAATCCCTCTCTGTGCTGGCTACTGAAAAACAGCATCAGTTTGAAATATATATGTCCAAATACTCACGTTCCTGTACCTGTAAACTCTGTAAACTAACGTGTAAAGAACTTACTTCTAGTAACATGATGCTAATTAATTTTGCTAGTCTAAAGAACATAGTCGCCCCACAATGGGAATATATATAATTAATTTCAGTACTGTCAGGATATCTGGTGTCAGTTTGGACTAAGCTGTGAAATTTACAAAGGATCTAGCTGTGGGGGTGGGTTGGGAAATATGCCCTGTAAAGGACTGTAACATATTTGCTTTAAAAAATGTTGTAAAAAAATCAAGGTTAACTAACTAGCTAGCAACAGAACAGGCTCAGAGGCCACCATTGCATGATATAATTTCAAAGAAGATATAGATTTATATTTATCTAACCAAGTTGATGTGAAACTGGGATCTAAGTGTTTGTACTTGTAGCCTTTGAAATGCGCATAACCAGCAGCCTGGAGACAAGACTAGGTGGATCAGGTTTCAGAACATCTCGTAACACATGCATTATTAACCAACATAAAGTAACATGCATTATTAGCCTATATATGACACTATATTTAATGAATACACATGATTTGCATATTATGGAAAAAGTTGCATCTTTTTTCACAAGCAACCTATTTATGAAAGATGGGAAATTATGTAAATGTTGCACTTTATTATGCATTACCTGTATGCATGTTTTATTTCTATTTTTATAAGCGTTATTTGAATTTGTATCTTCACATTTTTATCTTATATTGTAATGGACTGGTGCCCATCAATAAACTCTTTTTGAACTTTGAACATTGCCTGTCAGATGGGCATAAATCAGTTGGTAATGGTCAGGGATACTGTAAAGTAGTGCAGTATGCAATCAGCGTCTACCTCTGAGCCAGTTATCAACCCACAAGAGCTGTAGAGTTAAGGGCATCCAGGAGTTACATACAAAGGAGGTGGTGTCATGCAACTGTAAACAAGCATTTGTCAATTGCAAATGTTTGCTTGCTGGCACTGGCATTGGTAGTGTAGGAGTTAGAGAGCCGCATAATAGGAATGGCAGTGAAGTATTGAACTGAAGCCAACCCCACCACTACCCTGCAGAGACTGACAGGCATTGGGGTGTGCCTTTGGGTCGACAGGCACAACGGCCACACCATTTCACCACACCCTACCCTGCAGACACCGACAAATGTCACAGTGTGCCTTGGGGTCTTTGGCCCTCATGCTCACCCCATTCCATCAGGAAATATGGTGAGATTGGTGCTGTATAGGAGAATGGGGTGAACTTTGGGGCTGAAGAGTCCAAGGCACACTTTGATACCTCTCACTGGCTGCAGGATGTGAAATGGTATGAGCATTACAGGCGAGAATCCCAAGTCACATCCCTGATGCCTGTCAGTCTCTACAGCGTGGTACTATATGGTCGGAAACCCTAACGCCTCAAGCGTTCGTTGGCATTTTCACTCCAAATTTTCAGCATGGGTATTTTGTGACCCCCACCTTATGAACAGTGGCAATATCAGTGCATTAGCTGAAAGCTGATTTTGCACAGCAACTACGTCATTTGGCACCACAGGTGCAAAAACACATTTCGAACAGGATGTAAAAAATGACAGCTGTACTGTTCATGGGGAGGTGCAAAAAATGGCAATGTTGAAAATCTGCAGTGAAAATATTAAAATAACTGGTGAAGTCATGAGCGTGCATAGAAACTGCGCAACACACACCCGTAATGCAATTAGTTTGGGGATTTTTTGCAGCAGATTGTCAACACATGCATTTTGGAATCTCCACTCATGAACAGTGTCACTGTGATTTTCTTAATCTGTCCCAAACAGTGATTTCCCACAGCGACCACGCATTTCTGCACTGGAAGTGCGAAAACACATTTCGGCCATGGTGTGAAAAATGACAGCTGTACTGTTCATAAGGAAGTGTGGAAAAATGCCAGTGGTGAAAATCTGGACTGAAAATATTAGAAATCCATGAACTTATGAGGTGCGTGGAAACTGAGCAATGGTCACTCATAACAGTCATTTTATGGACTTTTTTCACCAAATTTTTAACATAATCATTTTAACACCTCTGCTCATGAACAGTGTTACTGTGATTTTCTTAATATGTCCCAAACATTGATTTTGCACACCGAATGCGCCATTGTGAGCTACATGTGCAGAAACACGTTTTGGGTGAGATGTGAAAAATGACAGCTATACTGCTCATAAGGAGGTGTGGTAAAATGGCAATGTTGAAAATCTGGAGTGAAAATACTGAAAATTCACGAACTTACAAGCGTGCGTAGGAGCAGCACAATGCATGCTCAGAAAACAGTCATTTTTAGGAACTTTTTCACCAAATTTTCAACATAGTCATTTTAACACCTCTGCTCATGAACAGTGTCACTGTGATTTTCTTAATCTGTCCCAAACATTGATTTTACACACCAACTGCACCATTGTGAGCCACATGCGCGGAAACACATTTTGGGTGAGAGGTGGAAAATGACAGCTGTATTGCTCATAAGAAGATGTGGTAAAATGGCAATGTTGAAAATCTGGAGTGAAAATATTTGAAATTTGCAAACTTATGAGCATGCGTAGGAACAGCACAACACATGCTCGTAAAACAGTCATTTTTGAGAATTCTTTCACCAAATTTTCAACATAGGGTTTTTGGGGGTCTAACTCATGAACCATGTCACTGTTGTTTTGTAAATCAGTCCCAAAAGGTAGTTCCAAGCAGTGACTGCAAAATCACTTTTCCGGGCCGATTAACATAATGACAGTGACAGAATTCATGAGGCGGGGTCCCAAAACCCCCATGTTGAAAATTTGATGAAAAGATTACCAAAAATGCCTGAGATATGCAGCAAAGTGGAAAAAAACATATTTATTCCATTATACAGCTTACCAGCATTTCCTCAGTTCGTGGTCGGCTTTGAAGAGTGCAGACTTGGTCCCAGTCCACCGAAGATCATTGCGCCGCCAGACTCCGGAAGTAAGTATGGGGTGAGGGGGTGGTGTGGGGAAGCAGGATACACAGAGGGTGGGCGCGGGTGCGGGACGGGGTTCAGGACAGTCAGCGAGGGAAGGTTTTTTCTTACAGGTTTCTCATTTTTCTTTTGACAATGCGGGACTTGTGCCACGCTGGAGTGGGCTCCCAGCATGGCAGCTGGAAGGCTGTTTGAGGGGGGCAGTGGAGCTGACGGGGGATTGGGCACCCCCATCAGCCATAGGGACTGTTGCCATGCTGGGCTGGGCTCCCAGCGTGGCGCCCGGTAGTCTGTTGAGGAGGGAACAGTGGAGTCGATGGGGGATTGGGCACCCCCATCGGCCATACGGACTATTGCCATGCTGGGGTGGGCTCCCAGCATGGTACCTGGAACTCTATTGGGGGGGAGAGAGAGCACAGCAGAGCCAATGGGAGATTGGGCACCCCCGTCAGTCATACAGTGTGTGCGTGGGGGGGGCGCTTGAGCATGCAATATGCATGTGTGTGTGTGTGTGTGTGTGTGTGTGGGAGCACATGAGCACGCATCTTATCGCTGTTCACTGAAGTGGAGGCCTCCCTTTCAACTGTACAGCACTGCATTTTCAACTGCCGTCATAGACAGCTGCAACATTCATTGGCGAACTGTGGCCACGCCTGCAAACACACTGACTGCATTGGAAGACAGGGTGCCACACCTACGAAAACTCAGATGATGGCACTATGTTTCTTGCACATGTGTGCAAGCAAACATAAAAATGAGTCAAGATGAGCTAAAGCAAGGGAGCCAGAGTAGTGACTTCCCAGAGTTTTGTAAATGCACCAATTGGGCCCCTGGGCAGTTGCAGGAGCAGGAAGCCAGCGAGCAAGTTGCACACAGGTTAGAATCCAGCAATCACCACTTCCTCACTGTGTGGTCTGAGCAAGTAAGGGGGTTAGAGTGCAGAACTGTAAACCTAATGGCCCTGGTTAAATCCCAGCACCACTAATTACTCAGAATGACTATGAGCAATTGAGTCACATAATCTGCCAGTGCCTAATACCACTGGAGTCTAATTGTCATGTGCTGTTTAAACACCCCTGTGTGCATACTGTACTGTTGGAGGGCATTCCTGAAAAAGCCAGAAAATCATATGGGAGCCAAATGGCTGGGGATCCAGGTTTTGGATCACTCCTTTCTTCCAGTGAGGATGGATCAGGGGTTCTGAAGGTGGATTGGGCAAGGTCTTATACTTTCCACTTTTATCAAAATGGATCCCTTAAATCCTTCTCGCAATTACAGGTTGACTACTTCCTCCCCAAATCTGACTTTTTCAGACACCTACAGGTTCATCACTTTCTGGATCACATTTTATTTATTTATTTATTCTAGGATTACAAGTACCTTTGAGCCAAGGCTTTTTTACAAAGGCTCCATGTCAGAGACAGGACAATACAGTAGTACAACAGTGGAGCATAAGCAATATACAGTAAAGCAAGTACAGGTGGTGCAGAAAAAATGGAGTAATATACAGTTGCATAGTAATATATCGTAGAGCTTGCCAGAGGCAGTTGTCAACATGAACAGAAGTACAGGAAAGTGGGGTGGGGTGGAGTGGTAGTGGGTGGGATAGGGTAGTGGATGGGAGTGGAACGAGGAGAGTAGTGCAGGGAGGGGCACCTTAGTTAGGACTGTATGATTGAGTTGAGGGGCCTGGCTAGAAATGACAGTCACAGGTGCTAGAGGTGGACAGGTGGGAACAGAGCTTTATTTTAAATAGTCCCAGCTGGAGGGCTGAGGAGATCTCAGTACTAAGGCTTTTCTACCAGTTTGGAGCCCGGCAAGCGAATGAACGTTGGCCCAGGGAGGTTCTGCAGCATGGAACTAGCAGGCGATGAGACTCCGAGCCTCTTGTGTGGCATGAACTTAAGGCCTGAACATTACTCCCCTGATCTTATCTCCAGCGCTACAGCTCTACTAGCAAGTTCGGGTGGAAGTTTCCCCATCCCACCTTATTTCCAGATATGACAGAACCCTTACTGAGCTCCCTTCAACTTTAATGGAAGTAGTGGAAACAAAATGGGAGGTGGAGTTCTTCCTAGATTTCACCCAAGAAAATTTGGGTTGAATATGGAGCAGGCAACATCAGACAATGGGATTCTACAGTTGGAGAGACTTTGTCCGGAAGATGGTCTCCCATTTTTTCAGTATCCACAGGTCACTGGTACATTTTTATCTACCAGAGACTCCTCATGCTGGAGGCAATGTGGATATGAAGTCTCAACACATACACATATTCTAGCCATGCTCCATTATAGTACCGTATTGGCAGGCGATGGGGGAGGTGTCCAGGGAGAGCTGTTCCCTGATCTGGGGCCCTTGGAACCAGAGACAGCAAAACTTCTACATCTAACTCCGCATTTTAAACAACAGAACCAAACCTATTTATTAAGTATCTTATTACTTGCAGCTAAAAAGGCGCTTACCAGACTGTGGCTAAAACCTACACCCCCAACACTCCAACAATGGGAAAATACTATTTATGATATATATCATATGTAAAGTATGACTGCCAAGCTACAGGATAAACTTCCCCTGGTAACAAACAGATGGACACCCTGGTTTCTAAATATCACCAAGCATAGATCAGACATAATCCCATGGATCATGCAGAGATTGAATGCTGGCCCAGTTTGCCCATGCCGAAATGTTACTCTAGGTCAGTTTATATAAGTGGAGAGATCCTCCACCCCACCCTGCTCCTGCTTTTGGAAGACTGTCCCCCTTAACTACTTACCCTCCTGATTAGGTATGACAATAGATGACAATAGATACATGGAAATGGGCTATTAACTGTTGCTATTTTTTTTTTTATTTGTAACCTTTTATGTCCTATTCCTTGTAAAGAATATTGTATTTTGTATGTGCCCCTCAAAACGTAATACAAACTAGAGTTGAAAAAAAAATAAGTGCCCCTGTTTGCCTAAAATGGCAGCAACAACCTCTTCTCCCCCCCCCCAGCACTCCTGGTCAGACTGCATGCATTACTTTCAAACCCTACCACACTGTTTCTTAGGAGTGCCCCAGCAAAGTTGGTCAGAGACCCCCCACTGCTGTTGGTCTGAATCCCCCTCTACTGCTGGTAAGAATCCCCTCAAAACTGCAAGTCAGAATCCTTTCTGTGCCACTGGACAGAATCCCCACAGTCCCACTGGTCAGAATCTCTCCAGCACTACCGGTGAGAATAAACCTCCCCGCACCACTGGTCAGACACCCCCCAGTGCCATTGGCCAGATACCCCAACACTGCTTATCACACCCCCAGCACTACATGTCATCCCTATACCCATGCTTCTTCTTAAAAGCCCCAAACATTGTTTGTCAGACCTCTCTCCTTTGCCCTTTTCTCAAGCCCACCCCTCACCACAGCACTCTTGCTCAGAAGCCCTCCATCACTGCTTGTCAAAATCCCCCCCAAGGTCAAGGTACCTAACCACAGCTCCGGAGCCACCCCAAGCAGTGCTGCAAATGAAGCAACAATAGGGCTTTCATATTTCTTTCATAACAACCAAATTAAGAGCTAATAATGGAGCCACCACAAGTTGTAACAGACAGAGCTGAACTGTTATTGCCTGGAATTTTAATGAGTAATAATTTCTAACTGAAAGTATAAAATCACCTGTTTTAATGCCTGCTATCTGAAAGTAAAACAAATAAAAACAACTGCCACAAAGAATCGGCAGTTCAAGAAAATGTTTCTAAACAGAAAACATAAACAGAGGGGAGAAATTATACACTTATCTGATGTTTGCAGGAAAAGATGGGTTTAAACCTGTGAAATAAAACAAGGTTAGCAATTTGTATGTTACTGACTGGTATGAAGAACAGCAAAGTTAACAAATTGGGTTAAACACACCAGAATGTAAAAATAAATAAAATAAAATAACTTTAAAAATGAAAATGTCTGACATGCTAGAGTTAGGAGGAACATGCCCTGAGTCCATGACAGCAAAAGAGGAGGCTGGGAAAGAGAGAGAAGGGGTATCCCCGCTGGTGCTGTGCTCCAAGGCGAGGGTTATGCAGTGAACTGCTTTAGCTGCTGTTCCTGGTAATGGTGCACTAGTCAGTACGGGGGACAATAGTCCTGTCTATGCTGCCTGATCTGCAGTTGCAAGAGGTGCAGATGAGTTGCATCAGTGCAGGTCAGACAGAGTAAACACCATAGAGAGAACTTCAGGTGGCACTGATACATTCCAATACAGTGCAGAGTGGTTAACCTTTTCAAGGGTTTGTGTACCGGTGCGAGCAGTTTTTGCTGGTGTGTAAACATGCTGCCCTGCATGGTAACCTTCTTGGAGGTGCTGCCTGTCTATGGCATGGGTGAGGCTAGGGTGCTGTACACCATGGGATTCAATCAATGGTTGAAAAACTGGTGCAGAGCTCAGGTTTTGGCTTCATTGGGAACTGGGTGTCCACCTGGAGGGATACAGGACTATACTGGCATGATGGTCTGCATCTGTCCAGGAGGCGAACCAGGATCCTAGGTAATAGGTTTAAATGCTTCATTGATACATGTTTAAATTAGCTGGAAGGGGCACTGAAAAGGAGTAGGAAAATCCCAGTCCCCACCCCCACACAAAACAGGGTAGTTAGCAAGGAAAACACCAAGATAAAGAAGTTGATAGGGAGAAGGGCTGGAGTTAATGGAGAAAAAGACAAAGGCAGTAAGGAAAGGGATGAGGCTAAAAGGGATAAGGCTATCCAAAAATGGAGAGCAATGAGTACCAATGCCCGTAGTCTGCATAACAAGCTCCCTGAACTAGTAGCCTGGCTATTGTGGTAGTCACAGAAACATGGTACACAGAGAACCATGACTGGGATGTCAACATACCAGGGCAGACAATCTACAGGAGGGACGGGGAGGGTAGAAGTGGAGGAGTGGCTCTCTACATTAGGGAAGGGATCAAAGCAACAGAACTAAGGGGTGCACAGGGAGGAGAGGAGGCACTGTGGGTCACCCTGGACACAGGAAATGGCACCACAATCTACACAAGGGTTGCATAAAGACCCCATCTCAGGGGGAGGAAATGGACAAGGAAATGATAGAAAGGCATTCTTGGGATGGCAGAAAAAGGGGAGATATTGTTGAGGGGAGACCTGAATATGCCAGATGTTAACTGGAGCACCTTTGCTGCAGCCACATCCAAAAGAATGGTCTTTCTTGATGCCCTACATGGGGCATGCCTCAGACAGCTAATGTTGGAACCCACTTGGGAGGGAGTAATCTTAGACCAGGTACTCTGAAATGGAGATGGAGAGAGGATCTCAGATTTAGAAGTGGGTAGCCATCTGGGAACAAGTGACCCCCAAACAGTGTGATTCACGATAAACACAGCCATAGTCAAGCCATACAAATGTGAGAGAATTGGACTTTAGGAGGGCTGACTTTGGCAAAATGTGAGAATGCCTCAGAAAAGTACTAGCAGATGGGGAAGAAGGAGGGGTGGAGAAATAATGGAGAAATATCAAAACTGCCATCATAGACACAACAAGCCTTTATATGAAGCAAATAAACAAATTGAAATGAAGGAAAAAAACACTATGGTTCTCAAAAGAGTTGGCGGGGAAGGTTAGGGAGAAAAAGGTAGCATTCAGGAAGGAAACACAGAAGGAGCAGGACAGAGAACTGTACCAATTAAAGCAGAAGGAAGCAGGGTAGGCAGTCAGAATAGCTAAGGCCCAAACTGAGGAAAAGATAGTCAACTCAGTTAAGAAGGGGGATAATACCTTTTATAGGTACATTAGGGAGTGAAGAAAGACCAAGAGAGTGATAATGAGGCTTAGTAATGGGGAGGGTGGGTGGGCAGAGGGTGACAGTGAAAAGCAGGGATACTGAACAAATACCTCTGCTCACTATTCACAAAATAAGAGGAGGGGAGGTACGTAATCCAGTCAATAGAAGCACTCTGGATAGAAGAATCGATACCAGTCCATTCACTGAAGAAAGGGTTCTGAAAGAAACTGAAGGTGGAAAAAGCAATGCGATGACAGGATTCTCCCCAGAATTCGAAAAGAACTGAGGGGAGAACTAGTGACATCACTGACTACCCTTTTTAACAAATGATCAGGGGATGGTGTGATACCTGAGGACTGGAGGAGGGCTGATGTGATTCCCCTTCACAAAAGTAGGAGGAAAGCAGAGGTAGGAAACTACAGACCTGTTGATTTGACCTCATTCTTAGGGAAAATGATTATATCACTTCTGAAGGAAATAATTGTTGAGTACCAAGAGGCCAGCGGGGCACTGGAGCCAAGGCAGCATGGATTCCCAGTGGGAAGATCATGTCAGATGAATCTAATAGATTTCTTTGACTGGGTGACCAAAGTAATAGACCAGGAAGGGGATGGGGATGTGGGTATGGCCTACCTAGACTTTAGCAAGGCATTTGACACAGTCCCGAAGAAAAGAAAAATAAACAAGTTAGCTATCCTGGGAGTGGGTCCCAGGGTGGCTGCCTGGGTAAAAACTGGCTGAACAACAGGACACAGAGGGTAATAGTAAACGGAGTCCACTCTGAAGAAAGGTGGGTTACTACAGGGGTACTGCAGAGTTCAGTACTGGGACTGGTCCTTTTTAATGTCTTCATAAGTGATATTGCAGAAGGACTGGAAGAAAAAAGTATGCCTCTTTGCAGAGGACACAAAGATCTGCTAGAGGGTTGATACACAATAGGGGTGGATGAGAAGGGACTTGACAAGGTTGGAGGAATGGCCAAAAGTATGGCAGATTAAATTAAATTCAAAGAAGTGCAAAGTAATGTACCTGGGGAACAAAGCCCAGGAGAAGAGTACACAATGGGGGTAAGAACAACAAAAATGGAAAGGGACCTGGGGATAGTCATATCAGATGACCTAAAGGTAAGCAAGCAATGTGAGAAGGCAGTAAGGAGATCTGGGAGGATACTGGGATGTATAGGGACTGGCATCACCAGTAGAAAACAGGAAGTTGTTATCCCTCTTTACAGACAGTTGGAGAGACCCCATCTGGACTACTGCGTACAGTTCTCAAGACCCCATCTCCACAAGGACATAGACAGGATGGAAGCAGTCCAGAGGAGGGGAGCTAAAATGCTGCAAGGTCTGCACCAGAAGCCATACGAAGAGAGATTAAAGGAGCTTAATATGTATACCCTCATGGAAAGAAAGGAGGGGGGCATCATAGAAACTTTCAAGTGCCTCAAGGGGTTCAACAACGCTCAAGAGGGTAGCATCTTTCAGAAAAAGAGATGTGTAAGAACAAGGGGGTGCAATTTAAAGATAGAGAGAGGACAGCTCAGGGGCAATGTGAAGAAATATTTGTTCACGTGGAGGGTGGTGGGCACAAGAAACAGCCTTCCTGAGGAGGTCATGGGTCAAAAACAGTGGGGAGATTCAAGAATGTATGAGACAGACATGAGGCAATTCGGGTGGGGGTTAGGAAGAAGCAGGCTGTTGGTTAACTAGGATCTACCACTTATCCAATAGGTCGGAAAATAGCCAGACTGGATTGGCCAAGCAGCCCTTATCCGCAGTCAAAGTCTATGTTTCTGTGTTACCCAGTGGTCCTTACCCAGTTACCAAACAGTAAAGTAAAATTTTAATTAAAAATAAATAAAATAACATAACTTGGCACTGGGAGTGAGCAGTGTGCCAGACCACAGACTAGACAGGTATTGAAAGGTTCATCAGGCTACACTGGGCTAGAGCTGGTGTGACTCAGTTTTGTATTCCTTGTCCAAATATGCTTTAAAAACACTCTTTTGTGCTTTCCTTCTTCGCTCCCCTGTAGTTTAAAAAATACAAGATCATGAAGTTTGCAGGTAGACAGCAATGTGATCCCCCATCCTTTGACCCCCTTGTCCTTAAAGATGATCACCAATGCTTTAAAAAAGCCAGCTACAGTTCTAACATATTTCTTAAAAATGTACCAGACTCCACTGCTGTAAAATTTCATTTCTGACCTCTTTGTTTTTTCAATAATTTATGCCAAGTTCAGTTGGCAAATCCAAAAGTCTGATGTTGCAAATTTTTAATCCTCCATCAAAGTTGGCATGAAATTCCCAATTCATGAAATTCCCAAATTTTGCAGGAAATGCATCAACTTCACTGCATAATTTTTATTTATTTTTTAAACTCCGGAACTTAGCAAAAGCCTTCTTCACATATTGTACTGTAAATCCAATCCATCCATCCACCCCAAAACACTATATTAATTGATACCCCCTCCATCCTCTGCTGACACCTTCCTTTTTCCTTTCTCCACCCTGGTGAATTGCAATTGCAGGCTGCAACACAAAGTAATCCCTACCTTTACCCCCACCTATGCATGGTGCAACCCCCTCTCCACACATCCTCCCACCTGAGTCCCACCGAGTAAGTCAGTCATAAGGAGTTGCCATAATAAATATGCCCAGTCCCCGCCCAATCTCCCTCTGGTCTCCATCACCTTCTTCCACCCAACACCACCTAGAAAATCAACCTATAATAAAGAAACTGGTCCCCCAATGCAAAATGCCTGCTCTGTTCAGTGTCTATCTCGTAACATGAATGAATGAATGATGATGTCTTTGCTTCTACTAAAACCTGATTGACTGAAAATTGCATATACAAATCTTTCCTTTGAGGTTAGAGTACTGCTGTACCTCCTACATTCCATATCTCAGTTGATATGCAGCAGGTTCAGATCACTCACCACCACCACTTCCCCCTTCTTCACTTACCTTGCCAGCTCTTCCCTGAGCTTCCTACCCCTCTATGCCCCTTGAACTGGTGGTCTGTAGATCACCCTCACCCATAGTTTCTTTCCAGAGGGTGCTACGAGGTGGAACCACAGAGACTGTGTTTCTCCTTTGCTTCCCCTAGTATGTTGGTCCTCCACAGCCTCTGCATTCTCCCTGACATAAGGGGTTAAACATTCTATAACCTATTCTCTGTGGCTTAAGTTTCTGTGATGGTTGGAGAGCCACTTCAGTGTCTGCCACCAATGCCTGGAGTGCAATGATTTTATTAAGCTGACTCTTGGCATTAAGACAGACCCCCTTCCAACTACCTCTGGATACTATTTTGTTGTTTTGTGATCCTACACCTGCATTCCTTCCCATTCTCCATACCTTCTTATTTTTCCTATTGCTTTCAGATCTTGACAGCCATCTTCCTTTACCTCTTTCTTTACTCCTTTTATAACATTAATCTTTATTTTACCCACCTTACCGCTACCAGTCCCCAGTATAGAGGGAACACTAGCTAGGTTCCTCTCCCTTACTGTCTTTACCGTTGTTCTCCTAGCTCAGTGACCCCCTCAGTCAGTTTAAATTTGTATTTGTTTATTTCACAAGGAAAAGGCTTTGTTGAGCAGGCTCATTCACAAGATGTCTTGGGTAGGACAGCATACAGAGTTAAAATGATGAGTACAGAGTTACAAAAACTTAGTTCATTTCACAAAAGAGTACACACACTAAATGTACATCAGATTATTTTATGCAAAGTATGGGTAAATAGAAACATACAGTAGCAGATATATACAAAGTTACATGGCTTTTTTAGTACAACAGCTTGCGCAAACTCTACTGAGGGTGATGCCAATAACATACAGTTTGATAACATTATAGGACTACAGGTAGCTTCAGAAGTTGCCACACAAGCAGGTTTCTGTGTACAATTTTCCAATGAGCATGTTGAAGGTGATAGGGCTTAGCAATGTTAAAAGTTTTAGTGTGGTTTGCAATGAGTGCCACAGTATGGAGATGAAACAACTACTGTAATTGCAGACTTCTGCACCTGTGTGGCATATACCAGAATGTCTAGGAGTATATAATTGTTTTTTCTTAGTGTGTAGTTGCTCTGAGATATTCAGAACAGTTCCAGGACATATCCTGGCAGGTCATCTAGGAAGATTTTGTATGTCCAGGTGTATAAATTTAGTTAAATGGGCTTACGGAATTTAATGAGGAGTCATACTTACACAACGTTGTTAATGTTCTAAAGGTATTTGGATGAATATGTTGCTGATTGTAATATGAATACTTTGACTGTTCACATTCTCTGTTCCAAAGGGAACTACCACCCTGTCGGGGTACTGTGAATGCAAAGGAACCCTCTTGAGGAGGGTTCCACCCCTAGAGGTGCCAGGACAATGACGTTTTTTGGCTAAAGGTAACTTAGGAAGGAGACCCCATAAAAGCACCGAGCAGCAGGAGAGACACAGGGCTTGTGTGAGGACAGAATGACAGCAACAAGTGATGACACAAAACAGACATATACTGAACAGAGCAATGATTGACAGATATCAGGACTGATAGAGAAGAGGCATGACTTCCATAAGAAGAGAGGGAATAACAAATGGGAGAAGGGCTACCATCCATAGAAACATAGAAGTTGAAGGCAGATAAGGACTGCAAGGCCCATCCAGTCTGCCCATTTCTTTTTCTACCTTATAAATGTGCCATCGGCCTTTGCTCTGTCAGTGGCCTATCTATTCATACTCATCTGTATTGCTCCCTTATGCCTATCCCATGCCTGTTTGAAGCCCTGCACTGTATTCATAGCCACCACTTCCTGAGGTAGGCCATTCCATGCACCCACCACCCTTTCTTTGAAAAAGAATTTTCTCACATTCCCCCTTAATTGGCCTCCCTCTAGTCTCATGCTGTGTCCTTTTGTCCTGCTCTTTTTCTTATATTTAAACATGTTAGACTCTTTCACCTTGTTAATGCCCTTAAGGTGTTTGAATGTTCGATCATACCACCTCTCTCTCTTCTTTGCTCAAGGGTATACATATTGAGCTCTGTTAATCTGTCCTCATATGTCTTCTGATGCAGTCCCTGCACCATTTTGGTTGCCCTTCTCTGGACTGCTTCAATTTGGATAATGTCCTTGTGAAGGTGTGGCCTCCAGTACTGCACGCAGTACTCCAGATGGGGCCTAACCAGTGTCTTGTAAAGAGGGATTATTACCTCCCTTTTATGACTTGTGATACCCCTACTAATATACCCTAACATCCCCTAGCCTTACCTACTGCTTTAGAGGTCTGCTTGGATGATTTCAGGTCATCGGTGATGATGATGCCCAAGTCTATTTCTTCCTTTGTGACTGCAAGCAACTCCCCTCCCAGCCTATAGGTGGCTTTGGGGTTTCTCTTCCCTATGTGCATGATCTTGCACTTCTTTGCATTAAATCCCAGTTGCCACTTTTCTGACCATTTTGCTAGTTTATTCAGATCTCTTCTCATTCTGTCCACCGCATCTGGATCATCTACTCTGTTGCAGATCTTAATGTCATCTGCAAACAGACAAGCCTTACCCTCTAGTCCATCTGCAATGTCACTAATGAAGATTTTGAAGAGGACTGGCTCCAGGACTGATCCCTGAGGTACCCCACTTGTGACTTGCATCTCTTCTGACTGTATACCATTTACCACCACTCTCTGTTTTCTGCCCATCAACCAGTTTGCCACCCAGTTGACCAACATCTGACCTACCCCAAGCCTACCCAGCTTATTTATCAATCTTCTATGTGGAACAGTGTCGAAAGCTTTGCTGAAGTCAAGGTAGGTGACATCAACTGCTGCCCCTTGGTCCACCACTCTGGTTACCCAGTCAAAGAAATCTATGAGATTAGTTTGACAGGACCTTCCTTTTGTAAACCCATGCTGTCTTGGATCCTATGCCCCTATGGATTCCAGGTGTTGCATTATCATTTTCTTTAAGGAGTGCCTCCATAATCTTGCCCACTACTGAGGTAAGACTGACTGGTCTGTAGTTTTCTGCTTCCTCCCTGCTATCACTCTTGTGGAGCGGGATCACATAAGCCCTTCTCCAGTTTTCTGGGACCTCTCCTGTACTCAGAGACTCACTAAACAGTTCTGCTAATGGCTCTGCTAGTTCCACCCTTAGCTCCTTAAGTACCCTGGTATGTATGCCATCAGATCCCATTGCCTTGTCCACCCTGAGCTTAGCGAGCTCTTGTAGGACCCTTTCTTTTGTGAAGGGAATAGTGCTCACCTCCCTTCCCCCATGTCCATGGTGCTGAGCTGTGGGTCCTGCCCTACCTTCTCTTCGGTAAATATTGAGCAAAACTATCTATTTAGGATAGAAGCTTTTACAGGGTCCTCCTCCTCACATGCCCCCTTTTCTCCTTTGAGCTTAGCAATAACCCCTCTGGACTTTCTCTTTTCACTAATGTATCTGTAGAAAGTCTTGTTACCTTCTTTTACTGTTTGTGCTAGTGTTTCCTCAGTTTGGGACTTTTCCTGCCTTACTGCCTTCCCTGCTTCCCTTAGGACAGTTTGATATGCCTCCATATCTTCATCCTGCTGTGTTCCCTTATATTTCCTGAAGGACAGCCTTTTGGCTCTAACCTTTTCTGCTACTGTATTTGAGAACCAAAGTGGTTTCCTTCTTCTTTTGCACTTTCTTTTCTGTCCAACCCCAAATCACAATGTAAACCTACTTGAAGTTAAGACTACCTAATTTTTATGAACTTCGGCACGGAGGAGAGAAAAAAACACCTATGAGGGGGAAATCTGTGGGAATCCATGGCCTTGGTTGCCTTCTCTTCAGGCTTGGGATAAATTAGTGATGGTTCAGCTACTGAAATTTAGAAACCCAATTCAGGCGAAGATTTATGAGGGAAGGCTCTCACTCTATCCCTCTGACAGAAAAGCTGTGGGGGTGCAGTGAGTGAACTCTGCAGCTAAAGGAGGTGCCCTGTGCTGAGGCTCAACCCCACCCCCCAAGACAGGAGGAGGAAAGCAACAACTGCTGAAAGTCACTCACCCGGCCTCCACCCAAAGAGGCCTACAGAGGAAGCCAAACCTTTGAATCATAAGGCATATGAGGAGCCCTTGAGCAGCCGGAATTTGGAGATGCATTATTTTTACCCTTGAGGGCAGAGGAAGGGCAGAAGATGGAAACCAGGTGAACCTTAGAAAGCTGTATAGGGAATAGCTTTTGAAGGTGCTGCTGACACTGCCTAAACACCTAAAGGAGCCCCTTTGTACTTAGAGGCCCCACTCTACGGCAGCTAAAGTCTAAAATGTTATATCAAGAGATGCTGCCAAGACAATCTGCATGGCTAAATCTTTTACCTGAGCATAGGACATTCTCTCCTGAAGGGCAGAAAGAGAAGAACTCCACTCGATCAGGGACCCACCCTCAAGATGCAGACTTCATCGGGGCAGAGCGAAACGGTCGCCGTAAGGGCTGAACCTTAGAGCCATACTTTGGTTGGGGCTGGCATGCATCTGAAGCAGGAGTAGTAGGAGGCCGTGGTGAAGCTTGATGCCCATGAGCACATGGAAGAAACAAAACATAAATAACACTGAATGCTACTTATTATCGAAATGCAGCATTAGTGAGAGGCTGTGGCAAGCCTGAAGGCCATGAGCACATAAGAAAATGGAACATGAGTAAGGCTGAATGACTGCTTTTATCTGAATGCAAGAGATAGCCATGGCTGATAGAGACATTGAATGACAACAGGACATTGCAGGAGACTGACTGTTAGAAGCTTGGACTGAATGAGGAATGCATGCCAACCAGTTCCGTAAAGGAGGTTAGTGTTAGGTGCTGATGCTTTACAAGTCAGGTATGCTGAGGCATTAGAAATAACAAATGAAACTGCTAGGGAAGCAGGAGTATATGGGAACTGAGAACTAGGCAGTGGAGCTGTTTCAGTGAATGACAACTCAAGAGGGAGTGGCAGCCTGGCTGAAGCCATGCGGAATCAGTTAACAATTGTAGTTGAACTGAGGGATTGCTAAAAGTATGAACAAATAGCAAATGGAAGACGGAATTGCACAAGGCAAGCAAAAGGGGACAGCAGGGTGTTAGAGAAACTAGAAAGCCCCCAAAAAGAAGCAAAAATGAAAGAAACACAAGGCAGGAGAACAGGAGTGGAGCAGAAACAGATGACAGAGAGAAGATATACTGCAGCCAAGGAGGAAGAAAGCAAAATACTGACTTAAAAAGCTGGAGAAGCACAAATCAAGCAGAAGTCCATAGCATAAAAGGGGCATGAGCAAACATCGGAGAGAAGGGGGGGATAGCCTCTGGCTGCAGGAAAGAAACAGTGCTTCTGAGTGATACTGGAGGGAGCTGACTTAAATAGCTCAGGTAGGGGGTGTGGCTGGTTGCTCCACACATTGCACTGCAGGCACAGCCTTTGATTAGTCTCCTGGATATTAATGAGGTCCAACCTATAGCTTCGTACAACTTGCAGCATGAGTCCTAAGTCCTAAATCTGTTATAAACCTAAGTGCTCTGTGGTAGAGTACATCTAGTTTTGCAAGTGAAGCAACTGGGCAATGTCAGTAAATAAGATTGGCGTAGTAAAGAACCAGTAAAAAGGTTGCCTGGATGAAATGCTTGTGAATGTCATGTGAGAAACAACACCTATTTCTTTAGTAAAAACCCAGTCTAACCCAAAGTTTCTTGCACAGTGCTTCTATATAAGCAAAGAAGAAAAGTTTATTATCAATCCATATCCCAAGGTATTTATATTTTTCAACTACTTTGAGGGCTTCATCTAGTAGAGTAGTAATGGCTGGGATAGGTTCATGTCGTGCTGTTGCATTTTGTGAGTGAATGAACCTGACCTTCATTTTGGTGGCATTTAATAGATGTTTAGAGTGGTAGAGGTTTAATTGTAATTTAATGAAAGCTTTTAGGAGATCTGAGAATGCAGTTTTAATATTGGGTCTGGAGATACATAATGCAGTGTCATCTGCATAGAAGTGTGATTTAGTATTGGTAACTGCCTCTCCTAAGTCATTAATATGTACCATAAAGAGTAATGGGTCAACTACAGAGACTTGTGGACACCCATTAAGGAAGGAGGTACAGGTAGAGTAGAGGCCTTCTGCTTTGATCTATTGTACCCAGCCAGTTAAACAACTTGTGAACCAGTTCAATGAGGCAGTGCCAAAACCTTTAGATAGTTTTTGTGTCAGAATGTTGTGGTCCACAGTGTTGAATGCCTTGTTGAGGTAAAAAAAAATAGTTCTGGTGATTTGTTTGTTGTCAGTTGCCTGTGTCCAGTTATTAGTGGCCTTGGCTTGGGCTGAGACCATGCTATGTTTTGGTCAAAAATTTGATTGTAGGGGAGTTATGGTGTTTGATGCTTCAATGAAATCCCTCACCTGATCATTGATAAGTTTTTCTAGGAGCTTTGCTAGTCATGGGAGAATTCATATGGGTCTGTAGTTGCTGAGCAGAGAGGTACTGCCTGATTTCAGGAGGGGTATAATATGTGCTGTCGTCTAGAGCATTGGTATGTCATTACTTGAGAGTGATACATTGAAGAGTTGTATTGTGGGTGAAGTGAGGTACATGTAGCCAGCTCTGAGGAAAAATAATTCCAGGCCATCTGCACCCACACGTTTATGGGTGTTAAGCCCTAACAGGAGTTGCTCTACTTGTTTGTAGGTGATGGGTTGGAATTTTGGAATGCAAATGGGCTAGTGGTGGGACTACTGGGGCATGCAGTGTCCAGTGTAGGTATCAGATAAAATGCAGCAGTGGACTTGTCCAAGTCTAGTCCAGCAGATGCAAAGTAGGAGTTTATTTCCTCCAGTATAGTTTGTTTATCAGTTATGACTCATATGTGGCACAGTGGGACCAAGTTCTGAGGCAAGACTACCATTTGCTGCAGAACTTCTGTGGCGGTGGTTTGTAATTTCTGCGGAAGTTCTGCGGCACTAACAAACTACCACATCACAGTGTCAGCTTGTCATCCTGACTTCACTTTCATGGCAGTGGTTATAGCAATCAGGATGGTGGAAAGCACAGTAACACTAGTTGCAAAAAAATAACAGACTTATAAAAATAATTTTATGCCTAAAAAAAGCAAAACAAATGTCTCTCCCTTAAGGTCCTAGCCTGTTGCATAAATGACATATGCAGAGGGGATCTTATGTGATAAGTAAGGTATTTCTATATGCATGTTGTCTATCCCATTAATGAAGTTTCCACTGTCTATCACTTATATATTTGTATGTGCTTTCTACACCACTCATGAGGTTCCCACTGTGTATCACTTATATATTTATATGCAATCTGTAACATACATACAAATATGCGTGTGTGTGTGGTGAGAGAGAAAGAGATACTGTATATGTGTGTGTGTGTGTCTATATATATATATATATATTTTTTTTTTAATTTCCATGAACTTGCATCCTCATTACTTACAGGTCCCGTTGGAAATAGAATAGAATAGAGGAGTTATTGGAAAACTCACTTTTCATGTTAATCTGCTTTCCCTGATACACTGAGTAACACCATCAGGCCATGACATGCATGTGAACCAATTGTGAGATACAGCTCTCTGGCCCATCACAGTGTGTCCACCATGTGACAGAACACTGCACCATACCTTCCCAGGCTCCGAGCAGTGATGTGTTCCACCAATCCTTGTTCTGCCCAGCCAGCTCCCAGAGTTAATCTCTGAACTGAACCTGAGTTGCCAGCACAGAAACACAGCATGCTACCCTCTGGCCCAACAGCTGTCCCTGCACACGACATTTCTCAATAACTTTTAGGTGATTCTATCAACCAATGACAATACGTAGTCAATAACCCTGGCAAAAATGTGTACGGTGCAATTATTTATTTAACAGGTCTATTCCTTCAACAAGTCTACACATTATTATATTTCACTTTTTTCTGGGCATAATTACTTTATTTTTCTTAAAAATTTAGACAGTTAAATTCATTTTACCAGTTATTCATTTCAGATAGCATCTCTATACCTTAAAGGCACAAATAGGTTTGTACAAAGTGAGGTATGGACTTAACAGGTCTGCACTATTGACAATGTTTTGTTTAAGTTGGCCCTAGTGCAACAATGTAAGACTGAAAATTGTATTAGGCTACAGTGCAGGTTGAGCAAATATCACCATGCATGATGTGCTGTGCCACCATCTCTGGCAGTGGGAGCTGTGGTATATAAGTGACTGTTCATTTTTGTTGCAGAATGCAGCCATTTCATCAGCTAATGTATGATGTTATAGCAATGACAACATCACATTCTGAACATATAGGAGGGGTTTGGATACAAAAAGAGGGGAAGGGAACCTGATTTTATTTATAAACAGAAATATTAATGAAAAATTACCAAGAAAAGTGAATTCTGCGGCACCACGGAAGTTCTCCGGTAGATTGCAAGTTCTGCGTAAAATTCTGCAGCCGCAGAATTCTAGGGGCCTTGGTTATGAGGTTTTCATTTACTAGAATTGTCTGTGGAAGGGTGGAGACAGGCGGAGTGCCTTCTACAGATTTGATGAACTTCCAGAATTTCATGGTATCATATTGGTTGGTGTCCACTGATTTTAGATATTAATTTGCTTTGGTATCAAATTAGTTTGGTGCAGTAATTTCTCATTCTTTAAAAGCCGGCCCAGTCTGCTGCCAGAATTTTGTGTGCCTGCTGGTTGCCCAGAGCTAGTACTTGTTTCTTTCAGCCGCTTCCACCTCAGTGGTGAACCAAGGGCAGGTTACTTTCTTTACCATTCATTTGACCATGAGGGTGTGTTTATTTATAGGATCAAACAATAACCTATTAAAGATGTCCATTGCCACATGCCCTGTAGGGGCAAAGTAAAATGATTGCCAGTTGATAGCTGCTAGTTCATTGAGGAAATTTGTAACACTGGAGCTGGTAAGACACCTTTTAAATATGAATTTAGGTTGGATAACTGGGATTTTTATACCTCCATCACAGACAACTACATAGCGATCACTTTTGCCATTGTGAAATACTACAGAGTGGGTGTAGTTAATAACAATAATAATAATAATATCCTTTATTTCACATAAGCGCCTTTCCATAACCAAGGCACTTTACAAAAGATAAAACCAGAATAACAAAAATAAAAGATGATAAAGATCGGAACAAGGTCATTCAATCAACTCTATTAAAGGCATGGCACCATAAGAAGGTTTTCAATGCCTGTTTAAAACCTCCCACAGTTGTGCACTCCCGCAGCTGACGTGGTAGAGAATTCCAGCCGGTAGGGCCACATACATAAAACCACAGGCCCCAGAAGACTTCAAAGACACCCTCAGAATCACCAGCAACCCCTCGTTGGCCAAACAGAGCTGTCACTCGGGGTGATAGGGAACAAGAAGCTCTTTCAAGTAATCAGGGCCAAGTCCATGTAGGGCTTTATACGTCAGCAAACCAACTTTAAAGGTGATCTGCCACTGAATAGACAGCCAGTGCAGCGTGCACATCACAGGAGTAATATGAGAACTTCGAAGAGTCCCCGTCAACAATCATGCTGCCACATTCTGCACTAGCTGCAAGCAATGGACATCAACCCCAGGAAGCCCTAAGTACAGGGAGTTGCAGTAATCAATGCGTAAGGTCACAAAGGCATGGACCAATGTAGGTAGGTCTCCGGATGGAACAAGGTGCCTGATCCTGGCGCTGTTCCTAAGATGATAGAAGGCTGACTTGATGACTGCTGACACCTGCGATTATAAAGTCAGCCCATTGTCAAGCACCACCCCCATGTCCCGCACCCATTCAGAGGTGGGGATTTGGATGCCCCCCTGGTAAATTCCAGAGGGGTGACCAGTCCTCAACCCCTCTATCCCACGACCTGGTTCCACAACCATCACCTTGGTCTTTCCCACGTTCAACTTTAACCAACTCAAATTCATCCAGTCCTGGATTTCAGCAAGGCAGTTGTTGAATAACAAGATGGCACTATCCTGGTCAGGTGCAAAAGACATGTAGAGCTGGGTATCATCAGCATAGCAGTGAAACCTCAGACCATACCATCTTACAATGTCTCCAAGGAGCAGCATGTGTACTGAAAACAACATGGGGGACAGCACTGAGCCCTGTGGGATCCCACATGACAGAGAGAATGGGTCTGAGGAAAAAATCTCAGACACCACTCTCTGAGTTATGCTTGTGAGGAAAGAAGTAAACCACCTGAGGACCTTTCATGTCAGGACACAGATGGCCCTCAAACACTCAAGCAACACCCCATGGTCAACAGTGTCAAAGGCTAAAGAGAGATCAAGGACCACCAAGATGGAACAACATCTCCCATCTCTCACCATCAGGAGATCATTGAGCACCCGAACCAGCATGTTCTCAGTACTATGCCTCTTTCAAAAACCAGACTGGAGAGATTCGTAGATATAATGGATGGTCAAGTGGTTCTCTAACTCTACTGCCACTACTTTGTCAATAACCTTTCCTGTGAAGGGAAGGTTAGAGATTGGTCTGTAGTTGCCCAGAGAATCTGGGTCCAATGAAGTTTCTTCAAGAAGGGGTGTTACCACCACCTCCTTCAGGGAGCTTGGGAACTCACCCGAATCAAGGGAGCACCAGACTATCTGTGCCAGGACAGGGCTACTAATATCACAACATCCCATAATCAGGGAGACTGGACCTGGGTCCAAACTACAGCATGTAGGGCGCATACTCTAGATAATCCTCATGATATCCGCAAACTCCGGTAGGTTAAAGGAACTCCAGGAAGCACAAGGTGGAGTGACCGAGCACCAATCACCAGCATCCCCCACAGAGTGCATCAAAAGGATCTCCGACCTGATGTCGGCCACCTTATTCACAAAGAAATGAGCAGCTCATCGCACTCTACTTGCAAAAAAGGTCTTCAGAGCTGTAGACAGGATGGGCTGCACAACCTGTCCACAGTTAGGAAGAAATAAGCTGGTCGATTCTGAGTGGCAGCAATCTCCCCAGACAGAAATTCTGCCTTCTTATGGGAGATCGCTGATTGGTAGGCCTGATAATGCTCTACCAATCTAAGGTGATCAGCATCTAGGGTGGGTTTCCACCAGCATCACTCTAACCTACGTCCTAGTCTTCGCAACTCTCTCAAGGACCCATCAAACCAAGGGGCCGAGGGCAAAGGGAGAGAGGATAAACATGAACAGGAGCAATCAAGTCCAGTGCCATGGAGACAGCCTTATTATAGGCCAAAACCAAGGTCTCTGGACTCGTACTGGCCACAGGAAACTCAGAGAGGTCAATCACCGTAATCAGGCCTTCAGGACGCACCTCCCATAAAGGGCAGTAACTAACCATCTCCACAGGGGCAAGCCTATGGAGGGGGGCACAAAAGTTGAACCTCATGTTGTAATGATCAGACCAACTGACAGATTCCACCCCCAAATCAGAGGCCTCAATCCCCAGGAGGAAAACCAAATCCAGAGAGTGTCCGTGTTTATGGGTAGCAGAGATAACAATCTGTGTAAGGCCCAGTGATGTCATCAGCTGGAGGAAGTACTGTCCAAACTGCAAGAGTTTGTCATTGACCCAGGCGTTAAAGTTGCCCAGAGCCATCAGTCTGGGTAACTCCAGTGCCATGTCGACCATGAAGTCCTCTGCTTCCTGTAGGAATTGCCTCTCATCCCCGGGAGGATGGTAGATAAGAGCTATCCTACAACATACACCTGCCACCATGGTACACTCAAAGGATTCAGTCTCCTCTACTGGTACACTTGTGAGGCCCAACTCGATCTTGAAACAGACCGCCACACCACCACCATCCCCCACGGTCCAATTTCGAGCAGTGCATCACCAAGTACCCAGCCGGAATCGCTGCCTCCAATATGGGGCCAGCATTTTCATCTAGCCAGGTCTTGATAATGCATGCCAGATCAGTTGTTCCAACAAGATCTGCAATAATTGCGGTCTTATTCTTAATGGATCTGTCATTGCATAACACCGCTCGAATTGGACAGGTTTCAAGGGCCGCCCCGGCTACCTGCCCACCAAAAGTGGTATTTATGCAGTCTATTTGTTAGTATCAGGTCTAACAGAGAGTTATTTGCAGGGTTAATATGATTTGGTCTAGTGGGTTCCATTATAAGCTGCATGAGTCCAAGTTCATCACACAGGTTTTTTTAGTTTGTTCAATTTGTTAGTGAGACAGTCTTGTCTTCGATCCCCAACTATCGGGCATTCCTTAGGATACTTGCTTACCATGTTATCTATGTGTAATCCCTATGTGTAGCCTATGTGTAATCTCCCCCAAAAGGTGGCACTTACAATGAATTGTCTCCCCGGGTACCTTCTCTGCCCTCCATCTGGCCATGCTCCAGGCCTGGGCTAATATCCAGCATAAGCTTTGAATACATGTAAAATAATGGTGTGCCCATAACTTCAATGCAAACATGCGAACGGGTGCCATCACACTATAGCTTTAAGAGCTCAGTGCCTATAAACAGTATCGTGTCCATAGTCTGTGCTGGGTCTGAGTGCTTCGGGGCTTGCAACTGGCTAGGGAATGGTTCAATCAACACCACTCTTGCACCAGATCATAGTGCTGAAGTAGTCCTATTGAATGCTGTAAATGTTTATTTCTGAAACTGAACAGATTGTTTATAAAATGGAACTTTAAAGCTGGACTTTTAGCTGTCTGCCCCGCAGCAACCATCTTGCCACTTTGACCTTTCTGTTTCAGTCGATCGAAACTTAAAGGGTCTTATAGGGTCCTTAGTTGTGGCTGCTGGGAAAAGTATAGGTCTGTGTGTTTGGATAGCCAGTTGGAACACCAGAACTGTGACTGATGACCTTATCTTCCAATTGGATTACAATATTGTATTTCTGTTAGTGATGGAAGGAGTTTTGAACCGTTCAGTTGTTAAAAGCTCTCGAACTGAGAGGAACTTCTCTGTGTAAGTCCCTGGGCCTGCACTTGGGCCTAATTCACCAGGCAGAAGGCCCTGTTAGTCTGAACTGCATTAGAGACTGAATTTAAAAGCAGAAGCTTACATTTGTCAACATTTATCTTCTGTGTGAACTGCTAGAAGGAGACTTGGAGCCAAGTGCTCTAGAGTCTGTTGCCTGAGACTGCAACCTGAACTTGTCCAAGCCTATGTTCCAGTGTGAATGCGTCAGAGACTATATTCTGAAAGACGTTTTAGAGGCTGTTTTCTGGTATCGAAAGCTGTATAATCTCTTCAGACCAGTTCAGGAATTAGCCACTGGCACAACACCTGTACCAGTCTGTGCCCACCTGCTGGTGAGTCATGCTGGCCCCAGTCCTTTCTGCTGGTCCCTGCTCCAGAAGCCAAAAGCCAATAGTCTGAAACTGAGAAGCCAGAGGTGCAAATCTGCTCCAGGGAGCCATACAGCCTGACTTTAACTTCAAGACTGAGGTTCTGCAGAACAGTGAGTGACTGCAGGGCTAACCCTACAACAAGTCATTCATGCTGCCTTTGTTTCAAGCTGCAGTTAAAGAGTATGTGCAGGCCATAGGGCCTGGGATAACAAGTGCCAGTTTGTACCACGTTCGGTTATTTATTCTTTAATGTTAAATCATCATTGCATGGTTAAAAAGATAAATCAAATCTTATGTTTATGTGCACCACCAGCCAACCAGTTGCAATGTGCCAGTCCTGCAACGGTGCAGTCTGTGTACCCCATGAAGATAACTGGGATTGCCCATTTAGACTGCTAATTTCTGTCTTAAATGTCATTACTGATTCAAGGCCTATGTAATTACCCAGCCTTTAATTTGCATCCCTTTACCCCCCTGTTTATACCTCAATAGATAAGGATTGCTGTTTGTTTAAACACTGCCCATGAGCATATTATTACAGAGTGCAAGTATCCTGTGTCTAGCTGTAAAGTGCATGTTGCTGATACCACTAACTATGCCTTGCAAGTATCCAGGGGTTATGCAGAATATCCAGAACCCTATTGGCAAGTGTAGCCAGTGTGAGCATATTATCAGCGATCACCAATAATTGTAGTTTTATGCAAGCACAATTGTTGTATGCTAATCCATGTGTGAAACTACTGGTTGGGGCAGTGGGTAAGTACAGCATCCCAGAGGGTAGTACTAGCTTGTCATCAAACCCACTTACTTTTTTCTCTGGGTGGAGGCACTGCGCTATTTATTCAACTACTGGTAACGAACCCCTTTTACCATCTGAAACAGAACTAAGGCCCCTCAGTCTGTATTGTGGTCATCAGGAAAGGGGAGTAGCCCATTGGTACATGATGCACAGGTTACATGTGTTTCAGGCTCTCTGAGCCACCCTTGGGGGGACAGTAGCAACCAATTACATTTAGGGATTTATTCTTGGATAAAGCAACCCTTACCATCAAGCATTAAAATGACTGGGGTACAGAGTGGAACTGTTCATTGATATATAAGGGTATACCACTGTCCCTGGTAGGTCTGTCTAGTGGTAACAGGACAAAGTGTCTGTGGATGAAAAGTCTCCAGATAAAAAGGCACTGGAATAAATGGCACTAGGTCAATATGACATGTGGAAAGAAGTGCTCAGGAAAGAAATGGCTCTGATGTGTGCTTTAAGTGTGATAGGTGATCTATATTGCTTACTCTGGGAACAGTGTTCTGAGGACACTGGAGGCAGGCATTACTGATTGCTGCATGTTCGAAGTGCCAAAAGAAACTGCACTATGGACAGTCGTGCATTGTGTGAAATGGGGATGTTATGCCAAAATGTCAAAATAGTTAAGGGTGTTGTGATTTGTGGGTTTTTGGGAGATATTTATTTATCATATTGTGTATATCGATATATATATATATATATATATATATATATATATATATATATATATATATACAGACAGACAGACAGACAAGATAGATAGATAGATAGATAGATAGATAGATAGATAGATAGATAGATGTTGGGGGAGGGGCAGAGCCCCCCACAAGCATTTAAATGGAAATTGTACTTGTTGAATTTTTTTTATGGTACAGCACTACTACTATGCTTGATATGTGTCTTTAGTTGCCAACATTTGCTTATGTGTTTACTGGTGTTACCTGGTACAGGTGCCATTTTATCCTACTTTGCATTTAGTACCTTTTTGTCCTGTGCCATTTTTGTCTGGAGCATTTCTGTCTAAAGCCATTTTATCCTAGAACCCTGTCTATTCTGTGGAGACTGAAGTGAGGAATGGTCAGCACCTGTGATAATGCAAAGTCACTTAGCCAAGTTTCTGTGAGTAGAATGCCCTGGTTTTGACTGCATCCACATTAAGGGACATCATCTTTAGGCCTTTTAGAGTGGTGGGTTCTGTGGGGGAAGGACACTTGGGAGAGGGGGCCAAGATTAATTTCCACAGTTCCAGAAGTAAGGTAAGAATGATGTATTTGCACAAACTGTATCAGTAGTAATGTAAGTGGCTCTTTGGTAGTGGGATTGACCTTAACTTAGATGCAGGTTGTAGAAGTTAGAGCAGCAGAGGATAGCTTCCTTAGATAATGGTCAGTTACAAATAGGATAGCCCGTTGTTCATTTGGATATGCATAGATTACATCTGCCTTCAGTGGTGCATTGTTTTGGCTCCATGAAGAGCCAGTAACTTCGGTGAAGTTACAGTGGGCTAATATGTACGATTTGGGGTTGGTGCAGTCTGTGGGTTCTTGTAACCGCGAGCAGCAAAGTAAGGTTAATACTGCTAACAACCACATTATATAGAGAATAATGGATGGGTAGGTACTTATAATGAGGATTTTCTACACCCCCGAGGGGTAGAATGCCTCATAAACCTTGAGAGTGAAGCTCAATGGGTGCCCCATGAAGATAACTGGGATTGCCCATTTGCCCATCATACTTGCAGCACCGATATCAATTGGGTAGTTTTATGTGTGCAGCATGAAAACATTTCATATAATTACTTCTGTAAGGGCTCCCAGAAACTTCTGAAAATATGACCACGTCAATTTTTGCAACTGTACTCAATGTTTTTTTAAAGCATCCCACCCTGAGTGGGGGTGTAAAATTAGAATTTTACACACCTACCCATCCTTTCTTTTGTATAATTGTCGGGGGTCATTTTTTCACCACAGCAATTACACAAAATAAATGAATATCTCTATGGAGCAGAGTCGTGGAACGTTAGGGTTTCAGCATAGTTTTAGTGGCTTGGCTCCTGATGTATAGCATTGTTTACTTTTTTTTATTTTTGACCAAAAAAAAACAAACATTTTATGTGACCAGCAGTCGTATATTTGTTTCAAAAAGTAGAACTTAACCACTAACTTCTATAGTCAGCATCGGCAAACTGCAGAGCGTAAAAGAGCGGAACAGCAGGAGATGTGCAGAGTAAAGGAAGATCGTAGCTAGATCATGCAACGAGCTAGGGTAACTGGGCCCATGTTTGTCATTATAATGACAAAATTACAACCTGGTTTCCCTATGGGAAAAACTGAGAGCCAGTTATTATAATCGTAATAGATATCTGGTGCTGGTACTGTATGACAGTGTTTTAAATTCCATTAGATAGACAGTTGAGCATGTATGAGTTAATGCTCCCTGTATATATGACATAATAAGGGAAGCCAGAGCTAATGAGGCAACAGCTGTAAATGAGTGGGTCATTAATAGATCAGGTGGTAGGATTAAGAAAAAGATGGAACATGTATTACATAGCTGCAGTTAGAGTAGACAAAAAAACCAAACACATAGCTACTGTACCTGATTGTGAGAACATATTAATCAGCTCACATAAATTTCACAAACAATACCCAGGGTGTTCTACTGACTAAGAAAGAGACTGCATGCAGTAGATAACGTCAAGCCTTGGTTTTAAAAGTATGCCTATTTCCTATTGTTTCAATGCATCAGCTTTACAGCTAGCTAAAATATATCTTTCAGAACACTTGTTACCTTGTGCTGTAGGGCTGAAGAAACAATTCTACAATAGTTTGGGCATAGTCTCCAGCCAACGGCCATCACCACAGCTGACACCCATGGAATATGACATTTGCACTGTGGCCATCAGTGCTCTGCACCGCTAGCATGGAGGACCTCTAGGGCAGTGGGCCTTTTACAGTCAAACTATGATGATGTAGGGTTGTGTTGATTAGTGGTTCTAAGAGAATGCAGGCAGAAAGAAGGTCACCACCAGTCACTTCTGGGCCGCTTACTGGTTCAGTGATCGGTGGGGCAGAGGGTGGGTAGAGGTACTCTTAGTCAGCTGTGATGTCTGCAATGCAGGGAAGCAGGTAAGAGATCTTGCTTTTAACTTGATAACCTGAGGCAAACTTGGAAACTGGCAGGCTTTAAAGTCTATTGTCCAGCCCAGAGTGATCCTCTGATTGACGGTTATGTGAGGAAGGAGGCGAAGAGAAGGTCACCTCCAGTCGCTTCTTGGCTGCTTGCTGGTTCAGTGATATGTGTGGGGAGGTAAAGGTGCCATGCACACCATCCCATCTCCTGTAAGCTGGCTCCAGTGTGTGCAATGCAGGGAAGCAGGTAGGAGATTCTGCGCTTAACTTGATAGCCTGATGCAAACTTGAAAATTGGTGGGCTTTAAAGTCTATTACCTGACCCGAGTGATCCTCTGATTGGGATTTGTGCAAGAAGGAAGGCAGAAAGAAGGTCCCCTCCATCCTGTGCAAACCCTCATGTGGGTGGACTTCATAGGCCTTGATCAGTGCAGTGCAATAGCAGCAGCCACAGCAGCAACCAAGCAAGAAGCAAGCAACCCAGGTTGGGTGGGTTCAGTTGGTGAGGTGACTTGATCACAGAGCACATTGGGGACATGTGATGGTTGGTTCTAGCATCCAGCTTCTGGCAGGAGGAGATGGGGTAGTGGACTGAAAACTGGGCTGGTGGCACACTATGCCAGGCTCCAGGTTTCGGCCATAAGACCGTAGAAGTAAAAGTAAATAATAATTTTTACAGGAGGATTGGAGAAGGAGGGAGGACTGAAATATTGATGTGTTTTTCATGTTTCTGCACCTTTGGACAGCTTCTTGACCCATATGGGATGGGTATTAAATGGAATCGAGTCAGGGAGAAAAATTGTGACAAAGTTCTTTTTCGGGGGGGAGGCAGAACTTCAGCCAGGAAAAATAATTGGTCAGTAAATGGGTGGGTTGAAGTCCAAATCTGTTGCACTGCTCCCGGGTATATACAGATGAATCTTATAAAATTAAATTTTTATGATTTACATATCACTTTTCAGTCAAACCAAATAAGTTTTATCTTTTAGAGATGTTACAGACATTCTAGAATGTCCCTTGCATTCATGGACAGTTGAGTGGTATGATATACACAGACTATTGGAGTCCCACTATAGTCAGGCTTATGCCCCCCCGTGAAGATGACCTCCACATTCCCAAGCTCAGGCATATTGTGACAAAGGGCAAATGAGACTGCAGGGGTGTGCAGTACTGAAATGAATTGGGGGAATTTCTTTATTACTATTTTATACATTATTGATGGAGAGTTGGAGATTAACAAAGGCCACTGCTTGACTAACAAGGGCCTTGTTAGTAGAGCAGTGGCCTTCATTATTCTCCAATTCACCATCATAACATAAAATAGAAATAAAAAATAACTACATTCATTTCTAGGGGGTATACCCCAGCACTCTGACCCATGGGCATCATCTTTTAAAGACTCCTGCGGAGATCACGTGGTGCAGAGCATGAGCTAGCTGCTCCTTTCAGAGCTCCCTCCTCCTAATCTATAAATCTCATCTTTTGTTAGCCTAAGCGCCTCCATTCCAGTTTAAAAAAGAATCGGAATATCTCACTTGCCATCCGGACCATGGAGATGGACGCGGAGTTCAAGGATCCCTTGCCTAGGCACACGCCTCCTGCGACCCCCGAGAAGGCCTCAAAAAAAGCCAGGGCCTCGAGTACCTTACAATCTGCATTGCAAGCTCCCGGGGCGTCTGAGGGGGATCCACTCACCCTAGCCAGTTTCCTCAAGGAGTTTCAGCCCTTCAGAGACTAAATGAAAGAACTGGCTAGTGAAGCAAAGGGGGTCTCTCGAGCTGTAGAAGATCTAGCCCATCGCACCACTGACGCTGAGGCCCGTATTAGCTTGGTGGAGCGCAACCACGCAAAGCTGGCACCTGAAATACCCTTACTGAGGCAACGGATACAGAAGCTGGAGATTAAGGTGGAGGACCTCGAAGGTCGGAGGCGCCGCAATAATGTGGTCGTTATCAGCCTCCCCGAAAGAGAAGAGGGCTCGGAGCCGGTTAAATTTGCTCAGCGTCTCATCCAGAAAATAGCCGCCTCCCCGCCGGTCAATCTTACGTCGTTGAGAGAGCCCATCGGCATTGAGAGCTATGCCCTGTCTGGAGCCCCGCCACGTCCCTTTATTTTTAAGTTTTTAAACTTCCTCGAGCGACAACATTTTTTGAGCAAAGCAAGGGAGTTGAAGGAACTGACCTGGGAGGACGTTGGGCTGCGGGTGGCTCAAGACCTGCCCCTCTCTATTAGGCAGAAGAGAGCGTCTTTCCACCCGGCTGTTTCTAAATTGATAGCTGCCAATGTGAGGTTTAGAATGAAATATCCAGCTCGTCTTCAAGTCTTAGCAAAGGGAACCTGGCACAATTTTGACGATCCGGAGGCTGCGCTCCCGACATTAAAGCAGCTTTTCCCAGATTTGTTCAGAAACCTATGAAGGGACTACCTATCAGTTGGTGAAGCCCTGTTCCATTTGGAGGTTTTGCTGTCATGAAGATCATTTTGATTATCACCTTGTAATTGGCTTCTGGAGGGTCCCTGATGCCGTGGAAAGTTGATGGACCTGGATTCCCTGCGACTTTTGATGTCACCTGCTTGTTGGATGGCTAACCCCCCCCTACTGGTCTCCGGCTGCCTTTTTTCTCTCTCACTTTTAAAGGATGCATTCCTCGATTCCCCCCTAATGAAGGAGTATCACAACTCGTCTGGAGCCAGTGTATGCCTGTTTATTTATAGCAAGGACTGGTGCCTACTTGGGATGCAGTTTCTCACTATAGAGACTTCTATGTTTTGCCGGCTTGAAATATAGTTGCTGGCAGTATGGACCGTTAGTGCAGGGAGTGTTTCCTAACGATTACGCTCAGGATTCTGTTGTGAGGGGAGAATGTGGATCTGATTCTGAATGGGTTTAGATATACCATTATATTACAGGTTTATAAGGTTATGGCATTTAAATGATAGTTGATGGGAGGGCCCTTTCCCTTTCCTTTTTGCCATTGGTGTTAATTCATTATTAGGTTATGTTTGGGGTTTTTGGGATGGGCCGGATTTAATTTTGAATGTTGGAAGGTAATGAGTGGAAAGGGTAGTCCTGTTTCTGGTTATTGTGAGGCAAACTTGTTTATTAATATTCTAGGTTGGTTGGGAGGGAGGGCTGAGGGGGAGTCTACCATGACGCTGGAACCACGTTCACTGACAGCTCGGGTGGGTCTGGGGTGGAGGGGTTGTTGGGGATTGGGGGTTATCATTGTTATGGGATGTTTGGGGGTTGTGGGATTTGGGTGGGGAGGGACCCTTTGCACAGCACTCTTTGTCTCTCTCTAGGTTTTTGGTTACAGGACCAGTTTCTCTCCCATTTGCGTTTTTTAATTTCGTCAACCCAGGGCTAGGCGTATTAATGTGGTGACTTGGAATGTACATGGACTTCACCATAGAGTAAAGCAATACAAGGTTTTAAAACACCTCGGCTATGTGCAGGCCGATATTGTATTCCTGCAAGAGACCCATTTATTAAAGGCTGAAAGTAATCAGCTATGCAGACTACAAATAGGTCAGGTTTTTGCCGCTGAAGGTAGCTCTCATAGTAAAGGGGTGATGCTATTGATGCATAAGTCAGTTCCATTTCATCCAATCCAGGTGTTTGAGGATAGTTATGGAAGATATATTTTTGTTAGGGGCAGTTTACATACTCAAGAGATTATCTTTGGTTCTATCTACGGCCCCAATATTGATACCCCGAATTTCTTTGTTCAAATTTTGGAGCTACTCTCTCCTTGGTGCAATCTCCCCATAGTACTAGGAGGTGACCTGAATTTAGTTATGGACCCGTTATTGGATAGATCCTGTCCTACTAGAAGAGGGCTAATCCGGGACAAAAAGCTGTCAGGGAGATGATGGATGGACTGGGTCTCTGTGATGTGTGGAGAGTGTTCCATCCGAACATATGAGATTTTACTTTTACTTCACAAGTACATAACACCCAATCCAGAATCGACTATATTTTAGTTTCGAATATTCTTTTATCTGGGGTGTTAGATTCTTGTATTGTATCTGGGCCGCTATCGGATCACTCCATAGTTAATTGCCTTTTATCCTTTTCATCCCTTCCCAAACCAGGGAATAGGCGGAAGTTAAATAACCAAATACTAAAAGACCCCAGGTTGGTTAAATACATCTCCTCCCAAATAACCGATTTTATATCTTTCAATCAAGGTTCCACCAATAGGCCAGATGCTGAATGGGGAGCTTTTAAGGCTTTTATCCGTGGTATCTTGATTGGGCTCGCCTCCCGTAGGAAAAAGGAAAGGCTGAAGCATATCTCAGAGCTACTTACTAAGATTCGTAATAAAGAGCAGGGCCTTTCTGTTTGTTCCTCGGACGCCTACAGACAGGAATTAGCCCTGTTAAGGGATTCTTACCTTAGGGCGTTAGATGAACAAACTGAATGGGCTTTTGTAAGGACTAAGGCTAGATTTACAGATCAGGGAGAAAAGGCCAGCCGGCTACTAGCCAGAAGAATCAAGCAATTAGAGTCTTCTAGATGGGTGAATTTGTGGACTACTTTAAGGGGATTTATGGGCCTATGAAGGACCCTCCGTCAGACGAAAAAATCAATCACTTTTTAAGGGAGATAAATCTTCCCTCATTGAGTGAAATGGATCAGCTCCAACTCCTGACCCCTATTACTGCAGATGAAATAGATCGGGTTATTAAATCCCTTCCCTTAGATAGAACACCAGGCCCGGATGGTCTTTCCACTAATTTTTATAAGACCTTCTCAAAGGAATTAACTCCTTTTTATTATGGCTTTTCATGTATTTTGGATGGCGAGGTTTCGATCATACTGTTTTTGAAGCATTAATCGTACTTCTGCCCAAACCGGGAAGCGCTTGATTTGGTAGCTAATTAGGCCTATATCCCTCCTGAACCAGGATATCAAAATTCTCACTAAATTGTTGGCTGATAGAATCAGCAGAGTCCTTCCCAGTTTAATTGGATCCGAACAGGTGGGGTTTATGAAAGGTAGGTCTTCCGCTGACCATCTACGAGTTTTGGCCCATGTCTTTTCGGCTTCCAGGGACTCCGATCAACCCAGGGTCTTGGTCTCTCTGGATGCCGAAAAGGCTTTTGATAGGGTTTATAACCATTTTCTTATAAAGGTTATGGATTGTTTTGGTTTCCCTCAGCAATTCTCTGGATGGATTAAAAATATATGTAAATTTCCATCGGCTAAAATTACATGTAATGGCGTAACCTCAGCGCCATTCAAACTTTTCTTGGCACTAGGCAAGGTTGTCCCTCTCCCGCTCCTTTTAATTTATATATTGAACCTCTTATCAGGCGGATCGGACAGGAGCAGCAGATTCAGGGTATTCAGGTATGGGGGAGTACCCTGAAGGTGCTGGCATATGCCGATGGTCTTCTTTTGCTCGTTTCCAATCCAGCCTCTTCCATTTCAACTTTACTTGAGGTTATTGATAGATTTGGATTGATCGCCAATTACCGGCTTAATATTAGCAAGTCAGTGGTTTTCCCCTTAAACTTTAGAACATATGCCCACGATATCATCCCTTTTGGCCTAACTTGGAATGCTGAGTTCATTAGATATCTTGGTCTCACTCTAACCAGGGATACTTCCCGCCTGGTGCAGCGTAACTTAGACCCGGTGTTGCATGATATTGAGGCCGACCTGCGGAGATGGGCGATTATTCCCTTGTCTATCTGGGGCAGAATTAATTTGGTTAAAATGAATGTCTTTCCTCGGTTGTTTTACCCCATTAATATGTTAAACATATGGCTCCCTTTAAAATGGTTTAAGAGAGTGCATAGAAGTGTATCTGATTTTATTTGGAATTACAAGAAGCCTAGACTATCATATTCCAAATTGTCTGCCCCTAAACTGTCTGGTGGTCTGAGACTTCCTCATTTTGTGCTGTATTACTGGGCCAGGCATGCCTCCAAATATCTCTGTTGGGTTAAGGGTATAGATAATGCACAGGTGAACACCTACACGCCATTATGGTTAAGCTTAGAGAGCTCCCGTATTGTTGATTCTGGATTTAAGCCGAGGGCCCTGTTATATTGTTCGTCGAAAGTTCTCCCAGCTGTGATTGTAACTCCCTCGAGACTTCAGTCAAAGTGCATGTTCAGCTATGTTCCTTTCTAAAATACTTTCACATTGGAGACCCGCCCAACCATTAATGGGTAATCCTAATTTTTATTAGATGGTAAGCCTATTAAGGATACCTGTTACCACCTATGGAAAGGTGTCGGTTAAGGATCTGCTTGTAGAGGGGGGTAAGTTGCTCACCTCTGCCGAAATTTTGACTAAGTTTCAAATCCCTCAGTGTCTAATTTTTAGAATTTTTCAACTTCTTCACCTCCTGGTGGAGAAACTTGACATTTTCACCAGGGACGGGGCCTTATGTAACTTCCAGGAGGATTTGACCCCTCTGGTTGGAAAGCCTCATGCTATATCTGCCGTCTATAATAACCTGATCGGACGGTTACACCCAATCACCCTCGCTCCCAAACGTTATTGGTCCTTACGGTTTCCAGAATATAATTTCGATTGGGATAATATTTGGGGTTGCCTGCCATAAATTTTTATTGCAGGATAGACTCAGGTTAATGCAATTCAAGCTTTTGCATAATATTTATTATTCCCCTTTGAAACTATGGGAGCAGGGCCTGACGGCATCCTCCACTTGTTTTAGATGTCAACAAGGGGCTGGGGACTTGCTCCATATTTTTTGGCACTGCCCGAAAGTGACGGTCTTATGGGAGATTATTAAAAAGAATCTTGACCCTCTACTGGGTTTGGAAAACCTATTTACCCCTGAGGTTTGTATTTTAGGGGACATGTCCCAGGTGGGTGTCCGGAATAGGAAATACCATATGGGGCTGATTTCGGCCTCAGTTAAAAAAGTAGTTCTGAGGCATTGGAAGGACAATACAGAGATTTCATATGGCGAATGGTTGCAAGAATTTCTAGCCAACCTTAGAACAGATAGAACCATTGCTAGTTTACAGTATAAGCTTTCTAAGTTTAATAGTGTCTGGGGTTCCTTATATACCTTTTTTTCTGCTCCTTTATGATTCGCTTTGTGATTATCAGTCCATCTATGTTCGAGTGCTGTGCATTGGGGTGGAGGGTTTGGGGGGATGGGGGGGGTATGGGATGGGACTACATCCTGATGTTCTTTCTCTATACTGGTATGTAATTTTTCTATGATACTATGTTTCTCTCTGGATGTGGTCTTTTTTTGGTGTAAAATCTCCAATAAAAGTTGAATTGAAAAAAAAAAAAAGAATCCTGCTTCTGACTTCCTAGTGCTCAAGTAAATGACTTTTTATTTTATATATACTTGATGGGTTGTCTGTAGCAACATGGCCATACCTGCTACAGTGTGTGTGCATGAGGGGAACTGGTCATGTGGGTGTGGGTGTCATGTTATTGCTACTTTTGTATTTGCACCTTAAAGTGTGTTTGCATGGAAGCATTCAAAACAATGGAGATAAAATAGTAGGAGTATAGGCCAGACAGAAGTAATTAAGTGGTTTTGTGGGTAAGTTTGTGTATGGGGGTGGGAAAAACCATGTGTTTCCATTGGTATGTGTGCTATAGTTCAACTGTGAAAATGAGATAAGGGAGAGAATAAAACTGTAAAGCATAACAGTGGTTACAAGCGTGCTACATGCATGTAGACGTATTCAGATACAGTATGTATTGAAGTACAAGGGAGCCATATGTGTGTAGACAGTATGACTTAGTGGTTAAAGGTATTGAACTGCAAGCCAGGAGACTTGGATGCATGAAGACCTGGGTTTGAATGCCATCAACCCCCAGCTGTGTATGGTATGATCCTGAACAAGTCACTTAACTTTTACATGTGCAGTCATCAGTGACCACTTACTTTTTTTGCATGCGTGCCACAAGCTTGCAGTCTTTCCCAATTTAACATAAAAATCATAGTTTTCACACATGCTTGCTGCATGCATGCCATATGCATGCAATCGGTTCCAATTTAACATTTAAATCATACTTGCAGCACGCATATCAATTGGGTAGTTTTATGTGTGCAGCATGAAAACATTTCATATAATTACTTCTGTAAGGGCTCCCAGAAACTTCTGAAAATATGACCATGTCAATTTCTGCAACTGTACTTATGGGGAAGAGTACCTCCCCACCCCACCCCCACTGAACTAATAACAACTTTTCCTGCAGAACCTGCTGCTCATTGGAAGTCCCCCGACCAACTATTGACTTGATTTGTCCCTGCTTAGATTCTGAAATGTAATGTTACTAGGCTTCTTGTTGGCAGGCTATATCTTTTCACCCTCTATTTCCAGTTGTCCATGCTGGCATTTGCCCCTGCAATTGGGGTCACCACAGTAACAGTCTCCACCAGGAAAGTAGGCAGGCTGCTGCCTTCATAGTAAATGCCAGTGTTACTCCTTGGTAAACCAATAGGTAAACACAAACACTGTGGAGGCCAAGTTCTTCTTATCCGTGCTGTGTATGGCCAAGGCCAACACTACAAAAAAAGCTGTCCTAAAATTGAAAAAAAAAGAAGCTTACATTTATATATTTTTCTTCTTTAAAATAAGCAAAATTATCTTCCAATGGGGTAAGATAATTATCTTAATAAGATTTAAAAAAAAAATAAGATAATATGACTTAATTCTAGATCTTGCATAACAATCTTAACATTTCTTAAAATAAGATTATCAATCTTAAAATATGACTGTTGAACTAAAAACTAGAGTTCTTAAGCATATTTAAATAAGTAAAAACAATCCCTTTCCCTTCCTCCCTTAACCCTTACCAAACCTCCACAATGCTACTTTGCTTCCTTTTGCTCCTGAGCCTCGCATTATACCCAATCCCTTATGATATTATTGTTATGCCCAGTGTCAAGATAAATAACTCAGTTAATATGACCTGCCCACTTCTGCCATCCACAATGGCCAACCATGGATTCCTTATTCACCCCGAACCACGCTTACAATGCAACCTCTGGGATACCCCACATAAGGCCACCCTAACAATTCAGTACAGCCCTGGCACCTTACTTGTATCATGGCTTTTTATTAACCCACTATGCCTGTCCATTAAATTATTATGCTGTGATAAAATTCGCACCTATATACCAGGACCATCACTCATCTCACAGCAGGCACCCAGGATTAAGAGGAAACGCTCTGACCACTCACTATCCCTGTCCCTTGGTGCTCTCCTCAAATTAATCTTCTACCTTCTGATCTGTTTTGGTACCATTGAAATAAATCCTGGCCCCATTGAAAGTTTATTTTCCCCTGCTGATCTATCCTCTATAAAGGCCTAAGCTTCCTACACTTCAATGCCTGCAGCCTCTTAAAAAATTCTCCGTAATACAGGCCTGGTGGCACATACCCTGCCTGACTTTCTGGTCATCTCTGAATCTTGGCTCAGACCTTCGACCAAAGACAGTGTTGTAAACCTTAACAACTATCAGCTCTTCAGAGCAGATCGCCTTCCAGGGTGGTGGGGTGGCCATATACATTAAGGACACCATCTCTGCTACCTGCCTCACCAACACATCCGAACCAAAGGAATTTGAATGTTTGTCAATCAAAATATCCCTTCCTAACTTGTCTTCATTTAAATTGATTGGCTGCTATAGGCCCCCCTCAGCAGGCCTCAAATTACTATCTCACCTGGGGTCAATAACCAATCTAGGCCCTGAAGATACCATCACCCTTGGTGATTTGAATTTAAACTGGCTATCTAATGCATCTGCTCCATTGGTAACCTTGTGACACCTATGGCTTTACACAGCTAATTAAAGACCCAACCAGGTTAACCTAAAAATTCTAGCAACAGCTCACTCCTGGATATTATGTTAGTAAACAAGCCTCACTTATATACGCATGCAGGAGTACTACCGAATGATGTAAGTGACCATTGTCCCATAGCTGGCATAAGATCTTCACTCAAACCACCCAATCCTGCTGAATTTTGTCCTCAAAAGGTCAAAAGAAGTTCAACATACCAGGATACCTCCATGACCTGAGTAACACAATATACTGGCAAGATTTCTACCTTACAACCTCAGTGGAAACAGCTCTCCAGATCCTAAAGGACATTATCACTAATGCTCTCAATATTCATGCACCATTCACCAAAATCAGAACTAAAGCAAGGTCCTGCCCCTGGTTCACCACTGATCTTAAAACAGCCTTGCTAGCCAGAGACAAACTGTGGAAAAAGGCAAGAAAAACTAAGGATTCCAGAGACTGGCTAAATTTCAGAAAAGCAAGAAACTCATGTACAACACAAATAAGATCTGCCAAAGCTGCCTATTATAGAGCTGAATTGGATGCCTCCTATAATAACCCAACCAGGCTCTGGGGAACTATAAAGGGTATCTTGGGCCAAAACTCTACTCCTGCCTTAACCTGCAAACTGCTACTAAATAACACAGAAATTACGGACAAACAAGAAATCCTAAATACCTTCAATGACCACTTCACCACAGCTGGCTAGCATTTGACTCTTCACCTGCAAATCTCCTGAGATCTTCCTTGAACCTTCAATCCACCGTGGGTCAAAAGGCTGCATCAACCTTCTCTTTCAACCCAATATCCTTGAAAGAAGTGGAAGATCTCTCCAATTTAGATACTTCAAAAAGTGCAGGTACAGACTCCCTGACCCCTACTTCCTCAAGATTGCACCTCAAGTCTTATTTGCCCCCCTCACTCATCTCTTCAATCTTTCCCTCACCACTGGATCCATTCCCTCCACTTGGAAAACAGCTCAAGTAGTTCCTTTACTCAAATCTGGTGATCCCATGGACCTCAACAATTACAGGCCCATTTCCATCCTATCAGTTCTATCCAAGATGCTTGAAAAGTTAGTAAACTCACAATTAAGGGACTACCTGGATACCAATAACCTCCTAAATACAGCACAATCAGGATTTAGATCAAGGCATAGCACCATTTCGGCCCTAGCCAAAGTAACCAATGACTGGCAGATTGCTATGGATAAGAAGAACAGTACCTGTGCTGTGTTCCTGGATTTGAGCAAAGCATTTGACACAGTGGATCATGAATCATTAATCACCTCCTTGGCTCACTAGGGTTGGATTCCCTTCACTCAATTGGTTCAAGTGCTATCTATCAGATAGATCACAACTGGTAAAAATGGAATCTACCTATCCACCTTAAAACCACTGTTAAGAGGTGTACCGCAAGGCTCTATTCTTGGCCCCATCCTCTTTGCCATCTATATTAATAATACTGATGCTAACCTCACTCATTCCAACATCCATCTGTTTGCTGATGATACTGTATTATATGTTAGCAATCCTTCATTATCTAAAGCCTGTGAACTGCTACAATCTGAATTTTCCATCCTACAACACAACCTACTGGATAAAAAACTACTTCTAAATGCCAAAAAAACAAAAGCTATGTTCTTTACCTCAAAGAGTTGCTCTGCCACTACCCCACCATCCACCACCCTACAACTAACCACCTTACTTGGAGAGAAGCTGGAATTCGTTGATAACTTCAAATATCTTGAGTCTGGATTGATAACAAGCTTGACTATTCTGTCCATATTGAGGAGCTACTAAAGAAACTGAGACAAAGGCTTGGTTTATTTTTTAGAATAAAGCATTACCTCAACAGAGACTCCAAAAAAAAGATTAATCCAGGCTTCATTCCTATCCCTCATTGACTATGCTGACTTTCTGTACGGACATTGTTCACTCCCCCTCTTAAATAAACTGGACACCCTATACCACAGGTCCATCAGATTCATTACTGACCTTCCCTTCAGCACCCATCATTGCTCCCTTCATAAGGCAGTTAACTGGACATCATTACAACACAGAAGAAATAGGAATGCTGCAATTTGGATATTCAAAGCCTTATCAGGCAAGCTACCTACCTATATCTCAGACTGTTTTACTCAAATTACCTCTAGGCCATACAACCTAAGGATCAGCAAAATTATCATTCTTAAGGTCCCCAATGTCTGCACCGAGTTTGGGAGGGCTGTTATTAGCTACTCACTAGCAATTGTTTGGAATTCACTCCAAAAAACCATGAAGCTAAATAACCTCCTACCCTTAATATCCTTCAAAAGATTATTCACCACCTCATTCCCAGTACCACAAGGCCTTAAACCTGCCCCACCCTACCCCCGTGTTCCTATATGCTGATAAAACCTCGCTTCCAGTCCCAAGATTCACCCTCAAAATGCCTGCTAGGTCCTATAATCTACAAATTACTCCTGATGTGCCCATTACCTTCTGTCTCACAGATTAAAAGTTTTAATGTGTCTTGTACATATGTATATTGTTATATATTAGCACTTATGTCATTGTATTACTGTTTATGTTACCCCTGTCATTGTATTACTGTTTATGCTACCCTTGTCAATGTAATAACACTTGCACTTCTTGACCACTCAGGTCCATCTTGTAAATGAGCTATGCTCAATGATGTTCGCCTGATTAAATAAAGATTTTGATTGATTGATTGATTGATAAATTAAGACCATTTAGTCAAAAATCAAGATATTTCTCTGTTTAATTTAAGTATGACATATCTTGCATGTGTCTTGAAACAAGACTTCTTAGACAAACTAAAGTCCAGAAAATCTTAAATTAAGACTGCTTCCACGAAGTCAAGACTTTTTTGCTAAATTTCAGTATGACAAATCTTGCAGATGTCTTAAAGAAAGATATCTTAAATATATTGAAGTCCACAAAATCTTAAATCAAGACTGCTTCCCAAAATCAAGACAGTTCTTTGTTTAATTTAAGTATGACAAATCATGTAGATGTCTTGAAACTCTTGTTTCGAGACACCCGTAAAATTTGTCATACATTCAATAAGTAAAGAAATGTCTTGATTTTGGTGAAGCAGTCTTGATCTATGATTTTCTGGACTTCAATGTGTCTCAGAACTATTGTTCTTAAACATATTGTAGTTCAGAAAATCTTAAATTCAGACTACTTTCCCATAAATCCAGACATTTCTTTGCCTAACTGAAGTATGTCAAATCTTGAAAATGTTGTGAAATATGATTTTTGATGTAGGCAATCAAGGATAAATTAGAATATTGCCAACAAAAATGTGTTCAATTACTCCATAAATAAGTTAACTGCTCCCAAAGGCTCCTATGCTCGAACTAGCGGAGCAACTCTGCACCACGCATCTGAGGTGCAGAGACACTCTGCACCCATTGTGCCCCCGCTCCGAATTAACAAAATGAAGCATGCAGCCCCTATCCAACTGATCCCCCACCCATGTGGTTCACATTGCACAGGGAGTGGGCCAGCACCAGGTGGCATGCACAAAACTGTGTAGAGTTGTGCACTGGGGCATGTAGGAGGGCAGCTGGTATATCAAGGAAACCATGCCATAAGTCCCCTATGAGCCCCACACATCCATCCCACACCAAGGGGATCATGACTGCCTCCACATCCAGTGACTGCCCAGGGCCGCTGACCTCAGCACCAAGCTGAACCCCCACCATCCTGGTGTATGCCAACACCCACCACCACCACACAAACACACACACACACACTCTCATGGGGGTAATGGCACCAAGACCGCATGAACCCCCCCAGCCCACCTCTGTGGTTCCCCTTGCTCTGGATGGTGTAATGGGCTGTTAAAGCCTCCTGTCCCCCCCAACACACTCACACTCATGGCACTGCCCCAATGCCATACCTTCCCCGCTGATCAGGGGCACCACATGGCCAGCAGCACTAATGACCTCTCAACTCCACGGCCACCAGCTGTGTGAACATTCACATGGGAGTGCAGCCAACATGCCCTCCACTGTATAAGGGATCTACTGTTGGACCTGGGATGGGCATCTGATTGGATGACCACCCAGGTCTGTGACTCTGCCCCTGGCAGCTTCGCAGAGTGCTGCACGCCGGGGGGTGTGCTCAAAGAGAAGTCATGGCTGTTGGGTTATACCGGTGGTGTGCACCTGTTCACAGGTGTGGAGCTCCATGGGTGGGATATGCACCTTGGGTGTGTAATTCCCGGCCATTTGAGCATAGGCCCCAAAGTAAGTACGCACATTTATCTTATAAGAAAAATAACTTCTATGTCTTTAAATATGAATATTACCCCTAAATGAATATTTAAACCTGCTTATTGAACTGAAACAAATATTAAGAACCAATTTTATAACCGTTTCCCTATATTGTGCAGAGCATTCCCTGGTGTCCAGTGGCCCCGGCCTCCATCTCTATGCCAAAAACATTACCTATATGGCACCCCTTCCCTTGTCCTCTTAATCACTCCCTGGTATCAGTAGCACTTCTCCCTCTTCCCACTCTGTGCCACGCTTTCTCGGATGTCCTTTGGCACCAGTCTAACCCTCCCCAAACTGTGATGAGCATTCCCTGGTATCCAGTGGTATTTACCAAGCACTCTCTGCATCCCATGGCACCCTTCTCCATGTTGTTATTGGAATCAAACTTTAAAAGGCCCCATCTACAAACTGCCTCCATACTTGACTGGAGTAAATGAGATTATGTATTAGCTAGATGGTAGCAGTATTATCTCAGTGGTGACATGCATTATAAAAAGGTTGTCTGCACTTTTCAGATTTAACCCCTTTCTTTGTTCTTGACAATAAAAATACACATACAAGTAGTCAATTATAGCCTCCCTTAACAATGTGAGGAATCAAATTATGATTTTGCAGTAAATGGATGAAATGCTTTTTTACAATGCTTGGGACACTGGAATTCTATTTTGACATACTTTCATGCTGTAAAAAGTAACAAAAGTGTTTAAAGGCTTGTTAAAATGTTCAGATTATTTAGTTAGCTCCTTATCCCAAAGAAATTTAGGTTTCTCTCTACTCCCCTACTGTAAAGTATTTTGGGATATATTTTGTATGAAAAGTGATATGTAAAACTAAATTGCTTCCCTTCTACAGTCTTGGAGAGGGAAGGAAAATAATGCTGCTGCCATTTGGTGCACAGGGAATTTCTAAACAGCACAGAGAGTGACCCGGAATACCAGCTGCAATCTGACCGTCCCCAGACCTGACTATCACAGAGATCAAAGATATATTTGAGTAAAAAACTACCCCATGTGACATTGGTATTTCACTTTTTTAATGTTAGTGTTGCAGAATAACTTGCATACAAGGAAGGGGAAATTGTTTAACCAGGAAAGGCACATTAAGTCAGAGTTTATTTCCAGGTGCATCCTGGGAGCACAAGGAAGTTAAGTGACTTGCTCAGGGTCACAAAGTATGTAAGTGGGGTGGATTGGATTCAAACCCAGGTCTCCAGGTTTGCAGCTCAGTGCCCTTGCCCACTGTGCTTATACTGCCTCCTTGTTTGCATATGGTGACAGAGTACCCTACAACCACATCATGCCCCCTCAATATATACATACAGTATAGATCCATAGTAACAAACAACTTTAACACAGATATTAGGGTTGAAGAATGCAAAGCGCATGAAGTAAGAAAATGAAAAACAGGGTTTTGAGCCTCTATTGTCTTGGAAAATCAGTTGTGTGGTGTTGCTTGGGGTTGCCAGCCTTAATGCCCACCCATCCACCCAGCCCATAGCACAACATGCAGCACCAAGCCAGTGCTCCATAAACATTTACTCTTTGAAGAAAAAGAAGTATGGCTCAGCACAGGTTGCTAACAGAATCATTCACAGCTTTCTTCCCACAGGCCCTGCATGATGCAAGAGACCGGGTGGGCATTAGGATTGACAACCCCAAGGAACACCTCACCACTGCTTCACCAAGACATGTAGGACTAAGATCCCTGTTTTTATTTGGGTACTTTGTGCACTTTGCATTCTTTCACCCTAATGTCTGCATAATGTCATTTTTTTTTGCAGTATATTTCCCTCCTTTCATGACAGTGGAATCTTAAAACATTAGTGGAGATATTTCAAACCCTGCATCACCAACCACCTAACAAGTAAAAGCCCACAGTATCATAATATTTGGGGTTGCACCATTACAGATTAACATCCTAGCACTGATAAGAGATCTCTCACCTGGTTCCTGTGGAGCCTGGGATAAGGGGGTCTCAGGGCAACCACAGTCAGTCGAACCTGTAAAACAAGAACAATGGGGTCACAAAGGATCAACAGCTTTTTACAAACTAACTATGACAAACAATGGAGGATAAACAAAAAACAATACTTATCTGATTCATATGGTCAGTGTCCTCCTACACCTGATCAACATCCTGTTAGACCTGTAGGCATAAAAGGGTCACTATGAAGAATAAAAATACTGGTTAGCTGGGTTAATTGGAAAGGACCTGTAGAGGTTGAAAAAAAAAAGTGGATTTTGTGTGTATGTGGATGGATGGTGGGATATCGGACCAGTACCACGCCATCAACCTGGGTTTTAGAAATGGACTCAGTCACACAGGGGCTGTTATGCTGGGGGGGGGTATTCACTGCCCTAGGACTGTTCTCTCTTGGGATGGGGGAGCTGTGCTGCTCCACTCATCAACCAGCATGGGGCAGGAAGAAGACACCAGCTGTTTAGCTCCCTTCACCATCAACAGGGCTCTGGACCACCAGACTGGTAGAGATCCTGGGGTGGAGTGGGGGCATGTCTGATGACAGTCTCTGGAAGGGGGGGATGGGGATGATGACCCTTCCCCTCCTGCACCCCCCCATGGAGGGAATCTGTAGCTGTACCAAAGATCCATGTTTAGTTCCTGGAATGGTGTGTGATGTTGCTAGGTGGCAGGAGGCAATACAGTACTTCTTGGTGGACCTGCAGCTATTGGGGCTTTCCCCCTTGGCAGTTGCTGTTTTCCCCCATTTTCATGCCCACTCACCTCTTCCAACACAATGCATAGTCTTGTCAAACCTCGACATACACATTGGCCCAAGTATCTCTGAACTCTAACCCACTGTAAGACATCATTAGACTCACTAACAAGTTTATAAATTGTTTAACTGACCTGAATGAACCCAGGTGACCCTCAGGCAACTGGCATTTGTACACAGAGGGACCCAATGGGCAAAGTGAAGAGCTTCCGTGATCATTTGATGTGTCAGTGTCAGTGGCTCAGTAGGTAGCACACTCGCCTCTGAGGCCGGGAGATTAGAGAGCTGTGGGTTCAGTTCCCACATCTGGCACTTGGGTTAATATCCCAGTACTGACACTGTAGTGCAGCATGAGAGGGGTGCTGCACTTCTGAGGTGCCGTCTTTCGGATGAGATGTAAAACCGAGGTCCCATCTGCTTGGATTGGTGGTAGTTCAGGTGGATGTTAAAGATCCCATGGCACTTATCGAAAAGAGTAGGGGAATTTCCCTGGTGTCCTGGCCAAATTTCCCTCATTCACTAAAAATACCACCAACAGATTAATCTGGTTCAAGGTCAGTTGGCATTCATCTGTATCCCCCTCCCCCGGGTTGTGCCTGAAAATAGGCAGGATTTGGCTATGCACTTACCCGGTCGACAAAAGCTAAATAATAAATAAAATTTAGTGATGCATTTCCAAGGTGTAGCTGATGTAACCCAGCTAGATACATGCCACTGAACAGCCTGTTATATCAAATCCTGTTTAACTTACACTTCAATAAGTAAAATAAAAAAGCTGGGAAGGCACTTCAGGTTATTTACTAAGAAACCATTTTTTTCTGAGAATGGGACTTTTCCCTAATCTGTATAGCTAATTAGTGTGCAGTTTAGACACTAGCCACTCCTCCTTCCTTGAACCCAGACACTAGCTCCCCCTCCACAGCACCCGACACTAGCATGTTTCCCTTACAGCCCATGACAGCTTTCCCCTTGACAGTACACCCTCACAGTCCCAAAACTACCTTTGCTCCCTCCATCTCCCCAGACACAAACCCCATCCCTTCAATTCCCCACACAACCATTTCCACCACCCCCCATCCTCCACAGTCTCTCTAAACACACCTCCCGCTCTAGGCACCCCACTTTTCTTAGTCCATGGGTATCACCTCCCTCCTGGGCCCCCAACTACCAAAACCCACAATTCTTCTTCCATAGCCATTTGAGAATTACCCACACCATTGTTGTACACTGCCCCCTGCAAGACTGCCCTGGATACCACCTCCTCAGACACCTGAGGCACACACACACACACACACACACACACACACACACACCTTCCTTCCACACTCTTCCTCCACGGGCTCTGTCACCAGCCCCCTTCCTCCCTTCACAGCTCCTGACCACATCTGACACATCTTTCAAAGTCCCAAACACTAGCACCCCCTTCCCTAGACACTAGACCCCCCTCTCCACTTCCCCTACCACTAGTCCCAACTCCTGCCTTGGCCCCAAACACTAGCCCCACCTCCTTCGCTGGTGTCAAAATTGGTACTGTCCCACTAGTCAAATGGTGGCAGATTTTGTATCTAGCCAGTAAGATTTTCCTTTAGCTGCCCTGTGGGCTTGTAATTGAGAAGGTAACACTTCAGTACGTACTCCTGCTGGGACAGTGGAAAGTCTGTGGGGATTTTCCCAGTTACTAGCCCTGCTGGCTAGTGGCTGCAAAACTTATATTTGACCCCTAAATTAAATATGACTTACAGGCCAGACCTGATGAAATAAAGTTAAAAATAGGCAAGTACAGTATGAGGAACATTTAGTAGCGTGAGTAGAGATAGGGAGCAGATAGATACAAATGGTACAATAGAGCATAGTAGTAAAGAAAGTGGAGTTTTAGTGGAAAAGATAGAGTTAAAGAGCTACTCTCTATTACAATAAAAAGCTTAAAAACACTAGGATTTACATAAACTGCATTTGTTGTACTTCCTCATGTTAGTGGTCTACTAAATATTGTAAGTAATGCAACATTTATTTCACAGAGTCTTTCAAAATATATCTGACTATCCACTGCTAACCACACAACTGCTGTTTGTGACATCACAGTCAGCTGCAGAGACTTCTACAGCAGATGATATAGGGATGCTGTAGCACAAAATGCTGCTCACACTACTGGTACAGACTGGGTGACCACCTATGACAGTCATGTGGCCAATAAACAGTATAATGTGACTAATGAAAAACACAGCTTTCCCCCCTAGTGCTCACCCAGACTGCTCACCCTCACCATGCCAAGCATTAATTTTGTCAACTGGCACACGGGGTAGGCAGACTGGTATCATCGAAGTGAGCAGCTGTATGGGCCACAGTGCCCACCATCCACAGGCAAGATGTCAACACTAAAGTCCCCTGCAGCAGACTCCAATGATTAAGCCAACAGCATGGAATTGGTTGTAGGAATCTCTCTTGCATCAGGATGGCTGATGAAGTGGGTTACTGACTCAACTTTAATATCAACAAAAAAATCTAAGCACTAAGCAGGCCAGTCAGTGCCACAGCAGCACTGATACTTGCAAAACCATCAACATAGGTTCTGGAGCAAGGGAAGCACGACTTGTGCTCGACAGAAAATTTGCCGATGTTGCACACACAGTGACAGCACAATACTGACACCGGTATTGTGCCGTAACAAAATAATAAAAGAGAATGTTTTTTGAGACCTCCCATGTAGGAGACTCTGCCCCATGCTCCCCAGCATTTATTTATAATCAACTCCAGGTCGGAGTTGTTTCAGGGAAGGGGCAGAACACCGGGAGAAGACACATCAGTAAAAACAGACCATTACAGCGATTATCACTGTAATGTTTTTTTTTGGGGTTTTGCTTTTAAGTGGACCATCACTGGGGCAAGACCAGAACTGAGCACCCTGTAGAATGCTGACTTCCTCAGAGCAGGTTCTGAGCCACACTGCACTAATGACACCTGGATGGTGATGAAGCAGAGGGCTGTGTGGTGTGAGAAGACTGGATGCTAACATGCTCCAAGCACTGGCACCCCATGTAAGTGTTCATCCTATAGAAGATGCCAGCATTCAAAAGAGATGAGTGACAAACAAAATGCTTTACTCTGCCTATTAGACTTGACTGCCTTTGATGTATGTCAACTCAAGGACCCATTACAGGGAGCAAGTGGTAGAGAATCGTTCAGTCCAGGTAGGTAGTGAGGGGGCTGGAATCTGGCATATGGAAGCTGTGAATAGCACTGGGAAGCTGATGGCACAATCAAGTGGGTGTAGGAAGCAAAAGACACAAAGATGGTAGAAAAAACACATTGAACCATATGACGGCCATGCATACTCCAAGGACTTGCTTGAATCACTGGGACCCAGAACGGTGGGGGTAGCAGCACAGTGTTGGGTTTTCCAGGCTACAGGCTTGGACCCAAGGACTGGGAAGGCAATCACAGGAGAAAAACCTGGATTAGACAAGAAAAATGACTAAGAGGTGTTGCACAGTCCCAGGAGGAGGAAGCAAGGGACACAAAAATGGGAGGAAACAAAATATTACATATCACCAAATGACAGCCATGCATACTCCCAGAACCTGTCTGAACTGCTGGGACACAGGTCAGTGGAGGTAACAGCTAGGGATGGGAGAACTCAGAAAGTTCTGTCATCAAGTTTGACCTAAGCTCTCAGCTGTACCAGCTGATCCATCACTTGTTGCAGCCAATCATTCCCACTGTAAATCTGAGTCACAAATCACTTCAGAGCGACTGCAGTTTATTATTCAGGTGTCATGGTGGGCAAGAACTTGTATGCGAAGTCTTGTGCAACAGTGAGACTGCAGACACGATTTGCCCATCCACTATATGGCAAACAATTCAAACCAGTACTCCAGTGATGAGACATGCTTTCCAGCACATATAGTTCAGCATGACCACAAGTACTTAAAATGTGACGCACTTCATCCTATCCCAACAACACACCATGCAGAAAGCAGCATGCCATCAACAGTATCACCATGCAGCAACATATTGTGGGCCAGCAATACATATTCCATTACCAACCCAATAACACCCAATGTCATAGAAGTTTGCTTACCTGCATTGTCAGGACCCAGTCTCCATCTCAACACAGCACAGACTTTGTTTTCAGGGGCTTCACCCCCACACCCCCCATGCATGGGGCTTTTACCCCAGCACTCACAATAAATATATAACAAACCCCACAACATGCACATCCGTGAAGCTATGTGCTATTTCAGCATAGCATGCCATGTGAGGCAAGAACAGGTAATCCCGTATGACACAAGATTCTCGTCTGCCATACCAGTTCCCATCTGAGGCATCTGCCATGATACCTAAATCGTAAGCTGTAAGTGAGCCTCAACTCCTCCCCCAGTGTAAAAATGCCATGGCTGCTTTTGCAACAGAATGCATTCCCAGACTGAAATATGGAAATGCAGGACTGTTGCAACCTTGATTCACATATGCAAACAATGGAAGCAAGAGATGGAAAGTGTGATAAGGTAAACCTTCAGTCTGAGGCTCCGTAATCTTGGCTGCAAGTTTTTGGTGCTCTCACTAAAGGACTACTGGAGAAACTTGGAGACATGGGTCTAAATCCTACAGCTACCATCTGAATGTTGTATGACTCTAAGCAAGTCACTTAATGACCCAGTGCTTCCAGGATGCACCTGGAAATGAGTTTCAGCTCAATGTGCCTTTCCTGGCCCAAAACTGCAAAATAAAAGTAAAATAAATATAGTCTTAGACCTATACATAAGTTATAATAAAGTTACATTTCTTTAGATGATAAAATCACCCTAGGGTGGTGAGCTCTTATAATAGGCAATGCCTCCTGAGCTTGTAAACCACTATGAAACTATGAACTATGACTTGAAACTGCAGTCCTGCAGCTGAGTTCTGGAGTGAGGATGGGGGGGGGGGGGGTCTGATTTAAATAAGAACTGTCTGACCACCTCTGGTAGCAGCATAGTGTTGGGTTTCTTGGACCACAGGCATGGACTAAAGGACTGGGGATGCAACCACAGGAGAAAACTCTGGATTACGAAAAAAAAAAAAAAGTTTTGCACAGTCACAGTATATCGAGTAGGATGACGGTTTCTTTCTTTATGCATAATTTTTTGTGGCCAGTGCATTTTTTTACAGTCCAAAAAAATCAGACCATTACATGTTTGAGCCCTCCTGGGCTGGATTGTGCCTCCTATCTTGGAAAAACATACACACATAGAGTGGCTCAGTAGGTAGCACACTCGCCTCTGAGGCCAGGAGATCAGAGGGCTGTGGGTTCAATTCCCACATCTGGCACTTGGGTTAATATCCCAGTACTGACACTGTAGTGCAGCATGAGAGGGGTGCTGCACTTCTGAGGTGCCGTTTTTCGGATGAGATGTTAAACCGAGGTCCCATCTGCCTGGATTGGTGGTAGTTCAGGTGGATGTTAAAGATCCCATGGCACTTATCAAAAAAGAGAAGGGGTATGTTTATTTAAAAACAAAGCATATTTACAGACTTTTAGAACAAAAATAATTACATCAGTGCTTCAAAAATGTAAACAAAAAAGTCAACAAAGGTCTTAAGAAAAAGAAAACACAAATTGAAAGAAAAAACATTTCATAATTAACTAAACAATAAATCAAAAGAAATTCCAATAACGTTCCCACATGTTTGTTTTGAGAATTTTCCTTTCTCCTTCTTTAAAGCAATCAATATAGGTTAATATTTTCGTAAATAGTTTTCAGGAGTTAGATAGCGTTGCTGAAATAAAACCAACATCTGACCTGCCATACCCAGTATAATATTACAATTGCAACAATATTTAAAGTACTATAGTTACATGTTGACCAAGTGTCTGGAAAAAGACCAAAAAAAAGAGCTCTCTGATCCCATTGACGCCATACTTTACTCCAAAAATGATGGCGCCTCAAAAACCAAAATTGAAGGATGAATGGACAGGAGAAATATAAGTGAAACATCGTTTCTATCGAGTCTGTACAAGAATCTCGGAAACAATATCTCTCTGATATTTGTTTGTGCTTCAGATTGCCACGTACATTTATTCTACCGTGTACCCCTAACCAACCAATATCCCACATTGTTATAGGGATGCGTGGATCAACTAAACGATTACCAATCTGTTTCTTCTCTATCGGTGTAAAATCTGGAAAAACGTCTTCTGTAAATTGGGATGTAACTATATTTGCATATGACTGTTTTCTGGTTAGAGTTTTAACCATCTGTACCGTTACATGCCATGTCTTTAACATATCAAACGTTATTGCCCAATCCAAAGATAAAACATATCGGCCCAGATTTTCAAACTGCGCCATTCTGAGGCGCAAGCCTCTGCACTGCTCAAAATAGTTGCGCAGGGATGTGGCCGGGGTGATATTCAAAGGAGTTGCGCTATTGAGCAACTCCTTTGAATATCACCCCCCAGCCACAGCACTTGCGCATGGTGCAGTGGAACTTGCGCCACTGCAAGTTGCCAGAGTTGAGCATTAAACTTGCGGTGGCGCAAGTACCATTGCGCCATGCTCAAATTTCCGATATTCAACAGGTGACATGCAAATGGGGCCATAATTTATGCAAGGTGCAGGGGGGGCCATTTGCATCTATTTATGGCCCCATTTGCATGCCATTTGCATGTAGTTGCACAGATCCCCGAGGACTTGCTCCTGGCCACCCTGCCAGGCAGCAGCCGTCGGGGACCGGCGCCTAATGCAGCCGATCGCGGACATCCACAGTTACATAGAAACCCCACACATATCCCACAGCCCGATCGCCGGGCAATACAGATACATAAACCCCCACATCTCCCCACAGCCGACGTGGGCAGTACAGGTACATAAGAAACCCCCCAACACATCTCCCACAGCCCGATCACAGGCAGAGCGTGTATGAACCCCCAGTGCCCGATCGGCGGGCAGAATGTAACCCTCCCTCCAGCCGAATATCTCCCTGGTGGTCCAGTGGACCGTAAAGCCCGATCGCGGGCAGAATGTCACATCACAACCCCAAACATCTCCCTGGTGTCTAAGTGTCCCCCACCCACCCACGAAGCCCCTCACCCGCTCCCCCTCCGGCGGCAGCGCAGCATCCACCGCCTGTCGCCCGCCGCCACTCGACAACTATCTGGTAGGGCTGCATTCCCATTAGTGCAGAAACTACAGCAGATTTGTGAATGAACATCATTCACAAATCTGACTGTCATGTATGTAGGGCTGCACACCCATTGGCTGTAGCTCTGCACCAATGGGCATGCAGCCCCACCGACAGTCAGTCAGCGGGCGGCGGGCCGGCAGGCGGGTGGATGCTGTCGCCCGCCGCTGCGGGGAGCGGGTGAGGGGCTTTGTGGGTGGGTGGGGGGACACTAGACACCAGGGAGATGTTTGGGGGATTGTGATGTGACATTCTGCCCGCGATCGGGCTTTACGGTCCACTGGACCACCAGGGAGATATTCGGTTTGGAGGAGGGTTACATTCTGCCCGCCGATCGGGCACTGGGGGTTCACATCGCTCTGCCCACGATCAGGCTGTGGGAGATGTGTGTGGGGGTCATAACTGTACTGCCCACGATCGGGCTGTGGGAGATGTGGGGGGTTCATGTAACTGTACTGCCCGCACCCGGGCTGTGGGAGATGTGTGGGGTTTCATGTAACTGTGATTCCCGCGATCGGGCTGGTGGCGGGCACAGGGACCGAAGTTGGGGGCCAGCCAGGGTGGCAGCTGCTGTGTTGTGCCCTGCAATACAGCAGCTCACCTGTGGGTGGCCCTCAACTTGATCCTTTTTGGCTCAAGGTTGTGCCAGCGCAGGTTGGTTGCGATGTTAATCCTCGCACAACCCGACTGAACATCGGGGCGCAGGTTATGCATGGTTCCTCCCTCCTGTTGAGCATGCATTCATTTGCATTGCTCTTTGCGCAACCTGTTGCCAGTGGAGCAACTGCCTCCTGCTGAATATCGAGAATGGCGCATGAGATCTTGCGCATGCACAACCCTGTTGTGCATGGCGCAACCCTTTTGAATATCTGGGCCATCGTCTTTTAATTTTATGCAGAAAGACACCTACACTCCATTCTTGAAAAATTCCATTAAGGGACATATGTACAAGAGGAGTCCAAAGCCGTAAAGATTCTGTAACCAAAGGTTTCAAGTTAGTGGTAAAAAAAATTGAGTAAAAAAACACTATTGGGTGAATCATAGTTACACCTCCCTGTCGGTAGGACTGTAGTAAAATATTACGCTTAATTGGATTTAGACGGCTGCCCCAAAACAAGAAAAGAAAAGACTGAGAAGAATATAATAAACATCTAGGTAGTGGAAAATATGTGCAACATGTAAAATATTGGTAATAAACAGGTTTTGATCAAAAATACGTTCTTTTACTTAAATACCACTTGCTCCATTTACATACCCTATCCCTGCCTTTATTCAGACATAGTTCCCAATTATATTTAGCCATGTCTGGAACACCAAAATAAAGTCCTAATAATTTTATGGAGAATCCACTACCCTAATACCAGCAATCGAGAAAGCACTCTCACAGACACAGTCAAATTAAAACATACACTCTTTTGCAAATTTAAACTAGAACCAATAACTGACAAAAGACCGTAATATTTTACATAATAAGTGGCCTACCGAGACAGTAGGTACTAGAACGCATAAGTCATCTGCATAACAAATTATTTTTTGAATATTACTGTCAGGACCTGAAAGACCTAGAAGTCTAGGAGATTTAGAAAGAAGCCAAATTATGGGGTCTAAAGCAATGACAAATAATAAAGGACTTAAAGGGCAGCCCTGTCTTACTCCCCGACAGATATAACAAGGGGAACCAACTCTACCATTAATATATGGTCTAACATAAGCTAAAGAATAACATAAAATGAGCCAATTAACAAAAATTTTTGGGAACCCATAAGCTTTAAGAGTTAACCAAATAAACTCCTGAGAAATTCCACCAAAGGCTTTAGAGAGGTCAAAATTAAATAAACAACCCTGAAGAGATCCCTGTTGACCTTGGGAAAACAATTCTCTAATTAGGAGTAAGGCATCTTGGATGGATCTGCCAGTAACTGAACAATATTGGCATGAGGAAAGCAAAGATGGTAAAAGTTTAGAAATCCTATTCCCCTGGGGATCACGTGACGCTAATGGAGGTATAGCTGCTCTTGAAGTGGGCTCCCGATCCCAATCGATAACTTGCCAGTACTAGGGCATTTTACACCTCAGCTACTGCTTAAAATTACCTTGGAGTGATTCGTGGTATACCAGAGATCGTTTTTAGCTGGTTTAGAGTGGCAGAATGCAGGTCGGTGAGCAAGAAGTTGAAGCGAAGCGGCCACGCCGTAGCTCTTCTCCACAGGCGGCCGAGGAAGATGACTCATCGAGCAAAATCCACAGCTATCTGGCAGTAATTAAGGAGGCTCTGTTCAGGTTGGTGGACGATGTAGCGGAATTCAAACCCGCTTTAACGCAGTTGGCACATCGGGTTACCGACACTGAAGCACGGATTTCTTCACTAGAGAGGGCGCAGGAGAAATCGAGGCCTACCATTGCAGAGTGCAGAAAATCAATAGCTAAGTTAGAGGACCGGCTGGATGATTTGGAAAATAGGAGCCGGCGCAACAACTTAGTGCTTCTGTGGCTGCCTGAGGGGGAGGAAGGCCCTAACATGCTTTTATTCTTACAGAAGCTATTAAAGAAGACAGCTGGGCCCTCACCAAATGGTCCAGAGTACGTGATTGAAAGGGGGCATCGTGCCCTGAGAGCCCGACCTCTGCCATCTGACCTTCCAAGACCCATAATATTTAAACTTCTAAATTACCTGGACAGGGAGCATATTTTATGGGAAACAAGGAAGGTATCTGTACTGCAATGGGAAGGCAAGAAACTATGGATAACACCCAATCTGACTTGGAAAATGAGGCAAGCCAGGGCCTCCTTTCGCCCCATTACATCAAAGTTGTGGGCGGCGGGCATCCAACACCGTATGCTTTATCCAGCCAAGCTAGAGGTTACTACCAAAGATGGAATGAAACGCTTCGAAAGTGCTGAAGAGGCCCTAACCCTGCTCCGTGAATTATTGCCTGACCTGTTTCAGAAGAGCTGAGCCAAAGAGGGCTAAATTTACTCTTCAATGGCTACTTTCCTGGCTAGGAAGTTCTTTTGTGGACATTCTGAGAAGTTATGATGTTAAGATTCGTAGCTTGGCCATTCGGTTACAATATGCCTCAGTTTATGGGTTTAAAATATTGCAGTTCCATTTAAAGATTTTCCCATTTTCCGTTATGTTTAATGGAAGGACTTTGTGAATCTTATAAACATGAGGATTACTGATGCTTACTGCAATTAGCAAAGATGCTGAAAGACTGAGTCTTTCTTTGACTGTTATTTTTATTTACTCGGATTGTATAGCTATGTCACTACCATTATGATTTGGGGAGGGGGCCGGGTTCTCAAAACTGGGAATCTGAGCTGGCAAGTTTGCATGCTTACAGTTACTATATTATCTATTTTGGGACAGGGGGCCTGCCTGTATGGCGACTATGAACCGAAATGCATGGAGGTGGCTTGGCATGGGGGTAGTTTATACGTTATTCGCTTTTTGGGGTTAATTTGGGATTGAGGGGCAGGGAGGGTATTGGGATGTTAAGGGACTATTGGGGGGAGGGGCAGCTATCCATATTATGGTTTGGAAATGTGAGTGGTTATATGGTTTCTAGTTTAAAGTTTTTCACGTGGAACATTAAAGGAGGGAAAGATAATTGCAAAAAATATTTAGTTTTGAACCATCTAGCTCGCTACCATCCTGCAGTGGTATTTTTACAGGAAACCCATGTTTTGTCGAGTCATCTCTCCCATTTTAGGAAAAAGTGGGTAGGTCAGTTATTTGGGGCTGGCTATTCCACAGCTAGCCGAGGGGTGGCAATCCTGATTACCCGGGGGGTTCCTTTTACGCACTCGGATGTAATCACAGATCTGAATGGCAGATTTGTTTTAGTTTCGGGCACTTTGGGAGGAGTGAATCTGGTACTGGGGTCTATTTATGGGCCCAATGTGGAGTCCCCCTCCTTTTTTGCTCATTTGGCAGTAATTTTATCTCCTTTCAAGGAGAGAGTGATTACATTGGGTGGGGACTGGAATCTAGTCCAATCAGATAGACTGGATAGATCCGTAAGTAAGAGATTGCAGACTTCTTCAGCCCAGCAAGCTCTGGCCGAATGCACCTCTTTTTTAGGACTAAGGGACCTGTGGAGGTTGTTTAACCCCTCAATTATGGTTTATACCTTTTTCTCACTGGTTCATAACACCTTCTCCAGGATTGACTACTTTTTGGTGAGCCAACAATGTGTTTCAGAGATTACTGAGGTATTGCTATTGCCTAGGGTGATCTCGGATCACTCTCCAGTTCAACTTGTATGGAATCCTTCCCATATCTCAAAAAGATCCTATTCATGGTCCTTAAATAACAACATACTTAAAGATGCCCAAACATTAGTTAGATTCCAATCTTTTGTGCAATCATCGATTAAAGTTAACTGGGACTCAATTTCTAACATAGACCAATCATGGCCCGCTCTTATAGCGGTTTGGAGAGGGGAGCTAATCAGGATTGCTTCAGTGAGGAAGGTGAAGCATAACCAGGAGCTCTCTAACTGTTTAGACAGGATTAAAGCACTTGAGAGTGTGCAGGAGGATATGAGATCAGGAGCTCAAGATCAGGAACTCTCTACGTTGAGGGCATGGTATGAGGGAGCCTTGAAGGAGAAGGGGATATGTTCTTTGGGGAAAGTGAAAGCGCCTATATTGGTCAGGCAGTAAAGCCGGAAATTATTGGCCTGGCAGCTAAAGCAAAAGGCTGAAGCTAGATGGTGCTGCCCTGAAGCATCCTGCTTCTTGTGAATTGGTTACTGACCCTAAAAAATTTCTGCAGATTTTACGACTTTTATAGGGAGCTGTATACGAGCCAGCCGTATTTTCTCATGTTTTCTAAATGAATGCTTTTTGGCTGATACGCCACTCCCATATTTGTCACAGGAGTCTAGTTTGTACTTATTATCTCCTATTTCTCACGCATTTAGGTTCTGTCGGCTATTGACTCGTTGAAGGCTGATAAGGCACCCGGGCCTGATGGGTACACGCCTCAATTTTATAAGTTATTTAAACAGGAAGTAGCACCGCTTTTAACCCAACTTTTTAGTTTCTGGTCTCTTCATGGGGTTAAGGAAAAATCTATTTTCGAAGCTAGGATAATCTTACTACCCAAGCCAGGAAAACCTACAGATCAAGTGGGGAACTATAGACCTGTCTCGTTGTTGAATACAGATGTTAAGATTTTTGCTAGAATACTGGCTTCCAGACTCAAGAAGGTCTGGGGAGAGTTGATTAGCCTGAGCAAGCTGGAGCCAAGGAGGTCGCATCATGCCACCACTTTGATAATTATTTTACCTAATTTCTGTGACTGCTGACCTGAACATGGAAGCCTCCCTGATTTCCTTGATGCAGAAAAGGCTCGATCGGTGGAGTGGTCTTTTATGTTCAAGCCTTAGCTAAATTTGGCATTCCCAACATTTTATTCAGTTAATTCAAATTTTATACCTGCCCAACAGCTAGAATTCAAAGCAATAATTTAATTTCTGAGACCTTCCCACTTTTAAGAGGTACCCGTCAATGATGTCCTCTATCCCCTTATCTATTTAACTTATATTTAGAACCCCTAATTAGAGCTATTAAGGGTGACAATAAAATTCAGGGTATTAGGATTGGAGGCCAGGAACACAAATTGTCGGCTTTTGCTGACGATCTTCTGTTACATATTCGGGACACAACAGTCACTTCCTAGAGCCCTGGATCTTATTGAAGCTTATGGTGTTTTTTCAGGTTTTAAGCTGAATTTGGCTAAATCAACGTTATACCCATTGTCAACCTATCTGGGTAAGGGATGGTGTCTGAATTTAGGCCTTCAGTGGCAAACTAATTCCTTAGGATACCTAGGTATTCAAATTTCTAAAAACTTGCAGGATTTGGCCTGGTTAAATTTGAAGCCTACCATTAAATCCATTAAAGAAGATTTAGATAGGTGGACGAAGCTTACCCTACCTTTTTCGGCGAGATGTAACACTATTAAGATGGTGGTATTGTCGAAAGTTCTCTATCCCCTTCTTAACTTGAATATATACCTCCCTAATTCTTTCTTTAAGGAATTAAGTAGGCTATGTTAGAATTTTATATGGGAAAACAAACCTCCTCGCAGAGCTTATTTCAAACTTTGTAGGCAACGTAAAATGGGGGGTCGGCAGTTACCTGATTTCTTTAAATATTACTTAGCAATTCATATGGCTAGGGCTGTCTTTTGGTCAGGTAATATAGATGGCTCTCCTATGGGCCTAGTGTTGGACAGGACCTTTGTTAAGGATTTAAAGATTGACTTGGAGTCCCTTTTATATATTCCTTGGGTCAAAGTCCCAGAAAAAGTTAGGAACTCGCCTCTTGGGTGGGACATCAGGGCTATACATCAGCTTTACGCTGTTTTAAAAATTAGCCCGCACTTTGACATTTCCCAGCCCCTGCTGAGAAACCCTAATTTCTTAATTGGGAACCAGCCAGTGGTCAGGCTTTTCTCAACATCTTCACCTAAGACTAGGGTGTCAGATTTCTATGTAGGCAACTCTATACTCCCACTTTCTCTATTAGCAGATAAATTTGGGGTTAAACCCCAGTCTTGCTAAGACTGGCTCAAATTAGAAGCAGTATCCAGTCTGTTTTTAGCAAAGGTTCTATTTCGGTCCAAGTGGGGGACTTATGGGATAACCTTTCTAGACTTTGTCTATCAGGTAAATTGGTATCCAAGATTTATCAATTTATTACCACGAAGATGAGTTCTAATTTATCTCCAATTTCTTTCTATTGGAAGGTCAATTTGTCCCTGGATTGGCCCGAGAAAACGTGGGAAGAAATCTGGGCAGATGCTCATACACTTATAAAGCAGGATAGGCTAAGAGACATCCAATTTAAGTTGTTACATAATATTTATATGTCCCCAGCTAAAATGCACCGGTGGAATAGTCAATATTCCCAGCATGTGTGAACTGTAATGGTTCAATTGCTACTACTTTTCATAAGTTATGGAGTTGTCCTAAGAGTGACATGTTGTGGGAGATGGTTAAACAGGGGTTGAGACCCTTCTGTGATCTTTCAATATTTTTCATACCAGAAGTTTATATTTTGGGGAGTTACAATGTTATCTCATGAAGCATTTTGAAGACGTGAATGGCATTAATAGCATTGGTCACCAAATTGGTGATACTCCATCATTGGTGTGAGGTATGGTCGCCATCCTTTAAGGAGTGGTGGGAGGAGTTTTTAAATGCATTACATGCCGAAAGAGTGGTATACTTATCTACACATTCCTTACATAAATTTGATAAATACTGGGAAAGTTTTACCCACCAGTTGTAAGAAAGATATGGATACTAACCCTGATCCAGGACTGTCTCATATCACCTCTTTTGGTGAGTTATAGACTACCCTTCTCTTTCTTTTCCTTTTTATGTCAGGTAGCAGCCATAATAAATACCCTTTCTTCCCTTTCCTAAGACTGGATTCTTTTTGATTTAAGAGGATCAGGTTTAGCTATTAATCACCTTATCGTACTTAACTTTATGGATAGCTGCGGGGAGGTGGGGGGATGGGTATATTTGTGGGAATGTCGTCTCTTTTTTTCCTTTTTTTATTATATTATTATTGTTTAATTGTTTGCTAGCTTTTGTTGGGGTTTTGTGCACACTGTATAAAATGGAGAACTTACTGTTGCCATTGTTCCTATGCACATGTTTGTTATGTTTTTCAATAAAGTGCAATTATTGGCAAAAAAAAAAAAAAAGAAATCCTATTCCACAACAACTTAGAAAAAATCTTATAGTCAGTATTAAGTAAGGTAATCGGCCTCCAATTTTTCAGGTCACTTCTATCTCCTTTCTTATACAAAAATAACATCAGCCCTTCGTACATTTGGTCTGTCAGCTGATCTTCCTGCAGAAAGGCATTAAAAATAGCCAGTAACTGATTTGGCATAAATTGCCATAAAGATTTATAAATTTCTGCCGAAAGACCATCTGATCCAGGAGCCACTCTATCCTTGAAACTAAAAATAACCTGCTTAACTTCCTCAGAAGTAAAGGGCACTAGAATTTCATGCTTCTGTGGCGCCGTTAAAGTAGGTACATCCAATGCCTATAAGAGAAGTGTCATGTCAGGTGATTCGACAACTGGAGTTTCAAAAGTTTTTTTTAACAAAACCCGTCACATATTCCATGAGTTTTCTTTGTCTGGTAATTATATGTTGTTGATCATCCCGTAATTGATATATTTGTTTACTATTAAACTTTTCTTTATTCACATCAAAAGGATTGAATTGGCACTGTGTCACAGTGGTACACCATTTTTGTTCAAAAAGAATAGTTCTTTGTCTATTTAACTGTTCTTTAGCTAGAGCAATTTTAACCTCTTTTATACGAGCAGAGCAATCAATATTATACAAATGGGATTTAGAGAATAATTCCAATAACTCTGCTCTTAAAAGGCTAGAAGTATGGTGTCTTGCATCAGCTAAAAGTCTAGTATAATATTTAAAATAAGATACCATATATAATTTAGTATTGTTCCACCATTCTATCATGGAATCATAAAGGATCTCTACAGAGATACGATCTACAGTTAGGTCCAGAAATCCTTTATGAAACTCAGGACGTGATAGTAAGGATGAATTCACTCTCCAAATCCCAGGACCCTGTGCTAAAACTTCCCTTAATGGTATCCGTAATCCTATTAAATTGTGATCTGAGGTAGCCATAGGTATAGTGATACCCGTCGCAACCCCAATAGTTTGGGAACAAAACCAAAAGTCTATTCTGGAGGTAAGTTTCCCTTTTGTGAAAGTAGGTAACCGGGATTGGGCTAGTACATCAATTAAATTTGTCTCTTTAATAATAGTACGTAAAGCAGAAGCATCACAATAAGTTTTCTTATTGGGGGGTATCTAGGCTGGTATTAAAATCTCCACTCCATAAAATGATCCGATTAGTTAATAAAAATGGTCGAATCAAACGGAGAAGCTAAACTCTGGCAGCTTTTTGTTGTGGTGCATAGATATTAATAAGTCTATACGATAAGTCATACCATAAAAGGTCTAATAATAATACCCTTCCTGGAACTAAATCCACTATTTTTTGTAAAAGAAAATTTGAAGAACTGAAACAAAAACCTATACCAGAAAAGAGATCCTGCCCTAAAGACCAATAGGAAGGCCCCAAACCCCAGTTCCGTGAGGCTGTTGTGGCTTCTCAGTTGTATATAATCTAACATCTTGTAACAAATAAACATCATAAGCTAAAGTTTGTAGCGCTGAAAAAGTTGCAGTACTTTGTATTGTGACCGAATGCTATTGACATTTAAGCTGGCTAATCGTAAAAAAGACATAAGCAAAAGAAAGGAAAAAAAAAAGCTGAAAAAGATAACCACCTCATTTCTTTTTCTTCGTCCTAACTGATTTTTTTCTTACAGGAATCCCAGAAGTATTAGCTACTGATAGTGATACTGAAGTAGCCATAGAAGGAGGAGAAAGAAAGGGTTCACCTAACACTTCCTCTTCCATGGCATCACCCCAACTTTGTAAAGGTTCATATGGGTTAGAAACCGGGATGGGAGGTATAGATACTAGGTCTACCTGTTTGTTAGAGCGGAGTCGGCGAGTCGCTGGGGGAGTGGGTTGTGAATTATCTCCTAATTCTACAACCTCCCCAACTGGTAGAGAGATCGGTTGTTCCAAAATTTGGACTGGATCACTAGGAATGGTGGATAACGCATCACATACCGGAATATCCATGGATTCGGGGAAGGGGGTCAGAGGGGTTAACTGTATCTGATAAAATCTCAGAAGAATGAGAAATCATCGAAGTCTGTGGTAAAGAAGATGAGAGGTTTTTGTCCCCACTTCTAATAATATGCTCTGGGCCTTGGGGGTCAGCAGTAGCTGGAGATTTAGCTATATATGAATCATGTTCAGTATAATCTGTTGTATTATGGGCCGCCCATGGACAGGCCTCAAAATGTGAAAGATCACCACAAAATTACAAGTGGAGGGACCTTCTAGATAATACCGAATGACCCAACATACCACATGATGCACATTTCAATTGATCGCAAGCAGAACTTAAATGAGATAATGAACTCACATCTATAACAGGAACGTGGTTGACCTGGATAAACAATACACCCCGGTCCCTGCCTAAGTAGAAACAATTAGGGAGGTGTTGCACCCAGCTCAGTAATTTTAAGCTGTACATTGAATTTCCACCCTCCCGTCCCAAAACCCATCATCATCAATTACAGCATGTGGAACTCCAGTCACTGTACAGCGTTGCTCCAACCAATACAAAATGTCCAACACATTGACTCCTTCATTTCGAAAAAGAACAGTTATAATTTTGGCCGTTGGTCTGGTAAGAGGAATGACCACAAAATGCTTCCAAACTGGGTCTATTCGAGCAGTATAATAAGCTGCCCAAAATTTATCTAATAACACAGCAGTTCTAAAGGAAACATCAAAATTTCGATCCCCCGAAGAATGAATAAAGGCATAAACATCTGTAGGACGAATTCCTAAAGAATTGATTATTAAAGTTTTACCCACATAATGGCGGTCAGGGGAGAGTTCCATACCCCCTTTGTAATGTATGCAGGCAACAAACCGTTTTCTGACCGGAATATCTGAATTTTTAAAAAGGGAAGCATAACTGACTTGCTTAGTGGATTGTACCGTGGGGATTAGGTGAAACAGTACCTGTAGAGCTAGCAGTGCTATTTCCTTGTAGTTTGTACCGACCTTGCATCGATGGTGCCGGTGTAGGGTCCACAGAAACCACAGGTGTCGATGCCTCTTGTACTCCAGTTTCTAAATCATCTTTTTCCCGGTTCAGTATTTCCATCCTTGGCTGTAACAAACCCGGACTCCAGGGTTCAGTGGGAGAAGGCGGAAGTGACGCGTCTTTCCGGTCCGTCTCCGAAAACTGTCCCTGTACTGACGCCTGTTCAGGTAAACGCTCCGGCTGGCTTGCTGATCCTGCTCCGGTAATGGAACCAGGGGATCCGTATCCATGCTCGGGTCCTAATCCAACCTGCCTCCGCAGCACTCTCTCCGGGACCAGGAAGCATAACGAGCCGAAAGGGAAAGAATTTCCTTCCATCTCCGAAACTGGAGCTTCAGCATTCATGTTCTATCAGGTCAGCAGTATTCTGCTTAGTGCTTTTTGCCATACCAGTAAAAACTACTTGCCCGCTTTCTGGACGCTTTCGGTTTTTATCTTCTTCTGTTATCATATTCGAAAGTTCCATATTCCAGTCCTGGCTATCTGTGTTGCTTGACTGAGTCACCTCCTCAATAGGTACATTGGAACAGGATTGTAGCACATTAACTGAATCAGATGCAACCTCCTCAAGCATTGCAGTAGACTCCTTAAGACCATCGTCCACCACCTCTGCTCCTGCTATCGACTGAGACATTCTGAACCTAGTCCAGATGTCTCATGGGAAGGGTTCCCCACCCCTCAGAGTAGGGGAATTTCCCCAGTGTCCTGGCCAAATTTCCCTCATTCACTAAAAATACCACCAACAGCTTAATGTGGTTCAAGGTCAGTTGGCATTCATCTGTATCCCCCTCCCTCAGGTCGTGCCATGCCTCAAAATAGGCAGAATTTGTCTAGTGCACTTTCCCGGTCAACAAAAACTAACTAAATAAATAAATAAAAACATACTGGCTGGGCTACTGTGTGCAATCAGCCTGTGCTGCCACCGAGGGGTTTTGATTCCATTTGACCTCAAGAGCGAAGCTCGAGAGGTCTGACTGAATCGGAACCCAAGGTGGCAGTACAGACTGGTTGGGCACAGTAGCCCAGCCAGTATGTTGTATAGTGTATGGAGACCCCTTGTTTAAATACCATGGCGCACAAAACATCCATGTCACTTAGACAGGAGGTGATCACTTCGGGTTTTATGCGCTTATTCGGCTGCTTATCAACAAATTTCAAGCGCTCCTCAGACCACTTTGAAAAAACCACAGCTGCCATCCTGCCACGGTATTCACTTTTTGAATACTGAGATGTGCATGCTATGTTTTTTTCATTACTGGAAGTGCTGTCTCATGGGCTCAGAAAAACAGCCAAGATGTTGTTGTACCACAGTGTGGTGTAACCGCATTCCATGAACTTTGAACTATGGTACAACAACATTTGGACTGCGATGGAATTCCGTGTGGAACAAGGGGTCTTCATACACTATAGCGAATTAGTGATCAGAGCACAGCCTACTCATTCACTAACCGCCATGTCTGTTCCACATGGCGCCTGTCTACTGCACTTTCCACCATGACCCAAAACTGTCTGAAACATCTCAAGATTTCTGCCAGCTCAGACACCCAGCTACAACTCTCTCACTTTCTTTCTTGCTTTGCAGCATCGTGTTAACTCACACCAGCAGCACCAAACCGCTAAACCAGCATTGGACAATTGGCAAATGAGTCTGATGTTGAGTACATTACCGCATTCAACAACAAACAGGATGCAATGCTATCAGCACTTTCTTTGTTGTTGTTAATAATGACACTTGCCCTTACTGCTATAGAACCAAGTTCTGTGATTAATTATCTGGCTACCACAGAACTTCAGCCCTCTACACATTGCAGTCCATTTTTAAAACCAGATTTTAAATTCAGCATGAACATCTGTCCCCACATAGAACTGTTGTCAGAACCGTGTTTGAACCCGATCACAGACATCTATGCTGCAGCCCTGTTTGACTGTACCTGGTGGCAACTGCTATGTACAGGAGCAGCTTAGTTGTGTCTGGTGGTGACTACTGTACTATTAAAGAGAAATAGTGTTCTGGCATTGTATTACATAGTGTTGATGCACATCCCTAAAGACACCCCCGACCTCTTAATCATATTTCATAGCTGTCACTACAGAACATACTGTCTGACTCAGTTGCTCTACAACTAGCTATTAAACAGTACTTAAATGCAATTATTTAGTTCTTAAAAAAGTGTTATAATATTGCCTATTAAGAGCGCATGCGATATGTGCCACATGTAGGGTGCTGTAATGAATACTCAGTACATTTAAAGGGGGCAGGAATTAATTACTTTTGTGCAGCTGTTTTAAAATGTCTATTTTCATAAATTATATTTACACTTCTAAATGATCTCTATTTAACTGTGCATGAATAACAGTTGAAGCTCTCAGTTGTGTTTTGTATTATTTTCTTTGTATGGACAACATTCTGTGCAGTTCTTTTCATAGAACCAAGAATTTGGAGTTTTGGGGTTTTTTTAGTGTTTGTTGACCGGGTAAGTGCACTAGACAAATTCTGTCTATTTTCAGGCACGACCTGGGGGAGGGGGATACAGATGAATACCAACTGACCTTAAACCAGATTAAGCTGTTGGTGGTATTTTTTAACTATGTCACTTCATGGTTTCAGAAATGTGAGCGTGGACCTTTTAGTACAGTGCCCACAGTTCTGAAACCACTTATAGTGTATAGTGGAGTGTTGTTCTGTATAGAATTCCATTCCTTTCAAAATGCTGTTCTACCACAGTTCCAAGATCATGAAATGTGATTCTACCCTACTGTGGTAGAATAGCATTCTAGAACCTCTAGAGACTGCATGAGTCAGTTTCATTTTGAAGGCAAAAGAACTCACAAAACTTATATTTCACACAGTACTACACACTATAAAAAATACAGGATGAACAACTCTATGCAGAACCAGTGTCTTTTGCCACCTCGGGGCTCCAATTCCCATGGACCTCTCAAGCTTTGCTCTCTAGGTCAGAGGGAATCAGAACCCCTCTGTGGCAGAACACTCTGGTTCTGCATAGTTGCCCATCAAGTATTCTCTATGTAGTGCCTCGCTGCCATTTCCTCCCCTGTACTCCTTGACCCACTGGAGGCTTGGATCACGTCGGGGAGCCTTTTAAAAGTTTTTTCTTTTCTTTATTTTGTTCCCCCCAGCCCCACTGGTGTCTGATAGGACAGGGGTGAGGATCAGAAAAGTGACACTTCTGCCGCGGGTCTCATCTTGGTGACTGAGGTGCCGAAAACAATCTGCGGCCTTACTTGTACTCCCCGGCCCACTGTGCAGCAATTCGGGTGGAGAAGCAAACTTTCTGGCAGCTCACTGACTGTTCTCTCTATCAGGCACTTGAGACACCAAACACAGTCTTGGAATATTCCCCTGCCCTCGGAGTTGTCCAGGAGCGGGCCAGGGGAACACAAATGTAAGCATCTCACCAGCTGCATAAGATTGGGCACTTGAGGTGCTGTAACAAAGAGTTTTTTATTTATTTTAGTTGTTTAACCTGGAGTAGCACACTAAGCTGAAAGCTTTTTACAGGAGTGACATGGAAGCACAGGGAGGCTAAGTGACTTGCTCAGGGTCACACAGTATGCAAGTGGAAGCTGCAGGATTCAAACCCAGGTCCAGTTTGTTGATTTCACCAGATTTGCAGCTCAGAGCCTTAAACCACTATGCTATACTACCTCCCTAAATTAATCTGCTCCCCAGCCCTGTTACAGTCCAGGAGCAGGCAGGGGGAACAAAAAACAAAGCAGCTACAGGAGGCAGGAGGCATTGAGATACGGAGGGGCCCCATGTAACCTCTTGACTTGGGAGGGGGAGTTACATGTGTTTTGTCAAGAAACATTCTTCAAGTTCATTAGCTAACTTAGTATCGAAACCCACACAAATTGTTTTATATACTAAAGCCATTGTATATGAGGGTGGGATAGATTTCAAATATGTAAGTTATATGCAAAAGAATTGTAAAGAGGAAGTGTTACCTTGAACACTGAAAAACAATTTCAATAAATAACTACAGGTCTGTGGAAAGGGCACACCAATGTTATGGGTGTGGAGTATTGCAATATTGATTAAAATCTGCTTAGCTCTATTATCAAGTCAGGGCCTATTACAAAAGATATCATTACCTGAAATATGGTGGGTGGATTGCTTTCAATCTAAACTTGTTCTGTTGGTATTTTTATTGCTTCTATTTTTAGATAACCTGCCTGTGTAAGAAATGAATAGTTTGTCACTGAACTGCCAAATCAAATCATTAGTGAAGATTACTCATACTACTCCATCGCCATGGATACCATCCACATTAAAACAAGGAAGAATGTATTTTGTTAAAAACTGTAAACACCATAAAAGATATAGAACAGAAAACAAGTGATTCACTGATAAGAGATTGGGTCAGCTTACTTTTAAACATTGTTTTCAGTTTAACAGATGGGGGATTTCTTCTGTAGTAAATTGGTGACCCCCTTGCCTTTGAAATACAGTGGGGCATTTCTTCTGTGGTGAACTGGATGCCCTTGCCTTTTAAATACATTTTTTTAATTAAATGGGCCTCTTCACATTGACACTGACTTTAGTGCTTTTCAAAGTAAACCTTACAGTATGCAAAAGCACTTGTCTGAATAAAATGATATAATACAATGTATTTTATGTAGCATCTTTTATAAAGCATAAATATCTGAAAATGCTTCACACATACGCAATGTAATAGTAATGAAAACAATGAAATAAAAATAATTCTGTAAAACATAAGAAAGATGAATTGACAAGCCCACCAGTGTAGCAGTTGTGCTACTGTACCTCTTGCAACACCAACAACCAGGGTTCGTGAACAAACTTTGGGTCATTGGAGGGTTGGTAGGGGGAGAAGCATGAGTATTTGAAGCACTCCTATCTTTCTCCAGGGAGTAAGACATCTGTTGCTCAGCAACATTCTGACCCCTAGTGGTAGTTAGAGGTAGGTGTCACCTGGAAAAGTGCAGGAGTCTTGGGGGAGAAGCAGGAGTCTGTACATCTGGAGCAGGAGTGCACTCAGCATGTGCTGACATCACTGCACCCCCATTCCACCACAGGACAAAACACAGAAAAACTCTTCAGAGAAGCTGTTGAATGAAGCTGGGTCTCTGCAAGCTTCTCCCACCTTAGTGACATCTGGATGATTCATTAGTGGAATCAGGCTGATGTTGATCTCTCTCCTCAGCCCTCCGGGGGAGCCAGTCCATGATGAAAAAGTTACAGATCTCCCCATGTGTGTAACTGGATGGATGCCAGGAATGCTTGCTGGAGTCAATGCCTGCATTGATAAAAGAGTACATCCCTTCCTAACCTGAAGTGAATAAACAGAGTTCACAAAAAAAATCAAAGATGTAGATGAATCAAATAGAGGTTAGGTAAGTATAAGCTGGACAGCAAATAAAGTTTCAAGAAAACAGAGAGCGCAGTAATACAAAATGAAACTTGGAATGAAAGATGAAGTTCAATCTCAAAAGTAATGGAGAATAAATATGTTTTTAATTTAGATTTGAACAATGGAAGAGTCAACCATGATCTCGGCACATTTTTCTGGTCACTGGTAAAATAGTCCCACACAGTAGAAGATCTCTTTCTTCTTTAGCTACATAGCTAGACTGCTGGGAAGCTTTGGAAGAAATAGTACAATGATTGCAAGATGACTTAGAAACTTAGAAAGGACATAGACAGGCCAGAGTCAGTGCAGAGGAGAGTCACCAAAATAATCCAGGGCCAAAAAGGCAGAACCAATGAGGAATGACCAGTGGGCCTGAACGCGTACTTGCTAGAAGCTAGATGCAAAATGGGGGGCATGACAAAAACATCCAAGTTTTTGAGGGGTATAAACATGGTAAAAATTGAAGAACCATTTGTTAGAAGTAGGGACACAGTGACAAGAGGACATGAGTGAAGGTTAGTTGCATGTAAATTCAGGAGGGATGGGAACTAGTGCTACTTTACTGACAGGGTGGTGAAGATATAGAGCAGAACGCTGACAGAGGTGTTGGAGGTTGGTACCCTAGATTGGTTCAAACATGGCAGGAACAGAGCAAGGGGGCTCATAGTCCCATTGAGGGGATTGGGGGTTGCTGTTGGGAGAGAGAGAGGGAACAACCCCCTAGGACATTACATTCAGGGGATGGTTAGTATAATATGGGCAGACTCAATGAACCATCTTTTTCTTTTCTTTCTGCCAACTACAGATGTGCAAAGTCATAACAATTAGCATCATAGATTATTTTGTGGAACAGTACAACCTCACGAAATGCTCCGCAGCATGAAGTCCAGATTTCTCTGAGTTTGGCTGCTTTGTTGGCAGAACAAACTTTTGACTCAAAGGAGCGAGTGTGGAATTTCATGGGTGGAATTCCATACTTCACACCCAGAAAACTACCTTTAAAAAGTCCATCATGTCTAGCGTACACCCCTATGCCAATTGTCATCCCACTCATTCCCTCCAAGTCTCGACCCCAGTCCTTCCAAATAACTGACTATTAAAAAAAGTAATGTAATCCCTGGTGTCTAGTGCCCCCCCCCAAGCTGATAGCCATCCCACTGTCTCCCTCCTGCTCTCCTCCCACCCAGATCCAGAGTGAGCCACAATCAGAAGAAGAAGAAGAAGAATCAGCATTTATATAACGCTTTTCATACACAGTATCCCAAAGCGTTTTACAAGCAATGCTAGACTGGAAGTGAAGTGACTGAATGTGTGGTGGTGGCCATATCGCACATCATCACCCACACACAGCCTGGATAATTGCATGAACTGGTTTATGGGAAGGGGAAGGGGAATGTTGGCCAGGACACCAAGAATGTTCCCTGCTCTTTGTGAAGAGTGCCCTGGGTTCTTTTACGTCCACCTGGACACCTACCAGGTTAACACCAGGATGGGCAGAAGGGACCTCAGTTTAACATCTCATCTGAAGGACGGCACACACCAGCAGTACAGCACCCCCCAATACTGCACTCAGATGCCAGCGATTTTTAGATGCAAGTCCAATCCTGGTGTGGGCCGAGAACCCATGATCTTCTGGTCAAAAGGCAGATGTGCTGCCAACTGAGCCATGCTGACACCTTCACTTCACAGCCCTTGACCCACCTCCACAGCCAGAAGCCCAACTGATCTCAATGAATGAGCGTATGCTTGTACAAGCACATGTTAATTCATTGACAGCTTGTGGTTATTTCCCATAGTTTTTCCTGGTTAGAGGAGAGGGAGGGGGCTTCTCCAGTCACTGCCAGTGGGGGTGGGATGAGGGGGGAATGGCATTGTGGACCCAGGATCCATAATGCTGTTCCCCCCATCCTGCTCCCCCCGCCAGTGACCTGGAGAAGCCCCATCACCACCTCTACCCTGAAAGACAATGGGAAATAACTGTGAACTGTCAATGAATTAGCGAGTGCTTGTACAAGCACATGTTCATTCATTGAGTTCATTATGACTGCTGGCCATGGAAGTGAGTGAGGGTTATGCCAGACCCACTCTGGGTCTGCTGGGGGAGTTGGGGGAGTCAGTACCTGATAGGGTGGGGTGGTGTTTCACTACACACCAGGGATGAAATTATTACTTTTTATAATATTAAAGTACGTGGATGGATTTGAGTCAGGACTGGGGGGAAGGGAGAGAGTTGGATGGCAGTCGTCAGTGAGTGGGGAGGGTGTCCACTAGAAACACAGAAACATAGAATCTGTTGGCAGATAAGGACCATACAGCCCACCTAGTCTGCCCATTTGTCTACTTGGTTTGACAATCTCCACTCTTATCTGGACTGCCTTTCCCCTGCTCCACTGTACAGCAGGGTGCCTTTGAATCCCTGTACTGTTTTCACTTCCACCACCTCCACTGGTAGGCTGTTCCACGGATCCACCACCATCTCTGTGAAAAAATACTTCCTAGCATTCCCCTAAGCCTCCTTCCCTCCAGCCTCATGTTATGCCCCCTAGTCCTTGTGCACTTTCGTCTCTGAAATAAGCTCCCCTCCTGAACGCTGTTTATTCCTCTAAGGTATTTGAAAGTCTCTATAATATCCTGTCTCTCCCTTCTCTCCTACAGTGAATAGCTGTCTAGTTCGTTGAGTCTTTCACCATAAAGTTTGTGGTGCAGTCCGTGTATCATTTTTGTTGCTCTTCTATGGACTGCTTCCATTCTGCCTATGTCCTTCCTGAGAAGCAGTCTCCAGAATTGGACACAGTGTTCCAGATAAAGCCTCACCAGTGATCTATACCGTAGCATTACCACTTCACTCCTTCTTCTGGTTATGCCCCTTCCTATGCACCCCAGCATTCTGCTTGCCTTCCCCACTGCTTTTTTGTATTGTTTGGCTGACTTCAGGTTATCAGATATGAAAACCCCCAGGTCTCTCTCCTGACTTGTGGCGGCTAGAACCTGCCCCCCCACCCATCCTGTATTCCTCTCTTTGGTTTCTGTGTCCCGGGTGCATTACCTTGCACTTCTTAGTGTTGAAACTCAACTGCCAAACCCTTGACCATTCCTCAAGTAGTCTTAGGTTGTTTCTCATTTTACCTAGCCCTTCTAGCAAGTTGACTCTGTTACAGATCTTGGTGTCTTCTGCAAACACGTATACTTTCCTCTCCAGTCCCTCTGTAATGTCGTTTATGAAGACATCAAATAGAACTGGACCAATCACTGATCCCTGTGGAACCCCGCTGGTCATCTCCCCCTCTTCTGATTTTATGCCATTTACTACCACCCTCTGGGCCCTGCCTTTTAGCCAGCTACCAACCCATTTTATCACTTTAGAGCCCCACTCAGATTCCCCAGTTTGTTAAGCAACCTTCTATGAGGAAGTGTGTCGAAGACCTTACTGAAATCCAGGTAGACAACATCCACAGCCTCTCACTGATCCACCACCCTGGTCACCCAGTCAAAGAAATCGATAAGTTTAGTGTGACAGGACCTACCCTCAGTGAATCGATGCTGCCTTGGGTCTTTTGCACCACTTGACTCCAGGAACTTCACTACCCTCTCCTTAAACAGGGACTCCTTCAGCCTCCCCACCACTGAGGTCAGGCTTACTGGTCTGTAATTGCCTGCCTCCTCCCTACTTCCAGTCTTGTGCAGGGGGACCACCTCTGCCCTATTCCAGTCCCCAGGTACCTCCCCCGTCTCCAGTGATTGGTTGAATAGGGTTGTCAGTGGACCTGCTAGGACTTCCCTCTAGGGTGAATCCTGTCTGGCCCCATTGCCTTGTCTGTCTTTACTTTTCCTAGTTCCTTCAAGACTCTATCCACTGTAAATGGGCTGGTGTCTATCTCTCCCCCCTGTACATCTTTCCTCATGAGTTTTAGCCCCTCCCCTGCCTTTTCCTTGGTAAATACTGAGCAAAGATATTTGTTCAGTACCTCAGATTTTCAAGGTCATCTTCCACCCACCCACCCTCCCTCTCCCTTCTTTAGCTAACAATACCATTTCTGGTCTTCTTCCTCTCGCTAATGTAACGGAAGATGGTCTTGTCCCCCTTCTTAATAACCTGTGCTATTCCTTCCTCCATTCTTGCCTTAGCCCCTCTGACAGTTTTCCCAGCTTCTCTCTGCTTCTCCAGATATTTCAGTCTGTCTTCTTGTTTCTATGTCTCTTTGTATTTCCTGAATGCCTTACTTTTTTCTCGCACTTTCTCAGCTACTGATTTAGAGAACCACAGTGGACACTTCTTTCTTTTGCTTTTGTTAAGCAATTTAACACACTGACTTGTCATACTAGATATCAGGATTTAAATTACTATTTTTTTATGTTAACTTGTTTGGAAGGATTGGGGTCAGGACTGGGGAGTGGAATGGCAATCTGTGTGGGGGAGGTGTCACTAGACACCAGGGATTACATTTTTGTTTTTAACTCGGGTTGGGAGGTCCTGCTGGCTATGGGGATGATGCAGCTTATAATTGCTTTCTTTTTTTCATTCAGTTCAATTTGCACTTTAAAATGAAAACAAAGCAATGAAAAGCCAATTTTGCAAAGTTTGAGGTGCCAACTCTGCAAAATGCTCCTAGGAGGTGAATTTTACCACTCCGTCCAAACTTCAAAAGCGAAGTTAAACTTTGTAACATCTCTACTGCCAACAGAGTCTATGTTTGTTTTAACAATGTGGCCTGGATGATACCATCTCAGGGAAGGACTGGCAGCAGCTTCAGCACTAGGGTTACTATGACACAGAGCATCTGGAGGCTTAGAGTAGGACATCTCTTTATATTCCCCTGACAGATCACCTTTCTTTCTTGCTTTTCTCTTTTGCATTGTTTTATATAATTTGGGTATCCTCCACCTCTTTGTATCACACTCATCAACAGAACTTGGTGTAACTGACAGCACACTTTCTACCACCTCTGTTTCATTCTAATGTGCTTCCTCCTTTCCTGCCTCTTCCTCTTGCTCCCTCTTGTCTTTGACTTCTTTCCTTCTCCATAACACTCTACCTTGGTCTCACATGGTTCTTCAGCTTTACCCTCTCATGTTGTTCTTTTCTCTACATGTTCTTCTGCTTCCCCCTCCTCTACCACCTCATTGTCACCCCCCCCACTACAATAGCTCCACTTCTGCAGCCTACTCAGTAGCACTGTCCCACACTGTAGCTGCTTTGGTGGTGTTGCTACTATATTGCTTTTTAGAAACTGATGGGGAATGTCAGTATATCTCACCATCCACCAAATAGTTCCACTTTTCCTCAGGTGACGAAAAGATAATAGTTGTCTCTGTGCCAGACCAAGTCTCAGACAATGACTTGGCTGCAGTACTGGGCTTCATGATGCTATTGCTGCTGATGCCTGACTTAGGGACAGAGAGGAGCAACATAGAGTGATTCACAGTGGACAGTCAATCATCCATGTCCATGGTGCAGTGGTAACAGTGAATGTGCTAGTGCCACTGGTACTGGTAGTTGGTGCTTTGTTGTTCAGAAGTGGACAGGGAGGGAGGGAGAGTTTGTCATTACAGACTGGAATTGGCCTCTTATATTCCCATGGGTAGACAACCACAAAGTAGTCAAAAAAGAAACAGTGGGAGGAGTCCTGAGTGCTTTAAATTACACCAAATTGATCTTTCTAGGAGACTTCAACTTAAACTGGCTGCCCACCGGTACCATGAGATAATAGCTAAAATAAAAATTCCGAGTGTCACAACAGTGACCACAAATCGCCGGAAAAATGTCAGCAATCAGCACATTGGCTGCATAAACAAAAATGACAGCACATCACCAAAATGAAAATAAACGTATGTAATCAGAACATTTATACAAGCCTCCCACTCCCCATTATTATATAACCAACTTCAGTGGGGGGCGGACACTGAGGAAAAGAGGCAAACATGGGAGGGGCTACTTGGGGGGTGGCAATGTGCAAGAGGAGAATGTGGTGGTGAGCAACCTGCGGGCAGGGGTACACATAGTCAGCACATGTAAAACCACCCCCCAAAAGACAAAAAAAAATTAAAAAGAACAACAACAATCAGAAAAATAAACCCCACACCAGTACCAAACTGCAGACCACCATAGTAGCAGACCGCAGCCCTACCCACCACACCAGATGGCAAGCTTGGTCAGCCTTCCCAAACAAACTCCCTATAACCTTCTTCTGTGTTTTTCCATGTACCTTCCCTCACTGTGGCATACCTTGCTCTCTTCTCCATTCACTCTCCTTCTCCCTTATCATTTTGTGACTGTAACTGTTAACCCCGTCACTCAACCTGAGTCACTCAAATTGAGTTGCTCAATTTGAGCTGTCTATTTGATGGTTTACCCTGCCCAACAAACCACAATTCAAAGGCATACTCAATACCTGCCAACTTAACAAAATCATTACAACACCAGCTAGGCTGAACCCTCAGTCAGGCTTCCTGATTTAGGAGGGAAATGAGCAGACACTATTTCACAGAGAGGGTGGTAGCAATATGAAATGCACAACCAGAAGAGGTTGTATCATGTAAATCTGTGAACAGCTTCAAAAGGGCATGAGACAGGGAACAGGGGAGAGTGAGGGTGGGGAAGGTGGGAGGGTGGCAGTGGGATGACAAAGGGGAAGGGGTGGGACAGTTGCAAACTAGGGGTGCTAGCTGCACACTCGAGCAGACTTAGATAGACTGGATAGTCTGTTTCTGCTGGCACATTCATATGTTTGTATGTTCATACAGTATATTCCTTGCTTGACTGGATTTTGGTAAAAAAGGTAGAAAGAATTTTACTCTCGGGAACCTTAAGTGACTCAATCAGTGATCATTTAGCCACATATTGCCTCTGGCACAAAAGTGCACCTAAAAACTTTCCACCTAGGCTGATTACCAACAGGAACTGCATCAACTTCAATAAGGCATCTTTTCTGTTTGATTTATCACTAATTGACTGGACCTACCTAGACACAACACAAGATGCAAATTCTGCCTTGAACTTCTTAGTCACAAAATTGATAACAGTACTGGATAAATATGCCCCCCCTGCACACACGCAGGGTAAAGCACAAAAAAATCTGACTGCTTCACACGTGGTATTTTCACTCTCATTCATGAAAGAGAGGACTTCTGGGACACGCACAAGCAAACCAAACTTGTAACAGATTGGAACACATGCAGACAACTAAGAAACAGATGTCAACAGACAATACACCAGGTGAAAACTCAGTTATTTAAAAAAAAAACAGCAAACTGCCAACTTGGGTGATCGTAAAAAATTTAAACCATAAACTCTTTGCTGAACACAAAAACACAATCCTCACCTATCTCAATTGACCTGGATAGAGACATCTGTGCTGAACCTCCTAAAATAGTGCACCTCTTCAATGATTTCTTCTGAGATCTGAATAAATAAAGGCACCCTGGACACACCAAACCTAAATCTACTGTATTAAGGAAGCAGAGAACCTGAATTGGCACAAGTTCCACCTCAAAAGGGTCACATGTTCAAAGTTGTTAGATTAATTGCCTCCCTAAAAATAGACAAATTAACTGGATCAGATGATTTGCTCCCAAAGTTCCTCAAACTTGCTGCCTCTCAGATAGCCCCACCCATAGCCCAAATCTTCAGCCTAACTTTCGTGACCCACACCATACCCAACTTCTGGAAAACAGCTATAGTTGTCTCACCACACAAGAAAGGGAAGAAGATGCTACTGGAAAACTACCACCCAACTTCCATCTTGTCGGCTCTAGCCAAACTGCAAGAGAAAATAGTATACACGCAACTTACTGAATATCTTGAACAACACAGTCTAATCTGCAAGGAACAACATGGGTTTAGGAGGTGTCATGGCAGTTACACAGCCTTGGTCAAATTCACAGATGCAATCTATCATGTAACAGATAAGGGATTGTTGACGAGAGCTGTGTTCGTGGATCTGACCAAGCCTTTTGATTTGATTGATCACAACATACTAGCAAATTACTCCAACTGGGCTTCAGCTCCCATGCTCTGGCCTGGTTCAGTGATTATCTGAACTATAGAAAACAGAGGATGAAAATTGGTAATGAGGCCTCAAGTAACAATATAATTCGCAGTGGGGTCCCTCAAGGCTCCATACTGCGGCCTCTTTTGTTTTCAATCTTCATCAACAAATTGCCAACAATCTGCAAACTTGTACATACTCTTCTCCATGCAAATTATGCATTTATTTACATACATAGCAAAGACTTTAAAGAAATCAATCATGTACTGGGAAACAGCTTCACAAACTTGGAAGAATGGTTCATTCTAGAAAAAATGGCCTTGAACCTATCGAAAAACCTAATCAATGTTGTTTGGTTCTAACTACTATCTGAAAAATGCAGATCCCAAGTTCTGCATCAGCGAAAATAATGAGAACTGCCTGGAAAAAGTCAGCTGCTGTAAATATCTAGGAGTACACTTAGACTGTACCCTTACCTTTAATACCCACATTCAAAACACTATCTACTTGTTTCATCAAAGGCTTGGCTCTCTGTACAGAATCCGCATGTTCCTAACACCCAAATCCAGACATAAAATAGCACAGGCAAATTTACTCCTTATACTGGACTATGGCTCCTTGGTCACTGATGCTGTTAACAAAACTATGCTATGGAAGAAGCACACTATCACAGGATTGCCAGATTTGCAACAGTTAGTGATAGCAAGACGCATCATTGCCTTTCACTGAATACTTTAAACTGGGTCTCATCAATGCTAAAATCCAACCTAACACTTGCAAGATTTATCAAAATAACTATGGTTAAAAAACTCCCCCATCTGTTTAGCAGAACAATTCGTTTGTCAACTTGCCCACCTCTTGGTCCACCTCAAAAAATAACTTAAAAGTTCCCTTTTATTGAACAAACACTGAACAATGCTCCTTCAGCTACCGCGCCCCCTCACTATGGAATACAGTCCCTCTCCCATTAGAGAATCACCAGCTGTCTCAGCTTTCTGAAGCAATCGGAAAGAGTTTTATCTATTACGCAGTGTCTGTAACTGCTTTGTGTTAATACCTCTTGTTCATACCTCTATGCATCTGCACTTAGTGTAGTATCTGCACTAATCAGTTGTGCTTTCTATGTGCCACATGTATGTAATCAAGTATGTAATTTTCAGTCCATGTGTGTATGTTTCTTTTTCTGCAACAAGCACCCAAACATTTTGATGTATGTCCTCAAATGTCTGTGCAATTGCACCCGGTCGTGACTGAAAAAGGCACATGGTGCCAGTGCATTTACCTGGCTACCAAAGTGACAATAAATAAATGAATGAATAAATAAATAATACAAAGATTGCTTTCATTACCAGATGCACTAGACAGGGACAGGTTGGAAATGCAATTGTTTGCAGTGAGCGTGGAACCAATTGATTTGTGGGTAATAATGAACCAAGCATTCTATGGACAGACAGTCAAATGTCTAGCCCTAGTCCTTTTCTTATGCATAGGCCCTACCTCATTACTGTGACTCCCATCCCTGGTCCATCTCCTTCTTCATCCCCACTTCCAGAACGGGTGCTTGATGGAACTGGCATGGTGGAACATTTCCCTACTTCTTTCCTCCCCTTTGTTTCCCTTTCTCCACCAGTTGTTTCCCATACTGCTTCCAAAATGCACATGCAGATGAATACACTCACATCCCTCACATCTCCCACTGATATTCTCTCCTCCTCAACTTCACTGAGAGATGTAGAGTCTCACTGCAGCAAGTTACTTCACTTATTTTCCACTCACAGTCAGCCAAACACAAGCTTAAAAAATAAAGATGGATTTCTGTAATCTGGCCCCCGCAGCACCAGCAATTAAATTATTTGAGAAATAAATCCTTCAAATGCCTCAGCACATTTCCCAGTCTACTGAATGAATTCTTTCCTGCTCCTGCTTTGGTGGTGGGTGGGGGGGGATTACACAATATGGATTTATGTGTCCTCTTTACCAACAGCACTCAGTAATATGATTTTTGTCAAATAAAACTTTCTGCAGCCGCTAAATTCACTCTGCCTGCTCCTGCTGTGGTGCCTGCTGCCAGTGCAGGCATATACCATGCCTCTCTCCTCGGCTCTGTAGCATGATTTCACTGGCTGGCCTGCCTAATACTGTTGTAAAATGTGCTGAGTTGAAAACAGCTAAGTGGAATGCTAATACAGTACATGATTGTGTGATGATTTTGAAAGTTTTCTGATTAAACATCACACCTTTACAAATAAAAGGGCTCCTTAGGGAGCCTCATCTTCCCCTAAGAGAGAAAGAGCTGGAAACATGGCACTGAAATGTGTAAAGTTCAATGAGTTCTTGATTGCCAGCACCTGTGATTGCCTGCTTCAGATCATGTTGCTTGTTAACAATTTGAATACGCTCAGTGTGTGCTCCTGTAAAATGCACTTCAGCATGACACTGAAGTGCTGAAATGCCAAAATAATTGAGTTCCTATGGACCTGCTTTTACACTTTTCAGAATGCCTTATTTTGTCACACTCACCAAATGCAGATTCAGCACTGGATCATCCTAATTCATCCTAGCAAGTTACAGGAAAATAGACAGATGCTGGCAGAACCAATATAAATCCTCATTGGAGAATCAAGTAGCAACAGGTATATTGTTTGTAGATTGATGGATACTGTAGCTTGTGGGGTTCCACTACAGAAAGAGGGTGATAGGGGAAATCCAGAAAATTGTAAGGCCCTGTCCACACTGCAGCCCGGAAACCCTTCTGTAACGTTACAGAGGGTGTAAACCGCATCGGTAACGGGCGCATGCTACACCTGTAATGGGCAGGAGGCCAGACTATCAGGAAACCACCTATGAGGTGGTTTCCACAACGTTATGAACGGTCCTGCCCTGGTACCGCTATCGCGGCAGTGTGGACTGCCGGTAATGGCTTGCAGTGGGCACAGCTATTGTGCCGAGTTGCATTGTGGGATCAGGTGCCACTGTAACGGCCGCCCAGATCCCGAGTGTGGATCGGGCGTGCCAGTCCCGAATGGACACCGCTGAGGTGTGGATGCATGACCGCACCGCCTGCCATAACGGATTGCATCCGCTATCGTGCAAGCGGTGTAGTGTGGATGGGGCCTAAGTCAGTGTGCCTGACATCAATATGGGGAATGTTTTTGCAAGATTTTTTAAGGATAAGATTAGTAGATTTTGATGTGGCTATGGATGTAAAAAATTTGTGAGGTTGTATGGGTGCAGCGGAAGTGCAGGGCCATTTGGACCATAAGCTAGGACAAATAAGGGGTACACTCAGAGGTTCAGGGCCAGGGTACTGCTACTGGGGCTTGCCAGGACCTATACGGTGAATACCAGAGCTCTGGACCACTGGGCCCTAAGAATCCATATGGCTACATATGCAGACATGCAAAGCCAAGTGTCCATTTAGCTGAGATAGTGAAGGGCTTTTGGCCCTGTGCTATCATGCAGCTACAAGTTGTGACAGGGCTGGATAAGACCCTATCCCATTTGTTATGCAGAGAGAGTTAAAAGCAAGTGTCTATTTTGTCCTCACCTACTTTGCCACTTGTCTGTGTCTTGCCTATCTGATTGCGCATAACGTTTTTCTCATGGTAACTAGGAATTGGTCACTGTGATGGTCCCCAAATTTCCCCCCTGCTCTTTCCCCTCCCTTCACTTGTTGTTTCTATTCTTTCTTTCTCTCCTTGCTTCCCTGTAATTAAAAAAATATATGTGAATCTTTATGTGAAACTAGTATCCCTTGGTTTGCAAATGTATATACATATATTGTTGAAATGATTGCAGAAAGCTATTTGGGTTTCTTAAAGAAAATAACAACCTGTAATGGGGGGGGGTTGATCTTGAGATGTACATGTACCTCCACAAGCATGTTTATAACATTGCCAAGAGGAGACCAGCTGTGGAACACAAGGTTCTATTTTATTGCATTTGTGAAGACTAAATGTACTCTTCAGACTAGTCACAGGAAGGAATGTGAATAAGTTTTAAGACATTTTGTAGAAAAAAGGAGATGTAACTTTCAACAGCAGGATGCAGAATTTAAACTGCAAGGAAAAGGCATCTTAGATAAAGGGGACAATGTTTGTTTAGAGAGATGTATTGGAACATTGAGATTTAAATTGAGAGAGTGAGAATCAGATGAACAATTTTTGTTTGTACTGCCTTTAGGAAGAGCTTCCCAGTACAATTATATTTTTCTATTCTGTTGTTATTGGTAATAATAAAATGTTAGTTGTGATTGTTATAACATCTCCTGGTCTGCCTATGCTTCCTGACCTAAGCCTCTATGACAGTTCATGTAAGACAAAGCGGGATTTATGCCATGCATACTTTGTGCCAAGAGTTTTATGTGCGGGTACTAGACCTGATACCAGGGAAGCTTAGAAGAAAGGTATCGATCTTGCAGTAGCAAACCCAGGAGTGACTGCCAGAGTAATATCATTCAAACTAGAAGCAAAAACAAAACTGAAACTGTGCAATCAGCACCACTAATGAATGGAGAATAGAAAGGGAATTAACTGGAAACCATATCTGCCTTTTTCAAATGGTGGACTATAGAACAAGGGACTGAGGACAGAAAAGAGACAAGATGCAGCCATAAGAGATGCAATGGCTAGATGCCTTGTGGGTTATCAAAGCAGGAGGATCTGGTACAGGTCTAGTAGATTAATAAAATGCAAACAACTTAAAAAGACATTAAACTAACAAAGCTGTGTCATTCAGATGATATTAAAAAATACATGACAACTTTTGAAAGGGTTGCCAGAGGCTGCTAATGGCCAATATAGTTAGGGCTGAGTAAGGTGTTTAATGTTAAACCCCAATTTTGCCACCTTAATAACTTTGATGGTGTTTGACGACATAATCCAAAATGTTGAATGTGCTGATGCAGTCTCTACACATTAAATGTTTTATGATGGCATCTTGTGCAGTTTTAGAGATGGAGAACATTGATTTTTAATTAGTTACATTTTTTCCTAATACTTAACAAAGGTTTTTTTAGTCTCCAGTACAACCTAGAAAGTATGGAATTTTTTCACAAAACTTTCAGGGTAGAACCGGCATGTGCCAAGGCAGTGCTCTATGAAAGTTTCATGCAAAATTATTAAACAGTTCCAGAGTTACAGGTATTTTAAGGTTTTTATTCTGAGCATGTTCAGTAGAGTTTTTGGAGAACCCTCTGATAAAAATAATAAAAACATTCAATCTTGAGAGATTATTCAGTTCATGATTTATCCATCATGAGAAAAAATATCGACCGTGATGGCCACCACCTTGTTTTTTTTTTCTCAAAACTAAAAAGCACTGAAAATATGTAAAGACTACGTAGTCTTAAAAACAAAAACCTAAACCTAGCTAAATGGGACCAGCTTAGCTAGATTTTGGTGTTTGTTTAAAATAAATGGACAGAAATACTTTTTCTGGAAACAACAAAATCCAGGGTGCCCAGCTTAGTGAAATGATCCATTCACCTACACTCTCAGTATGAGAACATGGGACTTTCTTGATATCTACAGCCACTGATGGAAGTCTGCTGCCATCTTGTGTGCCAGTAGTGAGTCACCGATCTTGATCCCTATCTCTCTCTTTCATATCTATCTATCTATCTACCTATCTACCTATCTATCTATCTATCTATCTATCTCTTCATTATGTTCTTTTAATATGTTTATTCTATCATCCAGCTCTCTCTCTCCTTCTTTCCTGATCCCTCAGTATATAAAATAAATGCAGACCATGGCACCTACACCCAGCACTGCTTTGTTGTAAATCAAACTCCTTTCTAGGTTGCTCCCAAAATATGGCTGATGGCACCAGGGTGCCCACCCCAGTGCCATCACATGGTATACTGACACTAGGGAGCCTCATCCTCAGTGTTGGCTAAAATGTGAAATAAGAAAACTATCCCTTGTTGATCTTTTTTAATCCTACAGTTAGAAACCTGCCCCTCACCAGTCTTCCCCTCTTATACCACCCCCCCACCTCACCCTGACCTGCCCTACTCAGCATTCAACACTCCACACCCCCAACACACTCTCACTCACCTGAAGAGGTCCCAAGGCATATATCCACTATCTAGTTGAAAAGATATATTTCTGCTGGAACTAGCAACAGCAGTATGAACAAATATGGTAAGTCCAGTTCAACATATTTCACTGGGGTTTGAACTTTTACTCATAACTTTGTCATTCTATAATATTTTTTAAAATCATACTTTTGTTGTGATGTTTTGGGGACCCTAACTCATGTAATAGGAAGGTAGAATTTTTCAAATCCATCCTTAAAGGAGATTTCACAGTCACTATGTGAAATTACCTTTTGGGCACCACATGTTGCTAGTACAATCTGTTATAGCTTTCTTCATGCTTGATTCTGTAGGCCCTGTGTGAAGAAAAGAGTGATAACTCCAGTTCAGAAGTGAGCTTGGGAGTCAGAGGGCTGTCAGGGGGGGTCAAGCATCTGAGGGACTGTGCTCCTCTTCAGTGAGGGGTTGGACACAGATACCAGGACTTGCTTGACACCTGGTGGAGACCAGAAGTCAGGCATACCAGGCAGCTAAGAAGCACAGAAGGAGCAGCAGACATTGATGCACATTATGTTGGAGTGTGCAGTATGTGTCATGATGGCATTGCACATCCACACCTCCCGACGGGAAGAAAAACAGAAAATAGCACTTGTCAGAAGGATCAGTCCTGTCTCCCACAGGCCCTGCTCCTAGCTATTTAGGCACATTGTGCCAAACAGATCCTGTCTCCACTAGTGGTGGGCAAAGTTCCTAAACTTTTCTAAATGGAATATTTTGTACATAATTTGAATTTCGTGGTATACTCCACAACACAAAGTGAATAACTTCACCTTTAATTATTACACAAAGTTCCATTGATTTCAATGGACTTCACATTAAATTAGTTTTTTGATTGCCCTTTAAGGTGAATTTTGCAGTGATTCATGGGATGGCAAGTCACATGGGTTCTAGACTGTTTTGCACAACATCAGTTCAGCATAGTGCGTCTGGTGGAAAGCTGGAGACAGTTTGCTCTCAGAGCTCTGAGAATCAAACCATCGAAAAACCTTTAAAAAAGCATTTTTACAACAACATTTTGTGTCAGAATTTAGTACATCAATTGTAGGATGCTCTTACATGTTTATATCATTGAGCACGTATTGATTTTGTGTGAATATTGAATGTTATTTTAGTACATTCAGTCTGTCACTATAGAAGTGTGCTTCGGGGGATGGGAGAATCTGTGGTGAAGGGCAATTCACAGTGAGAAAGGCATTTTTTCCAACTGTTGGGTTCTGTTTTAGTATTTGTGTGCTCATGTATGCACAGTAATATTTTTAATAAGTTTTGATCTTTTGTTGCTGTTTGCTGTGATGCTTTGCATTTTTTTCAATCTGTTTAAAAGACTGTATTGTAGTGTACTGAATTTTAACATGTTCTGCCCATTACCTTTAGTGTGTGTGTGCATGCCATCAAGTTGAACACATTTTATTGTAGCACCGTAATAGCAGTACTCTTAATTCCTTAGCCGTTCTGCATTATTTTTTATTGCTTCTATCTAGGCACTGCTGTGCCCCCACCCCACCCCCACAAAAGAAGATATTATTTTTCCAATTCTGGATTGCTGACCATGTTGTTGTGCTTGTGTGGCTGCATCTCTTTAGTGCGCAACCTCCATCTGTCTGTGCCACTGCATCTCTTTAGGGCCCAATCTCCACCTGTAAGTCACACATTTTTTTTTTTGACTTCCCATCCTCTCAAAGTGCCTAAATCTAACTTTGTTGTTAGTTTTCTGTGTAATCAAAGAAAATGCCCATGAAGAGACATGCATGCAAAGATGTTTCTGGCTGTAGCACTCTTGCCAGTGCCAAGAGTGGCCGGGGGCCTGGTAGCATGCATCAGAAGGAAAAGGTTGATGCAAGTAAATGGATTTCTTAGAGTATGTTTTTCACAGTGCAATCAGTCACCTCAATGATGGTTGGATATGCTGTTGTCCCTGCTGGTGGTGGTGGTCGTGAAGTTAGTGACAGGCCCAGCATGAGTACTGCTCCAAGTTCAACCCATGCAAACTTATCTGGGTGCCAAAATGTGGATTCCAAAGGCATGAGTCAGAGTGTAGTTGATGTGACACTCCCCATCCCCACATTAGTTGAACATGAGTCTGATTATGAGAATGTTCACAATCTTATGTTTCCAGTGTTGTTGCTGTTATGCCTGGGCCATCCACATGTTCAAATGCTGATGAAAAAATTATGGATGATCATACTGCATCTGTAGTTGGAACATGTTTGCCATGGGGTAGCATCCAAACTGAATTTGTGGATGTGGCTAATGATTATGATAATGATTCTAGTGATCCCAGCTGGACACCAGAGAAAAAGAAACTGAAGGTGGCTGTGTGTAAACAGTCTGTTATTAAATCACCCCCTCCTCAAAGTTCTGCTGTAGCTGTGTCTGTTGATGATGATGATGACCCAGTAATAGTCATAGATTGTGATGCTCAGGCAGAATCCAAGTGTGCCCAACAACATAAATCATGAAGTACACCACCCATTTCAGTGCCACAAAAGCTGGAGTGCAAAATGCAGCATCAGTGACATGTGAAAAGCATTGCATCAAAATCCCTAGTGTGAGATTTTTTTCATACGAGATGAAAGTGATGAAACAGTGGGACTCTGCCAGCTTTGCCAAGTGTGTGAGGCATGGTAGAAAGGATAGCCATCCTGGCACTGGGGGCCAACATACACACCTAAAGAGCAGGGGCATGGTACTATGGACTCAGCACCAGAGGGGAGCTAATACCATAGTGGGGTGTTCACCCTCATCCACCTTAGTGAGCATGCCATCCCCTTCCTTGACTGTTAGTAGCCAAACTATCCATGTCTGTTGAAGTGGTGAAATAACAATGGATGATCACTACAGGTATGAAGAGGAGAATGATTTTGAATTGTCAAGCAGTGGTCACAGCAGCAGGGGTGGTCCATGTGGCAATTCTAGTACATCAGTCCTTGTGTTTAAAACAGTTAAAATAAGCTAATTGGTTTGCTTGTCACCTGTGCACACCCATCACATGTCAAAAGCACCCCATCCATGGCAGTTCGCAGAGCAGACCCATTTGGCATGCCATGTACAAAATGGATGACAATGCAGCCCACGTTGCACAGTCTTTTTTCACATCATGTGAAATACCCACCAAATCATGTGGTTGCATGTGAACTGAATGCTGACATAGTAGAAATGCTGGCAATTAACCTTTTGCTCTTCTCCATTGTGGAGAATGCTGGATTACAGCTCTTTGCAGCACGCGCTTGTCCCACATGGAAAATCCTATCCAGGACCTGCTTCTCCACTTGTGCTGTACTGGAGTTGTATCAAACTGTGAGAGAGTCTGTAAGACATGCCCTTCAACATTCGTCATCATCACCGTACAATCATTTAAGCATGGATATGTGGAAAAGTGGCAAAACAGTGGGCAGATCCTGTCTGTGTATTACTGCACATTGGGCTCAGGTACAGGGGGTTGTCTGAGATAGCAGGACTGGAAAGCAGTGTAACAACTCAGACTGTGGTTTTAGTAACTTTCATGCAATTACACAGCATGTACTATGTGATCTGCAGATTGTGAGACATGTAGTCTGTGGGCTGTTTTCACAAACTTCGCCTTCCTGAAATGCAACCCAAAGTTAAAGCAAAGTTAGCAACGTGAAGTTAAGGGAAATTTCCGACATAAGGTATTGGGTCTCATAGCCCAATACCTTATATCGTTCTGAGCTGTCATGGCAAAATTTTAATTTAAAAGTTATTACTTTTTATTGTGAAAGGGATTGTAACTGGCGCCAAAGCCTCAGCCAGTCAATTCCTTCCAGCTATCTGGTGCCGGTGTTCCACCCCAACTCTGCCCCTGCGCTCTCTGAAGTTATGACTTATGGCCAGGGAGAGTGCAGAGCTGAGCCCCATAAGTCTATGGGGGCTTATTTTGTGTTGATCAGCTTGGTTTTAAATAGTCTTAGAAATTAAAGAAGTCACGCAACTAGTAGGGTCCCTACTAGTTAAGTAACTGCTTTAGATTTTCTAGGACTGTTTAAATGGCTAAAAATAGCTTTAAAAAGAGCCCCCATGTAGTTGTGTGGCGCTCGGCCCGTGCTTTCCCTATCCACGTCACAATTTCAGAGAGAGTGGGGGTGGAGTTGAGGTGGAGCACCAGCACCAGGAAGCTGGAAGGGATCAGCTGGTCAAGGCTTCAGTACCAGTTACAATCCCTTCCACAACAAAAATTACAGTGTTGGGTAAGTTACTTTAAAAAAGTAATCAGTTACAGTTACTAGTTACTCTCAAATAAATTTAATCAGTCACAGTTACTGATTACTTGTGTCTAAAAAGTAATCAGTAACTGTAACTGTAATGCATATTACTTTTTATATTACTTTCTATTACTTTTGATAACTTGATTCAGGAAGCTTGGTGCTTATCAACAAATTAATTTTTTTCGAAATAAAAATGTTCTTCCTTGGCCTACTGTACATGTGCTTACTGGTCACTCCTCCATTTGTGACTCATGGAAGCCACTAACCCCCTGCCTCCGTAATGCATAATGCTGGCAGCACTAATACTGATCCAGTAACCACATACAGTCCACCTTGCCAGCAACTCAGAAAAAGCATGGCACCATGGTTCTCCCAGTCTGGCAACTTAAATTCCTCAGGCAGAAAAAAAGGAACTGAAACCAAGCACTAAATGTGCAATACTAAATGTTATTGTGCAGTGTATAAACTTAAAAAAACAACAACACTTACAGGGATACTGTTGTGGGAGGCCATTTCAGGTCAGCTTTTCTCTCCCTCTCCCTCTCACCTGACCCAACACAAATGAACCAGTACAATGCCAGTGAGGGATAATATCATGTCCCTTGTAAAATAATTATGAGAGGTATGACCACATCACTATCTTTCTACTAATCATGTCTGGATAAGACATTGCCTAGGATCTTTATGCATTAAAAACAAATAACATACCACAAACTATTAATAAGCATTAGTCCTTTAAAAAAGTGTGCTCAAGAGTGCTGCAGGCCTGCTGCTTCCATTCTGACCTTTGGCTTTTCCCATGCCCAGTGGGCTGTTTCTGGTGTTTCATATCACACTTCACACAATAATTTTCACTTCACAGTAACAGTTACACATGTTTTAAAATGACAGTAGTTTTCTTTTCATTTCACAAATACCCAGCATTGTTCAGAAAGATAATTACCTGCTTGCCTTAAATATACTGTTATCTGTGTATACTCCTCTGTTGCTACCCTGCTGGTTCTGTTCCATTGTGAAACTTTATCAGGATGTAAGCTAATTACCGCAACTACAATCCACTGACTTTGCTGTAAAACTTCTAAGTTCAGTGACTTTTCAAATCTACCACTTAGCTTGGTTCCTGTCAAGGCCTAGGCACCTGCATCATAATCAAGGCCCCTGGAATTCTGTGGTTCTGCGGTTGTGGAATTTGCCGCAGAATTTGCATCATGCCGCAGAATATATATAGTGCAGCAGAATTCATTGTTTTTGGTGAATTTTCATATAAATGTACTGTTTTTCCATAGTGTCAGGCTTTCTTTCCCACCTCGTTTATCCTGAAGCCCCTCCTCTATGCTCAGCATATGATGTAATCAATGACATCATATCATATTTAGCCAATGACAGGACTGCATTCTGCCAGATAATCCATTGCCTTATCTTGCAGACCAGGCTCACTCACATAATGGACAATTGTCACCATTGCCAACTCCCCACCCATTGCCTTCATTAATCCTCACCTGTCCAATACATGTGATCTGCATATGCCTGAATCTTCAGCCACTGGTACACACCGCAGTCTACAGAGATGCTGTAGTGTTGCCTTTACTGCCTCACAAAATGGTGAATTGCAGTTGGTGCCAAAACAGCAGCAGCATTTTGAGTGGTCGAACAACTTACTCAGGAAGTTTCAGAAGTTGTCCTCAACTGGCTTCTTCACTCAGCCAATAAAAAAGCAAGGCAACATCCCACTCCCACAGATAATAAAAAATGACATTTTTGCCTGTATTTTAACAAGTTGTAAAAAAAATCAAACATCCACCTTTTTAGTGTAAAGCAACGCATGGTTAAACAGATTTAGGCAGTCAGAAAAGTCCAGTCACTTGAACACTTCACTGTGTTGCAGTTATTAGCTCTGAGGTTCCATTGCCTAATCTAGTTTGTATCCTGTGACCATGGTTTCTTCAGTGTCCACATACGCTGACCAGACTCTCAATTTCTACAAACTTCACATTTCTATTGGCAAAAAGTACTCCATTTTCTCTAAAACTCCAAATAGTCTGTTATAACTTCTGGCAAGTGGCATATGACCAGGGAACAAGCCAGATGGGGGTTACAGTGGCACAATGGCATTCTCAGTTGGCCCCAAAACAGCAGCATATTTTTTTTTCTAGTTGTAGGTGCTACTGGTGGCCCGGCACCTGCTTATAGCAACTGTCCCTAGTCTAGGGAGAAAGAGTTTTTTCCATGAGTTATGAGTGAAATTGTCCGTAATCCCCATCTGGCGTGTTCTTTCCCTGCTCATATGCCAGAACAGACTGTTAGGAGTTTGAGAGAAAATGAAGTATTTTCCATCAATAAAAATGTGAATTTTGCAGAAACTGAGAATCTGGTTGGTGCATGTGGACACTGAAGAAACAGTGGTTATAGTATACGGACTCGACTGGGCAGCTGAGCTACGAAGCTAAGAACTGCAGCAACACAGTATAGTGTTCAAGTGACTGACTGCACTTTTCTGACTGCTGCCTAAATACCTTGATTCATAAAATGCCTTATACTAGAAAACAAGGAGCTGCTTGAGAATTTTTTTAAGTTGTCAGTTAACAAAGAATGACATTTAGACCATATTGGTAATGAAATAGACTGTACATTCCATGGAGATCAGAGTGCAGATAGAACAGCTTCAGGTTTAGTTGGGCTGCCGCATATGACTCAAATTCCCTGATATCCAGCATAAGCACCAATGTGATAACTCTAGATTTTAATTTAATAATTTATGCTTGAGCACAGCATAACTTTTTTGCCTTAAAATATGGCAATCAAAGAGCAACAGTCACAAACGTGCTGACCCCCTCTCCCCAACTAATAGGCATACCAGCAGGCATTTAAGTTGCAGCAGCATTGCTGCACCATCATAGCACACTAGCTAGATTGCTGCCAGTCAGTGTTAATTATGCTCTATTCAAAGGGCACTCTGAAATCATCATGGGACCTGTAAGGGGTTGAAACAAGGATTTAGCAGTCAAAAGCCATAAATAGCTCTGGGGTAGCTGCACTTTCTGGCTGACCATTAGCTACTGTGGCAAAACCAAGAGCTGACATTTAAATATATTAAAAAGGTAACATGAGGTAATGTGGTCTAGTAGGAGTCTGCAGTGTATGTTAGGAGGCAGTGGATTGTAATGGCTCTGGTTGGAACACCTGCGTGGGAATCTGATGACCACAGGTTAAAACCCCACTTAAGCCAATCCCCCACTATATGACTTTGGGCAAGTCACTTAACCTCCTAGTGCTCCTGTCCATCCAGCTGTTGAAATGGGTAGAAGTAGGGCCCCACTGGAAACGAGATGTTGCAGCTTAGCTAGGCTACCCTGGGTAAATAAACTAAAATAAACAGTATACAAAAATTATATTTTTGAGCACTGACAGAGTAGTGTATTGCATATCAGGATTTTATTTGTCTTGATAGCCTGGCTGCAATGTTTGTGTGTGGGGGGGAAGGGGGTTATTTGCCAACTTCATGTGCTTCTTGTACGGTTCTAGTGGTGGAGTGCTTTTTACGTTCACTTGCGCGCATGCGCGAGGAACGTTTTGGGAGAGTAGCACATTTTGGAGGTGTGCCTCTTCCTTTCAATCCACTGCTCCATTGAGCAGGCGTGGCGGTCCTGCACCAATGGGTGCAGGAGCTTTGTATGACAGCGGTGGTCTTTGCTTCAAAGAAAACCACCGCTGTCATACAGAGCACCGCGTCATGTCGCCCCCCGTGTCACGCCGCCCCCCAAAATCTTTGGTGCCAGCTGGGAGCCCACCCCAGTGTGGAAAACATCCCATGTTGTTTGTCTAATGGGGTGCCCAATCCCCCATTAGCTCCACGGCCCCCCCAAGCCATCCTTCTGCCACACTGGGAGCCCACCCCAGCATGGCAAATGTCCCACAAAGTCTTTTTTTTTCACCTGTAAACCAAACACGGTCCCACGGTGCTTCTCCCACTCCCCCCTCCCACAACCCACACCCACCCACTGTGTACCCAGCCTCCCCACACCCCCTCACCCCATACTTACCTCCAGAGCTCGGCACGGCGATCTTCGGTGGACTGGGAACACGTCTGCACTCTTCAAAGCAAACCGCAAACTGAGGAAATGCCGATAAGCTGTATAATGGGCTCCTCATGAGCAATACAGCTGTCATTTTTCACATCCTGCCCAAAACGTGTTTCCACCCATGTAGCGCACAATGGTGCAGTCGGTGTGCGAACTCAATGTATGGGACACATTAAGAAAATCACAGTGACACTGATCATGAGCAAAGTTCTTAAAATGGCTGTGTTGAAAATTTGGTGAAAAAATTCCTAAATATGACTGTTTTACGAGTCTGTGTTGCGCAGTTCCTATGCACGCTCATAAGTTTGCGAATTTTCAATATTTTCACTCCAGATTTTCAACATTGCCATTTTACCACACCTGTTATGAGCAGTGCAGCTGTCATTTTCACATCTTGCCCAAAACGTGTTTCTGCCCACATGCAGCACACAATGGCACAGTCGCTGTCGCGAAATCAATGTATGGGACACAGTAAGAAAATCACAGTGTCACTGTTCATGAGCAGAGATCTTAAAATGGCTATGTTGAAAATCTGGTGAAAAATTCTAAAATAACTGTTTTACTGGCGTGCATTGTGCAGTTCCTATGCAGCGCTAGTAAGTTTGCGAATTTTCAATATTTTCACTCCAGATTTTCAACATTGCCATTTTGCCACACCTCCTTATGAGCAGTACAGCTGTCATTCTTCACATCCTGCCCAAACGTGTTTCCGCACATAGTGGCACAATGGCACAGTCGGTGTGAAATCAATGTATGGGACACAGTAAGAAAATCACAGTGACACTGTTCATTAGCAGAGGTTTTAAAATGGCAATGTTGAAAATTTGGTGAAAAAATTCCTAAAAATTACTGTTTTATGAGCATGTATTGCACAGTTCCCGCATGCTCATAGGTTTGTGAATTTTCAATATTTCCACTCCAGATTTTTCAACATTGGCATTTTACCACACACCTCCTCATGAGAGCGATAGAGCTGTCATTTTCACATCCTGCCCAAAACATGTTTCCGCCCGTATGGCGCACAATGCGGCGCAGTCGGTAATGCCGAAATCAATGTATGGGACATATTAAGAAAATCACAGTGACACTGTTCATTAGCAGAGGTCTTAAAATGGCTGTGTTGTAAATTTGGTGAAAAATTCCTAAAATGACTGTTTCACGAGTGTTCATTGCACAGTTCCTATGTACACGCTCGTAGAAGTTTGCAATTTTCAATATTTTCGCTCCAGATTTTCAACATTGCCATTTACCACACCTCTTATGAGCAGTGCAGCTGTCATTTTCACATCTTGCCCAAAAACATGTTTTTTGCCCATGTAGTGCATAATGGCAATAGTCGCTAAAGCAAATCAATGTATGGGACAAGTAAGAAAATCACAGTGACACTGTTCATTAGCAGAGGTTTTAAAATGCCAATGTTAAAAATTTGCTGAAAAAATTCCTAACAATGACTATTTTATGAGTGTGCGTTGCACAGTTCCCATGCATGCTCGTAGGTTTGCGAATTTTCAATATTTCCACTCCAGATTTTCAACATTGCCATTTTACCACACTTCCTTATGAGCAGTACAGCTGTCATTTTTCACATCCTGCCCAAAACGTGTTTCCGCCTATGTAGCGCACAATGGGGTTAACAAAAAGGTCATGCTGAAAATTTATTGTGCAAATACCAGCAATCGCACAGGGCATTAGGGTAAAGCACCATACGTTCCAAACACCACTGCAAATACCTGCAAGCTAACGTTCGGCATTGACAAATGCTTGTTATTGGATTAGGAGGAAAGAGAGTTGTAGGCACAGAACATACCCCCTTCCTTCCTGTAGTCTTCTAAGCAACTATTAATCTCCTGCTTGGCATAGTTGGCAGTAACTCCTATACACAGTATCTGCCACATTAAGCATTCCTTTCATCATGATATTTGGACATCTACATAATTTTTCAGTTGTCTATTACACAACAAAATGCACAGTCTCTACACCAATTTCAGCAAAGTTGAAACTGCAGTAAATAAAAATTCAGAAATAAGTTTTAGCCTGTTGTACATCTCCCCTCAGTTAACACAGAGCTAGCTCTCTCTCCCTCCTTTCTTTTGTTTCTTGACCTGGGTCTCATATTTCAGCCATGACTTTTTATCATTGGGCTAAGCAAAATTACTGTTTGACACTGTTTAATTTTATTCTTTTTTTTTTGTTGAAAAGGTTTGTTGTCTCATAGGTGTTTCAGTCTCCTTCTCACATTGAAGGAGCTAATTGCTTTCCTCCCACAGCTCTTCCAGAGGATTGGGTGTGTACCTGGGGTTGGAGCTGGCAAACTGTCAGTAATTTCCAACAGAAAGGAGGGTTAAAAGGTCAGATTAGTTGATATCTTGGAGGCAGAGGACTTGGTTTGCTGGCCAAGGCACCTAGCTTCACCTGAGCCCTTTCCTTCTAAGATTGCTTGAAAGGACAGAGCAGAGAACCTTACCAGAGCAAGGGAAATGGATTAAGATTTCTTTTGACTAAGCAGATTTATTGTGTGTTGTTATTTTTATTTTGTACTCACAGGGATTGCTACTGTTTGTTGCTAACATTTCATTGCTTTATTTTTCTCTGATTCAAATTGCTGTTGCTGGTATACCTTCTTCTGCATTATTGCAAGGTGTGCCTACAGGTGTCTGCTAACAGATTACTGCTGTATTCTGATTCAGATTGTCTTTTTCAAGGTATATCTTCTGTTACTGCTTTAGTTTTCTATGTAGCAAAGTGTTTTTACAGGGTATATCTTCAATGAAATTATTATAGGTGGTGCTTACATTTTTGTGACTTGTTATCATTGGGCTAAGCAAAATTACTGTTTGACACTGTTTTTAGTCTTTTTTTGTTGAAAAGGTTTGTTGTCTCATAGGTGTTTCACTTTCCTTCTCACATTGAAGGAGCTAATTGGTTTCCTCCCACAGCTCTTCCAGAGGATTAGGTGTGTATCTGGGGGTGGAGCTGGCAAACTGTCAATAATTTCCAATAGAAAGAAGGGTTAAAAGGTCAGATTAGTTGATATCTTGGAGGTAGAAGACTTGGTTTGCTGGTCAAGGCACCAAGCTTCACCTGAGCTCTTTCCTTCTAAGATTGCTTGAAAGAACAGAGCAGAGAACCTTACCAGAGCACGGGAAATTGATTAAGACTTCTTTTGGCTAAGCAGATTTACTGTGTGTTGTTATTTTTATTTTGTACTTACATGGATTGCTATTGTTTGTTGCTAACATTTCATTGCTTTATTTTTCTCTGATTCAAATTGTTGCTGCTGGTATACCTTCTTCTGCATTATTATAAGGTGTGCCTACAGGTGTGTGCTAACAGATTACTGCTGTTATCCTCTGATTCAAATTTTCTTTTGCGAGGTATGTCTTCTGTTACTGCTTTATTTTTCTCTGTAGCAAAGTGTTTCTTACAGGGTATATCTTTTCTGAAATTATTACAGGTGGTGCTTTACAGGTTTTACAGTTTTATCTAACATTAGGATAAGCTTTCAGGGTTACTGCATTTGTTGTTGACTGATTGTTTCTGCTTTTACCTCCTTGTTCTTTCATCCGTGGTTCTTCTTTTTCAGCAGGGGAAGGGCCAAGCCACCCACCCCCATCCCCAACCACCCCACACTACACTCCTTTTATAGGGTACCACAGTTGTGACATTTCCCGGCAAAGCAGGAAGGGGTGGATTAGTGGGGCATCCACAAGGTGAGCTCATTTACAGGGGCATTAGTAATTTAACTTGTTATAACAAGTTATTCGAAAACAAAACACAAAATCAAACCATTACTTGCATTTTCTTCCTTCTAATTACTCTGACCAGGTTATAAACCCAGCAACATATCTGGAATGGATATCATTAACTGCAGGTACTGTGGAACACTTTTCAGAAGGACAGTCTTGCAGGATTTAGGACACTGTCCTACATGCTGGGCCATTGGAGATCTTAGGGCTCAGTTCTAGGCAGCATGGGCAGAGATTATGCACCTCAAATTTCATATTCAAGAGGAAATACATTATAAGAACCACCTGCCACTTCCTCAACATCCAACAGAAGAACCTCGACCGTAGAGGATAGTTGGTCCAGGAGGTTGGCAGGTGGTTAGGAAGGGCAAATCAGGTGCCCCATCACTCTGTGCTCTCCAACATATTACCTCCAAAAACCATATAAACACTACAAACAGGTATCTGCCTCTATCTCCAAAATCAAACAAAGAGGCAGAGGACACTGCAGAGCAAGACACTACAGCACAGGAGCTAGCACAACAAAACTTGCCCAAATCAGGAACCAAAACAAAAAAAGCAAAAATGAAATTCAAAAAACTTCTGATCATAGGAGACTCCATGATTCGGGGAGTTGATACTCATCTCCAGCCAGGGGTAATCACTGACTGCATTGCTAAAACTGTTCACAAAGCAGGAGAAAACATTGACATCCTGGTACACATAGGGACTAACGATCTTGCCAGCCAGTCAGTTGTGGGGATCATGGAACACCTGACCAGGCTGGGTGACAGACTATCATCCATTTTGTCCGACATCTCCTTCTCTGAGATCCTCCCAGTCTGGGAGAGGGGGGCAGATGGATGGAAGGTCAGAGAAGAGGAGATAAGGGAGCTATAAATGTGGCTCAAGGGCTGGTGCCAGGAAAAAGGACACAGATTTGTAGGGAACTGGCAACAGTTCTGGGAGTGAAAGTTCTTTAAATTTGATGGACTGCATCTGACTAAGGTGGGAGTCAGTGCATTGGGGCAGAAGTTTGACATATTTGCAGAATATTTAAACTAGCAAATGGGGAGAGGGTGCAGCACCCCATACGTCCAAATGGGAAGAACACGCCCCCCCTCAGCTAGTGGTCAAACAGGAATTCAGCATGTTTGCAGTTCAGTTGCATCACCAGGTAGGAAAAAGGTCTGTCTCACCATACGACACACAGGGAAATGCCAGACCTCACCCACCAACTAACACACCAAAATCTAGCCAATGGAAAATCTCATGTACACAAATGCTCACAGCCTGGGAAATAAGATCCCAGACCTGCAGGCAAAAATGGCAGAGGCTAAACTGGACATAGTAGCAATTAATGAGATGTGGTTTACCAGTAACCACACTTGGGAGACTTCAGTACCTGGCTATGTACTGTTCAGAAGAGACCAAGGTGCAAAAAGGGGGGGTGTAGTGGCCTTGTATGTCAATGAAAATATCAAAGCTACAGAAATTCAGAATACACATAAGGAGCCAGAAGAACTGTGGGTCACCCTGGAAACAGGAAATGGGACAGCCATAAGAACTGGGGTGGTCTACAGACCCCCAGAGCAGAGGGAGGACATAGACACATTACTGCTAGAAGATATACAAAACATGACAACTAAAGGGGAGGTTCTGATAATGAGAGACTTCAACGCGCTGGATAGATTGGTCAATACCAGCAGGAACATCTGCCAGAACTAGACACATGGTGGATTCTCTGCAGGGGGAGAGCCTCAAACAACTGGTACAACAACCCACAAGAGACAGGGCTATCCTAGATCTAGTACTGACTAACAGGGAAGGGATCACAGATCTCAAGGTAGAAGGTCACCTGGGGGGCCAGTGACCATCACATGGTATGGTTCAATTTGGCCACTACATCTAAATCATCCCATTCCAAGGCAAAAATATGGGACTTCAGAGGAGCTGACTTTGATAAGATGGCCAACAGAGTTAAGCTATCCCTGGCAAAAAGAAACACAGGTGAGGGGGTAGAGGCAAATTGGGCAAGCATTAAGTATGCAATGCTTGAAGCAACATCCCATTGTGTTAGACAGAAAAGGAAGTGCAAAAGAAGAAGGAAACCACTTTGGTTCTCAAATACAGTAGCAGAAAAGGTCAGAGCCAAAAGACTGGCCTTCAGGAAATATAAGGGAACACAATGGGATGACGATAGGGGGCATACCAAACTGCCCTAAAGGACGCAGGGAAGGCAGTAAGGCAGGCAAAGTCCCAAATTAAGGAAACACTAGCACGGACAGTAAAAGAAGGTGACAAGACTTTCTGTAGATATATTAGTGAAAGGAGAAAGTCCAGAGGGGGTATTGCTAAGCTCAAAGAAGAAAAGGGGGCATGTGAGGAGGGAACCCTTTAAAGCATCTATCCTAAATAGATACTTTTGCTCAGTATTTACTGAAGAGAAGGTAAGGCAGGGCCCACAGCTCAGCACCATGGACATGGGGGAGGGAGGGAGGAGGTGAGCACTACTCCTTCACAAAAGAAAGGGTCCTACAAGATCTTGCTAAGCTCAGGGTGGACAAGGCAATGGGACCTGATGGCATACATCCCAGGGTACTTAAGGAGCTAAGGGTGGAACTAGCAGAGCCATTAGCAGAACTGTTTAGTGAGTCTCTGAGCATAGGAGAGGTCCCAGCAGACTGGAGAAGGGCTCATGTGATCCCACTCCAAGTGTGGTAGTAGGGAGGAGGCAGGGAACTAGAGAATAGTCAGTCTTACCTCAGTAGTGGGCAAGATTATGGAGGCACTCCTTAAGGAAAGGATAGTGCAACACCTGGAATCCATAGGGGCACAGGATCCAAGACAGCATGGGTTTACAAAAGGAAGGTCCTGTTAAACTAATCTCATAGATTTCTTTGACTGGGTAACCAGAGTGGTGGACCAAGGGGGAGCAGTTGATGTCACCTACCTTGACTTCAGCAAAGCTTTCAACACTTTTCCACATAGAAGATTGATAAATAAGCTGGGTAGGCTTGGGGTGGGTCAAAAGTTGGTCAACTGGGTAGCAAACTGGTTGACAGGCAGAAAACAGAGAGTGGTGGTAAATGGTATACAGTCAGAAGAGATGCAAGTCATAAGTGGGTACCTCAGGGATCAGTCCTGGGGCCAGTCCTCTTCAATATCTTCATTAGTGACATTGCAGATGGACTAGAGGGTAAGGCTTGTCTGTTTGCAGATGACACCAAGATCTGCAACAGAGTAGATGATCCAGATGAAGTGGGTAGAATGAGAAGAGATCAGGATTAACTAGCAAAATGGTAAGAAGAGTGGCAACTGGAATTTAATGCGAAGAAGTGCAAGATCATGCACATAGGGAAGAGAAACCCTGAAGCCACCTATAGGCTGGGAGGAGAGTTGCTGGCAGACACAAAGGAAGAAAGAGACTTGGGCATCATCATCACCAATGACCTGAAATAATTCAAGCAGACCTCTAAAACAGTAGATAAGGTTAGAGGGATGTTAAGATGTATTAGTAGGGGTATCACAAGTTATAAGAGGGAGGTAATAATCCCTTTTTACAAGACATTGGTTAGGCCCCATCTGGAGTACTGCATGCAGTACTGGAGGTCACACCTTCACAAGGGCATTAAACAAACTGAGGCAGTCCAGAGAAGGGCAACCAAAATGGTGCAGGGACTGCATCAGAAGACATATGAGGACAGATTAACAGAGTTCAATATGTATACCCTTGAGCAAAGGAGGGAGAGAGGTGATATGATCGAAACATTCAAACACCTTAAGGGCATTAACAAGGTGAAAGAGTCTAAACATGTTTAAGTATAAGAAAAATAGCAGGACAAGAGGACACAGCATGAGATTAGAGGGAGGCTTATTAAGGGGGAATGTGAGGAAATTATTTTTCACAGAAAGAGTGGTGGATGCATGGAATGGCCTACCTCTGGAAGTGGTGGCTATGAATACAGTGCAGGGCTTCAAACAGGCATGGGATAGGCATAAGGGAGCAATACAGATGAGTGTGAATAGGTAGGCCACTGACAGAGCAAAGGCCGATGGCACATTTATAAGGTAGAAAAAGAAATGGGCAGACTGGGTGGGCCTTGCGGTCCTTATCTGCCGTCAACCTCTATGTTTCTATGTCTCTATATGTTTCTAATTATCAATTTAAACAAGATTCTGGATAGCATAAACTAAATAGATATGTTTTTAGCTCTGTTTTAAAACTCTGGATGGTCAGGCACTCTTGTACATGATGAGGTAGAGAATTCCACATGGTGGGGCCCAGTTGCGGAGCCAGGTTTGAGAGAGTTTGGGAGCCGGGGGGGGCATTCAAGTCAATCATGGGCTCCAAAATGGGCACTAAACAGTGAATAAAGATGGTGGCAGGGCACCACTACTCACACTGGGGCAGCTGGGAGGGACAACAGCCCCCCAGCCCCACCTCTAGCTCTGCAACTGGTGGGTGCCACAAAAGCAAAAGGCCGGGCCCCCAATGATTTCAAACAAACCCTGAGAATCTCTAGCAATCCCTTGTTCGTGGATCTGAGAGGATAGAGAGAGAAGGAGTGGTAGTGGGGAAGGAGATCTTGGAAGTAATGTGGCTCCTGATCATATAGGGCTTTATAGGTAAGTAACCTTACCTTGAAGGTGATCCACCACTGTACTGGAAGCCAGTGCAGTCTGCGGAGAGCAGGTGTTATTTGACTGGTCGTAGAGGTACCGGTCAATTACCTGGCTGTTGCATTCTGCACTAGCTGCATGCATCAGATATCAACCCCTAGTAGCCCTAGGTAAAGGGCATTACAGTAGTCAAGGTAGGAGATTATGAAGGAGTGGACCAGTGTTGTAAGATCATTGGGAGGAACAAGATGCTTCACCTGGGTGATATTCCTTAGATGGTCAAAAAAGGATTTGACAATGGCTGATACCAGTGATTTAAGGTCTGACCACCATCAAAAATAATGCCTAGGTTCCTCACCCGATCTGAGGTAGTCAGGTAATCACCCCAAGCCAAAACTCAGATGATTTCCCTGCCGACAAACACGCCTCCCATTGATCTGGGTCTATGACCAGCACCTCAGTTTTAACTGGGTTTTACTGCAAGCAGCTGGCACTCATCCAGTCCTGGATCTCGGATAGACGGTTATTCAGTACTAAGAGGATCACATCCTGTCCAGGCACAAAAGACATGTACAGCTGAGTGTCTTCTGCATAGCAGTGAAAACTCAGACTGTACCACACAATGATCTTTCCTTGCAGCAGCATATACACAGCAAACAACATGGGTGCCATAGTGGAACCCTGTGGTACCCCACAGGCTAGGGAAGGGGCTAACGAGTAAATCCCAGACACTGCTCTCTGAATCCTACTCTCAAGGAAAGATTGAAACCATCTGAGGACCACACCAGATAGTCCACAGATGAACTGCAGGCACTCCATTAACACACCATGTTCCACAGTGTCAAATGCTGCAGTGAGACCAAGGAGGACAAAGATAGAACAGTCCTCTGATCTCTCACTATTAGGAGGTCATTTAGCACTCAAACAAGGGCTGTCTCATTACTATATCTCTTCCTAAATCCAGACTGGAGACAATCATAGACATTGTGGCAGGACAAATTATCAACCAGCTGCAACACAACCTTCTTCTCAATAACCTTACCCACAAAGGGTAGGTTTGAGACAGGTATGCAGTTAGCCAGACAGTCCTGGTCAAGGGAAAGCTTTTTAAGGAGGGGTCGAACAACCACCTCCTTGAGGGGATCTGGAAAGATCCCCCTCTCCAAAGTCCACCAGACAATGTTGGAAAGGACCAGGCCGATTTCATCTACACACCCTACAAGACAGAATAGGGCCCAGGTTCAAACTACAGCTGGTTTGCCGCAAAGTCTGGCTGACCCTCATGATGTCCACAATTCCCAGCCAGCTGAAATCAGACCAGGTAAACTGGGCTCCTGCCACCTCCTGCCAACCTCCACAATACCCACTAGAGGGGGCTGGACAGATCCTAGACCTGATAGTGACAACCATATCTACAAAGAACTGAGCAAACTCATCACTCTTCTGTTATGAAAAGGCTGTGGCAGACTGAAGACAGATTGGATTGCACAATCTGTCCACAGTCCGGAAGAGCTGAGCTGGTCAGTTCTGTGCAGTAGCAATCTCCTTGGGCAGGAATTCTGCCCTCTTATGGAAGATTGCTGATTGATAGGCCAACTAATGGTCCATCAGCCTAAGTCTGTCACACTCCAGGACAGATTTCCATCAGCCACTCTCTAGCCTTCGTCCCACCCTCCTCAACTCCTTCAAGGTCCCATCAAACCATGGGGCCTTGGGCAAAGAGTAAGTGGGAGAACACGAACAGGAGCTATGGAATCCAGGGCCTCTGTCACTGCCTTATTATAGGCAAGTACTAGATTCTCTGGATCCGTGCTTTCACTTTTTTTCAAACTGAATAAACTTTATTGAATTTCACAAATAACAACCATAAAACACAACCATACAACAAATACAATCAACCAGCCCCCCCCAAAAGAAAAACTTCCTCCCCACTCTCCCCAGACAGCAGAGTTTATTTATTTATTAGAATTTCAGATAAATACCTTTGAGCCAATGGCTCTTTTATAAAGGTTCCATGTCAGTATACAAAGAATAGAAGTACAATTTGTGTGAGATTAGCTGGCAAGCAGTTGGAATACAAATTTCAGTACAGGGTTTACATGGTCTAAAAACTACAGGTAATATATTTAACAGTTACAATAACACAACCAAGCATACATTTAAGAATGATGAGTCTCAGCAAACAATATTTACGTAAATTAAAGCTGCGAGAAGGGCACTGTCAAAGGGAAAGGTGGAGTGGACAAAATGAGTTGCTGCCAGTTGTGCCAGGTAGCGTAGGAAAGTGGGAAGAGAGAGTGGGCATAGAGGTTGTAACTGGGAGGGAGGTAGAAGGAGAGGTGGGTGAGAGGCAAGTATTGGGGAACTTGTGCAACAATGGGTGGGGTTAATAGACCAAAAAAGGGAATGGGGAAGGGAGTTGAAAGAGAGTAGGAGAGGAAGGTGGTGGACCAGGGCTAGGGAGAGAGGCAGAGGTATAGAAGGGGAGGGTGGTGGCAGGCAGAGGTGGGGATAATAGATAGGTGCAAAGAACAGGAGAGACTGCCATAGAGGTTAGAAGAAACAATCACAGGTGGCTCTGGACACAAGCGTTTGATGTAGCTTGTGTTTGAATGAGCAGAGGGTGCGTAAGTTGGTGAGTTCGTTACGCAGGGAATTAAACATCTTAGTGTCTCTACCTGCAAAAGACCACTGGCCTTGGGCGGTGCAACAGCGGGGAACAGATAGAGAATAGTTGTCAGAGCTTCTTGTGTAATAGGAGCGGTTGGCTGGGCTTAAGAGAGACTGAACCCCAGGGGACATGAGTCCCATCAATGACTTTTTTGCTAGTAGTAGGTTTGGAAAGTAATCCTTCCCTGAAGTTGCAGCCAGTTTGACTGTTCGTAGAGGTCACAGGTACTGTAAGTGTGTGCAGTGGGCAGCACCAGTAAGGAGTCTGCAGGCTCTATTCAATGCTGTATTAGTTTGCTGTAGTGCTGTAGCTGTGGCTGCTCCATATAGATAACAAGCCCATAATCAATGAAGGAGACAATAGAGCTGTGTATTGCTAGCTTAAATGTGTCATGTATCAGGCAGTGTCTATGTTTATAGAGAAGGCCTATATGAATATTTACAGATTTTGCAACTGAATCAATATGGCTGGAGAAGGACAGAGTAGGGTCCAGGTTTACACCAAGGTATTTGAAATTCTGTGCCTGGTCCAGGGTCACACCCGAGCTTTCTTTGATAGTCAACTGTTAGTGTTTATGTTTGTTATTTGTGCTGTGGAGTAGCATGGTCTTTGTTTTCTTGTAGTTTAGCACTAGTTTTTGTGAGAGGAACCAGGCCTCAGCTTGTGTGAAACTTTTCTGCAGTTGTTTCTCCAAGAGGGAGGGGTTAGAGTTCTTAGAGAAAATCACTGCATTGTGAGCATACAGGATAATGTTGTTATCACAGACAGAAGGGAGATTGTTCGGGAAGATGCTGAAAAGAAGGGATCCCGATATTGACCCTTTGGGAACACCAGCCCAGACAGGTAGTTTGGAGAAGAGGGAGTCACCAATCTTAACTTGTTGTGACCGGTTGGAGAGATAACTGTTGAACCATTGTAGAGTATCATGGGAGAGCCCTAAATTGCCCAGTTATTCCAGTAGTAATGGATGGTTGACTGTATTGGAGGCCTTCGAGAGGTCTATAAAGGTGGCACCAGCAAGTTGTCCTTGGTCTAGTGCTAGATGAATGTGATTTGTAAATTCAAGGAGGGCAGAGGTGGTGCTATGTCCTTTGTGAAAGCCATTTTGCTGTGGACATTGCAAAGTTGTATTTCTCCAAGTACTCCACCAATTGGTCTGTGGTGATTTTTTTCAAGACCTTTGATAAAGGGGGTAGGATGGAGATGGGCCTGTAGTTACAATGTAATGCTCCATCCCCAAAACTTGTGTATTGGGGTCACCAGGGTGGACTTCCACTTGAGCAGGAACTGGGATAGCATAAGGGACTGCTTAATAATCTTCACAGGAGGGTGTAGGACATTGTCATGAGTGAGGGGGATGAGCTTCAAGGCAAGTGTATCCCTACTTGATCTGGATTTTCCGAGCATCTTGAGGAGGTATTTTTTGGCATCCCTTTCAGTAACTGCCTTGAAATAGAAATGTGGATGATTTTCTATCTACAGACAGTTGATATTGGGAGGCCATGGTTTGGTTGGTGTAAAAGAAGTTAGAGAGAAGCAGATGACTGAGGTTGGTGAATGCCAGATTGAAAGTATTGGCGGTTGTGGTGGGGTCCAGGGTGTTGCTGCCACCAACTTTTAGCATATTAGGAGTTGCTTTGTACTCTTTCCCTATAACTTCAGAAAGGCTTTGCCAGAATTTCCATCCATCTGACCATGAGTTTGATATGGTGCTCCTGTATTAGCTGGCTTTTTCAGTGTGATTAGCTTTGGTACAGGCATTCTTGATGGCCCTGTATGCCTGGAAGTCTACCTGGTTGCCAGAGGCTGCAGCACAGGCCCATAGAAGGCCCCAAACTTTTAGCTGGTCTAGGAGTTTGCCTGAGATCCAAGGGTTGTCATGGCCTTTAATTTTGCATTTTTTAAAGGGGGCATGGATATCTTACACTGCATTGAAATTTGAGATAAAGTACTGAAGTGCAGCATCAACATGTGGAGCAGTATCAATTGGGGACCAATCTTGTTGTTGCAGGAGTGCCTTAAGTGATGCAAGGTGTCCCCTAATTAGCATTCAACTGTTGATAGTTTTCACAGGGGGGGGGACTGAATTTATTTGACCATGTGCACTGGACTTGGGAATGGTCACTAATGGCATCAATGAGAACTGTAGTGTGGCTAACATGGTCAAGGCGATTTGAGAGTACCCAATCCAGTAAGGTATTGGTCCCTGTTGTATAGTTGATCCTAGCGGGTGAGGTAACTAGCTATGTAAAATTTGAAGCTGCCAAGGCATCACTGTAGTTGCTTGCGCTGGGGGCAAGCCAGTTGACATTAAAGTCGCCTAGCAATATAACTTCTGAGTTAAGCTTTACAGTACTGATGCAGGTAAGGAATGGGATCAGACTTGTTCACAGTTTGGGTGGGATATATACAGATGCTATCATCACAGCTCTGTTATGGGCCACGAATGACTTTAATAGCAAGGATCTGAAGCTCATCACTACTAATGGGTAGGGTAAGGGCATACCCTATCAGAGAATCTTTTAGATAAAGGGCACAGCCACCCCCTTTTTTGGATAGTTGATCCTGCCAAAAAAAATTATACCCAGGTATTTCCACCACAGTGTCATGGGTAATTGGAGACAACCAAGTTTCAACTACAGACAGTACATCTGTGATGTGCTGTACAGGCAGTGAGGGCATCTAATTTTTGGGTATGGCTGCAGATGTTGATGCTAGCTATCGAGAGGGACACTGTTCTGTGTTGCTCCTTAGAGGTAGCTAGGGATGGTTCAGGGTTGGGGTGAACGTTGTCTGATGTTAGCAGAAGTAGCAGTGTTAGCCTTTTTAGGAGTTCTTCAAGATATCTGCAGTGACTACTGCAAGCAATTTCTCACTTATACTTATTCATAGTTGTTGTCTGTATTGACCCAACTCCTGATGGAATGAACAGGGAAAATGGTTTGATGGTAGGGTCGACCGTGGGCATAGTAGCATGTTCATATACCCTAGTATTTGGGAGAAGAGATGAGAGCTGTTGCAGCAAAGACTACTAGCAACCATTCCACTTCTGTGCAAGGGGCTATCAACCAGGCGATCCAAGGTTGGTTGCAGTGAGCATTTAAATATATTGGTAGTGTGGGGTGCCAGTAGGTCAGAAGGAGCAGCTGCAGTAGGAATATGTTAGGTTGCATTTTTGATGCAGTAATATTAAACCATGCAGATAGTTATGTTCAGGGATATGTAATATAATCTTGTCCAAAGCACCAGGAAACAAATGATGAAAAATAATGAAATCCACAGGAAATGGTGAACTGCTGGAGACCAGCACACTGTTGTAACTGTAGATCAAAGACCCAGAATATGTTAAATTCCTGAGGGTGATGAACATTGGCCTGGGGCATATGCAGGATATAAAAATCCTTTGTTAGTTTCTTCCCTTTGTTCTCCAAAATGGTTGTGAATAGATCTCAAAAACAAGCACAAATCCTTTAGAAGCAGGTCAGATGGAAATGTGGATTCAGTGCTGCACTCCACAACTCAGAGCTTGTAGAACGGATTTCCTGAACTTCCTTTTGCTTGTGATGGCTTCCAAAAAACTTGATTTATAATGAGAATACAAATAACCGGTGGTGGTGTTTTTCAGTTTCTTAGTCCAGGCAACTTTTATAGATGTCATGTCCTAGAATAGTCTAGTTCCTCCAAGCAGAAATACATGAAAATCCACAAGGCATAGAGTACTATACTGAAACTGAATTAAATAAGTAAAAACTTCATTCAAAACTGAAAAAGGAATAATCACTAGGGGAGACCTAGGCTAATCTACAACATATAAAGAGCATGCAGTTTGCCCAGATCTTATCGAACTGTTGGAGGTGATTATGTAGGCTGGCAATTAATCATTCATTCTTAAGATTAGCAAGTAACTCCTGCAACCCACTCAGTGTAAGATATGCTCACAGACAAAGTAATTAATGCCAAGAAGTATCGGTGTACAAGCACCAACACAGAGGAGTAGTCCCCCACAGTACAGACTTCTGAGGAGAGGTGGTCATTAATTCCCAATAAGGGGTCCACCCTTTGTCCAGTAAATGACCATAATGGAGCAACATTAGGGCATTCCCCAAAAATATGCTATATGGTGCCTTCTCCCTGCTCACATCTCACACAAACAGATGATTAGGTTCCACCCATTTTGACCAACTACATACAACTATATAAAACCAATAAATATAAATTAAAAAAATCTTATGGTATAAAGTCCATATATTGTAAAAAGCAGGAGACATTCACTTAAATCTCTTCAAGCCAAGTAGTAACAGTGTCTTCCAAAGCTCTCACCTCCTCAGGGCAAAACCAAATGAGTGCTTCAGACCACATCAGCTCTCACCTTGACCTTGAGCTGAGTGCACAGAATTACAGAATTAATTTGTGAAGTTGAAAGCAGTTTACAGGTACTCTCACTGCCTAAATTATTTAAAGTCAGACAAGCTCTTAAAAATAAAAATCTAGCCAGTGTAACCGACAGTAGTTGGTTCTGAATGAATCCTTCCAGTGAGTCCCATCCTAGAATAGAGTGATCTTCTTCTCCCCTTAGATGTTTTTCCAGTAAATCCTCAATCCAGCAATCCAAATGGTGGAAATTCATCAAATGAGGACAGGCAGGACTACTAATTTGAGAACAATGAAAGAGGTCCACTCCATGCTCACCCCAGAAGGCAATCACACCACCTAGGTAGACCCACCATTACAGTACCCAGCTAACAGTCTGCCCACCAGCAGACCCCTGGGAAAACCGAGAAATTCTGATATACCCTCTAGCAGATCAAAATCGACACCTCCTGTCATGGACCCACCATACAGTGGCCATCCCCAAACAAAATTAGGGCAGCTCCCCCAAAGCTCCCTTCTAGCTTCCAGTTTACAAACTGGGTACAGTCTGTTGATATGAGGCACCGATAATGATTCAGCCAGGATTCTAGCTCTCAGGGATTCATGCTAGATGTTCTAGTGGGGCTATGCTCATTAGTAGTTCCTGTTTACCAAAAAGCTTTCCCTTCCAGAAGATTAGAACACTCTCAACACCAGGGACCACACCAACCCTCAGAGCTCCATCTTGACTCCAGGAAACACTGGTAGACAGGGCAAGACATAATCAAAGTCTGCAAATGCTGGCACCACAAATACACAATGCCAGCAACAAGCAGAAATCCCACAGGCTCCACAATGAAAAATAACTCTACTTAATGAATATACTGGAGGTAAGTTTAAAACCACTAACTAACCCCAAAGACACTGTGCCTGCTCTAACTGACTCACTTCAAACCCTAGCTAAATATCAAAATAAACTGCCAGCAAAATCTTAACAAAACATGCAGCAAAATTAAAATATTTTTAAATGAACAAACAAATAAATTAAATGACTTAAAGAAAAAATACATTGCTGCTGCTGCTACTGCTGATGGTTAGTCTAGCATGGCCACCATCTTGATGATAGATAGATAGACAGATAGATAGATATATGATACATGATGGACAGGAGTGTGATATGGTGAATATTAGTGGCAAGGCATCCATCTGTGGCACTGACATCCTGGATTCAGAGACACACCCGGGAGTTGGAGGGCCAGCCAAGGGAAGATAGGATTGAGTGACTAGTAGATTGCTGTCCCTCTCTGTGGGGAAGGAGGGAAGAGTGTCCTGAACAATGAGGACCCCTGGCAGAGGTGGGGGATCTTGCTCAGCCAGCACCACATGTATCATGGAAATGGGGTGGACATTGACATCATTACCCACCCCCAAGGAGAAAACAGTAAGAAAAAAATCTGACCGCTCATTATGGCCCCATCAGCCTCCACTCCCCACTCAGACCATTGTCCAATACACGGGGGCAAGCCAGGGATTTGTGACCCACATTCCATGGAATGGTCACAAAGCCCGTCAGCCCTGTCCAGGAGGAAGTCTAGAGATGTGGGGAGGCGGTCGATGGGTTGGGGACCTGAGCCATTGGCCTAGAAAAAAACCAAAAGATATGGAAAATATTCTCACTCCTGTAGAGTGAACTTTAGATACTCATGAGTACTTAAGACATGAGTGAGAGTACCCAGAGCTCATTCTGCTGGAGTGAGAATATTTTCCATAGCACATGATCTGCAAATCATGTGTGCTCTTTATACAGTGAGGGTGGGAGCTTCAGAAATATTGTTATGTTTTCCTGTTTCTGTGTACTTTCTGCTCTTTCTCTGTGTGGTCTGAGTGTTGTGTGAGTTTTTCTGAATGAGCTGGGAGCCTCAGAAACACTGTGGGACACAGATGAGTATCCTTTTCAATGCTAATTGAGTAAGTTGCAGATGGCAGTAAGAAACAGAAACTTTTTTGTGAAGCAGTTTCATTTAGAATGCAGGCTGTAGTAAAGCTGAGATCAGCATAGTAACGGGATGATAATCCCAGAAACACTATGGACAAAGCTGAGTGTCTTTTGCAATGCTAATTGAGTTAGTTGCATGTAGCAGTGAGAAACAGAAACTGTTTTGTGAAGCATTTCCATTTAGAATGCTGGCTGTAGTGAATGAGTGGTGACATCAGCAGAGTATGTATATCTGTCATATATTTTAACTCTGCTGATGTCATCAGCATTTATCACATATAGATAGATAGATAGATATATAGATAGATAGCTAGATAGATAGATAGATTTATAGATGTGTGTGTGTGTGTGTGTGTGTGTGTGTGTGTGTGTGTGAAGCCAGGATAAAGCACAGAAATACTGCAGAATATCACAGAATACTGCAACTGTATATATATTTATTGCAAAAAACTTTGTTAATGCATTGGTTAGAATTGACAGCATAATGACACAAATTGGGATTATTTGATGTTGTTGGCCACTTGCGCCAATTTCGCCTCACTCCACCCTCCACATACAAACAGACATTGAGAGAGTGCTATGGGGTCATCAGGTCCAACTCTCACCCCATTCCATGTGTAAACAAGCTGACATGCTACAGTTTAGGAGAATGGGGTGAGAGTTAGGCCTGATGACCCCATGGCACACCCCAACATCTGCTGATGTGTGGAGGATGCGGTGGATGGGGTGGTAGGGGTGGTAACCCTAACATCAGATTTCCTAATTTTTGTCACTGTGCTAGCAACCCTAACTGATGCATTAATAAACTTTATTGCAATGAATTTCTCTTCTTTTTTAGAAAGTGTATTGTACAGTAACTGGTATGTGTTTATGGGAGCGCAGACCCTCCTGGCCCTGCACTCCATGCACACTGCACATTTTATTTCCTAATAGTATGCATATGTAGGAGCACGGGCCCTCTGGGCCCTGTGCTCTCACTTACACATAAGTACAGAGCCATACAGCAGCCCTATAGTACTGAAAAGGAACCCTTCTAACATTGATTTGGCAATCTGTCAGTAACCATAGCAACAAACAAACACATTCCATTGCAGTTGTATTCATGACTTCGAAACCTCCATGTGGGCTTAGTTCCTAAGCTGCAGGGAATGACAAATCCATATCTCGAATCATTTTCAATATGGATATAGATATGGAAAGTCACTGCTGGTGCCGCAGTGTTGTCCTATGGGAAATGTCTCAACTTTGGAATGCTGTAATTATGGGTCCATTTAATCTTTTGTGACCAAACCAGCAGAAGACACATCTATGAGACCAGGGCTTACAACCCTGCAAATGTCAGCCCAAAACACCCAACCATTTAGATGTAGGGGTGTGGCAAAGAATTGCTGTTTCTTGGAACAGTAGTTTTGCAAACTGCAACACTTTTGCAAAAATTTGTGAAACAGTGGGAGTCACATGAAGCCCTCAGAGGAGTAAGCAGCATGAAGGTGCAGCTCTGCTATATAACAGACTAAAGCTACTAACTTTACAGGCAATAAACTTTAATTTACTCTAAGATAGAGTGTTAGCCAGCAGACAGCTGTGGAAAGTAGAGAAAATTGCCATAGAGACAACTAAAGAACCATATCACAGTGAGCTGGATAAAGAGCCTATGAAAGACACAATGGCGCTGGAGGCCAAAAGGCCACGCAGAAGTTCATCCCCGAATTTGGACTTGAATTCGGATACCATGAATATGCAGTCAGAACAATTACAGGAGGACATTTCCACCATCAAAACCACGTTGTTTTCCCTGATAGAGGAATTTCGGGATTGGAAGAATTCTCTGTCAGGTCTGGTACTAAGGGTGTCGGATACAGAGACCCGGATTGCGTTGATGGAAGATTGAGTGCATAAATTGGAAATGGACAATATCTTTCTCAAAAAGTCTGTCAAAAAATTAGATGAGGAAGTTAACGATCTGGAGGGAAGATCACATCACAATAACTTGGTCTTATCAGGGCTTCCAGAAGGTGAGGAGGGTAATAATGCAATAGCCTTTTTGCAGAAGCTCTGCATTCGAGTAGCAGGCCCCTCACCAAATGGCCCGACATATGTGACCGAGTGTGCACATAGATCCATTAGACCGAGACCTTCTCCAGACCAGCTGCCTCGCCCTATTATTTTAAAAGTATTAAACTATTTGGATAGAGATCATATACTTAAGGCGGCTAGAAATTAGGAGAAATTAGAATGGGAGGGCAAGAAGTTGAGAATTGTGCCGGATTTAACATTCAAAGTCAGACAAGACAGGGTGGCTTATCGACCAATTCAGTCCAAGCTGTGGGCAGCAAGAATAAAACATAGGATGTTATTTCCTGCGAGACTAGAGGCAACTTTGGACTCAGGAACCCAGAGATATGAATCTGCTACTCAAGCTGCGACAGATCTTTATAATAGACTACCAGACCTTTATGGGAAGGACAGCAGTTAACATGGAGTGAAAGTGGTAACAAGCTATGCTACCATCTGGGAACATTGAGATTCAGAGGATTCCATGAAGTTTAAGCTTGATGGACAATGGTTTTCATAGAGGCAGTGTTGTTATGCACGGAGGCAATTTCTTTTTTTTGTTTGGGAAAGTTTATTACACACCATGGAGCTCTGTTATGCCCTGTTGAACATATAGATAGGCATGAGGCCCCCTGTTGTTTGTAAGGGAACTGAGAGATAAATGGGAATGGAGCTCCATCTACTGGCAGAGGTGAGGTACTGCGAAATGTCCTTAAGTAATACAGAGAGAATGTATATAGAGATGTATTTTTCTTTTACCTCTGGACTTATTATGGACCTGGTGTAAAGGCTCACACTTAACAAGGATCCTGCGATATTTTACCTCACAGATGAATATCTTATGGGGGCAAACTGATACGCGTTTAAGAAGACAGACTTTATTTTTTGTTGATTGACATAAATAAGAAGAGGCTGTAAACAAAAGGGGTGAAAAAAGACAGTGATTTAAGTGTGAAATTCTTAGATGTAGATTCATTATGATAGAATTAGTAGAAATAGATATTAGTTGGTAGTGAAGAAGGCGTCTCTTAGAGGCGCAACTCAGGCAGGCTTTCACTCATCGGGGCATGACGACTAAAATTTTAGGAATAGGCTAATGGCCTGGATATTTGTATGGGGAGTGGGATTGTTGGGATTAGAGGTCTGGGATAGATTCATAGGAGGGGGTCAACTGGAACAGAAAGTACGATATTACATATTTAGAAAGGGATGGATTAGAAAGGATTACTATCATATTGGGACTATTAGAAATTTAGAAAATTGGGCAGTTGTAACATAATATCTTGGAACATAAAAGGTGGAAAAGACAGTTCAAAGAGGTACACTATTTTAAGGCATTTGAATAGATACCAACCACACATTGTGATGATACAGGAGACGCATATAATTACAAATCAAGTTATGAGGTTACAAAAACTTTGGGTCAGCCAGGCCTTTGGGGCAGGCAACAGTGAAAGAAGTGGAGGAGTTGCAATACTCATAAGCAAGAATGTTCCTTTTAAGGAAATTAAAACTTGGAGGGACCATGAGGGGAGATACATAATAATACCTGGGAATTTAGCAGGAGTAGAAATTCTTATAAGCTCAGTATATGGCCCTAATTCAGACACCCCCACTTTTTTCCACCCTTAGCCACGATCATAGCTTCGGTGCCTAATGTAAATTGTCTTTTGGGGGGAGACTGGAATGTGGTATATACAAACGATCTTCATAGATCATATAAGAAAAGAGCAGGCCTATCCCCAGCACAGCGGGCCTTAAGAGAATTAATGAGTGACTCCAGGTTAGTTGATCCATGGAGATTGCTCCATCCCTTGGAATTAGACTACATGTTTTATTCTCCCCCCCACAAGGTATACTCAAGGATTGACTTTTTTCTTTTAAGTTCTACTACATTACATGCAGTTGAGGACATGGGGATACATCCGAGAGTGCTTTCGGATCATTCACCCATTTGGATAAAATTAGGATTTTCATCCTGCAGGAGACCTTATAAGTCTTGGTTCTTAAATACATAAATGTTGGCAGAAGAAAAGATAATGCAAAGGATGAGAAAGTTCATTAAAGATTCCTGGGATTCCAATCAAAATTTGATTCTGAGAAAAGATATTTTATGGGGGGCATTAAAGGTGGTATGGAGGGGAGAGTTTTTTAGACTTGCTACTAACAGGAAAAGGAGAAAGATAAAAGAGGTGGAAGAATGGTTAGATAGAATAAGGTTTTTAGAACAACACCTGAGCCCAAAAGCTGATGAGAAAAGTTGGGTGGAACTCCATACACTGAGAGCAAAATATGTAGCCTACAGCCTGAACAAAACAATGAAAACATCTTTAAAGTGGAAAGCGACATATATTGGGCAGGGCAAAAAAGCTGGGAAATTATTAGCGAACAGAATAAAGCAACAAAGAAAGACGAGATGGGTAATAGCAATACAAGACAGAGAAACAGGAAAGTTAAAGTCTAATCCAGAGGAAATTGTTAAAATTTTTCAAGAATACTATACAGAACTATATACAGCACAACACACAGAGATAGATTATGAGAGGAATTTGAAATTATTTCTCAGAGACATCCAGATGCCTAAGCCTACAACATATCAAAGTTCAGCATTAATAGGGGAGGTTACCCTGCAGGAAATTCGAGATGCAATTGATAGGCTGCCAAAAGATAAGGCACCAGGACCCGATGGGTATCCCCCAGCTTTCAAAAACACATTTAAAGAGGAGTTGATACCATATTTACAGATATTATTCAACTATCTGTATTCAGCCAAACCTAAAGAAATGGCATTGTTTGAAGCTAGGATTGTGGTTATACCTAAGCCGGGGAAAGATCAGACCTGTCCGGAAAATTACAGACCGATTTCATTATTAAACATTGAGATTAAGATATTAGCCAGTATATTGGTGATCAGACTTAAAAGGGTATGGGAGAATTTGATAGGGCCTGAACAAGTGGGTTTTGTTGCAGGGAGGCAGTCGAGTGATCATTTTAGAAAGATATGCTATCTTCTTTCCACGTCGGGGGATACGGACGCTGGAAAGGTCTTCATGTCCCTCGACACGGCAAAGGCATTTGATAGAGTCAGTTGGAAGTGTCTGTTTGATCTTTTACTGAGATAATGAATACCCCAAAAATACAGTCAATGGATTGCAGTTTTATATGCAATTCCCTCGGCAAGAGTTGCATGTAATGGGGTCATTTCCAGTAATTTTAGGTTATCAAGAGGAACCAGACAGGGCTGTCCACTCTCTCCCATGCTTTTTAATCCATATATTGAACCCCTAGCTAGAAATATTAATGCATCTAGGGCAATCAAAGGAATAAATATAGGTCCTAGCACATATAAAATTTTGATGTTTGCGGATGACATCCTTATGCATCTCACCTCGTGGTGTGAATCGGTACCAGCAGTTTTGACATAAATAGATGAGTTTAGTTCTGTGTCAGGATATAGGTTGAACCATCATAAAACAGCAGTACTTTCATTGACACCCACATGTACCAAGAAGGAAGTAGAAGAGATAGGACTGAAATGGGCTGGTGGCTCACTCACCTTTTTGGGTCTAGAGATTACACAAGACACCAATAAGCTAAAATCCTTGAATATAGATCCAATAGTAACCAAGATGCAGCAAGACCTAAAGAGGTGGCAATCCTTACCTTTGTCACTTTGGGGGAGAGTTAATTTAATCAAGATGGCTGTCTTTCCTAGGCTAATGTATCCCCTGGCTATGCTGAACTTAGCCCTCCCTAAGACATGGTTTAAGAAAATCAATTCAATTGGGTCTGCATTCCTCTGGAATGATAAAAAACCTAGAAGGATGATAAGCAAATTAATGGATAGGAAAGAGAAGGGAGGGCTGGGAATCCCTAACTTGTTTTTATATTATTTGGCTTTCCAGACTTCTAAATATTTTTTATGGCTGGCACCTCAGGAATCACTTCCCCCAAATTTGATGTGGTATAAGATAAAGAGACAAATTGCCTCCTCCAATAAAGTTTTGCTGGATGCATTACTTTATACAGCTGGCAAAAAGATACCCCATTCCTGGCAACATACGCCGTTAGCATGGACTTTGGAAACTCATTCCCAACTGTGTAATTATCTCAGATTAGATAATAGGAGAAATCTAGGCCAGCCTTTGGCTCATAATTTGAATTTTCAAATAGGCAATAGGACTATTCCACCTACTTTTTGGGAAAGGATAGACACAACTAGAGTTGCAGACTTAGTTAAAGATCATAGAATTTTGACCCCCCAGGAATTGAAGATTATTTTTCAGTTGTCAGATTTCCCCGTGTTTACAGTAAATACTTACAAATTAAGCAATGCATAAAGGCTGCACTCAGGGAACCATCATGGTTGGCCCGGCTTTGGAATTCTTTAAGGAGGTATATAAATGGGCCATACAGCCAAAACCTATAGCTCAGATTTATAAATTGTTAAATAGTACAGTAGAAGAGAAATTACTGCCAATAGCTTTTTATTGGCAGCAGGCTGCAAACTTATCCTATGACAGGTTCATCTGGGAATCAGTCTGGAAAAATAACTATAAATTGGTAAAACAAGATAGACTACATTTGGATAGATTTAAGGTACTCCACAATTCATACCATACTCCAGTCAGGAAACACTATATGGATAGGACACTAAGCAAATTATGCCAAAGGTGTAAAAGAGACCCAGGTTCTCTTATACATATGATTTGGACATGCCCCAGTATTCAGAGATTTTGGCAGCAAGTTAAGAGTTTTATGCTGCCTTTGTTTGAAAAGGAAGACACTTTTAATATTGAGACATGTGTGCTTGGTAAACTCTCAGCTATAGAGAATCGGACTTCACAGTACTATATGGCCCTCATCTCTGCAGTTTCACTGCTTGTAATCATGAGATATTGGATTAGAGAATGTACACCTTCCATCAGAGAATGGTTACAGGAACTGAATATAGCCTACTAAGCTGAACAGCCTATTACATCATAATTCTATACTCTAGATACTTTTAATAACAGATGGGAGAAGTTTTCACAATTTTTAGCTGAGAGATATAAGGATTTATAGAAGGAGAGTGTTCCACCATTTCAATAGATATGCGGGAATTTCAAGAAGGAAAAGAACTCAATATATATAATGTGGTAATATTAAATGATAGTAGTACTTATTTATCAGGTTACTCCTAGACTTGTATGTCCCAATGCTCCAGAGGAGGTAGGTAGTGGTTGGAGGTTTGAACAGATAAATAGGATATAGACCGAATAATGGTGGGGGGTTGGGGATGGGTGGTGAATGGAGTGGGTAGTTTTGACATGTTTAATGCCATTTGGTATGCCATGTACGAAGATGTATATTTTAAAATGTCAATAAAGCATACTAAATCAAAAAAAAAATAATTTGTGAAACAAAACGTTCATGATTTGTGAAAGTGTTGCATCCATTCTGTCACAGTGTGCTACACTACAGGGGTCCAGTCTCAGAAAAGGCATTTCTGGGGGGGGGTTACCCCCCAATAAAGGTTGTGCTGTGTTGCTCAGGACCTGACTAAGTAAGCATCAGTCATTGTTATGTTTGCTTGCACGCATGTGCAAGAAACATAGTGCCATCATCCGAGTTTTCGGAGGTGTGGCAGCCCTCTTCCAATTATGTCAGTGAGTTTGCAGACACAGCCACAGTTCTCCAATGGCTGCTGGAGATGTCTATGACAGGAGTCAAAAATGCAGTGGAGTACAGTAGAAAGGGGGAGCTATGCTTCAGTGAGCAGTCTTCAATCTATTTCTCCTTTAATGAGGTAAGCATAAGCCAGTCTATATTGGCAGAGGTGGCCTGTATAACTTTATCCAGGTCCCTGCAGTCTGTTAGAAAGTTGGAGCATTCTGATTCTTGCTTCCTTTTTCTGGTGGGTGCCAGTCTACTTAACTGCCCTCTGGCTGTACATTTGTACGTATACCATAGCATATTATAGTCACCAACCAAACTTTATGTTCAGGAAAATATGATTTGGTCATGTCTTTAAATTTTCTAGAACATTCTGAAGCCATAAGTAAATGGTTATTCACCTTCCAGGTTCTGTCTTTTTCTATCTTGTCAAGGTATCTAAGGTGCAAGAGTTGTTGGATGAAAGAAAGGACCTGAAGGGCAGGTACTTACTGTTGTAGGGCACACTGGGAGTACGGTCTATATTAACCAGGAAATCACTTTCTGAGTGTATGTGGTCCACATCACAAAATCCTTGCACTGGAAAATTGAGCTGCTATACTGTCTTGGTGACTTCCTTACCATGAATTCAGGCTTGCCACAGCAAACAGCATTTTGCCCCCATTCTACTGTTTGGGCATCACATTACTACAGCCCCCAGGAGCACAGAGACTAACAGGCTCAAAACTCTTTATAACAAAATTATTTTATTTAGTTTTTGTTGACCAAGTAGGTGCACTAGGCAAATCAAATGCCTCTTTTTGGGCATGAACCATGAGAATTACATACAAAGGTTTTTACAACAATGTATACAAGGCAAGGCAATCAGAGTGACAGAAAGGCACAATAGTACAACTTATAAGTACGAAAGATAAAATACAACATTGCCATTTAGCATTAGGAGCAGTCAAAGGCATCAAAACATGTTTAACTGATGAGGTATTCTTCAAGGGCAAGGACATTTTTGTAAATAACTTAAAAAGCCATGTTACTGCATTTAGGGATGGGCAAAGCCAGGGTGAATTTGGATCTGGTTTTGGATATGCCAAATTCAAGATGACTTTGGATTCAGTTTTATGAAGGATTTGGATTCACCTGATCTGGGCCTATATTGATAAATGGTGGAAAAATAAGCTTGCAATGGAGAAATAGTGAAATGACAGTATAGAGTATATTGTGTGAGTGTACGTCTTCACTGAAAGAGAGGCGGATGCCTGGAAAAGTCTTCCAGCGGAGATGATGAGGGTGAAAACAGTGGTGGGATTCAAGAATGCATGGGAAAAGCACAAGGAAGTCTTGGTGGTAAGTGGGAAAGGGAGCAGGAGAATAAGTAGGGTGTGCTGTGACAGTATAGGCATGGGGAAATTGGAAGACTGAGTGGATCAAGCATTCCCTTATCTACTGTCACACTCTGTATTTTAATATGACATCCAACTTTTTAAAAATTCTTTGGACAGACCTGCATTTCAAAAAGTCAAACAATAGTTTGTGGACTGAAACATGACTTAGGGATCACCACTACCTACACTTATTTAGCCATCTTAAATTTAGGGTCAATCAAAATTATATATTTTTTTCCAATTGTTTAACCAGGAGTGGCACAATAAGCTGAAATCTTGTTTAGAGGTGCAATCTGAGAGCAGAGGGAAGTTAAGTGACTTGCTTAGGGATCAGGACCCCAACCGTCTGATTGGGAGGGGTATTACCAATCACTATTGTAAGTAGGTGTCTTATCTGTACTGCTTTAAAATGTGAGAATGCCGGGATACTAAATTTCTGAATAAGGTCACCTGCATACAGCCACTACCTCTCCTCATCCACAAAAGAAAATACTATCCCATCACCCAATTGGGGCAACCAAGTGTGGGGAATCTGCTGCTTGTTCATAGTGAAAGATGGGGAGTTCCAGACGGATTGGGCCAGATCTAACTGAGGGGTATATCGCAAGAAAGAGCAAAGTTGTGTATATACCTTTAAAGAAGTGGCAACTGTGGGACACTTCTCGGCAACATGCACCTGAGACATTTTTACATAGAACAGAGTTAGGGGATCAAGATTCATGGACCGAATTGAGTCCAACTCTATTCTAAGCCATGTCAGCTGCACCCTTTCAGGACCCGGACTTATCCATTTCAGACATTTTGCCAGGTGGCTAGCCCAATAATATATAGCCAAATGGGGAATCTGCAGGGCCCCCCTTAGATTTGGGAGCAACCAGCTTATAGTAAGCCAGTCAGGGGTATTTGTCAGACCAGATAAACTTGGTAAAAATGCCATGTAATTTCTTAAACTAGGATAATGGGATAAAAGTATTGAGAAATAAAGGGTAGAAAATTCTTGGACAGATGTTCATCTTGATTATATTAATCTGGCCCCAAAGCAAGATAGGGAGCTTAGACCATCTGTCAAGATCCTGAATTCTAAACTGGGAAAGGGGCTCCAGATTTTCCCCAAACCATACCAAGGGGTTATGAGTCAGTTTAATGCCCAGGTATTTTAATGACCTGGGGGACCAACATAAACCTAAGGAGGTAATATCAGTCTTGAATGTCTTGTGGTTTAAAAAGAAAAAGGAAGATTTGTTAGCATTTAGTTTATAGTTGGATAAAGCGCTAAATTTAGCAATTTCACCCAGCAAAACTGGGACGGAAGATACCGGGTTGGATAAGTACACAAGGAGATCGTCCGCATATGCAGTGATCTTGACCTCATGACGCCCCACCCAGATGACTTGTATTTCTGCATTATTGAGAATATTTTGAATGAGAGGTTCAAGATACAGGTTAAATAAAAGGGGAGAAAGGGGACAACCCTGTCTAGTACCTGAATGTAATGAAAAAGACTTGGAAAATGCACCATTTCCCAAAATCTTTGTGTAGGAGTTTTGTATAATGCAATGATCCAGGATATAAAGACAGGAAGAAACTGGAAGGCCTCAAGAACTTGGAACAGAAATTTCCAGTTCACACAATCAAATGCCTTCTCAGCATACAGGGAGACTAGCCCAACAGAAAACGCAGCATCCCTGGAGACCAAGAAGACATGAGAAAGGGTACGTAAATGGTCTGATGACGAACGTCCCTTCATGAATCCAACCAGTGCCATACCTATTAAATCAGGGAGGACTACAGTTAACCTGTCAGCCAATATCTTTGAAAGGATTTTAATATCTTGATTTAAAAGAGATATGGGCCTGTAGCTTTGAACTAACTCAGGATCCTTATCTGGTTTAGGGAGAAGAACAATCGGGGCTTCAAACAGGTAAGGGTCCGCCTCTACCCCAGATAAAATGTACTGAAATAGGCAATAGAGTACTGGCAATAAGAGGTCATGAAAAACTTTGTGAAATAAAGAGGAGAACCCATCCAGTCCTGGGACCTTGTCTGAGGGTAGCCCTCTAATAACCTCGGATTTTCTCCTGGGATATGGGAGAAGTCAAAAAATCCTTGTGTTGCTCAGATAGGGAGGGCAGTTGGGAGTCTCTTAAGTACTCCTCAAGAATCCCAGGACCAGGAGAATTCTCCATGTCCCTGTACAATTTTTCATAATATAAAGCGAACTCCTGCACTATCTCAGTAGGGGATACTCTCAGGGACCCATCTGCCATTGCCTGAATTGGTGGGATAAATCTTGCGGATTCCTGTTGTTTTAGGCACAATGCAAGCAGGCACCCTGCTTTCTCACCCTGATCCATATAACTGGCTCTGGTTCAGATTATAGCTAGTTCTGCCTTTTCCCTTATCAGCTCTAGATATCTATCTTTGACCACCAGGAGTCTCTTCTTGTCCTCATTAGAGGAACTGATAGAGAGATTCACTTCAAGGGACCGAATTTGGGATAATAATGATAGTAACTCTTCCTCCTGTACCCTTTTCCTTTTGGCTGCTATGCTGATAAGAACCCCCCTCATGTATGCTTTAAAGGCCCCCCATAGAATGTCCGGCTTTGCACTGTCTAATGGGTTAGATGAGAAAAAGAACTCAATTTGCTCTCTTATAAGCTTACAATACTTGGCATCTTTAAGAAGCTGCTCATTGAGCTTCCATCTGGTCTCCCTTTTAGGTGAATTAAGGAATGTCAAGTTACATACCACAAGGGAGTGGTCAGAAATAGGACCAGGTTGGATCGAGGCAGACTTGACCCCGGGCAAGAGACCCTGAGAGGTAAGTATGTAGTCAATGCGAGACTACGAGCCATGCACCATTGAATTGAAAGTGAACTCCTTGGAATCAGGATGCAACACGTGCCAGACATCACAGAGACCGCACTGATCTACCAAATCCTTAAGTGCCCTCTGTCCCGGGGACATCCCCCTCAGCCCACTACCTGACCTATCCAGGTTAGAGTCTATGACCTAATTGAAGTCATCCCCCATAATGATCCTGATGGGAAGCATTGGAAGCATGATAGTTATCAGCCTCATAAAAAACCCTGGGTCATCAATGTTGGGTCCATATATACTACCAAGTAAAAGTGACACTGACCAAAGAGTGCATTTGACTAAGACAAATCTGTCCCCCGGATCCTTAATAATCTGCATGGAAACAAAGGGAATGCCTCTATTAATGATTAGTATGACCCCACAATTTTTAGTGGAGTCCTGAGCATCATAGACCTGACCCACCTGTTGTCTCCTTAATTGTAAAGCTTCAGATTCTAGTAAATGGGATTCCTGCAAAAATGTTATCTGAGAACGCAATAAACTTAAATGTTTAAGCACCTGATATTGTTTGGATTTTTTCCTGATCCCCTTAACATTCCAGGTAGCAAAAGTCACACCATTAGCCATCTAACTAAGATTAATGAGCTTATTATCCTCAGCCCTGGATAAGAATATCAAGAAACATTCGACCAGATTCCAATTATTACTGCTGTATAGTCCTCCCTCCCCCCCCCATCCACCCCACAATTATCCCATCCCCCTCCCTGTACGTTAGGACAAAAGGCCCTGTACAATAATAACAACAAAGGGAAATTATCCAGATTCCAATAAATACTGCTGTGCCCTCCCTCGTACCCCCATCCCCAAAACAAACTGTTTCCTTCCCTATCCCCCATAATACTCCCTCCCCACATTTAACGTAAATGTATCCAATCCTTCAAGCTCGAACTTCCCACCCATTCCCATCCACCCCAACTGTCACAAACAGCGCTCAGCAAAGTACCACGTCCCTTCCTCCCCCCAGCCTCACAAAAAAGCCCCTCGGCCCCAGACAAATACAACAACCCTTCCCCCCTAACCAGTAAACTTTAGGTTGAAACCAAGAAAGCTCTGCTACCTAAACAATTCTTGGTAGCTTAAAAAAGAGAAGCTGGGCTTATAGCATAGGGGCGCAGCGAGTGTGCTGCTATAATTAACTGGATGCCTGTGGCCTGCCAAAAGAGAGACCCAAACGCACAGGGATCCCAGGTAACTAACATAAAGATAAGATTCTTGATCTTGGTGTCACGCCAGCATAAAATCAAATAGCACAATAAAGACAAACATCAATTAACCAGACATTGAAGGAGGGAGCCATACAAGCAAAACTTAGCCCCGATTAGCAGGATTCATGTGACCTGCTAAATGAACACAGGCGCCCCGAAATCCTAGGTAAATAATGAGAGAATTAGGGCTCTTTTACCTCAGCATTTTACTACACAGAAGCCAACTAGCGTGGTAATGGGTATACTTGTTACCCCAGACTTCAAGCAGGGAGCTTTACTGAAGGAAATCGGCCCTGGGTTATCAGAAAGCACTGAACTAAAAATTCTATGTGCTGAGCTTCCTCTTGTGGCCGCAGAGTAAAAATTCAAAAGCCCAGCACTTCTCCTGGATTAATCTACCTCCAGAATTAAATCATGAGCCTGAGTGGTATAATGTAACTATCCCCTTAATGCTGACAAATAGTGTTCCTAAGAAGACCAAAACACTGAACACCTTCCCCCAATTGAGCATACTATTTATTCAGAACAAATCCAAAATGTGAACTACAGCCCCATGTTTGAATTCAAAGCAAAAGAGTCTCATATCGAGTTAAGACAGCAAGATAACAGCTCTGCTTCTTTCGACAACGAGATCCTCTGGATTCAATCAATGCTTGTTATCCTATTCAGTATTCTACATAAAAGGCAGACCCATCTTGACAATGCAGATCTCCCCTTCATCATAGGCAGAGGACTCCTCATGGGTCACGAAACAGGTCAGGTAAAGCAAGCTTGAGGCCAGTAAGAGCAGTATCAGGATCTTCATATGCTGACCAAGATCAGTTCACTAAAATGTGCAGCTTAGCTGGGTACCCCATCCGAAACGTGAGCCCAGTGGCAATAATCTTGGACACAATGGGATGGAATGCTGTACGCTTCTGTCCAACAGTTCCTGGCAGATCCTGTGCTATTCGTAGCTTTGAGTTTTCCCAATGGACCTCTTGTAGGTCTCTCACTTTACACAGAAAGTGTTGCCTTTCCAAAAAATTGAGAAATCGGCATATAATGGGGCAGGAAGCAGCCCCCAAAGGAGGTTTTGGTCATAGGGATCTGTGTGCCCTCTCAATAATATATGCAGAGCCGAAGGGAGAGGGACTGGCCACTCGTTCTACCAACTTCTGTACAAAAATGATAGCATTGTGGCCCTTTTCACCTTCAGGTAGCCCCAGTATTACAACATTATTCCTACAGCTGCGGCCCTCGAGGTCCTCCAATTTTGTTTCAACTCGAGAGAGCTTCTGCTGTACTGCTGCTAGCCCAGGATATACCCTTTCTAGATGCTTCTGCAGTGACACAATGTGAGTTGTATTATCCGAAGTTATTGTAGAGATCTCGTCCAGTTTTTTAGACAGGGCTTTGAGCTCAGTTGCCATTTCTTTGACTTCCTCACAGAAGGGCTTAAATTCTTCAAGGAACCTGTTCAGGGTTAAAGGCTCTTGATCCGATGCTTGGCTGGGATGGTCAGGCCTGTCTGACCCACTCGAGGCCCTAGGTTTCTTCGGGGCCTTCTCGGGGGTAACTGGCGGAGCTGTTTTGTGGGGGCTTTTTCATGTAAGCTCCATGAATGCTCAAACTCATGGCTCTGAATCCCAAGGTGGTTAGAAGGCAGACTTAGAGGATACCAAGGGGTTTTAAGCAGTTTAGCAGACCAAAAAAAATGATTTTATAATCGGGAGGCTGGAGCTGTGCAGAGGAGCTTCTATTCAGCACTCTGCATCACGTGGTCTCCCCTTAATTCATTTTTAAGTTATCTACATATGCTTACAGTCTGAAGGAGAAGAGGATCCCTTTATCTGCAACCATTTTCTAACCCTTTCAATGATTTTGGTTAGGAGGGAATAGTCAAGCCATTTCATCATAGTATCTCTTATCCTTCTTCTAGTATGAGGGATAAAATGTCTTGCAAGCCCGTAAACATGTTTTAAAAAAGGCTACCGAAGAGCTGATACCAGAGATCTCATATGGCAAAGACCAGTCAGTTAGCAACACTGCATCGCTGAAAAGTTTAGGATCCAGACTACTAAATTTACAAAACAAGATGATTCATGAGGGGGGTTAAGGAGCTTAGCACACCATACACAATACACAGGTGAATGGTTGTTTACGGCATCAGATAGTACACCTGAGCATATAATCCTATCTGATCGGGGGAAGGAGTATCCTCTCAATGAGAGTGAGCATATTGCCATTATTTCAGTGCCTAGTAGGTTCAGAAGTTAGCTAGGTAGATTAAAATAGCTAAGAGCCTGCACAACAGATTTGTTATAGTAAGAGAGCCAATTAATGTTGAAATCTCCAAAAATAACATTTTATTGTTTATCCTGGAAAGACACATTGAGCAAATTGCCTGTGTCCAAATGTATTTGTTATTTTTGATAACAGAGTTAATGGTCATACTGTAATCCATGGAATTATAAAATTTGTGCACTGAAAGGGTGGTAAATAAATGCAGAAGAGGTGGAGTATTTTAGCATTATCCATAGTGAACATGCCATGATAGCACTTGATTGGTAAGGGGTCTGGTAGGGGGCAGTGGCTCACTATATGCACATTAAAATTAAATATATAATAGCTAAATCACTCACTTTTCTTCTGGGGGTCTCCCCATGAAACACCATTGTGAGGTTCTCTCCTCCTTCAATTGGTCTTTCTTGGAAGAGAGGATGCTGTACCTCTCATATCACAAACTGACCAAAGTCTATGCCCCACAAAGCCTAAATGGTGTATTAGAAACTAAAACTGTGAGAAGATCACCCTGGTCCTCTAACAGTACCCTGCTTTAGATTCCCATGGTTCAGACCAATATGTGAAAGATATTCTTTGTCTACTCTGCACCATCCCACTGGAACTCTCTTCTGGCTGAGCAGCTAAACTCATCAGGCTAGATTTAAAAACCCTTGGCCCATTGCAAACCCAGTTTGCACTATGCAAACTGGGTTTTGGCCCAGTGTGATATACACAAAAGCCCAGTCTGCACCCACAAACTGGGTCTGCAATGGGGCAAAGTTTTAAGAGGCCACAATGCAAATGAGGGGGAAGTGACCTGCATATGGATGCAGTCCCATTCACCAAAGATTTTCTTCATGCAAGGGCCATTTTTGGGGTACCCTTTCATAGAGAAAATACTGCTGACAGGGACCCGGCATTATTCTGTGCAACTCTTGTGGCTGCCGGAGATGCTGCCGAGGCCTTACCCTGTCATAATTAAAAAAAAATGTCATTAGTGGTATAGTGGTCCCTCTCCATCCTGATGCCAATCCTTGATTCTGGAAGAATAAATTGTCAGTGATGGTTTGGTGGCCCCACCTCTCTCCCTGTTCTCCAGTCAATATTCCATAAGTTTAATAAATGCTTCCCTGGCAGTCTAGTGGTTCTCTCCCCCCACCACATTTTCCTGTCTCCATTCCAATAGTTTAAAATATGCTTCCCCTACAGTCTAGTGGTTTCCTCTCCCTAACCCATTCTCCTATCACTGTCCTGACAATTAAAAAACTGTATCCCTGGCAGTTTACTTACCCCCCTGATCCCCAAGTGTTGTACCTGTTGCATAATAAAAATCCCCCTCATAGTCCAGCAGTCCCCCCCTCCATATCCCAGTCCCAGCCTGCCATAAGGTGTCACATTACCCTGGTGGCCTAGCAGTCCCACCACCCATCTCTGATCTGGCCATATAGGGCACCATATAGTTTCCCTGGCATCCAGTGGACCTCCCACCCACTGTATGAGGGATTGCTCATCACCCTGCTTCCCCCCCAACCTGACACCTGGACAGCAACCAGCACAGTCCTCCTCTCATCTTCATGGCTGACTGCTGACTGAGCTCTCAATGAGCGGTACTATCTACAGTACGCACTCATTGACAGTAAGTTGTCAGTCACAGTCAGTGAGTTTGACTGTAGACAGTAGGTGCTCATTGAGAGCTCAGTCAGCACCAGCCATGGAGATGAAAGGAGGACTGTACTGGTCACTGACCGGGGATCAGGTTGGGGTGAGCAGTGTAGTGAGCAATCACTCACAGAGTGAGTGGGTGGATGGGGTGTCCACTAGACAATTACTGATCAGTTGCCGACCTTCCAGCCTGATGCACCAGTTGAAATCTGTAAAATGAGAAGAACACATACAGGAACCTTACTGGCTGAAATCTCTTACCTGACCATGCATTAAAAAAACTAATATTGCACAGTTAGGTCTGTAGTCTTCTTTCTAGCCTCTGGAAAATATGTTTTTACACCAAATCCATTTAATAAGTGCAATAATACACTTCATATTGTGTATTTAAACATGTTTTTCAGTTGTGAATGTAGAGCAGGCCCCAAGAAGTACAACAGGTTCAGGTTGCAGTCAACAGAAGAATATAAGAAACAATACAGGAACATATAATCCACCCACCCTGCATGCACAAGCAGTTGGCCAATACTAGGGTGAGGTTAATGAACAATGTGGCTTTGGGAATAAAGAATGACAGGAAAATTCATGGGTATTACCCCCTCCCACCCTGATCTATTGATGAAAATGATGTTGTGACTCTCCATCAGAACAGAAGTTCTCAAATTAAAGACACTTTATACATGCAGTATGTTTTTTAAATTTTGAATTGGTAATCTTAAGCCTCTTTCCCTTCGTCTTCAGTCCAGTTAGGTATTGGAAGACATGGAGGTGATATGTAAATTTTCACTGCAGTGTCCATCCACATTATCATCAGACACTGTTCCATTAATAGTACTTATGTCAAAGTTATCACTGTCATGATGAACAACTTGACTCTCTGTTTGCTTCTGTTTCCCCAGCAGTAAACCTCCATCAATTTCCAATTGTCTACAGAATGCATGCTTTATATATGCCCTTCACTTTAAGTAGCAAGTGGAATCAAAACAGACGGGAAAGTAGCATTTGACACCATCAATCACAATGCCCTTCTTTGTAAGTTATCAGCACTTGGCCTATCCACTGAGGTCATTGCCTGGTTCAAGGGCTACTTATCTAACAGAAATCAACAAATAAAAATAAACAATACCCTATATGATAGCAGGAATGTTACCACTGGAGTCCCACAAGACTCCATTTTGGGACCCCTCTTATTTAATCTTTTCCTCCCTACTGTCTGCACAACCAAAATTCTGCCCCATGCAGATGACGTAGCCATTTTCTCCAGTGGTCCCCACCTCAGCCTACTCAGTAATGAGCTGCAGCATAGTTTCACCATCATAGAGGAATGGTTCAGCCAAAACAAACTTCTCTGGAATTCTAAAAAGACTTTAGTAATTTTATTCTCCAACCCTCGAAACAAAAACAAATCCAGTACACTAACAATAGTTAATAGCAAACACAAACCCCTCCAACAGATATCTACATTCAAGTACCTTGGAATCACACTTGACAGTTCCCTCTCCTATGCCCACCACATTAATCACATAGCAAAAGCTGTTAACACAAGAACTGGCCTGCTCTAGAGACACAGATACTGCTTAACAACTGAAGCCCTAACCCTAGCTGTTAATAGCTCTATACTTTCCATCACTGACTACTGGCTAATCTTGTACAGCACAGCCACTGTAACTGAGCTGAATAGGATAAATAGGATAAAACTGCCCTTAACAAAGCCTGTATGCTGGCTATAGGTGCATGTAGCCATACACACACATGCTACCTCTATGTGCAGATAAAGTAGCTAAACCTCCAGGAAGGATAAAATACCATGTATGCCTATTTGGTAAACGTAACCTCCTAGGTTTAATTCCCAATTCCATCCAATTGCCCCTCAAACTTGCCCCAAACTTGCACCAGGCTCGAAGCTAGAAAAAGCAGGTGCTTCACCTTCTCTTCTGCCACAATGCTCTCACCCAACAATCCTTCTCCTATAAGGCCCCTCTGTAGCTAAACAAAGTGCCCCCCAGAGTCACAAGCACTCCTAAGTTATGCCCTTTCAAAAGAGAACTAACTCCCTTACCTTCGCCACCACTCTACATTTTCCCCACCCTCGTAAACTCCTCATCACCCCCCTCCTCCCCAACCCCCTTTCTGTTTGCCATCCCAATTAATGCACTACCTTGACAAATGCCAATATCTGGCTACTTATTGAACTTTGTAATCATGTCAATATTTGTAATTTCAGGATCTTGAAAAATGCTTGATTGTAAATGATGTTTTACTGTCTAAATGGTTTTTGCCACTTACTGTACATCATGCCCATATATAGATTATTCTGAGCTCTATGTGTAGCTCATGTCTCTGTGTATTTGTTCTAATTCATGTAACTGATGTGGATCCTTTGTAAATGAGCTCCCTCCTCAAAAGTTGTTATCCAAGACAATAAATTAAAAAATAAAATAAAAAGTTATACAAATTTTAAGAAGCAGACAGTTGTAACTTTATTTCTGAAGTATTTCTCCTTTTCCTTTTGCTTTATAGAAAGTTTTCTATGTGATATTGTGCTGAATGTGTAAAATAGCTCTCGGGCTGGCAGATGACATATCTGTCACTATTTCCCCCAACTACATCATTAGCATTGTGACCTAATTGACAGTCACATCACTGGTGACTAACCTGGCAGCTACTGAGTCACTGTTTCTATGCAGTGGTGATGCCATAGTCAGTGACATCATAATGATGAAATGGGGAAAACAGAGATACTGTAGATATGTCAACTACTGGAAGTGTACTGTTCCACACATCACACCTACTAACATCAGGTAAACCACCTTCTAATTTACCAAAGGGAAAAGAAGACATTCCCAGACATAAAAGGTAATGGTTGACCACCTTTAAAAACTAGTATTAGTTTTTGGCAGTACACTAGTTCTTTAAGTAAAAATTGCTAAAGTTTGAGTTAGTTCAATAGCCAATACTGGAAACCAGCAGGAACTAGTCAAACTATTTCTTTACTGATTAATTGATTTAATTATTAATTATATTGAATAGAAACATAGAAACATAGAATGTAATGGAAGATAAGAGCTGCCGGGCTCAGCTAGTCTGTCCATATTTTATTTACCTTATTTTTTGTTGCAGACCTTTACTTGATCTGCGGATCCACCTCTTCCCATCTGTTCCTTATCCCTATGATGCTCTTTTATCTATGCCAATAATGTCTGCATCCCACCACTGATTTCTCCCCCACTACCTCTGTGGAAGGCTGTTTTAGGCATCTACCAACCTTCTGTTGATAAGTACGTCCTCACATCCCTCCTTAATTTACCTCGCTCCAACTTCATAGCCTGCCCACTTTTTCTAGAGCACCTTTTTTCTGCAAAATACTCTCCTCCTGCACCTTATTAACTCCTGTGAAGTACTTAAAGGTCACTATCATATCACCCCTCTCTTTTCTGTCCCCCAGGGTGTACATATTCTAGAACTCTGAGCTGAGTGGCTGTGTTTGAGAAGAGCTCCCAAAGCTAAGTGCTTTTTGCTATAATTTTCAGTTTAAAAATTGTTTTGTTTTATGTAAATTTAGGTGATTGTGAAAGACAACCCTGTAGGCTCCAGGAAGATATAAAATTTGTGTGGTAGATATTCGTTGGAAGTCAGAAGGATCAACACATTTATTTAGTGTGATCTTTCTACTCTGATGTGGTTAATTTTAATACTATAGTTTAAACCCTTTCTGTGTGTGCCTTTGGTGGTGTCTGACATTGAGAATCTAAGTGTCATTTGTGGGTATTCTGTCTGTTTTGGTAGGTACTTTATTTTCTCTGTTAAACAACTGAGTATACTATTGCCTAATACTTTATAGTACATTGTATCTTTTTGTGCAGTCTCTGATTTTTTCTTCTTTCTCCAATGCTTTAGAACTGTTGAGTTATTGTGGCAGAGGTGTGGTAATGTGTTCTTTCTTGTAGTTCAAGGTGCTTTTGAGACTGCTGATTTCTACTGGTTTAAAAGATATTTTTTTTTTCTATTTTAAAAAAAGCTACATCAACTTGGTATGTTGTCACCTGTTTGTTGTTGCTAAGCAGCAGATGTTTTTGCATTGTGCTCTGGTTCTGTGATAGAATCTCTATTAGTAGAAGGTAGATTATTGTGATTTTAGTTACCTTTTGATAGTAAGAGTAAAGAGCTGAGATAGAAATGTATGTATTTTTGAAAGTTATAGAAGCCAGAAGAGGAAGGAAGCATATTCAATTCAATGCTTTTACAGTAACTGGTAATTGCTGTTTTTTCTTTTAGACTTGGACTGTGGGCTTTTGGTGACACTGTACTTTCTTTGTTGTCTTTACTCAGAATTGTTTTTTGGCTGTTGAGGATTTAAAACGTGGTGGTGGTGTATTTCTTTGCTGTCTTTGGTTGCTGCAAATTTTTGCCCCCTCTTCCCCCAACTCTTGATTATAGCCCTGTTAAATCTGATTGACAGCAGCTAAGCACTGGGTATAGTAAGGTGTGTGGAGTAGGAGGGGCATACCAGGAAAGGAACAGCAGAAAGTTAAGAGGTGACTGCTCTCTCAATGGAAGGGAAGTAAATGCAAATCTAGGAGCTTTCATTATTACTTCTTTGCATTGATATTGCATTGGGGAAAGGAGGAGTAGGAGTTTGAAGAAGGTTGTGCAATGGCTACTTAAAGTCTGTTTTTGAGTGTGGATAGGAAGGATAGCAATATAAAAATCAGTTGTTCAATATATCTAAACGTGTGCAACAAAGGAGGTAAGGGAAATAAAGAAAATGCTTTGCACTGATAGAGGAGGGAGAAGGGAGACTTGGGGGAGTGTTTGGTATCCTGCATCTGGAAGGGTGGGGGGTTGCTGGTGGGCAATGACAGTAATGGGTAGGGTGGTAGGCTGCAACAACTGTGGTGCACCAACCTTTCTAAAAATTGCCTGGAGTGTGGGAGGATGTTTAGTGTGCAACCACATAGAAAACTTAGAAAGGAGATTGAGGGTCTGCAGGAGGAACTAAGACAGGCAAGGCAGATTGGGGTGGGTTTAGCCCAATACTGAGGGAGGAAGAAGAGGAGATGAGGGAGGGTGATTTAAGCCAACAGTGGTGAGGAGAGGGTCAGAAGAAGGGAAGCAGAGACAAAGGGGGCCAGGCCAGGAAGAACAATTGCTGGAGAAACCAGGTCAGGAGACAAAAGACAAATGGAAGGAGGAGATAGGGACTTGTGAGGGGAGGTGAAGAAGTGGCAAAAGTCATGGAGTGGAAAGGAGAGAGCAGGTTACTATGAAGAGAGAGGGAGCGGGCATTTGTGAAGGGCCTTCAGAAAATAGTTGTGCACTGCTAGAGAGGAAGAAGGTGGAGGACGGAAATGATGAAATTAGAGGAGTAATTGATAAATGCCTGGACCAAACTGGAGAGCGGGGAAGTTCTGCTGGGAGAATTGCAACAGGGGTAAAAGGGGGAAATAATGTGCAGGAAGAAGAAGAGGAGGAGCTAGAAATGGGAGAGGGAGATGAATGGAAGCAAGCAGGGAGTAAGATGGGTGGAATCTTAGTGCTGGGGGACTCAATACTAAGAGGAGTTAGGTGGGGTAGCAAGGGGGAGAGGCATAGTCGCATTTGGGTGGAGGCCATGCCAGGAATGACAGCGGAAAGGGTGGGACAGTCTGTTCTGTAATATGCTAGAAGGGGTAGGGAAAAGCCTCATTTAATTATACATCTTGGGACAAATGACCTGGCTGACAAGACAGTAGATACAGTCCAGAGGAGGTTTGAGGAACTAGCACAATTATGTGAGGGGGCAGGAAGATCATTAACTTTTTCAGAGAAACTTCCGGTGCCAAAGGCAAGCGCAACAAGAAAGCTGAGACTAGAGGAATTTAACGGATGGCTAAGGACCTGGTGTTGTGCTAAAGGGTATGGGCTGTTGGGGGGGTGTGGAGGGACCTGGGAGGATAGTAGTCTCTATGCCAAGGACAGACTACACTTGAGTGAGGAGGGAAAGAAAGTGTTGAAACAGAGGATGGAGGAGTACATAGAGGAAGTTGGGAATTTAAACTAGGAGTGGGGGGTGGCAGTTGGGGAAGAGATATGCAGAGACCACAGGTTGGGAAACCATATGAGCTTACCCCCCATAACAGTGACAAAAGACAAATGGCAAGTACTGTTGGTGATGCTAGGAAAGGAGGGCAGGATGGGAGGGGGAACGGGTGGAAGGTGGTTACCCTTAATGCTAGGAGCCTTGGGAGGAAAACTGCAGAGTTACAGGTTCTCATGGCAGAGGGAGAGGTGGACATTGCAGCCATCATGGAAACATGGGCCACCCAATACAATGACTGGGACCTGTCTGTACCAGGGTACAGGTTATTTCGTAGGTACAGGGTGATTGGGAAATGAGCGGGGCTGGCACTATATGTGAAGGAAGGACTGAAGTGTATAAGGGAGGAAGGGGAGGAGGGTAGTACGGAGTCACTTTGGATGCAAATCCAGGATTCCAAGAATAGGATTCTTAGAATGGGAGCGGTGTACAGGTCACCATCTCAGATGGAGGAGTTAGACAGGGAACTAGTGGGACAGATCAGAAGAACCTGCAAGAAGGGTAGTGTGGTGATTGTGGGGGACTTCAACATGCCAGGAGTGGACTGGAGCAACCCAACAACCAGGAACAGAAGGGAGCAGGTACTGCAGGATGCCTTCCAGGACAGCTTCCTGCTGCAGATGGTCAGTGAACCAACCAGGTTAGGAATACCCTTGACCTTGTGCTGGCAAATGGGGACTTGTAAGAGAACTTCAGTGGAGGAACCACTGTCAGGGGTGACCACCACTCAGTATGGCTCACATTGGATATGGGCAAGGAAGGAGTGGAATCTGGCACAATAGTGCTGGACTTCAGGAGGGCCGACTTTGGGAGGATGGGAGAAGTGGTGAAAGGGTACCTGGCCAGAATTCAATCTAGTATGGACACTAACCAGAGGTGGGAGCTCATAAAGCTGGGGATAGTGGAGGCAGCCAAAACCTGCTGCAAAGCCCAGAGCAAGAAGGCTAGGGCTAAGAAACCAATCTGGTTAAGCAAGGAGATCATGGAAAAGGTAAGGAGGAAAAGAGCTGCCTTTAGGAAGTACAAGAAAACAGGGAAGGGGAGGACAGGGAGGAGTACTTGACAGAATCGAAGGAGGTGACAAGGGCAGTAAGGGGAACCAAAGCATCTACAGAACTCAGGCTGGCACAAGGCATTAAGAAGGGGAAGAAGGACTTCTTCAAGTACATCAGGGAGAAAAGGAGCTGTAAGGACCACATAGTAAGGATTAGGAAGGAGGGGGGTTGGGTAGAAGCAGGGTGCGAGAAGGTGGAAGCACTAAATGAGTACTTCTGCTCAGTATTTATTAAAGAGAAGAGGGGGGTGACACCCAAGGTGGGAGAGATGGCAGAAGCAGGGTGGGAAGTGGTGACAGATGGGGAAATCATGGAGAGCAGAGTTTGAGAGGGTTTGAAGGCACTGAGGGTGGACAAGGCGCCAGGCCCAGATGGCATCCACCCCAGGGTACTGAAGGAGCTGGCAGAGGTCCTTGCAGGAACTTTGGCAGACCTATTTAATGCCTCACTACATTCGGGGTGTGTACCTCAGGACTGGAGGATGGCTCATGTGGTGCCCCTCCACAAGAGTGGTCCCAAGGATGAACTGGGAAACTATAGACCAGTGAGCCTCACATCCATCATGGGTAAGCTAATGGAGACTATCCTGAAGGAGAGGCTGGTGGCCCTCCTAGAGGCCAAAGGACTACAGGACAGCAGACAGCATGGCTTCATACGTGGCAGATCCTGCCAAACCAACCTGGTCGAGTTCTATGACTGGGTAACTAGGCAACTGGACAGAGGCCATGCAGTGGATGTCTTGTATCTGGACTTTAGTAAAGCATTCGACTCAGTGCCACATGGAAGGCTGGGAAGGAAGATAGTAGGCACAGGGGCGGATGCAAAGCTGGTGAGATGGGTAGGAAACTGGCTGCAGGGAAGGCAACAGAGGGTGGTGGTGGGTGGGGAGCTCTCACACCCAAGGGCAGTGACGAGTGGTGTTCCACAGGGCTTGGTGTTGGGACCAGTGTTGTTTGGGATATTCATTGCAGACATATCATGGGACATCAAGAGCAAGATCAGTCTGTTTGCTGATGAAACCAAGGTAGGCGCGGTGGTGGATGACCTATGGGGATGGCAGGGGGATGCAGGATGATCTGGCAAAGCTTGAAACCTGGTCAGACACCTGGCAACTGGGCTTTAATGCCAAAAAGTGCAAGGTGCTGCATTTTGGGATGAAGACCCAAGGAGGAGTTACCAGCTAGTGGGAGTGCAACTAGCCCAGACAGAGGAGGAGAAGGATCTGGGTGTGCTCATTACAGGGTCAATGAACAACTTGGCACAATGTAGGAAGGCAGCTGCAAAGGCCAACAAAATGCTGGTTTGTATTGCAAGGGGTATATCCTCGAGGAGGGAGGAGGTGATTCTGCCACTGTATAGGTCATTAGTTAGACCACACCTGGAGTACTGCATGCAGTACTGGCGTCCGTATCTGAAGAGGGACATTAAGTTACTGGAGGGGGTGCAGTGCAGAGCGACAAAGATGATCAAGGGGCTGGGGGACTTATCATACGAGAGGAGGTTGAAGGAGTTGAACATGTACTCACTGGAGGAGAGGAGAGACAGTGGTGACATGATTGAAACCTTTAAATACGTGAATGGAATAAACAAGATGGGTACAGAGGGGCTGTTTAAAGTAAGGGAAGGGAGGGCCACCAGGGGCCATGATATGAGACTGGAGCAAGGAAGGTTCAGGAGGGAGATGAGGAGACACTTTTTTTACAGAGAGGGTGGTGGCTGGGTGGAATGCGTTACCTGCTGAAGTGGTATGCAGTAGAACAGTGGACTGCTTCAAATGAGGATGGGGCAGGACAAGGGGGAGGGTTAATGAAGGGGAAGGGTGGAAGAGAGGGGCAGTTGCAGAATAAGAGGTGCTAGCTGCACATTCGAGCAGACTTGATAGACCTCTAGGCCTTTATCTGCTGGCAAATTTTGTATGTTCGTATATTTAGTTCCTTTAGCCTCTCGTTATAGGGCTTTTGATGTAGACCATGCACCATTTTGGAAGCCCTCCTCTGGACCGCCTCCAGTCTACATCCTTCATTAGATGTGGTCTTTAGAATGGGACACAGTACCCAAGGTGAGGTCTTACCAGAGTTTTATATGGGGCAGTAGCACCTCACTCTTCCTGCTGGAAATGCCCCTTCCTTTTGACCCCAGCATCTCACTAGCCCTACCGACTGCCTTGTCACACTGCATGGCCACATTTAGTTAATCTGAAATTAACATTCCTATGTCTCTTTCCTGCTAATTTTTTGTTTGTATTACTCCACCCATTTTGTACTGTTTTTCTGTGTTCCTATGTTCCAAGTGCATTATTTTACACTTTTTTGCATTAAAATCCAGCTACCATGCCCTTGACCACTCCTCCAGTCTTTTCAGATGCATACCCATCCTTTCCACCACCGTGAAGTGTCCACTCTGTTATAGATCTTGGTGTCATTCACAAAAAAGCAAACCTTTACCTCCAGTTCCTCTGCTATGTCACTTATAAAGACATTGAAGAAGACTGGTCCTTGCACTTATCCACAAGGTGCCCCACTGGTCATCATCCCTTACTCGGAGTGAACTATATTTACCACTACACTTTGTGTGCTGTCCCCTAACCAGTTTTTTACCCAGGTTACCACCTTAATACCAGCTCCTAACTTCTCAAACTTGTTTAGCAGTCTCCTATGAGGAACAGTGTCAAAAGCCTTGCTGAAGTCCAGGTAGGCCACATCCACTGCACCTCCCTGATCCAACTCCTTGGTCACCCAGTCAAATCTATTAGATTTGTTTGGCATGGCTTTTCCCCTGTGAAAGCATGCTGCCTTGGATCATGCAATCCATTGGGTACCAGATATTCTACAAACCTTTCCATTAGAAGTGTTTCCATTATCTTACCCACCACCAATGTCAGGCTGGCAAGCCTATAGTTTCCCACCTCTTCCATGCTACAACTTTTGTGAAGTGGAACTACCTCTGCTCTTCTCCAATCTTCCAGGACCACACCAGTCTCCAGTAATCTGTTTAATTGATCTGTCAGAGATGCAGTTAGTACCTCCCTGAGTTCTCTCAGCACTCTTGGAAGTACCCCATCTGGTCCAATATCTTTGTCCACCTTCAGATTAGTTACTGCTTTTTGGACTTTCTCCTCAGAAAATGAACTGGTGTCCACTTTCTTCCTATCCTGCTCCTGGTGTCTTTTTGAGGTCTCACCCCTTCCCCTTCTACTGTGAAAACTGAGCAGAAGTATTTGTTCCAGATGTTTGACTTTTCTTGATCCACCTCCGTACAGTCACCCCCTCCTCTTTAACTGTACAGTCCCTTCCTTTGTCTTTCTTTTCTCGCTAACATACCTGAAGAATGTCTTATCCCCTTTCGATACTCCCTGAGCTATTCTTTCCTCAGTTTGTGCCTTTGTGCTCCTTACTGCTTTGCCTGCCTCCCTCTGTTTTCACAGATACATTTCCCTGTCCTTCTTTCTTTGTGCCTCCTTATATCTTCCAAATGCAACCTTTTTAGCCTTTACATTTACTGCTACAGTTCCTTTTTTTGAAAACCATGATGGTCTCCTCTTTCTTTTACGTTTGCTTACCTGCTTGAGGCAGAGGTTTGTTGTCTTTACTATGCATTCTTTTATTTTGGTCTTCTTTCCTCCACCCTCTCCAGGTCTTCTCTTCCTGCTAGGTCATTCCTAAGGTATTCAGCCATCTTAGTAAAATCATCTTAATAAAATGAATTTTGATAACAAGGTTGGCTCAATGAGAAAAAGTCCCTTTTTTTCAGGGAAGACCATGAGTTAATTACAGAGAGAAAAAAACATAACATAAAACATCAAATACACAGTGCAGTCATAGACAGAGAGATAGGCTCAAAAGGACCAGGAAAGTGCAAAGGGCATCCTAACAGTACCATGCACAAAATTAGTTCAAACAGAAAGGCAAACCCACGCAGAGTAAACAACAGTTCCAGACAGTGCATTAGGTGAACTTCCTCATCGATTATAGCTGCAGAGGCTACACTTGAGACAATGTGCCCTCAGAGAGATTTTAAAGGCCAGGGAAAAGGAACTGTTTCAGACTTCCAGGGGAAGATTATTCCATAAATCCAGGAACAGTGAAAGCAAAGGACTATCAGACAAAAATGGACAGAGCCCTAAGAACAGTTAAAGGAATGCTGGTTGAGGACTAGAGGAGTGTCCCTTGAGGTATTTTATGAAGAATACCACAGAGGCTAGGAGGAGTTGGGCCATTAATTAGCACTCATGCAAGACAGTAGTAGATAACCCATCCTATCATTTGGTGGAGGCAATTCAGTGAGGAAAAAACACACAGATGCTTTCTAGAAGGGATACCAGCAGCAAACTACCTAATCCTACTATAACATTTTTAATCAATTAAATTCCATATCCTTAAACAAATACAGTACCACAGCATCATGCCACAAGGCAGTTTGACATGATTAGTTGTGACTCCTTTGTGAGGTAGTCTTTGAGCCTGTACATCAAGCCTATCTTCTTATGTATTGTTTTTGTCAAATAGTACACATGTGGCTTAAACTACAGTTCTAGCTGGACTCCAAGGTACATTAGTGAACCCCATTCATCAGACGGTATTAGGCTTTAATACGTTCTGCCTATCTGATCCTAGTTGCCTAGAGCCAAACAGCATGGCCTTTGTCTTTTTGCCATTGAGAATCATTTTGGTTTTCAGAAACCGCACTTTCAGTTGCCTGGAATATTCACTAAGCCTGATATTATTATCGGTAAAGTCTTCACATATTTATCAGCAACATATAGTTAAAGACTGACCATACCACACTTGCTTGTCATATCATTCACAAAGAAGGAGACTAGTAAGGGCCCTAAGATAGACCTGTGTGGAATACACTTATAATATCCCTTAAAGAGGGAGTCTGGCCAAAACTTCTAATATCAGTAAATCCATAATTTTGGATCATCTTATCCCCAGTCAGCCTCATGCCAAAATGAGATCTTTAAGTTACTTTGTCTAAAAGTTAAAGTTCATTTTGTATCCCTAATTTCACTGCCTGTTCAAAGAAGCCAGTTTCTGAGAACAGATACTGATGATGGACATGAGGCCATTATGTTGTAGCTGAAACCATGCATGCAACAATGCCACATGCAAAATAGCGTGCAGCAAAATAAGGTTAGGACACAATGTATACCTCACCACCATAGCACACACCACTGGCACCAGTGCCAAAATCTGTGTTTATGTGTTTTTGTATTTAACCAACTCTTGGGGAGGGGGTGGACAGAGGGGCAAAAGGCAAATTTGGAATCAGTAAACTTAGTTTTATATATATATATATATATATACACATATATATATATATTTATATATATATATATATATATATATCTCAGGAGACAGGTAATCAAAGCAGTGTCCACTATGCCAGGTGCTTGTGTCTTAGCCTCTCCACCATGTGAGCGGCTAGACCAGTCACAGCACTTCTGGCATATTTACTCCTTCAGGGGTAATGATAGTTTTTTACTGCCCTGTTTCTGTACTGCATTCTGTGCTTTATTTTTTCAATTCAATGTTTATTGAAAAGTTTTTCCATACAGAGGACAGTTACAATGTTGTTATTTCTCTGGGCTGCAGGAACTACTGTGGGGGCATCCAGCCACCAGCCCTACCTGCTGGGAGAGCAGCAGGCTCATTCACATGATGGGGGATCTGGTACAGCCATCATCAGTTCACTGGAGGGCATCCTTGTACCCTGCCCAGCCGGACTGGACACGGACCCCCCAGTGCGATTCCACGAGAGTCCTCCCAGCAATGCAGGGTGCAGCCATCAAGCTGCACAGTCACACCCAGCCATTTTCCACCAAGTTGTAGCCTCACTGGGAGCACAGATGTGCAATGATGTCTGAGAACTACGTGCTGACGTCCGCTGTGCTCCCCCTAACATGTCCACTGGCATGTAGTGCCTCCAGATGTCCCCAGGGGCTGCTACAGTGCGGTGGATTCTCCTAACCCTCCCCGGGATCAGGACAGCAGCCTACGGAGGCTCGATCCTGATCCTCCCCTGCCGACCAACCAATGACCTGAGTCTGTTCCCGAACCTGGGTCACCGGCGTCGCACGAGGTGTGGTATCCAGCACCTCAATCCTCAGCATCACCAGGCCAGTGCCCACATATTTTTTTAAACCAGGACAAAGAGAGCCACATATTAAGTAGACTAAGAGGGTAAAAGAGGCATGGGAAGAGATTCATTTTAAGTAAATGAATCCCGCCCCAAATGGAAATCGTGAGGGTGGACCAGCGATTTAAGTCTTAACTAATTGTTTGCACCAGGGAGTCCAAATTAAGTTTTAAACATTTGCTTGAATTTCTTGTGAGTTCAATACCTAGATATCTTAGGTAATTCTGTTTCTAGGAGAGTCCTAGTGCTAATATGGCTAGTTTAAATATCTTATGGTTAAGGGGGAAAACAATTGTCTTACTGACATTCAGTTTGTAGTTTGATAATTGATTACATTTTTCAATCATTTCTACCATTGGGGGATGGATGTGACGAGATGAGAAAGTTGGAGAAGGAGGTCATCTGCATATGCCGAGACCTTTTCTTCCTGAGATTGTGTAGGGATGCCCTGAATCAACTGGCAATTGACCAATCTATGGATCAATGACTCAGGATAAAGATTGAAGAGTAGTAGGAATAGGGGGCAGCCTTGTCTCATGCCTGAGTACAGTGTGAAAAAGTCAGAGGTTACCCCATTGCCAGTTATTCGGGTTGTAGGGAATCAGTACAAAGCATGAATCCAATGTTGGAACTTTAATGGGAAGCCAAAAGCATTGAGAGTCCAAAAAAGATAGTGCCAGTTTACACTGTCAAAGGCTTTCTCAGCATCCAGACAGACTAGGACTGCGGGGAAAGGGATGTCTCTGGATACCGAGAAGACATGAGACAGGGTGCGAAGGTGATCTGCCGAGGATCTCCCTTTCATGAAACCCACCTGTTCTGGTCCAATAAGAACTGGGAGTATTAAATTGAGACAATTGGAAAGTAATATAGTTAAAATTGTTATGTCTTGGTTAAGAAGAGAAATGGGTCGGTAATTCGTGATCAGTTCAGGATCCTTACCAGGTTTGGCTAATAGGACAATCAATGCCTCAAGAAGGGTAGGGTCAGCTTCAGCCCCAGAGAGTATATGTTGGTATAGGGGAAGGAACAAAGGGATCAGACTCTTCCTGAACTTTTGATAAATATTAGCCGAGTAGCCATCCATCCCTGGGGTCTTGTTCTTGGGAAGATTACTAATTATTTCCTTCAGCTCCCTTTCTGTAATCTGGTGTAACAATAAATGCTGCTGTTCCTCAGAGGGAAGGAGAAAATTTGTCTCTTCAAGATAATTATCTAGTGCCTGTTTGGTGGGGGGATTGGGCATTGGGACATACAGCGATTTATAATAACCAGTAAACTCTAATATAATAACCCTTGGGGAAGTTTTCAGGGAACCATCAGACTGAGAGCGTATTGAGGCTATAAAATAAGAAGAGTCCTAATGTTTTATCCTAAGGGACAGTAGGCATCCTGCCATTTCGCCCTGGTCTGTGTAAGAAGCTTTTGTTCTCAGTATGGCATACTCAGCCTTTTCTCTCAGTAGCTCTAGGTAGGCAGCTCTCAGTCTGATTAGTTCCTGATGCAGAGACTCTGGGGACTGTGGGGATAAGTTCTGTTCTGTCACCCTAATGCGGGACAATAGCGGTAACAACTGTTATTCCCTAATTTTCTTTCTTCTAGATGCTAAATCAATCAGGATCCCTCTTAGATAGACCTTAAGTGCGTACCATTCCATGTCAGGTTGTTCAGTGGATCCATGGTTGGTTGCAGCAAAGGCATTCCATGCTTTAGACAGCATGGTTATTCATGTGCTATTTTGGTAGCGCTATATTCACCTGATACCCTAATGATGCCATAATCAGACTTCTCAGTCTAGTCCTCCCTACAAGCTACCTTATAGGACTTATCTCTTTCATGTTACATAAAACTGCAGGAGTATTAAACATACAAAAAAAGAAAGCTGACAATGATGGGTATGTGGCATGTATTTCCATAATATTCAGATGCAATGCATGTAAGAATGTAATGGGGGTATTGGAATTGAACAGCAAACATGGCTTTTGAATGCCAAAGTTGTGTGCAATTATTGTTTGCTTGCACATACGGCACCAAGCAAACATCTGGTTATAATAATGCTATTTCAGAGTTGTGTCACTGTTGGGCCCAATGCAGCTCAAGCTGCAGTGTGCTTGGCAGTGACAGGCTAATGGTCAGGCCTGCCACCAAGCCAGCTCAGCTGTTCATCCACCCTTGAATATAAGTGTTCTATACCGACCTGACTACTTGATGCAGATCAACTCCTGGTTATTGTTTTGTACTCTTGTTTTTGTTTGTTTTTCTATTATTTTACCTACTGTGCAGTACATTTGAATTATGCAGATTTTGTCCCACTGTCAGTCCCCACTATACCATGCTGAGCATGGACATTACTAACACAAAAATATGCACAGCATTTGGTGTCTGTCTGATATATGGGCTAGCAGTATAGCCTAGAGTTTAGAGTAATGAGCTATGAATGAACTTGGTATATCCAGTAGACCAGAGTTTTATTCCCCAAACCTCCACTTGCATTCTGTGTGGCTCTGTGCAAGTCACTTAACCTCTGCAGTGTTCCCAGGTCACCCTTGAAAACAGGCACATGAGCCTAAAGGACTTTACATGGTTACCAAAGAATAAAAAAATATCTATATAGGGTTCAAATGGCATATTGGTGAAGCGTAGCAGGGCTGTATTCATAACATCCTATCTTAATGTGCACCAGATCTTTAGTACTATCAACTTATAATGGGTCTTTCATCTCTAGTTGGTCACAGAATCATTGTACTGTGGTCAACATATTATTCACATACTCACAGATTTGCCCAGTTAGCTAAGAGTAAATATTTAGTTCTTGGCATTGCCTTGAAAAAAAAAAACCTGACAAACACAGTGAAGGAGAACTGTTTTTATGACATTTGTTTTACACATAAAGTTAGGCTCCATCTATATTCCACTCAAACACCATCACTCCCATTTGCTACTTAATGGTGTTCTACCACAGACCTATTTCTGAGATTCTTTCTTTCCTGCATGCTTCACTTTGTGACAGTATTTTGAATCTACCAACAGCTTGACCTGTTTGCCTAAGTTTTCTTTATATTTTTTCTTGTTTGATAAAGTTTCCAAGTGTGTCTCTTTTCAGCTGCTGGTGCCGACAAAGTGAATGATCTCGAATGTAAACCAGAGTCGATACTGACAGCACTTTAGTAACCAAATTCATATGATAGCTAGTTTGCTTAATTAATTCAATCATATTTTAAAATCAGTATTCGAAGACCAGCGATCTAATCTTGTGGTCATTGAATAGCAGCAACTATGCAGTTTTCAGATTTTGATGTATTTTTTACTGACTAAAATATCTTGAGCTTGCCAAGGAGAATGCAACAGTCATGTAGGGACAGAGTATGTTCAATTTCATTTCATTTTTATTTATTTTACCAGGAAAAGCTCCACTGATCAAAGCTCATTTACAAGGAGGTCCTGGATAAGACATATAGCACAGGAGAAATCAACAGTGGTAACAAGTATACAGAGTGCAGAAGTAATATAAATTACAATAGTATACATTCCGCCAGGTTATAATAAAGATACAATAACAGAAAATAGAAAATAAAAAAAGATTCACAGCAAGTATTAGCAGTACTAGGTTCTAGCAAATATTAGGAGCAAGAATATCTATTTCACTTCATTGGGATTGACAATTACAGTACATTATTTATTTGGAAAGGTGGAGAGGAAAGGAACAGAAACACTTATAAAAACTACAACAAATGCTGTTTTCTGTTATGCTGTATGCAACTAAAGGAGGATTACTAGAGTGACTGACCAAGGAATGTGTATGTGTTTGGAGATGGGTGTGTGAAATAGGTTGCAGAAGTGAAATTTATTCAGGTTCCAATAAAATCACAGTGACAACCCAACAGAGAAGGCTGAAGGAGAAAACTCAGCATTGTTAAGCATGATAAAATTGACAGATGCGATCTTGGCATGCAACTCCTGTATCCACTGCCTGTCAATATCAAATAAGACAGGGAAGTGTGAGAACACTGTCCATGGATAACAGGGAGAATCAGACAGGAGATGACATTATCAGCTGCTCTTTACTGAAACTGGCTTTTTTATTTTTTTTTTATTTTATCTTTATCGACCCGAGCCGCCTGCCGCCTGTTACCTCTGCTCAGTCATGGACTGCGGGGTTTACACCCCCCACAATGGCCATGACCCTCTGATACCTCCCAGATTGCCCCCTGGGGTGGGGCTGCAGCACCATGGCCTAGCACCGCAGACATCGGGATTGGTCCGAGGGCTGGCCTGGGGGGCTAATTGAAGCCCGAGGCAAGCGTCATCTAGGATGGCCAGCAGATCCCTGTTTTTCCTGGTTTTCTGGGGGTGGGGACATGCAATGACATCCTACATCTGCCCCACCCCCTGGAGTGCTGCTACGCACCAGTAGCTGTGGTACCCCCAGCCTCTGCCAGGGGTCCATCAAGCACTGGACGGGTTCCCAACCCTCCCCCCGGAGAAGGAGAGCAGTCCATGGGATGCTCCATCCTTCTCCCCCAACCGGCTCTCCTGTGACCCAAGTCCATTCCCGAACCTGGGTCACTGGTGTCGCAAGCGGAAATCCCACCACTGCACCGATGGGATGGCCGAAACTGGCTTTTTTGAACAGGTAGTGAAATTAGAGCTGCAAATTAGCTCATAACTTTAAAATGAAGTAACATGGAAACCTAATATTTGGCATGAGCCATTACTGGGGGCATGCTTATTCTAATTCTGCAATGTAGCATTTTTGGCCAGAGTCCCTCTTTAACATGAAAAAAAAGAAAACACTACCTGATTATTTCCGTTGGTCCCCCTTCCCCAACCCGCACCCTCCCTCTGTGCACCCCACCTCTCCACCCCTCCACCTCACCCATACTTACCTCCAGAGATTAGTAGCACTGATCTTCTGTGGATTGGGAACACATCTGCATTCTTCAAAGACCAACTGGGAACTGAAGAAATGACAGTAAGCCCTATAATGGCAGCCGATAGGGGGTTTTCAGCTTTGGTTGATATCTCAGCCAATTTTTGGACTTTCAGTCCCAAATTTTCAACATGGGATTCTTGGGACCCCACCTCATGAACAGTGGGACTGTCATTTCACTTCTTAATTCCAAAAGGTGATTTCACAGTCGCTGCACAGAGTCACCTCTCAGGACCAATTAATAAAACAACAGCACCACTGTTTGTAAGAGGAAACAAGATGGGATACAGAAGGACTCTGACACAGGCTGTATTCTTCAGCTGAATTCTGGCAGTTTTATTTGAAGAGTTCCAAACAAAGTATATAAAGCAAAATAAAGGCGGACTTATTTCGACAAAATCAAATAATAAAGCAAAGCAAACGCGAAGGCACAAACCAAGAATAGCAATCTCCACATAACAACTAGAGCACTAGTTCTGGATGCATATGCTTCATCATCGCCTGCTGCTACTGATCTCCTACTTGGAGATGCTGGCAATATATAGCCTAAAACAACCTCTCATTGGATAAAATATCCTTCAATCAAACAAACTAGTAGCTTTTTGTACAAATAAACTGCTTACAATTTTTAAAGCATATAAGCAATTCACGTTGAGAACCTTATACTCATATAAGAGTTGTGGCATTATTAATATTGTTTTAAACTTTCCATTTTGATGTTTGTGAAGTAAGTCCCTCCCCTTTTTGGTATCAAATCAACAACACTATGGCCGGCTGGCTCCTAGGGAGAGGGCATACCAAGAGGCTTCTTAATATGCTCCTGCATCATATATTATATCAGGTAATACAGCAGTTCTTTGGTATTACTATCTTATTTGTGTATTTTGTTTTACCTACTTTTGAAGACTTATTTTAGTGTAAACTTAGATGGCTGACTAATACAGGAATCCTTTAACAAAAGACAAAAGAAAACAACACTCCATGCTGCATGTATAAGTACAGCTTTCTCAGCTGTTTTTACTAGAAAGGAGGCTCAATATCTCACTAGGTCAGTACAGAAATGCTTTAGCGCTACAGAGGACAGTGCTGCAGCTTCTCCGGTCCTTTTCAGAAGGGAATGACTTTATTTAGCGTTCGCGAGCTGCACATTCTTGCAGCTCAGAGTAAAAGCATCGCCAAGGAGCCATGAATCTAAACGCTAATTCCTGGTATTCAAAAACTCAAAGGAAGGCTGTTTTGGAAAGAATGAGTGTTCTGAAGTCTCATTTAGGCAGAAAAAAGAATTCTGATGTGGCTTTCAACATTCTGGCCATTTAAAGGGCCCATACGAATTTTGGGCATGTTCTTACAATCCTATTTTGTAGTCTAACAGATATTTCATGAAGTAACTAGCCTGAAAAGGGGAGACTAAAGGACAATATACAAATCAGACAAAGACAAAAATAAATAAAAATAATCGCATAGGTGGCCAGTCTATGCACAAACAATGAAAAACACCATTAACACAGACCCTAAAGACAAGGATTAGACACACGGGGGAGGGGGGGGTTCTGGCTAATACAACAATATTTGTCAGGTACAAAATATTAATCCAGTAGCAGCTGACGACCCTTTGACACTGTTCATGAGATGGGATCTCAAAGACCCTTTTTTGCAAATTTTGTGAAAAAACTCAAAACAATGACTGTGTTACAAGCGTCCTTTGCACAGTTTATACGCATGCTCGTAATTTCACTAGTTTTTAATATTTTCACTCCAAATTTCCAACATTGAAATTTTTTCACATCCCCTTATGAACAGTACAGCTGTCTCTTTTGCATCCTTCCCAAAATGTGTTTTTGTGCCTGTGGCGCAGAATGGCATGGTCACTGTGTGAAATCAACTTTCTGGACAGATTAATGAAATCACAGTGCCACTGTTCATGAGGGAAGGTCCCAAAAAGGCCATGTTGAAAATTTGATGAAAACATTCTAAAAAATAATTGCATTATGAGTGTGTGTTTCACAGTTTCTATGCGCACTCAAAACTTCATCTCTTTTTCATATTTTCACTCCAGATTTTCAGCATTGCAATTTCTTTACACCTCCTCATGAACAGTATAGCTATCATTTTTCAGATCCTGCCTGAAATGTGTTTTTGCATCTGTGGTGCTGAGTGGCATGCTCGCTGTGCAAAAATCACCTTTTGGGATTAACAAAATTATATTGCCACTGTTAATGAGGTGAGGGTCCCAAAAAAGCCTATGTTGAAAATCTGAAACAAAAATACCAACTGATGCCTGGGGTGATAGGGTTTCCAACCTTAATGCCCACACTGTACAAACTGACAGGTATCAGGGGTGTGACTTGGGGTCATCTGCCATTCTACCCCCACCCCCACCCTGCAGCCACTGACAGGCATTGAGGTGTACCTTGGGGTCTTCAGCCCTAAAGTTTACCCCATTTTCCTATACTGCACCCATCTCAGCTTATTTCCTTATGGAATGGGGTGAGCATAAGGGCTGAAGACCTCAAGGCACACTGCAACACCTGTCGGTGTCTGCAGGGTGGGGTGGGTTGAGGTGGAATGGCATGAGTGTTATGGATGATGACCCAAAGGCACACCCCCAATGTATGTCAGTCTCTGCAGGGTGGGGGTGGGTAATGGCATTCCTTCATAGAAACATAGACTTTGATGGTAGATAAGAACTGCTTGGCCCACCCAGTCTGCCCATTTCCCTACCTATTGGATAATCTGCAGATACTAGTTAACCAACAGTCTACTTCCTTCTACCCCCACTAGAGTTGCTTTATGTCTGTCCCATGCATTCTTGAATTCCCCCCACTGTTTTGACCCAACAACTTCCTCAGGAAGGCTGTTCCATGCATCTACCACCCTCTCCATGAAAAAAAACTTCCTCACATTGCCCCTGAGTCATCCTCCCTCTATCTTCAAATTGTGCCCCCTTGTTCTTGCACATCTCTTTTTCTGCTACCCACTTGGAATTTGTTGATTCCCTTGAGGTACTTAAATGTTTCTATCATGTCCCCCCTCTCCCTCCTTTCCTGGAGGGTATACATATTAAGAGATCTACAACCGGTCTTTGACAAAAACATTTGTTGAATGATTGGATAGTGAAACCATCATGTTGACCACTTTTTGCAGTCAGCATAGTGTTTCAGAACCCCTAAAATGTTTTCTTTAGGGTGTTTTACCCTCAAACCTCCCACATGGAGGGCTGTGCCCCCTGCAACCCCCACTAAAGATAATATACTCCAAGTCAGAGCTGATTAGGGGAGGGGGTGCAAGACCCCCTGAATACAGTGCAGGGGTCCAGCACGACACTACAACGACCTGGTGCTGTAGTGGCTCTAGTGTCGGTCGATGTCAAAGTTTCGACTTTGGAGGTGTATATCTATATTAAGCTCCTTTAGTCTCTCTTCATATGGATTTTCTTGCCTCAGTACTTCATTGCCATTCCTATTATGCATCTGTCTAACTCCTGCACTACCAATGCCAATACCAGCAACCAAACATTCGACAATGACAAATGCTTGTTCATTTCTGTGACACATTTGTCACCAGCCTCTCCAAAGTGGGTTGATGTTTGAATCCTAGATACAGGAACATTGGCTTTGACTGCCAGAACAATCATAAGTGAGTGATTTGGTGGAACTTTCAAGACTAAGCAAAGTAGTGGATGCACTGCTGAAAACTGTAAACCTATTTATTTTTGAACTCATATAGTAACCATGACACTCAAGGTAGTTCCAACAAAGGAATGTGCTATTTGATCCTACAATGTTGCTGAAATGGCTTTTTAGAGGGGCATGGTAACACAATTCTTTCACAATTATAATGTGGCATAGTCACAATAGATTGGTTCTATATTTTTACTCCCCAGTGCTATTGCTCTGAGCAGTACAGCCACTGGTTCCTACTGAGATTAATAATACCCGCCATTGTTACAATGACCATTATTGGAACTGACTTGTTGTAGAGGGTAAAAGAACCTAGAGGATGACATCTGACTATGATGACATTATCCCTCCCCACCTTTTATATTAATTTTCCCCCAGCTCCTACTGCTTTTTCTAGGGGTTGGGGTAATTAATGCCTCCTTAGAGTCCCAGTTGCAGCACTACCCTGGTATTATTTCCAGCCCCAGACAGATACTAGGTTTAATTGATCTCCCTACTGAGCAAAGAGGGAGTGGATGATATGCTCCCTTCCCTTGGAAGTCTGCCCTCTTTTCTACTAGGAACTGTAATAGACCATGTTGCTGTTTAGCTTTAACTGACATAAACCATCAGTTTAATCCATAAGCTTCAAACTTCCCTGTTTTTAAACAATGGGGATGGTTAATGCTCTATGGTTAGAGTACCTCTTTTAGGTAATACCAGTGTTTGTGCTGGAATATGTTTTTGTTTACCTGGCTGGTGTGCTAGTTTCAACTGTGGGCATATTTTTTACAGTTTACATTTCATCTCTGGGTTCACTTATTTTACTCCAGAAGTTTTCCTGCTTAGATAAACAATTGAGTCTGACACAACAGAATTGGACACTTACAAGTTATGCAGCAGGTCAGTCTGGTACAGGGCCCCTCATGGGGGATGTTGTCACCCTTAAGATCCTTCTTTGTTAGATCCTACAGGGTGGATGTCCAGGCTGGCAGATCCCACTATGGGACTTCTGGGTCGGGCAGCATAGAACTTAGGTTTGATGTCATTCCTTGTATACTGCCACCATCATGGCAGACTTAGAAACATAGACTTTGATGGCAGATAAGGACCGCTAGACCCATCTAGTCTGCCCATTTCCCTACCTACAGGATAGGCCGCAGATCCTAGTTAACCAACAGCCTATATCTTCCTGCCCCCCACAAGAATTGCCTTATGTCTGTCCCATGCATTCTTGAATTCTTCCACAGTTTTAGACCCCACAACTTCCTCAGGAAGGCTGTTCCATGCATCCACTACCCTCTCTGTGAAATAATACTTCCTCACATTGCCCCTTAACCGCCCTTCTACTATCTTTAAATTGTGTCCCCTTATTCTTGCAAGTCTCTTTTTCTGAAAGATGCTACCCTCTTGGACTTTGTTGATTCCCTTGAGGTACTTGAAAGTTTCTATCATGTCCCCCTCTCCTCTTTCCTCAAGGGTATACATATTAAGCTCCTTTAGTCTCTCCTCATACAGCTTCTCTTGCAGACCCTGCACCATTTTAGTTGCCCTCCTCTGGACTGCCTCTATCCTGTCTATGTCCTTAGGAGATGGGGTCTCCAGAACTGGACACAGTATTCCAGATGGGGTCTCACCAACTGTCTGTACAGAGGGATAACAACTTCCTGTTTTCTGCTGCTGATGCCTCTCTCTATACATCCCAGTATACCCCCGGCCCTCCCTACTGCCTTCTCACATTGCTTGCTAACCTTAAGGTCATCTGATATGATTACCCCCAGGTCCTTTTCCTGTTTTGTTGTTGTTACTACCACCCCACCCATTGTGTATTCTTCCCCTGGGTTCTTGTTTCCCAGGTGCATTATTTTGCACTATTTTGCATTGAATCCTAGCTGCCATACGTCTGACCATTCCTCCAACCTTGCCAAGTCCCTTTTCATCCTTTCCACACCTCCTTGTGTATCAACCATGTTGCAGATCTTTGTGTCATCTGCAAAAAGGCATACTTTTCCTTCCAGTTCCTCTGCAATGTCACTGATGAAGACATTAAAAAGGACTGGACCCAATACTGAACCCTGCGGTACCCCACTAGTAACCGCCCTTTCTTCAGAGACTTGTCAGCTTTTTTTTTTCCTGCAAAACATTAATGGATAAAATAACCCAGTAACATGTACAAGACTAGTCCAGTACCTTTGTAAGCAGGCTGCAAATGTTATCTATTTGCAGTAAATACACCTAACCCCTTCAGAACATCATACGTTGGGTGGCCAAAGCCAGTTATATGCTTCATCTTACCCCAAAGGAAAGCGATGTGGCATAGCCATTATCATTTCATCCACTACCCCTTTCTTCCTAACCTAAGAAATCATTAATCCCAAAGGCTGGTGTGTTATAAGGGTAATAGAAACATATAGAAACATAGAATTTGACGGCAGATAAGGACCGCTTGGCCCACCCAGTCTGCCCATTTCCCTACCTAATGGATAAGCTGCAGATCCTAGTTAACCAGCAGCCTACTTCTTCTTACCCCCACACCCTAGAATTGCCTTATGACTGTCCCATGCATGCTTGAATTTCACCACTGATTTTGACTCCACAACCTCCTCTGGAAGGCCGTTCCATGCATCCACAACCCTCTCTGTGAAAAATACTTCCTTAAATTACCTCTGAGCTGCCCCCATCTTCAAATTGTGCCTCTTGTTCTTGCACCACTCTTTTTTGAAAGATGCTCCCTCTTGGACTTTGTTGATTCCCTTGAGGTACTTGAAAGTTTCTATCATGTCCCCCCTCTCCCTCCTTTACTCGAGGCTATACATACTAAGCTCCTTAAGTCTCTCTTCATATGTCTTCTGGTGCAGACCCTGCACCATTTTAGTTGCCCTCCTCTGGACAGCTTCCATCCTGTCTATGTCTTTGCAGAGACTGGGTCTCCAGAACTGCACACAGTACTCCAGATGGGGTCTCACCAGCTGTCTGTACAGAGGGATCATAACTTCCTGTTTTCTACTGGTGATGCCTCTCCCTATGCATCCCAGTATACCCCCAGCCCTCCTTGCTGCCTCTCCATTGCTTGCCCACATTTAGGTCATCTGATATGACTACCCCCAGGTCCCTTTCCATTTTGTTGTTGTTAGTATCTCACCCCCCATTGTGTACTCTTCCCCTGGGTTTTTGTTTCCCAGGTGCATTACCTTGCACTTCTTAGCACTGAATCTAAGCTGCCATACATTTGACGATTCCTCTAACCTTGCCAAGTCCCTTCTCATCCTTTCCACCCCAGCCTGTATCAACTCTGTTGCAGATCTTAGTGTCATCTGCAAAGAGACATACTTTTCCTTCCAGTCCTTCCACAATGTCGCTTATAAAGACATTGAAGAGGACCGGTCCAATACTGAACCTCATGCGTACCCCACTAGTAACCTCCTTTCTTCTGAGTGGACTCCATTTACTATTACTCTCTGTGTCCTATTCTCCAGCCAGTTCTTTACCCAGGCTGTCATCTTGGGACCCACTCCCAGGCTGGCTAACTTGTATATTAATCTTTGTGTGGGACTGTGTCAAATGCCTTGCTAAAGTCTAAGTAGGCCATGTCCACAGCCCCTCCCTGATCTACTACTTTGTCACCCAGTCAAAGAAATCTATCAGATTTGTCTGGCATGACCTTCCCTGTGAATCCATGCTGCCTGGGGTCCTGTGCCCTCTGGCCTCTAGATACTCGACAATTCTTTCCTTCAGAAGTGATTCCATCATTTTCCCTATCACTGAGGTTAAAACTAACAGGTCTGTAGTTTCTGCTTCTGTCTTGCTTCCACTTTTGTGAAGGAGAATCACATCTGCCCTCCTCCAGTCCTCAGGTACCACCCCATCCTCCCATGATTTGTTAAAAGGGTAGTCAGTGGTGTCACTAGTTTCTACCCTTAGTTCTTTTTAGAATTCTGGGATGAATCCCATCAGGCCCCATTGCTTTGTCCACCTTCAGTTTTTAAGAGTTCTTTCAGAACCCTTTCTTCTGTAAATGGGCTGGTATCAACTTCTGTATCCAGAGTGTTAGTACTGTTTGTTTTATGTACCTCCCCTCTTCATTTGTAAATACTGAGCAAAATATTTGTTTAGTATCTCTGCCTTTTCACAGTCTCCTCTGCCCACCCTCCTCCCCTTTATTAAGCCTCACTATCCCTTCCTTGGTCTTCCTTTGCTCCCTGATGTACCTATAAAAGGTTTTATCCCCCTTCTTAACTGAGTTGGCTATCTTTTCCTCGGTTTGGGCCTTTGCTGTTCTGACTGCTTTCCCAGCCTCCTTTTGCTTTAACTGATACAGTTCTCTGTCCTGCTCCTTCTGCGATTCCTTGTACTTCCTGAATGCTTTCATTTCTCTTGAACCTTCACTGCCACTTCCTTTGAGAACCATAGTGGTTTCTTACATCGTGTCTTACATCTTACGGTAAGGTAAAGTTTATTTCTAGGTATGTATAAAAATATAATTTGTTACATATTAAGCATTACAATTCACATGAGTATGCTGTTTAACATTCTCTGTTTCTCACAGTATTTACATATTTCATCTCCAATAGCTTTAATCCAACAGATTTTCAATATTGACAATTATCAAATCCAAAGAAATAATTAAATACTCAACTTCATTTTTTTTGCCACTCTGTGTGCAAAGTTCACTAAGGCAAATATCTTGCTTAATTTAATACAATTTAAAACCTCCTTTAGTTGCTTATCCTTATTCATACCTACATGATTTTGAAAGGATTGGTCAATATATAGTTTCCATATATCACTAAGTGCTTTACACTTATAAATTAGATGTGTGCTAAACACAGCAGCATTGTTACAACATACACATGAACCTACCTGGCTAAAACCACCTTACTTCTCTCCCCACCTGTCAAATTCACCTAATCGTAATTGCTTTTCTATGTTTCTCATTCTCACATTTTAATAATTATTCCTCTATTCCAAAAGTTGTTTTTATTTCTTAAGTGGAGAACCATTCCGTGAGTCTTTTATCCTTCCAAAATCAATTTGAATTGCTTGATCTTCTATTCTTCGAATTGCCATTTGTACAAATTCTGATATGCCCCTCATGGTTCCTTCGAGTCCCAAGATATAATTATAAGATAATCTGGCTTCATTTAATACTTGGTTCAGTATACTGAACCAATTTATGCCCCATCCAACATCACTTTTCTTTGCACCCACCCAACATTTGTATATCAGGCTATCTTTATGTGCTGTTATATTTTTTTTTCCCAATATGTTATTTTTCTTTTAACGATTTCTACTTGGATTGATAAAGTTCCTGTTTCTAATCTTGTGCCAGCCCCTGAGACCCTCATTGGGAGACCCAAAAGATGTTTTAAATACTAATTTTGGACAATTTCCAAATCGTTGTAATTACCCTGAAGTCCCCATACCTCCAAGGCATACAAAATGTGAGAATTAACTTTTGCTTTTAGACATCAATACTGAGCTATAAAGGAATTTTCACCTACTTTGTTTTGCAAAATGCTCTATTCCATTCAAAGTTTTTAATGCTTTTTCATTTATTTTTTTCTATTTGTTTTTTCCATTTTAAGTCCTCACTAAAAATTACCCCCAGATATGTAAACTCTCTGACTTCTTCAAGCTCTAAATTCCCAATTCTCCATTTTGGTTTATTTTTGGGCTTACTTCCAAATACCACTATTTTAGTTTTTTCTTAATTTAATTTCATATGCAACATATCTAGTGATTTTATTATTGCTACAACTGCTCTTCTTAAACCAAGTGGAGTTTGAGATATTACCACCGCATCATCTGCGTATAACAATATTTGTACTCTAGTTTCCTCTATCTTTGGTACAAAGGTATCCACCTCCTCTAGGTCCATCACAACTTTATCAATATATAAATTAAATAAGGTTGGTGCCAAAATGCACCCTTGTTTCACCCCACGGTTAACTTGTATTACTTCACTCATATCACCCTCCTTGTTATACCTTACAACAAGTTTGTTTTCTTGAGCCAATATCTTAATAATATTCAGTAGTTCTGAATCCATACCCAAGTCCTTTAGGATTTACCATAAAGTTATTCTATAGACCGAATCGAATGCAGACTTGATATTAATAAAAAGCAGTGTATATCTTTCCACTCCTTGAGCCAACATATTTGTCCAGAATATATCTAAGAGTGAACATCTGGTCCACTGTGGACCTATTTCTACAAAAACCTGCTTGGAACCAGGAGAGGATAGCATTACTTTCCATCCAGTATTCTGTCCTGTTCAAGATAAGTCTAGTAAATATTTTTTTATTAATATTCAATAGTGTTATTGGTCTGTAATTTTCAGGCATTGTCATATCCGCTTTCTTGAAAAGGGGTACTATTACCCCTATATTCCAGTTCTCAGGTATTCTCTTATACTTTAATATGTTCTTATATAATTTTAGCAGTATTTCAGCCCACCACTCTATACATGTTCAATATAATTCTGCCCCAAGGTTATCTATATCTGGTTGCCAACACTATCTCCTCTTTTGTAAATGCCATCCAGTTTGAGTTTGACTTTTCAATATTGTCTATCTCTATACCTGTCTGTTGTTCGTAGATATTCTCTCCACTACTAAACATGATCATAAAATACTGTATCCATTTTTTCTGGTGGTATAACTGTTGTTATATTATATCTTATATCATCCACACCAAATGCCACTAATCTCCAAAAAACACTTCCATTTTTTTCTTGTATAGCTATTTGCAATTTGTTCCATAGCTCATGATTATATCTATCCTTTTTAATTTTTATCAGTATTTTATATTCAGATGTTAACAATTTCAAAGCTTTTCAGTCTTCTACATTATTAGTTTTCACAATTCTCCTACCAATTTGATTTATTAGTTTTTTTTTTCATTTTAATACATTCACCGTCATACCATTTGGCACCAATAATGCTCTTCTGGTTTTACCTTTTTTTTTTTTTGCTGTTTCTCCAATTCTCTATATATTCTTTCTTCTAAACCCAGATATTCCAAAAACAAATTTTCCTTCTGAACTTGTTTTAAGTCTAAATTCAATTTAGCATGTAATGTTATCATACAGCAGCTTTTCAGTCCCTCTGTTTCTGATGAGTTTATGTATCCTTTTAGTTGTTCCATATTTACTTTATTCCATTGTATTTTTTTGCTTTTCTTTACTTCCATGGTCTGATCTATCCATTTTCTTCTATTCCCACCTTCCTTAACAATTTTAATTGGACATTCCAAGGACACCTGTGATGGACTATGATCATTATCCCAATTTTCAACAATTTTCAAAGTATGGATATTTTGGTAGCAATATACATCTAGTCCAACAAACTCATACCATTTTTTATAAAAGAAGGTACATAAACCAGTTTTATCCCCACTGCCTCTCCCATTCACAATCCACATATTCAATTTGCATAATTCAGTTAAAAATCTATTACCAGCTTTACTTTTTGTCACATAATTTCCTAATAGGTATTTCAAAGATATAGTCCAAATTCTAGTTATTACCTTTTTCCTCTTGTTCCTCCCTTAACCTTAGATTATAGTACCCAGCCGTAATAATCATAGCACCAGGATACTGGGTCTGTAATTGTTCTAGAATCTCTGCATATCTACGTATGCAGTGTATAATGGGAGCAGCAGTGGTGTCAGGTGGAAAATATACAGTTACCAATAACCATTTCTCCTTATTTTCCCACATAAGTTCAATAACCAGAATGTTAAAGTGCTTATCATTCTAAATATATTTACATATTAGACCAGACACCATCCTAACAAAGGTACTAATTCCCCCTGTTGGATGCCCATATAGGCTTGTCTTTTTTGCAGGAATATGCCATCCTTGATATCCTTCCAGGTGATAACCCTCTAGGGAATTTACCCAGGTTTATTGTACCATAATTATATGCATTTCATTTAGGAATTTAAGTAATCCATTATCTTTAAATTTTCCAGCAACTCTTGCTATGTTCCAGCTTAAAATGTACAGTTTATGTTCTTCTGTATCACTTTTCTTATTATCAAACTGTCATTCCATTTCTATTGTTTCCTCTGTCACATATTCTACACTTTCTTCTCCTGTTCCACTCACATTCACATTCATGTAACAATCCATTACTTCCTCATTTCGAGTTTCATCCAGAATTACATTACTATTTATTTTGGACCCTTTTTGCAGTCTACCTCTTATCACTCTCTTCACATCTGCTGTTAGTACATGTTCACTCACTACTGGTTTCATGTAGTGAGATATCCTTTGTTGGACCTTACTCTTTTGTTTAGTAACCTTATCTTTTTTATTATTCTCCTTCTCTGGCCAATCAGACCTCTCCTTAATATTCCTCTCTTCTATAGTTGTATTTGCTTCTATTCCTATCTCCTGAAATTGTTATTTTGCAATCAGTAGCTGTTTCATGACATTGTTATTTTTTAGCACCACACAGATCCAACCTTTTTCTTTACCTCCATGATATCTGTAGGTAGAATTTATATCATTCCATGTAAATCATTTTTGCAAAGTACCTTTGCATACTTTGTATACAGCCAGTTTTAAAGTTACATGATTTTCATTTTTTGCTCGTAGTGTACCTTTAAGGAGAAAGGTGGGTAGTCTTTCTCCTTTCTCAATCTGTTTCTCTCTCTCCTTTGTTCTTATATTTAAACTGTCTTCAGTCTTTTCTGACATTTTTCTTTCTTCACTAAGATTTTAACATTTATTTTTATACTCATTCAGTTTCTTATGTCTCATTGTTGTACCTTCTTCCTCATCCTATATTCCTCATTTCCATTTTCTCCTTTCTTTTTCCCTTCCTTGTCTGACTCTGATCCTGATTCTTCTCATTCCTTTTATTCCTCTGTATCTTTTCCCTAAATTTTTTACTATTTCTAATTGCTTTATTTCCCTGTAAATTCTGCACTAATTTCTCTATCTCTCCTTTTTTCTTCATTGTCAATTTCTATCATTGTGGTCTTTGTTTTCCTTTTGATTATATTCCTTTCTATCTCTTTTTCCATACATTTTATCTTTTATCTCTTCAACAATAGTATCCTTTTCACCCTTCACATTCTTTATCAATTTTCTCCTGAGCATTGTTGTAAAGTTGATCAGCAGTTCATTATTTAATAGAATCCCCTTCTTTATTTCTTTTAAGATTTCCAATAAAGATGACTGTCTTACTTCACTTTCATTCATTCTATTACTGTCCTTACTCTTCCCTACCCCCACATTTACATCTTCTAGGTTTTCTCCTGTTCTATTCTGAATTAGGTATGATATATCTGGTGGAAATCTAGACGGGGGTCTAGTTTAAGTCTTTGTACATATGGAGTAAGAAAAGTGTCAAAATCACAAAGAAATGAAGCACTAGGGCATTGATGTGAGGGATCTCTAACATTGCTTTTAACATTTCCTTGCTCCAAATTTATATTTTGAATCTGCTGCTTTCTTTCTTTCCTAAATATATCTCAGACTGTTGTGTATTATACTTCCCCACCTTTATCTGAGTCTGTTGCTCGTTTTGTTCTTTCTGTTCTAACACTTCTCCCTGTAAAATCATTCCTCCATTCTCTGTTTCAAGTATCCTTATAAATCTCATCAGTGGATGCTCGTGCATGCTTAACTGTTGACAATTTAATTTATCCATTTTTATAGGGGAGGAACTTACAGGGGAAGGACTGAACCTTGAATTCTCAAGGTCTCCTTTTTCCCCACAAGGTTTATTTGACTTCCTTGGGCTAGAATATAGCTAGTAATTTCCCTCTCTGTTTTCTTTACTATTCCTTCCAAATGTTTCTTTAATTTCTTTTTCTGATTTGTGTAACATATCAGATTTGCATGTATTCTTTTTTTTGACAACCTAATCATTATTATTTACTTGCTTTATATTTTATGCTATCTAGGATGAGCAAAGAGGAGTGCAAAACTAACAATATACAATGTATTCTAAAAATAGTTTATAAAAGAAGAGGATCATTCACTAAGGAATAATAATAGTCTAAGATTTCCTCATAAGAAACTTTTTTACTACTTCCCACTGTCAAACATTTAAACTTCACACTTTCAGATACCCTAATCACTCTTGCACAGTGTCATTAAAATGTCCAGCTGTGCCTGCAGCGTCGGACGAATTATTAGTTTCCTAAACATAGGAACCAGTGGACCCTTTCCAGATTATAATTTTATTCTTTAATCCTTTCAGTGTTTTCCTTTAGCTTGTTACTGTGGGTTCCCTTTATTACTTCCTTTATTTCTTTCTGGGTTATATATTCTACTTTAGTCATTCATCTTGTTTCCTTTATCTTCCAACTTTATCCCAGTGGCACTGCGATTTAAAAATAAAAATAACAATTATTTTCCAACAATATTACTTCTAAATTAAAATTTATAACAGGAGCCTTTTCACAGATTCTCTTAAAAATGTACCTGTATCCCGGTATCCTGAAGGGTACTTAGCCCACTGGCTGAGTGCTCTCCCGGTTGTACTCTTTTAGTTCTATTCTGGACAAGTTTAGCCTCTAACAGCATCTATAGATACATTAACATAAAGTGAAAAAGGCTCACTGCTAATTGTATAAAATATTTAGAAAATCAAAAGAAACCAAACAGGAAAAACCAAAGGCACAAAAAGACAAAGCTTCTGTGCTTCTAGTTACCTTCCAAGCTGTTGTTCGAAGTTAATTCACGGTATTTAAAATGCAGTCACAGAACTTCCACCTTCTACCACTTTCTAATTATTACAAGTGGTGTATCTCAGCTTTCTTTAAGATCTTTAAATTCAGCTGCCAGCCAAAAGTGCTGTCAGCATATTTCAAAAACCAGGGGCAATAAAAAAGGCGTGCTTTACAGACTCCCGGTTTTCAGTTCGCTACTTCACTGCTACACACGTTCTGATTTCAAAGCCCAAAAGTATGCGAGCCTGCACACTAAATCCACTCCCCACTGGCTATAAACATGATTTTAAATTAAATTGCTATCCACATTTGCGTGTTACATAGAGCATGTATTGTTAAGCTTGTATAGTATACATATAATCTATCTGGAACCCAGTGACATAATAGTGACAGCTTACGTACCACCAATCAGAATATATTCTAACCCATAACTTTCCTAAATTAAATTTGAAGTATTTTGCACAGTACTCAAAAAAGTACTTTAAACAAACCATAAATACCTCATTTAACCCCCATAGGAAAAAGAGCACTCCAACTTTGATTTTAAGTTTAAGGGCTTTGTTAATTTGTCAGTTTTGTCATTTTTTTCCGTTTTCAGTATACGTGTTTTCACACCTCACGTATTGCTCCCACTATTATGTTTACTGTACAGGCTTTATGAGCTTTATCCAGCTTTTCCCAGACTTTTTTTCCCCTTTTTTTTTATAATTCTTAACAGGTTTCCAAAAGTTCAGAGAGCCCAGAACTTTCTAGAATGCTCAGAGTGCACCAGCATCCCCAGTCCACCAACTCCACAAGTGCACAACTCCACCACATGGTTCCAGCTTTCCCAGCTTCACAATTTACTTCACAACTTCCAGCACCCCTGGCTTCACAACTCTCCTGGCTCCACGGCTCCACGACTCCATGGTTCCATTGCTTTATGGCTCTTCAGTTCTTTAGCTGCACTGCTCTTCTCTTGTACACTCCACCAGAGACTCTTCCTCCCAATCTGCCCAAAGGACTTTATTTTCAGAACCCACCACAGTACTCCACCACTGTCTAGAACTCACTTCCATCAGACAAGCTGCAAAACAGAAGGGAGAGACCAGGAGACCAAGAAGACCAGACAAGAAAGTCTGGTAAGCACTCTAAAATGAAAATTGTTGTGGCAACGGTGGCATACCTTTTACAAACCTTTCCAACAGCAATTTAGAGTACCTGCTCTACCTACTCCTCCTCAGCAGGTACAGCATAAAGCAGCCATCTTGGAAGCATGTAATACCTAGCAGAGCCAGTGTTGTGTTATATGGACTGGCTATTTGTACTCCACTGTGGTGACTTTCACAAATGTATACTTTCCACCACTCTTGAACAACACTGTATTTACACACTTTCTGGAAAAATTACTAGATTTGCTTAATGGCCAGCTTATTTTGGGGGTGATTTTAATATAACCCTATTTCCTGACCTTGATTCCTCAAACCCTGCCCATCATAGAACTTCCAGTGCCCAAAATATATGTAGGCACAGTTCCCTCAACTAGAAATAGTAAACTTTTGGTGGCAACTTTCTCCCACTACCCAGGCACACACTTTTTTCTTCCCCGGACACGGCACCTACTCACATCTAGAATATTGTTTACCACTTGTGAATATTTTGCTACAATTCAAGACTTGTCTTATGGCCCTTCCACCCTGTTTGATCACAAATCCCTGCTCCTGAAGGTGAATCTTAGGAATCCAGGATAATCCACTTTCTTGAGATTTAATACTCCCCATAAAGGTGAACAGTTTGACTTCCAGATTAACTGACCACCATAAGCAGATACTGTAGTACTTGTAAATCTGCAGCAAACATTGCTTCTCCTTTACTATGAGACACTTTGAAAACCATGATCAGGAGAGAGAGCACAGCCTATGGTTCCTGAGAAAAGCATCAGTGGGATCTCTGACATGAGCAATTGAAAGAAGAGTTGTCCACTCTACAATTGCTATACCACCCAAGGAATAAGGAGATAGCATCCCCTATTGGGACCCTCAAGGCAGGAATATAAAAACTTACAGATGTCAAGGTATAAAAAAACTTTGTCTTAACTTAGACATTCTTGCTATGAAGGCTGGGCCTGAGGTTCCAGGCTTTTAGCCTGTTGCTCATGAGTGCAGAAAAAAGCCACCTGTATCCTTCAGTTTAAGGACCCTGTCACCTGCAAATTGATCCATGACTCATGAGGAATACTACACCTACTCCAGGTTTATTGCCAGACAATTTACACTGAAACATCAAGCCTTTCTCCTTCTATAATACATGTGTTCCTTTCCAGCCTTTCTCTCCCATCACTCACCAAGGCTCAACAAGAATCCCTCAATGCCCAATTTCATTTGGTGGAGTAACTTCTCTAAAGGAAGCAAATACTTTTAAATGTCCATGATCTGATGGGTATCAGTTTGAGTGCTACAAGTCATTCTCATTTGTTTTTCTGTCTCAGCTATTGGCTGCATTTCAGGAAGTACAGAATGGAGATTTCCTTTTCTATCCTGGCCATTCACTACCCTGTCTGCCATTCTGAAACCAGCTAATGTTCTTACCTTTCCTACTTTCTATCACTGTATTTCCATTCTAAATGTGGATTACAAATTATTTATGTCCATATAGGTCAAAAGATTAAATGCTGTCCTCCTTCCCTTTCTTACTGGACCCAATGAATCTTGTATCATCTGTTGTAGGCAAATAATGGATAATATTCATCCTTCCCTTCTCCTGATGAAACATGTAACACAATGGTCCATCCCCATAGCCTTTATAATCTTGGATGTTGAGAAGACATTTGACAGGGTGTCCTAGAGTTTCCTCTGGGACACCCTGTTGGTCTTTGGGTTTCCTTCCCATTGTTTAGAATACAATTGCTTCAGTGCCTTTACACTGACCCTGAAGCATACCTAAGAATGAATGTCTCTTTGGCCACTCCCTTCACTTTGTAGACAGGCAAACGAGAGACTTGCCCGTCATCACCATTATTTTTCACACTATATACTGTGACCTCGGTGACGGCCATCAGACTAACTCCAGAGGTGAAGGGGATTCCTTTAAGTGGCTCCTGAGCCTGAAATTTCCATCCCCGTGGCATGGTCGGCACTTCAAGCTTTTGGCTCTCTTTCCAGTTTCTCACTTGATCTCCACAAAACAGTAGTTTTGGTATTACATTATAGCCCTTCCTAAAGGCTCCACAGAACCTTCGCACTAAAAAGGAAAAGAACTAAAATAAAACATTTAGGAATTCAAATCCCCATACACCTTTTTAAGCTGTAACTTCTTAATTATGAATCCCTGACTCTCTCTCCCTTACACAGAACTGTGTTAGATGGAGTCAGCTACACCATCCCTTTTTATCACAGAATTGCCACCATCCACATGAATATATTACCCAGAATGCTGTACTTCCTTCAAACCCTCCCTATTATGCCTCCATCCTATTACTTTCATTCCTGGAATAAGTTGTTTTCATGCTTCATTCAGGGAAGTCAATTCTCCAGAATTAATTTTCCCTTTTTCATCTTCTGATGTCAGCAGGAGGGATTAACCTTTCTAATTTACTGAATTATGTAAGAGCAGCCCTCCTTAGGGCTATATACATATAGACTATATAGTTTAACCAATATTTACAACACCCTTAGAAAAAAATAGAATTCATAATTGATTACATCTTTAACATGGACAGTTTGCTATTTTTCTAGTCCAGGAAATACTCTGTACCTGTTTGAATTTATAGCCTTTACCATCCAAACTCTGAGAGAGTAGTCTAGACTCTGTAGCATTCATGCTCTTGCACAAGCTTTCTTTTTGTACAGTATGGGCCAAATATGCTAATTTCCTTCACATATAAATTAACCATACATTTCTGCAATGATGTCACCTGGGATAACTTTTTTGCATTTTCTGATTTTTAGATACCGAATAGTACTTCCTTTTGAAAGGTTACAGTCACATCACTTGATGGGTTAGGCACACTTCAGATATCTCCAAGTTAAAACCTACTTTCTTCATAAACAGACAAGTAGAACACATCTTCCAGATCATGCTCCTTTTCTTTTTTGATTATTTATGGTAACTATCCAGGGACAAACCTGATTACACTTGATAGGAAAGATGTATAGGAGTCTCCAGTACCCCCTAGGGGATTCAACATAATCTATATTAAAAGCCTGGAACTGGGACAGCAGTGCTTCCATACCATACTCTACTTGAATCCCTTCAGTTAAAGTCTGTTCTTCTTTAATTTGGAGGGAATTTGCATGGAAATGTAGAACCAAATATTTTATTACCCCAGCCAGAATGACAAAATCTTTGCCCCAGGGATATGGCTGCTGTAGGAGAAAATGTGGCCATTTTCCAGCTGATCAAGTCTATATTGTCTGGTCCTGTCCCATCCTTGTCCCTTTTGGAACAACATTTCTGATCAATTGAAGCTTTTGTCTTTTCCACCTAACCTCATATCATCTTCTATGTCTCTTCTCTCAATTCCCCTCTCCCTCCTTTGGGTAAAGATGCCCCAGATCCATGGCATATGTGAATATTCTAGCAGCTAAAAAGGCTATTATGAGACTGTGGATCATTGGGCACCCTTCCACACTAGAAGCCTGGTGCCAAATTCTCCAGGAGGTATACTTGATGGAGTGGGTTACAGCCTCTTTCCATGGCAGATTACTAAAATATCTAACTAAATGGCAAAATTGGGTTCCATACATGAGGTTAAATAAATTATTCATTAGTTTCTTGATAATGTTGGTATTCAGTACTGATGTGAGTTTATATCCTATAATTCTGAATAACTTTCACAAGCAGCCTGAGAGCATAATGTTGGATAAGGCACATAAGTGCAATAATCTTGACCGGGGTTTATATCTGAAATATCTGCTTCTTCTGAGTGGTAATGAAATCTGCTCTTCATCTGTATTTTATGAGATGTTAACAAATCCCTGGTGTTTATAATAGATTTATGGATGCTGCCTCTATGTATTTGCTGTAATACATAATTGCTGGCTCATTAAAATGTAATGTTGGTGGTTGGCCCGTCAGCACAGCGGTTGGATTTCTGCTTGGGATGCCAGTGACCTGGGTTCAGGAACAGACCAGGGACATTGGAGGTCCAGCTGGGAGGAGAAGGATGGAGCTTCCTGAGGACTGCTCTCTTATCTGAGGGGGAGGAGGGAGTGGCTGGTGCTTGATGGACCCCTGGCAGAGGTTAGGGGTACTGCAGTGACTGGCACAGAATGTTCAGGGGGGGCAGATGCCAGATGTCATTGCATGTCCCCACCCCCGGGAAAAAACAAGAAAAATCTCATCTGCCAGCCGCCCTAGATGAAGCCCACCTTGGCTTCAGTTATCCTCCAGGCAGGCCCTCTGACCTATTCCATTGCATCAGGCACTGTTAGGGGGCTTGTGCTGAAACCCCACCCTGGGGAGTAAGCCAGGGGCTATTGGAGGGTCTCAGCCAATTTGGAGGTGGAAGCTTGAGGTCTGTGACCTGGCTGAGGTTCCAGGCAACTCTCAGCAGGGGAATAAAAGCATACCAAATAAAAAAAATATCAATGTTGGTCCAATAAAAGGAATCAAACCATTTGTTCTGGATATGAAAAAAGAGAATTGTGAGAGAATTAATTTTATTAAGTAAAACTATTAGGGCAACATTAGATGGAACTCATAAAAAAAGTTTGTGTATAACAGGAAGCAGTAACATTTTGATGTAGATGAACATCAAATGCTGCACGCTATAGTTCTGTGCACTGCCAGAAGCGGATTACTAATGTGAGTTAAAGAAATGACTGCATGTTTGTCAGGGTAGGAGTGAAGTCTAAATAAATGGAAACTTAAAAATATATATGTGTTCAGGCCCATTGAAAACAACACCCGTCTCTGCAGTTATGTAATCTTAGGAAGTCATGTCAGACTGTAAGAGTAATTCTTTTTTACAAGTTGTATTTATTATGGTATTACTGGTCATGTTTGGCAGTTAAGAGTATTTTTAGGATGTACAGTATTCTAAAAAAAGTAGGGAATATTATCATAAATCTTAAACTGTGGTAACAAAAACAATCACTTATTCACATTTAAAAAACAAACTGTACTTGATAGCTCATTAACAGTGTCATAGAATCTCACCACAATTTGTACACACTCTTGTCATAAAAGTAAATGGAAAGAGTGAACCATTTTGGGTCTAGGAACTAATGCCTCAACCCATCCCCACTCCCCTATACGCACACACACACACACTTCAACTTTCACCACTCTCAGCATCTACATACTACTGACACAGCTCTATGTTCACTTTTCTGGTTATTGATCATTATCCTCTTGACTAATTGTGCAATTCATTCTGACATTTTGACAGCATGGTTTATTTAATTTTTTTTTGTGTCAAATACTGTTAGTGATTTTCTTAGCATCTAATTGCAACTAAGCTATAATGATTTTGGTTCTATGTCATAACGGCAATCGCCATTACAGTGAGTGTACATTGCTGAAAAAACAGAATGACAATGTACACTCCCAGTGAAGACATGCAGGAAAAAACTATTTTGTTTTTATAAGGGTTGGGGCTGTACCCCCTCACCTCCCTTACTAAAAATTCTCAACTCCAAGGGGTGCATGTCAGGGAGGAGGTGAAACTTGTAAAAAGAAAATACTGCTGCTCGCAAAACACATAATATTGTGTGCCTCCCCTGCTCGGACCCTGCACCTTCCTCACTGTAGCCAGTCACCCTCACCACCACACCACATGACCAGCTCAGTAGCTTCTTGCTACACCACCTCCCATATACCTTCTGTCCTGTTCCATTCCCTCTCCTGTTCTTCCAGTCACCTTGTTGTTTGCCTGTCATTACCTTTTTAGGGTAGCTCACACAACAAGCGTTGAACTTGAGTCGCTTGTATTCGAGTCACTCAAGTTCAGTCACTGTTCTGATGGGTTACCATTGATTTCAGTTGTGCCCATTGTCTGCCAGCAAGTAGTCTGCATTTTTGGTTCATTTCAGTTTTACTGTATTCCACATACATTAATTTAGTGTAGTACAGTATTATTACTGCCAGTTTAGTTTTACCCTGGATTTTAGTGCTGCAGTAATTACTTTTGAGTGATTGCATCTGTGTGTTGAGGAGTGTTTTCAAGCAAAAAAATAGTTGTTTTGCAGAGCTAATATTTTCATTCTTATGCAAAAAAAGCACAAGAACTAAATGCCGATCTGCTATCAATGTCTAGTCTGACCTGATCTAAGTGTAGTGAAACATACGCGTACACACACACACACACACACACACACACACACACTGAAACTTCCTGACTGTTTGGTTAGAGTGGTTTACATGGGAAGTCCTGTTGGGAACTGCTCTATATGTTCAAGAGTAGCATTAATGTTGACAACTTACTGTAGATCTGGGTGGGCACAGTGAGAGAGGACTTTACGTTACATGGAAATATTAAAAATAAACTTATCGACTCCTTACTTGGAGCTGGCAATGTCCAGCAGGGAGAGAAAGGAGTCATGCAAAAATAAAGGAATCTTAGCTGGCATCAATGGACATTTCAAAGTTTGCAGACAGAAGATGTGTTTGATATTAAAGGCACTTTTTATGTTTGCTTGCGCGCATGCGCAAGAAACATATTGCGTCAGCTTGCTATAGTAGCGAGCTGTGAAGGTGCAGCAGTGTTGTGGCCCATGTCAGCAGTCCATTTTGGGGCTGGTCTCTCTGGTGCCAATACAGGAGCATGCTGTCCATGACAGCAGTATTGTAGCATGCCACCAACTTGAAAGAAACTTGCTGCTGCAATCAGGGAGTGCACCGTCAATTAACAATCAGCTGTTTTTGCTGCTGGGGCAGTCCCTGATTCCAGCGGTCAATCACAGCTTGCCTTGCCTGGTGTCCCATTTCAATAAATATGGTGGCATCTATTGCCATCTGCCTCTCACAGTCCCCATGAAAGCCAGTGGGGGTGCCCAATCCCCCTGTCAGCATGGCCCCCTCCCCAGTTCATTTGCCAATGGGGTAGCCCAGTCCCCATCAGCATAATGTCCCCATTTGTTTTAAACAAACATGGCAGTGGCTGTCGCTATCCACCTCTCACAGTCCCCATGAAAGCTGACAGGGGTGTGCAATCCCGCTGTTGGCATGCCCCCTTCCAAGTTCATTTATCAATGGGGGAGCCCAATCCCAATTGGCATAATGTCCCCCCTATTTGTTGTGTGCTGATGGGGTGCCCAATCCCTCTTGGCTCATGCATCCCCCCAAACACTTTGTATGTGCTGACAGGGTGCCCAAAACCCATTGGCTACAGCCCCCCCAACAAGCACCCAGGTGGCATGATGGGAGTCCACCACAGTATGCCAATGTACCTGTAAAAAAAGAAAACCTATGCTGAAAATCTGGAGAAATAATTCCACTAAATGACTATGTTACGAGTATGTGTTGCACAGCTTCCATGTATGCTCGTAAGTTCAAGCATTTTTAATATTTTCACTCCAGATTTTCAACATTGCCATTTTTTCACACCTCCCCATGAATGGTACAGCTGTCATTTTTCACATCCTGCCTGAACTGTGTTTTCTCACATCTGGTACAGAATGGCACAGTCACTTTGGGAAATCAACGTTCGGGACACAGTAACAAAACCACAGTTCCACTGTTCATGAGCATAGGTCCCAAATGCTTTCATGAGGTGATGGTCACCAAAAGACCATGTTGAAAATTTGTAGTGCAAATACCAACAAATGCCCAGAGCGTTAGGGTTTCTAACCATAACGTCCCACCCTATACAGATTGACAGGCACCAGGGGTACGCCTTTGGATTGCCGTCTGTAATGCTCATGCCATTCCACCCCCACCCTGCAGGCAGTGACAGGCATTGAGGTCTGCCTTGGACTCTAGCCCCAGAGTTCACCCCATTCTTCTATACTGCACCCATTTCAGCATTATGTCCTTATGGAATGGGGTGACTGTAAAGCCAAATGCCCCAAAGCACACCTCAACACTTGTCAGTGTCTGCAGGATAGGGTGAAGTGAAATGTCATGAGCAGTATGGGTTATGACCTAAAGGCACACCCCAATGCCTGTCCATCTCTGCAGGGTGGATGTGGGGTTGGCATGAGTTCAATATTTCACTACCATTCCTATTCTGCATCTGTCTAATTCCTTCACGTCCAATGCTAATATCAGCAAGCAAACATTCAACATTGACAAATGTTTGTTTATACAGAGGTATCGGAGTTGAAGTGGCACTTTCTTTTATTTTTTTTAACTACTCTGTTTATTCCCCTTGGGTCAGCTAGGGGATATACCCACATCAGTTTCCTGTATCTCACAAAGATCACAGACTTTCACGCTGGTCAATGTCCAAGGGCTTTTCCATGGTGGTTTCCCCGTGGCCCCCCTCTTGATGGAGGCTTGCAGGCAATGACCTCAGCACATGGCTGGGCACACTCCCACCCCTGACAAGCAGACATCTACTGCCTCTGACAATCCAGCCTCAGTACTGGTTCCAGGTTCACCTACCCGTAACTGTTACTAGGGGTTGGTATACTGGCAGGAACCAGATCCCCTCCTCTCTGTAAAAGGTAAGCAGTCTCACAGACACTCACTCTTCTCCCCAGCTGGGTTTCAGAAAGCCATAGGTTCATTCTCAAACCCGAGTCATTGATGTCACAAGTGGTAGTACTACCTCTGCACTGGTAGGCTGGTGCACTGGCTCAAATTGTACTTTTTGATGGTGTAGGCTTACTTTTACAAACCCTGATAAATTTTAAAGGTAACTAGGGTATGATCAAAGAAATCTAGAGTGCATAAGACCAACATTCATGGGCGGCAATTCCTTACAATTCAAACAATCAAGGTGCAAGCAACAAAGCCATGAACCGGTATGGAGAATAAGGAGATTGCTAAGTCAGCAAGAGCAGTACTCATATTTTTCTTTTAGATAAGAGGCATTGCATCAGTTTTTTCATTTAATGAGGCTGTTTGACAAATTGTTTGCTCTCTTGTAGGAGAATCTAAGGATGTTTTGGTAATTATTATGTAAACTGTGGTATGAACTAATAATATCCTGGATTTTAATGATGGCATTTTTAATCTCCCCAGACTGGCATCCATAAGTACTAATAAAGCTGACTAGTTGTATAAAATCTTTCTTTTTGTCTTTTTGAATTAAAAGGCTTTCCCTACTGATGCTATTCACTTCCAAATAGAATCTTCATGTTTTGAATCACTGTCATTTTTTTGGATGCTAGCTATGAAGTTGCTTATACTCTGTAAACAACACAATCATTTACTCAGTAAATTATTCATTAATAATTAATCATTTACATATACATTTTAGTATTTTTTTTATATTGGTGGGTATCATTTCAGAAACTGCTCTGAAATTATCCCCAAACCACCAACTCCAGACAGCCACTTGCTTCCTTTGCTTTTATCTGACCCTGCCCCCACCATCAGTCTTGCACACTCCATTCACCGCTACCTAGCGGTAAATGATAAAATCTGAACCAAAGCCATTAGCGATAAAAACTGCAAATTACTCATGTTTGTTCTTGATAGCTGCTTACATCACAGATCAATTTCACTGGTAGTATCTTTCCTCTCGCCTGACCACTCAGTTGCACTCACATTTCACACTGGCCCTGTCCACACTATGCCTCTGTAACATTACAGAGTGCCCAAACCATTGCCGCAACAGTTTGCATTTACACCTGTAAAGTTACAGAAGGCGTTTTAGTAACCGTGTTGAAACCACATATGAGGTGGTTTCAACAGTGGTTATGAAACTGGTCCCACCTCAGTAATGTTGCTGGTGATAGTGTGGACAGGAGGTAATGGTCCCCTGCAGGGCCTGTAGCACAGCACAAGCTGCATTGTGGGATTGGGTGCCACGGTAATGGTCGCCCAGTTTCTGAGGTGTGGACTGGCGGTACTGGTCTCATACTGGTCACTGCTGCAGTGTGAACACACTGTACTGCTCCCTGGCTGTAACAGTTTCTGTCCATTATGGTGTCTGAGTGGTGTACTGTGGACAGGGCCACAGAGTCATGTTCACAGTTGAGAGACATGAGAGGAAAATCCAGCAACCAATAATTTCAATTTTTGTTCATCAGGGGAAAAAACAACCATTTCTTAGCAATCTGTGTAGTTTCACACACTAGTATGTGTCTGTAAGTGTGTGTGTGTGTGTGGGGTGGGGGTGGGGGGCATGAAAGCCAGATGAAACTGCAGGCATGGTGACCATAACAGAACAAAACTCATAGCTAAAAAAAAACTGTCTGCAGATCGAGGAACTATTTTGCATAAAACTACAGTCATTTTATTTTTAGTTTTGATACCTCTAAATTTTAAATGATACCCTGTGCAAATTTCACAGCCCATTTTATAAGCACAATAAGACACTCCATTTGAAGTGTTAATACATATCCCTGAACAGCCAGGGCTGAAGGCACTGGACCTGTGGCCTCATTCCTTACTATGCCCCTGACCATGCATTAGAAGTGACTAACACATCCCCCGTCATGTCATATTGCTTATTTACTTGGAGCTCGTGAGTTTGAACAGGGAGAGAGGGTTATCTGGTGGAGTCAGTCCAATCAACCTGTCACATCCTACTGCAGAAGATCAAAAGTTGCAGTGACTACATATTAATTATGTTACTGCTATCAAACAACCCCCACCCTACAACACACACACACTTGCACACACTCAGAACTTATGAGTACCACTCAAGAATAACATCCAAACATATGTGGATACTGTCTTCGTAATGTAGCAATGTCATCTGGTGAAAGACCCCAACACATACATACAGACACATGCCATTGCAATATCAGTCTTCTATAAATATGAAAGTAAGTCAGCTAAAAAATATAAGAAAATTAAACAGTCACCCATTCAATGATGTGTCATTGTCATGAGATCATGGACAAGTGCTTATTCTGAATTTATTTTACACTCCATTTATATTTTTTTAACATTTAGAGGATCTGCTCATGGAGGTGTTTATAACAGCCTAAATGACAGCTATTCAAAGAGCACACAGCATGTTCACAAGCTGTCTCAGACACTTGCACACTTTTCCAGGCAAAGACGACTCAGATCACTCTCAATTATCACCGGGTCAGGTTTCTGTGCTCATTCTTTTAAAGGCACAATGCTGCACAAACATTTCCATTCACTACCATGTAAATCTACAGTACCTTTATAACAGAAGCCAACTGGACCAAAACACCAGCAAAGGGGATATACCTGAAATAGTTGTTATGCAGGCTAAGATGAGAAAGAAAAAGCAAAACGGCAGAAAACACATCCACAGTGCTGGCAATTCCTATGATGTGCTCTAACACTCCATCACAAGGCAACATTTTTAGACAGTTTTCTCTGAATTCTAAGTGGGGGATGGGGACATATTGAGGTGGGAAGAGCACTGATGAAGTTATCATTTAAAATCAAAACTTCCAGCTTGTTCAATCCCTGTATGCCCTGGGTCAATATACCACAACAGGTAGAAATTGTGCTTGAGATATTCCAGATCATCCAAACCCAAGAAAGTGTGTGCCTTTAATGATTTGATTTTGTGGTTGTTTATATACATCTGTTTTGCCAGCGGCAGGGCTGTTGCCAAAAATGTTGGTCCCCAGGACAAGTACTTTGAGATGGGCCCCCTTTCCCAAACCAGCTAAGGCTGGGAGGTTAGATGTTCTGTAGCTGCTTTGACCTACACTCAGGCTCATCTATGTTCTACTCTAAATTAAAATGATCATTTTACCTGAGCTAACAATTCCACCCCTAGGAGGAATTAACATGTATAAGGTCCCTGGGAAACAGTGACCACCAGTCATTGTGGTTTGAAATCACAGAAAGAGCAGAACCAAACCACACAAAAACACGTATCCTGGATTTTAGGGGGGCAGACTTTGGGAAAATGGGGAGATACTTGAAAGAGGCATTAAGGGGAATGGGACAGGAATCAGGGGTTGAGGAACAGTGGGCAGTATTTAAAATGGTGATTACAAGAACAACAGAATTATGCATTAAGCAGGTTAGCAAGAGGAAAAGGAAGAGGAGACCATTATGGTTTTCCAAAGAGGTAGCAAAGAAAGTGAAAGCCAAAAAGATTGCATTTAGGCAATACAAAAAGACACAGGCAGAAGAGGATAGGGAGATGTACCAGGAGAAGCAAAGGGAGGCAGGGAGGTCAGTAAGGGAAGCCAAAGTTCAGACAGAAGAACACATTGCAAAATCAGTGGGTAGAGGGGACAAAACCTTTTATAGGTACATAAGTGAAAAAGAAAGACAAAGGGAGGATAGTGAGGCTGAAGGGGGAGGATGGGGCCGTGGAGGATGACAACAGTAAAGCTGACATATTGAACAGGTATTTCTGCTCAGTCTTTACTGAGGAAGAGGAGGTAATGGGTCTGAAGGAGTACAAGGGTGAGAATATTGCAGAAATGGACACAAGTCCCTTTACACAAGAAAGGGTTCTGAAGGAACTGGAGAGTAATAAGAGTTGATAAAGCAATGGGGCCAGATGGGGTGCACCCAGGGTCCTAAAGAACTAAAGAGGTGGTGGCTGAACCTCTGGCTATCCTGTTTAGCCGATCACTGGAAACAGGGAAGGTACCCAAAGACTGGAGGACAGCAGATGTAGTCCCCTTATACAAAAGTGGGAACAGAGAGGAAGCAGGGAAATACAGACCAATCAGCCTCACCTTGGTAGTGGGGAAGATCATGGAAGCACTTCTGAAGGAGAGATTGGTGGAACATCTGGTTGTCAATGGACTACAGGACCCAAGGCAGCATGGTTTCACCAGGGGCAGGTCATGTCAGACCAGCCTCATTGAATTTTTTGACTGGGTGATTAGGGAGGTGGATCAGGGGAGGGCAGTGGACATGGCCTATCTGGACTTTAGCAAGGCCTTTGACACTGTGCCACATAGAAGACTTTTACACAAACTGGGGAATATGGGTGTGGGCAGGAAAGTAGTGTGGTGGGTAGGTAACTGGCTGGGTGGCAGGACACAGAGGGTGGAGGTAATTGGCTGTCACTCCACAGAGGGAAGAGTGACCAGTGGGGTACCACAGGGATCAGTGCTGGGACCAGTCCTATTCAACATCTTCATCAGTGACATTGCGCAGGACCTAGAAGGCAGAATTTCACTGTTCGCTGATGACACAAAACTCTGTAACAGAGTAGACACACCAGAGGGTGTAGTCAGAATGAGAAGCGACCTGCAGAAACTTGAAGAATGGTCATGGGTTTGGCAGTTGAAATTCAATGCAAAGAAGTGCAAGATAATGCATATGGGGCACAAAAACCCTGGCACAATATATCAGTTGGGGGGTGAGGATATAGCATGCACCAAGCAGGAAAGGGATCTTGGGGTTGTCATCTCTGATGACCTCAAGGTAGGAAACAGTGTGACAAGGCAGCAGGTAAAGCAAATAGGAGGCTGGGATGTATAGGCAGGGCATCACCAGCAGGAAAAGGGAGGTCATAACTCCACTATACAAGACACTAGTGAGGCCCCACCTGGAGTACAGTTTACAGTTCTGGAGACCATACCGATGTAAGGACTTAGACAGGGTAGAGAAGGTTCAGAGGAGGGCAACAAAGATGGTGCATGGATTGCATCACAAGTCCTATGAAGATAGGTTGAAGGAACTGAACATGTACTCCCTGGAGGAGAGGAGGAAGAGAGGGGATATGATAGAGACATACAAGTATCTTACAGGGAGGAACAGGGTGCAGGAAAACACTATTTTTAAGCGACAAAGATGTTCCAGGACAAGAGGGCATGGGATGAAGTTGGAGGGAGGATGATTCAGAGGAAACATGAGAAAGAATTTCTTCACAGAACGGGTGGTGGACAAGTGGAACACCCTGCCAGAGGAAGTGGTGGGGGCTGAAACAATCACAGGATTTAAGAATGCATGGGATAGACATAAAGGAATTCTGGAGGTCAGGGGTAAGGGGCAACAGACTTCTAGGAAAACAAAGTGAACTTACAAGCTCAAATGGGCAGACTGGGTGGGCCATAGGCCCTTATCTGCCGACACTGTCTATGTATCTATGTCTATGTATCTATTAAAACTTATTGTAAAGCAGACATTGAAAAACAGCAGTGAAGTTACCAACATTACAAAACGAGCCGCAATACAACTTCCTATCAGGCATAGTACAGTAGCACTCTAAATGGCATCAGCAGCCTGGTGGCATGCTGGATCAGCAGCCAGAAACCCTGGAGCCACTGAATGTAGATAAGAAAAAAAAAACACCCTGACAGGGAGAACACATTGGGCTGGCTAAATTAAAAACTCCTAGTAAGGTTACAAAACAGCATTGCCCCCCCCCCCCAATGATAAGGAGATGGAATAATTGTTTTAAAGTGCTATCCTTAGAAATCGCCTCAGTTGAATGATAAGTGTGAATGATCTCAGCCTTTCACCATATCAGAAACTTATTCAGTCTGCAAACCTCACAGCAGTGTGCTATGACCCAACAACCAAGGAAAAAAGGTCCACAACAAAAAGGCACCCCACAAAAAATGGTCAGCTTTGCTACACAACCTGAAACACACAAAGCTTTTAAAGCAATGTTTATTGAATGATGCTGCCTGTTTTACTTGAGAAAACCATTGCACATGATCTCTAAAACTTCAGAGAAACATGTCATATAAGCCTGCTGATAGGTAGTTCTAAACTGTGAGTTTCTGAGATGACATCAGCAGCAGCTCTTCACTGAAACAGGCTTTCTCGAACAGGTAGTGGAATTAGGGTTGCAAATAGCTCATAATTTTAAAATGAAATAATGCAGAAATCTAGTTTTTTGGTATGAGATTTACTGGGGTATTAATATATTCTAATTCTGCAGTGTAGCAGTTTAGCCCAGAGTGGTGTCAGTTGCTGTTTAAGTAATGAAACATGAGGTGTTATGTGAAGTAACAAGCATGTGGGAGGGAGATTAAGCAGAAATTAATGCACACTATTTTTAATGTCGCTGCCAGCACACCAGCAAACACTGGTATACTGAATATTAACCCACCATCAATTTTTGTGTAGCTGAACCCAGGAGCAGAATGCTTCTTCTTTCCACTTACATAAAACAGTGTATATATATAGCACAAGGGCACAAAAAAAGATTGCACCTGGGGACTGCATTCAGGAACTTGGGATGCAAAACTTCACTACCAGTTTTAGGAATGGGCCTGGAGGCCCAGAGACACAGGGGAAAGAGGTTTGGAAATAGGACTCAAAATCCCTAGTGTTAAGAATTTGGTCTCAGATTCAGTTAATACTAACAGCAGACATGACTGGAGACCTGATCTCTGCTACTAACAGGCACACTTTGTACTAGAGCCTGCAGACTAGTGCCTGACACCAAAAGAATGAATTGTTACAAATCCCCAGCATACATTCAGTCCCGAGTTACTGCAGTCAGCATGCAGCAGGGGATGCAGCATCATGGGACTCAGGCCTGGGGATCAGGGCATTTGTCACCCAATCTGCTAGGGAGCAAGCTGACAGAGAAGCCAGGGTGAACCCCACACACACACACACACACACAAAACACTAGACCTGGCCAAGGGAACTGTGCCAGCCATACCACCAGACTGCAACAGAACAGTTACCAGTCCAACAAGAAATGTGACCCTAGGACCAGCTCTCAGTCACCACAGCCCAAACCACAGGCAGACAACACATTAGCACGCATGCCAGCCACCCACCTCAGGCACCCTTATAACTCAGGCCTACAACCTGGTTGCATTTGGACAAACTGAAGATTTTAGCTACCCCCACTATATGAACTGAACCCCTTGTGTAGAGGCTGTAATGCCAATGTCATTCATACCTCTCAATTGTCTTTGATTTTATTTTAAATTACTCAAACTGGGATAACCCCGGAAGATGCAGCGTCTTGTTTTCATGGGGATCCCAAGGAGGATAGCAAGAGTCAATTCTTAACATAGTCCAGTAGGAATATTTACAATACATACAGGCTAAATTAAACAAGGTATATAACCAAACTGTAACGGTAAGTACATCAGAACAGCGATCAAAGCCAGGTAACAGTGTGGAATCACAGCAAACACAAAGCATGAGTGTTGTTAAGCAGCATCATTTTCAAGGAGGTCCCCAATTTTTCCTCAAACATTTCCTGGGCCCCACCTAAATTGGCATTTTTGTCACTGAAGGATAGAGTTTTGAACAAAATAATGTAAGACATTACATGTATATTCCCTTCACAAAATGTTTGTCAGCCAGAACCACACACTATATAGCAAACGTCTGAGCTGATATACTAACATACTAACATACTATTTGCCAGCAGATTAGGCCTTACGGTCTATCGAGTCTGCTCGAACCTTAGATCCTTAGTTCAGTGCCGAGGCCCTCCCATCCCTTGTGCTCCAGAAACCCCTATCATCCATCCCCACCCCCCCCGGGACAGGCCATCATCTGATACATCCACTTTCTGTGTCTGTCCCACCCTCTCTTGAAGCCCTCCACTGTGGATCTCTGAACCAGCTCACCAGGCAGTGCATTCCAAGGGTCCACCACCCTCTCAGTGAAAAACCTCTTCCTCTTCCCCTCACCCTTCCACCTTCCAACTTCAAACCATGCCCTCTGGTGATACCTCCCTGCTATAGTCTAAAGATCCCCTCCATGTTTACCCTATTTATTCCCTTGAGGTACTTGAAGACCTCAATCCTGTCTCTCCTGTCCTCCAATGAAAACAGGCAGAGCTCTTCAAGTCTGTCCTCATACGCCAAATCCCCTAGCCCTCGTATCATCTTAGTTGCCCTCCTCTGTACCCTCTCCAAGAGCTGTATGTCCCTCTTCAAGTGTGGTCTCCAGTACTGTACACAGTACTCAAGGTGTGGTCTAACCAGTCCATTGTACAGCAACAGAATCACTTCCTTGCTTCTAGAGGTGATCCCCCTTACGATGCATCCCAACATCCTGTTTGCCTTGCTAGCCACTCTCCTGCATTGCTCAGAGTTATTCATACATGCATCCATCATGACCCCTAGGTCTTTTTCCCCTATTGAGGCCTCCAGCACTTCCCTCCCAGGGTGTACCTGTGTTTAGGGTTTCCTCACCAAGATGCAACACCTTGCACTTGGTGATATTGAAATTTAACTTCATGTGTGAGCCCAGCTCCAGGGTGTCCAGGTCCCTTGCAGGCCAACCTCCCCACTTCTCCCTCAACTACTGCTCCCATCTTGGAGTCATCCATGAAGAGACTCATTTCACACCCTATACCCTCCCTGATGTCCGATATGTATGCATTAAATAGGATCTGACCCAGGACCGAGCCCTGCGGTACCCCACTACCAACCTCTCTAGGGTTCGAGAGCTCCCCACAGACCACTACTCTCTTGGTGCATCCAGCTAGCCAGTTTTCAATCCATCTGACCACCAAAGGGCCTACTCCTAACCCCATCAGTTTCTCCACCAGACCATTGTGGGGGACAGAATCAAACGCCTTGCTGAAGTCCAAGAATAATACATCCACAGGCTTTCCCCAGTCCAGTTCTGATGTTACCCATTCATAGAACTCCACAAGATTGGTTTGACATGATCTACCTGGCACAAACCCATGTTGCCGACTATCCAGAACTCCCACCTCCTCCAAGTACACCCTCAATCGTTCCTTTAGTATACTCTCTGTTAATTTTCCCACCACCGAGGTCAAACTGATGGGTCTATAGTTACCTGGTACTTCCCTCGACCCCCCTTTATGGATTGGCACCACATGTGCCTCTCGCCAATCCCTTGGTACCCTTCCTGTCTCAAATGACCTGTTGAAGAGCTCCTCCAGGGGTGCAGTCAGTATGTCTGCCAATTCCCATAGTACTCTCGGATGAATGCCATCCAGCCCAGGAGATTTGTTTTTCTTTAGGGCCTTGAGGGCTAACCACACCCTTTTGGCAGAGATAGCATCATCCGTCCCCTCCACCTTACTGGTCTTTTTATCCTTATCCAGATGTGACACCCCTGGGGCACCTCTCCCTCCCTCTTGCTCCATTTCTGTTGCTCTCCTGATCCCACTATTGCTGCTTCTATCCCCTTCGTGCCTTGCTTTGTAGATATCCCATCCCCCTCCCTAGTGAACACAGAGGCAAAGTACTCATTAAATACCTCTGCCTGGTCCCTTGCCTCTTCCACCCACCCTCCTTCTGATCTCAATCTGCTGAGATGGCCCTTAGTTTTTCTCCACTCCCCAATGTACCGGAAGAACCCCTTTTCCCCTCCATCTATCCCCTGTGCCAGCTGATGCTCTTTACTGGACTTTGCTCCCCTCACCATACTGGTGACTTTTATAGATACAAGATGGTACATTTCCTTATCCCTATCCCCTCTTGTTGTTTTATATCTTTTGTAGGCCGCCTTCTTTTCTCTGACTGCTACCTGTACCTCACTGGACCACCAGCATGGTTTATGTGACCTTGCTCCCTTACGTTTCAACTTAGCGCAGATCCTGACTGCCTCATGAAGTCCCCGTTTTATGACCTCCCATCTCCTTTCCACACTTGTCATTGATGTAATCCCCTTCAAGTGATCCTTGAGAATATTTCCCATGCCCACAAAGTCTGCCCCCCTGAAGTCCACTGCCAGTGTCCTAGATCTCCCTCCCCATGCTTATTTGAAACCTGACAGTATTGTGGTCACTCCCAGTCAGGGGGTCCTGTACAACTAGGTCCCTTAACAGATCCCCATCTGCCAGAACCATGTCCAGGACATGCCCCTCCCTTGTGGGCTCCATCACATGCTGTGTTAAGAACACATCCTGGAAGCCGTCCAGCAGCTTCTGCTCCTTGGCCACCTTAGAGGACATGGTTCCCCAGTTTGTACCTGGCATATTAAGGTCCCTTACTTCTCAAGTGTCCCAGATTTTCAGGGACAACTCTGAACTTGCCTCAGAATTGTCATCTGTCCCTCCTAAAATTGGTATTTGTGTCAGGGAGAAGTAGGTATTTGAAACATCAAATATAATGTCCCACATAAGTGTTACAGTCTAGTTCTCTATAAGGAAAATACCACACCAAATGCTGTTTCAGTGCTTTTTGATCCGATACGACCATTTTTCGAAGTGTCCATGGTTTTGGTTATTTAAGTTGTCCCTGACTTTTTTCAAGCAGTGTCCCTGATTTGCAATGCAGGAGGTGGAGAGGCATGAATCATGAGGAGCATGGTTAGGTGCCAGCTTTCCATACATGTTCACATCTGCTACAGCTACAAAGAAGCAATTATCTTTGTGTTCAGTTCTTCCACCCTGTTGAGTTTTGTGCCCTCCCTCCAATGCCTTGTACACCCAGGTCTTACCAGTACTTATGGTGGTGGGCTGACCTGGAGAGATGCATTGCTCCTGGGGCTGCAGGGTCACCAATCCTATCCAGGCATCCTGATCTTTCTTAGGCATTCCCCACTATCCACTGAGGGTTCAGATCTATCATTGATCTGTGCAAGCTGGGTGAATTAAAAACTCAGATCCTAGAGACCATTTGGAGCATTCAGCACCAAGATTTGAGAATTTGGCAGGCCACCGACCAAAGACTGTGGAGGTGAGTCCTGGAGATGAGTGCTTTGACTTACATTATCACACAGCAACTCAATCGCAAATGGAACATGATTGGTACTAACAGTGGACCAATTACTGGCCACCTATACTGCCCATAGCTGATTTGCCACTACATCTTTGTGAGCAGATGGAGCTCCTGATAGGCTGACGTCCAAGCCAGCTTGCTGCTGAAGTACTTATGTGCCTATAAAAAAAAAGCCAGCAAAACAAAACAAAAAAAATGCCAGCTTCTCTGGCATGCCCCCCCCCCAAGAGCTCAGGGCCAAGGACAACCCCGGACTGCAGCTCTGACAAGCTGCAACCCAAGTTATTCACCAGGAACAATCTCGTGCAATCCACTGTTCTCCAAATGCAAACTGACTGCATTGTAGAAGTAGGCAAACTAATTGGGGAAAAGCCTTTTGAGGGAGTTCTCATTCAAAAACAAATTATAAAACTGAGAGGTAAGGACAGTTAGATATGGTAGGTTGGTACAACCCTTTGTCTTGCAGTCACTGTGCATATTGCCCTCACTCTTGTTGCAGGAGAAGATCCCTTGCCTTCAAATGCCCCTCTTTTAACATTTCCAGTAGCCAAACAAGTGATACCTTCACTCTCAGTGCATACCATGGCTGCAGCCCCATTGGTCACTACCATTTGTGCCCACATGTCAGTCCTCCCTCCTATCCCCACTGACTATGCCCCCAACATGAAGCGATTCAGTGCAGCTCCTGATTACTGTCACCTCTGCTCTCCTCCCTCCCTGCCTTGATGGAAGTCCTCCACATCTGAAGAGCTCCAACCTGCACAGTGTTCAAGGCTGGTAATGAAGAACTTGCTGCTGTGGTAGGATGCTAGAAGCAGAAACAAAGGGTTGGCTGAGGGTCAGTACTGTAGCAATGCAGTTTGTGTGAACACTCAGAGATCCTCGTGACTGGCACTGGTAGATTTTGTTAGAGACCTTTATATGTGTGTGTGTGTGTGTGTGTGTGTGTGTGTGTGTGTGTGTATGTAAAGAGGGAGAGAGAGAGTTAAATAGAGAGAGACAGACAGACAGACAGATACTGTAGATAGATAAAGAGATAGATAGATGAAACTTTGTTAATGTAACATTTAGAGTTCAGATTAAAGTGACAAAAGTAGGGAAATGTGATGTGAGGGTTTACAACCCTAACACCCCACACCAACCCTGCAGGCAGCAAATGGGAAGACCATTACAACATTACCTCTGCTGATTCTTCACAAATCAGACCTGAGATCCTCCTTGAGGTTGTCAGCCCTAATGCTAACCTCATTCCATGAGCAAACAACCCAGATGCACTGAGTATATAGAATGGGGTGAGCATCATGATGGATAATCCCAAGGAAGACACCAGGGCTGATTTGTGAAGTCTCAGCAGTGGTAAAGTCATAATGATTTTCCTGTTTGCTTCCTGCAGAATGGGGGTGCAGTGTTAGGGCTGGGAACAGTAGCACCACATTTCCCTACTTTTGTCACTTTAATCTGAAGCCTTATTGTTGCAAAAATGAAGTTTTATTTGCAAAGAATTTCCTTACTTTTTGTGCTACTACTTTATAATCATAGCCTCATTGACGCAGGTTCCAAAGGGACCTGCATAAGCATATGTATTTGCCTATGGATGCACAGGGCCGTGCATAGATCCATCTTGGTGTGGAAGCACAGGGCCCTCCAGGTCCTGCAGTTTTGTTTCTCCAAAAAAGGAATTGTTATGTTTGGTTGTATGGCTTGTTAAACTTCCAGTGTTATCCAATGGGAGGTGTCATTGTTTTAATTTTTGGGGCGTTTATACGGCCACTAAGTTTCTTCGGGGTATGATACAGGCATAAGTTTTTTTGCAATCCTGCAACCCATTGGTAGCCAAGAGTATGGTCTCTGGTCTAAGCAAAACATTTTCTAGCCCAGAAGAGGATTTTGTACCAGATTACTCCAGCTACTATCCCTGAGACCGGGTGGCAGCATGGCCATACCAGACAAGGAACACCTAATGGGGTCCTGATTAGCATGATACATGTATTGATGTCATTGTATGATACCATTTATATTGGTTTTTAAATTATTATTTTGGAAAAAAAGAATGGAAACAAGAGGGTGGCCATATGGAAAAAGAATGTGTGCCTATGAAAAAAGAACAGCAGCATAGGAAGTAAAATATTTTTTAGTATGGATCATATTCTTTTCCCATTCCAAGCAGCCATCCAAAGGAGCGAACTGCACATACTACAAACCAAATTTTTAAAAGCTTATTACTTTGAAATGGATTAATAATATTTTTCACCAAACCAGAAAAAGGTACCACTGTAGGGCAAGCTCTATGTACCCCCAGCTAAAAAACACAGATTTGTTTACTTATTCTGCTATCCAGATCTCAGAATCTACAAATTGTACACAAAAACACTTGACACATCCAGAGATCCCCACCCAAAAGTCATGCAAGCAAAACTGTCTGCAAATCCATTGAGTGGTTCTGAAGTTACTGAAGTGTAATGTTTGAAATTTATCATCAAAACCCTTGTTCAGCCCTAACATTATTGGCACTACCACACCACTATAATATGAACATATGAATTTGCCAGCAGATAAAGGTCTTATGGTCTATCAAGTCTGCTCGAGTGTGCAGCTAGCAACCCATATACTGCAGCTGCCCATCCCTCCCCTCCCCAGACTCTTTCTCACCCTATACCATCTCCTTTCGAAGCAGTCCACTGTTATACAGGATACCACTTCCACAAGCAACACATTCCACCCAGACACAACTCTCTCTGTAAAAAGTGTCTTCTCATTTTCCTCTTGAACCTTCCCCCTCCAATCTGAGATTGTGACCACGAGTGTTCCTACCCACCCCTTTAACTTGAATAGTCCCTCCATGCCTGTCTTGTTTATTCCCTTCATGTACTTGAAGGTAGAATCATATCCTCACTGTCTCTCCTCTCCTCCGGTGAGTACATGTTCAGCTCCCTCAGCCTGCTCATGTAGGGTATGTTTCCCAATCCCTGGATCATCTTTGTTGCCCTGCACTGCATCCCCTCCAGTAACTTAATGTCCCTCTTCAGGAATGGGCACCAGTATTGCATGCAGTACCCCAGGTGTAACCTAATCAGTGACCTATAGAATGGCAGGATCACCTCCCCTCTCCTTGAAGATATACCCCTGGCAAGACAACCCAGCATTTTGTTGGCCTTTGCAGCTGCCTTCCTGCATTGTGCTGAGTTGTTCATTGAGCCCATTATAATCAACGCAGATCTTTCTCCTCCTCTGTCATGGCTAGCTGACCACACCCCCAAGCTGGTTGATCCTTCTTGTTTTTTTGTCTTGAAATGTAGCACCTTGCACTTTTTGGCATTGAACCCTAACTACCAGGTGTCTGACCAGGTCTCCAGTTTTGACAGATAATCCTGCAATCCATGCCTTCCTCCTAAATAATCCACTACTGCTCCCATCTTGGTGTCATCTGCAAACAAACTGATCTTGCTCATGATTCCTATTGAGATGTCTGATATGAACAATCCAAACAACATTGGTCCCAACAATGAGCCCTGTGGTACTCCACTTGTCACTGCACTCGGGGATGAGAGCTCCCCTTCTACCACCACCCTCCACTGTTTTCCCTGTAACCAGTTTACTACTAATGCCACCATTTTTGTCACTGCACATGTACTTGCCATCTCACTACCCTGCCTCCCATGTGGCACCAAGTCGAATGCCTTACTGAAGTCCAGAAACAGGACATCCACTGCATGACCTTTGTCCAACTGTCTAGTTACCCAGTATAGTAGTCCATCAGATTGGTCTGACAGGATCTGCCCATGACAAACCCATGATGCCTAATGTCCTGCAGCCCATTGGTCTCCAGAAAGGACACCAGCCACTCCTTCAGGATTGTCTCCATCAGTTTTCCCACAATGGTTGTGAGGCTTACCAGCCTGTAGTTTCCTGGTTTGTCTTTGGGACCGCTCTTATGGAGAGGTACCATGTGAGCCATCCTCCAGTCCTGAGGTACACTTTCTGAGACCAGGGAGGCATTAAACAGGTCTGCCAAGGGCCCCACCAGGATTTCTGCCAGCTCTCTCAGTACCCTGGCATGAATGCCATCTGGTTCTGGTGCCTTGTCCACCCTCAATGCCCTCAGGCCCTCCAGTACCCTGCCCTCTGTGATTTCCCCATCTGTCACCTCCTCCCTCTTTGAGCCTGACCTCCCACCCCCCAAGTAGCACCCCTCCTTTATCTTTAGTAAATACAGAGCAGAAGTATTCGTCGGTCTGGCAGTATAGCCCAGAGGTTAGAGTAATGAGCTGTTAATGAGCTTGGTACATCCAGCAGACCAGACCTGGGTCTGAATCTCACAATCTCCACTTGCATACTGTGTAACACTGATAACTACCCAGTGGTCCCAGGTCACCCCTGAAGACCGACGCTTGTGCCTAGTGGGCCTTACCCATTTACCAAAGACTAAAATAAAAATAAATAAAATTAATTAAGCACATCTGCCTGCTCTGTCCCTGTTTCCACCCACCACATCTCTCTTAGTCCTTACTATTTTGTCCCTGCAACTCCTTTTCTCCCTGAAGTACTTGAAGAATTCCTTTTCCCACTTCTTGATGCCTTGTGCCAGCCTGAACTCCTCAGATGCCTTGGCTGCCCTTACTGCCCTCATCACCTCTTTTGATACCTTCAGATATTTATCTTTGTCTTCACTTCTCCCTGTTTTTTTGAATCTCCTAAAAGCAATTTTTTTATTTCTTACTTTCACCATGACCCCCTTGCTCAACCAGATGGGTTTTGTGGCCCTAGTTGTCTTACTCTGGACCCTGATGCAGGTTTTGGTTGCTTCCTCAATCCCCAGTTTTATGACCTCCCACCTCTGGTTAGTGCCCATAGTACATATTTTAAAGCTTTTTGGTGGATTGTAAAGAAATGCACAGTAGTTTAGCAAGTGTGTCTTAGCCAATATCACATCCCCGTCAATGCTAACACTGTTTACACTCATTAGCATCTCTTGCTGGCAGTCATGTTTTAGTGGCCAAGAACTAAATGGGCATATCATCTGAGCTGCCTGCTCTTCCATGGTTCTAATGACTGGTTTGATCCAAAATTTGCAGTGTGTCTGCCTGTGCCGAACATGCCATGTAACAGATAGAGGACTTTGGTCTTACTGTCAGTGTGGGATCTTTTACAAGCACCACAGAAATTCACTACAAAAAAGATTCTGCCATTCTCACAGACACAAAAACTGTAAATAGCTTCACATTTACTAAGCACTGATCATTTTAGACATGGTACAGCACACAGTATGTACAATAGCCTGTCCCCAAAAACTGTAGTAGCACATTAAAATGGTGACTCCCTGGCAATGTTTCTAGTTTGGAAAGACATTAGGCTGGATTTTCAAAATGAAATGGGACTAAGGTTTACTCCTCAACTGCAGTTGAGGTCCAAAATCTCCACAGCTGCAGAGATTTGTACATTCAATCAATGCAGCTATGGGAGATGTTTCTCCTGGTCTCACTGGGCATTACATTTTCCCACAGCTGGAAGGAAAAAAACAGGCAGAAGCTGCCAGAAATAATGAAGCCAGTCATAAAACTGATCCACCTTTGAAAATACTGAAACTGCAGGAACAATTGCAGCCCCACAAGTTGTAATACATTTGCGCCAAGTTTTTCCCACAGTTGTGGAGTTTTCAATTGTTCTAAAAATCTGACACATTTTTAAACATCAAGGCTGCTATGTAATGACAGAGCAGCTGGTACTATTCATATGGCCTCCACTTAAAATAATGGACACTTCCTGTTCTTGCATTACACGTGGGTTCATGTGGAATTTCATCATTCATCCATGAACAATCCTTTGGTATTCCTCATGATTGGTGCTTTGCATTTTATTCAGCCTGCTTAGATCTTTTTAGGCAAATGGTGCTGCTCTCAAGTTAGGAACTGTAAATCTCTGATGTATGGCATCCATAGCAAACACTCATATGGTAGTGTCTGTAAGTGGGACCAGAACTGCATTTTCCTCCACAGCTTTCTTGCGCTTTTAAGATCCCAGAACACATTGTCCATCATTCATTATTTTGTTTTCTTTTGACCTTGATTTATTTAGAAATTGATTTCTATCTGATACAGGTGGACATGGATTGACCACAATAGCCAATACCTTGTGTGAGCATATAGTTCATTCAATTTAAGTGTAGCACATGTTAGCAGAGATTACATTTTCTATGGAATCATGATTTATCCATTATAAAGTAGCCTGCAGCAATGGTACACATGTGTGCAATATGAACTGAACAGACAGTGTGGAATAATGACTCGAGGACAGGCTTGGAAACCAGAAGACCCCACCACTTCAAATCTTTCACAGGCATTTTTTCAGTACTTAACCTTAACAAAGTAATATATCTTCCAATATTTTTATCCTTGTAGCTGTGAAACTGAGTAGTATCAAGGATGACCTAAAAATGAGATTTTGCATCTTAGTTGGTCTACCCTAGGGAAATATAAAACGAAAAAATATTTCAAAGACTATAAATTAAAAGTAAGACATGATGAGGTTAGCCTATATAAACACTAACGTTTCCTGATAATTTTTTTCTGCGTCTGTTTTTGGCTGTACTAACCAGGCTGAATTCTAACCTCTGACTACCACTCTGACACATAACAATCTATTACCAATAATAATTCTTGAACACATGAATTTCCTGGTACCACAATCAATGCCACCTAGACTACCTTGTCTTACTTCTTGAGGGAGGAATCCCCCCTTTTCCTAAGGCTATCAAGTAGTCATGAGTGGAAGTGACAGATGTAGTAGAAGCATGGCATTAGGGGAGGGATGACACAGTTGTGTATTATGTGAGTATGATTGGCCACTGACTTTTGCTTCTTCATAGTTGCAGTGATGGGACATTTCTCCTTGTTGTCTGAACCCACGTACCCAGAATGATGGTGTCACCTTTCCCTTATTTTGGGGGATAGCTGAAATTGCCTGATCAAACATGATATCACTGAAGCCACAACCATTACCAGACCTCCTCTATGAATAACTGACAGAGCAGTCATCTGGAGTCCCCTATCTTTGAGTAGAAGGCAACAAGGCAAATGCTCTTCCCCATCCCTTCTGGGCTCAGCCCCTGATGTCCCAGGTAGGTGGTGGGTAGAGTGGCCTCAATTCGCCCTGCTAAGGATCTGCAGAGTGAAGCAATCACGAGTGTTTCTACACGTGAAGTAGAGTACTTTGCGTTATAATGGGTAACATGACGCCCATTGAAAACAATGACTTTATGTTACTCCACCTTCCCAAATCACTACTCCACCAACTTTAAGGCTATGTATATTGAAAACAATGTACTTCACCTCACTCCACCTTGTTTTTAAGTTCCAAAGGCGAATTTTGCAGTGATTCATGGGATTTCAGGTCACATGGGCTCTAGATTGTTCTGCACAGCCTCAGTTCGGGGTAGTGTGTGTAGGAAGCTGTAGGAGACAGTCTGCTGTCAGAGCTCGCTGTGATTCAGACCTTCTAAAAGCTATTAAAAAAGCCTTTTTGAGTAATTTATTTTGCTGAAACTTTAGTTCACCGATTGTAGGACCCCCCCGGTGCTCATATCATCGAGTGTTTATTATTTGTATGTGGATTTTGAATGTGTACTGAGAGACAGTGGAAGTGTGCTTTGGGGGAGGGGTGTATCTGTGGTGTTGGTAGATTAATAATAATAATTCTTTATTTGTACAGTCCTTTTCCAATTCCAAAGCACTTTACAGCTTAAACAATTTAAAACAGACATTAAAATCGAAAATCTCAGCAATAGATAAAAAGATCATATTCAGAATTCAATTCAGTTTGCTAAAAAGGGCTTCTGCCATAGAAAGGTTTTTTAATCCTCTCTTAAATTCCTCTGTGGAGGTGCACTCCCATAACTGACGGAGTAGAGAATTCCAAAGGGTAGGCACAGCATAAGAAAAAGCTCTTGAGCCAGTTGATTTAAGGTTCACCCTTGGAATGTCTCTAGCAACCCCTCATTGGCCGAGCGGAGCAATTGACCAGGGGAGTTGGGGACCAGAAGTTCTTTCAGATAGGCTGGACCCTGACCATGAAGGGCTTTGAAAGTCAGTAAACTGACTTTAAAGGTGATCCACCACCGTATAGGCAGCCAGTACCATTCGCACAACACCAGGGTAATATAACAGGATCTACTAGAGCCTGTCAAAACCCAGGCAGCTGTGTTCTGCACCAGCTGCAGGTGGTGAATTTCAACACCAAAAAGCTCAAAGTAAAGGGAGTTGCAGTATTCCAAGCACGAGAACACAAAGGCATGGGCCAGTGTTGGAAGGTTGTCAGACGGAACCAGATGCCTAACTCTGGCGATATTCCTAAGATGATAAAAGGAGGTCTTGGTGACAGCTGACACCTGTGACTGCAGTGTCAGTCTATCATCAAGAACCATCCCCAGGTTACGCATCCATTCAGAGGTTGGGAGAGAAATGCTGCCAAGAAAAATTCCTGAAGGCACACAAACACTCAACCCCTCTATCTGTAGACAAGGGTCCACAACCAATACCTCTGTCTTTTCTGAGTTCAACTTCAGCCAGCTAGAATTCATCCATTCCAGGATTTCTTTCAGACAGTTATTAAAGACTGAGAGAGCTCCATCCTGGTCAGGTGCAAAAGACGGGCATAGCTGGATAACATCTGCATTACAGTGAAACCTCAGCCCATACCTTCTTACAATGTCTCTAAGGGGTAACTTAACCTGGCTCAAGGTCAGTTGGCATTCATCTGTATTCCCCTCCCTCGGGTTGTGCCTGAAAATAGGCAGGATTTGTCTAGTGCACTTACCTGGTCAACAAAAACTAAATAAAAAATACACCACAAAGAACATGAGTGATAGTACAGGTCCCTGAGCCACCCCACACAACAAAGCCGTTGGAAAAGATCCCGGACACAACTCTTTGTGATCTCCCTGTGAGGAATGAAGTGAACCATCAAAGGACAGTTCCTGATATTCCACATAAATGCCTCAGGCTTGCTATCCATACCATGTGATTCACGGTGTCAAAAGCTGAGGAGAGATCTAGTAGAACCAAGATGGAACATCTATTCTAATCTCTCACCCTCAGGAGATCATTGAGCACTGGAACCATCACTGTCTCAGTACTATGTCTTTTATGAAAACCGGACTGGAAGGGTTCATAGATGTCATGGATGGTTAAATGGTCCTCCAGTTGTGCTGCAACTACTTTCTCAATTACCTTCCCAATGAAGGGAAGGTTAGAGATATGTCTTTAGTTGGTGAAACAGTCTGGGTCCAGAGTGGCTTTCATCAACAGCGGTGTCACCACTGTCTCTTTCAGGGAGCTAGGAAACTCACCTGACTCCAAGGAGCACCAGACTATTCGCACATGGATCCAAACTACAGCATGTAGGGTGCACACTCTGAATAATCCTCATGACATCCACAAAGTCTAGTCGACTGAAGGTACTCCAAGAAGATTGAGGTATAGTAAACTTGCACTGACCAACTGTAGCCGCCCTAGAGGTTGACGGTTGCAAATCCACCTTGAAGTCGACCACCTTATTTGCAAAAAATTGAGCAAGCTCCTCGTACTTTAATTGCAACAAAGCTTTCCTAACTTGCAGACAGGCTGGGTTGCACAGCCTGTCTACAGTTCGAAAAAGCTGAACTGGTTGATTCCGAGCAACTGCAAGCTCCCTTGACAGGAATTCTGCCTTCTTACAAGTGATTGCAGATTGATAGACTAAATAATAGTCAATCAATCTAAGTTGATTGGCATCAAGGGCAGATTTAAGGATGAATAAAAAGACAGTTCATTCTGTTTCGGTGATATTTTTCTTGTATAACTGTGTTAATGTATACACAGTAATATTTTCAATAATTCTTGAAATTTTTTTGCCTATTGTTGTGGTGCAGCAGTGCATAATTTTAGTTTGTTTAAAATACTTGGTTATACTGTATTACTGAAGTTTTCAATCTACTATGCATTACTTAGTCTGTGTGTGAGTATGTGTGTCACATGTGTCATCAAATCAGACATCTTTTATTGTGCCCCATAGTAATTTCAGCAATGTCAACCTGTTATCCACAAAAGATGCGTGATTTTTATACTTCTTTGTGATATCTTTACTGGTACTAGTATTAATGAGTGTTACTAAAGTACACTGCCCCCATGGGCCACAGTCCACCCCACCGGCAAAGGTATTCTTTTCCAAATTTGAATTTCTGATGGTGAGCACTGATTAGGTGTTGTGCCTCTGCATCTTTATCTCTTCAGTGTGCAGTGCAATCTTAATCTGTCTGTGCATTTGCATCTCTTTAGGGCCTAAACTCAATCTGTAATTTAAGTCACAGTTGTTTCTTTGGCTTCCCTTCAGAGTACTGGACAGGTGAGATGCATAATTCTACATGAACATTGTACTTACTAATATGCGATTTCAAGTCAGGAAGGACCATCATCGTCCCAAGTCACCCGTGATACAAATCAAATTCTTCATCATCACAGTCACAAGTGCAGTCACAAATCACAATTCACGATCACATCATGATTTCACAAATCACAAAATTAATTTTTTTACTACTTTCTTGGATGTATTGTAACCCTGTTTTGTAGTATCTATCCAGGCTTCACCACCCCACCACTGTACTCATTAATAAGTGTTTTTAGGTTGGGGAGCTTTGTGCTACAGCTCTTCGGGAAAGTATAGCTGTAGGCATTCGTGTTCACATACATTTCCATACTGGCTATCTCACACCAAATCACATTCTTCATCATCATAGTCACAAATTACAATTCACGATTACATCACAATTTCATGACTCACAAAATTAATTTTTGTACTAGTTACTTGGATGTGTTGTAAGCCTGTTTTGTACTAGTATCTTTCTAGGCTTTACCACCTCACCACTGTACTCATTAATAAGAGTTTTTAAATTGGGGAGTTTTATGATACATGTTCAGCTCATCAGGGAACTATAGCCATAGGCATTCATGTTCCTTCCTGTACAGCATGTGAGTTACAGTACAGTTAGCGGTGGGTGAAGTGGCCCCAATTCGCTCTGCAAAGTGATTCATGGAGTAACACTGACTCCGCAGAGTACTCTGTATTGTGAAATAGAGCACTTTGCTCCATAATGAGGAACACAAAGTCCATTGAAACCAATGACTTTGCATTATTCCTCCTCCCCAAACCACTTCTCCACCAATTTTAAGGCGTAGTACATTGAAATCAATGTAATCCACCTCACTTTGCCTTGTAATTGTGTTCCAAATGAAATTATGCAGTGATTCACGGGATTCCAGGTCACATGGGCTCTAGATTGTTCTGCAAAGCCTCAATTCTGGCCTGGGTAGTGTGTGTGCAGTGGTAGCTGGAGACAGTTTGCTCTCAGAGCTCTGCAATTCAAAACCTCTAAAAGCTATTTCAAATACCTTTTTGAGTCTTCTTTTTGTTTTGCTCAAAATTTAGCACATCGGTTGTAGGAAACCCTTCTGTGCTCATATCATCGAGTGTTTATTATTTGTGTGTGGATTTTGAATGTTAATTTAGAACAATCAGTCTGTGTATTGTAGCGATTTTGGGGCAAATTTGTGGTGTAGGTACATTAACCGGGAGAAAAAGGCAGTCTTTCTGTTTTGGTTATATTTTTCCTTGTATAACTGTGTTAATGTACACACAATAATATTTTTAGTAATTCTTGACATTTCTTTGCTGATTGTTGTGGTGCAGCAGTGTATAATATGTCTGTTTAAACATCTGGTTATATCACTAAAGGTTTTCAATTTGCTATGCATTACTTGTAGCGTGTGTGTGTGAGTGTGTGTGCAATGTGTGCCATCAAATCAGACACTTTTTGTTGTGCCACAGAGTAACTGTAGCAGTATGAATCTTCTATCTACCGCACCTACGTGAATTTTTTTATACTGCTTTGTGGTATCTTTACTGGTAGTGGATTGTTACTGCTGTGCACTCAACCCCCAACTGGCAAAAGGTATTCCTTTCCAGATTTGGATTTGTGACTTGTGAGCACTGGTTAGGTGTTATGCCTTTTCGTATGCATCCCTCAAGTGTGCAGTGCAATTTTAATCTGTATGTTCATTTGCAGTGCACCATTAATTCTGGGAGACTGCATTTCTTGTTATGCTCTCATTTCACTTCTTCAGCATTGGGAATTTTCTGGATGCAAGACACATCATTTTGTCAGCCCTGGAGAATTTTCTGGATGCAAGACAGTAGCATTTTGGGGATGCACATTAATTCTGGTGACTCTGTATGTGACTACCACTGCACACATGACTGAGTGCACCATTAATTCTGGGAGACTGCATTTCTTGTTACGCTCTCATTTCACTTCATCACCTCAGCACTGGGGACTTTTCTGGACACAAGACAGTAGCACTTTGGGGATGCACATTAATTCTGGTGACTGTGTGTGGGGGGGGTGCTGTCAGTTTTGTTGTCACTCTGCCTTACTTTGTGTTTAAGGTGGAAAGACAATGCAAAGTAATAATAACAAGGTGAAGTGAGCCTTTTCTATGGGGCACTCCATGTAGCGAAGCATGAACGTGAAGTGTCCACTTCACAAGCACTTTGCTGGTGGAATTTAAATTTGCTAAGTCTCTAGTCCCAGGCTTGGGGCAGGAACCTTGTTCATCAGACTAGCAGAACCAACTCCCATCACTTGACACCACATAATCAGCTTTACATGAGATATTGAACCATGCTCAGAATTTGTGATTAAAAAGAAAGACATTAAGAATATAAAAGATACTGACAAAGAACAGAGACGATGGTTCTACTGATTCATGTCCTTTTACAGTATATATAAAAATGATGAAACATACAAATAAATTCTTTCCTGACAATAATATGGGAAGTTCTTATGTAATAACATTATGTGTCAACCTCTTCATTTCAGAAGCATAACAATTTCACTGTTCTATACCTCATGTTATTAATTTGTTATTTTGAACTGCTGTGCTATCTCTGCCCAACAACTACAAGGCAAATGCAAGCAAGCACACATTCGGCATTGACAAATCCTTGTTGGAATACTGCAGGGATGAGATTTCAGAATGCCATCAGGTTGCAACTGTGGAATGCAGCAGTGGCTCAATCTCAAAAAGTTGCTGGTGTACTCAAATTTAGAATGTGGCAGGGACACTGAAATTCAGGGAGTGGCCATGTCATAAATTATTTGAATGTGACAGAGATGTGGAATTTTATAATACAGGAGACACACAGCTGCAGAATGTTGCAGTGATTTGCAATTTCATAATGTGCTACTATTGTTTAGTTTTCATGTGTGGTGATGATGAATGATTTTGGAATGTGGCAGGGATACTTAATTTCAGGTAGTGATGGCAACATGCAGTTTTTCGAATGCGGTGTGGACACAGAATCTCAGAACAGGGTGGAGGTGCACAGTTTCAGAATGTGATAATCTCATGCAATTTCAGAATGTAGCAGGGATGAACATTTTTGGAATGTTGCTGGTTACATAATTTGGGAGCATAGCAAGGAAATGCATTTTCTGAATGTGACAGGTAAGCATAACATAGAAACATAGACTTTGACGCAGATAAGGACAACTTGGCCCACCTAGTCTGCCCATTTCCAGTCCTGCTGGATAAGCTGCAGATCCTAGTTAACCAACAGCCTATTTCTTTGTACCCCCCACAAGAATTGCCTTATATCTGTCCCATACATTCTTGAATTCTCCCAAAGTTTTAGACCCCACAACCTCCTCAGGAAGGCAGTTCCATTTGTCCACCACCCTATCTGTGAAACAAATACTTCCTCACATTGCCCCTGAGCCATCCCCCCTATATCTTCAAATTGTGCCCCCTTGTTCTTGCACATCTCTTTTTCTGAAAGATACTACCCTCTTGGACTTTGTTGATTCCACTGAGGTACTTAAAAGTTTCAATCATGTCCTCCCCTCTCCCTCCTTTCCTCAAGGGTATACATATTAAGCTCGTTTAGTCTCTCCTCATATGGCTTCTCTTGCAGACCCTGCACCATTTTAGTTGCCCTCCTCTGGACTGCCTCCATCCTGTCTATGTCCTTGTGGAGCAGAGGTCTACAGAACTAGAGGCAGTACTCCTTATGGTGTGTCACCAACTGTCTGTACAGAGGGATAACAATTTCCTGTTTTCTGCTGGTGATGCCTCTCCTTATACATCCTGGTATCCCCCCAGCCCACCCTACTGCCTTCTCACATTGCTTGCCACTTGAGGTCATCTGACATGATTACCCACAGGACCCTTTCCATTTTTGTTGTTGTTACTACTCCGCAATTGTGTACTCTTCCCCTGGGTTTTTGTTTCTGATGTGCATTATTTTGCACTTCTGTGTTTTGAATCCAAGCTGCCATACTTCTTACCATTCCTCCAACCTTGCCAAGTCCCTTCTCATCATTTCCACACCCCCTTGTGTATCAACCCTGTTGTAGATCTTTGTGTCATCTGCAAAGAGGTATACTTTTCCTTCCAGTCCTTCTGCAATGTCACTGATAAAGACATTAAAAAGGACTGAACCCAGTGCTGAACCCTGCGATACTCCCACTAGTAACTCCCCTTTCTTCAGAGTGGACTCCATTTACTATTACCTTCTGTGTCCTGTTGTCCAGCCAATGTTTTATCCAAGCTACCACTTCTGGGACCCACTCTCAGGCTGGCTAATTTGTTTATTAATCTTTTGTGTGTGACTGAGTCAAATGCCTTGCTAAAGTCTAGGTAGACCATGTCCACCTCCCCTCCCCTCCCTGGTCTACTTCTTTGGCCACCCAGTCAAATAAATCTATTAGATTCACCTGACATGACCTTCCCACTGTGAATCCATGCTGCCTTGGGTCCTTTCCCCCACTGTCCTCTGGGCACTCAACATTTCTTTCCTTCAGAAGTTATTCCATCATTTTCCCTACCACAGAGGTCAAACAGACAGGTCTGTAGTTTCCTGTCCATGACTTGCTCCTGCTTTTGTGAAGGGAATTCAAATCCACTCTCCTCCAGTCCTCAGGTACCACACCATCCTCCCATGATTTGTTAATAAGGGTAGTCAGTGGTGTCACTAGTTCTCCTCTTAATTATTTTAGAATTCTGGGGTGAATCCTGTTAGGCCCTATTGCTTTGTCCACCTTCAGTTTCAGGAGTTCTTTCAGAGCCCTTTCTTCTGTGAAAGGACTGGGATCGACCCCTCTATCCAGAGTGCTTCTGTTAATTGGATTAGGTACCTCCCCCTCTTCCTGTTTTGTGAATACTGAGAAGAAGTATTCATTCAGTATCCCTGCTTTTTCACTGTCCCTCTCTGCCCACCCACCATCCATTCTATTCAGCCTCACTATCCCTCCCTTTGTCTTTCTACACTCCCTAATGTACCTATAAAAGGTTTTATCTCCCTTCTTAACTGAGTTGGCCATCTTTTCTTCAGTTTGGGCCTTTGCTATTCTGACTGCCTTTCCTCCTTCCTTTTGCTTTAACTGGTACAGTTCTCTGTCCTGCTCCTTCTGTGTTTCCTTATACTTCCTAAATGCTATCTTTTTCTCCCTACCATTCTCTGCCACCTCTTTTGAGAATCATAGTGGCTTTTTTTCCATTTTGACTTGTTTATTTACTTCACACAAAGGCTTGCTGCCTCTGTAATGGCAGTTTTGATGTTTCCTCATTGTTGTTCCATCCCTCCTTCTTGCCTGTTTGCTAGTGCTTTTCTAAGGCACTCTCCCATTTTTCCAAAGTCAGCCCTCCTGAAGTGCAGTACCCTCACTTTTGTATGGCTTGCCTCTGCAGCTGAGTTTATTGTGAACCACACTGTTTGGTGGTCACTTGTTCCCAGATGGCTACCCACTTCTTGATATGAGATCCTCTCACTGTCCCCATTTCAGAGTACAAGGACTAAAATTGCTCCCTCCCAAGTGGGTTCCAATACTGGCTGTCTGAGGCATGCCCCCTGTAGGGCATCAAGAATGGCCCTGCTCTTTGATGTGGCTGCAGCAAAGGTGCTCCAGTTAACATCTGGCATATTCAGGTCCCCCATCAACAGTATCTCCTCTTTCTCTGCCATCCTAAGGATGCCTTCTATCATATCCTTGTCCATTCCTCCCCTCCCCCGAGATAGGGGTCTGTATACAACCCCTATGCAGATTGTGGTGCCATTTCAAGTCTCTAAGGTGACCCACAGTGCCTCCTCTCCTCCCTGTTTACTCTTTTGTTTCATTGCTTTTATCCCTTCCCTTACATAGAGAGCTACTCCTCCCCCCTTCTATCTCCCTGTCCCTCCTGTAGGTTGTGTACCCTTGTATGTTAATATCCCAGTCATGGTTCTCTGTGTACCATGTTTCTGTGACTACCATGATATCCAGGCATCCGTCTTCAATCAAAGTCACCAGTTCAGGAAGCTTGTTGCCCAGACTATGGGAATTGGTACTCATTACCCTCCATTTCTTGATGGCCTTACCACTTTTTGCCCCATCCCTCTCTTTATTGCCATTGTCATTTTCTCCAGTTACCCCTACCCTTCTCCCTATTGACATCTCTATCTTGGTGTTTACCTCACTAACTACCCTGATTTTTTTGAGGGTGCTAGGATTTTCCTGTTCCTTTCCTGTGCCTGCCCCCTTGGCTACTTCAAATGCTTGCTAATGAAGCATTAAAACCTATCATGAAGTATCCTGGTCCCCCTCCTGGACAGATACAGACCATTGTGCCAGATTAGGCCTGCATCACTCTAGGTGGACCCCCAGTCCAAAATGAAGTCAAACCCCTGAGCTCTGCACCAGGTTTTTCAACCAATGATTGAATCCCATAGTGTGAAGCACCCTAGCCTCACCCATGCCATAAACAGGCAGCACCTCCAAGAAGGTTACCATGCGTCCTAATTGTCTAAGACCCTTCCCCAACTCCACAAACACTTCCTGTATTGCTCTGATCATTTTTCCAGCCAGGTCATTTGTCTCTAGGTGGACAATGATGCCCTGTGCAGCTTCTCCTGCAATCCTGAGGATTCACTCCCGGTTCCTCCAAGCCATGGCACCAGGCAGGCACCTTAAGTCCCTCTCCCCTTCCTCCCCCAGTTCTACCCTCCTAACAATGGAGTACCCCACCAGGAGTTGTTTCCCCTGTGAGGTCTCATGCCATCATCCTGTGGGTCTCCTTTGTGGAGATTCCTAGCATGCTCCTTGGTCTCCATTGTGGGTGCCTCCATAGAGGAACCACACTTTGCCAGAATGGCATATGAATTGTGGAGAGGTACAACTGGAGGGATGTGCCTCTGTTCCACCACCATCACCCTCCTTGTGCTCACTGTGGTTCAACTGCTCCTCTTTCTTGGCAACCTCTGAGGCAACGGCGGTGGCCCTGGTGGTCCCTGGGTGGGAAAGAAGGTCCCCCAAATCCTGGCCAACTCAGCCTGGAGATGAGCAACCTCCTCCCTCAGTCCAGAGAGGTGCCCACAGATAGGACAACACTGCATCCTCCAGAACATCTCCCAAAAGACTGCTGCTCAACAGCCACTGCACTGCACCACTCCCATCTTGTCTTATTTCTTGCCCCATAACTGTTGTTTTGAATACTTACTTTTTTGTCTATTTGTTTATTTTTTTCTACTTATTTACTGCCTCCATGCCCTTTAAGCTCCTGATCTTCATGTTCGGAGATGAGACGTTCCTATATTTCTCAGTAGTCTCCTTATTTGCTCAGAGTCAGACCTCCAGCAGCTAGGGGGGACAGAGATTTATTCTTTTCTTTCTAGGATGTTGAGTCTGTTGTGGCTCTGTGATCACTTCTTTCCTGCTCTCAAACAGGAAGTTCCTGTTGTCAGTCAAATCCTATGCCTATAAAAGTAGAACTGGCTAAGGGTGGAGAAGTGGAGGTAGGGGGCAATATAGTCCCAGTAGAGAAGTATAATTATAACAGCAGCTTCTTTCTCTTGCTGTTCTCTGCCAGAAGCTATCGAGGTCAGTTTTTAATTCCAAAACACCTGGCTTCCTTCTAGTTAAGCCACCCCCCACTTCACAGCTCCTTCTACACCTAGATGACTACAAAGATAACAATTCACCTCAGCCAACTCAGACAAACACACTAACTCTTTTTTGTTTGGTTTCTACCCAAAACTGAAGGTCCCAGTAGTAGAGTTCTAGTTTTCTAGTCCCAATAGAGAAGTATAGTTATAATAACAGTTCCTTCCTCTTGCTGTTGTCTGCCTGTTTTGGAATGTGTCAGGAATGGATGTTTACTCACCTGGTAAAGGTGATTGTGTTGGTTGACATCCATGGAAATCCAGACATTACATCATGGGTTTTAGCCCACCTGATCAGCTAGTGATGCACATGACTCTAGGATCAGATTTCTACCATGTCCAGGTTCCAGATACCCTGCTCTCCAGTTTGAATCTTCCAAAGCTGAATAAGGTTAGTAACAGGCAAATACCAAGAAGAGGAAAGAAACAATGATCATTCTGTATGACAAAAATGCGAGTGAGGCGAATGTAAATCAGGCCATAGGTCTTTACTTTATTTCCTGTTAGTACAGACTAAACTCAGCCCCTCATGGGCCAACGGTGGACATCCTGGATGTCTGTTGAGAAGGTATGCAATCAGTTAACTTCATCCCAGACGTTGTCCTCTAGTTCCTGATCATTTCTGAACACTGTGTCGGGAGGGTCGTGGAGTGCCATGGATGTCAACCAACACAATCACCTTTACCAGGTGGGTAAACACCCATTGTGATTGGTTGATCATCCATGGCACTCCAGACATTACCTCATGGGTAGATAAGCAGCAGTACTGTACCCACGGGAGGGAGACAGAGTGGTTCAGGAGTGAGAGGAAGGGTTGGTGGCAGCTGATAGTACCTGTGTGGCAAAGGTTGGTTGTAAGTGGTACAGCTGCTCCAGGCAATAATGCCTGGCAAAGGTGTGTAGATACATCCACGTAGCTGCCTTGCAGATATCTTCCACTGAGACATTGGCCCTCTCTGCCCAGGAGGTAGCTACTGCCCTGGTGGAGTGTGCCTTAATGCCTGGAAGGGTGTCAATTGTTTTGATTTGTAGACCTCCAGAACAGTCCTCCATAACCAGGCCACAATGGTAGTTTTGAAGGTGGCTTTTCCCTGTCTCTGCCCCCTTGTGATGATGAACAGCCTCTCTGTCTTGCACAGAGGTTGTGTCCTAGCTATGTATGTGGACAGGGTGGAACCTACGTCTAGGTGTTGTGGGAAGGTCTTGTCTCCTGTGTGAGAGTCTCCCATGAATGTGGGTAATTCAGTGGGTTGTTCCTTATGGAAGGCAGAGGAGACCTTTGGTTGAAATGCTGGAACAGTGCGTAGACACACTCCACGTGGGGTGAACACAGTGTAGGGTTCCTTGCAGGACAGAGCCCCTAATTTGCTGATCCTGCATGCTGAGCATATCACTACTAGGAAACAGGTCTTCAGACCTACCCAGTACAGGTCTAAATTCTGCAGTGGTTTGAATGGGGCTGTGCTAAGGGAGTCTAGCACCAGAGGAAGGTCCTAGGGAGCCATGGATGGGCGTATACGGGGTTGTAGAATCTCGACCACCCTTCAGAAGCACAATGCATCCAGGTGGGCCCCAGGACTGTTGCCACCTATGGGCCCAATGGCTACTCTGATGGCCGACAACTGTACTCTAAGGGATGAGTGGGCCAATCCCTTACCTAGTTCTTGTTGAAGGAATAACAGGATGGTAGACATGTCTGCACATTCCGGATCTGAGCCCCAGGCTTGACACCACCTGGAAAATACCACCCACTGCCTGCCATAAGTGAAAGTGGTTGAGGAACACCTGGACTGCAGTATTGTAGAGATGACCGAGTTGTGATAACCCACGTTCATCAGTCTTCTCCTCTCAGAAGCCAGGCTATGAGCTTTAGGGTCCTAGGACTTGGGTGCAGTACCAGACCCTGGGTCAACATGTCAGGTCTGTAGGGATATCTGAGACTGATCTGCACCATTGCCAGAACCTTGGCAAACCATATCCTCCGTGGCCAGTAGGGGGCCACTAGGATGATGGTCCATCGAGAAGAACAGATCTTGGTGAGAACTTGTGGAAGTAAAGGGATGGGTGGAAAGATGTAGGCATTGTCCCAGAGCCAGGGTTGTGACAGGACTTTGGTTCCCTGAGACCGGCTCTCCCTGTATCTCAAATAGTAGTTCTGGACCTGTGCATTTTGTGCCGGGGCCATGAGGTCCATGGAGATGGGCCCCCAGGTCTCCTGAATCAGAGTGAAGAGACTGGGGTGTAGATGCCACTCCCCGGGGAGGACTTGTTGTCGACTGAGCCGGTCCGCCCGAGTGTTGAGCTTCCCGGTGAGGTGAACTGCGCAGAGATGGGAGAGGTGGAGTTGTGCCCATTTGAGGACCTTCACTGCTTCTCTCAGCATAGCTCTGCTTCTGGTACCTCCTTGCTTGGAGATGTAAGCCACTGTGACTTGGTTGTCGGAACGTATCAGCACTGACTGTCCAGAGATAGAAGTCTGGAAGGTAGTGAGGGCATGGTAAACTGCCCACATTTCTAGGATGTTGATGGACAACCAGGCTTCCATGGGGGTCCATTGGCCCTGTGCTGTTCTGTTCCATAGGAAAGCACCCCCCCCAGGAGGCTGGCATTGGTCTCGATAGAGACCTGGTATGCGGCCTCCAGCGGGATTCCTTTGGTCAGATTGGTGCGATCTGTCCACCAAGTCATTGATTTCCTCAGGGATGGTGGTAACGGGAGTGTTACATTCAAGTTGTGCTCATTTGGAACTCCCCAATTGAGGACGTACGACTGTAGTGGTCGCATGTGCCACCTGGCCCAGGGGACCAGGTCTATACAAGATGCAATGTCTCCTAATAGCTGGGCTAGTCTTGCCATGGACACCTGATGGGAGTTGCACAATTGGCATGCTAGTCTGCTCAGGTTGGGGACCCTTGTCTCGGATGGCTTTGCCCAGCCTTTTGCTGTGTCGATGCTTGCCCTTAGGTGCTCTATTTGTTGGGTGGGTGCCAGGTGGCTCTTTTCTAGGTTTACCACCCAGCTGTGCACCTCAAGAGCCCATAGGGTGAGAGTGGTGTGTTGGCAGGAGCATTCCTTGCTTCGCGCCTGGATCAGCCAGTCATCGAGGTAGGGGATAATATCGAGCCCCTGGTCCTGGAACCTGGCCATTAGTACCACAGAAACTTTGGTGAACACTCTTGGCGCTGAGGTAAGCCCGAAGGGTAGCGCCTTGTATTGGAAGTGTTGACCTAGAATATGGAATCTGAGGTACTGTCTGTGTTTCGGCCTGATGGGGATATGGAGGTAAGCGTCCTGGAGATCTATGGACATGAGCAAGTCACTCACACGGATGCTGCATAGGGTGGACCTTAGTGTGTCCATCTTGAACCTCTGAGGGACCACGTGTTGATTGAGGTGTTTGAGGTCCAGAATGGGATGTAATTCACCTGTTTTCTTTGGAACGAGAAAAAAGATGGAGTAGACCCCCAACTTCTGTTCATGTGGTGGCACGGACTGTATTGCACTGTTGTGGATGAGGTTCCACAGGATGTGCTGCACCTGATGGGCAGTGGCCCTCTTTTTGGTGATTGGTGAGGTGATGAATCTGTGTGTCGGGGGGTCTGTGATAGTTCTATTGAGTAACCCCTTGACATGACCTCATGAACCCACTTGTCTGAGGTGGAGTAAAGCCACTGGTGTATGAATAGCGATAGTATCTGGCCCACAGGGGGATCTCGCTCCTGCCCATGTGGGGCTGGGTGCGAGCCGTCATTGTTGCTTACCTCGCAGACCTCTACCTCTTCCTCCAAACCTGGGGCCGCAGCCCCTGATAGAGGAGGGGTGGTAGGACTGGGTGAAGCGGGTGCATTGAGAGGTGTGGGATCCTCTCACGCAAAAGAACGAGGGGGGTATGTGGTATCCCTACGTGTCTGATAAGATTTTTGGCCCCCCAAAACCTCTGTCTAGAGGATGGTAGATAGGAGTGTTGACCCTTGTTCTTAAAGAGTTCCTTGCCCTCTTCTTTCTGCTTTAGGAACTCTGAAAGGCCCTCCTCAAAAACATGTTTCCCCTTCAGTAGCAATGTCTTAGATTTGTTGTCTGCTTCCCATAGCTTAAGCCATAATGCCCTTCTAGCCCTGTTGGTGATGGCGGTGGCCCTTGCGCTAAGCCTGAGGGAGTCCACTGCCATGTCGGCTAGATATCTGGCTGCATGGAGATTGCATTCTAATAGCTCTGCTTCTCGAGACTTGGGGTTTGCCTGTTCCAAAAGCTCCTCAAGCCAGTGTATCAGGGCCTGAGCTGTATAGATGGCTGCTGTGGAAGCTCTTGCCACCATTCCTTCGGTCTCGAACATCTTTAACATATCTTCCACCTTCTTGTCTGAGGGGTCCTTCAGAGAGATGGTTCCGCATGGTAGGACAGTCCTTCTACTAAGTGCAGCCACCTGCAGGTCAATTGTAAGGGCTGTGCACCACATGCTGGCCTTGTCCTCTTGAACAGGGTACATACGGTCTAGATTTCTTCTGCTTGACATGCGGCTGGGCTCGGTGGACTTCCATTTCTTGGTAATTATGTCTTCGACCACTGGACAGACTGGGAGGGCCTCTCTGACAGTCGATCTCTGCTGGATTAGTGGGTCAAACTTAGACTCTGGTTTAGGCTCCTCACCTTGAACCCCATGGTGGCTTTCACAATCTTCATGAGGCCTGGAACCATGTCAAATGAACACAGCTTTGAGGTGAGGGATGGAACGGAGTGCGGTTCCATGTCTCCTTCCTCTGAGTCTGCTCCATCTTCCTCATCTGGTAAGTCCCTGTCATCTCTGGAGTCAGGTTTATGGGTATCTGGAACCGGTTCCGGTGGGTCCATGTGATTCTCGTTGGCCCCTCCCCCTACATCTTGCTCCAAAGGTTGAGTAGCCAGCAGTCTGTGTTGAGTGAGGAACTCCAACTTTTCCATGACCTTCAGCATGAAGTTTTGCTGACTCTCCATCATAGCTACAGTGGCCTGCTGGTTTTGTAGCAAGAAGGCTCCTGGATTCAACCAAGTAGAATTGCTGGGGCCTGGATTACTGGGACCCATGTCTGTGGTCTGTTCCAGTGGCAGATAGTCATTGTCGTCGAGGCAAGCAGCGCATAAGGGGCCAGGGGCATGGGGACGGAGATTTGCGCTGCACGCTGTGCATTTCTTGGCCTTGACCATCTGGAGAAGACAAAAGATGGGAGCATTTGTTAGGATTGAGGTACCAAGTGGGCCCCTGAATTGTAGTTGGCCCACGTTAAGCAGATTTCTGAAGCGCTGCATGTAATTAGCTAGAGAAAGAGAGTGAGAGAGATATGCGGGCTGTCTCTGACATGGGGGTCACTATAGAGAGGGACCCACATGGAGACTGGTGGCAACAAAGGTCGCTATGGAGAGGGACCCTTGTGGCAAGTGGTGGGGGCCCTTGAAATGCATAGTCCATATATTAGGGTTGCTGTGTGAGAGACCCCCATATGCCAGCGAACAATGATGCTTTTGGCTGTAATTCAACTTTAATCACACTGTTGCCATTACAGACCCCCATAATTAGACTTGTTACTTCCTTGCACCCCCTTGGCAGAATACTGGGGCTCCCAAAGTGGTAGCTCTCCTATTGGCATGTGGGAAGGAGGGGGGCTAGGGGTACTGTGCTCGGGAAGTCCCCCCTTTTTTTTTCTTTTTTCTTTTCTTTCTTTGGATGATATGTTCTGTCTCCTGGGCTGCCAAAAAGATCCCACTCCCCAGGTGACCGCAGTTTCTGAATGCATGATAGGAGGCCCGCAGCGGTCCCCTGGTGGTGCAGGGGTGGAGAATCTGGCTGATGCAGCACTGCCATGCTGCGGTAGTTAATGAGGCTGACTGGGACTTGCACCTGATGACAGAGAACCCTCTCGCTGTGCTGTATTGGGTATGGAGAGCGTGGGCAGACCCAGAAGAATTAGGCCAGTAGGCCTGAAGACGCAGAGATGCTCTTAGTGCCAGATGAGTTGGCGCATGGTCAGGAAAAAGCCTGGGGCATACTGGGAGATGCAGGAAGCATGGGAGAAATGCATCATCCCACAAAAGGAGGTCCTGTGCTAGGGGGAGAAGGAGGAAGCTGGTCACGTGGGGGGGGTGCAGGCACAAAGCTCCCTGGAGGGCATGTCATGGGAGCACTCCACGAGGAACAGTAGGCCAGAGCCTAGCAATGTGCAGCAGTGGAGTGTTGTGAGAGTATGTGGCAGGCCCACCCAAGTGCACAGAGCTCCATGAATGCATTGGGGGCCTCAGTAAGCGGAGGAGAAGAGTAGCGTACCGTGCGATGCGGTACTGGAGTACGGGTGGCTGGGAGCACTGGGGCATGGAGAAATGCAGGCGGGAGTGCAACAAGGGCCCTGGATGTCAGGAAAAACAACAAAAAAACAACATGTAGCCCGAAGGTAAGGAAGGCCTTAATAAGTGCTCGCAGTGCAAACAACAGGGATAGCTCAGCACAACAAAAAATGACCTTAATCTCCTAAAATTACACTATTAGTTCAGCGCTTCTCCAGCTGAACAAACAAATGATTGAATATTATAACAGTTTTGCATTACTTTAGTTTAGCGCTTCTCCAGCTGAATGAACAAATGATTGAGCCTTATAACAGTATGGCATTACCTGTGGTCTACAACCTGTTTGTATGCCTCTTGGATTCTGATAACTCAACAGTTAATGGTTTAAATGAGTTCCAAGCCATAGTAAATGAGCCTAAGCCACACAGCTGGCTTTCTATATATCTATATAGACCCAGGTGTTATTCTCTTCAGTAACCTATTATTCTTTCTTTGAGATTATGACCATGGCTTACCTTATAGTGAATCAGCAGGGATCCTGGTGTGCTTGTTGCCTGATCAGATGCTCATTTCGAACTGGAGAGCAGGGGTTTCTGGGACCTGGATATGGTAGAAATCTGATTCTAGAGTCATGTGCATCACTAGCCTATCAGGTGGGCTAAAACCCATGAGGTAATGTCTGGAGTGCCATGGATGATCAACCAATCACAATGCACAATTTCAGAATGTGGTCAGGATGCATAAAGTTTGAATGTGTCTTGCACATGCAATTTTGAAAAGCAACAATGACACTTATTTACAGAACGTGGTGAGGATGCACAGTCTTGCAATATGGTTGGGATGTGGTTTTCTGAATTTGTCAAAGACAGGTGATTTTGGAATGTGGCAGTGACACAGTTTCAATGTAGCAGGAAGGTAAAATTTCAAAATGTGTCTGGGACACATGATTTTATAATATGGTTGGGACACTCAGTTTGGAATGTGACTGGGAAACATAATTTCAGAATGTGGTGGAAATGCATACATTTTTGAATGTGTTTAGGATAAGCAGTTTTTGAATGTGATGAGGATGTAAAATTGTGGCTAGTATTGGTGACACAATTTCAGAATGTGGCAGAGTTGCACAATTTCAGAGTGTGGCCTGGACACACAATTTCAAAATGTTTCTGAAACATAGAATTCTGAAATGTGGCAGTGATATACAATTTCAAAATGTGGCAGTGACACAATTTTGGATTGTGGTGGTGACGCAGTTACAGACATACAACTTCAGAATGTGACAGGGATGTGCAATTTTAAAATGTGTCAAACACATGCACTTTTGGAATTTGGCAGGAGTACACAATGTCAGAATGTGGCAAGGATGCACAATGCCAGAATGTGGTGGGATGCGATGTGCAATTTTGAAATGTGGTGGGTGCTTATAATTTTTGAATGTGTCAGAAGCAAGCAATTTCACACTCAAATTTTGTGTCCTGTCACATTCGACCAGTATGCATAACCACCATATTCCAAAATTGTCAGTCCCTAACAAATTCCTAGCTGCTTGTCCCAAGTTGCATACTGATATTATTGACAACTCAATATTTTGAGATAGTACATTCCTGACAGATTTCAAAATTACATGTCACTGTCAAAATTCTGAAACTGTGCACCACCTTGGCATTCAATAGATTTGTCTAGTGCTGCATTCCAAAGCTATGTCCTTCCACTTGCTTAGGTACAGTGCATGCATATGAACATTCTAGAACTGCATGCACCCAGAGTCTTTTTTTTTCAAATGATTAGCATGACTACCATTTCTTAAAGGAGTTAGGAAATGATTTTTACATAATTAATTGCACTTCTATCTTCTTTTCCATGTCAGTTATGAATTCTGATATGCGTTGACCAATTTTTGATAAATAATCTAGCTTTGGGGTGCCCTCAGATATACAAATATTGCAGGTCCACCTTGTAAATGAGCTTGCTCAATGGTGTTCACGAGGATAAATAAAGAATTTGATTGATTGATTGATTGATTGATATACATAAAGTTCCACTGTCCTCACCAGCTACTGCTATTTCGTCCTGTATTTCTAAGACATCCTGTGTCATCAATAACACCATTCCATGATACTCATCTGAGTAGCCTGGAATGATATTATTGATGTCATAGAATGTTCAGGTAGTATGAAAAAAAGAGAAGCAGGAACTGCTAAGGAGAGAAGGATTTGGGGCAGGTATAAATACATCAAAATAAAATTATTAATTTAACAAAAATGTACAGAATAATTACAGATTCTCACCCCAGGAATTCTTTAGCAACTATTGACAGGTGCAGCACGCCAGCTGGGTTCAGCTGCCCCGGAGTGGAGGAGTCAATGCAAATGAGGAAGGCATTGGACAATCAGGATACAGTTAGATTAGAGTGCTGCCTGCAATCAGCCTGAGGGACCTCAGAACTTTTTCTCCGCTGAACTGGCAACACTGCCCTGGAGCTCTTCTCTTCAGAGATCTTCCTGTGCCATTTTCTTTCTTTCTTTTTGAGTGCTGCTTTAAGGTATTTTGTATATTTTCTTCATTTTATCTATTTTTACCACATCTGCGCTGGGTTCCGCGCAGTTGCTGGATGTTTTCATAATTTCCGACTTCTGCAGTTTTTTCTGAAGTAAAATTCACCCACGTGCATGATAAATCACATCATTTTTATTTAATGTGTTAGTTTTTAGTATTTATCGGTGGTTTTTACACTTTTGCGGTAAAATCATTGATTTCTTTATTTCGTGTACGTGCGCATTTTTTTCCATTATGCACCAGCATGAATTTTTGGAACCTGTTTTTCTCTATTTTTATTTAAAATGATTAATATTTAAAGGGTGATACCCTCTCTTTTGGGGTGAGACTCTCTTGTTTGCTGTGCAGTGGGCTTTGTTAATTAGAGATGTGGAGGTGGTTCTGTTTTTTCCTCTCTGTGGAAAAAAATCTCAAAGTGATTTTGTTTTGTTTAAGCTTTGGCTTAACTATTATTATCTGGGCTTTTAGTCTGCCTCCCCCTCCTCTAAAATTGCTGAGGAGGGTACCTCAAGTTAACAACATAGAAATGACAAGTCCCCTTGGGGCTTCTATTATTACAAGTCTGGTTCTGTAGTAGTTGTTTCTCTGTCCAAGCCTTTAATTTGAAAATAGGCAGGGTGTCCTCTTCCCTGCACAAAGATAGAGATTAATCTCCTCTGACCCTCCCTCCTGAAGGACTTAGGGAGACATCAGGGGTTGATAAAATTATGCCCTCTGCAACAGAATTTTTGAGAGCTTGGCAATTATTCCAGACTTTTTTTTTCTGGGTGTTTTCTCGGCTCCTTCAGGCCTGAGTATTACTCTCCTTATTAATCCTTATGCCCAAGGATATTATTGTTATGATTATTATTAGTAATTTAGGTGAGGATTTTCCTTCATGAACTCCTCTCGGGGCCCACTATTACTAGTCAGTCACCCTGAGATTGATTCAGGTTGTGGTATAATGAAGCATATATACAGTATATATATATATATATATATATATATATACACACACACACATACACATACATATTCATCCGATGGACTCCCTGGACTTCCTCCAGGATGACACCGATGAAGAGATGGAGGATGATGACTTCATAGATCTGGTGGTTGCTCTCCTCCAAAGAAGTTGACAACTCTCTGAAGATACCTACAGGTAGGTTCTAGAAACCCCTGTTTCTCTTTCTGGGCTGACAGAAGCATTCAGATGAATTCCAGCTTGGTAAGTGTTCTGCTATTTTTATCTATACACTTTCAGATTAAAGAGAGTTAGTGCAAACAGTAGCCTGCTTCTCAGCCTCGTGCCACTGTCTGTTTTCCCTCCAGAACCAGACTCTAGATAATCATATACCATGTGTAAGAAATTTTACATAATGCCTTTAACATTTGTAGCATACTCTATTATATATTAAGAGTGTGTTGATGTTTATTGTCCTTGCCATAGTGCAGCATTTCTGGAGCACTAGTCAGAAGGAGGTTTGCTGGAATACCCAAGTGGCATTTAGTAGCACTATGCTCTCATAGTAAATCATAATGTTACAGCTTCTAGAGTCTTGGCATAGGTCATTTTTCTCAGGCTTACCTGTCTGAGAAGTTCTAGCCTTTTAGGTTATGCTTTGGTGCAAATCTTTGTTTGTCTTTATGGCAAACTGAAGCTGGCAAGTACATATGGATGAGTTTAACTCTCCTAGTACTAAGTTAAATATAAGCGTTCCTTCCCCAGAAGTCTCAATGGGGGGCTTCACGTAGGAATTATTCTCCCTTTAACCTTTTTTCCCTATGCCAACACATTAGGAAATTTCCAAATGTGAAGATTTCCAGAGGTTTAGGCAGGAATGCTCTTTTCATTCCTGATAATCCCTTTTTTATTCATTTACTTTTCTTCTTGGTGCACGTTTTTACCCCTTCTGTGGTTGGTAAAAAAAATAAATAAATAAAGGGAGATAAATATATGCAGATATTAACATTTAAATATATATATATACAGTATATCTACATGCATGATAACTAAATAAATATCCAAAGTTTACCTCCAAATGCTGCATTCTCTATTGTTCTTCAGTAGCATGTCAGCAGTGGTAACTAGAGCACCAGAACCTCATGAGGGTCAAAGCCAGGAAAGGGTTCCCTCCTGCTTGGGAATTGGACCTTTTTTTTTAAGGCTATTACTTGAATCTAAAAGGAAAATAGGGAACAACAAATCAGTATCAATTTTCACAACCTGGGGTCAGGATGCTTCCTTGACTCAAGTCTTTCTTTCACAAATGTAAGGGATTTTTCTTGTCTCCTTCGATACATTCTATGTTCACAGTTCCTTGGTACAGGTTTTTTTTTTCCTCAGGCAGTTTTATTTCATGCCATTTAGACTGCCTCCAGAGTGTTCTCAGATACGGAGTAAAAATCAGGCTGTTCTCCAGGTATCTGGGTAGGTTGGCTGTTCTCCCCTGAAGACAGGGAATCTCTGGTTTCCCTTATCAAAGGCTTGGCCGACCTCATCCAATTCTGCTTGACAAGCTCGAGGGTTCTTTGTACCTACTAGAAAAAAGTTCCCTAACTACTTAAATCTCGGCAATCTTAGAGAGCAATGTTCATCTTTTGTCAGGGGAAGCTCTTTCCCTGCATGGAGTGCATCATTTTGTCATTAAAGTCCCAGGGGTTAGGACTCGTTAGATTCCAAATAAGAAAATTTTTCATGACGCTTGAACCCTGTTACAAGCTGGGCTGGAGTAAGGAAACAATGAACTTCACACCTCTCCCCTTCATATCTTCAGTACAGAGGCTTCCTTTGAGTTGATGCTTCCCTTTGTGGGGTTCCATCATTGAGTCTTGAGTTCTGAGAGAGTACTTATTTTATTAGTATCTGTAATCTCAGAGCATCTCTATCAGGCCTGCATCTTTTCAGTTCAGAGGCCGTTTAGTTCGATATTCCTGCTCTGTATTGCACTAACAAGCATTTGGGACACAGGACTTCCAATCTCTCCACAATAGTTATGAGTTGTTATCTCTAGCTGGCTTTTTTGGAGGTGTCTAAGTCAGTCATCCATCTGTCGAGCAAGGACAAAACTTTGGTGGGGCCACCACAAGTGGGCCCTTTGGTAGATTCTCTAAGCTGCAATAGTCAGGGCCACCACAAGTGAGCCCTCAGCACACATGTCCTGGCCACATCATTCAGGGGGAAAGGTCAGGCCCAGATCTCAATTTTCACCTGCAGCCCTAACCTCCAGTTTTTTCCTGTTTTGCTGTTGCAGGCCCCAGCTCGGGGTACCATCCAATGGATTTTATTATCTCAAGACTGGCCTGAGAAGTTTTCTCTCTCCGTATATCCCTGGTTTCCTAAGTACCTCTCTAGTTAAGGTATCAGCCACCACAATCCCAGTGGCTCTGGACAACCTTGGTACTTTCTGAAAAATAAAATGTTTCAGTTAAATAGCCTTCTGGCTGCTATTGTTTCCAAAAGCTACTTCCTTTCTTGCACAGGAGTAGTTTTTTTCTCAGCTCCCAGTCTTTTCTTCTCAAGGCCTGGTTCCTGAGAGGCTAGATCTCCTAGAGTCCCTGTATCCAAACAAGGCCTGAAACATCTATGAAAAAAAAAGATTTTAGCATGACGAAAACCTCAGTTTTCTTAGGGGAAGTGTTTTTTTCCCTTGGTACAAGGACAAGAGCCTAGAGTTTTTCAATCTTGTTTCCTCTCATGACTGGATTATTTAGTTCATATCAAGGCATTACTGTCTTGTACTTTGAACTAGTTTGGTCTTGTGACTTGTTTCCTTTAAAAATAAAAAAGGTTTTTATGTTCCTTCCAACAGTGGAGCAGTAGGCCTCTTTTTTGAGAGTACACCTAGCGGTTACTAGGATTTTTTTTCCGTCAGGCAAGAGAAATCTGTCATTTCTCAGACCATGTCAAAGAATTCCGCAAGGAGCCTTTTCACTTTCAGACCCTTCTAGGGACCAGAGTTTTTTCCCATGGAACACAAACCTCTGTGCAATCAAGTTCATGGGGTGTCCTTTTGAGTCTGTGGAAATTCTGTCCTGAAGCGAGTAACATCAAAGACAACTTTTCTGCTTGTCTTTCCTCTGTCAGACTTGTTTCAGAGTTTCAGGTTGTTCTCTTAGGCCTTATCCTCTCAGTGCCTTTAAGAACAATTTTGTCTTCTGGATGGATAGGAAATCCTTTTCCCAAGTATTCTACCATTTCCACCTTCATCAACCCTTTTTTCTTTGTCTGTAGTGCTCTCAGGCAAGTCCTGTCTAGGCTATCTCAAGCTGCTTGAATGGGGCATGAATTAGTCCTGCCGGTCTGCATCAGCAGTCCTAGCAGTTCAGGTACTGTCATTATCTTAACTTCTTTTCCTGCATTTTTGCAGGAAAGGAGAAACCAGTGACCAAGAGTATTTTCCCACAGGACTGTTTTCCTGTATTTTGGGTCTGCTACAGTAAGGCTGACATTCAGCCCTTCTCATGCTTAAGGCCTACTTCCTGGAGACCAGCTGCCTCCTGGGCAGCATTCAAGGCTACATCCTCACCAGAAGTGTGCAGACCACTTATTTGAAATTTGCTTTTCATATTCAATAAGATCTTTCTTGTATGTGTAGTCTGATATGATGCCAATTTTGGCAGGATGGTACTTCAGAGCCTTTTCTTTAAATATGTTTCTGTGCCGTCCTTCCAACTACACTGCTTCAAAGTCTGCACCTGTCAATCGATGCTAAAGAATTCCTGGGGTGAGAAGAAAGAATTACTCACCGGAGTAATATAACTTCTTCCAGGGTATTCTTTCGCATTATTGACACTCCCACCCTTCCTCCCCTGGAAACCTTGTCTAAAGGCTCTGCTAGGGGATTTAGCTAAATTTGATGACTCTCATTCATTCGTGTGTTTTAAAAAATTAAAAAAATTTTCATAATAGTGGGTTAGAATATATAGTGGGTTATTGATAACAGTTCTTTTGCCTCTAACAGGCACAGTTTTGCTCTTTTTCAGCTCAGAAATGTGTTCTGAGGTCCCTCAGGCTGACTACAGGCAGCACTTTACTCTAACTGTATCCTGATTGGCCAATGCCTTCCTCATATGCATTGACTCCTCCTCTCTGGGGCAGCTGAACCCAGCTGGCATACTGCACCTGTCAATAATGCTAAAGAATACCCTGGAAGAAGTAATATTACTTCGGTGAGTAATTGTTTCTTATTGGATACACACTAAAAGAACAATAGAAGGGTATATAAAGGTGTGAAAAAACTATTTCCTATCACCTTTAAACTTTGGAGAAATAAGGTCCTACAGGATTTCTGACTGTAAGGTCTAGGCTGTAAGTTCTAGTTATGACGTCATCAGTACCTCTTCACTGACCTTGGCTTTTTTGAAAAGGGAGTGAAATCAGGGTTACAGAATGGCTTGCATCTTTTAAATGAAGTAGCTTAGAGATCTAATGTTTGGTACAAGACTTCTTGGGGATATGTTTATTCTAATTCTGCAATGGAGCACTTTTGGCCCGATTCACTCTTTAAGGAAGTGAATAACTCCCCTCCACCATACTTTCTGCTTACGAATAGACCTTAAACCAGATACCTAAGAGATTGTCAAGGCATAATTGACTTAGCTGGTCTACTAGAAAATCATGATAGACTAAATCAAAAGCATTAGTAAGAGCAACAAAGATGGATCCAGTCATGTGACCAGTATCGGTGGCAGACAGCACATCTGTAGTCAACTGTACTAAAGCTGTACTAATGCCATGATTTTTCCTAAAACCACGATCGATGTCAGTTAACATTTTTAAAGTTAATAGGGCCTCTGAGGGGTGTCTTACATGGTATAAGAAACACCATGTATGAGGTTGGGGGAGAAGACTGTGAAGCAAAGCTGAGTGGTTCTGTCTTCCCAAACCTCAAATGAGGTGTCCTTTTAACCATTAGAGACACCTTTTGGAGGTCCTGCTAACTTATTATAAATCACTTGATTAATTCCAGTGATTCATAATAGGTGTAGAGCCTTTTTTTATTTATTGATTCCATCCTCCCCACAGTGCTGAACAGGATTGCTTGCCTCTAACCCTCCCACATGAGAGCACAGTGTACACAGGATATGATGCACAGTGGGTCCACATAGTGACTGGAGGCTGAAAATCATTCATTCATTCTTTTATTCATTCACTCATTCATTCTTTCATTCGTTTTTATTTAAAATAAGAGCCTATGGTCAATACATGCCTGTTTTTTTAAGCAACCTTAGACATGGTAGAAATAACAGAGAGTATAAAATACTAGACTACAGATACAGACAATAAAATATTTAGAACTAGAATCACATTTTCGTGCATAAAGTAATACACCATTAGTGCCCATTACAATTGTCCATAACATCAATAACATTTCTTAAAGCTGTAACAAAAGATTTGTAATTAGTTAATGTTTTTAGGGACAAAGGCAAGAAATTCCAAAAAGTGCCAGCTCCGTAACAGAAAGCTGTTTGCCCAACCTTCTTTGAACACGTAGATTATTTTAAATATAAGCATTCTATAGATTGGGTTTTAACATTTGACAGTGCTGGTCTTTCTATTAATAATCTCAATTTAGCTAGTTCTTGTTCATTTACCATCTTCCAGGTCCAACATCCCAGTTGCTGATTTATTCATTGTTGCAAAGTATACCACTTTGTTATGTTGTATAAACAACAAGCATGACATTCTAAAAGTAAATCAAATGGGTATCCAGTGAGGATGGTGACTGAATATGAGTGACCATCAAAATGGTGACTCATTCAATGTTTTCCTCCTGGGCTACGCTGCAAGGGCAGTGACCCTACACAAATGCAAGGGTAGTGAATAGTGACAGGAAGGGGGGGATAGTGAGGGGAGGTACAGAGAAGGGGTTTTAGAGGACTGGTGTCCCTGCTGCCCCAGAGCTAGCCTTGTGGTATGGTGGTGTGGGTGGTTAGCTGTGATGCAGCAGGTACCGGTTGTGATGTAGAAAGCCAGTTCTGAATGCTGTATCATTTTTTTTAATTAAAAATGTATTACTGACTGTCACTGCTGAAAATCTGATGCTCTAGGAGTGACCTCACTCACTCACCCCGCCAGGTTTCAGCTGAAAGATGAAAGCCATGACAAATGCTGACAGCATGTAAGATCACACACACTCAGTTTTTAGAGATAATGTGTTACTTGTACAGCTTTAATCAAGGATCCTGTTTGTCAGCATTACTTACAACCGTAGTTGCAATATCATATCCATTTTATGATGTTGGAGGAAAAACCCCAGGTTATTACATAGAAGTGCGAAAAACATAAAGATGCTTCCATGTCCTGGAAGAAGGAAGCTTATTATGAGATAAAAGAAGTGTCATTTGAAGGACATGAATTATGCTAAAGTTGCAGAATGTAATACTTTTGTATGATATACATTTTTTATATATAGACTGACAGAGGTGGAGCTAGCTGACCTCACACAAAAAGGGGTTGGCCAATACAGTTGTTAAGTCATACTCTGTTTACTTAGACACATTTTTATCTAGTCTCTGACCAAGAAACATCAGTGAGCACTGTAAACAAGTATTTAGAAAGAGAGTCAAATCTAAGTACTGTAAGTAGGAATTTGCACTGTTTAAACTTTGTTCTTTTAAAAGATGTGTATGTCTTGTGATATAAGAGTTCTGTATTTTGTATTTTACATATTTTTAATTATTTTAGTAAAATTCTTTTTAGAACTTACTTGGTCTGTCTTTGACTTCTTTTTAGTTGTAAGAAAAGTATATGGTTATTGCAGATACTAAACATAAACATGAATGATGGTACCAAACTGGAAAGAGAAGCATTTTAATTCTGAGGTCTTTATTAAAGTTTTTAAGGGTTCATCTCTGTGTACCTGGTTAGGTGCCCATAGGCAAAGATATCTGGCCCTCCGAAGACAAAAATATCTGAGCCTGTGCATTGGGTATGCTAGCAAGAAGTTCACAGTTTGAATCCCTCTAAGACTTGAGACCAAAGGTTGATCCAAACTCTCAAACCAGACAAGAGGGTTACCTTGTTCTGTTAAACTATTCACAAGACTATGCTCAGAAGTAGGCACTTTGGGAGTAAAGGGCCTGAACTGCTGAGTGGGTTTGTGACAGATCGGTTGGCAGCAGTGGCATAAATTTAGTATCACAAGCATTTATTATTCTGTGTCAGCTGAGACCGTAAGCTCTCTTACAAAGAAAGAAAAAGACAAGAGTTTTATTTTAAAAAGGAAACAGAACATATATCACTTGGCATACAGTCAAGTTCCTACCCATTTTATTTTTTTTCCAAAGTGCAGTCAGAGTAGTAGTAGGAAAGATGAATTCCAACTACAGCAGGCACAGTGTAGATTACTTAAGACAGTTGTGTGGGGACAAAGCAGTCCCATTCGAGGTGAAAGCAAGCAAGCAGAGCCTCATAGATGCCAGATACCCAGAGCAGTGAGTCACCAACCATGACTGGAAAGGACCAAACCTGAATTGTGGAAAGGCTAGCAGCCAGTGAAGGGTCCAGAGCTGAAGAGGAGGACAGCTGGGCCACTGTCAGTGAAGGGCCACAGCAGCAGGGGAAGGTCACCAGTACCCTGAATCCAGAGGTACTCAGGCTACAAACTGAGTTGCTCAGGATGGAGCTGGAGTTCCAGAGAGAGAGAAAGGGACCATGAACAAAGGGAGGCAGAGGAGAAGGGGGAGCAAGAGAACTGAGAGGCAGAGTGGGAATGACAAGAGGCAGAGTGACAACAGAAGGAGGCAGACCATGAGGAGAGTGAGCACCACTGAGCTGCAGAGGAGAAGAGAGAGGAGAGCCAGTGGCAACATGAACTGGACAAGCTATGACTCCACCCAGCTGCACCAGAGCAGATAAGAGGTTTGGGTTTAACTGGGACAGCAGGACTGGGTTACAAATTGAACTCCAAATTAATAACTGAATTTAAGGAAGGGGAAGATATGGATGCTTTCTTAAATTCTTTTGAAAAAGTTTGTATTCAGGCAAAAATTTCATAGAGAGTCCTGGAGCTTCCAGCTATCTCTGCTACTTACCCGGAAAGCTCGGGAACCAATGGGTCAACTGGACAATGAGGACAGCAATGATTACAGCAAGCTAAAAGCTGCACTATTAAAAAAGTTTGAATTAACTGCTGAATCATACAGAGTTAAATTCTGTAAGCTCAGAAGAAGCCGTAATATGAGCTACGAGGAGCTAGCCATGAAATGACATCACTTTTTAAAACATTGGTGGGAAGGAATTGAAGCAAACTCTGTTGATAAAATTGAAAATGTGATTTCATTAGAACAGTTTTATTGGGCTTGTCCAGCCAAGCTAAAAACCTGGCTAGAGGACCAAGATCCAAAAACAGTGTAGGAGGCTGCTGAATCTCAGACCACTATGCCAAGAGCAGACCTGCTTTGAGAGTGAATGGGGCAGGTGTGTCAGCACAGAAAGGGAAAGGTGGGTCTTCAGGGCAGCTAAAACTGTCACTGCCTCCACCGAAACCAATTAGCCCAAGATTTCATCAAAAAGATTTCTCTGAAGTAACAAATGCTTGTTGGTTGTGTAAGGAAACTAGGCATATTGCCAGACAGTGTCCCAAAAAGACAAGCAATAATGCACAGCAGGGTGCTAGAAAAGAAGTGGGTTGTTTGTGTGTCCCTGGGAGCATGCCAGTGAACATGAGGGAACACATGCACCCAGTCATGGTAAATGGTGTGCAGACGTAAGGGTTAAGGGACACAGGGGCATCCCTGATGTTAGTAAAGGGGGATCTGGTACAGCCTGGTCAGCTTATACTCATGCATCACTGTACAAAGGTTTACTGGTGAAGCAAAAACATTGCCACTGGCTAATGGTCTCCTGGAATGGGGTGAAACAGTGGGAACTGTGCAACAGGTGGCTGTAGCCAAAACATTAGCAGTTGATGTGATCCTGTGTAACAATCTCCAGCAGGGGATGGTATGTGCAGTTACCCATAGACAAGTGGCAAGGGAATATTATAGTTCCCTGAACCTCAAGGAAGCCATTGTGGAAACCACTGGGAGGCTGGTTCCCCAGAGTATGTCTCCACATGGGGACACTGATAAAAAGGGGGTAGAAATTTCCTGGGTAGCAAGGGACCACACAGCTACAGAAGATTACTCCAAAGAGAGAGGGATGACCCATTGTCAGAGGGTTGGGATTGACAGTGATACTGAGGTCCCTGATGCTAGTGCCAGGGACCCTAGTTTAGTGACTGAAGGGGACCTGTCCCATGCCTTGGGAATGTGTGAGGGGTTTGCAGCTGCTCAGAGAGGTGACCCTAGTTTATAAAAGCTGAGGGCTTGGGCAGACTCTTATGGGACACAGGCAGGTGATGGCTGACATAAAATTTATTTGGAAAATGGACTTATCTAGACTCAGGCCATGCAGACAGAGGGAGGGATGCTAGGCAGGCAGATTGTCATTCCCCAGGGGTATCATGAGCAGTTGCTCAAAATTGCACATGATATTCCCTTGTCTGGTCATCTGAGAATTGTGCGCACAATGCAGTGGTTGGCCCAGAATTTCTACTGGTCTAACTTCACCCAGCAGGTGAAGGAGTATTGCAGGTCTTGTCACCGGTGTCAAGAAATAGGGAAGGCGGGAAAGAAAGCCCAAGCCACCCTGATCCCATTGCCTATAGTGGAGGAGCCATTCCAGAGGATGGGAATGGATATTGTGGGGCCTTTAAATACCTCCAGCTCCTTAGGGAAGAGATTCATCCTGACTGTGGTGGATTATGCCACCCAATACCCAGAGGCAGTTGCCCTATCCTCACTGAGGACAGACAAAGTGGCAAATGCCTTACTTGGGATTTTCTCTCATGTTGGGTTTCTGCAGGAGGTAATCACTGATCGAGGGGATCCTTCATGTCAGACCTGATGAAATGTTTATGGGAGAAGTGTGGGGTGGTGCAGAGATGCACAACACCATATCACCCACAAGACAATGAACTTGTGGAACGATTCAATGGTACCCTAAAGTCAATGCTCTTTGCGTTTGCCAAGCAGCATTGGAGGGAGTGGGAGAAATACCTTCTCTCCCTGTTGTTCACATACAGGGAGGTGCCCCATGAGTCAACAGGATTTTTCTCCTTCGAACTTTTGTATGGACACCGGGTACATGGGCCCTTAGACTTGATCCAGGAGGACTGGGAAGGCCAGCATGCCACCCAGGGAACTCCCATTGTGGATTATGTCCTTAGATTTAAGGAAAGGCTGAAGGAGCTTATGGGTACAGCCCAATCAGCTGCCCAACAGAAACAAAAAGTGTGGTACAACCTCAGAGCCAGAGCTCGCTCGTACATGGTGGGTCAGAAAGTCATGGTCTTTATTCCGGTCCGGAAAGACAAGCTGCAAGCTGAGTGGGCAGGACCGTACAGAGTGATTAGGAAGGTAAATAACGTGAACTACATTGTGGAGTTATCTGACAGAAGGCAGACAGAAAGGATGTACCTTGTCAACATGATGAAGCCATGTGCAAATAGGGCTGGCATGGTGTTTGCAGTGTGTAGCCCTGGGGAGGAGATGGATGAAGGAGACCCCCTTCTGGACTTGCTGGAGGAAAGTAAGTGGGAGTCCTCTGTGGAGGCAGTAAAATTGTCTCTCCAGCTGGCCCTGGACCAGATCCAGAAAGTAAAGGAAGTTTTAGCAGACTTTGCCCCCTTGTTTAGCACCAAGCATGGACTATCCCCCTAAGCCACACAAGATGTGGAGACAGGGACACAGACACCCATACAGTGGACAGCATATCGGACATCAGAGGCTGTCCAAAAGGACATTAGGAGGGAAGTGGAGGAGATGCTGGATTTAGGGGTAATCCAGAGATCCCACAGCCCCTAGGCCTCGCCTATAGTCCTTGTGCCCAAGCCAGATGGCTCAACTCATTTCTGTGTGGACTACCATGGACTGAATGCAGTCACAAAGTCAGACACCTGCCCAATGCCCCAAATGGACAAACTCCTTGACAAGTTGGGAGGGGCGACCTACCTTACGACTACTGACCTGACCAAGGGGTATTAACAGGTAGAATTGACAGACAGAGCTAGGGAGAGGTCAGCCTTCATCACTTCAATAGGCTTATTTGAGTTTAAAGTTATTCCTTTTGGAATGAAGAACTCTGCCGCCACTTTCCAAAGGTTGGTGAACCAGGTATTAAATGGTGCTAAGGAGTATGCCGTGGCGTACCTGGATGACACTGCCATCTTTAGTATCAGCTGGGAGGAACACCTATCCCATCTTACGGAAGTGATGGACAGGATATAGAGGGCCAGGCTCTGTGTCAAAGCCAAGAAGAGCCAGGTGGCCAAAGGAAAAGTGGCATTCCTTGGGCATGTGGTAGGCCGGGGACATCTCTGTCCTAAACAAATAAAGATAGAGGTGATCCAGGTGTGGCCCAGACCAGAAAGCCAGAAGCAGTTCTGGAGCTTTCTAGGGAGAGCAGGGTACTACAGGAAATTTGTGCCCAATTATAGTGCCCTGTCTGCTCCCCTATCTGATCTGACAAAGAAAAAGATCCCAAAAAAAATTACCTGGGGCCCAGACTGTGAGGAAGCCTTTACCAGACTGAGGGAAACACTGTGCAGTGGTCCTATTTTGACAAGTCCTGACTATAGCAAAACCTTTATAGTTCAGATCGAGGCCTCAGATATTGGTATTGGTGACAGTACTGAGCCAGACGTACAGCCAAGGGACAGATCAGCTAATACCTTTAATGAGGTATGGGGGGAAGGTGGAGCCCCATGGCTCACCTGGAACTATGCCGTCATTACAGTTCTACCAAAGCAAGGACAGGACCTAACCTATCCCTACTTAATACAGATTACAAAATGTTCACGTCCATATTAGTAATCACAGGATTTAAGAATGCATAGGTTAGACATAATGGAATCCTGAAGGTCAGGGGTAAGGGGCAGCAGACTGCTAGGAAAAGGTAAAGGGAACTTACAAGCCCGAACTGGCAGATTATGAGGGCCATGGGCCCTTATTTGCCAACAGTGTCTATGTATCTATGTATCTATTCTCAGGCTAGCAGTAAAGGCTATAAGCCTTCTCATAATCAGAATGCTTGCTTAATGGGGAAGAGTTACCACCAAGGGCCCCACAACCAAGTATGGGGCTGGGTCCAATGTGCACTTTGAGTGAAAAATCATTTTGGTTTACTTACTGTTTACTGTAGTACAGTGGATTGTATCAGGCAAATCTTGCTTCCTTCCAGGCTATATCTGCTGTAACTACAAATACCAGAATCCCCTGCAGCTGACATCTGAGCCACACTGCAGCAGTGGGAGATGCAATAGCCTTCAATGCATGTTAGAGTTTATATAGGCTCTGATATTTTGTTTGTTGATGCCACTGTCTAAGTAAAGCCACAGAGAAGTGTACTTAGCCCCTGGAGATGAGCATAACTGGAAAACATCTGATCAGAGATTATAAAAACTGTAATATGCATTGCAGGTTATTGTCTCTCCCACTGCCGCAGCACTGCTTTAATATATGCTACCAGGGATTATGGGATTTGCGGTTACAGACTATGTAAGCTGAGAAGTAAACAAAAACAGTCTGATACAATCTATTGTACTACAGTAAACAGTAAACCAAAATGTGTTTGCACACAAAGTCCACATTGGGACCAGCACCACACTTGAGTGTGCTGCCCTTTGTACTGACTGTTCCCCTTTAAGAAGTGTGACAGCAGTCAGACAATTACTGTATGATCTGTTTACCTCTTAACGTTTTGTCACCCAAATGGGGGACACAGACCCACAAAATACAGGAAAAGGCAAACTGCAGGATACACCTTCATATCATGGAGATAAAACCTCAGAAGAAATTTGGGGGTTTAAAGGTAGAAACTGATGTGCAGTTTCTGACATAGTGTGAAAACCTGTGATACGCTTTTTCACATGAGGAACTGGGTTCACCTGTAACTGGAATCACTTCAGAGATACAGATAACTAAGTCTCTTCAATATTAATATTACAGTGCAGCCATTTGTACAACACTGGTATGTCACTGAGGAACAAGCTATGCTTGACTCAATGTAGTTTAGTACAATCTGTTCCTCAGTAATGTCACACTGTTCTAAAAATGTCTGCAATGCTGTATTAGTATTGAACAGACTCAGTTATCTGTATCTCAAGTGCTTCCAGATATACTGTAGGTTGTACAGTACCTCATTTGAAAGTTCTTTTTGTGGACTTTTTAAACTATGATGGACACTGGGTATGAATGCATGCATCTGTGCCTATATGTCACCACCAGGTTAACTCTGTTAGTACTAGACCTTAGTGTGACTAAACCTTTGTGTGTGTGTATTAAACAAAACTACTGAGACAATGCCAGTATGTACAACTGATGATCTGTGGTTAGCAAACTACTTACAGTTTGTGTGAAGTTTTGAACACCAGCATTGTTGTCATACATCAAAAACTGTCAGGAAGCCTGAAATGTATCTCAAATTAGATGCCACAAGTTAACTAACAGTAATGAAACGATGTGGCCAGTGTCAGTACTGATTCATAAAGCACTCATCACCACCGGTCCTTTCACTAGGTGTCACAAAATGTAATCAGGGCACAGTCCTATTCCCGGTTCAACTATCTGTTTTAGAAATCTCATTCCTGACTACATGCAGCATTAGTTTTCTATACTGGTCAAGATTACTGAGAAATGAAAACTGACAATCATTTAAACTCTGCATTTAGATACTGCAGCCTGTGTTTTACCATGTGAATTATATGAGAATAGATTTGAAACATATGAATATGATATGACTGCTCCACTCCAAAATACTTGCTGGCATGTCAGTGTAGCCACAAATAGCTAAGAGAATTAAAACATTTTGTGCTCATCACTGTGGCCCAGCACCAGTGTGTCATCTGTTATGACCAAGGCCCCTGGAATTCTACGGTTCTGCGGTTGCGGAATTTGCCGCAGAATTTGCATCATGCCGCAGAATATATATAGTGCCACAGAATTCATTGTTTTTGGTGAATTTTCATATAAATATACTGTTTTTCCATAGTGTCAGGCTTTCTTACCCGCCTCGTTTATCCTGAAGCCCCTCCTCTATGCTCAGCATATGACGTCATCGATGACATCACATCATGTTTAGCCAATGACAGGACTGCATTCTGCCAGAGAAATGAATAAATCATGCCACAGAAATCAGAAAATGCTGCCGCAGAAGTCAAGGAGCCCTGCCACAGAAATCAGAAAATTCTGCTGCAGAACACCAGGGGCCCTGGTTATGACATCAGCCTGAAACATGTGGCACTAACAAAAGTGTTAACAGGTTGCCAGGCAACCCTACACAAACTAGCACCAGAATACTGGTCTCTATGTTCAGGGTTGTAGTGGTGAGCAACGTGGCACCTGAAGAGAAGATGGTGGGCTAGTACATGTTTAATACATCCAAAGTACAGTATAATACACATTCTGATTCTATATCTACCCAGCTAAGGATCTAGGTTCGAGCAGACTCGATAGACCATAAGGCCTAATCTGCTGGCAAATAGTATGTTAGTATGTTAGTATATTCACAAATTCATTTTTGACAACTGTTCTGAGTTAGTAAATGTGCACTGACTTGTATTAAACAAACACTATTTGAAAATTGCATTACATAAAACAAGTATCTCAAATGGAAGAAATTAAATTATGTGATGTTAAAATCCATTTGTAATGTATTTATCCTCAAATTTTATATGCCTTCATCATTGAGATAGATACAGATTGTTCAAACCACCAAGCTGTCAAAATTCTAAGCCCTAATGGTTGTATTTCAGTCCTGACTGATAAATCTGATTTTAATATACACAATGCCATACTATCAGATGTGAAATGGAAGGGCAGAAAGGACTCAAACAGGATACAAGATTAAATATTTTGTATTCAAAAATAATAAATAATTGTGTTGTAACTGTGAAAGTGGGGGAAGCGGGGGGGGGCAGAATTCCCCACTGGCAAACTTGAAATAAAAGTTTACTACCAATCAGCTGCCCAGTTCATGTCCTTACTCATGCCTATGTTCTCATTTAAAACATCTATTCCAAAAATCCAGTGTAATTCTGTGCACTCCTTGATCTTATTAAAATCACCTCTTCTTGAAAGGGGTCAGTGACATCCAGTCCCCAGAAGTGAAGGGAAGCACCTGTCTGAATTGTTCCACTACCTGTGTTTGTGTGTGACTTTGAATACTGCTTTTATGCTCTTAAATTCTGAATTTAATGTGTCTTAATGTATTTCTAATGTAGATGTGATCACAGGGCCACTGAAGAATATAAATTACCCCTGTGGATTCACATGTAATGTGTTATTTAATGACATATTCTTTGTTTTTGAAAGGATGCTTGTAAATAGACTTTCGTTTTTGTGTCCACATGTAGTGCAGCATCCACAGAAAGTCATTCCTAATATGAGCGGTCCCAAGAGAAATTTTATTTTATGTCTCTTGTACCCGTGATTATGTTTAGTCTGTATTTGTCGATCCTTTATAGTAGCTACTTCTTTAACTGTCACCAGTGGAGGTTCATTTAATACACCCTGATTCTGGGGATAGTCTTCATTGATGTGCCTGTGAGAACCGAGAATTATTTTATGACTGATATCTTAGCATTGAATTTTGTGGATATATCATTCTGTTATGTGATATGTCCCAGAATGTGCCTTGCATGCCTCTGCCTGTGTGACATGTTCTGTTCTGTTTGTAGCTTGTGCAAAATATGTCTGCTGTGTCCCTATTAAGAAAATCTCACTGTGGCTGCACTATGCTCTTTCTTAAACTCAATGAGTTGGATGCAATCGCACCAGATCCTTAAAAACTGAGAATAATGTATAATTTCAATGAGGTTTCTGAAGTAATATCTGTAAGCACATAACATTGTATTTCTAGCTGTTGGTTTTATGAAAAGTGTAGTATCAAATGCAATTTCACTTAGTTTAATATTCGTGTCAAAATAAAGAATACTTTCTCATCTGCTATTTAAGGTACATTTCAAACTGACTTTTCTTGAGTTGATATTGAAAAAAAAAAAATGTCCAACTCTTTCGCACAATGATGAATTCTTCTCTGTTTAAAATATAGTCCATAAACTTTGGGATATTTTTAAAGCAACATATATAGAAGCACAGATTTTCAAGGAGAAACCAATGGTAGTAGCAAGAAAGAATAAAACCATTGGTAACAGATTAGTGCCTACTCAATATAAGATACCTGAGAAGACATCATATTTTTTATCATCACTGTATTTAATGGGAAACTATCAGTGTGGCCACTGTGTACACTGTAATGATACACACAGAATTACAAGAATCAATTACACAGCCAGGGATGAGGAAGTGGAGATATGTCTGTTCATCAACTGTCAAACCACAGGAGTGGTGTACCTTTGAAAGTGCCCATGTGACAAGTTATATATAGGGCTGACAGAAAGAATGCTTAAAACTCAGATTGGGGAATGCAAAAGGCATATACCTAGGGAAGACATAACATACAAACATTTTTATTTCTTTTTCTTTTTATTTTAGTCTTTGGTAACCGGGTAAGGTCCACTAGACACAAGTGCCTGTTTTCAGGGGCGACCTGAGAGCACTGGGTGGTCAAGTGACTTGCTCAGAGCACACAGAATGCAACTGGAGGTTGTGAGACTCAAACTCAGGTCTGATCTACTGGATGTACCAAGCTTGTTCACACCTCATTCCTCTAACCTCTAGGCTATACTGCCAGCCAAACATAAGAAAATGCCAGCAGAAACAGGCCTCATGGTCTATCAAGTCTGCTCAAGTGCGCAGCTACAACCTTATAATGCTGCTGCCCCTCCTCTCCCCCATCTTATTACCCCTTCCTCTATCTCAACCCCTTTTGAAACTGTCTACCATCTTGCAGGCCACTATCTCACCTGGCAAGAAGTTCCACTTGTTCACCACTCTTTCCATTAAAAAATGTCTCCTCATCTCTTTTCTGAATCTTCCCCCCTCCAATCTCAGTTGCTGTCCTTTCTTGTGCATCCCCTTTCTCCTCTGGAAAATCTTCTCTGTTTAGTCTTGTTTATTCCCTTAAGGTACATAAAGGTCTCAGTCACATCCCCCCTGTCCCTCCTCTCTTCTAGAGAGTATACATTCAACTCCACTAACCTTTCCTTGTATAGCTTGCCTTCTAATCCTGGATCATCTTTCTAGCTGTATGTTGTACCCCTTCAACAATCTGATGTTCTTCTTTAGGAACTTGCACCAGTGTTGTATGCAGTACTCCAGGTGAGGCCTGACCAGCAACCTATATAGGGGAAGGATACCCAACCTACTTCTGGAGGAGATCCGTCTAGCTATACAGACTAGCATTTTGTTGGCTTTTGCCACAACCCTTCTGCACTGAAAAGCGTTTTTCATGTTCCCTTCCATGATCACCCCTAGGTCCTCCTCTTGTGTGGAGCAACCCAACTGAACCCCATTTAAGTGATAATCCCTCCCTGCTTCCGAACTCTGAAGTGCAGAACCTTGCACTTCTTGGTGTTGAACCCTAGATGCTATTTATCTGCACACTTCTGCAGCTTATTCGGGTCCTCCTGAAACCCCTTCCCATCCTCCGTGTCATCTACCACAGCTTCCATCTTGGCATCATCTGCGAACAGATTGATTTTTCTCTGGATCCCATTCAAGATATCTGCAATGAAAATCCTGAACAGTACTGGTCCCAGCACAGATCCCTGTAGTACCCCACTCATCACCACTCTGGGTGATGAGAGTCCCCCTGCCACTACCCTTTGCTGTCTCCCCCTAGCTAGTTCCTGATCCAGGTCACCATTTTTGGTCCTGTCCCCCACATACTCCAGCTCCCCTCCAATCCCCACTGAATCAAAGGCCTTACTGAAGTCCAAGTACAGGACGTCCACAGCATGGCCCTTGTCCAGCTCCCGTGACACCCAGTCATAGGACTCTACCAGGTTTGTCTAGCACAATCTGCCTATGACAAACTTGTGTTGCTGGTCATCCTGGACACCATTTGCCTCCAAGAAGCTCACGAGCCTCTCATTTAGGATGGTCTCCATAAGTTTGCCCATGATCGAGGTGAGGCTCACTGGCCTGTAGTTCTCTGAGCCATCCTGTTTTCTCACTTTTGTGGATGGGCATCACGTGGGCCATCCTCCAGTCCTGTGGTACACACCCTGTGTCCAGGGAGGTATTGAATTGGTCAGTCAGTGGCCCTGTAAGGGCCACTGCCATCTCACTCAGTACTCTGGGTTAAATGCCATCTGGCCCAGGTGTTTTGTCCACTCTTAATGCCCTCAACTCCTCCAGCACCCTGCCCTCTGTAATCCCTATATCTTTCATCCTCTCCCCCTTTACCCATGCCCCCTACTTGCCTGAGGTATTTGATCCCCTTCTCGCATTAACAGTGAGCAGAAGTACTCATTCACTCTGCCTACTCTGCCCCCTTCTCAACCCCCCTCCATTCCTTCTTGATCCTCACAAGCTGGTCTTTGCTTCTCCTCTTCTTTCCTATGTAGCCAAAGAAGTATTTTTCTCCAGTTTGAGCCTCTGTGCCAGTCTCAGCTCTCTAGATGCTTTGTACCCCCCCCCACCAGTCTGGTGACCTCCCTAGACTTTTCCCTGTATACATCTTTATCTCCATCTCCATCCCTCCCCATTTTCCTATACTTCTGAAATGCCGCAGTCTTGGCTCTCACCCCTTCCCTGACCTCTTGTGACAGCCAACTGGATTTCTTTGCCCTGCCCTTCTTGTTTTTTTTTTCTAGTACAGGTCTCTGTTGTCTCCGACAGCCCTCCCCTTATTATATTCCATTTCTGATTTGCATCCATGTGTTGTTGGATGTCTGCCAGGTGCTTGCTCAGAATTTCCCCCACCATCCTAAATTTCAACCACCCTTGTACCCGTGCCTCCTGTTTCTCTCCCCTTGTTTAGCCTGTACCAGCTGTGTCAAGAAGCTGTCCTGAAAAGCTTCCAACAAGACCCTCTCTCTTGCACTCATGGTGGCAGGTCTGCTCCATTCCACCCCTGGTAGGTTGAAATCCCCCATCACCACCATGCTTCCCTTCCTGCTTACCCTTCAAAATTGATCTGCCAGTTCCTGGTCCTGGTCACAACCCTGTGATGATGGCCTGTACACTACCACCATCCTCAGTGTCCTATTCCTCACATCCTGCAACTGCATCCACAGAGCTTATGTCCTCCCCTCTTCCTCCCTTATGCACTTGATCCCCTCCCTCACATAGATTGACACCCCCTTCATTCTCCTTGGCCCTATCCTTTCTGAAAAGCCTGTACACTAGGATCATTATATCCCAGTCCTGGTACTGGGTGGCCCATGTTTCTGTGATGGCTGCTATGTCCACCAATTCCATTGCCAAGAGAGCCTGTAACTCCGCTGTTCTGTACCTTAGGCTTCTTGCATTCAGTGAGACCACCTTCCAGCCTGTTGCCTCCCCAACCTTACCGTTCCTCTTCCCCCCTTTTGGCCCCCTCTCTGTCCCATCCTCACTACCTTCACCTCTAACTAGGGGGGTGATCACCCAATGCTCTTCTGTACTTTGTTTCTTTTTTTTTTTAATTTAATAAACTTTATTAATTTTAAATGTTTCAAAACATACAAATACAAACAGCATGACAATGCTATTTAAAGAATATCCAGCAGTAAACAGTTACATGGCTAATGCATTCGGTAACAAAAAATAATTGCTCAATAGAAGCGGACTGTAATATGTTTAAGTTGACCTTCCCTACCCTCCCCCCCCAGCTCTGATACCCCCCCTGTCCCTTACTCTGCCAGCACTTCAGTCCTATTCCTTGATACCCCCACAATGGTGCCCATCACCTCCTTCCTCCTTTCCTGATCCCTCCTTCCTCCTACTGCACCTCCACTCATCTTCCCTTATCCTCCTTATATCCCCATCTTTAGCTCTGAAGTTCCTTCTCTGCATCTCCCCACTCCTGCTTAGTGGGGTCACTCATGCCTCAGTTCCACCCTCCCTCACTCTCCTTAGTTCCCTCCATAACCCTATTACTTCATCCTCCAATTTCCTTAACCTGCAGCAAATTGGACAGCCTCCCAGTTTCCATAATAAATTCATCCAAATGGCTGCCCCACATCTGTTACACCTCACTAACCTCCCTCAGCCTGCTACCTTCCCTCCATGGCTCCCATCATTCCACCCTCCTTTCTGCAGCCTTCTCCCACTCTTGTCTGTTTCTGTCCATTTCCACCACCCCTCACTTTTCATCCCTTGCAGCCCTTCTCACCTACTCTGGATTATTTGTGTTTAGCGTAAGTGTATCCACACACCTGTCCCCCACATTTGGCTTAAGTGTGTCCCCACACCTGTCCTCCATTCCTTACTCTTGTACTTATATGCTCAATTACTAGGTCTGATATCAGTCCTTCTTTAACCCCCTGGTCCTCATTTGATAGCCTTTACTCAGTAACACATTAATACAATCCCCTCAGTGTACTACATTAATACAGTAATGCGTTCATACACATATCTGGTCCTGTGTAGTATAGTATGGTCTGAAAGCCCATTGGTCCACACTGTGGATCAATAGGCGTACACACCATACTGTACGTTGTCTTTCGGCCGGTGGCTGGGCAGTACGTGGGCAGGGTGCTGCCTCCCACAGATGATGGGCCGGTGCTGGGTGGCCAGGGGTCCTCTGTGGGTGGGTGGGGAGGGGTACCACTGGACCACCAGGTTAATATTTATTTCTACAACAGCCCACGATCAGGCATATGGGGAGGAGACCACTAGACTACCAGGTTAATTTTAATTGTACAACAGCCCGTGATCAGGCATATGGGGAGGAAACCACTAGACCACCAGGTTAGTTTTAATATTGCGGCAGCCCATGATCGGGCATACGGGGAGGGAAGGAGGTCCACTAGACTTCCAGGGAGGGTCCAGGTGCTTGTGGATGGTGTTCCTGCTGGGCAGGTGGCCACCCATGGCTGGAGACTGTTGTGTTGCGCCTCGCAATACAGCTGCCCATGTGTGAGTGGCCAGCATTTGAGCCTTTTATTTTAGGCTCAACTTTGAGCACCAGTGTGCAACTCATGTAGGAGTTGTGCCAGCATATGCGCCGCACATCCCGGGCTGAATATCACGATGTGCCACACATGCATGGGCATGCCCCCTGCATCTGCACTGCATACATTACCGATGCACCCCAGCGCATCTGGAGTTGCGCCATGCAACCTGCCCCTTTGAGTATTGCACCAGGGTGCACTGGGGGGTAAACATGGCACAGCCCTGTTGCGCCATGTGCAATTCCTTTGAATATCTGGGCCTAAATCCATAACATCATATCATAACAATCATTGCAAGAGACCCTGTGGGCTTGGTAAACCTTTGTATCTCCACCCACCTACACCCCCTGTGTCTGAACTTTTACCACTTGACTATTAGCTTTAAGAGTTAGTTCACATGGCAGTTTTTAGCTCCCCAAGCTCCTCCCTCTCAGCATTCAAGCCCAGTACCTTTGACTTTTCAGTATTTAAGAAGCCATCAACTGTTCTCACAACCAGCACAACCCACCAACAGTTACAATAAAAGAGGATAAAATAAAACACAGCCACTTCCCTGAACACTCCTACTTCTTCTGTTCCCCACTTAATTCTGAAAGACGTGATGGTACCTGTAATTACCCCTCCCTCTCTCACCAGACAAACAGCACAGATTTAAATTTTACTTTAAATATCACAGCAATCAACTGTTTCCACAACCAGCACAAGCCACCAACAGATTCACTATCACAGCCCAAGTAACAGTTGTAACTCACAGTACAAATTTAACTCACAAACTATTCAAATATCACTATTAAAACAGAAGAAAATAAAACTCAACCACTTCCCTGAACACTCCTACCTCTTCTGTTCACCAATGAATACTGCAAGACAAGATGGTGCCTGTAATTACCCCCTCACCCTCTCACCAGGCAAATGGCACAGATTTAAATTCCCTGTAGCCAAACATTTAAAGAATATAAACACCAACTGCATTATTTAGGATTCTTTGGACTAGAAAAGGTAGAGCCAATCCCTAGAGAAGGTGACCATAGAACAAAATTGTTACTAAGAGAGGCATATTATGTAGCTGGGTTCACCACAATATATCCCAGGCACACTGCCTTAGGGGTAGCTGGTCCATTCCACTGGGGTGTCAAACAGACGAGGCATACTGATGAGTCCTGGTAGGACGAAACACGTGTCTATGTCTTCTGTTAGCACCCTTTGCAAACTATGTGAGAGGCCTTTCGGCACCATGCAATTCTGCTTAAAGTTGGACCGGCATAACATTCTGTGGTGATTTGCATATGCAGCCCATGATGCTTTGCATTGTGGGGGCATGTGTGATTTTGTATATTATGTAGCTGGCCCAGTGGTGTTGGAGGTTGAGGCACTGGTCGCTACACTTCATGTCACGCTGGCGACTCGGGTTTGGGAATGAGCTCAGGCCACTGGGGTTGGCAGGGGGAAGATAGAATTGAGTGTCTGGAGGTCTGCTCTCCTCTCTCAGGGGGAGGTAGACTAGTCATCCTGTTCATTGACTGCCCTCTGGTGGTTGCTGGAGGGCAGTATGGGATGGGAAACTTGCTCCGATGTCTTTACATTGGAAGGGAAAGGTGGTGGTGGTGAGAAAATGGAAAATGTGATCCTGGCAGGGTCAATGATGGTCCACCGCTTCCATGAGTCATCCCCAATTTCTGGATTGGGCTTCTGGGGAGGGGATCCAGCAACCTCTTTCCTGGTCCTGCCACAGGAGGCAATCCACAGGGGGAATCACTGGGGATCAGCATAGTATGGGAGCGGCAGGACTGGAGAGAGAGTGTCCCTCTGCTAGGAGGGCTGTAGCTGCCTGTCAGGGCTGCAGGGAGGTATAAACACCTCTATGGGAAAAAAAAGAGAGGCATTTTATATTGATAGATTACAAGCAGCAAATCCCTTATCTAGACTCATAGTATAGAGTGGCAAGCTATTATCTAAAGGATTGAGTCCATTAATCAAATACCACTGTCCAGCATTTGGAATGAGTGACAACATATAACAAGGGATATTATAAGATGCTGATATTATCAAAACTGATTGCATGCCCCATTTTCTCCTTGACAACAAATTACATATCTTATTACAATTGTCCATCCTACAGCATATTGATTCCCCTCTAATGGTGTGAACATCTGTGCTGTGTCATGTCCACTTCCATTTAGCCCACTAAATTCCGTGGTACTAATATTATAAAACACCACTTTTCATGCGCTTTATGCCAACCCCTCAAAATTGCTCATGACCTCCCTGACCCTCAATATCTTGTGACAAGTAGATAGAATGTCCCAGAAATTCACCTAGCATGTGTGACCCACTAGTTTTTACATAGCTGCAAAAACTATTTTTACTCTGTTCTTTATTCATATTCCTGAAATATGCATATGCCCTCTTTGACCTCCAACTTATTATGAATGCTGGAAAGATGGTCCAGGATGCAATAGATTATGTTGACTATTTAATAAGGCTCATAACAGAAACAAGATTAAAATAAAACTATTTATTTCTGTCAGAGCAGAAGAGTATAAACTGTGACGGAACATGTAGAAAATGTGTGGGGATGCCTAGCAAGTCTAGTTGTTTGCTGCTAGGCACTGCAAAAGCAGGACAGGCACAAAGCATGACAGTGTCTATCACATGACTTTGCCTTGTGTCATGTAATTGTGACTCATCAGTGTGCGTTAAAGTCCCCTCAGCTCCACAGTATAAAAGGAGCTCCCAAGAGACAGCACGCTGCCCCAAACATAGAGAAAGTAGGGGGCTGTGCTACTCTGAATTTATTTATGAACCACAAATGTGTGTCCCATGTTGGCAATTATATTTTGAGAGCAATGTTTGCAACAAATTGTTATGAAACTTGTATTATATTTTAGAAAGAGAACAAACTCAGGTGGAGCATTAACACAGGTAGATATGTTTGTTTCACTTGAATGATGATGGCTGTATCTCTTCATATATTACACAATGACTAAGAAAATGTATAATATGGTAATTGTAGAAAGAAATGGAATGGATAATTTAAAACAAGGTTTCAAACATGTATAAAGAGACTTAAATAAAATGACATGGTGAGGCTTTATAAACAATGATGCAGCACGTATTTAATGAAGCATATTACTGAATAGATGTCTATGTGATATGTATCGATTTTATATAGATTTACACCTGATATAAACAAAAGAAAAACATTTCCCACATAGAAGGGGAAAGAAATGAATATTAACTTAGCAGAGTGAGTATAAATGCATTCAAATAATTATGTGTTTCTTGAATATTGATAAACAAAAAGGAGTGAAGTGAAATATAAAGTATGTCTTTATTTTTAGAGTTATTCTCACTGTATCCCTGATGAAGGATTAATTCCAAAATTTAGGAGTTACTAGACAAAATATTTATCTGACTTTATACTCTGTGTTAGAACTATCTATAATAAAGTAAAAATATATATTTTTTATTATACTTGGGTGAGTGGGCCTTTTGAGCCAATTTGACTTTTCTCAACTCTTTCATACCCCATTCCACATGAAGAAGAAGTCATCCATGTACCTGTTATAAAATGTCAGCATTCTTGAAATAGGAAATGTGCTTCTCCTTCAGAATGTACTGGTTCTCAAATGTATGCATGTGTGCATTCCCATGGCCCAGAGCCATTGTGGACCCCATGGCTGTGCCGTAGCTCTGTTCACAAAATTTGCCTGAAAAACTGAAGGAATTTTTTTGTGAGAATACATTCTCTAAGAGTTTGCAGAAATCTTCTTAGGGTGTTTTGATTCTGGTCATATATCTAGAAGCAAGTCCATAGCTTCAATCCCTCTGCATGTGGAATGGAGGTGTGTAGATGACAAACATGTATGGTGACTGATACCTTTCACCAGATAAGGGAAGAGTGGCTTCTTTCAAAATTTGGAATAAGTGTGTAGTATCTCTCAGATAGGTAGGAATGGTTTCAACCAAAGGTTGCAAATGATAGCTGGAACATGTAAATGGCAAAGCATATATAAAAAACATATGCCTGAATAGAAAAAAAATATGCAGTAGAATCAGCAAATATTCCAAGCAATGGAAAGCTCCACAGATCACATGATAAACTGAATGTCTTTTTTTTGGAGGGGGGGCATAACTGCTGACATTGACAAAGCAAATAAAATATATTTCTAGAGGTAATCATGTGTACAACTTATGAGACAGTGACAGTTTTTTTTCATTCTCTGAATTTTCTTTAGTCTGCTTAGGTAAGCTTCTGACAAAAATCCATTTATGACACAATCACACTTTAATACTGATGCCATTAGTTGACTCCTACCAAGGGCATTGATTTCTTTACCACTACCTACAATTAGATTCATATGTGTACACAGAAACCAGACTTGTAAAATATATAGAAACAGCAATCTGAATGTACTATTCATTCAGGTCTTCTATCTTAAATCTAACTCTGCACTTACAATTATTGCTTCCCAGTGGCAAAAAATAAGAGAGGCAGCTGTCAATGTGTAACTCATACTATGAGAGCGAGCATGATAATGACACAGCTTCTCAAGCAGGTACATCATGGTCTTATTTTGTTCATAGCCAAAACTGCCACCTTCCACAGCACATCTGTGATGGGGATGTGCACTCCATGTAAATGCAAATTCAATTAAATACTCAGTAACATGGTGACTTCTTTGAAAAATGACCACATAGGCATTTAGGGAAGACACAGGGACACTGTTTAAGCAACAAATCATTTTATTTCCGACTAAAATAGAACAAAAAGAGCTACTCAAGCTGACAATGTCTCTTTCAGTTGTCTTTTTTAGGAGTCCTGTCTTGTTCTGTTCTAAATAATGACTTTATTTTCTTACAGTGATGCATGGTGACTCACTCACAGAAGTTGAAAGCTTTGTAAACTAATATTCATATTCAAGGACCATGTTAGCATACCTGTATAAATACGTATTATTATGGTTGTGGTACTATATTCTCAATGTCATTTGTTTTGTGTCCCATAGAATGCACCATACATTATAGGCAGCACAAGTAACATGGAGGCATTTGACTCTATTTAGAGCAGTGTAGACTCCCAAGATCACTTTGTGACATTCATGGAACAGAAAAAGAATGTTTTCCAAATTTGGTGAGAAAGGGTCTTATCAACCGCTTTAGTTCAAAACACAAAACACATAGCTTAAAAGATTGAAAACTATAAATTAAGGGATTTCTGTCTTGAATGGCATGCCCCCGCCCATGTCCAATATCTGACTCATAATAAAATTCCCAGAGGGTTATGGGTCTGTACTGAAACAAATTTAGGCATCAACTCCTCTAAACTCAACACCAAATGAGGTCGGATTCAGAATGAATGTTACGTAGACTTCATGTACACCATATAAAAGTGATAATAGAAGAAAGGAGTGAAATAGCAGAAGATTTAAATAGATAACAGGAGGCACTAGACATGCAACTTGAAGAATTTAACAGTACTTCAGAGCAAATAAAAATAAATCGTTATAATACGAGAAAGAATTAAAACAACAGAAAATCAGAATATTTTGTACAAGCTATTAATGTGTACAAGCACAATAAGGTTTACAGTATATACATGAAACATGTATTCCCAAGCAACAGTGTAGTCACTCATACAGACAGCAAGAAAGTGAAATAGAAAGGGATAACAGCTATACTTGTCCAAGCTACAGAAAAGAACAACAGAACAGCAACAGCAAAGGCCTTTTTAGGGCAAGGTAGGGGCAATTTAGAGCCACAAGCCTCCAACACATTGCCAAAATGGTTGGAGTATCAGGAGCTCAGAAGCCCAGCCATATGACCAGGGCCAGAGGGCCCATCCCAGAAGAAGTTCATACTACTAGAGTTGTAAAAGAGCAAGGAGGCTACAAGGCCCATATGTGTTCTTATATTTTAGTTATACTAGTGGGGTAATTTGTACCCTGATAGTAAACATTTAACAAGTTTGTTTTTAAATTCATTTTTTGTTTTGCTAATAATTAAGTCTAAAGGTAAGGTGTTCCAGGGATTATTAACTCTCAATGTTAAAAAAATATTTTCTGCTAAGGTGATTGAACCTTTTGCCCATTAATTGTAGCAGGTGTCCTCAAGTGTTATGGATGGAATCCTTAAAATCCAAACCTAGTTCTACCATTTAATATGGATCTTGGATAATATTGAAGCGAAAAAGTAGGTCATCTCTTAACCTCCTAGTCTTGAGTGCCATAAGGTTCAGTCTGTTTAATCTATACTCATACAACTAATTTTCAAAACCAGCAATATGTTTAGTAAATCTTCCTTGTATGTTTTCTAAGTTTTTACAATTGGTTCTCTTGTATGAGCACCATAATTGTGTAGCATGCTCAAGATGAGGTCACACATAAGAACTAAACAGAGGCAATAGAACATTACTGTCCTTTAATTTGATGATGCTTTTGATAGACCATTCTACTCTGTTAGATTTTTTTGACCGATTCCAAGATTTGTTTAGAGTTAGTAAAGTCATTTGTAATGATTATACCCAGGTCGTTCTTGTTTAATGTTAGATTCAGGGTTTCTATTTGTTTTCCCAAGGTGCATAACCTTACACTTTGCAGCATTGAGTTTCATGCCCCATGTATTTTCCCATGAATTGATTTTGTCCAGATCATCTTGTATTGCCAATGATTGAGTGTCACATGGGCCACCAAGCTTGATGTCATCTGTATACTTTATTGTGGGAGTGAGGCAATTTATCAATCATATCTGAGACAAAGATCTGACATAAGCATGGTCCCAAAACAGATCCCTGCAGCACTCCACTAGTAACCATGCCTGACTCTGAATGACTACCTGTGGCTTAGAATTCATCACTAGAAACGTTTGCAAGCACCATTAGGGCTGAAATGCAGTCATTATTTAGATTGGAACATAACAGGTCTCCTAAAAAATACAACTTAGACTGAAGGGAAATAACTGCATTAAACAACTTGCAAAAATGTCAAAATACTGCATTAGTTTAAAACCAGTGGACAAGGGTTTTGGTATTGTAGTGCTTGGTTACAGACACTATCAAAGAATTTGTAAAGGGTTGTTAGAAGACTGTTGAAATTATAACCCTTTAGACAGGGATCCCACACAAGAACTTAAAAGGGAACTGTCAGTGTTGTTAGATGAATTGGCTAACAATAACTGGTTAAAAGAATAGGAGCTAGATTTGCTGGTACAAGCACACTCAAGAATTCCCAATTTTATGTTGGCGCGATTGTGCAGCCAACATCGTAGGACAGTGCAGCTTTGGAGGCGGGGTCACAGTTGGGCGAATGCAGGGCACACACCAGTAGGTGCGTCCCACATTCCCCAATCAGCCTGCATGCTGGCGCCACACTATGCGTACATAATGTGGCAAGCACATCCAAAAAAGGTCTACTGCAATTCGAGCAAAGCTCATCATATGCAGCGGTCCTTTTCTTCCTGTGCTCGCTGCCATTATGTGCATGGTCGGCGAGCGAGCGACTGCCTAATCAATGCAGACTTTGGGGGGTGCCCAATCCCCCTGTTGGTTAACCCCCCTTTGTGTGCCGATGGGGGAGCCCACTCCCTGTTGGCATAATCCCCAAATTGTTGAATGCTGAGGGGGTGCACAATCCCTCCTGCCTCGCACCACTTTCTTTGTGTGCTGATGGGGTGCCCAATCCCTGTTGGCTACAGACACCCCCCAAACAGTTAGGGTGGCATGCTGGGAGCCCACCCCAGTGTGCCAAATCCCCTGCAAAAAAAAACTGTCCCACAATGTTTTTTTCTGTTTCTTCCCCTGTAAAATTAAAACAGTCCCTCGTTGGTCTTAATGTCCCCTCCCCCACCTGTACCCACCCACTGCGCACCCTGCCTCCCTCACCCCCCCTCACCCCATACTTACCTGTGAGTCTGGCACGATGATCTTCTGTGGACTGGGAACATGTCTGCACTCTTCAAAGCTGACCACGAACTGAAGAAATGCCTGTAAGTTGTATGATGGAATGAGTAGGGGGTTTTCAACTTTAATGCATATCTCAGGCATTTTTGCGAATTTTGGCCCCAAATTTTCAACATGGGGTTTTTGGGACCCCTTCTCATGAATTCTTGCACTGCCATGGCATTATTCAGTCCCGAAAGGTGATTTCACAGTCACTGCACAGAATCACCTTTCGGGACTCAGTAACGAAATGACAGTGCCACTGTTCATGAGAGGGGCTCTCAAAAAGCCTATGTTGCAAGTTTGGTGGGAAAATCCAAAAAATGACTGTTTTACAAGTGTGCATAGCAACTGCGCAACGCACACTCGTAAGTTAGCACATTCACACTATTTTCATGCCAGATTCTCAACATTGGCATTTTACCACACCTTCTTGTGAACCGTACAGCTGTCATTTTTTACATCCTTGCAGAAATGTGTTTTCGCACTTCTGGTGCAGAATAGCACAGTTGCTGTGCGAAATCACTGTTTGGGACACATTATGAAAATGACAGTGACACTGTTCATGAGCAGAGGTCCTAAAATGCCTGTGTTGAAAATTTGGTGACAATACTCCATAAAATGTCTGTGTTGTTGAGCGTTGTGCAGTTTACACGCGTAGCATAAGTTCATAAACTATATTTTCACTCCACATTTCAACAGTGCCATTGTTCTACACCTCCTAATGAACAGTACAGCTGTCATTTTTCACATCCTGACCAAAATCTGTTTTCGCAGTTCCGGTGCACAATAGCGCGGTCACTGTGGAAAGCCCGTGTTCGAGACACATTATGAAAATGGCAGTGACACTGTTTATTACCAGATGTCCTAAAATGCCTATTTTGACAATTTAGGGATGAAATGAGTGTTTTATGAGTGTGCATTGCATAGTTTGCATGCATGCTCATCACTTTGTGAATTTGTAATACTTTCACTCCAGCTGTTTATCATTGCCATTTTTCCATACCTCCTTATGAACAGTACAGCTGGCTGAAATGTGTTTTCGCACGTCCGGTGCAGAATTGCACAGTCACTGTGCAAAATCACTTTTTGGGACACTTTCAGGAAATGACAGTGACACTATTCATCAGCAGAGGTCCTAAAATGCCTATGTTGAAAATTTGGTGGCGAAAGTCCAGACAATGACTGTGTGCATGGCGTGCATTGCACAGTTTCCACTCCACCCTTGTAACTTTGTCAATCTGCAATATTTTCATGCCACATTTTCACCACTGGCATTTGTGCACACCTCATTATCAACAGTCCAGCTGCCATTTTCCACAGCCTGCCCAAAATGCATTTCCGCAGCTCTGACGCACAGTGGCGTACTCGCTGTGCAAAATCACCTTTTGGGACACATTAACAAACTCACAGCGCTATGCCTCTCCACCTCCGCCACTGCCAATGCCAGCACAACAACATTCAGCATTGACATATGCTTATTTATATACAGTTATAAAGGTGCACAAAATTCTGACCCATTCTCTAGGAAGACCAACTGTATCAGGAATACTATGTGGAGCCTCCCTGAACCATTGTCAGATTATGTTAACTATCATTTGAAACCTTTGGTTGAAAACATTCTTATGTATCTCTCTTTATCTAGGGAAAGGTACCAGTTAGTCAGCATGGATATTTGTGATGTGTACACATCCATTCCACATAAGAAGGTGGCTGAAACTATAGGCTTGCTTCTAGATACATGACCAGAACTGAAGCACCCTAAAACCAGAGTTATGCAAGCTCTTGTAGAATTTATTCTCACAAAACATACCTTTAGTTTTGAATGCACATTTTGTGGACAAAGTCACCCACAGCCATGGGGTCCACCATGATCCTGGGCTGTGTGAATGTATACATGCATATTACTCAGTTGTACAAGGGTGGAAGTAGGTGCTTGGCCCATCTGGACCACCCTCCCCACACCAGTGGGGAGTATTAGATGTCTAACTCAAGCAAAAGTTTATCTAATTCATTATTTATTTCCTGAAGTTTTTGATTTCAATTACATGCTGAGACAAAGAGTTCCATAATGTGACTGCCCTGATGGTAAAGCAGTGTTTGCACTTGTTGGTAACCAACCTTGGAATGTAAATCTGCCTATTATGGCATCACAACTTTGTTTTTTTCTGCAAATGAAATGTTGCACTGCTTCATGAGTGTGTCATCTTGTAATATAACAAATAGGAGCAACAAGTTCCCTTGATTTCTCCTTGTTTTTAAGTCATACAAGCCAAGTGCAATCAATCTGTCTTCATTAGAAGAATTTTTTTTACCCTTTGTAATAACTTGTTCCTTCTTTGCATACTTTCTAAAATTGTCTTATCTTTTTCAAGACACAGAGCCCAAAAGAAGACTGCATAGTCAGTATGCAGCCTTGTAAAATATTTATATAGCAGGAGAATACAGTTTTCATTCCTTGTTACGAAGGATCTTTTGATAGCAGCGAAGATCCTGTTTCCTACCTGAGCAATTTTCCTACAATGCTCACCTTGCAAGAAGAGGTCATTCACAATAATGCCCTGATCTTTTTCAGATTTAACTGATTTAATAAGGATACCATTTAATGTATAGCTAATGTTTGGAATTTTTGATCCCAGATGTATAATAGAACATCTGTCTAAATTAAAAGACATTTCATTTGTCACTGCCTAGTTTTCAATACGCATTAGATCTTGTTTGAGTGTTCTGATTTGTTCCTCAGAATCCACTTCTAATGAGATTTTTGCATCATCTGCAAATTTACTAATTTGACTTGAAACAGTGGTGACATGTGCCCTTGAGATGGCACGCAGCCTCCCGCAGCATGTGAGCCCACACAAGCCACCAATCCGACTATCCACAGCCATGCAGAGCACTGCACACCAACACCGCCCATGTGCTGCACACCACAACAATGGCAGCCAGGTGACAGGGTTAAGAAGCAGGATGGCAGTGGCACAGCTGGAATCCGGGTGCACCCACAGTCCACCTGCATCAGCCACACACATGTGCAATAGTCATGGCATGGTGCAATGGACACTGCCGGCGGGTCACAGCTGAAATGGCCATATGCACAGGGGGCTGTGGCCCACCACCACCCTGCATAACACCATACCCTGAAAGACTGCCTAACTGCATGTTGCGGTGCACCCTGTGCCTGTCCAGCGGCAACGCCCCTGCAGTCTGCATCCTGAGCCCATGCCCCTGAGTCAGCCTGCCCTTGCCCACCTGCAGCACCAGCCAGCTGTGCACATTGTCTATCTTCAGGGCCTAGTAGGAAGACATTGAGAATGGCACATCAGTACCTGACAATGCCACATGCCTCTCCCCACAGCAAATCAAGCCTCCTGGCCCCGCACAGTGGCAGTACAGTAGCACAGTGCACCCCTGGTGTGCTGCCATGGCCAACAGAATGCTTATCCACAGCCCCCCCGCAGCATGGTGTGACACCCTGCTGGCCCCCACAGAACACTGGAATGGCACGGACATGGGTGTAGTGCACTTACCTGGATGTGGCATGGAGCCCATCTGGACATGTGCCAGTAGTGACCATAGCCACTCAGGGTCCCTCCTCCGCAGGTCACCCTAGCGGTGATGGCACTGCTCACCACTGTGCTGCACCCCGGTGGCCTCCTGCCACACCTCCATATGTGGCTGATCCAGGGGCACCTGTCCATACAAACTGCCTACATGTGGCTCCACAAGGGACACAAGATTAACTAATTCTACTTGGGACCAGTTGGGAGCCCTCGCAGTATTGTGGCATGGCATGGTCATTCCAGCAGTTGCACAACCAAAATGGTGCCCAGTAGTACACAATCCACTCATGCTGTGGGTGCACGACCCAATTGGTGATGCACTGCCTTCCCCAATTGCACATCCATGGTGCTGCACGATAGAGGTGGTGCAGCACTGGCACATGCCGTGGGGCACCCGGAGGGTCAAAGGGCACTTGTGGGGTCAAGGGTCAGCATGCGCACTGTGCGCAACAGCGCGATTGACCACACCATTCATAGTGCACAATAGGGGCATGTGGGCCTCAAGGGCCATGGGCCAATTGTACACGGGCGCCATAGGTCATATAGTGCACGAGCGCCACATGCCCAGTAGCGGCAGAGTGCTGAGCTGCATATGGTGAAGTGTGCATAGGATACACCACTGATGTACATGAAGGTACTGCGCGCATGCACACTGCCAGTCCTACTGCACACATCATACTGTTGTGCCATGGCCTGTGCATGCACAACACCAATGCGCCATGCGCACCTTAGTGATATTCAGCTGGCATATGCAGCTTAGCTATTCAGCATTTTGATGGTGCATCAAAGGCATTTGCATCTCATTTCATTTGCGCATCCCCTCATTTGCATGTGATGTGCTATAAATGCGCCACGGCACTGCACAGTCACTAGACTGGTTTTGTATCCTTCAGAGGTAAGTCACCAGGCTGTGGGCCTATTGGGACAGTGGGATAGGAGGGCGGTGTGGGTTGCAGTCATCACTGACTACATGTTCATACCCATAGGACTAAACATGACTGAACATGAGGAGATTAAGGAGTGTGGACCTGCATGGAAGGGCAGGCCCAACTTCACAAGGGCAGAGAGTGATGCCCTATTTGATGCCTACCTGGACCAGGAGCCCCTCCTGATTGGATCAACAGGCACCCCACAGGCCCGGGTAACAGCATGGAAGGGTGTGGCCAGGGCCATGAACCAGCAGAGCAGCCATCAAAGGACAGCACGTGGCAGCAAGGGTGGGGGTGTCAACCATGGGGGTGGTCCTGGGCCTGAAGGACCATCCGTCCACATCCACTGGTGTCCCTGGTCCAGGCCATGGTCAGCCCAACCCCACTGTCCATCTGGGTGCCTGTGGCATGGTTGCAGATGAGGCCCTGGCTCTGTTTCAGCAGGATGCCAGCCATAGCATCCAGTATGCCGAGACACAGATCGGGGAGGGTTCCAGGACCAATGACAAAGCTGTGGCTAGTATCCTGCATAGTGGAGTTGCCATTCAGGGGGAGGTACCCATAACACACCCGCCACAGCAGTCAGATGGTGCCCTGACAGCAGTTGACCGGACACCAGACACCACACCCAGCGATGCTGTGGGTGCCATTGTTGTCCGAAGTGGTGGCAGTGGTGGTGCAGCCACATTTGTACTGATCCATGCACAGTGGCCAGAGGGGCAGCAGCGGCAGCAGGACAAGGTCGATGGGGGCCGGGTGCAGTGGTCACCAACAGTGCACTGCAGACTGAACCAGCCCCAAGTGGGCCCCGCTCTGTAGCCCCCACCAGTGTGGGGGGCTGTGCTGAGGGGTCAAGCAACACCCATGGGTTGGTGCAATGCCCATGCCCCCCAGAGCGCTGACCCCTTTATGGAGCACACCCATCTGCTATGGGCCTCCATGGAGCAACAGGTGCTGATCATGTCAGGGGTGTGTGTGTACTCTGCACAGAGCTGTGCCAGTCCACAGAGAGACATGAAAGGTACTTTGAGCAGCTTCTGGCCAAGACCACATGTATATGGGAGGACACGACCACAGCCCTGGATTGGCTTACCACTGTGGTCACAGCTGGCCTAGCACCACTGGCCACCCTGGTGCATGGCCATCCAGAATAGACCCTGTGGAGTGCCTTATCCACCCCTCATTCTCAATGTCATGCGGCCCCATCAGTGTTGATGCCGGGATCTGCTGTGGGCATTCCGGCACACCTGGAACAGGCATGTTCGGGAGCCTGCAGACCCCTGCGAAGGACTGGTCATGTTCCCACAGTGAGACACCCAGGGGACTGTCAGAGACACACCCTGTGGCCATTGAACAGCCTGCATCTGCAGGGTGATCAAGGCAGGGCTGCCCATGTGTCCGCGGCAGTCGTGCAACCGTGCGGCAGTCCTAAGCTGCCATCCTCCCTGTCCACTGTCTAACCGCTGCCCTGTGTGCACATCAGTGTGGCATGTGCATGTGCATTCCAGGGACATGTCATCCATGGTCAGCACTGCACACAGGCCTTGTGCACACCCACCCTGCCACTGGCCACTGTGGCATGTGCATGATGATGCCAACACAACACCAGCCACTACTGTGCACTGGTGTTCAGCATCTGACACATGCCCATTGGCAGCCTCTGGGAGTGAACATGTGGGTGCTCTTATGCATGTGGCTGTATGTGCAGGTGTGTGTGGGTGGGGTTTACAGTGCTGTACAGGGTGCTCCCACAGGGTCCAGTCCCATGCCCGTCCAAGCTACCCACCAGCCTTGTCTGTCATGGGGCCCAGCCTTGCATGCCTGACTACTGTGCCATGGTCCCTGGGACATGCATGTGGTCATGTTCACCTACCTGCATGCACCGTAGTGCTCCTCCGCAATTGTGTCCCAGTGTTGCTGGGCCATCCTGTTCAGCTGGGGTTCCCTTCATCTGGGGGGGGGGGTTGCCCACCACCACCTGTCCTGGTGTCTGCATCGTCCCCATTGCTGTTCCCCTCTTCAACCTCGACAGCTATCCCATGGTCGGTGGTCATGTTGTGTAGCATACAGCAGGCCAGGAATAGACCGCAGGCCTTTGATGGGCTGTACTGTAGGGCACAGCCAGACCTGTCCAGGCAATGGAACCAGGTCTTCAGCAGCCTGAACACACGCTTGAAGATGTTCCATTGGCTGGCATGTGCCTCATTTTATTGCTCCTGCGCTGAGGTCGACGGGTACTGGTATGGGGTGAGCAGCCAGGGCTGGAGTGAGTATCCGCTGTCACCTGTGTGTTGACATGTGTGGTTAACATGGTGGTCTGTGTAGCTGCACACCCCTGCCTTTCTGGCCACACCCTCCGACTCCCCTGGCCTAGCATATCCCACACCCTACCCTGTTGTGCCAGGCTGCCCATTCCAACTGCATACTCACCTACTAGGTGGCCAGTGGGGATGTTCCCACTCTTGAATCTGTGGCACAGTGCTGACTGGTGCCAGATGAAGGCATCGTGTGCTCCACAAGGGTGTGTGGCACAGACATTGATTATGCGCCCCCTGGCGTCACACACCACCTGGCAGTTGACATTGGGGTAGCCCTTCCTGTTGATGTAGGCTACCCCCTCCTGCCCAGGTGGTGTGCAGATGCCTACGTGGGTACAGTCGATGGCTCCTAGCATGCCAGGCATACATGCCACCCTGTGGAACACCTGCATGTTTGCTGTACGATCTGCCTGTGTGCTGGGGAAATGGATGTATTCTACAGCATGTGGCAGCAGTGTGTTGAGGAATTGAGTGAGGAGCCATGATACAGCCGACTGGGTTATGCCTGTGGTGTCCCTTGTTCATCTCTGGAAGGTACACGTGGCGAGCAGGCACATGACGGCCATGACCTTGGTCTTCGCTGACAGGGCATGGCTCTGCCTTGTGGGTGCCTGCATCTCATCACTACATAGTTCACAAAGCTGCCTCAGGATTGCCCAGTTCAGGTGGTACCAGCCCATGATCTCTGTGTCACTGTACTGTTCAAAGGTGGTGCGGGCACAGTACCACTTGTTACGGGCATGCCACCGACAGGCCCTTCCACAGCCATGCTGCTTTGCCTCCTGCCTCCTCACACCCCTCATTACTGCCTCCATCTGGAAGATGGCACTGGCCATGTCCTGGGCTGATCTGCCTCCCTGGGCAGCTGTCTTCCCAGCCCCCGCTGGTTTGCTGTGTGTGCCTCTCGCTGGGCCAAGACACTCTATGTCAGGGTTCCCAGCTCGAGGCCTGTTGGCTGTGGCCTCTGCCTCCCACCCTTCTGGGCACTTTCACTGCCACTCCTCAGTCCAGTGTCACAGACTCATGCTGCTGTGGTTGCCCCCGAAACTATCTCATGCACACACACACACGCAGGCTCATACAATGTCATGCACCCAGTCCCACACTCTGTTGCACTTCCCGCCTGCCTCTGTCTCTGTCTTGCACCCCTCCTGCTATCCTGCCTGCCCACTCGCTCTCCCTCTCTCTTCTGCTCCACTATGGCACATGTCTCCATCCCTTACTTGCTCCCAGTTTTTATGGGCTCAAGTTTGCTCCGAGCTTGTCCCTGTTACTCCGTGCTTGCGCCCTTTGCTTGCTGTTGAATATCACACTGCACCACTTATTCATGGCTACGCCCCCTGCACTTGCACATACATTCATTAGGGTTGCATATTGGTGCACTGCAATTTGCATGGCGCATTGCCTGTTGCTGAATATCACTCTTTGGCACATTTCTGCACTTGAGCAGATGCATCTCAGTTGCGCCATGCACAACTGCTTTGAATATCCCACCCTCTGTTTACAAATGGAATTACATTTGTGAATCTTATTTACTGAGTGGTGGTCTTTTCTGCTTTCTGAGTGCACTCTTGTTACATTAGGACTCCTAGCATTGCTCAAAAGATATTTATAATTGCTACCAATTACATAATGCCAGTTCAATTTTTCCCCTTTTTGCCACCAATCTTCTAGTTTAAAGACCTAACAATCTCTGCTGATATTCATTTCTCAAGGATGTAACTTCCTTTTTTGCTTAGATGTAAGCCATGCCAGCTATACAAACTGTTGTCAGTACTAAATTTCTCCCAATGTGTAATGCATTTGATTTTTTTTTCTTAGTGTCCACTTCCTTAGCCATTCATTTATTGTTTTTATTTTATTCATTTTTCCCATGATTACTCGTGGTACTGGCAGAATCTCAGATAGATCTCACATCCCCTTGCCTCTAGTGTGTTTATGAGTGAGATACAGCTGTTTTTTTTATATCCTCTATTGTGAAGTTATTGATGTCATCCATGCCGGCATGCACTATCGTGATATATGATTGAAAACCAGTACATTTTAAATGAGCATCAAAACCCCTATTTCAAGAATATTACCATTTATAAGAGGTACATGGATGACCTCTTCTTCATGTGGACGGGATCTATGGAACAGCTGGACATGTTTTTTAAATATCTGAATTCAAGAAAAGTGAATTTCAAATTTACTTCAAATAGTAGCTCAGAAAATGTTCCTTATTTGGACGTGATTACTAAATTGAGTGATATTGGATTAGACACTACACTTTTCAGAAAACTGACAGCTACAAACACAATTCTGCATGCTCATAGCTATCACTCCAGAAAGTTCAAGGATCTTTTATTCTCCGTTTTTAAGGATAAGACAGAATTGCAGGCAAGACACTGACTTTAAGAAGGAACTAAGAAAGGCCACAGTGAGATTTTTACAACAGGGATACATCAGAAAGATTTTACACAGAGCTACACATAGAATAGTGCATGCCACTCAGGCACAGGCACTGCCAGGCACATTTAGAGACACATCACATAAAGGAATCGTATTCACCACAAAATTCAATTCTAAAATATTAGACATATATTGAATTCTCACTTCTCATTGGCCCATAGTTAAGCAGTACCCCCAGATTCAGGCCACTTTAAATGAATCTCCACTGGTGACGTTTAAAAAAGCAGCTACTATAAAGGATCGATTGATACGGACCAGACATAACCAAGGGAAAAAGAGACAGAAAACACAAGTTCTTCTTAGACCCCTCAAGCCAGTAATCCATGTAGACGCTGCTCTATATGTGGACATACGCAAACAATCCATACACAAGCATCCTTTCACCAACAAACAATATTTCATTAAACAACACATTATATGCAGATCCAGTGGAGCAATTTATATTCTTCAGTGCCTCTGTGTTCAAATCTACATTGGAAAGACAATAGGACAACTTAAAATCAAAATTCGAGAGCATAAAAGCAATTTTCGAAATCACACACAAACACCGGTAGCAGAACATTTCAATTCAGCAAGTGGCACCAGAGAGTTCCTCCACTTTTGGGGACTGAAGGTTTTGACTCTTGTTTGAAAGGAGGTGATTTTAATAAGATTGAGGAGTATGCAGAAATGTACTGGATCTTTGAAAAGGATGTTTTGAATAAGGACAAAGGCATGGATAAGGACATGAACATGAGCACCTTGTTGGTAGAAAACTCAGGACTTTACACTGTTCCAAGTTTGCTTGTAGGACAGTTCTCAGTGTAGTATTTGTCTTCTTTTTGGCATCCTTTGCAACCTGTGTGAGAGGCCTTTCGGCACCATGCATTTCTGCTTAAAGTTGAACCAGTAGAGTATTCTGTGGCGATTTGCATATGCAACCCATGATGCTTTGCATTGTGGCGGCATGTGTGATTTTGTATTTCTTTGTAACTTGGCTTCCCAGCCAAATGCCCTTTGGAGTAACCATTACCTCAGTGCTTGTATACAGAGGTTCTTTGTCTTTTAGTAGTATTTTGTCCCCCACCCCCCACCATCCTGGTTACAACACACTTTTGTATTATTTTTGAACACATGGTATTTCATCCCATACTCTATCTGTGCTCCTCTGCCCTTCCATATCACATGTGATAGTATGGTATAGTGTGTATTAAAATCACATTTAGTAGTCAGGACTGATATACAACCATTAAGGTATAGAAGTTTGACATCTTGGTGGTTGGAACATTCTGTATCTATCCCAGATATAAAGGGATGTAATGTGTGGATAAATACATAATATATGGGTTTTAACATCACAGAATTTCATTGTCTCCTATTGAGATACATCTATTATATAATGTAATTTTCAAATAATGTGTGGTTTAATGCAAGTTTGTACACATTTAGTAACTCTAAACACTTGTCTGAAATGAATTGACTGATGTATACAAAATCATAATGTATATCACATGGGATGTATTTAAAGATGTATTAGTGCATCAACTTCTTCTCGGGTGCCACATTGCTCACTACCACAGCCCTGAACCTAGAGGCTAACTTTCAGGTCCTAGGTTTGTGTAAGGTTGCCTGTTTGTCTCCCCATACGATGCACAGGGGTAATGCCAAACTTCACCCAACAACTAACACACCAAAATCTGGCCAATGGAAAATCATGTACACAAATGCTCACAGCCTGGGAAATAAGATCCCAGACCTGCAGGCAATAATGTCAGAGGCTAAACTAGACATAGTAGCAATTAGTGAGACGTGGTTTACCAGTAACCACACTTGGGAGACTTCAGTACCTGGCTATGTATTGTTCAGAAGAGACCGAGGTGCAAAGGGGGAGGTGGCCCTGTATGTTAATGAAAATATCAAAGCTACAGAAATTCAGAATACACATAAGGAGCCAGAAGAACTGTGGGTCACCCTGGAAACAGGAAATGGGACAGCCATAAGAACTGGGGTTGTCTACAGGCCCCAGACCAGAGGAGGACATAGACACATTACTGTTAGAAGATATACAAAACATGACAGCTAAAGGGAGGTTCTGATAATGGGAGACTTCAACATGCCAGATACAGATTGGTCAATACCAGCAGGAACATCTGCCAGAACTAGACTCATAGTGGATTCCCTGCAGGGGAGGGCCTCAAACAACTGGTACAGCAACCCACAAGAGACAGGGCTATCCTAGATCTAGTACTGACTAACAAAGAAGGGATCACAGATCTCCAGGTAGAAGGTCACCTGGGGCCAGTGACCATCACATGGTATGGTTCAATTTGGCTACTACATCTAAATCATCCCATTCCAAAGCAAAAATATGGGACTTCAGAGGAGCTGACTTTGATAAGATGGCCAACAGAGTTAAGCTAGCCCTGGCAAAAGAAACACAGGTGAGGAGGTACAGGCAAAGTGGGCAAGCATTAAGGATACAATACTTGAAGCAACATCCCATTGTGTTAGACAGAAAAGGAAGTGCAAAAGAAGAAGGAAACCACTTTGGTTCTCAAATACAGTAGCAGAAAAGGTCAGAGCCAAAAGGCTGGCCTTCAGAAAATATAAGGGAACACAGCGGTATGAAGATAGGGAGGCATACCAAACTGCCCTAAGGGAAGCAGGTAAGGCAGTAAGGCAGGCAAAGTCCCAAACTGAGGAAACACTAGCACGATCAGTAAAAGAAGGGTGACAAGACTTTCTATAGATACATTAGTGAAAGGAGAAAGTCCAGAGGGGTATTGCTAAGCTTAATGGAGAAAAGGAGCATGTGAGGAGGAGGACCCTGTAAAGGCATCTATCCTAAATAGATACTTTGCCCAGTATTTACTGAAGAGAAGGTAGGGCAGGGCCCACAGCTCAGCATCATGGACACACAGGGGAGGGAGGTGAGCACTACTCCCTTCACAAAAGAAAGGGTCCTACAAGAGCTTGCTAAGCTCAGGGTGGATAAGGCAATGGGACCTGATGGCATACATCCCAGGGTACTTAAGGAGCTAAAGGAGGAACTAGCAGAGCCGTAGCAGAATTGTTTAGTGAGTCTCTGAGCACAGGAGAGGTCCCAGAAGACTGGAGAAGGCTCATGTGATCCCCTCCACAAGAGTGGTAGCAGGGAGGAGGCGGGGAACTACAGACCGGTCAGTCTTACCTCAGTAGTGGGCAAGATTATGGAGGTCCTTGTAGGAAAGGATAGTGCAACACCTGGAATCCATAGGGCACAGGATCCAAGACAGCATGGGTTTACAAAGGAAGGTCCTGTCAAACTAATCTCATAGATTTCTTTGACTGGGTAACCAGAGTGGTGGACCAAGGGGAGCAGTTGATGTCGCCTACCTTGACTTCAGCAAAGCTTTTGACACTGTTCCACATAGAAGATTGATAAATAAGCTAGGTAGGCTCGGGGTGGGTCAGAAGTTGGTCAACTGGGTGGCAAACTGGTTGACTGGCAGAAAACAGAGAGTGGTGGTAAATGGTATACAGTCAGAAGAGATGCAAGTCACAGTGGGGTACCTCAGGATCAGTCCTGGGGCCAGTCCTATTCAACATCTTCATTAGTGACCTCAAGATGGACTAGAGGGTAAGGCTTGTCTGTTTGCAGATGACACCAAGATCTGCAACAGAGTAGATGATCCAGATAGGGTGGGCAGAATGAGAAGAGATCTGGATAAACTAGCAGAATGGTCAGAAGAGTGGCAACTGGGATTTAATGCAAAGAAGTGCAAAATCATGCACATAGGAAGAGAAACCCTGAAGCCACTTATAGGCTGGGAGGGAGTTGCTAGCAGTCACAAAGGAAGAAAGAGACTTGGGCATCATCATCACTGATGACCTAAAATCATCAAGCAGACCTCTAAAGCAGTAGGTAAAGGCTAGGGGGTGTTAGGGTGTATTAGTAGGGGTATCTGCAAGTCGTAAGGAGGTAATAATCCCTCTGTACAAGACGATGATTAAGCCCATCTGGAGTACTGCAGTATTGGAGGCCACACCTTCACAAGGACATTAACCAAATTGAGGCAGTCCAGAGAAGGGCAACCAAAATGGTGCAGGGACTGCATCAGAAGACATATGAGGACAGATTAACGGAGCTCAATATGTATACCCTTGAGCAAAGGAGGGAGAGAGGTGATATGATCGAGACATTTAAACACCTTAGGGCATAAACAAGGTGAAAGAGTCTAACATGTTTAAATATAAGAAAAATAGCAGGACAAGAGGACACAGCATGAGATTAGAGGGAGGCCGATTAAGGGGAATGTGAGGAAATTCTTTTTCACAGAAAGTGTGGTAGATGCATGGAATGGCTTACCACAAGAAGTGGTGGCTATGAATACAGTGCAGGGCTTCAAACAGACATGGGATAGGCATAAGGGAGCAATACAAATGACTATGAATAGATAGGTCACTGACAGAGCAAAGGCCGATGGCACATTTATAAGGTAGAAAAAGAAATGGGCAGACTGGATGGGCCTTGAGGTCCTTATCTGCCGTCAACTTCTATGTTTCTATGTTTCTATGTAACCTCTTTGTACTGGTTTCAGCACCACACAGGTTGGACTGAAATCATCATGCATGATACAGCTGACGCAGGGCCACAATGGTAAGTATAAAAGAATTGTCTTCTCTCAGCTCTGCCAGAGTACGCTGACATGTCAGATAGTGTTTTGAAGAAGAGCGGTTGTATTGTCCCCAGAACCCCTCCAAACAAGGAGACGGACTACTTAAGTGCGGTTGCTCAGTTTGGCTATACTTTACTTGTTTGTAAAATCTTTGTTTCAAATACATTGACATCAAATGACACATTTTGTTTACATTTCAATCTCACATATGTCCTTATTACATTTACAGTATATACATTATGTCCATCTCATTTCTTTCCAACTGACACATTCTTAATTTCCTCTTTTCCTCTTCTGCTCCCCATATGTACATCCTGGGGGGGCTCTCTTCCTCTCATGTTGTCAAGGGGTACGAGCGTACACACCGTACCCCTGCCTCTTGGTTCTCAATGTTGTGTCCTTTACTTGTTTCCCCTTTTTTCTCCCTTTCTTTCCTGTCCTTCTCCTCCTTTTCCCCCTTTTTTCACTGCTGTGCACCTTTGGCAGTCTCACCTGTAAACCTGCCACTGTGTTCCACCTGCCACAGTGGTACCCTGTGCTCCACCTGTCACAGGGCTCTCCCTCTTCCTTCTGGGTGGGTGGGTAGGTGGGAACTTTGTAAGAGCAAATTGTGGGCTCCCTTCTGCTGTGCAGCCACTTATGAAGGGTCCCCCTTTTGCAGCTCCCCTTGGTTCTTGGTCCACTCCTAGGCTGCCGCCTCACCAGTTCCACCACTCCCCCTTTCTCCTCCCCTTTTGTGACCTCACTAGGCCCTTCCCTATGACACCTGTTGCTCTCCTGAGCCCCACCCCTTCCGCCCTTTCTCCTTCCTGCCCCCCCCCCCATTTTCTGAGCTTCTGAGTTTCCCACACTTATTCGTCGAGGCCTTGGGACAATGGGGTCCTACCCTTTACAGGGCAACCCTCTTGTCCCAGAACCCCTCCAAATAAGGACACAGACAACTTGAATGTGGTTGCTCAGTTTGGCTATACTTCACTTGTTTGTAAAATCTTTGTTCCAAATACATTGACATCAAATGGTACATTTTGTTTACATTTCAGTCTCTCGTCTGTTCTTATTACATTTATATACATTATGTACTTCTCAATTTCTTTCCAACTGACACATTCTTAATTTCCTCTCCTTCCTCTTCTGCCCCGCAGATGTATATCCTGGGGGTGCTCTCTTCCTCTCATGCTGTCAAGGGTTATGAATGTACACACCGTACCCCTGCCTCCTGGTTCTCAATGCTGTGTCCTTTACTTGTTTCCCATTTTTTCTCTTTCTTTCCTGTCCTTCTCCTCCTTTTTCCACTAGTCCACCTCCAGCTTGCGTTGGACGGTGGACTTCCCCCTTTATTTCGCCCCCCCTTCCTTAAGTTTCCACCTTTCTCTTACCTCCTTTCATCCCTCTGCCATAGCCAGCCCTCAATGGTGTTCTCTACCTCTGCGTTAAATGTTAAACCTAAACCTGAGAGGTGTATCCCATTACCCCTATAGAATTCATTCACCCATTCTAGGATCCCATGCCGAATTACCATACCCCCTATGCCCTTGACTAACCTGCCCACCCATGCATTCATGCATTTCCGTGCCCTGTCCATACCACTGTGGCACTCAGCCTGCCTCCATACCCTTCTGGAAGTAATCTCAGACCATGCCAATGTGACCTCTGGCCTCCACTGCCTTATCTTTTCCACATCATCTTTTATTTGATAATAAATGTCTAGCCAGGGCCTTGTACCCAGGTCATTGCTTCCCAGATGTATCACTATTAAATCTTGCCGCTTATGCTCCTTCCTGAGCCCTGGCAACAATTGCGCCCACTTCAGTCCCCTCTGACCTTTCCATACCAGATGAATGGTGCTGCTGTCCAGACACAACTGTTTTCCTCCTTGTCTTCTGGCTGCCCATTTCTCCGCCCAGTGTATGGAAGAGTGCCCGCAGATCCATGCCTCGAGTCTCTGGAAATTCCCTGTTTAAGCAAAGTAGCATTGATTAGTCTTTCATCCTGTTTATGCCCTTCCCCTCCACCGCTCTACCTTTTTCTTTCTTGTATTCCTGTACCTGCTAATGAAGAGAACGAAAACATCGCTATTGTGGTAATTTCCGTATATATTTCTTAGAACAGTCAGACAACCACCTGCCCTTCTCCTTAATCTCTCCGGGCCTGCTGCCTTGCTCCGCCATGGTGGATGCTGCTCCAATCCTGAACGAGTGAGAAGAGTATCCTTCCCCCGATTCTCCCAGGAATCTGAGGCCTTTGTGTAACACTGCTGACACCTGATACCCTGATACCAGCCTGCCATCCCCGTGTATGAACAGCGCCATGCCCCCCATCTTAGGGCACTCTGCCATGTACACGTGCAGAGCCCCTACAGGGCAAATCCTTTGATTCAGGTGTTTTCTCAAACACACCTTCTTGCCTTGCCCTTGCTGATCTGTCTTTGACCTCCTAAGTAAAATGGCAATTGCCTCCCCCTCCCATTCTATATCCCCCATTGTAAACCTTCTCCTTCAATCCTCTTGTGATGCTGCACCGCTTCACTCACCCGAAAAGTCACTTCATACATGGTGGTGTATAGGGCTCTGAATAACACTGCTTTGCCACTAGAGCTGCATATCTGGTGTAATATGTCCATAAATTGACCCATTAATGTTTCTGATATTGGTTTTCTGCCATCCCATTTTTTGTTTTGGCCCCTGGTCCACCCCTGCATCATCCTGCGTATCAGGTTGCTTTTCGTCTGGTCCTCCCAACTCCTCAAGCTACAGATCTGCCCTATTGCTGCCAAATGCACCCCATGGTTGCATGCACCATGTTTTGTTGCCACCCAGCTACTATAAATCGAACTACCTGCTCCCCTGTCACTGCCTCACTTATCTGCCTGCCGTATTGTTCCTGAAATGTTTGAAAAGCCCTCCATGATGTTTTGTAAGCTCTGCGGGTTCTGGGGGTCCAGGAGTTGTGGAACAGTGTTTCAGCTACCCCAATCCAGTCATCCATGCATACATCAGAATGGGGGTCCCCCTGATGTCTGTTCCAGGTGCGATGGTCCGAAATTTGTCCAGCTGCAATCAGGAGAGGTAGTCAGCAATCACATTATCCACACCATCAATATGCTTGGCCCTGAATGACATGTTCAGGTCAAGCCTAAACATACCATCCTGCCATACACCCTCATGACCCTTTCAGTCCTGGTTCTCTTTCTTGTTCAAGACTTCCACCACTGCATTGTTATCACTCCAGAATGTTACTTTTTTATTCCTCAACTGATTTCCCCAAACCACCATGGTCACCCATATGGGAAACAGTTCCAGAAAAGTGATGTCCTTTGCCACCCCCTCCTTTAACCAGTCTTCCGGCCACTCAGCCACAAACCATTTTCCTTGGAAATAGCCCCTCATCCCCCTACCACCTGCTGCATCTGTATAAAGCTGCAGATCAGTATTGTACAACTAACCGTCCTGCCAAAATGTCTGCCCGTTGTACTCTTGCAGGAATTGTTCCCATATCAACACATCCTCCCTCTTTCCTCTATTCAAATCTACCTAATGATGGGGCTGTGTTACACCCCGTGTTGCCCATGCCAGGCACTGTGTAAATGTAAGTCCTGGGGCAATGGCCCTACATGCAAAATTTAGGTGTCCCAGCACTTGTCATGCCTGTTGTTGCTGCACCCTCCTCTGGCCCCCCCATCTTCCCCAACAATTCTCTTAACCTCTCCACCTTTTTCTCCGGTAAACGGTACAGCTCCTTTGCCATATCCAGCTACAGCCCTAGGAATTCCATTGTCCTGCTTGGCACCTCTGTTTTCTCTTCTGCTAAAGCAACCCCCGATTATTGGCATAGCTCTTTGAAATCCCTTAACATGTGGTCTCTTTTTTGCCCTCCCCTTAAACAAAAAATCGTCCTAGCAGTGCACCACTGCCTGGTGTCAATACCGTTTCTGAAATGCCCATTGCAGCCACGAGCCGAACATTTCAAATGTGGCGCATGCTATGGAGCACCCCATCGGCATGGCTTTGTCGAAATAGTACTGCCCCCCTACTTGGAATCCCAGCAGGTCCCAATCTGCTGGCCTAACTGGCAGTAAGCATAAAGCAGACTCTATGTCCGTCTTTGCCAAGCATGCCATCTCCTTAGCACTGATAAGTCACACTGTATCCTCCAGTGTAGCATAAGTGACCCTGCTGTCATCTTCGCTTATCATGTCATTGACTGACCTACCCTCGGAGTAAGATAAATGATCTATCACCCAGAACTCCCCCACCTGTTTCTTGGGCATCAGTTCCAGTGGGGAAATCCTTAGCTTTGGCAATGGAGGAGCTGGAAATGGCCCCTCTACCCTGCCTGATGCCAACTCCTTTTGGATCTTTCGTACCAGTGTGGCCTCCATACCCCATGTGGATTTGAGGTTCCTTGCCCTTGTTACCTCCTTCTTCCCCTGGAACTGTAAACTAAAACCTGAGGTAAGACCTCTCTGTAATTTTCTGGCCGCTTCCTTATCTGGGTAGTACTATAGCCATCTTTCCATTGCCTCTACTCTTATTGGTGTCAGGGCCAGCCTGAATACTCCCGTCTTTTTCCTCAATTGGCCTGATGTCGGGTTTGATAACCATGCCACCCCCCCACTTGCCCGTCCTCTATTGTTGCCCCTCCCCCATTGTTGATCCCTAAAGGAACCCGGACTGGCCCGAAAGGGCTGCTAAGAGTTCTCCTGGTTGCTGCTTCCCTTATCCCAACTGTATCTGCACTTGGACGCTGGGTGATGCCCACCGCACTTAGAACAGACATGCCAAAACCAGCAGTTGGGTCACAAGCAAAATGCCCTGTTGTATCCCCAACAGGCCTTTGTCCCAGCCCCTTCCTGTCTGTCACCCTCTGCCTCCTTTTCCGTTGGCCCCGTGTATACTTATAACCATAAATCTGTCTTCCTGGTGTCCCACTTTATGTCCCCGAAATTCACCATGCACTTCCTAAATTTCTCATTGTATCTCAACCAGCTGTGTCCCCCCATCTTATATGTATTTTTAATGATGAGGGAGTAAGTGAGGATCAGGGTCACTAACTCTGTTTTTTCTCTATGGCTATGACCGTAAAATAGGTGAACCCCGTGGACCAGTAGTCCCATGTTTTACCTTTTCCTGCTTTGTCCTCCTTCCCTTTCCCCAGCAGCACCACTGCCGCTGCCATATCCTTCTTTTCTAAACTATCTTTCTCCTCATACTTGTCCATGGCGTCGAAGTTCGCCAGGGGAAATATGTCCATGTACTCAACCTTCCAAATTTTTTCTTTTACTCCTGTGGGGACATGATCTGCTAAATGTACTATCCCCATGGCCCCTAATTCCTGTCTCTCTATGGGCATTGTGTCTGGATACCCTGTCCCCCCCTGGAGTCCCCGTGCCCTTTATTTCAACTAAAACCTTCTCCAGCTGCCCCAATCCATTCTCCCCCATGTTGTCAAGCATTTGTTCGACATATTCTTTCAAACTACTTTCCATAGTCATCACCGGATTACCTGTATAGCCCGACTTGTTGGTCCCTGGCTGGGGCACTCCCGATGGACCTGGTATATTTGTCGGCAACTGTGTTGGCCACTCTGGCTCTGGCATGGGCGGTGGTACCACAGACGTGGGAGGCTCAGGCACTGGTACTGGCCCAGGGTGTGGTTCAGGGATTGGGTCACAAGGAGGTGGGCTCTGAGGGGGCCAGCTCAGGCATCTCCTTTCTGGACTTTGGGCCCCTGTGCCACCTGGGACCCCTTTTACTCCTTTCTTGTTCCTTCCCTTGTCTCCCCTTCCATTTTGTGCCGCTCTCCCCCATGTCCGGTTCCTCTACCTCCAGGAGCCGGTTGGCATTTTCAACCAGGTCTATCACTGCCTGGTGGCAGTCCGCTTTATTGGGCTTGACTCTCTTGGGCACAATCCTAGTCAGTCAGTGGGACCTGCTGAAGAAAGAATTTCATAAATGTTATTTTATGCCAGGCTAAATTTGACCCCCCCATCCTCCTCTTACTTGCCAGCTGGTACCTCCCCCAGCCCGTCACTGGTACCTGTCTGAGCCAAGGCCTCCTTTGGACCCCCTCTCGTGGCTTCTTATGTTTGTTACAACAATCGGACACCCACCCACCCAATTTGGGGGGGAAGGGGCCCCAAAGAGGTTTGGCCTTTCTGTCCTGCATCAGCCATCCTGTTTTTTTATTTTATACCTACACCTCTCCCCTTGTGGTGGGCCCCTGCATGCCTTCCCTTGCGCACCCGCCATTGTCTCCCCCATAACTCCCCCTTCATGCGCTTGCCTTGTGGCCCTCCCTAGCCAAACCTGCATCACATGGCTGTGCCAACCCACATCATCCTCCGCCACCTTGGGGCTCACCTCCAGCCCGTTAGCTGATCTCTTGCCCATACTTAGACAAGCATCCTTTCATGTGGAAACCCCCCCTGCCCTACCACTCTTCCCCCCTGTCTTCCACCCCTTGGTGCTGATGCAATATGGCCTATCTTGGCAATCTGGTCATGAGGCCCATCCTGGGGACCCATTTTAGTGTTCCCCCTTTCACCAACAAATACTTTTCTTTCTCCTGCACCACTTCGCTCCCTCTGTCCTCTATAGAGGTGTAAAAATAACCAAATGCCCGCTGCACCCCCTCTTTTGTAACATAAACCCCCCAATAATGCTAGACTTGCTGTGGCCACCTGCACCTGCTTTAATCCCTGCTTGTTCCCGATGGTTAAAAGATGGACCCTCCCTATGGATCCCCCATCCTTGCACTGAATTTGACCAAAATTAGCTAGCTTAGTCCATTGCACGCTTAAATATACAAGGAAATCCCTGAGAGGAAACCAGCGGCTTGATGCCTTGTCCCGACTGGCCTATACCATGTGGAGATGACATCAGATGCCATCCCACATGGTAGACCTCCCTTTCTGTCCACTCTGCCTGGGCGGCTCCATTGCCTAATTTTGTCACCTACCCTACCAATGGCAGGCTTGTTCTCTTTCCTGCCCACGCTAAACATCACAAGAAAAACCCCTTTCTCTTTCTCTTCTTTGCATTGTTCTCATCCAACTGTCCCCCTTTCACCGCTTCATAGGTCCCCGAGCCCTCACTTGCATTTTTCTCCTTCGGACCCCAAAGCGCATGGCGATGACGTCAGACTCCATTCCATATGGTAGGTCCCAAATCCGTCTCCCCCACCCGTTGACCAGACTCCTTAAAACTGTGCTCCGTGACTGTGCCCCATACATGCCGCACCAAGCGGCCTCTCTACTGGAGGAGCATCTGGATCGGGGGTTCCCCCCAAGCAGCCATACCAGCAAAAGCTTATTCTCCCTATAATTGCCTACTTCTCTCTCTCCTGCTAAATTGACTCTTATCCTCCCCCCATTGCCCTTTCTTGATGGAATCAGCTGGGCAAAACTGTATCCTGCCTCACAATTGACATCCAATTGCTTTCTGCCTGTCCCACAGGTAGGTTTCTCCACACTGCCACCGCGGACCCCTCCTTCTAGCTGCTGCGCTCTTCCCGGCTGGCCTAGCTGTTCTTTTACTTTGCCCCTGCTGTGCAGCTTTAGTGACCTATCAGGCAGTATTTCAAAATCCTCTCCCAATTATCTCCCTCGAGTTCACTCCACAGTCACTCTTTCTACGATAAATGCTGTTATTTAAGATTTTGTGCCTCTTCCTCTGGCTCACGGTTTCCCCTTAACCCTGCTTACCACGAGAAATGCTGTCAATTCAAACTTGATTACCACCTCCTCTGCCTATTCCAAGCAGTCCCACATAATTAAATCAAGGGGCCTTACCTTGTTCACTCAGCTCTTTTGCTTACTCACTTGAAAATTACCATGCTATTCTATGCTCTATCGATGTAATACTTTTAATGGTATCTCTCTTTAAATAACTCAAAAATCTATATCACAAAAGCCCAATGGCTCAGAATCTCATCCCAAACTGAAGTGCTTCTGAGAAAAAAACTTTCTAAGAGCAAATTGTGAGCTCCCTTCTGGTGTGCAGCCACTTATGAAAGGTCCCCCTTTTGCCCCTCCCCTTGGTTCTTGGTCTACTCCCAGGCTGCTGCCACACCAGTCCCACCATTTTCCCTTTTCCTCCCCTTTCCTGACCTCACTAGGCCCTCCCCCATGACACCTGTCACTCCCCTGAGCTCCACCACCTTCCCCCCTTTCTCCTTCCTGCCTCCCCCTGTTTTCTGAGCTTCTGAGCTTCCCACACTTATTCGTCGAGGCCTTGGGACAATGGGGTCTACCCTTTTACAGGGGCAACCCTCTTTATATTCAAAAGTTTTAAATCTGTTCTCATACAATTTAACAGGTAAAACACAGGCCAACAAAGGTACAGAAAGAGCTTAAACTAATGTGAATTCTCATTTCTCAGTTTATCAGCTTGAATAATACACAAGCTGTAGTCAGGAATGTTTTTTTTGAGGCAACTAGTTAAAATGGGAATAGGACTTTGTCCTGACCGCACTTTCACACCTGCTGACAGTGTTTGTAGTGGGCAATGCTTCACAAAATCAGTATTGAAACCGGCCTTTGTTGTTTACTATCATTGGTTAACAGTGGCATCTAATTTTAGAGGTATATATTTCAGGCATTGTGACAGTTTTTGATGTCTGACAACAATACCAGTGTTCAAAACTTCACACAAACTGCAAGTATATTTTGCAGATTGCAAACCATCAATTGTACATACTGACTTTTTTCAATTGTTTTGTTTAATGCGATCATTTACTCAAATATATTTTTATTTAGAATTTTACTTTCTTAGCTATCTGGATTTTGAAATCTGAAATACGGTGGTGCTACCGTACCACTATGAAATATTTTTTAAAGCTCTTTGGTGGATGTTACAGAAACACAAAGTAGTTTAGCAAGTGTGGCATGCCAATATCTGATCTCGTGTCAGTGCTAACATTATTTGCACTCAGCATCTTTTGCTGGCAGTCATGCATCAGGACCCAAAGACTAAATGGGTATACCAGGTGAACTGCCTGTTCTCCCATGGTTCCAGTGAATGGGATGAGGCAAATGTTGCATTGTGTCTGCCCATACTGGACCTGCCATATAGTAAACAGAGGACTTTGGTCTTCAGTGCTGTCAGTTTATGACTTTTCACAAGCACCACAAATATGCACTACAAAAAAGATTCCCCCATTCTCACAAATCCAAATCCTGTAAATAGCTTAATACTTCCTAAGCACAGATAATTTTTGATACAGTACAGCACATAGTATGCAAGATAGCCTATCCCAAAAAAACTTAAGTAGCACATTGGTCATGTTTATATCCAGCCCTCACAACAAAAATAAGTACAACCCCCTCATCATCTCCAACTCATGCAGTGAGCTGCTGGAACAAGTCCACTTGTTCAAGTATCTGGGGGTCATAATAGATGATACTCTCATGTTTGTGCACCATATTGACTCTCTGGTCAAGAAAGTCAATACCAAGATTGGTGTCCTGTACAGGCACAGGCAATACTTCTCTCTGGGGGCCCTCCACCTCTCAGTCCACAGCTCTATGATATCTGCTATGGACTATGGACTAGTGGTCTACAGGATGGCAATGGATACAACACTCAGGAGGGTTCAGACTGTGATCAACAAAGCCTGCATATTCACCCTGGATGCTGAGCATGGCACGTACACCTGTCCTCTGTAAGAATGTGCAATCTGGCTGTCATAAAGAAACAGGGTCAGATTCCAGACTTGCATCCTAGGGAAGAAGGCTCTATTGGGTAAAATACCACCTTGTGTAGGCAATTTGATCATGGTGGCCAACTCCTTACAGGTCACCAGGGGGAGGATTAGAGGAGCCTTTGCTATCTCCTTCAGTTGCACCTCACTTGGGCAATGTGCATTTACCTACTGGTCCCCCTGTGGATGAATGAACTCCCTGGGCATCTCTTGGCCACCAGTTGTCTGGCCCAATTTAAAACTGACCTCAAACAGCACCTAATAGCACTCTGTAAGTGAACCTGCCCCTTAGTCCATCCATACTCGCTCTTTCTGCCCCCCTAGCAAGCACTAGGCAGACCTCAGGTGCCCCCTTCCTCTGTCCCTTCTGATGACTTGCCTCAGCAATCAGTTCACATCATGCTCCTTCAGCACCAGCCACCCCACCTCACCCCCTACCTCAACTCCTAATTCTGTAAGATTTCCTAACAGTCACTACTAATGCCAGCTGCCTGACCATGCCCACTTGCATCCTACCATTTACTCTAGCATGTCTTCTCCACTCAGCCTCCCCTTACCCTCCCATTTCTCCCTATACCTTATCTCCCTTCTTCTCCCACCCTTTGCCTCCACCACAGTACCTACCTCTCTCTCGTACATCCTAACTCCACCCCACTTCCAGCTATCCTTGTCCATCTGAACTACTTGCAAGGTACTTTGCAGCTGCTTATCCCCCACTCCCATAAAGTATTTTTCATGTTATTTTAACTTGTACCTATGTTTTGAGTTATTCTGTAAGTTCTGAATCCAAGCTGTATAGTTCATTGTGATGTACCTTTGCTTTCCCCTGTTGTACTTTGTTTTACAATCTATGACGTAGAACCTTTGCAAAAGAGCTTGCACTCAAAGGTCTTTTCTGAATCACTAAATAAATAAATAAATAAATAAATACAATGAATATTAAAACTGTGACTCCCTGGCAAAGCTTGTAGTTTGGAAAGACACTGCGCTGGATTTTCAAATTAAATGGGAGTAAGCCCCACTCCACAACTGCAGCTGTGGTCCAAAATCTCCACAACTGCAGAGATTTGTATGTGTACTCCATGTAGTTGTGGTACATGTTTCACCTGCTCCCACTGAGCATTATATTTTCCAGCAGCTGTGTGGAAAAAACAGTCACAAACTGCAAGAGATTGTGGCTCCAATCATGAACTGGCCCCGCATTTACAAATACTGAAGTTAGGGGTAAAATTGCATCTCTGCAAGTAGCAACCTACTTGCACCAAGTTTTTCCCCACAGCTTTGGGAATTTCACGGTCTCTGAAATTCTGGCACATTATTTTTAAACATTCTGCTATGCAGTGACAGAGCAAATGGTACTACTCATTTGCTCCTGGTGGCCATTTTGGGTCAGATCTAGCAATGGATGGTTCTGATGCCATATGACGTCTATGGGAATATATATGTTAAAAAGCAGCAATGAGGAAGGTTAGAAAGAAGACGGGCAAGGTCAAGGGACAGGACAGCAGAAAGAGAAACATTCATATGAGGAGGATAGAGGAGAGAGAGAGAGATGGAAGATGGCAAAACAAGGGAAAGGCCAGCAGAAAAAGCAATGCCCACAAGATGGGGGCAGAAGAGAGAGGCAGAATATGACAAGAAATGGAGAAAATATTCAGGGGAAAACAGGACATAGAGTAGACGATCAGAAATTAAAGAATATCAGGAGTAGGGAAAATACATGGGGCAAACTACAGAAGTCAACCAGGAGCAAAAGAGTATGAGAAGTACTGAGAGGCAGGAAGAAGACAGATGAAGGCAGGGGATGAGCCAGATAGACAACCAATACCTAAATGATAGGATAAGACAAGGGAGAGAGAAGATGACAGAAACAGGGGGACAACAGCAAGGTACTCAGGGTAGATACCGTAGAACAGAAGAAACCTCCATCTTAGGGGTGACAACATAACAACAGATACACAATACTGACAGATGGGACCCATGGGAACCATGGCATGGTGGATATGGTGATGCAGCTGGATACCATGAAGGTCGGGAGTGAACAGGGCCAGAAGGTAGGGCAGGAAGGCCAGAAATCATATGTCTCGATGGAAGGAAACTGTAAGGACTGAAAAGAGAGAAAGAGACAGAAAAGGGAAGTGGGAAAAAGGTAAAATGAAGATGGGCAATACAGGTGGCAGGAACCTTAGGAGGAATGTTAGGGTGAACAGATACCCTGGTAGGAATAAAATAATGGATTATGGGGACTCAATAATAAAAGGCATACAATGGAGGAGGAGTGAGGACACCTATATGAGGACAACTGTGGTGTGCGCATCTGGGATGGAGGCATTTAATGCAACTCGAAAGATAAGGGAAGCGATAGAAGAGACGGAGGAAAAAACAGACTTGATATTTCACATTGGGACAAATGACTTAGTGGAGGAAGAGACTGAGGTGCCACAACACAGATTTATGAACCTAGCAGCGGCATGTAGGCAGACAGTGAAATCACTAACTTTTTCTGAGATAATTCCTGTACCAAGGGCAAGCACAGCTAGGAAGGAAAGGATAGGAGAATGTAATGACTGGCTAGGCCAGTGGTGTAGGGAAGAGGGTTTCAGTCTTATAGGTCATTGGGGGGACACGTGGGGGGACAAGAGACTCTATAGCAGTGACAAGCTACATTTACAAACCTCTAAATAGTAAGAAGGAATTAATATCCATTATGTGTGCGAACTAAGAGTAATAACACACTGTAACTCCATGTATCTGAATAGAAGCCTTCCTCAATGTAACAGCAAACCCCACACCTGCCATATTCACATACCCCCAAAACACACAGACTCACAGACACAGACACGGACACACACACACACACACACACACACACACGCATGCACCAACGTCATATAATATGTCTATACTAGGAAGAAAAGGTCTGTGGAAGTTAAGTCCTATAATGTGCCATGAACCCCAAATCCGTTTTTATCCCACCTACTATCATATTGAGATGTAAAATAAGTTTGATCTCAAAAGCTCACCTCTGTTGTATACTTTTGAGACTTCCTTTTAAGACCATTACTGACATATCTGAAATTGAGTGGTCAGGCCAAGAGAAGTGTTGCCCCACTGGTTTTTCAGTCATCTTTCATTTAATATGACAGTCCAGAGAAGGGCAACCAAAATGGTGCAGGGACTGCATCAGAAGACATATGAGGACAGATTAACGGAGCTCAATATGTATACCCTTGAGCAAAGGAGGGAGAGAGGTGATATGATCGAGGCATTCAAACACCTTAAGGGCATAAACAAGGTGAAAGAGTCTAACATGTTTAAATATAAGAAAAATAGCAGGACAAGAGGACACAGCATGCGATTAGAGGGAGGCCGATTAAGGGGGAATGTGAGGAAATTCTTTTCCACAGAAAGGGTGGTGGATGCATGGAATGGCTTACCACAAGAAGTGGTGGCTATGAATACAGTGCAGGGCTTCAAACAGGCATGGGATAGGCATAAGGGAGCAATACAAATGACTAAGAATAGATAGGTCACTGACAGAGCAAAGGCCGATGGCACATTTATAAGGTAGAAAAAGAAATGGGCAGACTGGATGGGCCTTGAGGTCCTTATCTGCCGACAACTTCTATGTTTCTATGTTTCTATGTTTCTATATTTCTAATATTATGTCTGTGTGAGTTCATCCTGCATGATGTGCAAGTATTATTTCCATTTTGACAGAAAGATCATTCTTTTGTTAAATAAATATTTCGCTCAGAGGAGGGGGTGGCTGAGTCAGTGTTCTCTGCATCAGAGAAGTCTGATTCTAACTCTGTATTAAGGTCAGGGTTATCATTGTTAGTAAAAAATAAAGCCACATTTACTGACCGCTCAGGTTTCAAAGCACTAGTTGTCAAGGCTGAATGAGTGACATTTTCATGGTCAGTGTTTCCCTTCTGAAATTCAGTTATGGGTGAAGCATTTGTAATACAAGTTGTGCTTCCTGCTTCATTAGCCGTCAAAATAGTGTGAGCTATTTACAATCTCTGGGAAAAACAAAAGACACTTTCAGCCAAACATATGTGAGTTGGAGAGGACTGATCAGAGTTTGTTAATGAAGAATTCAGAGGTAAGCTGGCATCTTTCAAATTTGAAATTTTCTCAATCGGTGAAAGAACAAGTATTTCAGATGCAGAAAAAAGTGCTCCAGACATTGAACATTGCTCTTCATTTTTCCCCTGCAATAGTTGATCCTCTGTGTACACACCATCTGATTTGGGCTGCAACTCCACAGTATTTTGATCAAGTTGAAGTTCTTTAATGTTTGAACTCTTGCTCTGCTTCAGGCTATCAGTGGACCACTCCAATTTAGGTTTATCATTGGCATGAAATAAGGGGAATACACCTGAAGCATGACTTTGATTCATACTGGATAGACCAGGTGCAGTACTCACATTTTGTATATTTTCATTTGTTTTTTGTTTCAGCTGAAACACTGCTAATTTTCTGGTAGCCATGTTTGAAGCTTTAGAATGTTTCACCTTCAGGCCAGGGTTGGGCTTTTTTGGCTCTTTTTTAGCCACCTCTCATGCTTCAGGTGTCAGCGTGGCTCAGTTGGTAGCACATCCGCCTCTGGACCAGAAGGTCGTGGGTTCTCGTCCCACACCGGGTTGGACTTGCACCTAAAAATCGCTGGCATCTGTGTGCAGTATTGGTGGGTGCTGTACTGCTGGGGTGTGCCGTCCTTCGCATGAGACGTTAAACCGAGATCTCTTTTATCCATCCTGGTGTTGTCCTGGTGGGTGTCCAGGTGGAAGTAAAAGAACCCAGGGCACTCTTCGCAAAGAGTAGGGAACATTCCCAGTGTCCTGGCCAACATTCCCCTTCCCATAAACCGGTTCATGCAATTATCCAGGCTGTGTGTGGGTGATGATGTGCGATATGGCCGCCACCACACATTCAGTCACTTCACTACCAGTCTAGCATTGCTTGTAAAGCGCTTTGGATGTATGAAAAGCGTTATATAAATACTGATTCTTCTTCTTCTGGTGGTGACTGGAAAGCACCTATCCTGTAGGGTCTGGAGTGTTAGTGTGAACAGAGTTACTGCCTGGGTCGCATCAGACTCAGAAAAAGGTGCCAACCAATCCAGTGCCCGTGACTCAGTGAGGAGGTTTGGGATGTTGGGCTTCCTGAACTTATGGAATGACAGGTATTTGGGGGGGCATTTATGCTCGGTTGACCAGAGAAGATATGTGGGGGAGTGATCGCTGATGGAGTCGCCCATGGTGCCAGCATGCAGAGCAGATATAGTGTTTCCTCTTTATAAAGTACCCCTCTATAAGAAACACCATTTTGAGGGGGACACCTTTGATGGTTACAATTGTTCCCAAAATAAGCATATTAACACCTCACAATAGTAAACAACTAGCTATAATGAACACCTCTGGTGGCTTTGGTGGCTCCCAAGGCAGTCCCAAACCCGGGTCCATATGAGCCATAGGTGGTGACCATAACCACCATGCCAGATGGCCAGCTCTGCAGCAACCTGCTCAATTTGATAATTTCACCTACTACCTCTACACTCACTAACTTCAACCTTTGCTATTCTGTCCCCCATAACTCACTATTAGGGCCACCTCACTCTTCTTTCAAGGTCGCTGAATATGCAGGTGCACTAACTGAGTCACTCAATTTGAGTGTCTCAGTTTGCTTCACCCATATCATTGGATACCCAGCTTCAGAACAGATAGCTACAGATCTCTCTGCCAAAGATATTGCTCACATGACTGAGGGCATCTTTGTTGCTCTTACTAAAGCTTTTGATTTAGTCTGTCATGGTCTTTTTGTAGACCAGCTAAGTCGCTTATGCCTTGATCACCTCTCAGGTATCTGGTTCAAGGACTATCTAGTTGTAAGCAGAAAGTAAAGTGCAAGGGAGTGGTGTATCTTCTTAAAGATTGAATCAGGTCAAAAGTGCTCCATTGCAGAATTAGAATCAGCAGATCCCCAATAAGCCTCATATCAAACATTAGGTCTGTAAGTTACTTTGTTTAAAAGTTACAAGCCATACTGTAATGCTGATATCGCTTCTTTTTCAAAAAAGACAATGTCAGTGAATAGCTACTGATGGGTTCCATATCAGTAAGGCAATGGAATAACAGCAACAGTCAATACAACTATTCCATAAGGGCGCATACAATAACAGTGGCGGCAGTATTCAGTGATCGTCAAATAGGGTGCATTTTCTAATCATTACCACCCCATGTAGCTAGTTTACCTGCCTTGCTAGGGCACTCTGCCCTATCCTTGGCCATCTCTTTGTGTCTGTGCGAAGAACCCCAAGACTCTACAAATCAATGATCATCCTTTGTTTGCTTCACAGGGGCATTACAGTGATTAACTCACCTTTTCCTCCCCAGCAACTGTAGCCCTCCAGAGTAACTCCCACAGATTCAGCCTTCTATGTATTAATGTGAGGGACGCTGCCTTCAATGTTCCCCTAGGGGGAGCTGTTCCCCCCAAACCCCCTATCTATAAATAACCTACCTCGAGTCGCACCTGGATAGCTACAGCTTCCCATCACTGCTAGTTGCTGTAATTCTATGGTTGACCTTATTGCTTTCACCATTTTGATTTCTCCTTTATTAAGCAGCTGTTTTAACTTAGCCATTATGAAGTTCTACCCTACAGGTGATATCATAACAAAAACTCACAGCCTGTTTCTTCCAGCCAGGAAACTTGTAGGACCTGGTTCAAAATACTTATTTAAAAAAACAGAAGAAGATGTCAGAGAAGCTTAACAGTACCATTTCACCTTCAGCTGAGAAGGTCTAAAGGTCAGAGGTGCTTAGTGCAGAAGACATACAAAGGATTCCAGTATATATAAATTAAATTGTCTTAGAGATACTTTCAGAATAAGATAACAACTACTTGAACAGAGGGCTCTTAAAGCAAATTATGAGTGGCACAATGTTCATAAGAATGCAGTTACTGAAAAGCAACCCCCACCTGGATTAAAGACATACTACTATTATAAGTTAAAAACAAGCACCACAAGATAGGACTACAAGAAGCATCAACTGTAGATATGGCACACAAAGAGTAACCAGTAAAGTTTTCCTTAAAAGAGCAATAGTTACACACTGTATGATATGTAGAACTTAGCTGGACCCATTACCCAGCTATACTCTCCAGCAAGATATTATGCCCCATAAACTTCAAAAGCCTATAGTGTAGTAACAGGAGTTTATAAATGATAATATAAATATAAATTGGCAGTATAAGTGTCAAACAAAAAAACTAATTGTCAAGGGCCACCAAGAAATTAAGACCATGCAGCCTGATATGTACAGATTTCAATAAATTTTTAGTGTATAATAAAACAACTTGGTGTACTGAAAATGTCTAAGGAATCTGAATAAGAAATCATAGTAATTCAATTATTTCATCCCCCAACATACCCCACCCCACACCCCCATATCCGGGGGGGGGGGATAATTAGTTTTAAGGAGATATATATACACACACACACACACACACACACACACTCACTCACACACTCCTGATGCTCCATCATTCACATCAATCACTGCAATTGTTACCCAAAGGAATTCAACTTGTCATGAAATTCCAAGTAAAAGGGATCATGTATTCTAAATTGTACACAGTAAAAATGTGACACTATGTTACCATACTACTATTTTTGCAGTAACAGTCCAAGGATTTTGAATAGAACCACAATGAAATAAAACTTCCACCCTCCCCAGGTTAAGGTAGTAGTAGGTGACTTTAACCTGCCCAAACTTGAATGGGTAAGGCATGCCACATCCTGTGCCAGAAGCCAGGCAATCCTGAATGCAATCCAAGATGGCTTCATGACACAGTATGTGACCAATCTTACCAGGGGGGAAGCAATTCTAGACCTGGTGCTCTCTAATGATGAACACATGCAGGACATAGACATTGGGGATCCCATGGGTGAAAGCGACCACAACACAGTGTGGTTCAACCTGGAGATGGGTAGAGAGGACAGCCCCACCAAGACAACAGTGCTAGACTTCAAAACAGTGAACTTTAAGAGAATAAGGGAAATGATCAAAGAAGACCTTGGAAACCTAGAGGAAAACTGGGGTGTGGAGGAAATGTGGGACGCAATCAGAGGGGCCATACAGAATGCGACAAGCAGATGCACAAAGATGAGGGGTACAGGGGCCAGAACTTGACCACCTAATTGGTTCAGCAGAGAGGTGGCTCAGGCAGAGAAAGATAAAAGGGCAGCACACAAGAAAATTAAAAGAACAGTGAGGGAAGAGGATGTGGAAGAGTACCGAAGGCTGGCTAAACTAGAAAAAAAAGGGAGGTAATACAGACAAAATCAAAAAAGAGGTGAGAGGTGGCTACTCACGCTGGGTCACTAAAGACCTTCTGACCCTAATGAAAAACAGGGATCATACCTGGTCTAGCTACAAAACTTCCCCATCCACAACCCTCTGGGTCAACTACAGGCATTGGAGGAATCTATGCAAACACCTGGCAAAGGCTCTAAAACAGTCAGATTTCCTCAACTTTCAAAAAACTAACCTGGAGGACCCAAGAAAATTCTGGACATCCATTGGATCTCTACTGAATCCCCCCTCCAAAAAGTCAGTCTTGCAAGTAAGCACCCCTGACGGCCTCATCACCAACCCCCCTTGAATTGGCCAAAGCCTTTAATAACAAATTCTGTGACCTCACCTTGGTCCTGAGCAAACTCCCAAATGTCCCACAATCCAACCATGTCCCCTCATGCACCACTCAGACATTACCCACTGGGCCCACCACCCAGCCTCAAACTCCCCTTTTCTTCTTCAAAGTACTCTCACTCATGGACACAGCCAAACTCCTCAAGAGCCTACCTAACCATGGCTCCCCTGGAGTTGATGGACTATCCCTTGTGTTCCTCAAGCTTATATCCCCAGCCATCATCGCCCCTCTCAAGTTCATTTTCAATCTTGCCCTGACCTCCTTCCACATGCCTGACCCCTGGAAAGCCTCCAAAGTAATACCCATTTCAAAGCTAGAGACCCCCAAACCATGGATAACTACTGCCCTGTCTTCATCCTTCCTCAGCTGAGCAAGCTACTTGAAAAAGCTGTCCACCATCAACTTGCTGACTACATTAACAAACATAATTCCTATGTACCCAGCAGCATGGTTTCCGTAAAAAACATTCCACTACAATTACCCTCACACTTCTGATAGACCACATCCTTACAAACATGGATCATGGTAATGCCACCAGTGCAGTCTTCGTTGACCTCTCCAAAGCCTTTGATATGGTAAACCATGCCCTCCTCCTCTCTAAACTCCATCACCCTGGCTGTTCCTTAGAGGTCACCACCTGGTTCAAATGTTACCTCTCAGAGTGCTCCC